>BSBN01001567.1:12400000-14800000 GCA_027924645.1 Cunninghamia lanceolata | reverse complement strand
CCCTTGTGGCTTTTGCCTTTGATCTCTTACCGGATGCCTGGACTTCCGGTTTTGAACTTTTGGTTGAGGGAGGTGCAGATCTCTTTGTTGATCTGGTCCGGGTGGGAGCTCCAACCGGAGCACTTTCTTTGCTTTTCTCTTCTTCCTCGGCCTTCCTCCTCTTTTCCCGGCTGGCATCAAGTGCCTCCTTTGAGATACCTAGGCCTTGAGCAATGTGCTCTACTTCTTTTCTTACCTTTCTTTTAATCTCAGGTTCCCTGAGTTCTACATGTATTTTTACACTCAGCTCCTCAAAGGTTCCAAACCTTTCTGCCTTAGGATCTTTGGGCTGACTTAGCATGTGTTGAACATGCAGCTCCACTATCTGTTCATCAACTTCATACCCCATGGGCATGATCCAGACAGTCCTTGGCTCCACTGACTCCATTAGGCACTGATCAGTGTCAACCATAAAGCACACTGAGTCCTTGTATTTCTCAATGAGAGACTGAGGAATTCTCTCTCTTGCTTGCATCATGCTCTGAAAGTTTTTGAAGTATCCCCATAGAGCTGAATTTCTCGCTTTTGCATCCCCAAGTCCATGCAAGTAGTCTCTTATCTGGACTGCAACAGGTTTGTCATTCTGCCATACCCATCCACTTGTTCCGGGTAGCTCATTCATGAAATAGAAGAATAGACATACAATAAGAGTACCATATTTAAAGGAATTCTTCTTATCCTTCTTGATTTTCTGTATGTTTTCCATTAATTGGCTTAGTAGTAGTTCGCAGAGATCATATTCTGCATTCTTTCTTAACATTTCATAAGCAGTGTATATTGCAGTTCCGGATACAGAATTCTCCCTGCTGGAGTGGTAGATCTTGTATCCTATTATCATTGATGCATATTTGATATCCGGATCGGAGATGTCTTCAATGGTCATTGCCCTTTTGTCAAATTTTGATCCGGTGGCCTCAGTTACAATGTTGTTCTTGACAGATTTAAGGATAGGTACTCCTCCGGAGGAGTATAGGCCAGTTACTGCTCTAATTGCCTCTTTTGTGATCTTGCAGGGTCTATCTAGCCATAGAAAGTTGTCATGCATCCTGCTCAGTACATACCGGACCCATTCATCCTCTTCAAAACAGGGGAAATGAATAAATTGCTCAAATTGTTTCTTCTGAATATCCTTATACTCTGGTTTAAGCTCAAAAGCATTGTCAATCAGCTGCTTGTGATAGAGGTCTCTTAATTTGAATTCCCCAAATTCCTCAATGTTTGCATGTATGTAAACCCTAATGTCTTCGGTGTGTAAAACTCCGTGAGGAACACTAGAGAAGGCTCCTAGTGGGTCAACCTCCAATGATTTGTAGGGATGTTTCTTGAATGAGGGGCGAGGTCTATCAGAGATCTTAACTATGTTTGGAGTAGCCATTCTTCAAAGATTTGCAGTGAGGTAATGAAAAACGGAGAATACCTTATGCGCCTTCGGTTTGCACGGAGTGGTTGGATTGATTTCTTTATCCAATAGCTTCGGCAGGAGATCCTTGGTGTGCTTGAAGAACCTTGTTGCAGAGCTCCACTTTTCGCTTCTTCTCGAGTGCAGAATGAGCAAATGACCTTTGAGAAATCCCTTAAATTGCTCCGCGAACCCTAATACCTGTCTGCAATAAATGCTTCACCTACATCATTCCGGTTTGCCTTGTCTGGATAGCTTGGAGTATCCCGGATTAGTCCTGATCTGTGGATATCATCCGGATCTTTCAATCATGAATAAATCGAGGTAGCATATTACAAGATCATCTCAAACACTCTGTCCAATCCGCAGAACAAGATAGTGCATTTCCGGATCTTTCCGGACCTTTTTGTAATCCTTTATCATACCGGAGCATCTCCCTGAGCAGGTCTTATTTGATCGATCACAGCTTCTTCATAACTTCATGCGGACCTCTGAAAACTTGACTGAAGTATCTCAAGATTCATATCTACAAACCCTTTGATCCGCATCTTGTGCCACATCCGGCACCACTTGTTTGGCTGGGGGAACAAGATTTTCTTTGAGTCTCCCCCTGAGCCTGAGCTCACTTTTAATTTCCGGAAGAAATATCAGCACCAGAGTCTGGTGCGGATCCAACCTCTACATTCTCTGAACTTTTCTTCACCCAAATCTTGCTCATCTGATTCCTAACCTCTTCCGCATTCATCTTTTGTTTACCCTTGTCTTGATTCTGATTATACACCGGACCTCTTTTGTCCTGATTCTTGTTTCTGCAGACTTTAGCATTATGACCGGACCTATTGCAGATTTGGCAAATAACATTTCTTTGCATATTTGACTGATATCCTCTTGATCTGCATTGATTTGCCATATGACCTATTCTATTGCATGTGAAGCATCTACCTTTGAATGATTTGTTTACTTGCATAATTCTGCATTCATGGGATTTGTGTCCATACCTTTTGCAGTTGAAGCACTGTCCGGAGAAGGATGAATTATTCTGATTCATTCTCATTCTGCACTGATTAGCTTTGTGACCAAAGTGGTTGCAGTTGTGGCAGTATCCATTGAAGGATGGATATCTTTGAGCATTTGGCTGTCTTACCGGAGGTCTTCTAGGCCTGCTCCTTTGATTTTTTGATCCAAGATTCTTCTGACCGGATCCGGAGCTTTCTCCTTTCTCATATCCCAAGCCATACTTGTCATCTGTCCTCTTTTGACTTCCAAGAAGAACTTCAAGTTGAGCAGAACTTATCTTGAATTTCTCTTTATATTCATTTGCTGTTTGAAGGTCTCTTTTGAGAGAGGCAATTTGATCCTCAAGTTTTCCTTCATTATCTTTGGCATCTTCAAGATCAGATTCAAGGTGTCTGATAATCCTGTCCATCTGGTGGCATTCTTCTGATTTTTCTTTAAGAGATTGTCTTAGATTGTCTTCAGCCTTTCTTTTTTCTTCAATCTCTTGAGTAAACTTTATAGTTCCTGATTCCATTTCATGTCTTAACATAATGACTTCTTTTTTTAACTTTTCACATAACTTGGTTTGCTCAGTCAATTCTTCATTTGTATTGCTTTCATCACTTTGTCTTGCCAACTGTTGAAGCAGCTCCTTTCTCTTTTTCATAGAGAGACTTAATTTGTCTTTTAATTCTCTCATGAATTCATCAGCCTGTTTGAGTCTTTCCTTTAATTCACTGACTTCAGAATTTGACTGTTCAAGATCCTCAAGGGCAGTCTTGAGTTGCTCCCTTAAACCATATGCATCCATTTGAAATCCCAGATCTTCCTCAAGCTGTTAGGCTCTATTAGGAGGAACTTAGCTCTGATACCAATTGTTGATAACTGAGAGGGGGGGGGGTGAATCAGTTATCCTAATTATTTCCCTTATTGAACTTTCCTTTTAATTGATGTAGCATAAAATCAAACACAAAAACATTAACCATGAAATAAGAAACACATGACACAGTATTTTTGACGTGGAAACCCTGTTAAGGGAGAAAACCACGGGGTGATTAACCCAAGAATTATTCTCTGTTAGAAGAATAGGAAATTACAAAAATGGCACTTGCCAATTAGGGCTCACTGCCCGAGCACACTGCTCACAAGAGGCCCACTGCCTACAAGAAGACACACTGTCTACAAAGTGATGAGAATCACAGTCTTGAACTGATTGGAAGCATCTGCATATGCTAGAGTTCAGTTCCGGTTAGGCTCAGTACACTGATCTACTGCACTTCATCTTTCCTCTGTTCTTTATTCTGCTATCTTTCACATACCGGATCCTTTTTGCTACCTCTGCTCTTTCTCTGGACTTATTCGCATATCTCTCCACACTAACACCCATTTCACAACTAAATCCATCCTCTATATATATCCGCACAAGTAATTTCATCACCTTTCTAGTCGGCATCCGGAACAGTCTAGTTTCTTACAAACTCTCATTCTGTCGGCTGAATCCTTCCTCACCAAGCAATGCGGATCAAGCATATACTTGTAGATATCATTGATCATGTCGGCCAAACATGATTCATGCCTTCACAACCTCTGTCATCAACAGTAACCCATCCGGAAAGTAGTCTGATACTCTGCCAGTCAGTTCTTCCTCTGTTTTCACTGTCTCTCAGGAATCCGGTACTCAACCATTCATATCTTTTTCCTTGTCCATCACCGGAGGCTAAATCCTTGGAATATACCACTCAAGGTAGTCCTCTTGACTTCCCCAAATCCGCACTGCACCAAGACACTTCCTCTGAGAGGTCCGGACCAATCTGTCGGACCTTGCCACATGCTCTGTTCTTCTTCACCGGACCACAACATTCTTTATTCTGACTTCCGGTAGAGACATATCATGTCTTGCGGATATGTGGGATGACCTTTGTTGCCATCAATGACAACAACCATGAGTCCATATAGTGTCTCTTGCCAACAAACCCATTAAGTACTTCTACACAAAAGTGGATTAACACCAAAAGATTAATAAAGAGAGGGAGAATGGAACTCAATCACCTCAACAAAGCAAGATGAATACTACCAAGCCAAGAACAAGGCCTAAGGAAGAGCCCAACAAGAGATAGTGGTTCCAAAAACCCTACAAAGATGCCAAGAAATTGAGGATTAATCACATAAATATTGTAAGAATACCACAATATCATTGTATGTTGTAGAATACAAAGGAAAATTGCCAAGAATGTTGAGGAATGCCCAAAATGTGAGAGAGATGCCCATAGAGAATAATGGAGTTGCTAAGAGATTCACAAGATTAGCAAGAAGATCACAATAGTATCCAAGAACATAAATCTTGTAAGAATAACACAATGTCATTGTATGTTGTAGAATAACAAGGAAAATTTCCCAAAAATGTTGTGGAATGTCCAAAATGTGAGAGAGATTCCCATAGAGAATAATGGAGTTGCCAAGAGATTCACAAGATTAGTAAGAAGATCACAACAGTTTCCAAGAAGATTCAAAATGCAAGATTTGGAGGGAAGAAAAAGGAAAGACAAGTCAAAACGAACTGTTTGTATGCGATAAAGGTGTTACACAAAATTACGCATGCAATGAAAGGTGGCAATAAATGCTCAGAAATGGTCGCTAGGTGGCAAACAGTCACAAGATGCTAGCGCATTGTGCAGACATTTGCACGTTGTATTAGTGTTTGAGTGACTTCAGTTTTTTATGCTTTAGAACACCTTATAACAATAACAAAAATAAAGCACTAAAATGGAATTATATAAAATGAGTACAAAGGACAAAATGTAACACAAGCACAACACTTGTGGGTGGGGAAAGGCCAAGTCAAGGCTAAAAATGAACCTAAAAATGCTAAGGGCATGGACACTAAAGTGAGTGAAAATGTAGCATGGAATTCTAAGGGTATGTAATTTTTGACGTTACAACATTAAAGATGGAACACAAAGCAATGTATAGGGTTGAAAATAATGATCCAGATTACCATTTCTATAGTTGAAGTGGCTCATTAGCATAGAATACTAAAGTTGTCATTGTGTAAGTTAGTGCTAAGATTTCTTGAGGAGTACTTTAATATGGCTACTATTTGGTGCTACATAAATTTGGTGTAGTCAAACTAAGAGCTTGGTCATCGGAGTAAAGTTGTGGAGGCTTTGTGTGCTTCTTATCTTGAGAAGAGTTAAGTGCTTCTAATGTGTGCACATACGATGTTTTCAACCAATATGGAACTATAGAGGCTAGCCTTTTGTAAAGATGCAATGGGGAATAGTCAAATGTTACTATACAAAATGTCACAAATATCACAATGTGGTTTACATAGATTGCATGAGAAAAATGTCATTTTTGCTTCCATCCTACACAATGTGAATGTTATCAAATTTAGTGCATGAAAGATGAAAGACATTGTGTAGTTGAAAAGTGTAGAGAGGATGACCTATTTAGTTGTCTGACTTGAGCACTACTTGATGTCAGACTTACAACTAGTTAATGGTCGACTTTGCAGTGTGCACATAGATCTAGGTGAGTGTAATTTCCTAGGCATTGATTGGCCTAAAATTAGAAAGTATGTATGTTTGACTTCCATGTGTGTCACCTTCTTATTAGGGAGCCTAAAACTCTAAGAGATTCCTTTTGCATGATTTATTATTGACAACTATCAACTTGTTGATGCATAGGGGATTGATAGATACTACTAGAGTTCCTTCTAGTGAGCATGGTCAATGCTCTCCTTGGGAATAGGCATACCTTTTAGGATAAGAATTTGAGGTCCATCTATGTAGCATTGGGTTGCCAAGGATTTTGTAAGTGCCTAAATTATACAAGCATACATGACAATCCAATGATTATTCTGCAATCTAAAACATGACCCACATGGCATGAATAACCTTCTTCTAGTGCGCCTAAACCAATGGAGTGACCAAGTTTTCTTGCAGGACCCTCCCCTACCTTATTTCCATGTTTGGTAATCTTTTTCTATTCTTATGTGCTTGGTCATATTCTAAAAACTAGTGTTTTGTCCCTTAAGTTATGAAATTACACTTTTTATGTTAAATTGCCTTAGTGATTCACAAATGTGAATTGTTGAGGTGATTTAACTAATCGCCCAAGTGATTCCTTACTGGTAGAAGGTGTGAAATTTACTATTAAAATCTAGCCTAAGTGATTTATTTGACTGTGCTATTTCTACACTAATTTTGGCTCTTGAACTTAAGGTCAACTCACCCTTAGTTACACTCACCATGAGAAATCTTCTAGTTAATGAGGTCCAAATTTTGGATCTAGGCATGTTTGTATCCCTTCCAATGAGTATGTGCAAGTATTTTTGGTGTTCTTCTTTTGGAAATTACTACTTAAACTTCATCACACACAAAAATAGTAGCAATCTATGGTGCCAAGTCCAAGAAGAATTTATCCAAGGTCCATTACTTTTACATAAGTTTCTCACACTATAGTCTCCCTACAACCTCCAAGTTTTTTATTTGCTAGCTTCTAAGCTTCATAGCTAGTTATTACAATAATACCTATGTTTAGTATTTTGTTCCTCAAGCTCTTGCCTTAGCTTTCATCCTTCCCTCCATCAATTGGAATCTTCATAGCTAGGAGAAGAGAGAAAATAGTTGAGATAGATCACTAAGGATATACATGTCATTTGCAACTACATAATCTCAACACTTTGGATTACTCATATCTTAGGGGTGAGATTGATTTATATACCTTTGTTTTCATTAGAATAATTTATTTGCAAATTATAATAGATTAGTTTGAAAGGTAGAGCTTCACATTGCTCTAGGATTGTAAACACTCATCTACAAGCTCTAGATTTAGTCTAGGAAGGAGCTTGTTATTTTAGTTAAATTATTTATTGTTAGATTTTATTTAAAAAATAGCAAATTGGTTCATTTCACATTGAGGCATTTAGAAAACAGTTGCATAGTCATTCTTTCCTTGAAGTATTGCAACATAGAAACAAGGTGATTATAGTTAATCATTTTATTTATCTACTAATAGACACATAAAATAGAAAAACTCAAAGCAAAAACACATTTTGCATTCAAGTAGTTAGATTATATTTCTTTTCAAAATATATACAATCTAGAAAATTTAAAAACACGAGTTAGTTGATTTATTAGTTTCATTTTCAAGAGTAGTTTAGTTTACAAATATTTAATTTTCTAGCATTTAATTTGTTAAAAGTATAGCAAAGCAACAAACTCTCACACAAAACTTAGGACCTATCATCTTCGAGCCAAGGGATCCCAAACATAGCAAACCAATTCAAACAAACAAACTCAACAAGCAAACTTATAGATAGTAGTGGCAAGTCAAATTTTTTGAACATAGAGTTGCACTGGGTTGATGCCAAAACTCAAACCCCAAGACTCAAGAGTATGTGGTAGCAACTAGTACTACTAGGGATGAGATTGAGTCACCATATGTAGGCAATTCCATTCATCTAGAGATTGGTGAAAAGCCACGACTCCTTGGCGACTTCTTTGATTTGTGCTTTCTTATTCTCGGTAATGGCATGAAGCAAATAAGAGCATTGTGGTGCCTTGAACTTGAATAGATGTGTTTGATGATGGGTAGCATGAGATCAAGCCTTTACGCTTTGATACTAATTATATAATTTATATTTGAGATTGGAGGACTACTTCACGTGTAGGCAAAGTTATGGCTAAGCCAATGGAAATAGGTTTATTCCCAATGGAAAGCTTGAGTTGCAGAAGTGTTGTTATATAATGCCATGGTTAAAGCTAAGCAAAGACATGACATAGGAATATAAGTGGTGCATAGAGCAAATGGGGGTACAAGATTCAATGTGTTTTTAGGTGAGACATATGAATATGCCAACACATATGTAGGTCAAGTGCTTAATCATTGGTCTTTATCATGTATGCAAATTATGGCTAACAATAATAAATGCTAAATTAACTAGCTCAAATTTTGATGATAGGAAGATGATAGAAATTGATTCACCAGGGTGTTGGAATATTAGGGCTTGAACAGATGATTATTTCAAAATATGCAAATTGATTGTGTTGCTATGGTTTAGATTTACACTTGCAAACTTGATCTCTACATTTGTGAAACTAAACCAGTGTGTAGACTTGAACTTGTACCTATGAGAATGAATTGGCAGAAAGTGGACAATTGGAATTCATTCACCTCAATCTTCTAATATCTAAATCAGAGTAAGGATTTACAGTGTTTAGGAACACCTATGGGGAATCTATTGAATTGTGAGGGCCATGTTCTCAATTCAACCCATAGGGGGATTGATTTAACAACTTTGGAATAATTATGATATTAATATCAAGATTCAATTGCATATTTTTTGAGTCAAACTTATTGACCCATATTTCATGAGTAGTGGTTCACACAAACCCATCTCTCATGAGAATGAATGGTCCACTTAGCACTCATTGCATCTAGGTGATGCTCAAAGGGGTGAAGCATCAAGACTTCCCAAGAGGTCACATATCCTAGTACTACTCTGACTCAAACATGCTTAACACTTGTGTGCATCACCTAGATGCAATAAGTGCTAAGTGAACTATTCATTCTCATGAGAGATGTGTTGTTATATGGAGCCTAATCAGACTCGGAGGTTATATTTACCCCACTTTTATCGGTGCGGTTTCCCCCCAAATTCCTACGGGGTCAAGGGGTAGCGCCCCTTGCGGGGTCCAGGGGCAGCGCCCCTGGCGCGTTCCCTGTCGCGTTCCCTGTTGCGATACAGGGCGGGGTCAAGGGGCAGCGCCCCCGAAACCTCACACGGTTTTTTATTATTTTATAATGCACCAGAAGTTAATTTTTTCATTGACCGACATAAGAAAACCCTATTTTTGTAACCGACAAAAAGCTTGATAAAAAGCGGCTAAGGGTTAGGGTTTTGATATTGTATTGTAGCATTTTGCAGCGGTATTGAGTTGCAGGGATTGCTGATTGTAATCGGTTTGATTTACTGGATAATAATATTGGACTCTCTGTTTGGTGGATGTAGCCCGAGTTTGGGTGAACCACGTTAAATCTTGTCTCTCGTTATTATTTCTGTGTATTTCTATTTCTCTGTTTAATCTTTATTTGCATTTAATTGATATCTTCTGCCGGCTAACCCTAACAAGATGAGTTCATGTGAACCACTTGATGAGTCAGATATATGACTCATTTATTTATATATATATTTCCTATTCTAAAAGACTGATAAGACTTTATGGCATATATATATGTCTTTTGGATGGATTATGCACATGTTTAGTCCTCATTTCCTTTTGATGAAATATCTTAGCTTATTTACTTGAATTATATTTTTAAAATGCATATCTTATGAATTTGTTGTATATGTTGTGTATGATTGCATAAGGATTATAGCAGTGAGACTCCCAGTGGTCTCTGGATCCCCCCAGAGCCCCCTTTCATGTGAAGAGCCTAAACTCTGGACGGCTCCAAATACCGTTACCCACCAAGAGAGCCATTCTCTCCTTGAGTCGATGACTACTACAAGACAATCCTAGGGCTACTTAAGAAGTACAGCAATGCAAACATGACCCACACCTCAATAAATGCAACTGTTAAGATCCAAGTCCGCATGTCATTTCATTTAAGTGACTGACTAAAGTAGCTGTCAATCAGTGTCAATTCCAACTAAAGTCACTACCCACCAGCGCCACTTCATTCTAGGAAATCATTCAGTCTGCCAACAACTAAGTCAATACAAATCTCTGATCTGTAGTAACCTGTAGTAGAACTGTTAATGTAATAAATAAGAAACTAGTTTTGATCCCAGTTTGTTGTAGTTAGGATCGTTGATAGTTATTTCCTTTCAATAAAGCTCAAATGTATAAATAGGAGCAAGTCATCTCTCTAAGTTAGTTCTAGTTTTTGATAGTCAAGTTGTTAGTGAGATTGTATTTTCAACTGGAGGAAAACTCCTTGTTTTTAGTTTTGTATCCATGTCTATTTTTAGACTTTATTGAATGCAAATGAAGGGGGATTTCTTCTGAAAGATAGTTCAAGTTCAAGAGGATCATCTCCAGTTGGGAAAATAGGGCTCACTTCCCCAACTTGGAGGAGATCTCTCGGTATTTCATTTCCATGCAATTCTATTGTGTCTTTCTATTCAATAATGTTATCTTTGAATGTTAATCTTATGATGTGTCTTTTCTTCTCTGTATGATTCTTTAGCTAATTTTTGCCTACAGATTTGTCTTCTAAATTTTTTAAAACACCAAAAATAGATTTGTTATTCCAACAACACTTTTATATTCAGAGTGTCTCATTGTTGTAGTTTAACAATGGATGCAATTACTTTTGAGTTCTATTTTAGCAATTAGAATAGTTTCTTTCCAAGCAAGTGTGTTTATTTCCAAGCAATCAGAATAGTTTCTTTCCAAGTAAGTGTGTTTATTTCCAAGCAATCAGGACAGTTTCTTTCTAAGCAAGTGTATTTATTTCTAAGCAATCAGAATAGTTTCTTTCAAAGCATGTGTGTTTCCTTTCAAGCAAATAGGTAGTTTCCATTTTTTGCATGTGTATTTATTTCAACAAGTTAAGTAACTGGACCTTATCCGCAAACCATCCATTCACCCGATTCAGATTCCACTCCAAAACCCCCCACACTAAGAGTCTTGTTGCAGATTGCTCCAGACACCTCCAGATTGATAATTAAATTATGATGAATTAACAAACACTACAATGACCTCATCATTTTTGGCATCGTTGCTAGGGAAATAATCTACAAATCATTGTAGGTTAAGGTGTTGATAAGACTTCTTGAACGAGCGCATTCCAGATCCATTAGTTTATGAGTAGGCCTAGGGATGCCTTAGGTCAATTCATTAAGTGAACCACAGCTAGTACATCTTTGAAACCTAGTTTAGAAGAACTTCCAGACCATCTGATCAACAAGGATCTCCTATACCATCAAAATCTCCCATTCTCTCAGACACGCCTTCTACTATGGGTGATAATATTTTTGGAAATGGTGAGAATGATGAACCAACTAATAACAAAACATTCTCTTATCCAATCTCCATCACTCCTGCGAGGAATGAACCTCCCATGAAAAATATATCTTTTGCATTCCTACCAAGCTTTCAAGGAAAAACTTTTGAAGACCCAGACCAATTCATGTTTGAATTTAAGGTCCTCTACCAAACCTATGATTATGCCATAGACAACTAGAAATTATAACTTTTTCCTTCCGCTCTTAAGGAGTCATCTCTACGATGGTTCATGGGCCTGACAACGGACTCTATCACTCCATGGGACGAAATGGAAACCGCCTTCCTTGACAAATATCAAGATTATTGTAGAGTCAGGGATCGGAAAGATGAACTCTTCTGAATGAAATAGATGGAAGATGAAAATTTGGAGGATTATGTGGATAGATTCCTATTTGTCCATAGGAGATGTGGAAATAATCTAGATGAAGAATTGAGTAAAACCATTTTTTTGAGAGGAATTGATGATGAGATTAGAGAAGCCTTAAACCTAATGGGAAAGGGAGATATTAACAAACAATGTTTTACATAAATTGTGGAGGTTAGTAGAAATTATTCTTGCACTTGAGCAGGTAAAAGAATATCGAAGAAAGGCAAAGGTAGTACCAGTGACGTCACACAAGTGATGGAAGAATTAGCAAACCTAAAAACTGACATCCTGCGTCATTTGAATACCACTTTAGATGGTATGCAAGCTAGTAAAAAGAACACTGAACCCTTGCCCATCTACTGCCCTTGTTGTAGAGAAAAACATCCACTGAGGGAATGTCCCTTAAACCGAACTGAGTTATGTAGGATCTGTGAGAAAAATCATTCCACAAATGAGTGTAGTCTGCTTCCTGAAATAAAAAATAGATTGAAAAAGGTACCAATAGATGAGGAAGAGTTAAATTTTATTGGCCAGAAATAATCAAACTATGGATTTAACGAGTTTCCAAACCAATATGCTCCAAGAGGCCCATCAAATTGGGGTACAACCTCTTGGAATGGACCTTGGGGAGGTCCACTTCCTCCAATGCAAATGCCACCCCAATGGGGACCAACATGGCCTCAGTCAGACTAGACGAATCAATTTGGGCCAACCCTCAGTGGCCAAATCAACAACAATATCAATAGCGATGGGCACCTCAATATAACCAATGAATGAGGTGATTTGGGAATCAACCTTAAGCCTTACTTCCTGGACCCTCACAACCTGCAAACCCAAATCCAAATGATTAGGTAAGCCAACCACCGATGCCTGCTCATCCAGTTCCAAATCCCAAAAATAATAGACCACAACAACAGGTGTATAACATTGATCCCAATACAACCACCCTGAATGTAGTGGAAATTAATGACATACAACTTCGATCCTGAAGCATTCCTGTAAAAATTTCTGTTGAGGAAGTCATTGAAGAAGAGGAAGTGATACCTAGTGTTGAGAAACAACAAAAGGATGAGAAGGATGAAACAAGAAACTTGGAAGAAATTCTGAAAGAAATCTTTGTTCCATTTCGAAAGCGATTAAAATAGGTGTTATCACCCAGTCTTGCACCCATGCATACAGTTGTAAAGCCTCTGCAAACTGGAGTAACATGGGACTAATCTCTAAGTGTGGGACCTTGCTAAGTGAGATCAGACCTCCAGAGAAGGCCAGCTTCCTTATCTAGTTATCACCTAAAACTACTGAATTTTGGGGTGAAAAGGGAGAGAGAAAGCTTGCAATGGAAATGAAATAAAAGCTTGAAAACAAAGGTGATACACCAGACAGACTAAAGAGACTTTCACAGAACTGGAGGATGCACAACACAGCTAGATATAGCAAGCAGATATACGCAGATTGGATGATTCTAGCAGAGGCAAGAAGCAAGATGATTGAGAGGAACAGAGACATTCATAGACAACCATGTGCAGATTCACACAGAACTAGAAAATCAGCAAAAGGTATGATAACTTGATATATTCAGTAAGAAGGCAAGGTTACAGTAACTGAAAGCTTTGTTTGGAAACAGGGAGAACAAAATGCTCCAAAAGTTTTCCAACCCTATTTACATCATAAGCCTCAGCTTATATAGCATCTTCATCTAACCTAAGTCGATTACCCAATTCGCTCAGAGAGCTGCAACCAAAAATATCTTCCTGAAGGGATGTCCACCTACCAGGAGTAATGGCGCCAAAGGATCTAGAACAGGGGCAGGTGAGGAGATATTTAGAATCATTAATGTGAGCAGCTTACTCCTCGATCTTCCACGCCTAGGTGGCAGAGAAAATATCTAAAACCAGGTGGTGGCAAGATATTTCTGATCATTAATGCGAGCTACCTCCTCCTGTGCTGCAATGAATGCAAAAAATATCTTCACCAACTCAAAAGGTCATTGCTGAAAAAGTCCACCCAACCGACATGCAGATCCGGGTCAAAAATGGAAGTGGGAACCTTCCTGAAGAATTCCCGCCAAAAGGTCATCGTCCTGATATTTTCAAATTTCTGCAGGAAATGATATCCCACATGCACCCCACGGCGACGCCTCCATCACTTTATAAGCTAAGCCATGAGCATATATAATGTCGGTGCTTTTGCTTCCGACGGCATCATCATGAGCCTCATCATCATCCTCTTCCTTAGTATCCCGTCGGCCGGACTCCCTATATCGGCGAGTCATCTGCATGTTAGCCCGATATAGAATGTCATCCCGATATGAAATTAGCCCTGAGCCTCATCATCATCTTCAAGAACCACGAAATATCCTCCTGATGGAAATATCCTCCTAACGAGCTCATCCTGATAATTCATATCACCCTGATGTGAAATATCACCCCACAGAAAATATCACCCTGCGGGAAAGCATATCCGGACCTCATCACCTGATAAAAAATATCACCTTGATGTATGAATATCAGCCTGATGCAAAATATCCTCCTGACAGAAGTAACATGAAATAAAAATATCACCATGATGTTTGAAAATCAGGATGACGTCAGCAGCATGTTGGGGAGGAAAGATCCTCCTGATCATGTTCATACAACATACCTCTTCATATCCAGGTGATGTCATCAGCATGTTAGAGTAGGGTGATATTCAGAAGCAAGAATGATATTTGTAAGGTACCTGATATTTAGAAATATCACCCTGATATTCAAAAATCAGCTTGATGTGAAATATCTGCCAACATCTTGATGACGTCAGTAGCATGTTGGAAAATCAGGATGATCCTCGAATGCTAACTGATGTTAAGAAAATATGAGCTCCTTCGGACCCTGATGACATCATCATGATATTTGGGGTAGGATGATATTCGGAAATATCACCCCCTGCAAAATATCAGGTTGCACTGTAGCTTCATCGTAAGATCGGGGTGATCTTGGAATATGACTGATATTTGGAAATATCACCCCTGGCAGGAATATGCATGAAGCTGTGAAACAAGCGGATATCGCCCTAACATAGGAATGACGTCAACATCATGTTGGGCGATCCAGCGAACATGAAGTGAAAAATAACATCAGGATGATCTTCAAGGATCACCTGATATTCAAATGTGATGACCCCTCAGAAGATCGGGTCATACTTAGAAAACTTAGTAGCACCAACATCAGGATGATCTTCAACTAAGATCACCCGATGTTAAAATATCACCCGATATTTGAAAATCATGCTGGCAGAAATATGACCCTCGCAAGAAACATTAGGATGATAATAGAAACATGATGATGATGACCTCCTCCGAAGAAAATATGATGCTGATGCTAAAAAATGCTGAGGAGGTCCCAAGACTTAGAACTCTAGGATTTCTTGGGAAGGTGCCTGCATGAGTACTTGGAAGATTTACACCTTGTATGGTCATTTCTAAAGGATTTTCAAGAAAAATGCAAGGTGAATTGTTTGGCTTTGGATAGAGGAAAACAGGTTAACAATAGGCTCCTTTGAAATCTAGGGAAAACCAACTTTCACATGATGACTTTTAGTTAATCAAGGAACTTAGAAAGATACATATTGAAATTCCTTTGTTACAAGCAATAAAATATATCCCTGAGATAAATCAGACTATCAAGAGCTTATGTTTGAAACTTCCAAGTAGAAAACAAAAATTAAGCAACACTATTCAAGTAGAAGGGAAACATGTCAATATCCTATCAGGTAAGTTAATTCCTCAAAAATACGGGGATCCTAGAAGTCCTGTTATTTCGGTGGAAATAAAAGGAGTATTAGTCTCTAATGTACTGATCAATTTGGGGGCTGCTATCAATGTGATGACATTAGATACTGCAAAAGATCTGGCATTAACACATTTTTAGCCAAGCTCAACTGTGTTATAACTGGCAGATCTACCTATCACCAAACCAGAAGGGATTCTAGAAGATGTTATAGTCACTATTGATACTTGGGACTATTTAGTTGATTTCCTCATCCTTCAGACTAGAAAGAAACGCTCAAGGTACCCAATAATATTGGGTAGATGTTGGCTGGCTACCACAACATCCCTTATTGACTGTAGGTTAGGAAACATGCCTATTTCAAATGGGAAAAGGTTGAAGGAACTTTCCATCTATCCCCCTGCTAAACATTCTTACAGTATGAGAATAAACTATGGATAGATGATCTGATCAATTCAGATGAGGAAGACGCCTCCTCATTGGCAATGGTAACAATTGTAGAACATTTTGAAGAATGCAATGAGCAGTATAAAGAATTGGAATCAAACAAAGAAACCTCCCTATACAGTATTGCTCAGCAAGAGGTTTCCAGAGAGATCCGAAGGGATCCTTTAGGGCATTCAACTATCCATGTTCTAAAAAGGTTGCTTCCCACTTAAATTATCAACAAGCAAAAACCTTACACCAGATTGTGCCTCACCTTTGTCCATTAAATACTCTATTGAGTCCTTACAAAGACCTTCTTTCTATTCACAGTGGCACAAAGCAAATCACTGTCCAAACTAACAAACAACTCTCTATCAGCAGTTGGTTGATAGAAACAGAAGAAATTTGATTGACAAAACTACTGCAAAATCATACCCAAGCATTCACATGGGAATACAAAGACATGAGAGGAATTCACCCCAGTGTATGTACACACTATATCTACACTAAAGGTGTCTTCCCTATAAGACAACCACACATGAGGATCGATCCAGCCTTGAGGGATATAGTGAAGGAAGCAATAGAAAAACTATTACAGATAGGATTCATCTATCCCATTTCCGGCAGTCAGTGGGTTTCGCCATTGGTTATAGTACCAAAGAAAAATGGCAAATGGTGAGTCTGCATTGACTATAGAGAGTTGAAAAACGCTACCAAGAAAGACTCTTTCCCACTTCCCTTTATCAACCAGGTGTTGGATAATCTAACTGGTAGTCGCTACTTCTCCTTTCTGGATGGATTCAGTGGCTACAACCAGATCTAGGTAGCTCCAGAGGATCGGGACAAGACCACCTTCATGTGTCCATGGGGGACATTTACTTGCAGAGTTTTGCCATTCGAATTATGTAACACACCAGCCACATTTCAAAGGGTTGTGTTGGCAATTTTTGTTGATTTAGCTAATACATGTGTGGAGGTCTATATGGACGATTTCACGGTGCATGGAAAAACTTTTGATGAAGCCTTGAACAGTCTGAATAAGGTGCTTGAAAGGTGCAAAGAACATTAGTTGTCCCTAAATCATGAGAAGTGTCTTCTTATGATGACTAAAGGGATAGTACTAGGTCACAACATCTCACTGGAGAGAATGAAAGTAGATCCCAAAAAGGTTGAAATTATAGTACAAATACCTCCTCCTCAAACTCAAACAGAAGTGAGAAGTTTCCTAGGACATGCTGGGTATTACCGAAGGTTCATTGAAAACTTCAATCGGAAAGCTGACCCTTTGTTCACTCTGCTAAAAAAAGATTCTAAATTTAATTGGACACTGCAATGTCAAGAATCATTTGAGGCCATCAAAAATGCCCTCATGACAACACCAGTCATCAAAGGACCAAATTGGAGTGAACCATTCCATATTCACATAGATGCTTCCAATCAGGCCATTAGAGCAGTCTTAGGACAGGCTAATGAATCTGGAGGTATGCATGCAATATACTATGTTAGCAAAAGCTTAAACCCTGCAGAGAAAAACTATACCACCACAGAAGAAAAAAAATTGGCAGTAGTTTATGCAATTAATAAGTTTCGCCACTACATCACAGGCTACAAAGTCTTTATACATACTAATCATGTAGATATTAGATATCTGATGAATAAAGTTGTGGTGGGAGGTAGAATTATTAGATGGTTACTATTGTTACAAGAATTTGACATAACCATTATTGATAAGCCTAGGAAAGATAATGTTGTCGCTGATTTCTTATCCAAATTGACTGTGCAAGGAAGTAACGAACCAGTGGATGATGCATTTTTGGATGAATATCTTTTTGCCATTTCCATACAATCTCCATGGTTTACAGATTTAGTTAACTATTTGGTTTCAGGAAAATACCCATCATATTTCAATCAGAAGGAAATCAGATGACTGATTCAAGATAGCTCCAAATACAAATGGGTAAATGGTATCTTGTTTAAAAATTGTCCTGACCATGTGTTGAAAAGATGTGTGCAGGAAACATAAGTTTATGATATAATTCGAGCATGCCATGATGAACCTTCTGGTGGACATTTTTCAGCCCTCCAAATGGGGCACAAAATTTTGGGAGCTGGATATTTCTGGCCAACAATGACCAAGGATATTCAGCAGTATGTTAAGCAATGTGATCAATGCCAGTGAATGGGATGTCCAACTCCTACTGCAGACATGTTGCTCCATCCTCAAGTGGTCTTAGAGCCATTTGAAAAATGGGGAATAGATTTTGTAGGACCGATTGATCCACCATCCAGAGGAAATCAATACATCCTGGTCTGTACTAACTATGCCACCAAATGGGTCGAAGCAAAAGCACTACCAACATCAAAGGAGGAGAAGGTTGCAGATTTTATGTACAAGCACATTTTGCAGAGATTTGGAGCCCCTAGGGTCCTTGTTTCTGATCAGGGACCACAATTCATGTCTGCTATGATCAAAGCATTCCTAGAGAGATATCAAATATGTCATAGGAAGTCTTCTCCATATCACCCTCTTGAAGCAATGGTCAAGTAGAAGTGACGAATAGAGAACTGGAGAACATCCTCACCAAAATCATTTTGGGCAA
Organism: Cunninghamia lanceolata; assembly: GCA_027924645.1. Taxonomy (NCBI): domain Eukaryota; kingdom Viridiplantae; phylum Streptophyta; class Pinopsida; order Cupressales; family Cupressaceae; genus Cunninghamia; species Cunninghamia lanceolata. The sequence continues at coordinate 14,781,392 of BSBN01001567.1, read as the reverse complement.
AAGAATAGATTGTGCTGAGAGAATGACGGAAGTTGTTTGGGCCAATAACACCACTTGGAGGACCACAACTAATTTCATAACCATATGAATTAGTTTATGGGAAGCACCAAGTGCTGCCTATAGAATATGAGGTGGAAACATTAAGAACAACATTGGAAGTTGGTATTGACTTAACTGAAGCACAACAACATAGAATAATGTAGCTGAATAGGTTGGAATAATGCAGATGGAAGCACTTCAGCACACAGAGTTGATTCAACATTAGAGAAAAGAATGGCACGATAGGCACATCATCAGTAAGCAATTCAAAAAAGGAGATTGAGCCCTACTATACGACTCAAAGTATCAAGATCTCAAAGTAAAATTGCACACCACATGGTTGGGGCCCTATGAAATCTAAGAAACCTTCAACAATAGGGTCGTTCAACTAGTACCCATTGATGGGGATCAAAGAGTTCTTCTGGTAAATGGACACATATTGAAGTTGTATCACAAACCAACTTCCAAAGAAGAATTCTTTGTAGAAATTGAGTCTCGGATAGAATATTTCACCATGATTGACCTTTCTTCCATGGGGCTTATGTTCTAAATGATGATTCTAGAATGAATAAAGTAGTAAAGGTTGAAAACCAGAAATGGCGGCCTTTTCTATCAAAATTAAAAAAAAAAAATTGGGCAAAGTTGAAAACTAGAAATGGCGGCTTTGTCTAGACGAAAGATTTAAAACCAACAATGGCGGTCTTTTCTTCAAAAATCCCATTTCCTTCAATAAATTTCCTTTTTTTGCAGTTCTGCAGGTCTTTGTATTGAAAAATATTAAAAGCTCCGAATAGCTACCAATAGCTCTCGACGTCTACTAATGGCTCCAGATGAATATCAGCGGATGATACTCTCCAAAGTCTTGTTGGGCGCTAGGTTATGTTGCATCATGAAAATTGATTCGATAAAAGTTAAGGCAAAATCATCTTAGGGATGGGTACTTTATAAATGTATATTGCTTCCTTAAAACTTGTATAATTATTTTAATGTGTATATATGCCATGTGTTCCCCCAAATGACCCGTATGCGGTCCTCGATTTTCACACACACCAAGGTAGTTGCATGAATGATGGTAATCAGACAGGTGGTAGCAGTAGGATTGTCCTCAGCTCTTGCAAACTTTACAATAAGAAATGAGTACTTTGTCATAATGACAACGACATTTACAATAAATGCCATAAAAAGGAATTTGTACTCGGTTGAAAAATAATGATGACCAATAATCATGACCATAAATGGGAAGTCCATTCGCAAGAGTGTGGATCTATGATTGTTGGCGTCATCTCTAGACTTGAAAGGAAAGATAATTAAGGTAGTGGTTGAGAATGGCCACTTCGCATGTTGCCACTCTGTGTTGCAGCTCCAAAATACATGCCATCAGTGCTGAAAGGACAGATGGGATGATTGCCAACCTGTCCACATTGCATGGATTTATTTCCTCGACCAAGATGCAATTAACAAACACAGCTTCACATTTTCATCTACAAAGAAAAACCAGACCTCTGTTTGTCTCGTTTTCCTGCATTCCATAAAGAAAATCAACTTGCAAATATGGGGAACAAGCTAAAAGTTGAGCCAGAAAATGCCATCTTCGATGAAGCAAGCGCACAAATCTTTCAACAGGCCGGATGGTTAAATTTTCTACAGAAATTTGAAGGATTTGAAGCAGAGTTGGTCAAAGAATTTGTCACAAATTTCCACCGCACCTTCTTTACCGTAAAAGGGGTAAGAATTCAGATTAACCCTACTGTTATTAGTCAAATTTTTAGAATTCCTGCAGTAGGTGTTGATTTGTTGCAAAGCAAACCATCTTATGAAGAGTTAGTGCAAAATTTTCATGGTGTCCCAGAGCCTTTACCAAGATATGTTGTGAGTAAGGGGGCAACTAAGGGGATTGAAAGGACCAGCCTTCTAGACCCATGGAAGACTGTGGTCCTGTGGATAATGAAGTTCTTCACGTGTGATGGGCAGTATGGTGCTGTGTTAGGACCAGGAATGAGGTTGATTACTCACCTCAGGCATGGAGCAAATCATCTAGAGTATCTGATAAATCTACCAACCTTCTTGCATTCAAGCCTAGTTAATATGATGACCAAAAGAAAGGAAAACAAGGGTCAAATTAGCCACCTTGGCTTAATTCACTTGATAATAAAAACATCACTTCTTGTAGGAAGATGATGGCCAACAAAAATGGGAAGATTGTCTTGAACTTTAGTCTAGGAGAAAGAAGAAAAACCACCAGGCTTCTGTTGTATCTGTTTTAGTTGAACCAATCGCAGTCTCCTTGAGATCCCCTGAAGTGAGATTCTGACAGCTCCGAAGGGGGGCAGAGCAGGAAAGTCAAGTAGGGGAAGCAGTAGCTTCCACCCCTACTAGAATACGCCATCCCTAGATGCTTGTCATTTCATCAGATGAGGAGGAGGACAGGGCAGAGGCAGAACTAGGCACTTTATCCATTTCAGGGCAACAACGTGAAGAAACCCCTGCTGACAAGGAAACAGAGGAGGCTGGAGAGGAAGGAAATCTTGGGGAAACATAGGAAGAAACTTTGGAACATAGGGAAAGAACCCTTGATAAAAAGCTTAGAGGAAACCATGACCAAAGCAACTCAACATGCTCTTGCTTTATCAAAAGCAGAGTATGAATTAAGGCAATGCAAAGCACAATTGGAGGCCATGGATCATCAATTAGAGCCAAGGATGAAGAGCTTCATCAGCAGAAGGAAAAGGTTGTTTTGGAGAAAGAGGAGAGAGTGAGAAAGAAATTTCCACTTTTAAAAAGGAGATAGATAAAGACAAGGCTGCCATTGCTTAGAAAGACACTCAAATTACATAACTTTGGCAAATGATTGCTCAGTCAACTCCTGCACCTGCGTCCTTGAATGTTTATGGTAAATTTGTAGCTGACACTAGAGAGCAAACAACTCAGGGGAGAGGTCATGAAGCTCTGGAGAGACCTTGAGGCCCTCAAAGAAGAGAAGGTGGCAGTGGAGAAAAATTTGGCTTTGGCTTGTGAAATAAGGGAGACCTTGTTAGCCTAAAGACTGCCATCAGGTGTGTATGATCTGTTTCTTAGAGAGCAACTTTTTAAGATGGAAATTATTAAGAATCAGTTGCAATCTCCCATTTGATTTTGATAATGATAAAGAGTTTGTAGAGTGTTATATGCAAAACCCTAAGGATCAACAAAATCTCCTTTGTGAATTCTTTCAACATGGTCATCTGATGGGGCATGTGTAACACTTCTATGCTAAATTTATATGTGGGAGAGCTCCAAATCCAGAGCTATATGTCTCTGTTGAGAAATAATAGACTGTGAGAGGAACACGTGGAGGAATACATTGCAACAACAACAACTATAGGGTTGCTAATGAGACATGAATGTCCTAAGTCCACATGGTTCACTAACACTTTCAAGGCACATGTTTACATGCATGACATAATAGATTAATATGTGATGAATTTGAATTCTTGCATCTCTAATTTCTTTAATATAGTAGGATATCTCCCAAGTGCAGCTATCACAAGCTGCCTCTTTAGGTATGAAGACCTCCCTGACAGCTTCAAGAGAAGGGAGGCTATCTTCCTAGCAAACATAAGATGGATGACTACCAGGGTGAGGAAACTAATAACCCTGATTCAACATAAACAATAGAATTGGATTGGGATGCGGTTTCTAGGCCACCTCTAATTCTCATGCCAACACCTCGTCTCAACAACCCTCCAGGGCAGCCTATGAGGGAAGATAAGTTCAACAAATGGTACAATCAGCTATTAGAAAATGATGGGTTCACACCTAAAGGTAGACAACTCTTTCAGTACAAAGATGAGGATTATAATTGCAGTGTCATCATTGAAGAGAAAAATGTGACTGATGAGGGGGATGCAACACAACCATGAGGACATGACATACTCTAAGTTGGGGGGAGATGATGAGTCAGATATATGACTCATTTATTTCTATATATTTCCTATTCTAAAAGACTCCGATAAGACTTTATGGCATATATATTATTATTATTATTATTATATTTGTCTTTTGGATGAATTATGCACATGTTTAGTCCTCATTTCCTTTTGATGAAATCTCTTAGCTTATTTGCTTGAATTATATTTTCAAAATGCATATCTTCTGAATTTGTGGTATAAGTTGTGTATGATTGCATAAGGATTACAACGATGAGACTCCCAATGGTCTCCGGAGCCCTCGGAGCCCCCTTTCCTGTGAAGAGCCTAAACTTTGGATGGCTCTAGATACCATTACTCACCAAGAGAGCCATCCTCCCCTCGAGTCGATGACTACTACAATCCAATCCTAGGGCTACTTAAGAAGTCCAACAACACAAACATGACTCATGCCTCAATAAATGCAGCTATTAAGATCCAAGTCCGCACGTCATTTCATTTAAGTGACTAACTAAAGTAGTTGTCAATCAGCGTCAGTTCCAACTAAAGTCACTTCCCACCAGCGCCGTACCATTCCAGAAAATCATCCAGTCTGCCAAAAACTAAGTCGATACAAATCTTTGATATGTAGTAACCTGTAGTGGAACTGTTAATGTAATAAATAAGCAATTGATTTTGATCCTAGTTTGCTGCAGTTAGGATCACTGATAGTTATTTCCTTTCAGTAAAGCTCAAATGTATAAATAGGAGCAAGTCGTCTCTCTAAGTTAGTTCTAGTTTTTGATAGTCAAGTTGTTAGTCAGATTTTATTTTCAACCGGAGGAAAACTCCTTATTTTCAGTCTTGTATCCATTCTATTTTTGGACTTCGTTGAATGCAAATGAAGGGGGATTTCTTCTGAAAGATAGTTTAGGTTCAAGAGGATCATCTCTAGCTGGGAAAGTAGGGCCCACTTCCCCAACTTGGAAGAGATCTCTCAGTATTTCATTTCCATGCAATTCTTTTGTGTCTTTCTGTTCAGTAATGTTATCTTTGCATGTTAATCTTATGATGTGTCTTTTCTTCTCTGTATGATTGTTTAGCTAATTGTCGCCTGCAGGTTTGTCTTCTAAATTTCTGAAAACACCAAAAATAGATTTGTTATTCCAACAACACTGTTATATTCAGAGTGTCTCATTATTGTAGTTTAACAATGGATGCAATTACTTTTGAGTTCTATTTCAACAATTATAATAGTTTCTTTCCAAGCAAGTGTGTTTATTTCCACACAGTCAGAATAGTTTCTTTCCAAGCAAGTGTGTTTATTTCCAAGCAATTAGAATAGTTTTTTTCCAAGCAAGTGTGTTTATTTCTAAGCAATCAGAATAGTTTCTTTCAAAGCATGTGTGTTTCCTTTCAAGCAAATAGGTAGTTTCCATTTTCTGCATGCATATTTATTTCAACAAGTTAAGTAACTGGACCTTATCCACAAACCATCCATTCACCCGATTCGGATTCCACTCCAAAACCCCCCACACTAAGAGTCTTGTCACAGATCACTCCAGACATCTCCAGATTGATAATTAAATGATGATGAATTAACAAACACTACAATGACCTCATCACCACTACTCATGAAATGTGGGTCAATGAGTTTGACTCAAAAACTACATAGTTGAATCCTGATATTAATATCATAATTTGACACATTGCGAAAAATGCCTCCTACTTATCAACTTTGGAATAGTGATCGAGGATAACAAGTAAGCATGCAATGGACCTAGAATAATGTATGTTGATGTTATCTTTGGTAATGTTGCTACGATGCTTTCATCAATGCTTCATGACAATTCTTTTGATAGCGTGAGCTTGCTCCTAGATGATTTCAAAATGAATAAATAAATGTCACTAAATACACCAACATAACACAAATATCAACATAAACGTGTGCTAGATTGGCTCATAATGATTGGTGAAAAGGTCATAATGGCTCATAAAGGTGCACTAGATTGATTCATAATATATTTTGAAGTTTAAATGTTCAAAGCTCAAATTTACAATTATGGAAATGATTTGAATCAAATTTTTACTTACGAATCTAATCCAAAGTAATAAAAATAGATCTAAAAATTAAGATTAATCTCTAAAAATAAATGAAAATAAAATCAACATGTAATAATAATAATAATATCATAAGGCAAATTCATGTGAACATATCACTTGTAAACTAGCTATCGCATTAAGGGAAAAGTTCATGGGTATACCATTTTCACCATTGCACTAATACATAGAAAATATAAGAAAACGAACCCATGGCTAGGACCTCATATTACGAGGGGATAATTAATATTTCCGAGTCTCTTAACAAGTTGAAATTCTCGGATATAGTTCTGAATTTATTAACGAGTTAAAATAGTGGTATATAACGCATTAGCATGTAATATAAAGAAGAGAGCGGAGAAGGATTTTAGTCTTATCCATCGAAAAGAAGAAAAAAAATGTCACAGGCATTGAGCACGCTGTCGCTCGTTCATGGCTTCGGACTCACAGGCCGCACGCAGACTCAAATGTTTATGCCTTCCCTCGATGGTCAGTCAATTTCTTCTATTTTTCTTGCTCCTCAATTTTGGGTTTTAGAAAGTCCCACTAGTCGGCACTGGAAACAATCTTGTTTTTTCGAAATGGCTGGTTGAATGCTTTTAAATTCTGTCAAATTGATGTTATAGTTATATAAGTTAGCAGTTGCATGTTAGACTAATGATAGTATCTAGAGTAAGTATGAAAGTATACAAAGGTACAAAACATGGGTAGATTAATGCTGTAAGGAAGTATTCTGACATTTTAAGAGATTAGACTGTGACTTTTAGAGAAGAAGATTCAGAGTGTACAGCAAATACCTCACTTCCAATGGAGTTAGACTTATGAGATATGGAGGATGATTAACATCACACAGAAAATACTTTGAAGTTTGTAGGCATCAAGCCAGGGCTAGCGTGGCTAGCTTGAAGAAAAAATTGCACAGTTGGTAGGATTTTTGATGACTGATGTTGATGATAAATGGGTTACTCGTGTTATTACTACTGGAAGTGAAAAGAGTGGAAAATTACAAATACAATTGTTCCTGGACGCTTGAAGTTGGTACTGTATTATCCCCAATACAAGGGGTAAATATAGAGCACATATGGAAGCAGTTCTAGCGACATTAGAAACATTTGCAGCAGAGTTGCTGGATACTTAACCCTCCCCTCTCTGGATGATACACGAATCTGTGCATCAGCTACCGGATACGGATACAAAGCTTTCGGATATCAATACTATATCCAGACATATCCATATACGAACTTACACTTGGCCCATCTCGATACGACTGGATACAGCACCGTGTTGTCTGGTGCCGTATCCAGTTTAGGGTTAAGGAAAAACCGTTCAAAATTTGCAAAAATAATAAAGCATTAAAAAAAAAGTTGTGTCATATACACACACACACATATTATAGTTGCTAAACTCAGACTCAGCAATAATTTGGCTGACCCAAAATTTTTAAAAATTCTGGGACTTGGCAAAAATTTGGGAAAAAATTCGACAATAACTGGGCAAATTTATTGACATTAAAATTTACATAAAATTTTAAAAATATTCTTAAAAAACATGCATGTTACTGAATTTATAGAACATATTACAAATTTCCTTCATATATAGATTAATATTAGAGTTCAATACACATCATATTTGGAGAGGAATATGCAGGAAGAAGATACAAGATATAGATCTTTAGAAACTGTTGATTGATCACCAAGTTGGTGCTGAGATCCAATCAGGTGTCCCAGGCCTAACTGATGATGGTGTAACTCAAAGCATTGTGGATACTGTTGTAGAAGGGCCAAAGATGAAGGCACAACAATTGTTGTGGAACTGCCATCGAAGAGGAAACAAATGTCCTCAATAGTGTTTCCAAATCTGCAAGCTAGGGCTCACAAACTAGATTCTCAAGATCTATCAAGTACTCGTCTCTATGAACTGCCTCTGGAAGATAATGATGGTCCTGCTGCATTGAATCATTGGAAGCCCCATCATAAGCAACGCTAAACTCGATAGAAACAAGTGATAAAAGTGAAGTATCAGTGCATGTCATTAGACTACATTGCTCATCCACCGATGTTGTGTCCATACTAGATGCCTAAGTATGAACAACAATCAAATCTGCTGATGTTGGAATAGAAGAGTTTGTAGGAGTAAGAAAATCAAGAACACCCATAGGTACAAGACTGTCCAAGGTAGAACAACTGGGATTGGAGGATCATTAGGATCTCCATACATCTCCCAAATTTTGGTCCAAAGAATGTGAGGGCACTTAATATGCTAGACAAATCATCATGTGTATTCATCAACACATAAGCCAATAAATCCTAGGATAGAGTTATTATTATTATCCCATTTATCCTTTTGATCTTCGTCACTTGGTTCAGGAACCAGCTCATAGATAAAGGGCAAAAGATCCTTACTCTTAAGATATTTTAGGATTTCAACTCGCTAGACCTTATAGTTCTTTTTATGCAAAATAATAGAAGGTTTATTTTTACTCATGATTAACTCCTCACAATAGATCAAACTAGCGAAAACAATAAGAACCATAAGAGCAACCCCTGCCACCATCCCTCCCCCCCCCCTCGAAAAAAAGGGGGGGGGACTTTATATTAGTTCACACAATACAAAATACCCAATGCATAAAATCCCCCCTAACAATTACAAGTGTTGGCACTTTATCTCAATGTGATTACATGCATGAGCAAAAGAGAGTTTGAAACTGAAATAAAAATCACCCTAATCAAAATCAAATAAAATAATTTACACTAGATTGTATGGCTTGGAGAGAGCTTCTTGAAGTTGAAAATTTGACAATTTGGGTAGAAGATATGCTCGTTTCTAGGCAAAATGCTTATAAGGGCAAATGGAACCACAACCAAAATTAGAAAAGTAGCATTAGATTTGGGAGAACTACTAGATTTAACAATTCTATCAAAAAAATTGCTAAAATTAGAAGATCGCTAGATAAAGTTAGAGGATTGCTTTGATACCATGTGAGATTCAATGAGAATCCTAACACAAGCCTAGATCTAGATGAATGAAGACAAGTTACACAAGCTACAAGCAAACATAAATAATGTAGAATGCAAATATCAGCTATTTCAATATTGAGGATATGAAAAGATATGACACAAAAGATTGTATACAAATATATATAGGCCTATTGGATGTATGAATCAAGGAGATGACATGTCCGAGAGAACATGAGTTTAACTCTCAATCACTTCCTATCAGGAGATGGGTTTATTTAGTCTATCTAAGAGGTCAAGAGTTGAATTGCCAATTAGTGGATCAGTTAACTCAATTTGACTAAGACAAAGGTGGCCTTGATTGAACAAAAGTGGCACCTAACTACCGCCAATCAAGGGTTGATGAGGTAGTGGTGGCATTTGGGTACCTCAAATCATCATGAACATGTCATTATTAGCTACCTAGGTGAGAATAATTGAATATTCCTAATATCCTAAGTATACTTATTAATAGGTGCAATATTACACCAACAATCTAAGAGAGAAGGGATTTAATAAAAATTAAATGGAGTTTAAGGAAAGAATAGAAGGAAAAATAGAGGAATCACAGAGATAACCCAACCAAAAGGTGGTTAAGCTCCACGTCGTGTTAACCAAAATGTATGCACTAAGATATTGACACTACTAAATTGACCTCTAAATAGGCAAAGGGTAGAAAGCCTCTCTTACTATATATTCAAAGGAATGTTTTGAAGGTGATAAAGTAGATATGACAATAAGCCATGTGCTATAGGTAGGACAACATGCAAGGCAATAAAGTAAGGTAAGATATGGGTTGGTTATTTGGTGGGATTACTAGATTCAAGATTTATATCGGGGTTATAGAGTTGAACTATGTGGTTGTTAGGAGGTGGTAAGCTTGGTTGCAAAGAGCCATTTAACACAAGATTAAACATTGGCTTTATTGTCAAAACAAATATAGGGTTGGTCAATGTGGTTGTTAAGAGGTGCTAAGCTTGGTTGAAAAGGGGGAACTGTTGGTTTAGGACTTTCAATGACTTTTCAATAATATTCTAATGGAGAAATGTTGATGGCTTTTAAGGTGATATCCATTGAGAATGGAGCTTAGGGAATCCAAGAGAGAAGGGATTTAGTAAAAAATAATTGGAGTTTAAGGAAAGAATAGAAGAAAAATAGAAGAACCATGGAAATGACCCAACCAAAAGATGGTTAAGCTCCACCTTGTATTCGCCAAAATGTATCCACTAAGATATGGACCCTAAATCGACCTCTAAATAAGGAAAGAGTAGAAAGCTTCTCTTACTATACATTCAAAGGAAAATTTAGAAGGTGATAAGTAGATATGACAATAAGCCATGTGCTATAGGTAGGACAATATGTAGGGCAATAAAGTAAGGTAGTATGCAAGGCAATAAAGTAAGGAAAGATATGGGTTGGTTATTTCGTGGGTTTACTAGATTCAAGATTTATATTGGGGTTATAGAGTTGAACTATGTGGTTGTTGGAGGTGGTAAGCTTGGTTGTAAAGAGCCAATTAGGATAAGACTGAACATTGGTTTTATTGTCAAAACAAATATAGAGTTGGTCAATGTGGTTGTTAAGAGATGCTAAGCTTGGATGAAAAGGGGAACTATTGGTTTAAGAATTTCAATGACTTTTAAGTAATATTCTAATGAAGAAATGTTGATGGCTTCGAAGATGATAGCCACTGAGAATGGAGCTTAGGGAATCTAAGAGAAAAGGGATTTGGTAAAAATTAATTGAAGTTTAAGGAAAGAATAGAAGAAAAACAAAGGAATCACATAGATGACCCAACCAAAAGTATTAAAATAAGATTTAGATAGTTTATTTAATGGTCAATATTGTAATATTAATTAGTTTAGATTGTTTCTATTTCTCTTGCTTTATTAGCTTTAGTCTCTTTTAGAAACATCTCTATTCTTTCTTTTAGAAACATCTGTATTGTAAATCTTAATAAAGAGCCTTTTGTCTCTTTCATTTTAATACCATTACATGGTATTAGAGCGGGCGAGTGGGAAAAACAATTTGTTTGAAATTTTTTTTTCTAGCGCTCTCAGCAATAAGTCCATATAGTTTGTACGGTCTTTGGCTCTCTGCCCAAATCCTTCCTTGGTTGTCGTAACCGTGTTTGGTCGGCGTTCACATTTTTGTGGTCGCATTTTTTGGCAGTTTCAAATTTCTGCAGGGTTTCTGTAGTCGCGATTTTCATCGAGCGGCTTAAGTTTTGGTCGCTGATAAGGAGATCCTTGGTTACTGTGTCCGTAGGGTTTCAATTTTCTGCTGGGCGCAGTCTTGTTTGCAACTGTTGGTTGAGTCTAGTCACCATTTAATCCTTCTCGGTGACTGCACTTCAAGCGCTCAACAAACCTTTGGCCTTTGGTCATAAGCGGAGGTCTCAGCAATTGATGACAAGCACCTAAGCACTCAAGCATTCAGTCAAGCTCCAGCCCGTGGTCACTTCGAAGACTAGGCCCCAGCGACTTCACCTTCGAGCGCTCATTACTCTACATCAACAACGGTCATATTAAGGACCAACGCTCAGACCCAACGCTGAACATTTTTTTTGGGCAGGCGGCCATATTGGTGTCCAGCTGCAGATTTTTGGGTATCTTCATCTGCGTCAACCTCGGGATTTGTGTCTTGAAATCCGTGCCAGGGTTTCGAGCTTGTTATCTGTCTCAGGGTTTGTGCCATTAGTTTACCTCATTTTTCGTGCCTTGGAAAGCGTGAAGGATGGCCTCTTTGTCCAACATTATGTTTGAAGGTAGTCAAAAATTCAACGACCGCAACTACAACACCTGGAAGCAGCGTATGATGACCATATTTGAGTATCGGTGCCTTGACCAGATTGTTCTGGGCAAAACTACACGTCCTACAATGGCGGATAAAGATCAGGACAAATTTGATGAGTAGAATCGAGAAGCCGTGATGCTTATTAAATTGTTGGTCATCGATGATCAGCTGCCTCAAGTACCCTCAGGCAAACAACTAAAGAAATCTGGGATCTTTTGAAAGATCTTCATGAAACGTCCGACAAGAGCCGAGTGTTCTTTCTGAAGAACATGTTCTCCATCATGATGGATGAGAAGACAACTCTGCAGGAGCACTTGACAAAAATCAAGGACATCCGTGATCAGCTAGATGCTATTGGTCGGAAAATGGAGGATGAAGATATGGTGGTCATAACTCTGAAGAGTCTACCCAAATCATATGAACACTTTATCGAAACGCTCAACATTACATCAACGAATGTTGACCTAAAGTTTCTTGAGTTGTGCAACAAACTTCTGCAGCAAGATCGTTGGAAACAACAGTTTGGAAGCACTGCTAGTTCATCCTCCACAGAACAGGCATTTACTGCCAAGACATTTCAGAAGAATAAGGGCAAAGGTCAACCATCTCAACAAACCAGCCAAGGTCACTCCGAGGACACTTCCAAGAAGAAGAACATTCAGTGCAACTATTGCCACAAGTATGGCCACATGAAGAAAGATTGTCGGAAACGCTTGGCTTCTGAACAGTCCAAGCAAGGAGAGTCTAAACTTAAAGCCCATGTTGCAGAGCACACTAAGCAGAAGGAGTCGGCTTTCTATGCCTTAATGGCCAAGAGACCAACAGATCATGTTAAATCCTCTGCATGGTATATTGATTCAGGTGCATCTCGGCATTTCACTCATCGTCGAGATTGGTTCACTGAGTATACGCCATTTAGAGATTCTGTTATCTTTGGAGGAGGCGAAGAGTATACTGTTGTCGGAAAGGGCAACGTGCAGATTCAATCTGGAGGGAGAAATTTAATATTTCTCAATGTATACTTTGTATTTGGCATGAAGCTGAATCTACTCTCAATTAGTTAGATTATGCGACACTCTCCTCAGCTAGATATTGTCTTCAGTTTGCATGCATGCAGCATTGTTGATAGAGAGACTCGCACTATAGTTGTTCAGGGACTTGAGGATCATGGTCTGTATAGACTTGTTGATTCAGGTGATTCTAAATTTGACAAACTTATCCGGGCTCAGAGACTTGGTGAGAATATCTACAATCTGGTCCTCCGTTGGAACATACTGCAATATCACTGATCCATCTTCGACAAGCTGGCGGATGAAACGACAATGAAGTTCAACATGCTTGGTCCGTTCATGGAAGACTGGATTTTTGGCAAGTTTCAACACCCCTTGATTATCACAGTACAAGGGGGAAGGCCCTACTTGAGACATTTGCATGTCAGAAAACATCCTTCGAAGCCAAACTGCCTCACAAGCTGCTTTAACAGTTCCCCGATATTTAGCTTCAGTCGAGGAAAGAGCCACTGCCTGTTGCTTCTTGCTGGTCCATGTAACTGAACCTGTGCCCAAACTGAAAACATACCCAGAAGTAGACTTCCTGTCATCAACAGAGCCTGCCTGATCTAGTTTGTAAAGCCAATCAACTTAGGATCTTTGCACCTGCCATACAGAATGCCAAAGTCGGAAGTGCCTTTCACACATCTTAGCACACGCTTCGCTGCAACCCAATGTTCAGCTTTAGGGGTTGTCATGAAGTGAGAGATGTAGCTCATAGCAAAACTGAGGTCAGGTCTAGTAGCAGTGAGATAAATGAGGCTGCCCACTAGTTGCCTAAATGCTGATTCATTCTCCACAGGTGAATCTGATTTGGCTGATAGCTTCAACCCTTTCTCCATAGGTGTAGATGCAGGTTTGCAATCATTCATCCGAAACTTATCAAGCAAGACTTCGAGCATACTTGGACTGAGAGATAAAGATGCTATCATCTGTCTTGCTTGATAAGTTTTGGATGAATGATTGCAAACCTGCACTTACACCTATGGAGAAAGGGTTGAAGCTATCAGCCAAATCAGATTCACCTGTGGAGAATGAATCAGCATTCAGGGAACTAGTGGGCAGCCTCATTTATCTCACTGCTACTAGACCTTACCTTAGTTTTGCTGTGAGCTACATCTCTCGCTTCATGACAGCCCCTAAAGCTGAACATTGGGTTGCAGCGAAGTGTGTGCTGAGATATGTGAAAGGCACTTCCGACTTTGGCATTCTGTATGGCAGGTGCAAAGATCCTAAGTTGATTGGCTTTACAGACTAGATCGGGCAGGCTCTGTTGATGACAGGAAGTCTACTTCTGGGTATGTTTTCAGTTTGGGCACAGGTGCAGTTACATGGACCAGCAAGAAGCAACAGGCAGTGGCTCTTTCCTCGACTGAAGCTGAATATCGGGGAACTATTAAAGCAGCTTGTGAGGCAGTTTGGCTTCGAAGGATTTTTTTGACATGCAAATGTCTCAAGTAGGGCCTTCCCCCTTGTACTGTGATAATCAAGGGGTGCTGAAACTTGCCAAAAATCCAGTCTTCCATGAATGGACCAAGCATGTTGAACTTCATTGTCGTTTCATCCGCCAACTTGTCGAAGATGGATCAGTGATATTGCAGTATGTTCCAATTGAGGACCAGACTGCAGATATTCTCACCAAGTCTTTGAGCTTGGATACGTTTGTCAAATTTAGGGAGCACCTTGGTGTAGTTGATAGATTGACCATTAAGGGAGGGTATTAAAATAATATTTAGATAGTTTATTTAATGGTCAATATTGTAATATTAATTAGTTTAGATTGTTTCTATTTCTCTTGCTTTATTAGCTTTAGTCTCTTTTAGAAACATCTCTATTCTTTCTTTTAGAAACATCTGTATTGTAAATCTTTATAAAGAGCCTTTGTCTCTTTCATTTTAATATATCAAGATTTTTACCATTACAAAAAGGTGGTTAAACTCATGCTGCATTCACCAAAGTGTATGCAATAAGATATGGACCCTACTAAATTGACCTCTAAATAGGAAAAGGTTGATAGCCTCTCCTATTGTACATTCAAAGGAAATTTTGGAAGGTCATAGGTAGATATGACAATAAGCAATGTGCTATAGGTAGGACAATATGCAAGTCAATAAAGTAAGCTAGTATGCAAGCCAATAAAGTAAGGGAATATGCAAAGGCGATAACTAGAGTAATTGTGCAATGAGCATGCAATATAGTTAGACATATAGCATGAATTATCAGACTTGTGAAATGAAAGGAGACAAGGAAAGAGGTATGTACATTGGGTCAACTTGCTGGTGCATTAATCTCCCTTGTGGCTTGAGCTCTTGTGGAGAGATGGTTGTAGTTGGAGTCAAGAATAGAAGAAATTGTAGCATACCATACTTGAACTCCTAAAATTTGGTATACTACATAAGTGTATCTCCTCATCTTGAATATCCAATGCCTTTTGGTTGTAACTTGTGTTCCTTTGGAGAAACTTCTTTTATCCTAAAACTTTTAGAATCCTCAAGGGATTTGCTTATTTGAGTGCATGGCATAGTAGTTAATGAATTGTTGTTAAAGAAATGATGAAGGATACGCCTATATATATGGGCTGAAAACATGAAAGTCATAATTCTAAATGGCCAATGTCACTATCATGAAAGGCAAATTCATTGATAGTGCATGCCACAAACAACATAATTAAACATCATCGACACATTAATCTCCTTTGTGACTTGAACACTTATGAAGGGATGGTTGTAGATGGAGTCAAGAAGGATAGAAGAAACCTTAGTAGACCATAGTAGGGTCTCCTTGGTATACTTTGCTTGTGAATCTCCTATTCTTGAGTTTCCAACCATTGTGCTCCTCATAGTGCTTGACTCTTGGGGTTACAATTTACTGACACTACTCCAAAATAGCCAGATATTTGGGGTCAACAAAACACTTGTTGTGTTCTAACAACATTTCTATTGGTCACATATGCAATATATAGAGCTCCATATCAAGTCTCATATTCCTTGTAGCATTGCCATATTAGTGAACAAGAAACATGGATTCTACACCATTCTTTGTTCCATCCAAATCATGGGAGTGTGTTAGCATTGGTTTCTTGTTTGGATGGTCACATTTGCATATAAAAATATTTCAGCACATCAAACATTGTGCACCATTTTCGTCAATCATGTTTGCATTCATTTCGAAATTCATCTATTGTGTTTAACTATGATCCATGTTGAGCACATGGGATGCACAAAGGAGAATCCACAAACTCATTGGTAGAACCAAGGTAAAGTCGCGACTAGCTTTTCAAGTGGCAAACTCTTAAAATTGCAACTCAAGTGGCTGGGACATAAAGAAATCACACCGAAGGAAGAGGTCTTTCAATTTCACACTTTTTAAGTGACGACGACATCAAATATTATTGCCAAGATTGGTCAATGCATTATGAAACCGTGCCATGATAAAGTTACAAGCAAATAAGTGGTGCCTTTGACATCGTGTTGCCAGCATAAATTAGCGCCAAAGATGGCAACATAAAACAAAATTGTGCCTAAGGAAAAGCAAGTCATCCAACCATACACTCAGTGCCAAAATAAGAACTAAAACAAATGAAATCACTTAAAGCAAAAAGCGGTGGATCATGATCATCCTTTGACATAGGCAACTTGTTTGGGGAGAAAGCAAAAGTTAAAGTGGAAAAGAGCTAATTTTAGGCTATTTTGAGTGTTCTATTTCCTCTTTTCCATGGATAACGACAAGGGCATTATTTTATTATTATTTTTCCTTTAAAGCTATCTCAATGAGCTTCTAAAAAGGGCTTAGAACATTTAATGAGAGTCGATGCTTGATTTATGCTATAGAGATTGCCATTCAAAAGTGGAAGTCATTTCATTGTGTTTATGTGTAGTGAAGGATAGTGGATGTAAAACTTATACTATGGAAACTTCCAACTTGTTGATGTGTTTTTTATGACAACAACATTAGAATAAAACACCAAGTGCTCTATCCTCTCTTGAACATTGTATCTCAAATGCTAAACAATGTGATCAAATGAGATTACTCCAAGGTTCCTTGAATGTCAGGTCTTGACGCGCACATGGATAGACTCAGTGAAATGATGTGAACTTGCTGGTAATCACAAAGGGACTTATGCTAAATTGCTCCTTTATGGACATGGATGGAATTCATTACTCCTTGGATGTGTGAATGAATGGAACTCCTTCAAACAAACTTAAAAGAAAAGGCAAAAAGGAAAGGGTTAGAGAAATCTAATCTAAGGACAATGAGATGATAGACGATGCTTAGATAGACAAATTCCTTTGAACCAAGCTTCGTTTCGCCATGAGAACAACAACTACATGAAACTAGTGCAATCTTCAAAGGAAATGAAGGGTTTTCATATTGCAAATATGCATTCAAATACCCATAGCTGGCGCAACTTGAACAAATATCCACAATCGAACTATTGCAAAAATGGGGTTCAGGGTAACTTTGCATTGTAGTTTACCATCGGCAAATCACAAAAAGTTGGAACCAAGGAATTCATCAAATATCTTCGCATTAATTCACCATATCAATGAACTCCAACTAAAACTTATCTAATTTGCATTGAATCATCTTCAAGAAATTGGAAACCATGCTAACATGCCAAAACAACACAATAATCACCAATCTTCAATGAGAATGTATTAGTTTTGGAAGTATCTTTACAACAATTTGCCAATAGTCTCTCTGATTCTTCAAACGCTTCTACTCTAATATCTAACTCACATCCAAACTTCTAAGAATCTAATCCCTTTCAAATGAAGAGAATGAGCCTTTATAGAGCTTAAAATTACAACCAAGGGCCCATATTGATTCTAGAATCAATGGCCAAGATTAAGACAACCCAACCCTAATGACTTCGACCAATGAGATGTCAACAACATATAATCTTCTAGAAAGGTTCCATCCTTATCTCTATCTTGGGCGACTAGGTTCAATGTATCTAGACATGTCGATGTGGCACAATTAGGTTGGTTGACGATGACTGGATGCCACCTCAGCATGATTATCCCTTTAGTGTTCTTTGAACTTGGAATTTCATCCTTGTGTTGCACTTCCTTTGAATTTCTTGCATTGGCATTGATTTCTTGGTGCAAATGTTGACTTCCTGATGTTGAGCTCGATCCTCTTGATGAATGATGAACTGGATTCTTGTTCTTGGATTTTCGAGGATTAATCTTCTTTTCCGGAACTGGAATCTTGGATGTTGGAACTCTTCTCTATCCTGTTGTCCTTGATGCAAGCATTCTTCGTGTCATTGAAGTCTTGAATTTTCTTCATCTTCATCGGAATTCTGTGAAGTCTTCTTGATGTGTGCTAACTTCCTTGTTCGGGCCTTTGAAGTTCCTTTGCATCCAACTCGAACGGCTTTGATCATCGTTGGATATCTTCCTCATGGAACGAGTTCTCAATTCCTGCAAGAACAAAGGAAAACTTTGAATAGTCATGTCGAACAAAATTCTTAATGCAATGCAATGAAAAAAACATGACCAATATACTATGAAATTCATTCAAGAATTTATTTATTTTGGAAGAAGTGAATAAAATAACACTTGAAAAACAATACTTCACAAATAATTCGCCCTTCTCCTTAGGAAAAGAATTCGTTCCTCTTCAAGAGTTCGCTTCTCTCTTCAATAAGACTCCGCTCTTCTTAAAATCAAACGGATTTGTTTTGAAGCCCATATGAATACATATCTAAGGCGAATTCTTTCCTATAAGCCGACCTTATTTATAATTTAACAATTTGTTTTTAATAGACTTTAGCTAGGCCGACTTGGAGTGAATGAAACAAATTTCAATTCTTCTTAGCTCTTGCAATTTTGCATTTTCTAAAGTATCATTCACAAATTTCTTGTTGGGTTTTCAAGGTGGTTATCCACATTTCCTTGTCGTATAGTCTTGCAAGTCTTCTTGTCGCACTTTTCAAGTCCTCTTTCACAAACATCAACACAAGTTTCATGTTCTCTTTCACCAATTTTTCACCTTTCTAAAGGGGTCGTTGGCATTTCTTATCGCATATTTTTTATGCCTTTCACAATCTTCATCACAGTTTTGATAATGTCTTTCATGAATTCAAGGACAGATTTACTGTTGCACTTTGGAGGTATTCATTCACGATTGAGTCTTTCACAAACTAAGTCGCACCTTTCCTAAGTCCTTGCACAATTTCTTGCATGAAATCCATGAATCCTTTTGCACTTCCAGTAGCACATATGAGGAGTGCTTTCACAAGAAAATTTGCAATTCTCTTGAAGTCTTTCACAACTTTTCGATCACAAGTTTCATTAGTTTGTTCAAAACTTCCTAAGTGCACTTTTTTAGAAGTTACTTGGCGCAATTTCCTTATGATCATTCACAAGTTTCTTGCGCATATTGCAAGGTTTTCACAAGTGAGAGTCGCATTTTCCTTTAGTGCATTCACAGTGTAACTCACATTTTTGATGGGGTCAAGAATAATTCCTGGCACAGATTTTGTTTGTTCAGGAACAACATAGCGCACCTTGGGGTGATTCAAGAACAATTTTCATCGGGAATTACCTGTGTGCAAGAACAAAGTTAAGTGGATTTTCTGATTTTTTTCACAAGTTTTTTTGGCGCTGATTTTGTTTGATTTCTTTCACAAATTTCATTGCATTTTTCCTATGTTCTTTCACAAGAGAAATCACATTTTTGGAGAGGTCGTTTAGGAATAAAATAAATCGCATTTCTTATGATTACGGACAAGTCCTCCACCGCACTTCCAAAGTCTTCATAGATTTCGTATTTCATTCATTGGACCAAGGATAAAATCAAGATGGTATGTTGTTCCTTACATGGATTTCGCATTTTTGACATTGTCATTCATTCATTCACGGATTCGTTCTTGCATTGGATTGTTTTGTTGTTGAGTCTTGAACAAATTCAATGTTCCACCTTTTGAGTTCTTGTCAGGAACGAGTTCCACTTAAGCGTATTACTTCATGGATTAGTTCTTATGAGCAAGATTTTCACCAAGTCCTCCCTATTATGAAGTTGGAGACTCTTTCTTATGAATGCACTTTCATCATGCATGACCTAGACCTTTTGGGATTCTTATGTTCAGATTAGTGGAACTTATGCAAAGACTTCCGGATGTTGGCAAAGGATAGCTCATTTGTCAAACTTGCATATATTCAGAGTGATAAACTTAAGAATTTTCACATGCATGATGGACTTTGACAAGAATTTGGCAAAGGCAAAGACAAAACCAAAACCCTAACCTACAAACTCAGAGAAGACCCAAACCCTAAAACAAAACTAAGACAGAAAACGAAAAAAAAAGAGGGGGTCCCCATTTGCAATGGGGCGATGTGTGAAAACGTCACAACACAACTGTTATTGTTATTCAGTTTTTGTTAAACCTATGTTTGTAA
Organism: Cunninghamia lanceolata; assembly: GCA_027924645.1. Classification (NCBI taxonomy): domain Eukaryota; kingdom Viridiplantae; phylum Streptophyta; class Pinopsida; order Cupressales; family Cupressaceae; genus Cunninghamia; species Cunninghamia lanceolata. The sequence goes on along the minus strand of BSBN01001567.1, from coordinate 14,761,122 downwards.
CTCCATGAGTTAAATCGAATTTGAGTAACCTTGTTAAGCTTTGCATTGATGCATGTTATTCATTAAAGTAATAACTTTGCATGTTGCTTTAGCAATTTATCTTGTGGAATTATGTTATGTTCATCCATTTAATTATTTCCCATTGAAGTAGAATATTGGTCTCAGATTTAGCCAATAGTCGGCATTTGTTAGTGTTTTTCTTTTAAATATTTAGTTACAGCCAAATACTGGTCTCTGCTTTTAACCACTAAATGGTTGTGTTTGTTCATGCTTGAAGTGTTTACCTCCTTAATTTGAAAATCTCACTGCAGGGCTTGACTCTTAATAGTCCGGTGCTGCATCTAGGGCAAAAACAAAGTCAGATATTTACATTCAATGCAAAACCCCCATTGAAATCTTGTACAATGTGCATATTTGTAAATTCTATTAGTTTTAGGTTGAGTTAGATCTCAAAGACCTTCCCCATATTATTTGAATAACAGTTTTATTGTACACACTGTTCTGTTTTATTTTGTCTCGAAGGTGACAACTTAAAACACTAACATTATGAGAATTGGTGATTGGCCTAGGGTTGCTTTCTTGTTTGTGTGTGTGTTGTTTATTATTTCAGTTGTGATTTGAATAGTTAATTATGATGTTGCTGCGAGTGTTGTTGTTTGATTATTATTTCAGTTCCAATAAGTAATTATGAGATTGTTGTTATTGTTATGTTTCTGTTTTAATTTCTGAAGTATTACAATTTGGTGTGTTAAGTTTGAGTCAATTTCCCTTGTTGATTTGCAAGTAGAATTAGTGTTTCCTCTGATCTTATTTTTGTCTTCCAATCTCTTCCAGATCCTCAAATTAGATCAGGTTTCCATGTCATATAGAAAGTTCAGTTTGAAAGTGGGACTTGCAGTATTGCATATACTTTGCAGACATTTGGTCAAAAACCATCATTCCTAGATGAAAACAATATTGAGTGTGCTCAACAACCTTCACATGTCAAGGACAATACCTTGTGTAGGTTTTGTGCTTGCCATGAATCAAAAGTGCTCCCCATCCTTTTAGCCACTAGGCCAACTTTTGTGGGATATTTGCACAATAATATCTTTTATCTAAGTTACCGGTTCTGGTACTAGTTCGGGTTCGGGTTTGCGGTTCGGTCAAAAATTTTTTTGGGTGGGGGTTCGTTTTGGGTTCGTCCATACAAAAACATATAAAAATCAGAAATATATTCATATTTGCAGCAGTAATTAAGTTCAGAATACCATAGCATCATGAATATGATCATATAATAAACAAAACCACACTAGTATTAGAAATTAAAAACACTACAATGTCAATTAGTCAAACACGAATGTCGAATGTCATGATATATATAGTTATTACAATTCAAAAATCAAAATTATAATACCAAAGGCCCAAATGTCAACAATCAGCCAATGCCATCACTAATTAGGCATCACTGTCATATGGGTCTTCAAAAATATCATCACCACAATCCATATGAGCATCAGCAGGTATTGGTATGTTAGTAGAACCACAAAAAGTGGCACTTTCACTAGCACTAGCACTCACACTAGCACTAGCACTCGCACTAGCAGCGGCACTCGGAGTGGTACTCTCATGCCCACTACCAATCTCAACATCAACATCAGCTTCAAGTGCGGCAAGGTGGGAAATGGTAGCATCCAGGTTAGTATGCTCTAGCTTGATATCGCACTTCCTTGTAGTCCTTGTTTTTGTGTGTAAGGAGGCACAAGTTGGAATGCACATACACTAAGTCCTCCGCCTTTTTTGAGTGCAGCCTGTTACGCTTTACTGAGTGGATGAAGGAGTACGTGCTCCAATTCGTCTCAGAAGCTGATGAACTAGCAACCTATTAATACAAGACAACATTAGACAATTAGAGTTATAAATTAGAAATTTTGAATTTAGAAATGAAACTTAAAAATCTAAAAGATAATAGAACTTACTTGTGCTAAAGTTTTTATTGCAAGAGGTTGTAGGTGTATGAATGATTGGCCATGGAAGTACCACCTTATATGAGCATCAACCTTATATTTGTATGTCCGTGGAGCTCACAAAATGCATGAACTCGGCTCTAACTGCTTCTCGTATGTCAGGATCAACAAAGAGTCTACAAAATGCTGCCTTGTACCCCCGACTGACTTCAGCATCTCTATATGGGGCAACCCTTGTCCCCACATAAAGGATTTGAGTACTATAATATTTGGGACTTAGTGCAAAGGCAAGCAGATGCAATGGGGTTGTCATTTTATTCCATCTCTCTTCAATAATTTGGTGTATTTGATTGAAGAAAGTTTCTCTAGGATCTCGCTCATGTTCATTTATGATGGCTTTCATCTTCTCAATCATTAAGTCGATGCCATCATATACCTCTCCCAAACAAGGCCTATCCATGTCGGTATAACGGATCATACTCAATATGGGCTCGGTAAAACTGAGGAGATACTCAACATGATCCCACCAATGGTCATCTAGGATCAGTTGCTTAATTTTTGTTGCCCTTTCAGTGCTAGATTGCCTCCATATGGACCAATTTTGGCTGGTGACCATGCTAGAGAGTGCCTCTTTAACCTTCACAAGCCGTCTTAAGACAATTGTGTTGGAGGCAAAACGGGTCTCAGCAACCTATAAAAATAAAAATAAAAAAAATAAAAATTAAGGCTTCTTAAAAAATAAATTTACAAAACTCAAAACATAAACTTAAGAAAAAATAAAAATTGCTTGAAGCTTCACTTACCTTTAGCAGCTCCAATCTTGAGAATGATCTGAAAATGCCTTGTGACATATGGTGGTTGGTGATGAACATCTGGATGTCTTCTGCCTCACTATACACCTGTTTGATCCAATCAATTTTTTTGCCAATTTTTTGTAGCATAAGGTTGAGGGAGTGGACCGCAAGGTGTCCAAAAAATGTGTGAGTAACGCTCCTCAACCAATAAACTAGCTGCTCTACAATTTTTTGCATTGGCTGTTACCACTTGAACCACGTTTCGAGGCCCCACTTCCTCAATGGCTTGACAAAGAATATTAGCAATAAATGGACCATCCTTCACCTCCCCTTCACAATCGGCTGCCTTCAAAAACATAGCCCCTTTAGGGCACACTGCAATAACATTGATCAATGGCCGATTTTTTGAATCTTTCCATCCGTCAGAAACGATGGATAAACCTGTCTCAGCCCAAGATTACCTTATGGGCTTCAATTATCCTCTACAAACTTCACCTTATTGGATTTTCCAATAAGGTGGTGCGCACCTTCTCAAAACTTGGGCCCTTGTACCCTTTTGGAGCATCATTAATTGCTTTCACCATTTGTTTCCAATACGGTGAGCGAACAACATTGAAAGCTAAGCCATTCGCATAGAGACATCTTGCAATTTGTTGATCAACAACCTCACGAGACTCATTGTGGAATGCCATTTCCAATGCTCCCTTTGATCTCTTGCGTGCTACAGGTTCTTCAACTATGGGCAAAAATGGGTGGCTCTCTACATGTTCTCGTTCAAATTCTGATTGTGATGCTGATTGAGGGGGCTTCATTCCTCGAGAACCTCTTTTTAGCAAAGGGTGACTTAGTTTACGACCTGATGCTTCCTCTGCTTTTTCTTGCCCTTAGATATATGCAAGGACTTGAGCTTGTGGGATGAGTACATTTTTTCTAGGGCAAGCTTTGATGCCCAGCCTAGGTATGTTACACAAATGGACTTTCACCCGACTGTAAGAGCTTCTATATTGAACCCCACAACCATTGCACATCCATATATAACCTCCACCGCTTGGAAGTGGTTCTAACATTTTAACATATTTCCAAAGAGGTGAATTTGGATCCGTTTTGAATTTGGATTTCTCTGAGGAGGTTGGACCACTTGCCATTGTAATCCCTATGCCAAAAAATTTAAAAAATCAATAAACAACACATTCCATGAATTCAAAGTTCCAAACAAATGAAATTGAAAACAAAAAAAATAAATTAAAAGTTAAACCTAGTTGAGTTTAAAAGCTTTACACGTGCCATTGATTTATAGTAGATAGAAGAATTTAGAAAAAAAAACAAAAAAGATTCAAAACAAAACAAAAATGTAGAAAAAAAACACCAAAAAAACCAACCTTTTTTGCAAAATCTGCCTCTACAATCCCCTTTGTAGTAAACGAGCTATTGCACACCCGTAGGAATAGCAAAACAATCGCTTTAGATCCTTCACCAATCGATCTTCAACTCTATAGATTTGATGGCAAAAAAAAAAAAAGCTCAGCTCAATATGGAAGAGTTTTGTTTTTTCATTCGGAATGAGGAAAATAGACTGTTTTTGGTCTTTAAATTGTTTCCACATTATGCTTTTAGAGTTGGAGGAGTGTCAAATAAAAAAAAACAATTAAAAAATGTCAAATTTTATTAAAAAATCTAAAAGACACATGACTTTTTCGCGTCCTGATGCGGGTTCGACCCGGGTTCTTCTTTGGTTCGTTGTGGGTTCACCGGGGTTCGTCCCGGACGAACCCACAAGCAAATGAAGGGACCCTGGGCGTATCCCCGGCCGAACCGGACCCGGGCCAGACTGAACCAGGACCCAGGGATTTCTGATGCAGAACCGGTAACATAGTCTTTTATATATCGTTGTATATATCATTGTGTATAAACTCTTCTTTCTTCAATTGTAGTCTCTTTGCTTCATGATCTATAAATTCGTGAATCTTTTCCTGCACCTGTTTCTCAAGCTCTTTATGTCCTGGCTATCAACTCATCTCAGGCATTGACTCAGGCACTCTAATTTGGCAATGAACCATTGTTAGTGATACTTTGACGAAGCCAAAAGTTATCATGATGGTGTTGTAGTCTTCTAAACTTAAGAGTGAATAAGCAAATTCATTCTTTATGCTTTTAAATGATTATGTGGATTCATTCCTTCCTTATTAGCACAAAACAGAGGTATGAATCATATAAACCAGAGCACAACATAAACTGAAAGAAGAACAACCTTAACACTCATGACAAAGGCCAAAATGCAGAAGATATTTTCAATGTTCATTAATTTCTTTTAATCATCATGCAAATACCATTGTCCACGTTCTTTCCAATCCTTCCAGAATATCTGAAGCATATATGAGTTTCTCACCCTTTTTCCTGATTAAGAGTATACATACAGTTGTAAACTTAAACCTGTTGACTGCAACCACTTAACTACCTGAAAATCCCATTACATTCTTGACATTACTGTAACAACTGACATATATATATATATATATATATATATATATTTTACACTCTATATGTTGTATTGACACTGAAATACATAAAAGAAGGAATGGTTTATACAAAGTGCTGTATACCTTCTAATAATGTATGATGTGGCCATATAATTATTCAGTAAAACATGCAGCAATATACAACAAAGAAGAAACAATGCAATAGGACCAGACATTGTACTGATTTGGAGAACAGATTGCACAAATGGCCCAAAACAATAGTGATTTGCATGCATACAATTTTTTTTATCTCAATAAGGGAACAAACCATCATTATATAGATGCAGGTCATAATTACAAAATTGGGTAGGAGGAACGAACTCAATAAATGCTTGCAATTAACTAATAATGGCTCCACCAAACCTAATACAAAAAATGCATGGTAGATGTAGTCACATGTTTTCTCATGACCATTTAGGTTTTTGTGTAGGACAAAAATACTGACAATAACTCCCTTAGCTCAATTGAGGGGCCCACTACGAGTTTCCTGGTTGTTGTGGAGAAGGGGTCCTACTTTTATGCACAATCTGGAAAAAAAATAAAATAAAAATTCATGCCCTACACATTGAGAGTAGAATTGAGGCACTCTTCCAGGAAATGCACAGGAAATAAGAATTCGATGCAATTGTGTCATCCCCTTTTACTGCCTGGTGTGAGGTGTCAAGTTATTGTACCTTTTCAAACTTCTTCATTGGTAGGCTCTCAGTCTCTATAGCATGTTTTGACCCAAACCATGAACACCATCTTTTTAGTCTGCTCCTTTTGCTTTTGCTCCATTTTATTTATCATGCTCTGGATCTTGGCCTAAATAGCAACATCATCATCAACATCTGGGCCCAGACCCAGCAACACACAACTGAGGTTGAGGCCCAAGTTGAACAGAAGCAGAATATAGATTCTTTACATTCTAACACATGATGTTGAACTGCAAAATTTTATTGGAGACAACCAAGTGAAGGTCTTTTGCTGAATCCATCAGTACTTTGGGCTCCTCAATCACCTTGTGCCTTGTCTTTGCTTTAGCAATCTTCCTATTTTCTTCATGCTGCAATACATTATCTACAAAAGGCACAGATCATGGGATAGCCTTGATTAGAGAAACTGACCTTTACAGACTGTTGGGAGAATGCCCATTTGGCATATTATATCCTAGTTATATGATGACTCATCCATGACATTTTGATAGGTATGTTGTTGTTGGCATTTATGTATAAACGACACTTTGCATGCTTATCCATGTGAGCAAATGTATTTAGGCATGGGCATGCTAAAATTCAACCCCATACCTTATCATGATCTAATTTGTTTAGATCTTCTCTACGAATTGGAGAATGGTAGATGTAGGATGGACTCACCATTTAATACCTATATGGGGTAGCATATCCTATAAATATATATTTGTATCAAGTGTTGATATGAGCTTCGAATTATGATGTGATTACATATTCTTTTGCTCCATACTTGGCATTTGCATGTGATAGATATATTCTCCAACATTTGGTATCTTAGAGCCATTGGTTCACGCAGCAAGTACCAAGATGTATTGGAGAATTGTGTGTGTGTGTGTGTGTGTGTTTGAAGAACTTATGTGAGGTCATTGGCAAAGACAACAGGCATAAGATTTCATACCGAGTCTTTGAGAAGAGTAGTGGGCAAGCCAAGTGCTGGCTGTCACCTTCTTTGAAAAGATTTCGCTTTGTTGAAAGTGAGATCAAAGATCTAATGAAGAGCAAAAGTGAAGTAGTGAAGGTATTTTTAAAGTTTTTATTATGCTGTTGGAACTAATTCTCTGCATCATTTTTTTCTCATAAATTATTTGTTTGAGGGTGGATGCTATATTATGCAGTTCACAAAGAAAACTATTTTGTTATTTTTAAGCTTATCACTACATGGTCATGTAGGCAAGTTGGTACAATCGTTTTTTTTTTTTAAATGCAGATTTGAAATTTATTTTCAGCCTGGAGTTGGCAAAACAGCAAGGTGGCATTTTTTTTATTAAAAAGAATGATTGCTCCAAATCTAAGCAGGTGGCCTGTGAATTGACAATAAGGCTCACAGAGGCTTTGTAGATTCATTTACAAGGCATGCAAAATTTCTGTTCACTGAAACAGAGCTCCTGGAGGCTGCTTGCATTGGACATAAAATGTTTCTGGCATGTGCAATAATGTGCAAAAATGTGAGAAGGATATGAGGAAACTGGCACTTATAGAAATATTTTTTTCCTCTAAAAATTTCAGTGACATCTTTAGATCTGAAAATCATTTGCTCTTAGACATGACCTGAGCCTCTATGTTATGAAAAGTCATTGGTGAATAGAAATAAGCTGTTATGGTCAAAGACTCAAAAGGTTTATTGATGGTTTAGTTAAGTGTATTGGGTTTTGTGTTGAAATCTGCTTCTAATCACTTCTTGTCATATCAGTGTTCTCCAAGTTTCTGGGACGGATGGACAAGGTTACCAGGACGGCAAAATTTTTCCCAATTTTGGGGATGGCAGGGGGACAACTGGCAGATGGCTATTAAAAGAACTTAAACAAAACTAAAAGCAAATAAAATTTTAAAAATTAAATACAATTTGCTGCTTTTGCAATGACAATCCTCCTCCTTTTAGGTTTTTTAAAATTTTTTTTCCTTAAAAAGTTATCTTTTTTACTTTTATGCACGAAATGGAGCAGGTTGTCTAGTTCTAGAAAAGGGAACATCCCCTCCAAGTCCCCAAGTCCCTGGAATGTCTGAGAAGTTGGGGACGTCACCCGGATGTTGTGCCATATCACGTCTCCAGATGACCTTGGTCCTTGTTGATTAAAGGGCTTGTTGGATAGTTTTTTTGTTTGAGGATATTTTAATTTTTATCATTCAAAGTTAAACTGGAAGGGCGCTTTAAATTTATCTACCCCCAATTGTCTGTTTGACTTTAACTTCTTACAACCTTATATTGATGCGTTCTATGAAGTGCTGGAATTGTGATTCGGAGCTTTGAAATGGGCCAATGGATGACTACTTTCCAGGAGAAAAGCAGAGCTAAAGTCAGTGCAAGACTTCTAAAGGTCTATTCTTAATGTGTATCTAATTAAAATTTGGCCTTAATTAAAATTTAAGAATATTGGTTTTTGTGTTGAAATCTGCTCCCAATCACTTTCTTCATGTCATATCAGTTGTACATCTCATTTTGACCATTTTATCTTTCTAATTTAATAAAAGAACTTTTGTTAATGGTTGAGTCCTAGTGGTAGAGGGACATTGTGTACTTTGGTGATTTTTGCACTCTTCCTCTTTTCTTGTTTTTACTCACCATCGTGGCCAGTTAAAGTTCATTGTTGCTTCCCATTAAGTTGAGTGCATCTAATTATGCAATATGAAGCAAGAATATGAAGCCCATTTTCATCACTAAGGGCTTAAGAGAATTCGTAATTGATGGCTACGAGAGATAGGATAAATATGAAACATTAAGTGAAAGGGATATCTGTATTGAAATATTTGGAGGCAAAAGATAATTAGGCAATTAATATCATGTCACATCCTCACAAGTCTATAATTATTTTATAAATGGAGACATTTTGTCAAATAAATATCAAACAAGCACATTTATTAAATGTATGGGCTGCTCTATGGGAATGAATGTATAGAATGATAAACAATTAAGAACAGAGGAAAAACATCTAAAAGTATATAGAACTGCCTAAAGTGGCTCAAAAAACCAGTCAAACATATTTTACGGGACAGTGTATGTGCTTCAAGCTCTCCATAATGCACTTCGAACTTGTTAGAATGAATCTGCATTCTACATGTTTGGAAATCTGAGCAACTCAGTGAATGCCATACATTAATGTCTCTGCAGCAAAGCATGAACAGCACTTAGCAAAATTTAATTTGATTGGACACAAGTTTTGGTGGCATCTGACAGGAGGGTGTGAGGTTGTAGTTTGCTGAAATATCTCTAACCTGGAAGCCATTGTGTGGCTGCTGTTTTTGCCATGACTTAGGTGCACTTTTGGAGTCTTTTCTGCCTTGCTTTTTATGCATGAAATGCCTTTTTTGAGGGTTTTTTGTTTCTGTGTTTTGGTGGGGGTCCTGTGCAAGCTGGAATGGCAGAGGGGAGGCTCCTGTGAACTGCCAAACAACAGTATTCAACTCCCTTTTTGGTGTTCGTACCTATATGAACAGCCAAGGAATCATGGGGCAGTTTATGCCTTGTCGGTGGCCGCAATTGGTGGGAAATTTGTTTTATTTACATGGATTCAACCTATTATTGGTGCTGTGCGTTTTGGGATATTGTGTGATGCATTTTTGGTTGATTGAAAGTGGTACTGAGAGAAATTAGAGATTTGTATGTTGCTTGTTTGTTTCTGACTCTCTGAGCATTGAGAGAGCTTAGCAAGAGAGTTCTGGTACTGTTGAGTGTGGCCTTTCTGTGGAAGGACTGTTATTCTCAGAAATTTCTGTCCATGTTTGAGTGTTTGAGGTAAAATAAGTTTGCATTTATTTTATAATTTGAATTAAAAAAAAAGAGATGATATCTTTGTCTAGATGGCATTAGAACTGGAATGGAGATCATATAAATCATTTAGGATGTAAAAGATTGCTGTAGTATGGATTTAGGATGCCATAAGATGAGGTTTCCAATTTGAATAGATAATTGCAAAAACAAAAATGTTTTTGACTGCATCAATATAGGTTCATTCTTATAGATGACCTGAATTTGTTCATTATAAATTAAGGCGTGATATGAAGTCTGGGGTTGTTAGTTCCTGTTTGTAAATGTGTTGTGGATATTTATTATGACAGTTTTGAAGTGGTTGCAAAAGTTGGGTTGAGAGACTAGGAGTTTTGTGAGTGGATGTGCTATTACATGGCTCACAACGCAAAAGCTTGTCTTTGTGTAATGCTAAATGAAGTGCAGCAACCCTCCAATCCTGACCACCATGATAATTGCATTCATAGACCTGCTTGTGATTTGTGCTTAGTTGTTTTGTTTTAAAACAAATGGCCACAGATGTGAACTACACTTGTACCATGATATTGGAAAGTTATGCTGAAGTCCTTGTTACATAAAGTAGCGTTAGACCTGATTCCATGCTTAATCCTTGTGAATGCTTGAATGTGTTGTGATAAAGTAGGTAATAGACTTAAATGTCTTTCTTAGAACTATTATGTGAATAAGAAATTGTGCATCGAGATGGTTGTACCGTTCTTGTATTAGCACACAATATTATTAGGAGTTGATTAAGAGCAAGAAGGAAGGATAGATGCATTCTCAAATGATTGTGTACCCCATCTACTTGTAAAAGATGACTCTTATTTAAAAGAGAATAATATTATGTGTAAAATTTACTGTAAATAGTCGATAAGTTTGAGGGATGTAGCTCAAATGGTAGAGCACTTGTTGAGGCCGGTACTTCCTTTAAATGACATTACTTAATATGATTTAGTGTTGCAGCAAGCCTTTCTCTTTTGAGCCTTGTGAAGGACTGTAGGAGGATATTTGTTGTGATTAATAATGTTTGTGGAAAAGCAGTTAGAATTAATAATTAATAGAGTTATTAATAATATGTAATGACAATTAGGGTCAATTATTGTGAGATTAGAATAATAATGTTTAAGATAAATTTACAAGTGATAATAATGAAGGTTAAGTGGTACAATTCATGATTATGTTGTATAGTAGTTAGAATGGATAGGATAATAATAAATTAGTTACAAGATAAGTTGCTAAGGTGATAGGGACTATGTGACCCCACCTCTCTATCCATGAACCTCACCAACTTGGATTCTAGACTTGTGAAGTTGTACTTGACACTAAATGAACATTACTATATTTTAATTGAGGTGGGGATACGGAAGTGGTCTCTTGATTGATATGATGTATGTATGCATTTTCACACAATATGAGTATGAAGATAGACATGTAAAACTATCATTCTGTGAATCCTTCAATAGGTATGTGAGTCAAGTATAAGGTGAACTCATTATCTTACTCTATTTTATATTGAAGTACGAGGGGTTCCTAAATGATTGGAAAGGGTTATTACTAGTTTATGAATGAATAGGTACAATTTGGGATTGCATATATGAACTTTCTATTGTCTCCTATATGTTTAAAAGAATAAATGGGTTGTCTAACTCTTTCCTGATTGGACCTATGTTCAGTTGGGAACTCTAGTCTTTCCCATGCATAGTAAGAATGGATGATGTTATTGGAATGCTAACTTGAAAGGTCGTGTGAAAGTATAGTCCTTATGATACATTCAATGATTATATGAGTTACTTTTTTTGTGGAATTGCGAGCCAATGAATGAAGTGAATGGCCATTGAGATTATTTACTTTGTAAGTTGTATTGATTTATGTATATGTGATCAGTTGGAAGCCAACTCCTATGGGCTTAATGCGTTGCTTGTTGGTAAACCAAACTCCCAAAACTTATAGTTCCATATGCATAGGTTAATGAATTATCCTATATGATGATGTAACAAAATCATCCAGTCTAAGGTGTGAATACTTAGGACAATATGTGTTAGATTTGTTATGTACCTTCTAAATACTAGATTGAAGATAGTATAGGAGCCAACTCCTATGGCATGACAACCAGGGTTGAGAGGACACTATGAGGGCATAGGTAGAGGACAATCATTTTCTTAAAGTGTAGCTTGTCCTACTCATCCCTGAGTGATCACTGAAACTAGTAAAACCTATGACCCACTCATAGATAAGCTTATCATTGCTCCATCATAATAGAAGTCAGGGAGCATGCTCTATGAGTAGGAGTGATTGGTCATGTCGTAGGATTGTCTAGCTTTAACTTGTAGCATCAAGTGATAGATGTCAAGATCTATCCACTTTTAAAGGGTTTAGATAGTTTTTTGCTAATAACATGAAGCGATGGATGCTATGATCTATCCATCTTAGGAGTTCGATATAGGCATTGTTGTATCAGAAGGAATGTGTGTGCTTCCAGTGTTGTGTTTTGCTTGATGTATGGTTCTCAATGTTCCGGCTATTAAACTTGTCTCGGTGATAGATAGTGCAACCACTAGTCCTAGGTGAAGCAAAACCATAAGACATCTTGATTATGTTTATTTGGCCATAAGATAACTCCACATGTTGGAACCGACTCTGATATAGGTGCAGTCTAGCTAACTTTCATTAGTAGCATACAAGTGATAGATGCTAGGAGCTAACCACTATATTCTAGGGTTTTAGTGAACTTTCACTAGTAGCACGAATATGATAGAGGCCATGAGTTACCCTATACTAGGTTGGACTGACTTTCACTAGTAGCTTGTAGGCGATAGATGTCAGAATCCATTGACTCAAAGGTTTAGCGAGTAGTGGAAATATTTTTAATGGCCACGTGTTGTGTTGTTACACTTATGCCCTTGTCGATGATGGCAAGTAATATGGGATGTTTATCTCATCATTGCAGCTAGTTGTGAAATAGGATAAAGATGGACCCATGATGTAGTATGGGATACACTAGTTTTTTTTTTCTATTGTCACCTTATTATAAAAGGCTTATGTGTATATGTGATGTATATATGAATTGGTCACTATGTGTATATGTGATGTATGTATGAGCTAGTCACCATGTGGTTTTCATTCCTACTTTGAGGTTGACATTGTACTAACATCTGATTGGGATATGTTTGTCATCATCATAGTTGAAAAACTCACACTTGACAATCACTCGACGGGCCCAAAAGTTTTAAAAACTCGGCAAGGACTCGGCAAAGACTCAACAAATTTATCGAACATTTAAAAATGCATATTTTTTTCAAAAATATTCTTAAAAAACACGAATATTTATGAATTTGTAGAATGCATTACTGATTTACATCATATATAAATCAAAATTAAGAGTTCAGTACATATCATAGACCAAAAAATGAGTTCAACCTTTTGTAAGGTAAATATCTATTACTTTTGTTAATAATCACGATACACTATTATGGTGACTATATTAAAGAAAACAACTGAATTAATAAATTATAAATTTATAACCATTTTAAAGTAATAGACATAGATTTTAACTTATTTTACTTTGATTTTAACTTATACTATATACATTTAAAAATCAAAGTAAAATTCGCAGACTCACGAATACACAAAAAAGAAGTTTTAAAAAGAAAAAAATCAAAGTAAAATAAAAATACAGACTACGTATTATTTGGTGTTGACTCCGAATCAAAATTTCAGGAACAAAAAATAAATAAAACACTTGCGTTTGAAGCACGTAGCTGCGTAGGGTTTTTGAAACTTTGCAATCGACCTCACCACCTCAGCTCTTTGTGGACGAAATGATGTTATTTTATCCTTACAATCACTTAGGAGTCAAAACGAAATCACGTTTTTTTCGCTAGGAGTGGACAAAATGATGTTTTTTTTAATCTTACGGTGACGTTTTTATAGCACGAAAATGCATTTTAAAGCTCTGTCAGCTTGAGTTTTTCCTGTAATCACAAATATTCGTGATTTAAAGGAGATAAGCTCACTGCGAGTTACAGTAAAAACCCGTGGCCGAGTAATAGAGCGAGTTACTCGCCATTAAACCTAGCTCGTAGTTACTCGCGAGTCCAGCGAGTAACCTGCGACTTTTTCAACTATGGTCACCATACTCTTGCACATTGATTGTGTTATAAGTATAAGCTTAACTGTTGGTTTGAATTCAAAAGAGAGGTTGGAGATCTCATCTTGATTTCAAGGATGAAGTCTTTCTATTATTGTGTGTGCAAACTATGGAGCCTTCGATTCCCTTAATGCGATACGTAGGTAGGGCCAAATAATTGGTTTTCCAATAAATAGGTTTGGATCTAGGGATATGTCGTGTAATAGAGAGCTTATCCCCATTTTGTGCAAGAATGTACATTTGTGGTATAGAGTTGTTGCCATTGCCATGGTTTGGTAAGGACATGGAGCTAGCACTTCCAAATTAGAATAAGTTATTAAGTTATAGAAATACTTGGTGCCACAATTTAAAGTGGACAAATGTCAATAGTAAAGTTAAGAACTAAGACATGAATTAGTTTGGTCATTTTATTTGCATTCCACAAAGAAGACAAATTACAAAGGTATGTTATGTGCATAGTTGAAAAACTCGGACTCGGCAAAAACTCGGCAGACCCAAAATTTTTAAAAACTCGGGACTCGCCAAAAACTAGGGGAAAAACTCGGCAATAACTCGGCAAACATAATTTTTTAAAAAATATTCTTAAAAAACACACATTTATGAAATTGTAGAATGCATTGTTGATTTCCTTCATATATAAATCAAAATTAAGAGTTTAATACATATCATAGACAAAAAAAAGAGTTCAACCTTCTAATACATATGAAATTCCAATTTGATAATACATATCATAGACCAAAAAAAGAGTTCCATCATCACTAGAAAATCTAAATCATAAATTTCTTCTACAACTAAAGCTCAAAAGAGTTTTGTTTCTTTGTGTGGGTGGTGCGGAAGTGGTTGGTATAGCTAGGGTATGCTCAACAGGATCCTCATCTATAGGATCAAACAGTACATGTGAGGAACCTGCCCTTGATGGCACATCAATATCATCTGACTTTGTCTCTGAATCCTCATATGCTGCGACATTTGCTTGCCATTCAGCTGTATCCCTCTCCATAGCAGCTATATCATCATCATCAAGTGATGGATCAACATCAACATCCTCAGCAATCCAATATATTATTATATTTATAAAATTTTGACAACAATTTCCTATATATTATTAAATGACTAGTCACTGTATTATAAAAAAATCAAAATTTTAAAATGACTATCATATGAAAGGTTTTTGGACGAACTGTCAAAATTTATAATAATATATCATAAAAAAATCGAAATTTTAAAAAGACTATCATATGAAAGGAGAGATTTTGGACGAACTGTCAAAATTTATATAAATTTTGGCAGTTCGTCCAAAATCTTTCCTTTCATATGATACAGTCTGTTTAAAATTTATAAATTTAATATTTCTAATCGATCATAAAAAATTTAACAGTTTGTCCAAAATCTCTCCTTTCATATTATAGTCTTTTTAAAATTTCGATTTGCAAGCAGTTCGTCAAAAATCTTACAATTCTTACCTTTAACAATCACACGATTTCGCTGTGAATCGCGCCGCCGGGAGGGAGGAAGAGTTTCGCGCCACCGGGAGGGAGAAAGGATTTCCGTTTTTGTCTTTTTAAATTTTTAACATTTTTTATGTGCCGATTTTTTGCAGGTTTTACCCGCGATTTAGGGTGATTTTTTACTGTGCAACTCGCCGCGAGTTTTTCAAAAACTCGGGCCGAGTTTTTCAAAGGAAAACTCGCCGTCGGTTTTGCCTCGCGATTACTCGCGGGTTCGGCGAGTTTTTCGCGAGTTTTTCATCAGTGGTTATGTGTTACACTTTACTAATAAAACTATAATTTGTATGAAAAAAATATAGTAGTAACCATAGGTGGTTATTACATATGATTCATGCATCAATATGGGACTTCTTGTTTCCTAGAGTTTGTGGGGCAACAACTACTAAAGAAGCTTGGGACATTTTAAAGAATGCTTTTGAAGGGGCAATTATAGCATAACTTAAAACATTGAGAACAAATATTGAAAGTTTGAAGATGAGAGAGGACAAATAGATTGCTCTTGAAGGGGCGTCTATAACAAAACTTCAAACATTGAGAGCAAATATTGAAAGCTTGAAGATGACAGAGGACAAATTAATTAATGATCACTTCACTAGGAAACAAGATTGTTGTGACGTTTTCACACATCACCCCATTGCAAATGGGGTCCCTTTTTTTTTTGGCCTGGTTCTGGTTTTGCTTTGATCTTGTAGTTTCTTGCTTAGATCCTTTGACTAGGGAAAAATTTCCACGCTTAGCTCTCAGAGAATATGAAGAATGCTTGAAATAGTGAAGTAAAGAGTGATTTTCTTGAGGATAAATGAAGCCCTAACAATCATTCCTCGATCAAATCTGGCCAATTTATGGCAGATGTCCATCATTCCATAGGAAAATGTCTAAGTCCTTCACTCTGAGCATAAGAATCCATGATGGATAGGCCATCCTTCTCCAAAATTCAAAAGTCTCTGTCCAAAGTTCCAATCCTGAGTCCAATCCAGGGTCCTAAATGCGCCAAAACTTGTCACTCTGTGTCGGAACTCATCATTTTACTGGAAGTCCTGGATTCTTGGCTCAAAAACATGGAAAATTCCAAGAACAACTCTAGGAATCCCTTAGCAAAATTTGGAAAATCCTTGTCAAAAGGTATCAATTCCTAACCTTCAGGTACGAAATCCACCATCACAAGGAAAAGGTTCTTTGTCCAAAAGAAAAATCCTCATCATCAGAGGATATGCACCTAAGGATGAAGGAATTCCAAACAGGGATAAATCCATGACTTGTTTCAAAATGCACCTGAGGAATAAGGAAATTCCAAGACTTGTCGAACTTGCGCCAAGGAAAAGAATTCCGGACAAAGCAAAACTCCAAGAGGATAAGGAATTCATAACATAGGGGGAATTCATCCAAAATCCACGACTCAAGGAAAATCCACAACATTACAAAATCCGTGCCCTTCCACAATCCACGCCTTGGACAAGGAATCTAGAACATGAAGATTCCAAACCCATCATAAATCCCCGACATACTCAAATTCACGACTTCGGGAAGGAAGCACCCCAGGATAGAGAAATCCACGACCTTGTGGAATATGCGCCTTGGATGAAGATGAATCCACAACACAGAAGAATCCTCGCCATCGTGAAATCTGCGCTAAGAATGAAAGGAATTCCAAACAAAGTGTAAAAAATCCAAGGAAAGTGAAATCCGCGCCCCTCAAACAAGTAGAATCCTCAAGATGGATAAATCCCCGACATCCAAAAATCCACGACTTGAGTGAAAATGCACCGTGGATAAGGAGCTCAAAACATGAAAAATCCACGAAAGGCGAAAATCCACAACACTGGAAAATCCCTGACATAAGGCAAAGTGCGCCCTTGGACAAGAAATTTGAAACACGGAAAATCCATTAGGCGGCAAAATCCGCGACTATTGCTGTAGACACCCTAAAATGACCAAGTCATCACACCACTTGTATTTCATCAAACCTGTCTAATCACTTGCATTTCAAACGTTAATTAAATAATCTAATTATTTAATTAATTTCATCAAATTCTTCCAAAACTCCTAAAATTCGACATTAATTGAATAAATTCTCTTTATTTAATTAATTAAATTAAATTCCTCTATTATTCTTCCACAATTAAATAATTTTAATTATTTAATCAAATCATTATCCTTTTTCAAAATTCAAGTCTCCATTAATTAAATGAATCCAATTATTTAATTAATTCATCACAAATTCCCTCTTATCCAAACAATTAAATAATTCCCAATTATTTAATTAAATCAAATTCATTCTTCCAAAGTTGAGTAAATCAAATCAAATTTATTTAAATTCTCTCATTCTCCAAAAATAAAATACAATCAAATATTTTATTTATTCTTCTAATTCATGCACAACAATTAAATAAATCTATTTATTTAATTTGCTTTCTTATCTTCAAATTCTTCAAATATCTTTCAAATCTTCTAAAAATAAGTCTTTTTCTCCATGCACACAAAATTAAATAATTTATTATTTAATTTCTCTAAAATCATACAAAAACAAATCTTAAGTTGAGTTATCTATTCAATCAACCTTGTTTTTATCAATTTCTCTTAAATTAGAATTTTTTTTTCTAATTTATGAAAAACATGTCTTATTTTTAGAAAAGAAAGTGATTAACTCAAATAAAACAGCTTTTGTGTGACACTTGTCTTCTTCTTATTCGTTGCACGTTCCTCAACTGTTCTCCTCTGTTGATTCTTCTGAATTATCTGGAACGTTGATCGATATTTATTGAAACCTATGTAAACCCCCCTCATCTCCTTCACAAACCCTCTTCGATTACTTATTTTCAGGCATACTTAACAGCACTTTGAGCATATATCGCATCGATTGAGCAACTTTACGATCTTTTAACATTGATCTTTGAGCACGCTACTTGCTTGTTGCAACCATGGTTTCGCAACTCTTTTGAGCGATCCACATTCATCCAAAGGGAACAATACAAATCTCGGTAAAAACTTTCATATTTCATTGATTTATTATTAATGGCTTTTATTTAGATCGGTTCTCTTTATGTTATTGGGTTTTTGATTTATTTAGTTTAATGAAGTCGATTTTCCTCATACACATTCTGGCACGCCCGGTGGGACCCACTAATCCCTCTTTTTCTTTGAGAAATTGATTTTTTTTGAAGTTACAGTACAGAACAGCACAAAATATACAAAAAATCGCTTTTGGCAGTATCCTAAAGCGCTTCTGGAGGCACAGTACAACGCCCTTGGGCGATACTGCGGCGCTTCTGGTAACACAGAACCGTGCTTTTGGTAACACAGACTGGCGTTTTTGGCAGTATTGTTAAGCGCTTTCGACAGAATAGGTTTTTCTTACATTGGTTGGTGTTTTTGCAGGGTTTTATTCATATACATATCTTTGATTTGTCTGACAAGCTGTTTTATTTGTCTTTCAATTGTCTTTTGATACTTCCTAAGCTGACTTATTTAGGGGTATTTTCGATATTTGAGTTAACCTATCTATTCACAACACCTTTTTGAGTTTTATTGATTTCAGGATACAGATCTATCAGATATTGCTTCACAGAACATTAGATCAATCATGAAATCCTATCTGAACCTAGTTATTTTGACAAGGCATAACTTTTTTTTGATATGAGACAGAACAATACTTTTGGCTATACAGTACTGCGCTTTCGGTAGCTTGGTACGACGCTTCTGGTTCTGATTGAGCGCTTCTAGTAACACAGTAGGTCGCTTCGGGTTTGCAAAATATCGCTTTTGGCTATACAGTACTGCGCTTTCGGTAGCTCAGTACGACGCTACTGGTTCTGATTGAGCGCTTCTGGTAACATAGTAGGTCGCTTCGGGTCTGCAAAACATCGCTTTTGGAAACACAGTGCAGCGCTTTCGGTAAAACAGTAGCTCGCTTTTGGTTAAATTGATTTATTTTTGCTAACTTGTGGGTTTTTGTGGAACTAATTGACTTGTTGCAGCTTCTTATCACTCACATAGAGCAAAAAGGTTTTTCTAATATGTTCATGCAGGATGAGCGTTGAAGAAATCTTGATTTATTATTAGTATTTTTTCTTACTTATCTTTGTTGGCATGACTATTTTTAGTTAAGGCTAATCTATGTCGGCAGTTTTCTAAATATCGCTTTTGGCTATACAGTACTGCGCTTTCGGTAGCTCGGTACGACGCTACTGATTCTGATTGAGCGCTTCTGGTAACATAGTAGGTCGCTTCGGGTCTGCAAAACATCGCTTTTGAAAACACAGTGCAGCGCTTTCGGTAAAACAGTAGCTCGCTTTTGGTTAAATTGATTTATTTTTGCTAACTTGTGGGTTTTTGTGGAACTAATTGACTTGTTGCAGCTTCTTATCACTCACATAGAGCAAAAAGGTTTTTCTAATATGTTCATGCAGGATGAGCGTTGAAGAAATCTTGATTTATTATTAGTATTTTTTCTTACTTATCTTTGTTGGCATGACTATTTTTAGTTAAGGCTAATCTATGTTGGCAGTTTTCTTTTTTTAGAAAACTTGCTCTTTGTACATTGTATATATTGAGCGTTTTTGCTCATTTGTAAATATATCAAATCATAATCAATTCATCTTGTGTCTGTTCGAATTCTTTATGGTATCAGAGCGGTTCGATTTTGGGTGCCGAAAATTTTGAGTTCAAAATTTTTTTTTCTGAGAATCGCGATTTCTGTGTTAGATTGTTTGTGCGAGCATCACAGTTGGAATGGAATCGTCATTGGATACCCGCTTGGAACGGTTTCTTCCAGTCGCGGCTCCTGTTGGTTTGGCCGCGCATGCCCTACCTTGCTGGGTCACGATTTTCTTGGCGTTTCCTCTGGTTTTGGCCGCGCCTACCTCGCGGGCTCTTTTTCCTGAAACCCCGCCCATTTCACGGACTTAAACCTCTGCCAGTCGCGCCCACGACTTCTTTCCAAACTCTGGCGTTTTTTTTACAAGTCCTTCACAGACTGCGGCCTCTGTATTTCTGCGTGTTTCGCTCTTGCACAGAAACCAGGCCGAGGAATCTCTAAATCATTTTGGAAATTTTTAGAGTATCTCCATTCTTTTCAAAAATTTCTGAGTGCCTAGGGCACGGACAGTTTTCGTCTAGGGTTTTGAACCCTCAGCATTTGACGAAATTTTTTTCGAACACATTCCTTCTGGGTTTTTTGAGGCCTTTCGTGGGTACCTGTCAGATTTTTTTCGTACCTCAAAGTTTGTGTCTCGTTTTTCGTGCCACCGTACCTGTCTCGGATCTTGTACCTGATCTTGTTTTGCTCCTTAGTAAAACGCTGTTCAGTTTTTTGTCGTTTTCCTGCATTGGGAGACGTGCAAATGGCGTCTTTGACCAACTTGATGTTGGAGGGCAGTCAACGATTTAATGGCAGAAACTATAATATTTGGAAGCAGCGTATGCTGACTATTTTTGAGTATCGCTGCCTTGATGAATTGGTTTTGGACAAAGAAACTCGTCCTCCCACCGCTGGTGCTGATCAGGACAAGTTTGATGATCGTAGCAGAGAGGCTGTCATGCTTCTTAAGCTTTCTGTTACAGATGACCAGTTGCCGCAGATTCCTTCAGGCAAGATAGCTGTTGAGATTTGGAAGCACCTGAAGGAGCTTCATGAGACCTCTGATAAAAGCTGGGCTTTCTTTTTGAAGAATCAGTTGTTCTCCATCATGATGGACGAACGTATGTCCTTACAGGAGCATCTCACAAAGATTAAGGACATTCGAGATCAGCTTGAGGCTATTGGTCGAAAAATGGAGGAAGAGGATATGGTAGTCATCACCCTCAAAAGTCTACCTAAATCCTACAAGCACTTTGTCGAGACTCTCAACATTACGTCTACGAATGTTGATTTGAAGTTTCCTGAATTATGCAACAAACTCCTGCAGCAGGATCGCTGGAAACAACAGTTTGGTAGCAGTGCTTCTTCGTCCTCTTCCGAACAGGCATTTGCAGCTAATTCTTTTCAGAAGGATAACAGCAAATTTCAGTCATCTCAGTCATCACAGCCGAAAGGTTCAAATCAACCTTCGGGCAACCCTAAGAAGAAGAATGTGCAGTGTAATTACTGTCACAAATTCGGCCATATGAAGAAAGATTGCCGTCAGAGGATAGCTTCTGAACAAAAGAAGCAGGGAGGGTCACATCATAAGGCGCATGTTGCTGAACTTTTTGAGCAGAAGGAGTCTGTCTTTTACGCTTTTATGGCTAAAAGGTCTTCAAATCCTGCCAAGACTTCTGCTTGGTACATCAATTTTGGTGCTTAACGTCACTTTACTCACATGCGTGATTGGTTTACCGACTTTTCTCCCTCCAGTGATTCAGTTATCTTTGGCGGAGGTGAGGAGTACACAGTTGTTGGCAGAGGCACTGTTCAGATATTGTCTGGTGGAAGGAACCTTATCTTCCTAAATGTGTACTACGTTCCTGGTATGGAACTCAACCTGCTTTCAGTGAGTCAGATCATGAGGAATGCTCCTCAGTTGGATGTAGTGTTCAGTGCTCACAAGTGTTCTATTATTGATCGAGAGACCCGTCTTACTGTTGCTGTTGGTCTAGAGGATCATGGCCTTTATCGGCTCATTGACACTGGTGATTCTCCTGAAGTAGCTATGGCAGCCCGTGTTTCTTCTCTCAGCACTTTGTGGCATCAGCGATATGGACATCTCAACATCCATTATCTCTCTCAGCTGTCCCGGCAGGGACTTGTTTATGGCCTACCTGATATTCAGACACAACATCTTGGAGTATGTGGCGTCTGTCAAGCTAGCAAACAACATCGGACTCCCTTCAGGGATGGAGATTCTTGGCGTGCGTCTAAGGTACTTCAATTACTTCATGCTGATATTTGTGGTCCTATGAATACATCTTCAGTTACTGGTTGCAAATATTTCTTGCTTATTGTTGATGATTTTAGTCGAAAGATGTGGGTATACTTTCTCAAACAAAAATCAGATGTATTTAGTATCTTTCAGAAGTTTAAGTCCTTGGTTGAAAAAGAGTCTGGCTGTAGCATCATCACTCTTAGGACAGATAACGGTGGGGAATTTTGTTCAGCTGCATTCTCCGACTTCTGTGATACCCATGGCATCAAACGCCAGTTGACTACACCCTACACTCCGCAGCAAAATAGTGTTGTTGAGCGTCGCAATCGTACGGTTGTTGAGATGGCTCGTTCTATGTTACAGCACAGGAGTGTTCCTAATAAGTATTGGGCAGAAGTAGTTTTTACTGCCGTCTATCTCCTTAATCGCTCTCCTACTCAGGCTGTTAAGGGGAAGACTCTAGAAGAGGTTTGGTCTGGTCGCAAGCCCAGGATCAGCCACCTGAAGGTTTTTGGCTCTCTTGCATATGTTTGGGTTCCAGATGCTCAACGCTCGAAGTTGGACTCCAAGAGTCAGAAGCTCATGATGACAGGGTACAGTGACAACCATAAGGCCTACAGACTGATAGATATTGACACTGATCGTCTTATCTTCAGCTGTGATGTCTTTGATGAAGATAGAGGACCTTTTCAGTCTTCTTCTGAGCAGTGTTCTGAGGATCAGCCTCAAAGTGTTCTTCTTCCACTAGGTCCACCTGATGGGAGGGATGATGCAGAATCTGTTTCTGATGATGCACTACCTGAGTTTCCTCCGGACAATAATCCTCCTCCTGCTGCTCCTGTTGTTGATCCTGAACCTCTTCCAGCTCCTCCAGATGTTAGCACTTCTACTCTCTGGCCTAAATGGTATGCTAAAACCATCAGTGATCTCCGGGATGGTGAGCTCATTGAGAGTAGAACTTCCAGAAATAAGAGCAAACAACAGCCTACAGTCAATTTTGCTCTCATGGCTAACATTAATAGTGTTTTTGAGCCTCAGACATACTCAGAGGCTAAAGGTAATACCTGAGTGGGAACAGGCTATGGAAGCTGAGTTCTAGAGTCTTTAGAAGAATCACACTTGGGCACTTTTTGATCTTCCTCGAGGGAAGAAACCCATTAGCTGCAAATGGGTGTACAAGGTGAAATACAAAGCTGACGGAACCCTCGACAAGTATAAGGCTCGTCTTGTTGCTCGTGGGTTCTCACAGAAAGAAGGCATTGACTATGAGGAGACCTTTGCTCCTACAGCCAAAATGAGTACCATCCGGCTTGTTCTTGCCTTAGCAGCCCAGTTTGGTTGGAAAGTCCATTAGATGGACGTTAAGAGTGCTTTTCTGAATGGTGACTTGCAGGAAGAAGTCTACATGACGCAACCTCCAGGCTTTAAGGTTGCTGGTCAAGAACACAAGGTCTGTAGACTCGTCAAAGCTCTCTATGGTCTGAAACAAGCCCCTCGAGCTTGGTACATGAAAATAGATAAGTACTTGACAGATCATGGTTTTCAGCGCAGTCCATCTGATTCAAATCTGTATATCAAACTTTTTGGTGATGACATATTGTTTGTGGTTGTCTATGTGGATGACTTAATCATTACTGGCAGTTCCGCACATTTGATTGCTGCGATCAAACAGGATTTGTGCCGTACTTTTGATATGACAGATTTGGGCTTGTTGCATTATTGCCTAGGAGTTGAGGTTTGGCAGACTGAGCACAGTATCTTTCTTTCTCAGTCCAAGTATGCTCGCAACCTCCTGGACAGGTTCAGAATGTCGGATTGCAAACCTGCTTCTACTCCTATGGAACCCGAGCTTAAATTGTCCGCTCAATCCACCTCACTAGTGGTAGATGAATCTTTGTTCAGGCAACTAGTAGGCAGCCTCATTTATCTTACTGCTACTAGACCTGACATTAGTTTTGCAGTGAGCTACATATCACGCTTCATGACAGCCCCCAAGGCTGATCATTGGACAGCAGCGAAGCGTGTGCTGCATTATGTGAGTGGCACTCCTGATTATGGACTTCTGTACACTCGGAGTTCTGATCCTATCCTCAGAGGTTACACAGATTCCGACTGGGTAGGTTCTGTTGATGACCGTAAGTCTACAGCTAGGTATGTGTTTAGTTTGGGATCTGGTGCTGTCACATGGACTAGTAAGAAGCAGCAGGCAGTGGCTCTCTCCTCGACAGAAGCAGAGTATCGGGGAGCAGTTAAAGCAGGTTGTGAGGCAGTTTGGCTTCGACGGATGCTTGCGGATATGCATGTTCCTCAGGCAGGTCCGACTCCCTTGTTCTGTGATAATCAGGGAGTGCTCAAACTGGCCAAGAATCCGGTCTTCCATGAACGAACCAAGCATGTGGAAACTCATTGCCATTACATACGATAGCTGGTTGAAGATGGATCCATTCAGTTGCTGTATGTTCCTACCTCGGAGCAGCCAGCAGATATCTTCACCAAGCCCCTCGGTTCTGATAAATTTGTAAACTTCAGGGGGTCTATAGGTGTTGTTGATAGATTGAGCATTAAGGGAGGGTATTAGTATTTTTTCATACTTATGTTTGTCGGCATGACTATTTTTAGTTAATGCTAATCTATGTTGGCAGTTTTCTATTTTTAGAAAACTTGCTCTTTGTACATTGTATATATTGAGCGTTTTTGCTCATTTGTAAATATATCAAATCATAATCAATTCATCTTGTGTCTGTTCGAATTCTTTATTTACTGCACCAAGTCTTAGAAACATATTGCCTTCTTAACGGATAATTGAATAAATCATTTTTTCGGCAATCTAAGTCTTAGGAACATACTGCTTTTCTTAAGGGACAATGGACATGTATGCGAAAACACCTCAATTTTCTAAGGGACAATGGACATGAATGCCAAACACTTCAATTTCATAAGGAACAATTGACAACTACAACCGTGTGTGTGCCTAATTTAGTTGCACCTTATTTTTCTTATAACGAGACAATTGAACCTTTGTTTGATGTGCTTGCTCTTACATTTCAGTATTTCCTTTAGAAGGGCCTGCTTTTGGATTTCGCTTCATCCAAAAAGGACGACCTTAAGCGGAGTTTTCCTTTGAACCGCTATATAAGAGGGATAAGGCGAAAGCCAAGTCCTAACCGACGTCAGCGTTACCATGTGGTGCCAAACTGAAAAGAGGTGTACTAGCTCTTTGTGGAAACGATTTTCACATTGAGCGAAGTGTTTGATACTCTTAGTAGGATTGGTTAAAGCTTTTGGTAGCTTGTCGCATTGCTCGTAAGGCGTTGGTCCCTCAAAGTTACTTAGAACCATTCTAGATAGAGACTACCCGATCTACCTCCAAACATTGCGATAATCATCAGTGCAAGGGGAATCGATTTAAGCCCTTAAGATACTCACCATTGGCTCCCTTGAGAAGAGATAGTATTCCCTTAGCCATAAAGCTCTTGTGACCTACTTGAGCTTTCCAAGGGGAGGGTGAGATATCCCTACCTATCGTCTCTCGCAAAGATACAAAATGTCCGACACCTTTATGAAATGATATTTTTATCGACGGAGTATTAAGCTGTGAGCTGATCTACTGCAATGAAACCTTGTCTCTAGGAATAAAAAGTGCTTGTTATTGATTGCAATTGTCTTATACCTGTGGAAACATTGGGCTTTTTTTGTGAGCCTCGAACATACACTATCTGTTGTGTCAGTCCTTTTTTTTGACCACTTGTTTGTTGTGTTTTCTCTTGCCAAAGACAAATCCAATCGGAACCATAACCAAATCTGTCAAATTTGCCTTTAAAAACATCAGACACTACTTCAGCGCCTCTGGTATTACAGAAGCTCGCCCTTGGTGGTACAGTAGCTCGCTTTTGGTAACCTTAGCTCACCTTTGGTATAGCAGTAACTTGCCTTTGGTAGCTCAGTCCATCGCCTTTGGTATCATAGTAGCACGCTTTTGGTTGCATAGTCCTGCGCCTCTGGTCAAATAGTATAGCGCCTTTGGTCCAGTGAATTGTGCATCAGAGTTTGTCTTTTTCAAAACACCAAGCAGAGTCCCAGCATTACCTTTTGTCCTAGTGTATTCCATGGTAACCACTAGGCTCTAGCAAACTATGAAGTCCAAGCAAGTTGTCCCTAGGAAGCGCAAATTGCCTCCTCACACACCGCAATTAGGCCGTCTCAACATTACTCCCAAGGTTACCCCTAGAACACCCGCGGAAAGATCTACCAATTCTCCCAACATGCCGCACCTTGATCAACCAAACAATCCGCAAGAGGGTAGAACCCCTTTGGTAAGTACACCCTACTATACCACTGGCTTGCCTCCGGATTTTGTCCCACAAGGTTATACTGCCAATCCGGTTCCATCTCAGGAGGAAAGAGTTCCTTTAGTAAGTACACCTCATTACACCACCGGCTTGCCTCCCGATTTTGTCCCACTAAGTTATACTGCAGATCTAGCCCCATCTCAAGAAGAGCGACACTTTGAAATAGGCCAATCCTCTCAAGAAGATGGGCAAGATCTTGATGAATTCATACAAGATCCTAGAGCCGTAGCCGCCTTTGACAAAATCCTTAGCGAGAACCAAGATCATTTCTTTCGCTTGCTAGCAGAGCAAGAAGCCAAATTACCTCAAGATTTTGATTTATCAAATCTCAAGGAGACAAACAACACCCTAGACACCATACAAGCGGTGCAAACCATGTCAATAGTGACCACGCCTTTACCCGAACAAGGCTCACAAGGGAAAACAATGGTACAATATAAGAATCCCCTTTTTCAAAACCCAACAGGAAAGAGGGCCATTTCACCGCTTCTGACTCCTATGGAGATCTACAAAAATCAACAAGAAACTCTCCAACCTCAAGCGGAGCTAGCTAAGCAAGCCACTGTAGCTCGATCAAATATACAACAAACTCCTAAAGTGTCCACACCAACCGCAAGTGGAATTTTGGTTACTCCTTCATGAATAGGTTTCCCACCAAATTACAATCCGGGGAACAACTATGAAGCCATGCAACAAGGGTCTCAACACATACCACCTCCTATATCATCAAACCTTCATGTCTCTCAACCAACTAGAGTCATGCAATCCCACCCTCAACATTCTTCTGCGCTCATCCCCAATCAACCATCGCATAACACTTCCTCCTATGTCCCTCCTCCACTACGTTCATCAGTGCTAAATTTCTTTCACACATTGCCTAGCCACCCTCAACTTCCCCAAAATCAAGTTTCCCAAAGCTATGTGCTGCCATCGCAACCTAATCCAACTCACTTTAGCTTTCCTCCACCCAATCCTTTTCTTCAACCATCACAAAGCCAACATTCTTACCTAGCGCCACCTCCACCTCTTCCAAATCAAAACATCCAATTCCAACCCAATCTGAACCCAACGTACAACGCATACGACCCCAACCAATCTTACGACCCTTATAACACCAATGCTCATGGCTTACACTACAATCTTCCATATGGGCAACAACAACCACTTCTAGGACAACAGGGATATTTCCAACCCCTCCCACAAGGATGGAGCTCAAAATTGCGGAAGTGCAACAGCAACTATCTGATCTTACATTTGGCCACACCAAGAAGACCTTCTCCTTAGAAGAAGTGTGTTCTTATCCTTTTGATCGGTCATCACCCATGATCCCTTTTCCTCAAAATTTCACTATTCCCAAGTTTGATAAATACAAAGGAAAAGGTGACCCAAAAGACCATCTCAGGGAATTCAATCTTGCTTGCTTCGAGGTCTCACATAACGACACATATCTTATGCGTCTCTTTCCTCGTAGTCTTGGAGGTCAAGCTATAGAATGGTTCTCACATCTCTCCACGGGTATTAAGTTTTTTAACGAGCTAGCGGAGAAATTTGCCACCCATTTTTCGTACAACACAGAGCATGAGATTTCCATGACTGATCTATGCAAAAACAAATAGAAAAATGGTGAAACTTTCATTTCTTTCCTTCAACGATGGAGACAAATGGCTAGCAAATTCCCTTTCAAGATTCTAGAGAAACAGCTTGTTAGCATATTTGTGCAGAACCTCAACCAAGAGTTAGGTTTTGATTTGCAAATCCTTAGTGCTACAACCTTCGATGACATCACATACAAGGGAATCAACATTGAAAAGGCCCTCATTGCTAAGGGTGTAGTCAAAATCTTCAAAGAAACGAAAGACAATGCTCCTCATCAATAGACAAACGATAAACCGAAGTTTTGGAACAAGAATAAAAACGTGGTCAACGATGGGGTGGTCAATTCTAAACATGTCCAAACATTGCAAACACCTCTTCAGCTGTCCAAACCAAGTCAACCTCAACAATAGCAACAACAACGACAACCATATCAAAACCAACAACAACGACAACAAGAGCGGCCTCAACAAGATTACCCTCCGCGGCGTCAATTCACTCCCTTGGGAGAGCCCATAGAATCTGTCCTACAAAAGATTTTACACAAAGGCCTCATCACCTTACCCGATGCTCTCCCATATGGTGAACCGGTTTACAAAACTGTGCGGTACAGAGAAAATGAATACTGTGAATTCCATAGGAGCAAAGGGCATAGAACCACATCGTGCATGAAGCTCAAGCACCTAATCCAAAATCTCATTGAAGGCAATCAAATATCTCTACAAGATGATCCACCAGCTCAGCACAGGAACAAAGACCTCAATATGTACAAGGAACCATTCCCTCATCATGGTCCACCTCCTCCTCAGGATAGAGGTAAAGGTATCAATCATGCTTCCACTTCCTTTGATTCCATTGTAAGTTGTTTTGAAGAGAGTCACGTGTCTACCCCCACAATCAAAGGCAAATCTACAGATTGCGCTGTTACAACTCGTCGTGGTCGTGTCACCATTCGTGGTCCTACACCCAGTCTTCCAGCTCAAACTAATTATAATCTTGTCGAACATCTAGGGAAAACGCCCACACAGATCTCTATCTTGGACCTTCTACGGTCATTACCTGCACATAGAGTAGTGCTAGAAAAAGCCCTCCAAGAGTCTTCGGTTCCTCACAACATAGCGGTCGCGGATTTCCAAGCTATAGTAGGTAACATTGCTTCGCCCTACAATGTGGTCTTCTCGGAGAAAGACCTCCCTTCCCATGATCCGTGTCACAATGATGCCCTTCATATTGAAGTTCTCATCCATAAGCACAAAATCAAACGTATACTCATAGATGGTGGTGCTGGTCTCAACATCTGTTCTTTAAAGTTACTAAAGCAATTGGGATACTCTGAGGATCATGTCAACAATGATCAAAGTATTACAATCAAGGGATATGATGATGCTGAGCGCCGCTCAGAAGGTGTTATCCACTTACCTATACAGCTGGGTCCTGTCATGCTTGAACCCAGGTGTCAAGTCCTTGATATTGAGCTGCCTTACAACATTATCCTCGGCCGCCCATGGATCCATGCAATGAAAGCTGTCCCCTCCACGTACCATCAGTCTCTAAAGTTCCCATTCAATGGTACAGAGATAACTATCCAAGGAGACTGCAATCCTTTTGAATTCTGTCGTGTCGTGCAAGGCAATTATAAGAATTACAACCAAGTGCCTAAAAATGACAAAGCCCTTGAATCCCCACTATATGTTGATCCTGAAACTCTGACACAAGCCTCTACAAGTAACCCTAATCCTCTGCCTGAGATCAAAGCTCACATCCGTGATATAGGCTTTGGATCTTATGATATCTCAAAATCTTGTTGTGTAGGGCGGATGCCTTTATCCCCTAAATCTTACGGCCAACCGCCCATTGCCAAAGTAACTAAAAAAGCAGCTATCCCTCCCCCAACATTTCTAACTCAATTTCAACAGGGGAAGTTATTAGAGGAGGAAACTATTGAGGACATTTCTTCTTGGCTCTATAAGGAGAAAGAACCAGTCAAGCAATATGGTAATGGCTTAAGGATAGTCAAACAGATGGGCTATAAAGGCAAAGGCGGCCTTGGGAAACAGAATCAAGGAACTATGGAACCCATTATTGTGACAAAGAAACTAGACAAGAAGGGTTTAGGATTTGGTAAGAAGGTACCGCGTGCCTTGGACATCGAGTATATCCTCGACGAGGTGGCCAAAACTTTTCCCACCGATTTGACGTCTACTGAGGATATCATTGATGACTCTTCCCTCCATATGACCAACCTATTTGCAGAATCCTCCATTTTTATGCTATCCTCCGTATCCTTAACCTCCACCAACACCCAGAATGTCACACTTGTATACCCTGAACTTATCGATTGGGACCAACAAGGGTCCCCCGTTATAGATGTATTTCAGAATGACGAAGCTATAGCTGAGTTCATGGGACTTCGGGAAGGTATCCCTCTGGGCGATCATAAAGCAGGTTTTGTAATGGAACTAGAGCCAACAACTTATTTTGGTGAGAATGCTAAATCCTCCAGTCGCAAAAGTAAAAATAAAGAAAGATCTCTAGTTGAAAACCACACTGTGGCACCTCCCGATCACAAAATAGTAAAAACAAAGGACGTATCCAAAGGTGAAAACCCAACTGTGGCACCTGAGGATGGAGGATTTGACCTTCCCCTACCATCTAAGTATCAAGAGAAGTCAGCTCTCCTAGTGGAAGATTCTACAGAGATAAACCTTGCCACAGAGCAAAATCCAAAGACCACATTCCTAGCAGCATCATTATCAGAAACAGAGCACAGGAATCTTAAACACATTCTTCTTACAGAGAACCATCAACTTTGCGTGGACCTATGCTGATATGCCAGGGCTAGACCCTAAGCTAGTTGTTCACTATCTCACAGTTGATCCAAAAGTTAAACCAGTCAAGCAAAAGCTGAGGAAGATGCACCCACAGATAGCTCTCTTGGTAAAAGTGGAAATACAAAAGTTGTTAGATGCAAAGTTCATACGACCTATTGACTATTCAGATTGGGTCTCAAACATTGTACCTGTATCTAAACCTAATGGGCGCATCCGCATGTGTAATGATTTTAGAGATCTTAACAAAGCATGTCCCAAAGATGACTTTCCATTACCAAACATTGATATTATAGTAGACTTGACAGCAGGTCATGAAATGCTTTCACTCATGGATGGATTCTCTGGCTACAATCAGATAAGGATAGCAGAAGAAGATCAACATAAAACAACTTTTACTTGTCCGTGGGGTAATTATTGTTGGTGTGTCATGCCGTTTGGTCTAAAGAATGTAGGGGCAACTTATCAAAGAGCGATGACAGTGATATTTCACGACCTCTTTCATCACATCATGGAGGACTATGTGGATGACATACTAGCTAAATCTTCTAGGGCAGATCAGATACAAGTTCTAGGACAGATCTTTGACAGGCTCAAGAAATACCAAGTATGCCTCAATCCAAAGAAATGTGTCTTTGGTGTAACATCAGGGAAGCTGTTGGGATACATTGTATCTCGTAGAGGCATCGAAGTAGATCTTGCAAAAGTAAAGGCTATAGTGGAGATGCCTCCACCAAAGAACCTCAAAGCATTAAGGAGCCTTCAAGGAAGGTTGCAGTCCATCAGGCGTTTCATCTCACAACTAGCAAATAAATGTCCACCATTTCAACACTTGCTCCGAAAGGATGTCTCATTTCATTGGGATTATAAGTGTCAAGCAGCATTTGATCAGCTCAAAGAGTATCTGGCCACACCTGCTGTCTTGGTTCCACCAGTTGCTGATAAACCTTTGATATTATACATCTCAACTACAACTTCAGCCCTCGGGGCCCTCCTAGCACAAAATGATAAATCAGGAAAACAGCATGCAATTTACTATATCAGTAGAACATTGGTGGGATATGAACTCAATTATTCACCGATGGAAAGAGCTTGTTTAGCAGTAGTGTTCGCTTCCCAAAAGTTGCGACATTACATGTTGAACCAACACACAAATCTTATAGCCAAAATTGATCCATTGAAGTATCTACTAGCAAAAGCAGCTCTTACAGGCAGACTAGCTAAATGGGTCATGATCCTTAGTGAGTTCGACATTGAGTATATGGATCGTAAAGCAATCAAAGGACAAGCTCTAGCAGATCAACTAGCAGAAGCACCCAT
This sequence comes from Cunninghamia lanceolata, assembly GCA_027924645.1. Lineage (NCBI taxonomy): Eukaryota > Viridiplantae > Streptophyta > Pinopsida > Cupressales > Cupressaceae > Cunninghamia > Cunninghamia lanceolata. The sequence goes on along the minus strand of BSBN01001567.1, from coordinate 14,728,809 downwards.
GACAGATACACACCCTATGGTAGCAGGCTTTCCGGACGAGAATCTATTCACTCTTTCCAACTCAATAATGTGGAAGTTGTACTTTGATGGTTCCTACACACAGCATGGATCAGGGGCCGACATCTTGTTCATCACACCTCAAAATGACTATATTCCAAAGTCATATCGGCTTGCATTCCCTTGCACCAACAACATTGCCGAGTATGAAGCACTCCTCATAGGCCTCAATACAGCAGTTCAATGGGACATCACAGAATTACAGGTATATGGAGACTCACAACTAGTCATTCGGCAAGTCACAAATGAGTACCAAACAAAAGATGAAAAGTTGGTCCCCTACAAGCAACTAGTGGATGCCTACAAACCACATTACTCTAGTATCACATTTGAGCAAATTCCAAGAGAGCATAATAAGGCTGCAGATTCTATGGCTTCTGTAGGGTCACTGATTGACATGCTTGCTAATACACAGAAATGCGAATTCTTGATCGAACAATTGTTGATACCCGCCGTCGATGTTCCCATTACTGAAATCATCTGTGAACTTGTTGGTCCCAATTCCCCATGGTATGAAGATATCTATGAATACCTTAAACACAATACCTTCCCCCCTAACCTATCATCCACCCAACGCAAAACCTTTATCTATCGGGCCTCCTGTTACATCATTCTGGGTGATACACTTTATCGCCGGAGTCTCGATGGTATCCTCTTACAATGTCTTAACGCGGAAGAAGCCGAAGCTACCTTACGAGACATACACGAAGGTGTCTGTGGCGCACATTCTACCAGTCCTAATCTCGCTAAGAAGATACTCAGAACAGGTTACTACTGGCCTACAATAGAGCAAGATGCTGCACAGTTTGCTAAGAAGTGTCTACAATGCCAGCAGCATGGAGATTTGATTCACGCACCAGCTCATGAATTACAACCTGTGACAACTCCTTGGCCTTTTTCTCAATGGGGTCTCGACCTCGTAGGACAAATCCACCCATCCTTATCCAATGGCCATAAGTTCATCATTACTGCCACTGAGTATTTCACGAAGTGGGTAGAAGTCATTCCCATGGCCTATATCACTGGTAAGCAAATAGCCAAGTTTATCCTTAACTACCTCATATGTCGGTATGGTATTCCCCAAGCCATTGTCACTGATAATGGGAGACCATTCAAGAATCAAGATGTCCGTGCCTTGTGCACACAATACAATATCCAACATCGCTTTTCAACTCCCTACTATCCGCAGAGTAACGGCCAAGCTGAGGCTTCCAATAAAACCATTTTCAAAATCGTCAAGAAAACGGTCAATGAAGCTGGTCGTGATTGGCACTTGCAACTCAATCCCGCCCTATGGGCCTACCGCACTAGTATCAGAACACCAACTGGTGCCACGCCTTATGTGTTGGTCTATGGCTCTGAAGCCATCCTACTTATAGAGGTCGAGATCCCATCCCTCAGAGTATCCAGGCAGAACCTGATCGACGGAGAGGAGTATCGCACTTCCAGATTAGCTGAGCTCGAACTACTAGATGAAAGGCGCCTTGCCGCGCTTAATCATCTACATGTCTATCAAAACCGCCTCCGGCATAATTACAACAAAAAGATCAAAGAAAGACGGTTTCAAGTTGGTGATCTTGTACTTAAAGAGAATCAGAGAAATCAAGCAGACCGAGAAAAGAAGGGCAAGTTTGAGCCTAACTAGTTAGGTCCCTTCATTGTCACAACAGCATATGGATCAGGGGCTTATATTTTAGCTACACCTGACGGCATTCCTCTGGATGAGCCACTTAACAGTGTCCATCTCAAGAAGTTCTATGCCTGATCCTCAGAGTATTCCAAAAAAACAAAAACAAAAACAAAAACAAAAAAAAAATCCAAAAAAAAAAAAAAATCCGTCCTCTGGTGAAAACCTAGCAAACGGGCGTCTTGGATAAGTACCATAGTGAAAACTTGGCAAACAGGCGCTATGTGTAGAGTCAGCACCCGTCGTCTATCGAGTCTTGTTCACTCCATATCCATTTCACAACAAGCTTCGTCCATCCATCCATAATAAAACCATTGACCTTGTTTGCATTTCCATCTCCCTATCTAGTATAGCTTGGAAATTTGTCAATGTCCACCATCATCATCCCACGTCTTGATCGGTGTCAACAGTTAACACTGTCTTGTCCTAGGTTAGGCTTTCTATGTCTTCTTCGTCAGTCATCCATGCAAATTCCTCTATCGGAATGGGGGCAACTCTTTCCTTAACTTAGGTCTAGGATTGGTTCCTTGTTCGTGGTTCACAATGCGCTCTTCAATCTCTCCTCCTTTCCACAGATAGCACCCTTTAACGGACACATCGCTCCTACGATAAGGCTGTTATCTTTTCAACACACCTTCCTACATCATCACATCAACCAGAACTGCATATCATCTCATCTCAATCTTAAGGTACCTTGATCCCATGGATATGGGTATGTAGGCAGTCTGGAATACAAAGGAAGTATCCAGTACTCAGGTACATAAGATCTCCCCTTCACCACCTTGACCCATCTCATCACTCTATCCAGAACTACATATTATCATTTTTCATCATTCATCGTAATGTGCCTTGATCCTGTGGATACAGGGTATGTAGGCAGTCTGCAATATGAAGGATGTATCCAATACTCAGGCACATACGATTCATCATTCTCCACCCACCCCAATCCATTAGCACTGTCGCCTTTCTAGTCTTCCATTTGTCAAATTCCGTTCGCCTCAACTTGACTAACTCAAGCAGCAAAGTAGCAAGCTAGCGCATCCTTTCAAAGCAAACGTCCTTAACAAACCTGAAGCAAAGCAGCTTTCTTCCAGAGCCATCTCCTGTCCTACTATTCCAATTGCCAATATTAGCTAATTCCAGCTTAACCAAAGCGTCAGATCAACAAGCTTGTCTTTTGTGGAGTGTTCCATTGTCGAGACCAACACACGCGTCTCCTACGACATGTGGCATTTCCTGCAGCAAGATATTGTCTTTTTAGGTAGATAGCACCCTTTAACGGACACAGAGTTCCTACGATAAGGCTGTTATCTTTCTTATCCAATCTATCCTGAGTAACCTCTTTGGCAAGAGAATATGTTGGCTGTATGTTTACTTTGTAAGTCAGTCAATTTGTTTTATGGTTTATCTTTTGTTCCTTTATCCATTACTTACTCAAGGCTACCTTGGTTTATCTATAATCTTGGTATGTTGCGATGCAGTACGGATTGGGGGCATAGTCATTGCTTTTTGTATGCCGTGTTTGAGGAATGATCTTTAGCATCTTTCTTAGCATTATATTTATCTTGTGTGTGTTACGACCTAGTATCTTACATATTAATATTTTTCTTGCATTTACATGTATTGAAGTTTATTTTATGTTCAAGACTATGGCTCCTTCACATATTCCAACAAGGTTATATTATGTTTAAGGGATCTAAGTTCAAACCGCTTGCTTGCAGAGTCAACGTCCATGCACTTGGATATCACTGCACCTTGGTCTTTTATACCTTGGTGGCGAACTATCCACGTGCCATATCAAAAATAAGGATTGCTCTTTATATACAGATGTGAAACCATTGCAACAAACTCATTCACCCATTCGTTCGCCCATGGCCTTATATCGTTTTCAAAACAATGATCGATCAATAGTCTTTCTCTTCCTTCTCCACTTTTCTTCTCTCTGGTGCATATCTGCAAAACCCACATGTTAGGTATCACTAGTCATCGCATCTACATCATGTTCTCACAAGTCATACATCTATAAGCATCATGTCACCATATGTCATACATCTATGAGCATCATATAAGCAATATATGTCATCACATGAATCCATAATCATACATACATATCATCACATCCATGTCATCAGGAAGTGCATACACAAAAGCATGAACAACAGTGAGCAGAATAGATCATCATATATCTCGTGTAAAGGTCATCATAATACAAAGTGCATCTGTCTACATCAAAAGGCCATCTCTATGCGTCAATATAGTACATCAAGGCTATCAAGAGCCCGCAAAATATACATCAAGATGCACGCAGGCATCTGTACAAAACGATACAAAATGGTACAATATACAAGTGTCCAAACATATACAAATGTGATACAATGTACAAGCTATGCATGCTCTAGTGGGTCGAGCTGCCCTCCTGCTGTGGCCCCTGTCCTCCACCTATACTCGGTGCAAGTCCCCCGGATGGTCCTCTCCCTGCTCCTCCTCCCTCTGGTGGCACGAATGGTCCTCTCACTGAGGACAATGACTGCCCTATCTTGCGAGACCCTAATGCTCCGGACCTACTCCTATCTCTGTAGCTCGGCTCTCGCTGCGCTGCTGGCACTGCACATGCGTAAAGCGCCCTGTAGTACTCAGCCTCTCTACCGGCTGATACTAGCTCTCCCTGCACTCGGACGAGCTCACTGTATAAGGTCCTCTGATCCGCACCCAGTGCACGTCGTGCCTTATCTCTCTCCTGTCTCACCCTTTGTAGTGTGGCCTCTGCTGTCAGCCGTAGCTGGGCTTCTATGTCTCTCTTTCTCGTCACCTGGGCTAGCTGCCCGTCATTTGCTGGTGTAGCCGGCGCTTGTACCTGTGCCTGTGCCTGGATCTGTAACTGTGCATGTGCCAAGGCTGTCTGTGCTGCTGCTGCTACCTGTGCTAAGGCCTCGGTCTGTCTCGCCTCGGCCCTCACTGCATCCCTATCTCTCCTCAGTCTCACCATTTGGAGCTCTAAACGTGTCCTCCGAGCTATCTCCTCCTGTAACAGCCGCTCAGTCCGCTGTAAATCGGTCTCCACGACCGGATCCCCCTCAGCCATCTCCACATCCGCCTGCTAGCCGCTGGCCTCTCCAACTGCCTGCTGTCTCGCCGCTCTGGCCTGTCGCCTCATCTTGGCCTTTGTGCCTGGGACTAGTACCTCCCCCACTGCCCTGTCGCACTGGCCTATGTCTGCCAGTACCTGTCATACTCTGGCAGTGTCCCAGGGTCTGCCAATCCTGAATCCCAATCCCATCTGACGGGGACAAGTCCCCGTACCTCTGCTAAAGCTGTAGCCATTGGAATCTCTGCATTCCAGTCTCCAACCTCTCTCCGTGTCCTGGCATGTGTCGCCTCTCCAACTGGTAGCCCCTGTGGTAATCCAAACTGTCTCAGTACCCGCTCTGGAAGGTACCTCTCAATCGTGTTTGTCCGTCTCCCAAACAGGTATCGAGCCTGGTGGCAATACATAAGTTGCTCGTGCTCATCCTCCAACTCCTCGCAAAGTAACCATGGCCTCCAAACAAATAGGTCCATCTCATCGATCTGCCGCCTCCAGTGGCTAACAGATCCCAACCTCCTGTGTGTAATGACGCCCTCGTACAAAAACGCATAGGGCTCTCCCCTCTCTCGACGACGCTGTGTCATGGGTCTGATCACTGGGATGTGCTCCCACGCCCACACCTGTAGCAAAGTCACCCCTGCTGAGAGACTATGGCCTTTCCTGTAAAAACAATCGTGCATGTCGCGATACAACTGTCCAAGCACACAAGGCCCCCACGCATACTGTGTCCCATGTGTAAACATCCCAGATAATACTGTGCCCCATCCAATAGATAGTACTCTGGATCGCCTGTCTGGGCATAGGAAGCCGCCAATCAGTGAAGCCACTATCCACCTGATCCTGTCGCAGAGTCATGGGATGTTTGCCCACCGAATCTCCCCGTCATCTATCCTAAGGTCATCTGTGCAGAATACCTCCACCAAGCCTGCCTCGCCCCGCGCCGGGTCAAAGTCCACCCTCTCTCCATCAATCCGAATCCTCAGGATGCGATACACATCCTCTAGCATCACTGTCGCCTCCCCTGTCGGAAAGTGAAACGAGCCTGTCTCACTACAGAATCTCTCTACCACTGCTGTCACAAGGGCGAGATTCGCCCTAATGTGTGTCAAATGTGCCACGTGCCATAGTCCCACGTGCTCTAGGAACGTGTCCTCCCACGTCAGCTGTACAACTTCATGTGCTATAGCGTGGTGCCGCTCTCTCGACATCAACGGCGGCATAATCCTCTACATCCAAGCAACCACTTGTCAGTCAGTTTAACCATTCCTCTATAGTCCTACCGACTTCTACCCTATGACGCAAAACCCTAGGGCCAATTCTCCCCTTGCTCTAACCTAAGCGGTCAATCCTAGCAATCCTCTTCTCAGCTAACCAAAAGCGCTTTGTTTCACACAAAGGCGTTGTCCTGTTTTGCCAAAAGCGCATTATTGCTTATGCAGTAGTGTTGAACTATCTTACCCCAAGGGCAACTTGTTTAACAAGTGCGCTGCACTATACAGCTAACTGCGCCACTCTGTGCTACCAGAGGCGACCCGATTCTTTTCCTCCCCTTCCAACCGCGCTAACCTACCCTGCCAATAGCGCTACACTGCACAACCAGATGCGCTGCGAGAGCCTACCACTTGCGCTACGGCGCGGAGTCCACAACCAATAGTGCTAAGTTTTTACTAGTAGCGCTTTACCTTCCTACCAAAAGGGCTACGGCGCGCCAAAAGCGCCCAACCCGACCACCATAAGCGCTAACCTACCCTGCAACGCTTTTGGTAAAACCGAAAACCCTACCTAGACCTAGCCCTAAACCGCCCTAAAACACCAAATCAAAGTGAGGTTTTTGGACACTTACCGCTGTCGGAACTCCTGCTGGCCTCTCGTATGTGCGCACTAGCTCCGCCAGATGCCGGTGCGCTAGAATCGACATCTCTCCTCGTTGTCAGCTCCTTCCACTCAACTCTCTCACCCTAAATTTGGAGGCTCTACTCTAAATTTAGAAGCTCCTAGTGTGCAAATGAGGATTGTGGTCCCCATGGGACCTATTTATAGCATCCCTCCCTCTTTCTTCTGTCTTCCCAACCCATTCTGCTTTTTCCTTCTAACCTCGTCACACACGCTGCTAGTCGACCATCAACCTAGTCCTTCTGTCGTTTCCCTGTCTTCCCACTCGAGGGGGCATACGCTGGGGCAACTACCTACATTGGGGCATCAAAAATTGTATCATGTCTTCAACAATCGTTTTCTTTGACGTAACGCTGTAAACTGCATTGCACCAAAGAGGGGCAAAATGTAGATACCCTAAAATGACCAAGTCATCACACCACTTGTATTTCATCAAACCTGTCTAATCACCTGCATTTCAAACGTTAATTAAATAATCTAATTATTTAATTAATTTCATCAAATTCTTCCAAAACTCCTAAAATTCGACATTAATTGAATAAATTCTCTTTATTTAATTAATTAAATTAAATTCCTCTATTATTCTTCCACAATTAAATAATTTTAATTATTTAATCAAATCATTATCCTTTTTCAAAATTCAAGTCTCCATTAATTAAATGAATCTAATTATTTAATTAATTCATCACAAATTCCCTCTTATCCAAACAATTAAATAATTCCCAATTATTTAATTAAATCAAATTCATTCTTCCAAAGTTGAGTAAATCAAATCAAATTTATTTAAATTCTCTCATTCTCCAAAAATAAAATACAATCAAATATTTTATTTATTCTTCTAAATCATGCACAACAATTAAATAAATCTATTTATTTAATTTGCTTTCTTATCTTCATATTCTTCAAATATCTTTCAAATCTTCTAAAAATAAGTCTTCTTCTCCATGCACACAAAATTAAATAGTTTATTATTTAATTTATTTAAAATCATGCAAAAGCAAATCTTAAGTTGAGTTATCTATTCAATCAACCTTGTTTTTATCAATTTCTTTTAAATTAGAAAAAAAAACTTTCTAATTTATGAAAAGCATGTCTTATCTTTAGAAAAGAAAGTGATTAACTCAAATAAAACAGCTTTTGTGTGACACTTGTCTTCTTCTTATTCGTTGCACGTTCCTCAACTGTTCTCCTCTATTGATTCTTCTGAATTATCTGGACCGTTGATCGATCTTTGTTGAAACCTATGTAAACCCCTTTCATCTCCTTCACAAACCCTCTTCGATCACTTATTTTTAGGCATACTTAACAGCGCTTTGAACATACATCGCATCGATTGAGCAACTTTACGTTCTCTTAACATTGATCTTTGAGCACGCTCCTTGCTTGTTGCAACCATGGTTTCGCAGCACTTTTGAGCAATCCACATTCATCCAAAGGGAACAATACAAATCTCGGTAAAAGCTTTCATATTTCATTGATTTATTATTAATGGCTTTTATTTAGATCGGTTCTTTTTATGTTATTGGGTTTTTGATTTGTTTAGTTTAATATAGTTGATTTTCCTCATACACAATTGCAAATCCACGCCTTAGCACAAGGAAAATCCAAAACATTACAAAATCCGCAACTAAGGTAAAATCGCGCTTCATCAGGGGGTGGCCGATCCAAAACCACCGTTTAGAAATTTTAGTGAAAAGGCATCAATGTTTAACCCAAGTCGGCCTTGTGGAGGAGCTTGAAAATTCAAATATTTTCCTTATTTTGGTCAAGTTGGCCCTTTAAGATGAGGAATTCATATGCATATATAAGAGGGCGCCTGGACTCACCTTTCAAAAGCACATCCAAATGCAATTCAAGAGCAGAATTTGCCATTCAAAGGCAGATTTCATCAAACAAAAGCAGAATTCATCATTCAAAAGCAGAATTCGCCACTATTCAAGAGCAGACTTCTATATAAAAAAGCAGATTTTCACATAAAAAGCAGCGATTTCTGTAGGAAAGGGCAGAATTTTCCTTCTCCAAAAGCAATTTAAATCCAAAAAGGCTGGGTGAACTTCAGAAAAGCAACGATTTCTATAGGAAAGGGCAGAGATTTGTATGAAAAGATCAGAAATCCATCAAAATAGAACAGAATTCTTCCTAAAAGGCAGAGTTTTCATTTAAAAGGAAGCAGATTTATTAGAAAAGAACAGAATTCTTTAGGAAGGAGTGATTTCCCCACAAGTGAAATGAAGAAAATCTTTTGTTTACTCAAGAATTTGGAATGAAATTGATCAATCATGCAAGGTTTTTTTTCATGTTTTAACTTAGGGTTGCATCGCATTTAAGGATTTCGTTCATCATGACTACTCGAGGTTTTTCTTTATTTTGTAGGATTTGAGGACAAGGATAAGTTCCATAAAGAAGATGTTAAAGGATGATCCAAGATGATCAAGGTGGATGCAAAAAGGAGTTCCAATGCCGGAGGAGGAGACTGCTTCCAACATCAAGAGGACTACATATGAATGCCAAGGGAAGATGAAGGACTTCGCCTTTCAAGATACTTCAATGATATAAGGAAGGCTAGCATCAAGATCATCCACGGGAGAAGATGCATCTCCAGTCCAACGTCGAGGAATCCAACATCAAGAGAAGACCAATCCTCGGAAATCCAGGAACAAGAATCCAGTGCATCATTCATGAAGAAGAATGAGGATAATACCATGAAGACAAGGATTGCACCAAGGAATCCAAGCCAGTGTAGGAATCCAAAGGGAAATGCAACACAAAGATGGGATTCCAAGTCCAAAGTACACTCAAGGGAGAATTGTTTGGAAAGTGCTGAGGTGGCGCCTGACTAGACCATGCCTTGTTGAAGTCCTAGTTAGCATGCCAAGTGGCTACAAAAGGACAAGACAAATGGGGCGCCCTAGGACATGTCACTTTTTCATTGGCTACAATGTTGGTCTGTTTTATTAGGGTTTCTGTTGACTTGATCTAGGCCGTTGATTCTTAGGAATCAATCTGGACCCTTCATTGTACTTTTGGAAGCCTATATAAAGGCCCAAGTGCCCCATTATTGTGGGAGATGATAGAAAAAAATAGGAGAGGAGGATAGGAAAAAGAACAATATTCTGCTGTTCATTACTGTAATACTCCATTTGAGAGCAATACAACTTCAAAACATTGGCGAATTGTTGCAAAGACATCTCCAAGTTAATACATAATCATTGAAGTATGGTGTTTATGGCATTCTTTGGATGTGTTAGCATGGTTTTCTAGTTTTCTTGAAGCAAATCAGAAGCTTTATTGTTGCAGGTCTGTTTGTTTTAATTTCAGTTTCATTTTCAGTTTTCATTAACTAGATTGGTGGAAGATATTGCCATTGATGAATGTTGAAACCCCGTATGTTCATACCATTTGTGATTTGTGGCTTGCAAGTTGCAGTGCATGGTTAGTCTGAACACTTTAAAGCTTAACTTTGATTGCTTTTTGCATATTTCATTTCCATGTTTTATGTACGAGTGATCTGAAAATCGTCATAAACACCTCAGAAGATTGCATCATCTTTGTGTAGTTGTCTCATGGCGAAGCAAAGCATGGTTGTGGTTTCACTAAGTCAATATCAATCCCTGCATCAGAGTAGTTTTCTAAATGCCTTCCCCCTTTTGCCTTTTCTTTTAAGTTTGTTTGAAGCAATTCCATTCATCCACAAATCCAAGTCCAAGGAGTAATGAATTCAATCCATGTCCGTGAAGGAGTAATTTAAGGTAAGTCCCTTTGTGATTACCAGCATTATCACATCATTTCACTGAGTCTATCCTTGTGCACGTCAAGAACTGACATTCAAGGAACCTCGGAGTACTCTCGCTTGATCACATAGTTTAGCATTTGAGAGGCTTTTTTCAATAGAGGATAGAGCACTCAGTGTTTTATTCTAAATGTTGCTGCTGTCATAAAACCAACATCAACAAAGATGTGTTAAATCAAATGAGAACTCTAGGTAAGAATCAAGTGTATTGAGGTCCAAACTTGAGAACTCACCACCAACATTGAAATGTCTAGTGATCTTTTCAAAATAATAATGAACTTAGTGGTTTGTTGCTTGCAGTTGAAAAACAATTTAAGACATCTAATAACTCACTAGAACATGCATTTTTGCGGCAAAGGTAAAGATATTTTTAAAAAAAACAAGGGGCAAACAGTTCTTGAGGAGGAGATAGAGGGGAACATTTAGAGCAAGAGGCAAAACTGAAGGATTAAAACTAAGTTGCCAGTCCTGGTACGAGTACGGGGTTTGGGTACATGGATACGACAATTTTTTTTGGCCCGGGTACGGTACGACAACATATATACATATATATATATATTAATTATATATTTCAAACTCCAAGACTAAAACTTAAAAATAGTAATACTCATTATTGCCAATAAACAAAATAATAACATATCTAAATACCTCATAACTTGCAATAAGGAAAATAGTAAATACTCATGAATTGAAAAGAGAAACCCTGAATAGGAGGTTGGCTAAAGAGATCCAAGATGCCTGCTACCAAGGTTTTGCCTATTCCTCTCATATTCATCAGATTGTGGAATTAGTGGCTACTCATCTTTTTGATTGGCACTGCAAGATTGGGACTAGAATAATGTTTATATCTAACATTGGAGAATTTTATTGAGGGTACTCCTTTCAGAGCTAGATTGATTTCTTCATTGATATCTTGTCATGAAACTGTATGCTTTCAACCTTGGTTAGTTGTGCTTATGTATCTCATGATGGATGACTTTTGTAACATGCTTACATCACAGATAGTCAACATACCGGGATTGGATTGTAGAGAACTTCATTATTGCTTTCTCTGCATTGTTACATTCTGCTATGTATTATTTTAGCTTCTTTATGATGTATGACTCATTCACTTAAAATTACTTGTTTGTCTATAGTAACCTAGGGAATGAAAAACTTGTTCTGCTGCCTCCAGAGTTATGTATTTTTTTTACTTTTTGGGTGCCTAGCACCCGTGGGTCCCTCTGGGTTTGCCCGGGTTCTACCTGGGTTCGCCCAGGGTACCGCTTGGGCACCCCGGGTTCCCTGTGGGTAAGGACCCACATGGAACCCGGGGTGCCTAGGCGGTACACCAGGCGAACCCAGACAGGAACCGGCCCAGGACCAGGAACCGTACCGAACCCATACCAATACGGGGACTATTCTTGGGGAACTCAGTAACTCAAGATTAAAAGAAAAGGAAGAGCCAAATCCTCTAGCCAATGCTTTTAGTAAGAAGTATGGACGCTATAGAAAGAATTGTAGACTTAAGTCAGATAGGAAGAAGAAAAGCAAACCTAATCGTAGAGAGATGGAGAAATGAGATTTTTTTTTCCCAGGGATGATAGATCATGGCAAAGAGGAGTGGTACATAGACTTTGGATTTAAAATACATAATATCAAAAATGTGTCTCACAACAAATTAAGTGCAAAGATATTGTCACCATTAGGGATTGGTTATGGACAACCTTAATACATTAGAGATACATTTTTTGCTCATCCACTAGAGAAAAAGTTGCTATCTGTTGGTTACATGCTACAACAGAATTATAGGATAGAGTTTGATAAAGAACATGCTCAACAATTGTGCAGTTGTGGCTAGATATGAGAACTCTTGATAGAATTTATAAACTCTAATTTTTCTCATGTTAGTCTTAAGCACTTATTGCAACTAGAAGTGTTGACAATTAGATTTGGTGTTATAGATTTAGACAATTGACTTAATGATGATTTCTACTTACGAAAAGGCAGAGAGTTGATGGAATTTCATATTTAGAGTCTAAGTTACCGAGCTTGGTATTGGTTCGGGTTCGGGTTCGCAAGTTCGGTAAAAAAAATTGGGTGTGGGTTTGTTTTGGGTTCTTCTATACAAAAACATATAAAGAAAGTTAATATTAATAAATATTATAATATATTATTAATCTAAAAAATATTCTATAACTATTATTAATATATTATCTACTAAAGTTATTAATATATTATAAATAACATTATTAAATAAAGTTATAGTATATTAATTAACATTATTAATATATTATATTAAAAATATTATATAAAAATTAATATTAACATTATTAATATTATAAAATAGTAATTAATAATATTATATATATATATTAATGTATATAATAAATTTATTAAATAAAGACTAAAGTTATAGTATATTAATTAACTTTATTAATATATTATATTATATTATATTCATGGATTTATCTTCCCGCAATTGAACAAGTTCTTGCTCGGATTCATTAACATTCACGTATTTGTGATAATATTGCTCGCATCTGTTAAGGGTCTGCATTTCTTCCGCCTATCTCGCACACATCACGGAAATGAAATCACTAATGCAAAGTCCAAAAAAAAACAGATTTAAAAAACAAAATTGAAGGCAATATACTCCTGGTTTGGCATAGGGCACACAATTTTCAGCCTGGTGCTTCATGGGTTCATGCAAGTTTCTGTGGGACGAGCCCATAGTTGTCCGTACATGCCTAGACAGAATCCCCGCGTGCATCGGCCCCGAATCCGGATCGGGTACGAATCAGACCTGGATCTGGGCATAGTAGGGGCCGAACTGGTAACTTAGTTTAGAGTGTTAGTGTTGTAATTTGCACCTTTTAGTGCAACATAAAATGGAACAATGTGTAAGGTAGAACCTTTTTTCGAATCATGAGGGGAAGCTCCCTTTTGAGAAGAGTGAAGGAAATGATAAGTTTCCCTATACTAAAATCTATAAAAAACTAGAACTAGCAGGGATTTAAGTATGGAATACATATTACAAACAAACATAAAGTAAAAACTTGTGTTTTTGTTTTCAGGATAGGGTACAAGGCAATTCAACACTTCTGCATGAGACAAAGAGTTTTTATGTTTTCTATCTACCGCAGAAAATGATCTATAACAGTTGTGAACACTTGTACTTTTCAGCTAATTGCAGACTGAAAATCACAAGTAAAACATGATTGGATTGAATAAAACACTGATACTAATAACTATGAATTAATACGAAGAGTTGGATACAAAGCTACAAGATTTTCTCTAATAAAAACCGAAATACAAAACTTGCATTAATTACTAGATTCTACTTAACTCACAAGACAATTGATCATAGAAGACAAGAAACTTTGTGAACAGTAATTTCAGCAACAAGGAGGCATACAAATTACTATTCCCAAAAACCAAGTGCAAATGACACTTATATAAGTGTCAGTGTGTTACAAAACTTTGCACAAAAAATAAAAAAACAACTAACACCTATAAACTAAGAATAGTTTGCTTGCACACAAAGCAAGCTTTAAAATAAAACTGTCTACAAATACTAAACCTTAAATTAGAAAATCTTCAAATTGATTTTTAATAAGGATAACTATCAATTAAGAATAGATCTTCTTGAAGATCATCTAAAAATAACTGATCTAAAAAATATAGTTATTAAAAATAAACTTCTTAGAATATGATCGACTTCTCAAAAATGGCAATAACTAAAAATAGCACAAGCTATAAATAGCTCAGGCTAAATATAGCCAATCTTAACAGTTGGCTTTGACAATGGTTTTGGCAAAACTCTTCCATTTCGCTCATGGCAAATCCCTTGAAGAAGTCTTGAAATCTTGGATCTGAAAAACCTCTCCTGTTGATTCTTACAGCAAACCGTAGCTGAAATATGCAACCTTGGATACTTTGAAACCCTAGAGCATATGAAAATTTGAAATATTGCTCTCTAAACACTCCAATATGATGGTGTTATGTATGTGATATTGTCATGCCCCTATATTAATAATTTATAATTGAATTGATTATGTTCTACTCATTCAAATTAAAGATATGAATGACAATAGAATCTATTACTATATCTATAAATCATAAATTGAATATATTATAAAGTAAATATTATAAGTTAAATATTAAATATTATAAATATTATAAATTAAATATATTTAATAAGTGGCCAACATCCCATAGAGGCCGACTTGATAAATTGAAAGTTTATAATAAACAAATCTGACTGTTTCAGAACAGCCAACCATCCTAAATAAGACTAAGACTGAAATATCACGAAGACTTGTGAATAATGCACTCCATACAAAGCGATCGGCTAATAAAACCCATGACAAGTTGTATTAGAGGCAACGAACAGCATTAAGGTAAAAATGGTAGCGATTAATAAGGAGGAAGCAACCATTTATGAAGAGGTGCCTCTCCAATAAAGATGTCTCGCAAGCATCGCATCTATTCCCTTGTGAAGGTATAAAGAGAAGAGAAAAATATGAGTGGAGGTATAAGGAATCGATCATATAAAAAGAACACAAGCAATGAATAATATATTCTTCTGAGTTTAGAATATATATATATATTCTGAAGTTAAAAACATATTTCTGATTATATCTGACTAAGCATAACAGCAAATCAAGGAAGAGAGAATGAGTATATTTCTGAGTTTAAAGAAGGAACCAGTTTCTGGAATATACAGAGCAGAATCAAAGGCAGCCAAGAATACATAACAGCAGTGGTATATATATGAATATAACAGCAGAACAATAAAGGTCTGATTTAATATGAATGACTGATTGTTTAATTGGACATTCCAGTCACTAATAATATGTTGCTGCTATTGTCATACCAATAAATACGACTAATCTTTTGTTGTCATGTGTTTTGAGTGTTCAGCCATGATGAAAGGAACTGAGACTACAAGTGGGGAATGGTGATGGGGCACTCTCCTAGGTATGCCACATCAGATGGGGACTTGATGAGCCCCAGGAGGCCAAAGAGGTACAAAGGGTACTGCCTTTGGGCTTAAGAGAGATGGCATTTTCAGGGTACCCATTGGAATCTCACTCCTCCATCATGGATGATCAACACAGGAGGTCAAATCATAGGAAGAAGGAAATGATTGGCAAGATGAGGGGATAACGGAAAATACACCTCCTAGATAGATCACCTCATATGAATGGCATGCGCCACACGAGGCCAAGGGAAGATGGTATATCCCCTTGGGTCTAGGGAAAAAGGGTCCAAGGCACCCCATCCCATTCTCTCCTATGATTGAACCTGTTGATGATTGTTTTTAGACAAGTCAACAATAGAGTAAAACACTAGAGTATCCCACTCTCTCTTGAATAAAGCTCTTCAAAGGCTGAACTATGTGATCCAGTGAAGTAACTCCAAGGTTCCTTATTTATGATTCATGATGGGTTAACTCAGCGATTACATGTGATCTTGCTGATAATCACAAAGGGACTTACGCAGACTTCTATTTCATTCAGCTTGTTCCTCCTTTCAGTGTGGATGATGTATGTACAAGACTTCAAAGATAAAAAAAAGTAAAAAAGATAAAGGTTTAGAAAGGCTAATCTAAGGTCAATGAGGCAATGATGATGCTTGAATAGACAAACTCCTAAATTAACCTGACTCCACTTCGCCAAGGATGCCTACAACTACATGAAGTTGGTGCAATCTCCTAAGGTTACGCGAATGGTTTTCAAATCATGAAAGCTCATACAAGCACCCATTGAACGACGCAGCTCAAACAAGCATTCACAATCAAACTTATACAAATAAGGCTCAGACTAGCTTTACACAACACTCCACCAGCGATGGATGTCAAAAGCATGAGCCAGGTGTTGATCAAATATTCAGTACAAACATACATTACAACAAAGAGCTTTTAATCTACTTCTAATCTAATTTGAAACATCTCTTCATTCAATTCAAGATACAAGAAACCATGTAACTCCACAAGACAACACTTAACACCAAATAATGCTCCAATGTCTTTGCATTAATCTTGAGAAATATTTATAACAACTTCAAGCACTCTCTGAGAATTTCGAGAGTCTCTCCTATTCTACTCTAAAATCCAATCTCTAATCTCCTCCACTAATCTGATAATTACAAATGAGGCAACAAGGCCTTTATATAGAGGTCCAGGATTACAATGAATGGCTTAGATCATTTCATGTAGCCAAGGGCTTAGATCATGCCACCTCAGTAGGTAGTTACAACAACTTGCTATTTTTAGCACATATGAGAGGCAATGAAGGCACGTTTTCCAAGAGGATAAGGATAAGATGGAATCTTTTAGAGCATCTTCCATATAGGCGTACTCTTGGCTTCTTTTATTAAATGATACATTGAATGCATTTGAAACGATGTGGCTGATTATGATTGAATGATGATGTATGTTTGCCACGTAGGTGCCACCTTAGCATATCTGATGGATCCCAACTTGTATCACCTTGTATGATGTCTTCAATGGGATTGCTTTGATCTTGAATGCTTGGGATGTATCTTGTAGATCTTGCCTTGTTCATCTTCTTGTAAACTGGATGTATGATACTTGTTGCTTCATCTGTTTAACACTGTGATATTCCTTCTTACAGGTAGGATGTAAGATACATGATGATCTTTTTTGGATGCATCTTCATGAAGAGTAGATGATGATGATGTGTCTTTCTCAACTTGTAGATGATGATGCTTCATTCATGATTAGAAGTAGGATCTCTCTTGGACTTGAAGATTTGAGAGTCTTGAAGCTTGGATGGATGAATGTCTTTGCTTGAAGTAAAATTCCATGGATAGACGCCTTCAAAGATGATGATGTATACTTGAACTTTGATGTAGATGATGAAATGCTTCCTTCTTGATGATCTTGAAGAGAGTCCTTTAGAATAGAGGTATTTGATGATAACATCTCCCTCAGATGTAGAGTAGATGACTCTTCAAGGATACTTGAATGCATCGGAGGAGCATGAAACTTTGGAAATACATTTGGAGCAGCTACGTGATGTTTTCTTGAAGGTTGAAAGAACTTGAAGTAGAGTGAATGCCTTTGGAAGTCTTGATGATGATGATGTCCTTTGGATGGATGTCTTCTAGATGATCTTAACATGATGCCAAAGAATTCCAACACAAGGATGATGAAAGATTAATGATTCCTGAAGGAGGCCCTTTGCAGTAGCTACTTGACACTTGAAGGTATGATTGATGAAGGAGCTAGTTGATACTTGAAGTGATCCAATAGCACATCATTGAAGTGACTTCTTTGAACAGCTACATGATAGCAACTCGTTGACTTCCCTCCTTTCATGAAAGTGATTCTAGCTCTTAGCTCTCTTTTTTAGCATCATTCATGCCCCTGCAACACACAAGGAAAGAGACAACATCAATCTTCTTGATAAACATTTGATTTTACAATACATAAGAATCATTTCATGCATCTATAATCTAGGTGTATTAGATGGGAAATTCTCTTCTTGATAAGGCTTTTAAACTTATATTAAATTTGCATTTTGATTTCATCCAAGGTGATTGCATTGGTTGAAAAATTCTGATCCTACTTAAACTAGCGCATTAGTTAAGGTTTTCTAGATCATCTTATCTAGAGACTTAAGGCACATTGAATTGACATTAGGGTAACATTGCATTGAGGTTTTGGCTTCTTCATGTATTGGCGCACTAGATGGCAAAAATCAGATCTTCTTGAAATGGATCACAAACCAATCAGCCTCCTTTTATATGTATGGCGCACTAGATCATGATGTTAAGATCCTCCTACCTTATCCCCCCCTTGGCGCATTAGTTAAGGTTTGGAATGTTAAGACCTTTGTTTGAAAGCTGTTTTGATGTTAAATCAGACTCCCCTAGGTGGCGCAACAGTTCAAGCTTTTGGATCCTTATTAAAATGACACTTAAAACCCAAAATTCTCCTTATACTACATGAGCGCAGCAGTTGAGAGATTTGACTTTATCTTAACTTCACAAAATTTGCATTTTGGTACTTGGACTAACCCTCTCCTATTGGCGCATCAGATGAAGAATCTAAATCCTCTAAATGGCTAGCGCATTGGTTGAAAGGTCTGATCTCCTTAAAGCCAGCGCATTGGATCTAGATTTTAACTCTTGATCAAGAGATGTTTTACTTAAACAAAACCCTCCTCTATAAGGCTGGTGCAGTAGCTAATAATTCAGATTTCTCACTGATTTAAGTGCCTTGAATCAACTTTTAAATCTATAAGGGTTGGCACACTGGATGAAGTTCCCATTTTCCTTATGGCCTTAGTGCAATGGTTCATAAATTTGATCTCATCTTGTTATTGGCGCATCAGATCATACATTCGTGCTCCCCTTGAAACTTGCCTAGACTTGCAACGGACCTTCCTTCCAAGCGCATCTGATAAGAACTTCAAGATCTTCTTGTAGCACCTTTTACCCTTCAACGCATTGGATAAGACTCTTGACATATCCTTGATATTAAGTACTAGCGCATTAGATGGAGTCTCTTAAATCTTCTTGAGGCTGACGCAATTTATCAAGATTTTGCGCCACCTTTGTCCTTTGTCGCACCGGATGAAGATTTTGTGCCCTCTCAGTACTTAGTCGTTTTTTTCAGGGTCCTTGAGGGTAAAGGTATATTGAAAAATATATTAAAGTATAAGTCTCTCAACTTATACTTTAAATATTTTTCAATGTACCTTTCAGGATGTTTGAGATAGGTCTCGAATCCACCGGATTTAACATGCAAATTATAGAATTTGGAGGATCCACCAGATTTCAGACTTAGTCAATTTTTCAGGATTTCAGGATTTCAGGCTACCAGACTTAGTCTTTTTAGGATCTCAAACATACATCAGGGTTGGTCTCAATATTCATGAATTGGATGGAAATTGATCAGGACTCTTCATTAATGCAAGTTCATGTTCCAGATGAGACCTCCAGTCATAAAGCAAACCTCCTAGGAGAGAGACTCATTGTTGGATTGGCCGAGGAAACGAACCTAAGACATCATCCAGAAGCTAAGGCAAAGCATCAGAGCTCAAAAAAAGGGGGTCCCCATTTGCAATGGGGCGATGTGTGATTTGGTCACAACAGAACCCTCCAAGGATGTTAGAGTATTTTGCCATAAGTTTATTAATATCTAATTATGGAAATCTGCTAATTATGATTATTTTGATAAATGATTCTAATCTGCTAATCAGTTTGATTATGATAAATGGTTCTAACCTCTGCGCAGGGCTTCAATCAAGGCTTCAATCAGAGGAAAGGTATTATCTAACCCTGTTATTTAAATTTAGGAAAATTAGGGCAAATTTGGGGCACTCCCAAAAGGGGACATTACAGATATCTTGGTTTTTGGTCAATCAAGACCTGCTGAAATGCAATTGGAATTGCTGAAGATCAATGAAGGTGGCTTCAACAATGAAATCCTTGAGCTGAAATGATGACAAAGTCCTCACAAGATTGATGTAGATTGCTGCTAGAATGATGAAAACTCTAAGCTAAATCTGTCGCTACCAAACGGATGGAAGAAAGCAATGTGAACGATGAGTGAAGAATGAAAGATGTAGGTCTATTTATGCTCACAAAGCAAGCTATTTCTGCCTTTGTTTGCCTATGTATATCATTTGCGTTTTTTTGCCTTTGTTTTTCTCAAACAAATATGAGTTTCCTTCACCAAATGGAGTGGCTCTATATATAGTGGATTAGACTTTGCTTTGAAAAATCATTTATTTTCTCACAAGGCGTGCTTCTTTAAATAGATCTGCATGAGTTTTGTGAAACCTAGTTGGCCTCTTTAATAAGTGTGTGCTGACAAATGTTATTCCACTCCTTTTTCACGAAATATGCTTTTGTGTTCTAGGGTGTGCACCTTGATATAGCGCTGCAATTTTTAACAAATGAAATTTAGTTACCCTTTTATGTGGCACACATTGGTCTTCACTCATGAACTTTTTAAAACATTTAAAATCCGAACTCATTAAATGGTGTGTGCTTTCTTCATAATTTGCAGCTTTATCCTAACAATGGCACACGCTGGTTAGCGTTGACTGCAAATTTTGACTTGTAAAATTGTTTACCTTCTTCTGGGTGCACGCCATTGTTAACATACAGACATCTTTTTAAAACTTCAAAATCTGCTCCTTCCTTCAATGAGCCACATGCACATGGGCAAGCAAATTTTGACTTGAAACAAAATTTCATTCTTCTTGTAATGACCCGACATCCTAGAACGAAGAAGATTAACCCATAAATTAATTCAAGTGCGGAAGAAGAGAAATTTTTCTTTTCTAAAATACAACATGAGAGAAAAATAGAAATCAAGATCTAAACCTATATTCT
This sequence comes from Cunninghamia lanceolata, assembly GCA_027924645.1. NCBI lineage: Eukaryota > Viridiplantae > Streptophyta > Pinopsida > Cupressales > Cupressaceae > Cunninghamia > Cunninghamia lanceolata. Next base: position 14,707,941 of record BSBN01001567.1, on the reverse strand, counting down.
CAGGGCCTAAGTACTGGGTACATCCTTCGTTGCCCAGACTGCTACATACCTCGTATCCACGGGATCAAGGCCACAAGAGAATTCGATCACACTCACGAAATTTGTAGTTCTGTTTGTTCTAGGTTTATGTAACTGTACGAGCGGGTACACAACCCTTTCTAGGGTCCAGTTTCCCCTAGACAATTCTTCCTCGGCTGCCATTCACTCAGGTGAAACAAGGACAGAAATCTAAAGAAGCAAGTATAAGAAAACACCTAATAGGGGTGTTTGACGTGAAGTTTTTAGTTTTCATGAAGTGATAACATTTACCTATTGTTCGCATGTCCAGGGAAGATTTCCCGTTCGCTTGGATTCAACAGTTTGGTTTTCTTCAAGAACTTATCAAAGGAAGTGTAACAAAATTCGACCTTATAATATTATTTTAAAGTGTCAAAAGTATAAGATGAAGTTCATGTTTGGTCTCACTATGCCTTACCAAAGAAGACACTTAACGAAAATAAGAAAACATAATCGTAATTTAAGTGATCCAATTACTAACTACTCAAGGTCTAAGACAGAAAACAAAATTAAATTATACTATCCAACTAATTATTATAAACCACCACTGTGGAACTAGCATTATTTGTTTAGAGCTATGAAAAAAAAGGATTCGGTAACCTACATGACTATTAGCGACAACTATATTAGCAAGGTTTGACCATAATCAAGAATGTTCTACTTACAAGGGCCTTGTCTTCTATATCTAACCCCACTTTAGGTGTAACAGGTATATCTACAGATAAAATGATAACTTCCAAGACATCCCTAAGTCTATAGCTAATCACCTAATTTGGATACCTTCCAGTTGTAGAATTCAGGTTCACAATTCGCTTCATACTATGATGAATAAAAAGTTAATGGTCTAACTACCACATCATTCGTAGGAATTCAATGAACATATACAGGAGGAAAAAGAGTTCAACAGGCTTACGAGTTACCTTAATCAATGTTCAACCTTACTTAGCATTGGTAAAATAAAAATGATTAATACTACCAATAAGGTGCAATCTATTCATCATAAGAAATTTATATACAAACAAGGTTAGATAGATATTGGCACAACTTCTACGCTATATAGAATCATTGCTATCTACAACTATTTCCATTTAGATATTACTCTTCCAAATAATAATGACTTAATAGGTATGATCCAAAAGTTAGATTCATTCAATTTACTCCTGCTAACTAAGGGAGGATTCTTAACGACCACCTTCTAGGTTACCTATTAAATAAGTAGGTTGACTCACTAACAATCTGGTTTATAAACTAAGCATTTAGCAAAGTGCATGAATATTAGGTCGCAAGGATAAATTCATCCTTAAAGTGGATTGCCAAGGATAATAAAGATTGGATGGCTGAAGTCTTAAAGGCAAATTGTAATGTCCCCATTTTTGGGTTCTCTTGCAGCACAGTCGGAGTTGACTTTCTGGGTTGGTAATAGCCTGATCAGAGGAGTATTTCGATGTCACCAATGTGTTTAGGTGATCCAGTGGAGCTGTATGACACTTTCCAGAGAGATTTCGGACTTGTCTGTACTTACTATTTATAGTAAGTGCTTGCATGGCGACAATCTTTCTGGGTTTTTTTGGGTTTGTTCTCTTTGGTCCGCGGATAACACTACTATTTATAGTAAGTTTTAGTTTGGCGCTGTTTTGGTGACTTGGCAGACAACCATTGGCTATCTTAGATGTTGCATTGAGCTCAGTGATATCAGATGGTTTGCGGTGATGTCTTTCTAGGCGATTTTGGACTTTTGGGCCATTTTGGACACTTCGACCCACACTTACTATTTTTAGTAAATCACTCGTATGTGTTGCTCATACTTACTATTTATAGTAAGTCACTGGTATGGTTAGCTAGCAAAGTTTCTATATCTGGCATGGTGGCATAATTATATCCTGGAGTTATATTGGTTAATATTGGTCCTATGCATTTAATATTGATAACGTCAAATAGTAAAGTTAAATTATTATGCATTATTAAAATATTTTAAAAAGGGACTTTATTATAAAGGGGATATAAGTGATTTTAAAGTATACTTTATAATATAAGTTAAAGTGTCATTTTAAAAGGGGAGATATAAGTGACTTTTAAAGTATACTTTATATTATAAAGTTGTGCACCAAAATTAAAAGAATGAAAGGTGTGAAATGAAAGTAAATTAAATGAAATGAAAGTCAAATGCAAATTGAGAATTATAAAAGGGCATTTGAAGTTCATTTTATTCATTCATGACTTGATATTTGTATTTCTTCTTGTTGGAGGAGTTGGTTCTTCCTGAAGGTTTGTGAGGACGTAAACCCTTGCAGGCAACATCTTCCACGTTGGTGAGAGACCTAATCTGGAGGATTCAGTGGTGGCTTCATACAGGGTTCACATTTGGTGCATCACAGTTGTTTATATGTTCAGATTTGAGCTTCAATCTCCATTGCATGTTTGAAGAATTTAACACGAATACAGATTGAAGGGATATTATCAGATTTTAAGGAGAGTTTTTTTTTAATTTTCTTGCTGATTGAGGTTGCCAGTCTAGCTGTACAGCTTGTGTGAGGACATGGCAAACTTGGTGGTGAGGGTGGCAGGGTTTGTTAGCAGATTTACTGCTGTTGCTGCAAAATCAGACTTGCATGTTGTTCAAATTAAATGGATTTATTGCTGTTTTGGTGTCGCCTAACTCTGCACATCATTGTTTGGTGATTTGGAGCTGTTTTGACATCTTTGGAGGTGTAACGACCAGCCTAGGGTTTCTAGAAATTGTTGTTGCTGTAAAATCAGACTTGCATGTTGTTCAAAGCAAATGGGTATGCATCTGTAATTCATTTTGAATGATTTCATGAACTGGGTCTTTGCTATTTTGCTCCTAATTGTTATAGTTTTTCTGGGTTATCATTGCATGTCACATATTCCATTGTTATTTGGCAAAACAATTACATGCAAAAAACAAAACACCTTCTGCAACTTTTGTCTAGTCTGAAAGATCAGAAAACAAATAAAAATAACATAATATTCTAAATAAAAAATCAGGGCAGCCCATTACACAAATCCTAATACGTTCTAATTTGAAGAATTGTTCTGAGATGTCTTCTACCATGAATATAATTATGATTAAGCCTGTTCTGAAACATGCAAATAACTTAATATATCAAAATTTCAACCATAAGGGTTAACCCTGGTTCTCTAATCTAGTATAAATCTTATTTCATAAGATGAATGGATGCAACATGTTAAGGGATTGTTTCAATCATGTTATGCTACATACATTTACAAATCTAGCTCAAATGCAAACGTAAAGTTTCCCGTAACATCCCACTCTCAAACCAGAATTTATACTCCATAATTAACAAGAGCATGAGATAATTTACAAGGCACACTTAATCTATAAGTCATACCTTTTAGAACACTTACCCAAGTGCGGTTTTTGATCAAACCCTATAGAAATCATATATACATTTTAAAAATCTATAGTGGTAACCATAGTTGAAAAAATCGCGCAAAACTCATGAGTCCGTGCGAGTCCAAAGCACCTGCGAGTTTTTTCATCAAAAACTCGGCCCGAGTTTTTATAAAAAATCGCGGTGAGTTTGCATGGAAAGATCACTGGAAATCGCTAGACTTGCCATTAACTCGCCATCGCCAGCAATATAAAACTTAAAACTAAAGTTAAAAAGGTTAAAAACCAAAAGACCATTTTGTTTTATTTGCTGTGACCCACTTGAGTGATGACCGACTTTGTGGAGTGAGGAGAATCGCCAGAAACCCTAGCGTGATTTCGTGGAGTGAGGAGATGACGACTGGTAAGTTCAAACGGAAACCCTTCACAGTTAGTTGAAAAACACGATTTTCAGGACGCAATTTTGATGTTTTTTTATTTTATTTTTATTAATAATAAATAATAATAGATAAATAATAATAATATTATTATATATATTAATAAATATATATTATCGTGAACGGGGTTGTGCTTGAATGGCAAAGGCCAAAGTTTCTCACGATGGAGATCCAAGTTCAAATCCCCCAAGTAACATGTGGTTTATATGTGGCTTCTAAGTTGATTAAGTTGGTTAAGTGGATATGTTGATGGGGAGGAGGTCCCCCTTGTGACCTCCAACGCTTACGAAACAAAATATATATATATATATATTAATATACATTATCATTATTATTATATATTAATAAATATATATAATAATAAATATTATTATTTATTATATATTATATATTATAATAGTATAGTTGTTATAATATATTATAATAATAATATATAATTATATTATAATATATAATAGAAGCGTGTCTATTAAAATTGAATATAATATATTATATATTATTATATTATTAATACAATATTTATATCTAATATTATAATTTATTATATATAGTACGTGTACCAAGGAAATTTTTTTTGCAACAAATCCCAATCCCGAACCCGAGCCTGTTCTAGGTAACTTAGATGAAATGTATTGAAGGAAATCAATAATATGGTCCATAAATTAGTAATATGCACGTTTTTAAAGCATATTTTAAAAAAATTAATGTATTTTTGATGTTCGATAACTTTGCCGAGTTATTGCCGAGTTTTTCCTTGAGTTTTTGGCGAGTCCTGAGTTTTTAAAATTTTTGGGTCTGCAGAGTAATTGCCGAGTCCGAGTTTTTCAACTATGGTGGTAACGCATCATTTAAACGTTAAACAACCAAGCTATGGAATATATATAAATATATGGTAGATTCAGATTAAAGAAAAAGGCCGCACCGGTATGGATGCAAGGTGCAACTTATCTAAAAGAATATTGCTGCAGGAGTAAGGCCGATTACCCAACAATATAATAACTGTGTGATAGAATGTCTCAATGTACACAATGAAATTGTAAATAAAAAAATAACGTTAGAAATTTTCCAGCGAATGCAATGTTTGCAGGATATGCACAAAATGGATTTGTTAAAAAGGCTTTAGAACTTTTACGCAAATGCTATGGTTGCAGGATAGGTGTTAATTTTTTTGCAAAAGCTATTGGTAATTTTTAAGCCAAATTCCACCAATTTTGGCTGCGACCTCCACAATACAAGAGGGAAACATCGGAATAGGCATGGTTGTAATAGATTAAAGATTATAAGCAACTTTAATGTTGTAGTTGCAATTGCTCTAGTAGACATGTAAGCAATGCGAAGCATAGGAATAAAATAAGGGCGTGAATTGCTAGAACAGTATGAGATGAAATCTCATAAAATGCTATGATGGATTTGTTGAAAGGATTAGGTGCTTTTAGGCAAATGGATTTGCAGCGAATAGGCACGTAATGGTTGACTGAATGCCTCAAGGAAGAAAGGTCTCATGGAAGGACAGGATAGGCTGGATACGCACAAAGTGGATTTATTGATAGGCTTTATAAATTTTCAAGCAAATGCAAAAATGGCGGCGCAAGCTAGACTCCGCAACCCATGCTAGCATTCGTTCTGTGTGCGCCCCATGGGAACTAGAAACAGTAATAAAAAAAATGTCTTGCAGACGTGCATGAACAAAAGACAAATGTGTAAACCTAGACAAGACAAGAATATTGGCCGACCTAAAACCTGAAGATATTTAATCTCATGAAATGCTATGTTTGCAAGATAGTGGCTCCGATAGTGGAAAGAATAAACAAAGAATGATTAAAAAGGAGCTCAAATCAGCTGTTATAGCAAGAGGAAAGAGAGGCGTCAAGTGAAGTGTAGTGCCATTTAGAGGTAACCAAGCCATTAGAAAATCCCGCCTAAGTGACGACAAAAAGCTTATGAAGGTGCGTCGATGGTGAAGGATAGAAACAAGCCAGATGAAGGCACACATATTAGATGGTTACGCCATGAGAAATCTCTGCTAAATATAAGGTAAGTGCAACGGTTAGAAATGATCAAGCATAGCGTACAATGGCCTTGGCAATAACACTAGAAAATGACACCAAAAAATGACAAGTCCATGACCAAAATGCACCTTGTGATGAAGATGAGCAAATTGACAAGTCTGGCATGACTTTATAGTGTCAGAGCCAGTCAAAACGACGTTCTAAAGATGGCAGATGAATTGAAAGTGGGATAGCAACGATTGTCGGATATGCTCATAAATAAATAAAAACACAGTAATTCCAATCACAAAATCAAGTTCAAGCAATACACATACAAAGTGACACTTGACGTTGCAGTAGCCTGTAGAATCTTCGCCTCCCTACCATCAAGATTAACAGACTTCCCCAAAAAATATCATGTCTTCACATAAAGTACACACAATAGAAATTCATATCTATCCCCTGAAACGAGTGGAAAAGGAATATATATATATATCTTCGAATCTCTGACCATACGGCTTTTTAAATCGTTCTTTCTCCCTCCAAATCTTGTGATAGATAATTCAATTTAAAAGAAAAGGAGGACAAAAGGGTTTAAGGTGAGAATTAGAAAAATCTAGGGGGATAGGGAATATAGATTTAGCAAAAGCCATTTTCCAATTTTGACCCATAGCTGCCACTCTATCTTTTTCTAAATAAAATTTCACAAAAATTAGAAACTAGAAATATATATAACTTTCAGGATTTCTTTATTGAAATTTAGTAATTGCCACTTCTTGTGGCTAATTTAGAAATAAAATATATGGGACAATTAAAAATTTAGAAAGGTATTTCAAAATAAGATGTTTCTAAGATAAATAAAATTAATGTAATTTATTAAAATTCATTTATTCTATTTTCCAGACTAAACAAGGAAATAAATTATTTAATCGATCTTAAGGAATAATTAAATTAATACCTTGCTTAAAAGAAATAATAATAATATTTGAAGTAAATAATTTTTGGACATATTTAAATAATATGACTAGTTGAAGTTAGGGTTATGACACTTCTGACCAATGGTGTACGTTGCTTCACTGTCTTACAAACTTTTCATTTCGAAAATTTGTTTCTCCTTTCAAGGGTATGTGCCAATGTACTAGCTTACATGCTTTTGTTTTTGAAACTTTATGTTGAACTTAACTGTGGCGTGCACTCAGTAATGTGAGGTGCAAGTTTTTCCTTGAACTTTCCTATTCTCCTCTTTATGGCACGTTCACAGCTATTGAATGACACTTTAACTTGGAAACACTTATGCTGCCCTTTACAAAGGTGCACTTCACCATATTGAGATGCAATTTTTGTATCTTGACGAATCTTCATAATGTCTTCATCATTCAAACCTCGTTCTTTGCTTTGGCGGATGCATTTGAAAACCTCTTTCGTTTACCTTGCAAAGACACGAACATGAGACAACAAAAATGACATAGATGGCCATAATGAAGCTTTGAAACATAACTCTTGGCTTGACAAAAAAGCAAGGATTTAGCTTGAAATTTGACACGATATGAATAATTTCATATGGGTACAACATAGAAGAAAGTAAATATATTTTTGAAGGATATTCAATGGAAAAAACAACATAGGAAGAGCTTTTCAGTAGGAAGAACATAGAGAGCCAAGAAGCAGCTAGAGAGCATTCATTCATATCTTTGTGGATCAATGAAAACTTTATCTTTTTGAAAGGAAAAGTAATTTTTTACTTATTACTCAAATAAAATTTGAGCTTATTTTTGGAATAAGTTTGAAGTCTTTCAACACTTCATTTAGTTCAAGGCATAGAAGCCAAAAACAGGAAAAAAAAACATGATTAACTGCATTTAATTGGTACCCTTTTTTTCACTTTAACCAAAAAAAACTGCTGTTTTTTGCAGGTTAAGGTAAAATTTTCTGTTCTTTTACTGTTTATACTCATGTAATTGAATTCCATTTACACTGTCAGTTTGCTGTGTCAATTTTGTGTAAATGTAATGCTACTATGGTTCAAACTACTTCAAAGCACTATTAAGAAGTGGTAAAAAGATATTGACACTAGGATCAGATAATGCGAGAGAATATAAATGAAATGAGTTTATCAATTATTATAAGAATTTATGGAATTAGGAAATAGTTGGCTAACTCTTACACCTTTCAACAAATTGGAGTAACTGGGAGGAAAAATAGAACAATTGTTGAGATAGCCTGGAGTATGATGAATACTAAGTTGTTTGGTAACGAGTTTTGGGTAGAGTCATGACATACAACTGTAAATATATCTTAAATGGTTTCCCACCAAAGCAGTTAGAGAGATCACTCATGAGGAGGCATGATCAGGACATAAGCTGAATGTGGAACACTTAAGGATCTTTGGGTGTATTGCCTATGCACATCTTCTTAAAGAGAAGAGGGGTAGGTGGAATGATAAAAGGGCTAAGCTTATTTTCATTGATAACTGTATAGAGACTAAGAGTTATTGGCTATACGACTCTTTGAAGGAGATCTTGATAAATAGAGATGTAGTATTTGATGAAAAAGGAGTATATCAGTAGGATCCACACCAAGTTGAATTAAGAAATGGCAGAGGCATCGAGGTAAGCATAGTCCCTAGCTCCAGTGGAATTGAACCATTCAAGAAGAAGCACAAATGGATAGATAAGAGCTACTCACCCAATAAGATGATGCAAAATTTGACAAGATTTACTAGATCACAAAGTAGAGTCAGATTGTACTGATGGCTTAAGTAATGAAGAACAATGAGCCACCAGATTTTGAGGACACTCTTGAGAAGGAAGAGTGGAGATTTCTTATGCAAGAATTGATGCATTGGAGATAAAGAAATCATGGGACTTAGTAGAATTGCTTGAAGGCAGGGATGTAATTGGTACCAAGTTGGTTTACAAGACCAAGTGTAAGTCTGATGGGACCACTAACAAAGTGGAGACTCTTCTAGTTGCTAAGGGATATGCACAAGAAGCAAGGATTGGCTACAGCAAGACATTTACACCAGTTTCTTGGATGGATACTATCAGGACGTAACTTGCACTTGCTAGACAACAAAAGTGGATAATATATCAGATAGATGTGAAATCAACATTTCTTAACGGCTATGTCGATAAGGAGATATATGTAGAGCAGCCTAGAGGTTTTTAGATATCAGGCAAGGAGAGCTTCATCTATAGACCAAGGAAGGCACCATATGGTCTCAAGTAAGCACCTGGGGCATGGTATTTTAGGATTGATATGCTAGGACATAGGTCTTCTGATCCTAGTCTATATATTATGTGGTCCAAGAATGACATTCTCATTGTATCCTTGAATGTTGATGATCTTATCTGCACTGGAAATAGGCCCAGATTATATCAACATTTCAAATCAGCTATGATTTCAGATTTTGAAAACTGTATTAACTTGTAGGTATTTTGGCAAAGAGATGATCACATTTTTGTGTCACAATCAACATATGAAATGGATATGCTGCATAGGTTTAACATGGATGGTTGCAAACCAGTAGGTTGGGTTGAAGTTAAGTAAAAATGGAGAATCCAAGTCAGTTGTTCTCAAATATGCAATCTATATGCTGCATGGGTTTAACATGGATGGTTGCAAACCAGTTGCCACACCAGTTGAGGTAGGGTTGAAGTCAAGAAAAATGAAGACCCAAGTCAATTGATCCCACAGCATATTTACAATTGATTGGAAATTTGATTTATTTGACTCACTTGGCTAGATATTGCCTTTGCAGTTAGTTTGGCATCCGGATTTATAGCAGAATCTAAGGAAGTTCATTGGATAGCAGTTCAAAGATACCCAAATATATCAGTGGTGAAGAGTCATGGTTCAGTGTACAAATCAAAGAACAGTTTAAGATTTGATTGGCTACACATATTCAAATTGAGCTTTGAAGTGTTGATGATAGAAAGTCAACGTCAGGATATACGTTCAATTTGGGTTCAGTAGCAGCTGCATTGTTTATCAAAAAGCAACCTACAGCTTGATTGTCTCCAGCCGAAACATAGTTCAAAGCAGTATTTAGACCAGTATGTGAGGCAGTTTGTTTGATATGAATCTTAAAAGGACTTACAACAACAGCAAGAAGAGAATGCCACCAAGTTGTTTCGTGATAATCAGATTACCATCCAGATGACTAAGAAACCATTTTTTTATGCCCAGACTAAACATATTGAGATCCAACAGCATTTCATCAGAGGGTTGGTACAACATGAACTTCTCAAATTAGTGCATTACATAATAGAAGATTGGGTGCAAATATAGTCACTAAAGCACTGCCAAAGGATGAACTTCATAGGTTCAGAGATGCAATTGAGTCTCCCCAAATGGTCTTTATGTGGGAGAAATTTTGGGCCAATGCTCTTTTGGCATATTATATCCCAATCATATGACAAGTCATCATGACTTTAAGTTAGATAGGAACATTGTTATAGGCATTTGCATTTGATTGAGAAATTTTGTATGCTAATGCTTGTGAGCAAGTAATTAGGCATGTGCATGTTACGAGTCAAGACCATATCTTATTATTGATCTAATTTGTGTACATCTTTTCTATTAATTTTGAGCTGGTAGTTGTAAGATACACTCTTCATTTAATGCCTATGTGGGGTAGCATATGCTAGAAATATCTGTGTTTCAAGAACCAATGTGAGCTTCAAAAAATGTAATTGTATTTCCTTTGCTCCATACTTGGCCATTGTTGTGATAGATAGATTCTCCAACACACAGACCTGACAAATATGTTGCTGGTGCCCCTTTCAATGGATATCAGTGTTGAGTCAAGGCATTGCCCAGAATCCTTGACTGCATTTCCATCAAATCCCTAATCCAAAACGGAGAGCTGATCCTGAAAACTAATTCCCTCTCCGACCCAAATTTTATTCTCAAAAGCATAGATTGTCCAGTTAGTAAAGTGAGTAACCTACACCTCTATCTGATCTTCCTACTCGTCTTATAGTTTGAGGGCTTTGCCGTGAGAGTTGATCTAATTTGTGTAGATCTTTTCTACTAATTTTGGGCTGGTAATTGTAAGATAGTCTCTTCATTTAATACCTAAGATACCAGGGTCTTCTGGTTTACCCGCCGTACTTGTATTAGTACGGTTCAGGTACGTGAGCGGGGACAGGACGCGGGGGATTTGCCTAGGGTCCGCCCCGAGCACCCCCGGTTCCCTAAAAGAAGAATCCACAGGGAATCAGGGGTGCCTGGGGCGGACCTTAGACAAACCCGCCCGCGTCCCCCGAGGATCTAGATAAATGTCAACGAAACTTCAACTCCCACGCCTGTATTCACTCTGCCTCCCAATCTCGACCGACTAGTGTTGGGACTGGGCTGCCTTGTCATTTCAAATGGCGGTGTCCATTTTGTGTGTTTTTTTATTTAACATTAAATAAGATTGTCGCCGGGAATTTTTGGCAATTTATTATTATTTTTTAAATTATGAATTACTTAAATATTTGGTTTATTGACAATTATGAGTATTATTGTTTTTATAGTTTTTAATATATATAAAATTATAAATTATAGTTAAATAATATATTATAATTTATTTATTAATAATTAAATTATAAATTATAATTACATATTAATAATTTTTATAATTATATATTAATAATTATAATTATTAATATATAAATTATAATTATAATTTTTAATTTTTTTTTGATCGTAAGGGCTTTTGATCGGAGCTATGAACCGGTGAGGCCACAACACGGGGGACCTCATCCCTTGGCACGAACACCAGTATTGGTTCAAACCCGCGAGCTTGTTGGCCCAACAAAGGCCTAGAGCTTGCGAGCACAACAGCCCAGTGAAGGCACAAATCCTGCGAGCACGTTAGCTTAGCGAAGGCACAAGGCCTGCAAGCTCTTTGGCCCAACGGGGGTTTGAACCCTGGTGGCTGCCGGCCCGCCACTACAACCGAATGACTTGACCACCGAACCACGCCCTTAATGACATTTATAATTTTATTATTTATATATAAACTATAAAATATAAATTATAATTATATATAACTGCCGTATCCGCATTCCTGAACCTCGTACCCGTACCCAAACCCGTACCAAGATTGGCAACTTAGTTTAATACCTATGTGGGGTAGCATATGCTATAAATATCTGTGTATCAAGTATTGATGTGAGCTTCAAAGTCAAATGTAATTGTATTTCCTTTGCTCCATACTTGGCTATTGTTGTGATAAATAAGTTCTCCAATACAGAGACCCAACTAATATGTTCCTGGTGCCCCCTTCAATGGATATCAGTGTTGGGTCGAGGCATTGTCCAGAATCCTTGACTGCATTTCCATCAAATCTCTTCTTCAAAATGGAGAGCTGATCCTGAAAACTAATTCCCTCCTTGACCCAAACTTTCTTCTCAATGCCTAGATTTCCCAGTTAGTAAAGTGAGTGACGTGCACCTCTGCCCGATCTTCCTACCCCTCTTCTTGTAGTTTGAGGGCTTTTCAGTGAGAGTTGATCAAATGCTGGAAGCCTGACTGAGCTGAGGCCAACCATGTATTACTATACCAGCAGATTATTTGGGTACATTACTATAGTCCTTGGAGTAGTCTCAGCAACAGAAGTTGATTTGGTGCCAATCAAAAACTGAAATACAGATGTTGAAAGCTTGAATGTGCCCACATGTTTCTTCTCTGGGCCTTTGTATTGATTCTTGGTCTCGTCTGTGTCTTTGAGACAAATGTTGTTATTGTGTTGCTTCCTTGGGCTGTTCCTGCCTTGGTTGTAATGGTGTTAGTATCAGGAATCTGGCACAGTTCTCCCTCTCGTGCATTCAATGTTGCCACTGTGTGCTCTGAATGTCTTCTCCGTCAAGCTGCAATTGGAGCCTTGGCAGAGGTTTCTACAATATTATCGATTGAACTGCTCTCACTAGAAGGTTTTTGGCTTTGGAAATCGTTCACCAGATGCAAGGTAAAGGTTAGGGGCAAGCCCAAGCTCTTCAACTACTTAACAGTGGACCATTAAAAGGGACCTGAGGGGATCTGGTGATGGCAACTGTTCAGCCATAGATACATCTTGCAGTAACTCCTACTGTGACACTTTAAGTACTTGTTCTGTTGTGAAGCACATTCTTATCATATTTGGGAGAAGTGGATTGACCTCCTCCCGTTAATTTCTTTGTTTCCATCTGACAACATTCCAATACTTCTGCTGCCAAACAATTGTTGCCTGAATGTTATGCTTCTATTCTCCATACTACTTGGAACATGTGGCCATTATACTATGACTTGGCATTGGGCCTACAACATTACAATGTGGCATGTGTGAGCAATGCCTACAATATGTGCATTTTTTGGCAATCTCCTCGGCACTAGTGCTTGCCTCAAAGCCACCATCATCCTCTTCTTCATGTTGTTGCTGCATTGTTGCTTCTGTCGTCACTCCTTCAATCTCCAACACGAAAATATAAGTGTCTTATGGCTACTTATATGCCTTGTAGCTGATCATTGGCATGGCACGCACACCATCTATCTTGGAAGCAAACTATTAGGCAAGGGCATACTGTATAATTGCCAGTCATGCCCTGCCACAACTCTCTCACCTATCTGGTAAGGGAGTTCATTTGGCTCATAGTTTCCCTTCGCTGAGCTCACCTAGAGCTTGATCTGTGGCACTCAATCTGAATGTCCTTCTGAAACTCTGCCATTTCCCTAGGTGGGTATGTACCCCTGATCAGCAAGCTGTAATTTAGTATTTTGAACCGTGTGTACATCTACTCTTTCTGCTTCTTTGTATCCTTCTATGTCCCTATGCAGTAGAATTGCAAGTTTTGCCTGCCTTTGTATGCATTGATGATAAATTGTCCCTAACTTCAATTAAACAATATCTGTTTTACCTCCTCATGAGGAATGAATCTTGGATATACATGCAAGGACTGCCAAACATTACATTGAAAGGATCAAGTAGAATCACATTTGCTTCCACCTCCTCAATAAGACTGGCATCTATGCCAAATCTGAACTTCACATTGCTTTTTAACCCTTATAATTACACCCTTTTGCACTTAACCCAAAGGATATAGATGTGGATAATTATGCCCTTCTAATCCAATCTCTTCTATAAACTGATCTGAATAAATTTGATTGTGAACTGAAGTCAAAGAAAGCATCTACCTTTGTTTTTTTTATCTGTATTTTTTATTGGTAAAGAGTTTGTATTCTTCTCTCTTTGTTCTTCATTCTGACTTGTGCTCACTGCATTTTGGTTAGTAGTGCACACTATCTTCTCATCAACGTTGGAGCTCTTCATGTCCTTCCCTTCTGCCAAGGCTGTCACGGCCTTCTTGGGTTGATCCTTAGTGTGGTTCTGTGGATGCAATTTCCAGCACTTATCCTCTGTGTGGTCATCTGCATCACAATGCTTGCAGTGCTTTTTAGTGACTTAGCACTAAGAACAGAATTAGGAGTCTCTTACCTTTTCATTTACTCTTTTTATTGAACTTGGATGATGAATTCTCTTACATTAGCTTTGCTTTTGTCCTTCATGGGCTGTTCTTCAATCTCAGGTCGCTCCGCTCCTTGTCTTGTAAAATTTGGTGATTTTGGATGCACTCCCAGCTTGTTCAGGGCTGCCATCAGTGTCTTGCTGTCTGTTAGCGGGTATTTTATAATTGTTATGTTAGTTTAGTCAGTTGGGATCGGCGAGTAGTTATCTCCCGATCGGTATGGTCGTTGGCGACGGTTGGCCATCTAGGCAATTGTCGGCACCTATATATGTGTTTCATTTCATTGTATCGGGGTACAAGTTTTGGTGTTGATTGTAATTGCAAGTTGAATCAATAATATATGCATCTGAGTTTATTGTGTCAATTCAATGTTATTTCTCGTATAATGTTATCCTTCAATTTATATTCTTTGTTTACTCTATATGAATCCATCTAGACTCATTCGGCAGTAAACATGGCGCCATTGCCAATACGGAGTCAAGTTGGAAAGGTGACGAGTAGTTGATGACGAGTTGAATCGTTGGAGAAATTGAATAGTCGGTGATGAGGGAAGGAGACGATGACAATGGCACTATAATGGGTCAGCCTAGTCAATCCAGCGAAGAAACACAACACAGAAGAGAAGTAGAAGAAATACAAGAGGAACGTGCAGAAAGTGACAGCGAAAGCAACGAACGAGAAGAAAATGATCAGGAAGACAATCTAACACAAAACCTCATATACCTGTGGAGTTTGGTGGTAACACAACACGTGAGGAACGAAGCCAACCGCAGGAACATCCCAGAAGAGATAGTTCCAGAAAACTTAGAAGTCAATAGAGAGGTCGAAAATCTTCTCGATCGCATGCCCAGACTCTTGGCACGAAACCTTATAATTTTACAAGACCTTCGAGAAGAAAGAGATAGAGAACAACGTCGACAACAACTACTGCAGAGATATGAAGAACGAATGAAATGCGAAGAAGAGTGCGATGCTAACCGTCGTTGTACGCCTTACAATTGATGCCCCTACAACCGAACAAGTACAGATGGCCAAATCAAGGTGAAGAAACACCCGAATATCAAGCAAGGAGGTCATTAAGGATAAAGGAACAAGAGGACCGAAGGAGAGTAAAACAAATTACTGAAGAAGCAAATAAAGATTTCCATGAAATAAATCAAGACACCGTTGAGTCGCACCAAAATCTCGTCGAGGAAACCGACGAAGAAACTTTTAGGACACCGGTAACAAATGAAAAAAAAATAATGAAAATGAATTGACAGAAGAGCTCGAAAACAACATATGCCGCATCCGAGAGTTGTCCATATCAGAGGACGAAGAGCCAAGGACTAGAGGACCTGAGCCCAAAACCTCCGGGCAGAGGGAGTACTGGAAGGAACCTAAAGAGACTCGAGGTGCAAAGGATGCTGAGAAGGGACGTGGAGGAAACCCGTACCTGGCCGAGAGTGCAAGGAAGGCACCGGAACGTCATGGGAGAACCATTCCAATCAGGTCTAACGCACAAGGAGAGCATCGGGGAAGAAACATGGTGACTCCACCGGGAAGTCCGAATATGGGAAGCCCAAGTACCGAGAGATAGAAGCTACCAAAAATTCTCGGGAATGGATTGGAGGATCCCGTCAAACATTGCAAAACATGTGAAACCATCTGGATAGCCAATGGACAAGACGACAGGTCCTATTGGTTAAGGTCATTTCCAGCAACCCTGAGAGGGATTGCCATAGATTGGTACACTGAACTAGACGCCACATCAAGAGGTAGTTGGGATGCACTGAAGAAAGCATTCTAGGAGGAATTCAAACTCCTGAGAGATGACAATGAAATAGTGGCCGAAATCTACAATACAAAGCAAGGCAAACACGAGAACATACGAGCATACAACCAAAGATTGAAGGAACTTCTCGTGAAATTGGAGAAGGAATTGGCGGATGGTCTAAAGAAACGTTGGTTCATTGAGGGTTTGATTCCCTCACTCAGGAAGAAAATGAAGATAGTACTGCCAACATCGTACGCCGAGGCTTACAATCAGGCGATGGACATCGAGAGCGAAGACAAAATGTCCACCTGAGGGAAAAAGAAGGATGAGGACAAAAGCTCGGATGATAGTGATGAAGATGAATCTAAAATCGTACAAGCACTAAGGACATGATAAGAATGATGAAGGAATTTAAAGCCGAGAAGGAAACTGTGAAAGAAAGGAACTATGGTGCACCGAATGCAGCAATGGAGGCCACATCAAAGCAAATTGCGCTAGGAAAATGTTCTGTGAAATATGTCAGGTAATGGGCCATTCTATTAAGGAGTGCCCACACAATCTAAAGGCAAGGAGCACCCAAGTGCTCTACACTCAGGGCGAACAATCTACCCTGCCGACCACACCGCCCAAACAAAATAATCAAAATGCATCTCTTGGCAGATACCGTAACAATCGGAGAGGAAATAACAGATACAATAATAACAATAATAACGGTGGGGAGAGAAGCTGCATACAGTACGATTCTAAAGGACGACCCATATTGAATGTCGTCAGTGCAATGAATAGGGGCATTTTGCAAGGGAATGCTAAGTAACAGTCAAAATAAAACAAATGCACTTTGCAAGTGGTGTGGGCCGGGTGACCATGAGGATAGTGACTGCCCAAAACAAAAAGGTACGGTTAATTACATTCACATTGAAGAGGAAGATGAAGTTTTTGCTGTCACCTGAGCACAAACAAAGAAGGCAAATTATCCAGACCCTCGAACAGAGAAGGAAAGACTCCGGGACGCCAGGAAGGAAGTGGAGAACGCCATGGGGACAGAACGAAGGAATTCAAATAAAAAGGCAACCGCAACCTCGCGGACGAAGTCGGACAAAACATTGCAAGTCAGGTGCTACAAACTACCATCCCAATTAGAATGACCGATCTTCTTCAGAGCATGCCACAGTTAAGGATGGCAATATCCAAGGTGGTAGAAGAAAAACCAAATGAAGGTAACGCGAATGAGGATGTCATAGTAGAACCACCGCTAAGAGGAGAGCAAGTGGTCGACCCAAGATTATTGGCAATTGATATGGGAAAGAAACCAGCGGTAGTCCACATGGAAATTTGCGGGAGGAACTTGACAAGTACCATAGTCGACAGGGGATCTGGGGTGAACGTACTACCAGAAGAATCTTGGAAAAGCCTCAAGAAATCTACCTTATGGCCACAAAACTTCCAGTTAGTGGGAGCCGACCAGCACAGGATCAAAGCGCTGGGAGTGCTAATGGCTCAAAAGGTAAGAATAGGCACTCAACAGTTTTTACTGAATTTTGTAGTCATTACAGTAAGCAATGCGACTTATGATGCATTACTCGGCCAAGGGTGGCTAATAGCCGCCAAGGCCAACCACAACTGGAAGAACACCTCGTCAATAGAAAACAAGGGAAAGAAGTTTGTTAATGATCTCAGGACTCAAGCCATCAGTGAGGAAATGGCCTTTGATTCAAACTCAGACGGTGGCGACACATCAACCGAAGGAGAAAGAGGGCCCATGGAGCCGGATGATGGTGGTGTACTAAAACTACAAGAGTGCTCGGAAGACGAGACAAATTCCTTCAGTGGGTTGTTCTATTGGCAAATGGAAGACTATGAATTTTCTCAACCAGAATGTAACATGATTCAAATAAGAGAAGTCGGCGAGAATTCTCAGCCGACAAGTGAAACACTCGGCAACTCTTGGCCGATTAGTGAAACACTCAGCAACCTTGGGCCAAGTGAAACATTGTTGACGAGTGAAGCACTTGACGGATTGGCAAACACTCAACCACTTGGCAAGAAGGAACCAGTGACGAGTGACAAAGGGGAGGAAGGTAATAATCAGCCAAAAGTAACTAATACTTTTTCAGCAGCCTATGGGGAGTACAAGGAAGGGAACATTGAAATAGATAGTACGCCAGCACATAAGTTTGAACGGGAAGAGAATATTATGTATGAGGAACCCTCGACAAGAAAAGTTAATCTTGGAGAGGAAGGCAACCCTCAGGGCATTTTGGTGGGAGATGACTAGGACCTAGCACTCAAGGCAGCGGCCTTCAAAATTTTCATGGAATACAAGGATGTTTTTGCCTGGACCTACAAGGATCTGAAAGGAATACCACCAGAATTGTGCGTCCACAGAATACCATTGATACTTGGAGCACGATCGGTAAGGAAGAGACCGTATAGAATGAACAAGAACTATGCTGCCAAGGTTCAAGAGGAAATAGAAAAAATGTTGGATGTGGGCATAATTTTCAAAGTGGAGACGAGTGAATGGGTCTCACCAATCGTCATATCACTGAAAAAAGAAGGGGGGCAGATCCAGATATGTGTTTACTTAAGGTGTCTCAACACAGTCACCATTAAAGATCCCTTCCCTATCCCATTCACAGATTTGATCCTTGAGGAGGTGGCCGGACACGAAATATACTTGTTCATGGATGGATTTTCCAGATACAACCACATCAGCATCGCCGAGGAGGATAAGTTGAAAACAACATTCATAGTGGAAGATGGGGTATATGCATACAACCGAATGCCGTTCAATCTGTGCAATGCGCCAACCACGTCTCAAAGGATTATTCTCTATATATTTGATAAGATGTCGATGGGAAATTCAAAGTATTCCTAGATGATTGGTCAATTTCAGTGACCAGTAGACTCATTTGAAGGCTCTCACCGAGTGCATGGAGCGTTGCAGATCCGCATGGTTGGCACTGAATCTAAAGAGGTGTCATTTTATGGTACCACAGGGTAAACTACTAGGCCACATTGTATGCAAAGCTGGATTAAAGGCAGACCCAAACAAGATTCGGGTAATTGTGCAGATGGAAGCTTCGGGAGATGTCACCGGGGTGAAATCATTCCTCGGCCATGTCGGCTATTACAGAAGATTCATCAAAAATTTCGCCCAGATGTCGTACCCTCTGGATATGCTGACGAGGAAAGGGGTACAATTTGTGTGGATAGACGAACAACAAAAGGCATTCAAAGAGCTAAAGACGAGATTGATTAGTGCACCGATCCTGGCTTATCCAGATTGGGACAAAGAATTCCATGTGCATGTAGATGCATCGAACTTTGCAATCGGAGCCACTTTGGCACAAGTGGGACCCCAGGGTCTTGACCACTCGGTGTTTTTTGCTAGCCGACTGTTCTCTAAGGCTGAGCGAAACTACAGTATGACTGAGAGAGAGGCACTTGGGATGGTCTACTCAGTCCAGAAATTCAGGCATTGCCTGTTGGTAACTCCGTTCACTTTCTATGTGGATCACCAAGCTTTGATGTACTTGGTAAATAAGCCCATAATTCAAGGAATGATCAGTAGGTAGTTATTGCTGTTGCAAGAATTTACCTTCACAATCATCGTACGACCTGGGAAAAGTCACGTAATAGCAGACCAGTTGTCACGCATAAAATTAGGAGAGCCGGTGGAAGGAGTGAATGAAGACTTCCCAGATGCTCACTTGTTTTAGATAGCAGCCCTACCGCCGTGGTATGAAAAAATCAGCGAGTATCTATCAACATCAACATTCCCTCAGGATATGTCGGTGAGTGAAAGGAGGAAACTTGCCCTCAAAAGAAAAACATTCCAGTTGATAAATGGGCTCCTCTATAAGATGGGGCCAGACCATATTCTCAAACGATGCGTAATGGAAGAGGAAATAAGGGGAGTACTGGAAGAAGCGCATGAAGGACTCGCTTAGGGTCACATGGGTCCAGATGCCACTGCAAGGAAGGTCCTGTTGGCTGGACTATGGTGGCTGACACTACATATAGATGCTCAAGAATGCAACACCTGCCAAAGAGTTGGAAAACCATTGAAAAGAGACTACATGCCTCTATTGCCATCACAACCCCAAGAGTTAGAAAGATGGGAGCTCGACTTCATAGGGCCACTGAAGGTTAGCCAATTGCACAGATGCCGATACATCGTGGTAGCCACTGAATACTTGACAAAGTGGGCTGAAGTGAGGGCACTGGAAGACAATACAACCCTAAGTACGACAAAATTTATATACGAGCAGATAGTTACAATGTATGGGATTCCGATCTAATTGATGAGTGATCGTGGGGGACACTTCGTCAACCACGCCATAAGACTCATGACGTCGGAATTCAAGATCTTTCATACATTGTCAAGCTCGTACTACCAGAGAGCAAACGGACAAGCAAAAGCAACTAATAAGGTGCTAGTATCAGTGATTCATAAGTCATGTGGTATCGAAGGGACGGACTAGGAGGAAAGGTTGCCGACAGTACTATGGGCATACAGAACAACGTACAAAGTAACAACAGGGCACACACCCTTCCAGCTAATATATGGTCAAGAAGCCGTGGTGCCACCAGAATACTTGGTCCCGAGTCTACGGATAGCAGTGGAAAACCGATTGGGAGATACGAAAATCTTAAGAGAGATTATTCCAGTTGAACAAACTAGACGAGAGGAGAATTATGGCTCAATGGTCGACAAAGGTCATGCAAAGGCGACGAAAATATTGGCACGACAAACACCTCCGGAGAATGGATTTCCGACCTGGGTAGTTAGTTTTAAAATATAACGGTCGTAACGAAATTAAGACCGAGAAGTTTAAAGTTCGTTGGTTAGGACCGTTTCGAGTACGGGAAATATTGGGGAATGGGTCTATACAATTGGATAACTTGGACGGGACTCTAATCAAAGACGCGGTGAACGGATCGAAACTAAAAATTTGCAGACAAAGACAGGAGACCATAGCCATAAATTTCATGGAGTTTAGAAACGAGATGAAGGAAGATACCAACACTGTGGATTATGAATGAGGCAGGTTCGGATTTGAAGGTGTAGAAGTACGTCCAGTGGAAAGAGATATAAATTCTAAGAGCGACAAAGTGGTATTTCCTAGCTCACACCTGGAACCAGTAACTGGATTCTTTGCACCAAGGGCTTGAGAAATGAGGATCGAGGATAATTACTGGAGGCTATACTCACCCTACATTGGGGTGAGGCAAGGCATAGTTGATGACAACCACTTCGACCCCTGGGAGAATCAAGAGAAACGAGATGCTGAGGAAGTAGCTTGGGACGAGTGGATAGCAGAATGCAATAAGGTAAAGGAAAATTTGAATTTCTGTTGCCAAAGGAAGTAAAGTCTCCACCGAAGAGGAAGTACTTAGCCGAGAGTATGTTCATTGTTGAACGATCGGTCCATTATGATAAAATCCGGGAATTTAGAGAAATAAACCTGTCAGATGAGGCACCTTGGAATGCATCGCTCCCGAGAAGTAGAATCTGGAAGGCAAAATACAAAACTAAAAACCTTAGAATGAATGAGGATGGCAGAACTTTCCAATGGACTCAAGAACCCATGGGACTTAACCTGGTCAGTAATAAAGATCCATCAATGACACTTGATCAAATTTTTGAGTTGGAGGAAGTGGAGGAATGTTGCTTTAACGATTACCTGTGGAAGACATATGGGGATTGCATATTCTGACACATGATGAAGATCCAGGTGCTACAAGAAGACGAGGGAAGCAAGGAGAGAGAAAGTTGGGAATGAGAATGGAACATGGTGGAGTTCGAGAACGCAGAAATCGCCAAGTCGGTAAGTCCAAAGAAGGGGAAAGAAAAACTAGATTGAAGTGAAAAAATAAAAAAATAAAAAATAATAGAATAATAAAGGGGGAGTCATACCCTAATTCATCACTCAGCCGTATGACCCCTATAAAAGTCCTCATCAACCATACAACTTCATAATATGTTTTTGCCAAGGAAAGGAAAATAAGGGTTGTACGAACTCAACTCTCAAGAGCCGTACGAACTCAATCTGCAAGGGCTGTACAAACTCAACCTTCAAGGGTCGTACGAGTTTGAAGTTTAATTTTTGATACCTAGTCGTATGAGTCTAAAGTGGTCGTACAAGTGAGACCTGTTCCTGTAGTACTGAATTCTTCTGCCGTACGAGTGTTTTCACTTTCTGCCAACCGTACCATTCTACTCTGTACGAGTTTACCCTTGTCCAGTCGTATGACTCCATCGGCCATACGAATGAATAAACTTTGAACCATCATACGACAAGTTGAAGACGCTGTACGAGTTGAAGTTCTATAAATCTTTGCCCTATAAATCTTTGCCTGCCGTACGAGTTCGTCACAGGCCTTATCACCGCTGTATGGATTATTTAGCACCCCTACCGTATGATTTTTATTGCACAGGTTTTTGCCAGTTGTACGACTTCATCTCTGCAGCACCGTACGACTTCATCCCTGCAGCACCGTACGAAGGATTTCATTCCTACTGCTACCGTACGGAGTTTTCAGAGTTGTGGTACGGTTTCTAATCTTGTTCATTGTTGTACAAGCAGATTTCCTTTGCCAGAGCTTTTGTGAAGACTTTCAATCACCACCGTACGGATGAGAAGAAGCAGTTTGAGGGGGTCAGGGATCCAAGTTGATGTATCGTACAAATTGGAGAGGCTAAAAGATTGAGCCATTCTCAGGAAGTGTGAAACCTAACCCCAACCGTCATAACTGAATTCTCTTGGGTAATATAAAAGGGCAACAATGTCATTTTCAGCAGTAAATAGGACAAACAGAGCGGGAGCCACATGAAAGCAAAGCTATAGGAAGGGAGAAGCTATAGGTAGAACAATGGTAGGGAAGCTAATTATAGAGGAATCTGTTGTGACCTAATCGCAACATCACCATTGCAAATGGGGGCCCCTCTTCTGGTTTGGTTCGTTGAGTTTTTTGGTTTGAGGTTGTTTTATTTTGGCTATGGTCCTGTTTGAGAGTTCTTGTCTGGGCAAAGCAATTTGCAAATTGCGGAAGGATGTATTGTAATCCATTGATTGCTTGAAGGAATTGATTGTCAGATGAGTTAGAAGGCTCCAGTAAACCCCTTCTCCTGATTTAAGTCATATATCTGGATCAAATGAAATTGGAAAATTGCCCAAGTCTAAATTTTTTTGTAGTGCTAGTACCTTCAAAGGTGTGATCACGAGTGGTTAGCTTTATGAGCAAAGCTTGAATCAGAGTATTGTCATAAGGAATGAGTTAAGCGTTAAGGCTTGTTTCAACGTTTGTCAAATTTCAAACATTATGCAAGTTCAATCTAAAAGTCCGCTTAGGCGCATATGCATAGGAAGTTTGCAATACGCAAGTTTTGAACTTGTACACGCGGGTCCCATAGCTCCGCCTAAAACACGTCCTTAGTCACTTTGCAAATATGAGTTTCAAATTATGCATGGCTTGCCAAAACGCCTGCTTGTTTTCTTTGGTGCATATCCGCTTCGCTTCACACAATCCGACTTATACATGAAAGTTTAAGGGGTCCGTTCGCTAAGTTTTTGGCGTGCATCCATGATCACCTTGTAATAAAGAGTCTCGAACAAGAGTGCATATTCCTTCAAAATGCCCGCCTCAAGAGGATTTCCACGATCCATTTGTAGAATATGTACTCATTTCAAGGATTCGTTTCCCAAAACGTGTGCTCATAATATTTGGTGCGGCGAACTTTCGCGTCCCCATTGCATTTTTTTTTTGTCATTCACGTCGGAGTAAGAAGCCTGCTTGAGCGCACAATAATGGTCAATTTACTCAACAAGGTTTTCCCACTATACGTAGACACTCAAAGTATCCGCTCAAACGAGTGTTTAGCGTGGAGTTACAAAAGGTAAGTTTTAGAATACATGGATCACGTAAGTGTCCGCCCATGTCAATGCACATGACGTTCAAAAGTCCGCTTCAAATTATGTGTTCATAGTCCGCTTGAGCGGACTCTTTTGGACTCATTACAATGATTGTTTGCATCCGCGTTAGTCTTAACATCACGTATAGTCATGCCTGGGTTGATCGCTTGAGCTCTTGGTAGAGGTTATATGTGTGGTGAAGATTTCTTAAATCATACGAGGCACACCCTCATAAGTGCATAGTGTGGCGGACTTTTAGGATTCCACTGCAATTCATACATTGTGCGCGTTGAAATAGAGAGTCCGCCAGAATGGAGCTAGATCTTAAGTTTGCAAAATATACTTTTTGGCCAAGTGTAGTGGAGTCTAAAACATCCACTTAGACTCGCTATAATTCCGTCACTTCTTTAGCATTATGAAGAGACTGCTTGAAGGCATCATTAAAATGATTCTGCGCAAAACGACTCTTTGCTATTCTTAGCATTCGATTAAATAGCCACTGCACTCTAAAGCGTATGGATAATGAATTAATCAAGGATTCATGGGAGGGAGTGTTGAAACGTGTATCTTTTGAACATCGATTTATCCTATTCTTAGCCCCACGGCTAATTCAGGTAGTGTTATTTATGACGAGGAGGAAGTGGAACGCGTTGTTTATGCTGGCATAATCCTTTAGACATTTATTAAATTTACTCACTTTCAGAGCATGCGCAGTATGCACTGTCCTCCAGGGAAAGTGATATCACTAAACAGGATGATAGTGATTTGATGGTGTTTCATCATTTGTTCAAACAATGAGCTTTGCTTCTTGCATCAAAGTGTAGAAGCCTGATTACGTTTGTGAGTTTTGACTGCAGGAAGGGATCCTTATGAAGTCTTTCTAAAATATGTGCTTGGGCGTTAAGCTAGCTAATATCACATAATCTGCTTTGTATGCTCGAAATTTCCTAAATGCAAGTTTAAGAGTGTCCTCTTGGGCTGGGGTCTTCGAAAGTTAAAAAGGTCACCTTCTAATACTTGGAAATCGACCTCCCCTCCATTGAACACATACATGGTTACAACGTAGAATCATTACAGGTCCATCAGGAGGTCAACTTTGACAAAGGCGGGTAGGAGCTGAATGTGTTAATAAGACATTTGGATCTTTTATTTTCGCGGGAATCGCATTATTGACTTTTTTAGCAGAGGGGTGAGATAAATTAAAATCTTACACTCAAATAATCCCGCATGCAGTAGATATAAGTTTTATTACTATTGGTTTGATATTAAATGTCATTTTCGAGATTTTGACATAAAATAGTTGTGCAGGTGAAGGATGAGTGCGAAGGACAGACAAGCACTGATGAGCGATATGAAGGGAACGTGGCCGGAAACGAAGATCATGTCAAAATGGCGAAACCTTGGCGACACTAATCTCGGGAGGACCAACATGGAAGAGATTTGGCAAAACTTATACAAGCCCAATCCATCGGATTTGATTAGGCGGATGTTGAAAAACGGGATTATTCAGGTTGCTTGCTTCCCTCCTGCAATGTTGTGCCCGGAGCTGATGCTAGAATGCGCTAAGCATTATAATCATGAAAAGAGATGCATTGTGACCAAGGAAGGCAAGGTACTAGCTCATCTGAGAAAAGAGGCGATCGCAGAAGCTTTTGACATCCCTTCATACAAAACTACTACTTTCTGTACCAAGGAGACTGCCTTACAACTTTATTTGGCTGGACTTGAGAAATGCATGGAGGTAATAAACAGTAGCTGGTTGATGCAACCAAGACCGCATGTAAGCAGAGTGCCTAAAAAACTTCACAAATCTGACTTCCATCAAGAAATCAATTATATGGTTGTATTTTTGAATCGCATCATGGGCTGTCCACAATCAGCGAATTTCGAGCCTTGGATGTTCTTCTTTATTGAAGAAATTATAAGTGGAAAAGAATGATAGATTGGGCTAAAATGATCAGCGGCAATATCGATGATCAGTTGAAGAGTTTGCAGGAGACAAAAACATTTTATATGAGCTCGTATGTCATATATATGCTTGCTAGAAACAAGAGATATCCAGGATTGAATTGCAAGGGGAGAGTGGGAAACGGAGATGGACAATTCAAAGTTTATGACTGCTATCCTCAGCTGCACTTGCAGGCTATATCCCATTACAAAAGGTTTAATGACGCCTTTTCCATGTATATTGTCAGATTGTTGCAAGGCAACACATGCAGGAGATTGTCGAAGGAGGCTATGAATTTCGTGGCAAAGGAAAGTGGTTTATTCAGTTTCCAAGATTCACATACATCCGTATTGAGGGCTATTCATCATTGCCTTACAGGTTGCCTATATACCCCACTGACAGGATGGTGTTACTAGAAGTGACACGATAGCTGGTTGCATTCGACAAAGTTCAGAGAAAGAGAAAGAAGACCACAACAAAGTTTCCAGTCAGCATCGGGAGGCTTGAGACTTGTATGTCATTGCAAGCAGCTGAAAATTCAGAGATAGAGCTGCAAGCTTACAACTTGGTGTGCCACAATGATGCACACAGCAACTTTGATCCATTTGGCACAGTTAGACAGAAATTTGGGAGCAAATATGAGCACCGACCACAGCTCGAGGATCATTGGATGGATGCATATGATGACATAGAAATAAGAAAGAAAGGTTGCTACCGATTGTCTTTAGATTTGGTTAGAGCAACGAGAGTGATCAACATTCCGGATCAGCTTGAGGAGAATCACAAAAGACTTTCACAAAGTTCGTATGAAGAGGAGAGGGACAGGCCCTTCACCATCAATTGGTCGGAACAAGAAGTCACGCGCAATGATGATTTGATGATGCCGATTGTAACACATACAAGAAAATATGTAGACTTCCAAATTCGAAGGCTTCAGGAGAAAAATGTCCAATTTACTTACAATTTGATGGGAGGAGTTAGTACACATCAATCCAAGGATACTTCAGGTAGTGAGTCAAGCAGTGACTCTAGTGATTCCAGTGATTCAGAGGGTGAAGGTGCTGATCCGCATGAAGATATTCAGCCAAGTAAGAAGGTAAAGACTGATGATCAGAAGGGAGCTAGTGCATCTTCAAGACAAGAGTGCAATAGTATAATAAATATTGAGGAAGATGAAGTGAGGCATGATGAACAGATAGCTTTAGAAGTACAAATTGATCAAGGCATCAAACAAGGTAATCAGATTGATGAAGTTATGTCAAAATCATCCAAGGAACAAGAAGTGGTCATGATAGAAGTAGATGCTGAAAATCAAAATGACAAGGAGTTGTATGAGTTTGATGAGGAAGCTCTTCCTACTGTTCAACAGAAGGGAGTTCAAGAGGAAAGTCAGGAAGACTTGTCAGATCTACCTGAGTAGCTAAGGGATCGAGTCAGGGAGAAGTCTATTGTTGAAAGAGAACCCATCCTTAGTTTGGAAGACTTGCTGAGCAGAGCCAAACCTGACAATGGAAAGCAAAAAATTACTAAATTCTCGAAGATCACAAGAGACAACTCGGGATCAAGGAAAGTGCATATTGCTGTCCCAAAAATCAGTATAGAGGCAAATGATGGTGTTCCAAGTACATATGACATCAATACTTTTGATTTGGGACCAGCCACAACAGAGCAAGAAATAGAAGAGTTAGAAGATTCAGTTGCAGTCATCTTAGAAAGATTACGAAAGGAACAAGAACAGAGGATCCAGTTGGAGAGGGATAACTTGGCATTTCGGCATTACATTCAGCAGTTGATGAGACCAGTAAGCCAAGTTGGAGAGATGGTTGCACCGCTTGCGTTGCTTTCGCAAGAGTCTGTGGCACATTTGGAAGAAATGAGGTCTTCATCTCAAGTATTGCAGGATTGGGCAACAGATTTCAAGATCAAAGCTGACGGGTTCATTGATGAAATTGTGAAGTTGTACAAGGAGGCTTCTTCAATATTTGACAGAGTTCAGAATGTTCTGATCACTTGTGCAGAATTCAGAATTGTAAGAGAAGTTATGCCTCAGTTGAAAAGGCTGATTTATACTCCAAATGCCACTTTGATAGATGGAGTGATTAAACAAGGTTCAGCATATAATTTCCCTTCCTGGTATTGTGCACTTAGCATAAAGGAGCAAGTTCTGAGAAAGATTGAGAGTGACAACACTCAAACAAGAGAAGCACTTCGAGAGATTCAAAACAAAATACTTGTTTCTGTAAACCAAGTAGTTGACTCCAATGGAGAGATTGACGAGTACTTGCTGAAAGATAAATTGCATGCAAGGTATTTTCAGCATACACAGGCTATTTCCAGGGAGTTGTTGAATGATATTTGCACACTTTCCACTTTCATGGGTATGTTTCAGACATCCATGGCTGGTTGGGAAATGACTATTGTCAAATGCACAGAGGAGCTGCAAATCATAGAATGCACTATTCAAACTCTGCCAAGTATCCCTATGGAGGAGGTCACACATGTCATAACTAGATTTGTGGAGTTTACCACAGAAAGGAGAGGTCATAAATGAGGGCACTCCACTTAGTGAGTGCATCATAAATGCAAGGTCTAATAGTAGTAAATTTTGTAACCACTTGCCTGCATGGCACAATAAGGGCCCTTGATTCCTAGATTTAATCTTGGCCATCCATTCAATTTTGAGGCCTATATAAGCCCCATTTGCTCTCATTTGTAAGGGGGAATGCTCTAAGAAATTGTTGCTCAAGACTCTGCTGAAATAAAATACAAATTCATTGCTGAATTTTTCATGGTGACTTTGTGTTGTTTCAAATGAATGCATGGTTTCTAAGTGTTCACTCATAGAATAAGATTAGTTTAGTTTGTTTTCGGCAATTTAGTTTTATGTTTCATGGAAGTTGTTGCTGATTCATGTTTGGAGTCTCCATAGTTCATACCATTTATAATTTGTCGATGGCAGATTGTAGTGCATAGTTAGTCTGAACCTTATCTGAACATAACTTCAATTACTTTGTGTTCATGTGCAGAAGTAATCTGAAAATCTTACTTTTCCCTTAGAAGATTGCATCACCTTTGTGTAGTTCTTACCTTATGGCGAAGCAAAGTGTGGTTGAGATTCCAATGAGTTAGTGGTGATTGCTTGCATCTAGATTAGATTTCTCTAAACCCATTTCTTTTGCATTTTCTTTAAAATCCGGTTAGATTTAGATTCAAGAGCTCTCGCTGTCATATCTTAAGTTGTCATATTGCTAGACCTTTGAAGAAGCTATGTTCCATGTTATCCAAGAGAAACAAGTTTCCTATTGTTGAACATTTACATAAGTCCCTTTGTGTCAAACAGTGATTCGCATCCTACTGCTAAGTTATCCCAAGTCGCAACACCAAAAGTAACTAATCAAGAACCTTGGAGTCTACTCATCTGATCACTTAGCTTAGCATTTGAGGGATTTTGTTCAAGAGAGGATAGAGTACACCAGTATTTTATTCTGCGTTGTATGTGCAAGGAAAACACATCAACAAAATTGCCACCCAAATACAGGCCAAAGATTGGCGAAGGTTCTTCAGGGCAAAAGAAGCCGCAGTTGCAGAAAGGAAAGAGCAAGGAGAAGCTCTCAACGGAGTCATTACAGTGGGAGAGCCTCGCAGTAGCCGAATGCAGAGTATGGTGGAACAACCACGCTGATGACATGAAAATTGCACTATAGAAAGCACAGGTGGGCAAGGTAATACAAATGCCATACTTTAGTTTCAGGGACTTTGAAACAATGTTGCGGAGCATGGTATCAGATTATAATGCATGCACAAGACAGACTATCATAAGATTCATGAACGTTTCCATAAAAATCACCTTCACACCAGAGGATTTTGAGAGGATAATGGGTATCCCTCGGCATGGATTTACAGTGGGCAAGCAGAAAACTTCACCAAGTCACAGGGAAAATATGAGGAAAATTTGCAGGAGTGACTTGAGTGAGAGAAAAGGCATAGCTGAAAGCCACAGGCAACAGAAGGTTGCGCTGAGATCACTTGGCGAATGATGAATGGCGATGCATCATGGATGTGATCCGAGGGAGACTAACAGGAGCCACCCGCTCGTCGGACATTCCTTTTTGGATGACCGACTATATGGTAGGTTTGAGCCAGGGAGCCTTGTACAATTGGGCAGTGGTGCTCTCCGAGAGAATTCATGAACTTATGAAAATGACGTACAAGTCATTTTACATGACGCAACAAGCCATTGCATTGTTCTTGGATGCTATTTCTACATAGGTGCCTTCATTGGCAAGAGGTCCCTTTCAACCAGATGATGAGTATGATCCTACCTAGCCAACTATATTCCGGTGGACGAATTTAAGGGCCCCAACACAAGGTGGAAAAGGGGATGAGTCGAGAATTAGCAAGAAAAGAAAACAGCCCTGAGCCAGCATTAGCAGAATCATCCTCGGAGGCATCGTATAGTGGAGCAGAGGAGGATTGCATTGAGACTACCTCGTTAGCCTACGACATTGTGGTATTGACGGGGGAGAGCGCGTTGGATGTTGCACTTCGAAGGAATACTTCTGCTCAGCAAAGTGCTCACATACATTTGGGTAATGTGCCAGCATATACTCCTACAAGCACTCGCCCGAGTGTTGCTCCGGTATCTTGGGGACATATTATGACGGTGCCAAGTGGTATTCCAGCTCCTCTCCCTTCTGGGGACATCACTCCGTTTGGTGGAGGGTCACCCGAGAGCTCAGTACAGGTGGATACATAGTTACAACTATTGGGAGCACCTTCACAGATTTCACGTATTTTGCCTGTGAGCCCAACACGGGACTTACCAGATGAGGCCATACTATCGCCGACTATAGAGGGTGTTGAGGGAGTCGAGGCTATACTACCGCTGACCACACAGGGTATTGAGAGAGTTGAGATAGCCTTGGTAGTTCATACTGAGGAGAAGGATATGGTAGAGGTATCTAAGGATCCAATCGAGCAGGTACCTGCTGGTACAGTAGTGATATATAGTGATTCACAAGCAGAAGGGACCGATTCCGCAAGAGGAGGGACTGCTACCAATTCTCAGAGTCCCCGAGAGAATACTGCTAGTTCAGAGGATCACAAAGACATGACAATTCACATATCCCAACCGGATGAGACTGATCCAGTTGGTACGGTCCTCAGGGATGTAGAAGACCTCAGATCCATTGTAGTCATCATTCAGCGGGTGGCAGACATTGCCAGGGCAGTGGACACTCAACACTCACCAACAGTTCTCAATGAGGTACAGAGGATTGAACAATTTGTGAGGAATGCCCCAGATGAATTCATACACATTTTCAGGAGTAAAGGGTGGCCGAGTGTTAGTACAGAGGAGATGCATCAGGTATGGCGGCCAGAACGATCTACCACCGAATTTGGAGAGAGTGATAGAGAGGTAATGGCAGCCCTCTATACTATTGAGGACTATTTCAGGGCCCTGTACTACACACGGGAGGAAGACATGGAACAACAGATTAAGTGCAACAAGAGATTAGATGAAGCTGCCATACGCTGCAAGAAGCTTCGTGAGGCGGCCAACGAGCAGTTAGTTCAGTTCCAGAGTCAGCTTGCTCAGCAAACTAAAATGACACAATCGGAGAAGAATAAGGCAATTGCACTAGAGGTGGAGGTATGAAATAGAACTAAGGAGCTGAATGACCTCCAGCAGACTCATGAGGTGACCGAGAAAGAGTTGAAGGATTCGGCACCTATATATGTGTTTCATTTCATTGTATTGGGGTACAAGTTTTGGTGTTGATCGTAATTGCAAGTTTGAATCAATAATATATGCATCTGAGTTTCAGTTTATTGTGTCAATTCAATGTTATTTCTCGTATAATGTTATTCTTCAGTTTATATTCTTTGTTTACTCTGTATGAATCCATCTAGACTCATTCGGCAGTAAACACCGTCTTGGGCCATGGATTGCTTGCTTTCAATTTGGAAAGCATTTCTTCACTATCACTTGGGTCTGCCTTTCTTCCAGTAGCTCATGTTTCTTGGTTCTACTTGTGTAAACTCTGATTGTTAGCATTGCAATTCCACTTTCATGGTCCTAGTTACTGTCGTACAACAACACAAGCACCATAATGCCTAAGGAAAACAATGCTCTGATCGTGATATGATCAGTACGTTTCTAAGCTGTGCTTATTCTGAATTCATTATGATTAAACAGAACTCTGAACTTAATTCTACCTCAAAATGAGAACAAGCTGTTTTTCTTCTGGAAATTTTACTCAAAATTGCAGATTTGGAACCAGTGCATTGCGAAGTATAAGTAAAATGAATCTGGCATTCAGGAATATAAAGACAAATGAAACAATCATGCAGGCACCTATGAACACCATATCTACCCTAGAAATGAAGGCCATATTTACCCTAGAAACCAGACTAAGCAGTGAAACCATTGTGGAATGACCTATGCAGTTCTGCTACTCTTCTTCTTCCATTTCAGGTCTGCAATGTACAGAGAGATATGACTCCTATTTTGGGGCAGAAAACCATAATGGCAACACAATCCCCCTACTTGTGTTATGTGCTCTTTGTTGCTACCGAAACACTCACTACAACATCATGCTGCTTACACACTCAGCTTCCAATTATCCAAATCCATCTATTTATGCTTGAATTGGATGTCCTTCTGTGTTCTAAGGGCACCCTAAGGTCTTTGGGAATGAAGAGGTACCAACTATATGAGGTGGCAATCTGCTTTTTCAAGTTGGGAAGGCCTAGAGTCATGTTTCTTGGTGTAAAGCCTTGGAGGCACAATATTTTAATTGTTTTTTTCTCTTAATTATTGAACCCCCATGGATCAAGAGGTTGGCTATTCTTTAATTGCATCAAATACATTTCCCATTTTGGTTTAGGCTAGCTGTTTCTGTCTTTGGATGAATACAACTCGAGAGTACGTATTTGTAATCTTCTGTCAAATGACTTACCACCGAAATTTCAATATAGTCTAGGTTGGTTTAACAAGAAGATTTTGGATCCAATGTTTCCCTATGAAGATATATGATAAAATATATCTGGAATGTTCTACGTTGTTATTTTTGTACTCTATAACCTATGAAAATAACAACACAGTGTAATACAGAAATACTTAATCAAACCTTAAGATTACTAGTTTGCTCTTCAATTCATAGGAATTTTTTAACATGAAATATAAACGTCTGTGGTCCTGATAGACAATGATAAGGGGTGCAACAAAATAATGAATTTGATTACAATATCTTATGGGCTATATGGTTTTCTCTGTGGGAGCCCTTACAATTGATTTACAATACTAATTTATATACTCCAACAAGGACATAGGAAAATGTAAAGAGGAAATTGTTCGGAGAAATAAGACAGTATTTCCAGGTGACTGAAGTTTGGCAGGCATGATTGAAAGAAGCACATCAGGATGGATGGTTTACTTCAAAAGCTACAAGTGAATAGTCAATTTGGGGAATTGTCATCCCGACAAATTAGACTGTAAGATTGCATCTTGAATTTTCTAGGGAAATGAAGGATTCACATGATGGGGCTATTTTTTCTTTATTCAAAAGTAAAATTTATTTTTGATATCTTTAATGTTTTTGATCCTTGATTCCTTTTGCTTGCAATTGAAACCTAAACAATACATTTTTCTCTGTTTGAACATGGCTGTAGTTGTGTTCTTTCAAATCTTCTTATTGTGGTGAAGTTTTGTTTTGTGGGCGATTTAAGAATGTGATGAATCACAGTGTCTCTTATGTTTTGAAGAATCGCAATTGGTATCTTGTTTTATATCTTGTGTCTGGCAAATTGCTTTAATGCAGCTTCTTGGGTGTTGGACTAACTCACCGAATATATAATTTATCTTTTGCAGCTTCTTCAGGCTTAGATTTATTGAAAAGAGGTGATTCGTTGTGCTCATTGAATGCTACATACAAGCTTTCAAAGAATCCACTGTTAATCTGCACTAGGCCACTCTTTGCTGTTGATAAGCAGTGTTCTTTTCTGGCTTTTGCACTGCAAAGTGAGAAAAGGCAAACTGAAAATCATAGAGTGCGGGCGAAGGCACAAGAAGATGATAGCATGGAGGATGATTGGGAACATCTACAGACAGAGTTTCTGACAAGCTTTCCAGAAATCTCCAATGGGAAGCCAAAGGCACAAGAGAAAATAAATCACAAACATATAAAAACTGATGCAGATAGTATAAGTGAAATAGTTGCTTTATGCTTTAAATCAAATTCAAAGCCTCAAGAAGATATTCATGATAAAGATAAAGGTCAGACTGTCCAAATGTCAGATGTAAAAGGTACTGTGGCACTTGTTAAAGTTTTGAAAATATTGCGAAAGTACAAGTCTGAAAAGTCTGCAGCTCCAAGCAGGGATGTATCCTCAACAGTACAATCTTTAAATGGTAAGCCACCTTACAAGACATCTTATGCACAAGCTGTGGTGACAAATGAAAATTCAAAGCCTGAAGATCCCAGTCATGCAAAAGATGAGAGCGCAGTCGATTCTATATTGGAAGTATTGCAGAAGTTTCCACCACAAAATTCCATAGAGAACACTCTGCCTATCATTACTGCACCACTAGTCTGGAAGCAAGAACAGGTAGCCTCTACAAGTTTCCAGCCAGAAAACAGCGGGTTTGCAGATGATTCTCCTGTAGGACATGATGATGAGAAGCAACTTAAATCAGTTGTGCAACATGCTGCTTCATATGTGCCTGATACTTCAAGTATTACTGCTGTGAAGGTGGAAGAGAGCAAGTCTCTTATAAATGACAATGCATTACAACTTGACTCATCGCATACTGGACAGTTCGATCCAAGCACTCTGAAATTATCAGACTTGAAGATAATTGCTAAATCTCGTGGGTTGAAAAGATTTTCAAGATTAAAAAAGACTGAACTTTTGGAACTATTAAAGAAGTCACAAATTGATTTCTCTATGTACAAATAAGTCAGCAATGTGGGAGAGAAAGTCTCGTATTGCAGTACAACTTTCCTATTTGCTAATTGAATGAATGGATCCAAGTACTATCAGACTATCGGACATGAAGATTATTGTGAAGTCTTGTGGGTTGAAGAGGTTTTATGAAGCTAAAAAGGCTGAACTTTTGGAATTACTAGAGAAAGGCACAAATTGATTGATTGACATGTACAAAGAAGTCAACAACATTTGTTTACATGCATTACAAGATATAACTAAGCTCAAGATCTGATTATCTTGAGGATTTTTCCTCCTATGATAAATTTCCGTTGTTTCAAAATGTTCTTCAAATTTGTATTTGTTTCCTATTTGTGATAGTTTGATGCTGTGTGTTGTGTATAGTCTTTCCTAGGATATCCATAAACTATTAGGCCAACAAAGAATTTAAAATAGACTTCTTTTGAATGGGAGCCCTTGAAGAATGTGTTGATTAAATTCGTGATTTCTATGAACCATGCTCTAGATCTGATAATCTTGTGGCTTTTTTCTGCTTCTGATAAAATGTCTGTTCTGTATCAAAATGTTTTTCAATTTTGTATTTGTTTACTATTAGTAAATTGTCAGTCTGATGATGTGAATTGTTATATACACTTTCTTAGGATATCAATAAAATATTAGGCCGTCAAAGAATTTAATGGATTCCTTTTGAATGGGAGGCTCAAGTAATAACACATTCATGAAAACCATGTTTTCTATGAAACAGTGTCCACTGTTAGCAAGTTTTCAGTACTGTTGATGCTTTCTTGATGCACGTCTCCAGTCTAGTTGTGAAGAAAAATTGCTATTGATAACAAACTTCTTATAGGGTGTGCTAATTGTTTCATCCATAGTGATAGAAGCATATATCTTTAATTTATTGCATTTTCTCTTGATAAATCTTTTATTGCTGCCTCTTCACAGCCAAAAAACACATGAGAAATTAAATTTATTGGGTCAATGCATTTCTGCTGATTTTTTGACCAAGTTTTTGCGGATACCACACAATTTAATTAAAAAACTGCAATTTTTGGGTAATTGCAATTTTTTCATACTAAATTGGATTTTTTGGGTAAAAAAATCTGGGGTCAGGGTTTTCCTCTGGTTTTTTTCTGATTTTTCCCTAACCCTAACCCAAGGTCGATATTATGCCAGTTTTTTCCCCGATTTATCTTGATAAATTGAAAATATCTTTATCTTTTGATTTGTTGAGAAATTCCTGAGAAAGATATTTGCTTCAATCGCTTCATCCATAAAATGTATTTGTTTTCCATCAAAATGGAAAAGTGTTGAGAAGAAGAGAAGTCTTGTTGGTAGTTTATATACCATTTCTAGGTTATAACAGTTATAGTCAATGGAAATAAGAGGATGAACATTTGCAACTAGAGCATAGCTCATATTTTCATAGGGACAAGCTACAAGTGTAACTATCCAACATAATATCAATCACAAGATATTCATAGACTTGTAGCAGTGTGAGTTGCATAGAATTTGTGTATCCAACATCCATCTTCATTCGTGTGTCTACCTAAGGAGATGATAAGAATATAACTGCAATCAATTGCAAGAATTAAGAATTACAAAATCTAATCTGTTCAGATTTTAACTGCTTCAGCTTCCTTGGCCATGCTTGACTTGGAAGGTGAAGTATCACTCAATTGGAGAAGGTGGACCTTGTCAATAGTGTTGCTTTGTTTTGTAGTTCTTGTGGACCTTGATACGCCGACAATGCAAAGAATAGTGTTATTCATAGGAGGTGCAAAGTTTGCAGTGATATTTGCAAGAGATGTAAAATTCACAAGTTACTAGACCACATGTTGTGTGAGGTGCGATTTTGGAGGCCAATAGTGAGTTTGCCTTGGTGAGATGTTAACTTGATCCAAAGGTTCTTGTACTTGGATCTTTTTCTGTATATCTTGAAAAGCAAGGGTAACTGTTACCCGGGTAGCTAATTGCGGAAAGTGAATTTGCTGCTACAATGAAGTATACCATTTTGATTTGCATTTTCCTCCATTTTCACAAAATTGAAACAATTGATGAGTGCCATGGCAAGTGAGAATTGAGGCAGTGTTAACGAGTTCTTTGATCTTTGTTAGGCTCAATTGGGGTCCAAATATGATGTGCATTGGATTGCGAAAAACTGATGCAGGAGCATCCCAAGGCTATGAGCAATCTTGCATTAACCAAAAATATTTCCTTTTAGTTTGTTTTGGTTTTTTAGTTCAGTAATTTCTTTTCCAATCATTTTGGTGTGCCGTAGTTGGATTTTCTTAATATAGTCTTCAGTAGAGCACTGAGACCAACAGGGTAGACTCATCTAACTCATCTGTATGGTACCACATTTGAAAAGAATGTCACATAGTTTCATCTAAAGCACTAATAGAGCAACACATACGTCTACGTGTTCATTTCACACTCCATGATCATTACATTAGGTGGCATGCCAAATTAGTTTAAGGAGGTCTACACATTATGTGCCAAGACTTAAGGCCTTACACCAAAGGATAATCACTCGAGAAGCTTCATTGGTCCCATAATGGGTTGTGTTTAGGGCTACATTTGAACTTGGAGTCATAATTCTCAACTTGGGTTGACAAAGAATTTTCAACACCAAAGATACATTATAAAAGAGGCCTAATTCATTTGAAGAGGGATAGCGGAGGGGAAGGAGAGATTTGACAACCAAGTAGTTGATGAGATCTTAAACTATCACATTTAAAGCCAAAAAGTAACATTTTTTTCTCTTCCATGGAATTTTAAAGTGGATTTAGATGAAGTTTTAAGAACTTATGACTTATTTAAAGTAAAATATAGGATATATATTTGGTCTATTCCTTGAAAGGCTTTGTAGTCTGAATTGTTGATGTTACTAACATTTTTTAGTATATAGATGCAACATTTTTGTATATGTAGAATAAAATAATCATAAATATGAAGTATTGAAGTTCCAGGTAATAGTACACAATATTAAAAACCAAGCTCTGAAGTATTTTGAGCCCTTCTAGGTTAACATAGAACTAGCTCCGAAGTATTCGAGCTTCAAAGCAATTTTTTAGACTTGTCTTTGGAGTATTTTAGGTAGCTCCTGAGTATCTCCTAGTCAGCTCTAGAGAGTACCACGGTCTAGATTTTGGTTACTTTTGTAACGTGGTAGGACTCTAGTGGTGTATCATAATTACTGGGTACTGTCACCATGCTCCATTTTAGGAATGCATTTAGCAGAAAATAACAGAACTACTAGAAGCAAGAAAGCGGGTATGCCAGTCCAAGGTTTACAAACGCAAATATTCAATGTAGTCAAAACTGTCAGTATATCACTCTCCTACTCATCTCTTGCAAGGATGGGAGGAGTTGCTATTTTGTTAGGACTGTAAGAATGAAATAAAGGTCATCACCATAAGAATAGGCACGAAGATCTAGTCTATTGGATAATGCCCAAGATTAGAGGACATAGTTAAGAACAAGTTGTTTATCAGGAATCTAAATAGAAATAGATGTCATCACCCTTATAGCATAGGAATACACATGCAGGGCTGATTCCTTGGGTATTGACCAATTCTAAGAAAGTTAGTTAGGGATGCTCTACTATAAAAAGTAATTGTTCTAATTCTTGGATAGCAAATTTAGAAAACAATAAAGAACAAGATGGTATATGTCAGTTAAAAAGTTTTCTAAGACATTTTTTTCACTAATCAATGAGAACCTATAAATTTCTTTTTTAATTACTTCTTAGTCCCTTCTAAGGGAGGAGCAAGGGTCCACTCAACTTAAAGAGGACGAATCATCTTTTTGGTATTTTTAGATTAGGTTCATATCAGTAATTGTTAATCTCAAAGTAATTTTGCTTTCAAACTTTCCTATTTTCAATAGTTAGTGCATAACCTATAAGAGTTTAATGTGTGGTATTTGTATGGCTTAGTTTTTTTTTAATGTTTTGTGATTGTTTTAGTTTTAGTTATTTGTTTCATATGATTTGAAGTAAAAAAAATCTAAGATTAGTTTTTGTATTTAGACTAGATTTGCTTTGATATCAACAATGTAGAATTTTCGTTAAAATAATTTATTTTTATTTTCCAATAGAAAGAGTTATTAATCAAAAAACTTATTTTTCCTAGTGAAAGTAGTCTTGGACATCGCCCCGAATTGACATTATTTAAATTAAAGTGGAGGTTCAACAATCCTCGTCACTTTTTTGGCACGAGACTCTAGGTGTTATTAGGGAAGTCTCATTTGAAATTGATTTTTGTGGTAGGGTTTCTAGTAAGTTTTCATTTAGAAATTATATTTTGCAAAGAAAAAAGTTATCTATAGTGACAATAGACAATTTTTTTTTGTAATTGGAGCAAGTGAAACTTGATAGGGATTCTGCCATAACACATCAATTTAAAAGGGAACTAGGTTAGCAATCCCTTTTAGATGTTTTTAATTTTGATGTATGAATAGGCAAAGAAACCCTAGAGGAAGATTTATTTGTCAAAACACAAGAAGCAGCCACAGGGAGTGAAAACAAGGTTGGGAAAGAAGAAATCGAAGAAGGGGAATCACAACTCTCATCACTTGAATCCTTGGAATTATCCCCTAAGGTAAACCCACCAGTTCAACAAATTTTAGAACAAAGCCTTGAGACCAGATCTCGAACAAGTGATTCTCAAGATACCCAAGATTTGTGAAACCAAGGGAGGCCATATATTGGGAAAACATGGGAGACAGAGATAATGATGCATAAAATATGGGGAATTGTAGAAAAATAACCTTTACTTATCCCATAACACTAAACCTAGATGAGGAGGCTTCTATAAAAAAGCATACCCCCATCTATATTACCTACCTTTAGGGGTATAGCTTCAGAGGACTCTGACCAGTTATTGTTTGAATTCATAGTGCTTATCAAACATATGGTTATGTAATTGATGACCAAAAATTAAACTATTTCCCTCCACTCTCAAGGATTCAAACATGTGTTTATGGGGTCAGAACAACATTCCATCCACACATGGGCTAAGATGGAAACAAAATTCCTAGACAAATATCAAGATTACTACATGGTATAGGATTGTAAAGAAAAAACTTTTTAGAATGAAACAAAGAGGATGAAAAAATGGAAGACTATCTTGATAGATTTATTTTTGTCCATCACTGATGTGGGATTGGATAAGATTTGGAGTTGAGCAAAATCATATTTTTGAGAGGATTAGATGATGAATCTTGAGAGGCCTTAAACCTCACGGAGAGAGGAGATGTGAATAAACTAGGAATCCCGAACATTGTGGAGCTCTGTAGAAATTACCCATAAACAAGGGCTGGGATTAGGCAAGTTGAACAAGGAAAATGACACAATGAGATAGGTTAGTTGATGGAGGAATTTGGAAACCTAAAAAATATATATCCTTATACATACACAAACTTGGATGGAATCTAAGCAAAAGCCAAAACTAGTGAACCTATAGCCACATATTACCCCAAATGTAGGGATAAACATGCACTTTTTGATTGTTCTCTGAACAAAACAAATGTTTGTAGTATTTGTGAGAGAAGTCACTCTACTTATCAATGTGATTTAACCCTGCAATTAAATATCGTATGAAGAAAAGTACCCAATTTGAAGAACTTAACAATGTAGGGCAAATGTAAGGGAATAACTTTTCTTACAACCAATACTCAAATTAGTTTGTTGTACAAGCCCCTACGAATTGGTTTGCTGATCAATGGGATATACCACAGTTTGCTCCACAACCTCCGTAGGAATTGGGATCATATTCCTAGACCCCA
Source organism: Cunninghamia lanceolata (assembly GCA_027924645.1). NCBI lineage: Eukaryota > Viridiplantae > Streptophyta > Pinopsida > Cupressales > Cupressaceae > Cunninghamia > Cunninghamia lanceolata. The sequence goes on along the minus strand of BSBN01001567.1, from coordinate 14,667,235 downwards.
CAAGATTGGATTAATCAACTACGGAATAACCCACAACGGGATACTCAACCTCAACAACAAGGGATGCCTTAACAAATGTTTAACCAACAATACAAACGGATTAGATGATTATAAAACCACCAGCGAGCTTTGCTGGTTGGTCCTCCCAACATACCTCAACCACCTTAAAATGAGCAAGCAAATCACATTTACCTACTTAACCTATGGTAGATCCAAAGAATGTTAGATTGGTAGCCTCTCTCTACAACGCAGACCATGAAAACACGGCTAGGTTAAATGCCATAAACTATGACAATATCCAACTATGTTAAGGAAAAACCCTGCTAAAACCCTCCTCTTCAACAATTATTGAAATAGCTAATGAGGAGGAATAGACTCTATTTGTAAAACAAACACAAGAAAATGAGACTCCTCAAGAAAATACTTCAACCGTTTCTCAAGAAATGACTCAAGAAGGGAATATTCCCCCAAGAAACATCATAGGTGCATGAGTCTAAACTAATACAAGAACCAAAACATTCGAGCATTAAAATACTATTATTTCAAGCCATAAGAGATAGCCCTAAGCTTAACCAAGTTATTAAAACACTATGTGTCAAGACACTAGGAATGAAGAAACAATAACCTAAAACTATTAGGTAGAAGGCAAACTAGCTAATCTTTTAGTTGAAAAACTTCTTCCACCCAAATGTGGAGATCCAGGTAGTCTAGTAATAACAATATTTATTGGGAAGACATAAATACCTAATGTTTTGGTAGATTTAGGTGCTGCTATCAATGTTATGACAACTGACATGTTAAAAGCCTCGTCTCTATTTGTTGTTCAACCAACATCCATTGTGTTGCAAATGGATGATCAATCAATTGATGAACCTAAAGGTTTCATAGAAGATATCCCAACTACAATAGAAACATGGGAACACCTTGTAGATTTCATGACACTTGCCACCCTAGGAATACCACAAAACTAGAAAAATGGATATTCATTGATCTTGAGAAGCCCTTGACTTGCCACCCTAACTACTTTGATAGAATGTAGGTTAGGAAACATGACAATCTCAAATGGACTAAATGTTAAAAAAATCTCTTTGTATCTACCTACCATTCCCACATTAGATTTTTCGATGTGTGGACAAACCTAATCAAGTTGGTGACACAAAAAGTATTGTTTCCTTAGCAATGGCCAAATTAAAAAAAATATGCAAGTGAATTAGAAGAAAAGTTGAGTGGCTATGAGGAAGATGATGATCCCCAAACATCTATCCAACACAATATCTTCAACTATGCACAAAACAATCAACAACAATAGTATGTTGCCCTTCGGGGGGAGTTATCCCTCCAAGTGAGGCTTTTTTAAGGAAGTTACAACCTTCCATATGTTACTACCTCACCCATATTCTTTGAACTCATTAATGAGTTAATATAAGAAGGTTAACTTGGTGTATTTTGGCAGCAAACAAATTGCAATACATCCAGACAAAATACTGAATATAAACAACTAATTGTCAGACAAACAAGGATCAAAATTGTTTGATGTATTATATGCACATTCAAATTTCTTTTCATGGGATTATAGTGATATGAAGGAATCCACCCTAACATTTGGACTTGTTGCATCTAAATAGAAAATGTGAGGCCAATAAGACAACCCCAACAAAGAATAAACCCTACATGAGGGACATAGTTAAGACTAAAATTGAAAAGTTACTATAGGTAGGATTCATTTATCCAATTTTAGATAGTCATTGGATTTCCCCATTGGTCATAGTACCAAATAAAATGGTAAATGGAGGATTTGTGTAGATTGCAAAGAACTTAACAAATCTACTTGGAGAGACTACTTTGCCCTACTATTCATTGACCAAGTTTTAGACAATCTAGTTTGAAAAAATATTTATCGTTCCTTGATGGGTTTAGTGGGTATAACCAAATAGAAGTAGCACTGAAAGATCAAGATAGACCATCTTTACCTATCCATGGGGAACATTTGCATGTAGTTTTATTCTTCAAATTATGTAATGTACCTATTACTTTTCAACATGCAATACTTGTAATCTTTGTTGAATTAACCAATAAATGTGTGGAGGTGTACGTGGATGATTTCATTGTGTATGGAGGATTTTTTATGAAGCCCTCCAAAATCAAGACAAAGTTCGCACTAGGTAAAAACATAATCTATCTTTAAGTCATAAGAAATGTCTAATAATGGTATATCAAGACATTGTTTTGGGTCACCATATCTTGTTGGAAGGAATAAAAGTAGATCCAAAGAAGATTGAAGTTATCACATAATTACCTCCACCTAAAAACCAAATAGATGTTAGAAGAATCTTGGGTCATGCAAGGTACTACAAATTCTTTGTTGAGGATTTTAGTAAGATTGCAACACCTATGTTTTCCCTACTTACTAAAGATAATGAGTTTTTATGGACAAAAAAATGCTAACAATATTTTTGAAACAATAAAGGAAAAACCTACTTGTGCTATTGAGAGGACCAAAATGGGAACTTCCTTTTTATATTCATACCAATGCTTCTAATAAAACAATAGGAGCAATCATTGCACAAAAGGAAGAAGGGAATGTAAATTGTTGCCATTATTATGTCAACAAAAACTTGACTACAACTGAAAGGAGTTATGCAACCACTAAAAAGTAATTTCTTGTTGTCATTTATGCTATCAATAAGTTTCTCCATTACATTACCAGTTATGAAATATTTTATATACACATATCATTCAACCATTAAATATGTAATGAGTAAACCAGTAGTAAGTGGGTGGAATGTTAGATGGTTGTTGCTCTTATAAGAATTCAATGTAACAACAATTGAAAAACCTAAGAAAAGTAATGTGGTTACAAATTTCTTATCTAGATTGAATGTTTTAAGGGAGAATGAACTAATTGAAGATGATTTCCCAAATGAGCAACTATTTGAAATTTCAACATACTCACCATGGTTTTCAAACATGGCTAATTATCTAGCCACAAGGAAGTTTACATTTGATTTCACTAATAAACACAAGAAACACTTGGTTAGTGATAGCTCATTATTCAAGTGGCTCAATAGAATTTTGTTTAAATGTGGACCTAATTTTGTGTTGCATAGGTGTGTGTGTGTGTGCAGAAGAAGTTTATAATATCTTGAGAGCTTATCATGATGAACCAAGAGGTAGCCATTATTTAGTCCAAAGAACCATTCATAAGGTTATAGGTGCTGGATACTATTAGTCTTCACTACATAGAGATGTGAAGAAGTATATGAGGCAATGTAACCAATGTTAAAGGATAGCTAAACCCACACTTTCCAAAGAAACACCTCTCCATCCTAATGTGGTTCTAGAACCCTTTGAGAAATGGGGACTAGATTTCATTAGTCATATGATTAGAAATCACAAGGGAAGAAGTATATTCTGGTGTGCATTGATTATGTTATCAAATGGGCTAAAACATAATCCTTATAATTTTCTTGGAAATAAAAAGGTTGTTGATTTCTTGTATGATATAATTATTCAACGATTTTGGGCACCTAGATTCATTGTTTCAGACCAAGGACCACAATTCGTGTCCAATGTGATATAAACATTCATACAAAAGTATCAGATCAAACACATGAAGTCATCTGCTACCATCATCAAGCAAATGGTTTGGAAGTCACCAATAAATAATTAGAAAATATCTTGACAAAGGTAATGACCACTAGAAAGAAAGATTTGGCCAATAATTTATCCAAATCATTGGCCTATAAATATTGGATTTACTCTGTATGAGTTGGTATATGGAAAATAATTAATGCTTCCCATTGAGCTTGAACTACAAACATGGAGGACAATAATGGAAGTGGAAATTGACTTGACACAAGCACAATGTGAGTGGAGTTTGCAATTGAATGAGATAGATGAGACGAGACTTGAATCATTGCAATAGGCATACCTTACTTAACAACAATAGAAGGTATGGCATGAACTTCATATTTGAGAGAAGTTCAAAGTTGGAGATTGGGTCTTGTTTGATTCCAAATATAAGAACTTAAACAATAAGCCTTGTAATTGCTAGTTAGGACCATATGAGATGGAAGGGATCTTTGATGATGTAGCTACTTATTTGTTACCTATAGATGGGGACCAAAGGACAATACTAGTAAATGGGCACAAATCACAATTATAGACACAAATAACCACCGAGGAGGAGTTTACTAAACATTTATTGTTACATCCAAAGTTTTGTTGCGTGAAAGAGACTCTCAATTTCATCACAACAAACCATTAATTTTGTGCTTTGAATAAAGGAAAAGAGTTGAAAACATAAAATGGTGGCTCTTTTCTAAAAAAGAAAGAGGAGTTGAAAACTAGCAAATGGAAACTCCTTTCAAAAAAAAATCTATGTTGGAAATTTATGACTAAAACTTTGCTTTCCTCAACATCTAAGAACATTGACATGAAGGATGCAAGGATAACTAGGAATATGGTTTCAGGTATTTATCCTTTCATTTTATTTTTGAATATAGTTATAGGTTTCTTTTAACTATAGACAAATCCACTTTATAACAAACTATCTAAAAATAGACATCTATTGACACCATGTTAATTTGATGGTACTTGATAAAAATATAATTATTAAGCATGCAAAGTACAAGAGGAAGATTTGTTCAAATCCTTCAATCATCATGATAGGATGAAAATGAAATAATTTGATCACACACATGGGAAATGTGACTACAAACGTGAGTTGACTCATTGATATATGTCAGAGTATGGCAAGTGAATATCATTCATTACCAAGAAAGCAAATGATGTTAGCATTAAAATCATTTATCATAAGTTCATAAACAAATCCCATGGTGGTAGTTTCCATACTTGTAGCTATTCTCCTCACACATGCTTTTCTTTGTAATCTATCATAGTCTTTAGTTCATTTCCCTATCTCATTTATGTAAAAAATATTTCACATGTTCTAAGTTCATTATCAACAATGGCATAAAAAACAAGTTAGGACTTCATTCAATAGTTGTTGGAAGAAGAAGTGATCATTCAGATTTTCAGGGACGCTAGATGGTTAGGGTTGTTGGAGAAGTTTAAAGGGTATGATGAACAAATTGTAGAAGAATTCATTTAGATCTACAAAGAGAGTCATTTGGTGGTCCATGGAATAAAAATAGAGGTAAGCTCTGCTATCACAAGTGACCTCTTTAGAATCCCAAATTAAGGAGATGATTAAATTGCAAATTCTAGAACTCCCTATAACAAATTAATTAAGATTTTTCATAAAGAAGGTGAATTGACTCCTAAGCTAATTCAAAACAAAAAGGGGGGAATGTAAGGGCATTAGCAAGGATAACTTTCTGGAGCCTTGGAAGATAATAATTCTACGGGCCACGAAATTTTTCACCTGTGATGGCCAATTTGGGATTATATTGGGCTCAAGAATGAAAATGTTGAGCTATTTGAGATATATGGTGGCAGAGTTTTGAGTATTTAATAAACCTACCTAGTTTCTTATATACATCTTTTCAAACCATGTAAAACAAATACAAAAGAGAAATAGGGCCCCCAGAGTACCATGACTTAATCCAATTAATTTGTAAGCATCAATTCTTGAAGAAGCTTGAAGAGGAAGAAATGTGGCAAGGATTCATGGAGACTAAGAACAAGCCTCAAAACCTCTAGTAGTCATAGAGGGATCTTCTCAGGAGGAAAAGAGTTAGAAGAAATCCTAGGAAGGAAGTAACTCCAAATGGTAGGGCTCCTCAAGCTAGAGATAAAAGAAAATAGTCAAGAATTAAGGTTTTGCCAATGGAGATTATCAACATTGACTCCAAGGAACAAGAATCAAAGATGCATATTGATAAAAACCAACCACCTTCTCTTAGGAGAAATGGGAGATGGAGACTAATATTTTCACCCCAAGAAATCTTAGAGGAAGAACAAGTTGTGGCTGAGATAATAAAGAACTTACAACAATTTGGGATATTTGTTGCCACCCTAAAAGAAGCTCTAGCAATGGAGATTCAAGAAGAGACCACTATTGAAATAATAGTCATCTAAGATCCCTCTACAACCACAAAGAAGTGTGGACAATGAAAAAGTTCCAATGTAGTAGGAGAAGAAAAAACACTACACCCAAATTGAGGAGCAACAAACTTTGTAGATAATGGACCTATCTAAGGTTGAATTTTCAATAAAACTATAAAAAGAGGAAATATAATCTTTAAATTGCCTTCTTTAGGGTAGACAAAACTATTCTTACTTTACATCAAGAGTTGAAAGAACAATTGAAATTCTTGCAAAGGAGGCTATAATTAGTCAATTGAAAGAATAACTAAAGAAAGTTAGGCATGAATCCCTAACTATCCCTCAAGAGAAGTGGGTGGAGATAGATATCTGAAGCATACTTTGTAGGAGAAGAAAGATAAAATAAATCACTAACACAAAACTTTCAAAATGCTATCATTGCCTTCCAACAAAAGTTAGATGAAGAACACATAAAAATTATTGGAATGGAGAATAAGATAAAATAGTTATATGAGGAGTTGAAAACAAAACAAGGAGTCAATATTTCTTCTCATAAGGAAAATAAAATTATACAAATTGACTTTGTGTCCCTCAAATAGTAATATCTATAGGGTTACAAGAATGGATAGAAAGATATTACTTTTTGAGGCAAGTAGAAGAGAAACTCAAAGGATAACAAAGTAACTTGAGGAAGTAAAAATAAAAAAGTCCTTGAATTTAGACTAGAAACATGTCAAATTGGTGACAACCTATTGGCATGCACAAAATACTCTAATGTATATGATTTGTTTTTAAGGGAACAATTTCTCAGATGTTGAGTATTGAGAATATCTTGTGGCCTACCTCACAATTTTGATGATGAAAAATAATTTTGGAAACATATTTTGGAAGTAGGCTTGAGCAATAGAACTTGTTATGTGAATTTTTTATACACAAATTCTTGCTTGGTCATTGGACCAATTTTATGATAAATTTATTTGTGGGAGAAGTTCAAATCAGAGCTTTCATCTCCCTCTTGCAAAATTAGGAAGCCTAGGAGATTAGGGTGAAAGAATATAATGCCAAGGAGATGAGTGTATGCCTCATGATGAGACATGAATATCCAAAAATAAATGCTTTTGTCTTAGCATTTAGGAAATATGCACACACACCTAAATTAGAAAAAAAGTATCTAAAAAACTTAAAAAGGTGTGTTGATGATTTTAAACAGTACATAGAAGGGTTTTTCAATTTGGCCTTCCTAGCCTGTACTAGAAGATGGGAGGGACTAAATAATTCTTTAAAGAATGAGGTAATTCATCCAACCAATTTAAGATGGTCTCTAAGAAGGGTAAAAAGACACTAAGAAAATGATATTAGAGTACAAAAGTGAGTGGGTAGGAATGAGATTTAGACCTCCACTACTTCTTGTCCCAATTCCCTCATGGACCACTGACATAGAGTAGGCTTATGAACAATTTGAGAATTGGAAAATAAGAGTTGACAAGTATAGAGGGCATCATGATTCTAGGTGGAATAGTTGGGTAGACCTGCAAAAGTAATATGATTGTAGCAAGATATTGGAAGCTCTGAATAGGCAAAGAGAACAACATGTAGGAGAACCTAGAAGAACTTAAATTTGGGGAAATGATGAGACCTTAAACTATTTCATTTAAAGCCAAAAAGTAACATTCTTCTCTTCCACATAATAGTTTTAAAGTAGACTTAGATGTAGTTTTAAGAACTTTTGACTTATATAAAGTAAAATATAGGATATATAGTTGGTCTACTCCTTGGAAGTCTTTATGGTCTAAATTGTTGATGTTACTAAAATTTCTTGGTATGTAGATGTGACATTTTTGCATATGTAGAATAAAATAGTCATAAATATGAAGTATTGAAGTTTTAAGCAGCAAGACACAACATTGAAGCCAAGCTCAAAAGTATTTTGAGCCCTTGTTGGCTAACATAGAACTAGATCCATAGTATTCCATATTGAAAAAGTGATCATTCAAACTTGGGTCCAGAGCATTTTAGGTTGCTCGTGAGCATCTCCTAGTCAGTTCTAAAGAGTACCTATTTAGGAGGAAAAGAGGGAAGATGGGTTTGATTGATTGTTTGATTAGATCCTCCTTTCACTACACACTTTCAAGGACATTTAACTGAGTTGAATCACAAATTTTGCAAGAGGATTCACCTACAGGTTGGTTGTCACTTGTAATTATAGGAGAGTTTAGAATTTATTGATTAATATGTGAATTTAATGCTCAACTATGCTTAAAACCCTAATTATGCAAAATCGTAAACAAATAGACGAATCCCGATAAATGCTCTCACACAGAGATGTAATATTCAGAGTAGATACATACCAGATTTTGAGATTTTGAGATGCAGAAAAGTCAGGGGCTAAAGAGTAGGCGCCCAAGCCCAAGGTGACAACTTCTTCAGGGATTTCTGAAAAATGCCTACTACTCTTCACCACTATCCCAGAGGTTTTCAGGTCTGCAAATCTGGAGGGCTTCAGGGTGGGTGCCCAAGCCTAGGCAGTGCTTTTTCCTTCAAATTCAGACTCTACACACTCTGTCACAGCCTCCTGCAACTCCACTTCCGTAGAATACAACACCTGTTACCTGCAATCACAAAGAAGGGGGTTGGGGGTTGTGGTGTTTAGGAGCTTGCCTCAATCAAGCCCTAGAATGGCATTCAAGCCTTCCAACACCGTTGTTTGATAAAGAGTGCGTATCCTTATGGGATAGAGGCAAAAATAAATTGATAAATGATTGATTCAACACAAATAGATATCACCTCGTAGGTGTAGCTCACATATAGATGAAAATCTTTCAACACATGAGAAGATGAAGCCAAATCTGCATAACAAGCACAATAACAAGACAAGTCTGCTCTGCAACAATGAATGCTTTGAATGCTCTACAATCATAAATTTCGCTAAAAGTTCATAATCATCTTCTAGTTTACAAATGAAACCCTAAACATGCTTATATATGCATTCCCGCTACAAATTTCATAATTCAAACTTAAGATGTCAGCAATGGAACCTTTTAACGATCACATAACCGACATTTAAAATTTAGGTCCCGACCAAATAGGGAAGGACTAGGGCACGAGTGCGCAAGCCATAGGCCCCATTTTCAATGTAGGATTAAGTTCAACACTGTCCCCTTAGCCCCATTTGACATGGGTTTTTAGAGATTTTGCATCGGGAGTTAAAATGAACGTGCATGATGAAAAATAAGGGACCCGAGAGCTAAACTTAGGAGGTAAAAGTCCTAGGGGGACATTTTACAACGTAACAATATCATAATCCTGATTTTGGTTACTTTTGTAGCATGGTAGGACTCTAAAGGTGTATCATAATTCTTGGGTATTATCACCATGCTTTTTTTTAGGAAACATAGTCGACAAAAATAACAAAACTACAAGAAAGAAGAAAGTAGGTATGAGTTAGCAAATTACACCAATCCAAGGTTTACAAAAGCAAAAATTTAGTGTAGTCAAAATTGTCAGTATAACACTCTCCCACACTTGTCTCCTAGAAGGATGGAAGGAGTTTCTATTTTTTTAAGATTGTAAGAATGAAATAAGGGTCATCACTAAAGAATAAGATTAAAGATTTAGTCTTTTCCATGATGACCAAGATTAGAGGAGGCAGTTAAGAACACGTTGTTTATTAGGAATCTGAAAAGAAATAAATGTCATACCCGTATAGCATAGGAATAGGCATGCATGCCTAGTTCCTTGGGTATTAACCAATTATAAGAAAGTTAGTTAGAAATTCTCTACTCTAAAAAGTAATTGTTCTAACTCTTGGATAACAAATTTATAAAACAATAGAAAACAAGATAGTATATGTTAAACCCTGAAATAAAATATCATAATTTGACATGCTGCAAAAAATACCTCCTACTTATCAATTGATGAGCTAAAGGGGCTCTATAATGAATGGTTCATAAGGCACAACACTTGCTGAAGGTTTTGCAAATGGGGTAGCAAGCTAAGTGGGCTTGACCTTGGGGGAAACTCCATGGTTAAGCGCGCTTGAGTCGGAGTAGTACTGGGATGGGTGACCTCCCGGGAAGTCCTGATGCTTCACCCCTGTGTGCATCACCCAGATGTAATGAGTGCTAAGTGGACCATTCATTAACATGAGAGATGGGTTCATGTGAACCACTACTCATGAAATATGGGTCATGTGTTTGACTCAAAAACTATGCAGTTAAACCCTGAAATAAAATATCATAATTTGACATGCTACGAAAAATACCTTCTACTTATCAATTGATGAGCTAAAGGGGCTCTATAATGAATGGTTCATAAGGCACAACACTTGTTGAAGGTTTTGCAAATGGGGTAGCAAGCTAAGTGGGCTTGACCTTGGGGGAAACTCCATGGTTAAGCACGCTTGAGTCGGAGTAGTACTGGGATGGGTGACCTCCCAGGAAGTCCCGATGCTTCACCCCTGTGTGCATCACCTAGATGCAATGAGTGCTAAGTGGACCATTCATTAACATGAGAGATGGGTTCATGTGAACCACTACTCATGTGTTTAACTCAAAAACTACGTAGTTAAACCCTGAAATAAAATATCATAGTATATGTTAGTTAAAATCTTTGCAAAACTTATTTTATTAATCAATGGGAATTTTATCATAGTATATGTTAGTTAAAATCTTTGCAAGACTTATTTTATTAATCAATGGGAATTTTAACATTCTTGCAAACTTATTAGTCCCTGCCGTAACTCTTGTTTTCACCTCCATCTATTAATTTTGCTTCGTTAGTAGTGCGAACGAAAAAATTAATACTTTGGCCAAAGTTTTTCTTTTTTCCACAATTTTGTGCAGAATAAATTCTTATAACGTGATTTTCTGATTGGGTGATTGATTTTAAGCCCATTGGTAATGATTTTTTTAGCACTGTGGTTGCGACTGATTCTGTCTAGGTTTGTGATTTTAAGCGCACCCATTTGAAGAAATTTGGAGAATTTGCATGTAAGTTGTTTTTTTGGCACAAAGGTTTTGATTTCAGTCCAGAAGGTGATATGTTGTATTGTATTTCATGGTTTTAAAGTAGTCTACTTTTACCTCCAATATGCTGCAAATATATTTTATTCTCTTTATATGCTGCAAATATATTTTATTCTCAAGTTTTGGTTTTTGATGTGTACCTCTCCATGAATAATTAGGTGATATATAAACAGGGTTCTTTTTAATTCCTTGTTGTATGATGAGTTTATTTTTGCATTTAAATCTAGGAACAACTTACCTCTCAGTGCGGCAAAAAGAGATATGCAACAAGCAATCTGTAATGATATGCCAATGACATAAGTCCCCTGCTAATCTACAGTATCTCTGTGGTTTCTAAATGTATTATTCTGGGATTCTAATCCTGGCTGGGCCCTATATTGATATAAAAAATTATGCAAGGAAACTTAAGAATTGTCTCGACTCTCAATTACACATACTTACCTTACATGCCAAGTACTCATTTGTTTTGGTAACTTTCATCTTCTATTTCTGAACATCTTAGGCCCAGTGTCATCTCAAGTTTCAACTTCACCTCATTATGAAGAGATTCCACAATTCTCTTTTTTCCAAAATATCAGTCCAGAAGGTGATATGTTGTATTGTATTACGTGGTTTTAAAGTAGTCTACTTTTGCCTCCAATATGCTGCAAATATATTTTATTCTCTTTAAGTTAAAGATATGTACATGTTGCTATGTTGTCTATTTGTTCAAAGCTTTCAAGTTTCATCGTGGCATTTTAATGAGATGACACCTCTGCCAGGCCAAACTGTTAACGTGCTTCGTTTATGCTCCCCATCTTGGCAAGTGTGACTCGGAAGTTAGCAGGTGCCTGCCAAAGAAAGATAGAGAAAGTTTTGGCTCATCTTTTTTGAATTGTTTTATTATGCTAAGTTGGATTTTTTTTGGGGTGCATGGACAGAGAATGAGAAGAGGATTCAAGAATTTGATAGTGTTTTTTCTTATTTTCCTATACCTGTTAATATTTAGAACAAATTTACTATGAATTTTAAGCAATGTCTGGATTTTCGAGACTGGGATTTAGGATTGATTATCTATCAGAGTTTTCAGGGTGGGTGATATGCAGAGGAAACTAACTAACTTAATATAGTGATCTCTGAAAACTTTGTTGTTGTTTCTTTGCCTACGGAAAGGTGACTTAGGGTAAACTGTATTTTTTTTCAACAACCCTTCTGTTTGCAGTCCATGAGACCACATTTCATTGGGGGTATTCTGTCACCGTTCATGTGCCTTTTCTATGCTTCCACATTTTGCGCCAGCGCAGTTGCAACTATAACATCTGACAAAATTTCTTTATTTTATATGCTTTGATGGTTGTCCATACCCGGTTCCAAAGCTCCCATTTAGGCACACGCAGGGAGGATGCTGGCAAGGGTTCTGAAGTTTGGCTTTAAACCTGCCAACTGCTTTTATTGAAACATTCTAAATCCTTTTCAACAATTTTTTTACACTTGTTTTACACCTGCAAACTACTTTTATTGAAACATTCTAAATTCATTTTGTGCACATCATGTAATCGCTGCATCCCACGAGATGATGCCTCTTTGAGGCACTCATACGCGGCCCAATTGCATTGGCTTGAAAACTTCTAAAACCTTGTTCCACAAATCCATTTTCATACTTATCCTACAATCGCTGTACTCCTATAATGGTGCCTCTTTGAGGTTGTACTCCTATTGTCATGTTATTCAGGTTTTTGATGGAATCTTGCATTATATTCACTTCCACTGAGATGCATTACAGAGACCATCACACTACTAGTCAAGCTACACTAATGTACAGTATCAACTAAGTGTCTTGTACTTTTAGATGGTTTTCTTTTGCCATGGCAGTACAAACTTTAAATGTCAAATCATATTGAAAAAAGAAGTGTTCGTGTATGGCGATTAGTCTATGCTTAAAACATCAAAATTGAAATCTTATGAGCATTTTCTAAAGTGGCTTGAATAATTTTTTTACACAGGCACGCCCAGCTCTGGAGAATGAATCTACATCTTACACAGTAGAAAATTTATCTTTAACTCTAATTCGGCCAGTTCAAATGATTTAAAAAAACTTCATTGTTTGATGTCTCACATAAATGGTAGTAAATTCTATGAGTCTGCTTCTAACTAGGCATGCTCAGCGTACAAATTTCATGTAAACAAACCAATCAAACCCATTTGCATCCACCTAATACAGAAAACTGGGACTAATAAGCTATTTTTTTCCCGCAACTGCAGCAGCAGCTTTAGGCAGGGACTGCTGCTGCAGCGCAGCCCTTGTTTTTAATTCATTCTTAGTCACATTCTATGAGAGGAGCAAGGGCCCACTTAGGCTAAGGATGAAGCATCATCTTTGTGGTATTTCTAGATTAGGTTCATTTCAGTAATTGTTAATCTAGAAGTAATTTTGTTGTCAAGCTTTATTCTTGTTAGTAGTTAGTGCATAACTTATAAGAGTTTAACATTTGGTATTTGCATTGTTTTTTTTTTTTTAAATTTTTTTGTGATTACTTTATTTTCAATTATTTGTTTCATATGCTTTGAATTAAAAAATTTCTAAGAGTAATTGTGTATTTAAAGACTAGATTTTCTTTGATATCAACAATGTAAAATTTTTATAGAAGAAATTTAGCTATTTTTTATTTTTTGGTAAAATTTTTATAGAAGAAATTTAGCTATTTTTTATTTTCTAATAGAAAGAGTTGTTTATCAAAAGACTTATTTTCCCTATCAAAAGACTTATTTTCTCTATTATAAATAGCCTTGGACACCGTTGAATTGACATTATTCAAATTTAAGTGAAGGTTCAACGAACCTCATCAGTCCTATCCAGGGAGCTCACAGCATAGCAAGAGAGGTGAGATCATCTTGAAGATGCCCATGTTGGTGGCCACAGTCATGCAAAGTGCTAATATTGTATTGTAACTAAGACTAAGTTCTAATAGATTGTAAGCCCTTATAGTAGAAATTATTGATGTATTTATAATTATTGAACACACATATATTGAATCTTATTTATTATCATATGATTGTGTTGATTTTGAGTTTTATTATGCATTGGTTATGAGTGTTTGTGTTAAGGGTGCATAGTTGGACACTCCTTAAGTGGACCCTCCATCCATGTTTGCATTAAATGGTATCAGAGTGGAAAAAGTTCTTGCAAAGTGTTGAGGAAAAATAAAAGGTTGAAGATATCTTCCATCACAAGTTTTTTGGGCAAAAGGTATTGAGATACTCAATAAAGGAGATAAGTTTATCTATCTTCCAACATCATAGTGTTAGGTACAAGATAATAGAGGTCATTGAGGTTGTTGATAGGGCATCAAGTGTGAGATAGTAAACATCACATCAACGAAGAGTGTAAAGTTATGTTTCAACATTTATGTTGTTGGGAAGAAAATAACCAACTCATTGAGGTTGTTGATAGATCATTAAGTGTGAGGAAGTAAGCATCACATCAATGAAGAAGGATTGATGAGATCAAGCAAATAGACCACTGACCGAGAGGTAATTCATAAGAGTAAAAAATAAAAGTGAAGCAAAAGGACCTCCCTACAAATAGAGGCACTGATAATGAGACAATCTAATAGTGGTATATAAAAGCAAGGTTGAAAGTGAGATTTGACATAAATTGTGAAAGAAAAAGGTTGATAGATGATCTATAAACTCTTTCTTTGGAATTCATAAACCAATAATTAATCTACTATGCTACTTTCAATTTCAAATGATGTGTCAATAATTTTTGGGAGGGAATTGTTAAACAAATGGAAGAATAATATGTTGCTTATAAATAAAACATAAGAATTTATCCTAGAAACTCTCCAAAGAGAGAAAAACTAGACTAAATGGTAGTGGAAAATGTCTACTACCTTTATTAAAATCAAAATTTACCAAGTACAATAGTATGCATGCATGCAAGTTGCCCCTTACTCCTTTAATGGCTATATGGTTGTCTTAGCCTTTTCAAAACTACTATGAATAGTTGGAACCTCTAATTCTTGTTCATTACAACTTTATTAATTCCTCCCATGTTTTTCTTTGCAACTAATACAAGCACATATTTATAGAAACTCACACTACAAAGTTCTCCTAGGCCTTGGAAGAATTTCTATTGTCAGAAGTAGATAAAACCACACTTGTTCAACTTGAATTATGAGTTCCAATGCCTATATAATTTGTGGACATTACTACTCCTAGGGTATAGTTTTGGATGTGTACACACTTTTCATACAGTCTAGATTCTGACATACTCATAATATAGTCTATGTTTGATACAATTTTGTAACACTATCAAACACCTATCCCTACATCTAAGTTCAATTCCAACTTATTGTTCACAAACTTCCATATCTATGTGTTATTTATTACATTTTTAAATGATCCATTTAAATCATGCCTCCCTTATTAAAGAGGTTTTTGGTCCCACAAAATCTTAGTGAGACTCAGGTTGGGGAGAAGATTTTAGAACATAATGTTATTAGGGATCATACACTTATAACATTTATATAATGTTCTAATATAAGGTTATAAAACCTTATGTTATAAAACATATACCATTTAATAATTAATAATATAATAACTATTAGATTATTAATTATTTATAAATGGTTGCTTTGAATGGGTGTGACTAATACCCTTTCAGGTATTTAGACACCCCTTCTCTTATATTTCAGGAGGTTCTCTCTCATTTGAGAGGGGGTGAATCTGGAGTTTTATAGTGAATTATATCATTATGCACAAAAGGTATTATTGGCCATCTGGTAGTATGTAGAGGAGTATGTCCCCAGGTTCAGTCTATTTCTTAATAAACTATTATTTGTAAGTGTTTTAATAAAATGATGCTTTATGGGGTTTTTTACTCGAAAGGGTTTTGCCCATGTATATCTTGTGTAATGTGTTAAATCTATGATTGTATAATTCTCTTTTCTATTTATTTTATATTTTCTATATAATGATTAGTATCCTAAAATCCTAATTTCTAACATGGTACCAAAGCAGGTTAGCTTATACTAATCATTTTTACAGGTTATACTAGAAGATATGTAGAACTTGATGGGAAACGTATTTATGTTCAATCAACACATGTGCAAGTCCATCTTTGCAATACATTTGGTTTGCTTTTTCTATTATTTTAAAAATTCATTGATTCATTTTCTCATTTTAAGTTGTTGATGGTGTACATTCATCTATAATTACATTAAGTAGCCTAATTTATCTTGGGTAAAACCACATGCATGAATAGATAATTTTTAGCCTATTCCTTCTAAGTTTCACCTTAATAAACACAAATAATATGCTTGTACTATAGATAGACCATTGTCCCATGTTAAATATATCATGGAGCATTTATATACCTTTGATCTTTATATGACCAATTTTTTATCATGAAAAACCAACTTTCAGATTTATAAAATGAGATATGACATAGTGATCATCAAAAGGCCTATTTCAAGACTTGTAAGAGCATCTATTAGGACGTCTTTTAAAAGAAAACATTACTCTTTCCAAATATCAAGTTGAAATTTTAATGCTAAAATTTATACATCTCACCATCTATACCCTTCGATATCATTTTATTAAAAAATTTGAAATAATTAATTGCACCAAACTTAGATACTTTGTTTCTAAAATTTGGAAGCATCCCCTCATCAAACTAGACAAATTTCATAAATGTTGAAAATATTATTTTCAAAAAAAACATATGTTTATGACATAAAGATTTTAGTCTAAGCTCTTAATTCAAATATTTTGTGTGTTCCAAATGCCTTTTTTGAGGGATGGCATACACTAGTCGACAAGCCTTAGAGTAATGATTGGGCAATACCATGAGAAAATGCCATCATGTTTCTATGGCTTGCGATCCCCTAATTCTAAAGTGGACATTAGTATGGTCGTGATCCTTCGTATAAAGGTCACAATCCTTACATTGTTATAATATTCACAAATTCACAAAAGCCTTCGATCACTTTTTCGTTGATTCCTTTATTTTTTTATGGTTTGAATTAATCATGGAGTGTCCAGCCTACGAGGATATTAGGGGCAACTACAAGGATACTCTGACTGTTGACTCTTTGTCCAACCTGTTTGAAGAAGAGAGGTTAGCTAAACTCGCGGTGTACTTGATCAAGATTCATAGCAGAAGATATAAGATCCAAAAAGCAAAAGAGTTCAGTTTGAGGCCATGTGGGTGATCTGCCTTTTGTGGATTGGGGCCCCCCTGTGGGTTTTTTTTGGATCTCTTTGCAGCTTGTTTTGGTTTCTGTGGTCCCATAGGCTGTTTGGCCTCATGGACGTTATTAAAAGCCTTCATTCATTCATTGTTACTAACACTCTTAAGAGCCTTTCAAATAACACTTTTGACAAATCTTGGTTGGCCTCTTTATCTAGCACATGCCTATATATGGATTTCATGCCTTGCCGATTAAAGAACATTGGCCCTTGTCGGGCACACACCTAATAAAGGGATTTTGACTTCAAATTGAATGCCAATTTTTTTTGCTTATGAAGTGCATGCTAAATAGCATTATTTTAGAATTTGATTTTTGTTGACCTTACATCCTTCACATAGGCATGTCCCTAATAATGTGATTTCAATCTTTAATTTGAAATGCCTTTTTTTCCTAAGAGTGGTGTGCACCTATACAAGCAAATTTGACTTGTTGAGTGTTCATTTTTCCCTTGTTCGTAACACACTTGTATATGAAATATAAAATTGAAAATGTTAACACCATTTTTCCTTGTCGAGTGTGCCCCAAATAGTGCAATTTTGATCTAGAACTTTGAACTTGCAATCTAACATTACAAATGTGTTCCCTTGACAATGTAAATTTGTTCTTTGATTTAAATATCCATTTTTCTTTACAAAGGTGTGCACTAACAATTCAATTTTGGGCTTTATTTTGGAACTTGATTTTAACTCACATAGGTGTGTACCTCACAATGGAAATGTAGATTTTGCAAAGAGAACTTGTTCTTCCTTTCTAGACGCACCCCTCATGGTGCAATCTAGACTAATTTATCATTTATTATAGTTTCCATTCATAGGTGTTCACCTGATAAGGTAATAACAACCCTTAACCTCAAATCTTGCCTTCTCCTTCATATGGTTTACTTTCATTATTTGACATAACAAGACTCTCCCTCCTTTTCCTCCTATTTGTAGGGTGGTTGTATTTGTTCAATCTCTACATAACAAGATTGGGCACATGCTTTGTCCAAGTTTTGTGGATTGGTGGTGAATATTCTCCTTTTGATATAAGGGTGAAGTCCTCCAAGGTACTTGACCAACATATCTTCTTCTAAGTCTATGCCTACCAACATGGCTTGTCTCTAGAACTCCGTGGTCTAGTCCTGCACACTTTTATCATCATTTTTTTTCAAGAAAATCCACTTAATCTTTCGTTCATATTTGTGGCATATGGGATAGAAATTCTTTTGAACTAGTTCTTTAAATTATTCATATTTGGGTGGTTTTAGCTCATGGTTTTCTAATTGCCATTTGATGGTTTCATGTATAGCATTTCCTATTTATTTGGTGCTTGAGATGGAGATTTTGATAGTGAGTTTTTTAGGTATTGTTATGTTGCTAGAATTACTCTAGATCTCTGATTGGTGATACTCTTGTAAAGGCTTAGAATTTGTGAGTGTATTTTTGTTTCAAGGTGTGCGCTCTTGGTCTCCTTGTGCTATGCAGTGTAGCACTTGGGTTTGTGACAAGGCTTAACCACCTCTCGTGGATTCATTAACTCTGGTAGTTGTATCAGGCATTAACATGTTGATCTTTTGGTGCAACAGAAATCATCTTTCCAACAATTGGTATCAGAGCCTAGGTCACAGGTTCAAACCCCTCACTTGCGCTGGGGGGATTGTTGCAAGGTGTGCGCCTTCGTCTCCTTGTACTGTGCAGTGCAGCTCTTGGGTTTGTGACAAGGTTTAATTGCCTCCCATGGATTCATTAACTCTGGCGGTTGTATCAGGCTTTAACAGGTTGATCTTTTGGTGCAATGACAACTGTCTTTCCAACAATTGTAAACTTTGATTACTAAATAATACCATGAGTTGCTTTGGAGTGTGGTGTTTTCTCCTAAAAGGATTCTCCCCACGTAAGTCGTTGTAATGCCTCTGATGCTTGTGCCTTGTTATTTGTTGAATTTTATTTTGCATCATGTTATTAGCAACGATATTTTATTATGCCTAAAGGTGTTTTCCAATGTGTTTTTTTAGTGGTATCTAGGAATTTGCCTATGGATGTATATGTTATGATTTTATATGTTGAACCTTTCAGTGTTATTGTTCCATTATTTTGATGAGTATATATAATGTACAAATGTGTTTATTGTACATGGATTATTAGTGTGGATTACTATCCATTATTATATCTCTGTTATTATGATTGATAAATCATGTTATATATGATGCTTATTCAGTTTATATGATATGATTCCATGTTAGGTGTTTATGCTTTGCTTTAGCTATTATACATGAGTAGGTATTCCAAATGTTTGACCTGAGTGTGTAGGTATAGGGTATTCCCCAATGGTGGTTATAAATGAGACTTTCGTATTGGGTTAAATCTATGTGTTAGCCTTTATCTCACATGATTCAAGCATGAGATGGATGATGTGTACCCCTGTGTAAGCCTAGATATGAATTGGTTGTGATTTAAATATCTATAAGTTGTGAAGACCCATAAAGTGTGCAAAATTCCTTTGTGTGGGTTTAATTGTATATTAGTACTTTGCATTTAAAATTATCTTGAAATACATGCTTGACGGTTTGTGAAAAATATATTTAATTAATCTTTTGCAAAAAAGCCTAGGGCATTTTATTAATCCTTGTGTATAGAGAAAATATAATAAAGAATATTCCCTTAGAGAATTAAAATATAATGCATGAATAAAATGGAATTGTTTTATTTTTGAGAAGTTTATTAAATTAAATTTGCCTTAAGGAAATATTAATATTGCGTGAATTTAAATTAAATGGCCTTGGTAAAAAAACAATCAATATCATTATTTAAATAGATGGAAATTGTCTTTCAAAAAGGAAAAAGGTTTAATTTGATTTAAATGGCATGTTTTTGATATTAGTAAATATGGTATTGAAAAGGCCCAGACCCTTTAATTGAGAACAACCAAAAGGAAGATGAAAAGAGTTTCATGAAAAATGAGGCTAACAACTACACCAACAAAAACAAGAAGAAAAACAATGGAACAACAAAGGAATAGCAACAAAAAAAAAGATCATTTGATGTCTGCTAGTTTTTGTAGACCATTGGTAGCTTGCCACTCTTTTAAGTAAATCCACCTTGTCGATGAAGGTAGCATCATTAGGGTCTTCTTTGGTGCCTTTTCCTTTCTCCTTCTATTTTGCGGTTTTGGCCCTAGTCCTCCTGGTTGGCCCTTCCTTCCTATCCCTTTGGCATTTTTGGAGCTCAGACTGGAGAACATACAAGTTGGTGGTTGAGTTCTTTATAGTTTCCTTGCTAAAAAGACCACCTCAACAAGGTTTTTCTTGAGATCATACTATTTTTTCTAAATTTCAATCATGCTCTATTCCAAGCCTTCCCATCTATTAAATTTGGCCGCAAATTTTTCCACCTCCCCCATATCTCCACATGGTGCAGTCACGGTAGGAGGGTTCATAGAATGAACTATCCAAATCATGCAGCAAGAGTAAACACAACGGAAACAACTCAAAGATATGAAACAAACGCAGATTCAATCATTTAGTATATCATAGAATTCAAATACAAATTGACCGGCAACATGCAAGCTTACAATTAGGGCTCACAGGCTTGATTACAGAATATCAGAATATGCTAAAGATATAGCTTTGAAGCTCCTTCACTTAAGAATTCAAATTAAGAACTATGAAGCAATTGCTAAGTACTTTCCTAGGCATCTATTACATCAATATATAACATCTCCGGAACAATAGATTCCTCTGCATCGACCAAGGAAGATCACAAACTCCAATGAAGAGTTGTAACATGTGTACACGGATAGGTCAGACCTAATTGCATAGAGTTCCTCCACAAATGAATGGAATGATGTGCGAATCTTGGGAAAGTCGGCCACGAACCAAAGATCAATGAATGATGTGTCATTAGGCTCCACAAGTCGAGGAATGCTCCACAAGTCTTCTCCTTTAGCTAATTATCAGAGGTTGTTAGGATGCTTTGTTCTGAGAAAATAGTTGATCTTCTAATAGCAATAACTTTTCGATACTTGATCCAAATGCTCTAAATTTCAGATATGTTGTGCATGAATGAATGTAGATGCTAAATCCAGCTCTGCAAGATCTGAAATGCAACGTGGTAGAATGTAGACCAAAATACAGAAACTTCTACTGACTGAACTGCCTAAACTGAACTGGAAAATGAAAAGAAACAAACTAAATTGTAAACAAATTGAAATGCAAATGTTTTTGGTTGATGCAAGATTGCTCATGAACCAGGGATGCTCTTGCATCAGACATCCAAGGTTATTGTAAAAGTGAGTCCCTCACTTTGCTGGGGCTAGAGGAAAACCAAGACGGTCCACCCTAGCCTAAGAAACCCATGATGAATCTTCTTCTGGTCTACCTTTCCACTTCACAAGGTATTCTTTGTATTGTCTTCCTCTGGTGCTGCATCCAAATCTGTTGTCCAAAATGTCTTCAATCTTCTTCGATGCTTGTTGTGGTAACTGCTTCTTCAAGTCTTCCTCAAGGCTGTCACTGAACTCTGCTTCATGATACTGATATAGGTCTGCATTGTTGAAAATAGGTGAAATACCCAATGTCTAGTAGCTTCACTTCATATGCAATTCCTGAATCAAATTTTTTGAGTATCCTACAAGGTCCAAACTTATTCAACTTCAACTTATTATATGTTCCAACTGGAAATTTTTCTTTTCTCAAGTACACCATCACTTCATCTCCAACTATAAATTCCTTATGTCTTCTCTTCTCAGGGTCATCCCACAATAATGGGTTACACTTTTTGGCCAAACTTGACATTGAAATCAACATTTTAAACTAAATCTTCACTTTCTGACACCTATAGCTGCTAAACCATTAGGAATTTGAAGATGATGCGAACTAGTGATTTGTGATATTTTGTTTGTAGATTCTAAATATATATAGTTTAAAAAACTTGGAGTTAAATTGTAAAAAAATTTGCGTCTCCTTTGATAACTAGTTTTTAATAGTAAACAACATTTTTTTAAAGTGATCCGTATTCTGTAGCACATAACATTTTTTTTTCTACAAAGGATAAAATTCTGATTCTTTTGAATTTAGATTGGTAACACCGATATATAGGGCATGCATTTGGTTTCATAATGTTTTGTTGAATATTTTTTTTTAATTAAGTTTTGAAGTCAAACCAATTATAATTTAGACATAGGCATATTCCATAAAACATAACTTTTTATGTATGTATCAAAATTTAATTTTTCTTTTCTTGTTGAAACAAGGACATCAATACCTAGGGCATAGATATTTTTTAGAATTTTTTTTCACTAATTTACTAATTTTCCATGTGTGTAGAACAAAGAACTTGATGTTCAATGAAAAACCTACATTCACAAGAAATAAAAAATATATATAATAATCAAATTAAATATATTTAAAATTATACTTTTTGGGAAGCTTATAATAAGGACTACATACTTACAAAACATAAATTTTAAATGAATTCATTTGATCCCCCAAAAGGTAAATCAAAAGTAGTTTTTTATCAACATTTTGATAGGTGTAGAGAAGACTCCATTATAGATATGGTTTAAAACTAGCAGGGTTCTATCCAAGGGGGTTTGAATCTAAGGGGGTTTGATCAAACCCTTGTTAATTAAAATCCTTTAAATGGAACCTTTCAAGGCTTAAATCATTATATTTTCTAAAAATATATCATTTCAGCAAAAATTAGGATGTCCTAGAAAGTGTAACCCATTATTGTGGCAACACCCCTCATCTGCTTGTTGCTTATATTTATTGTTAATGTCCTCTAGATGCTTCTTTACCTAACTATGCACTGTCTCCATATGTCCTGCAAATTCTTCTGCTTCTGCACTTCTCTTTTCTTCTAAACTAAGATCTCTCAATTCTACAACTCCTCTAGGGTTTACTCCGATAACAATATCAAAAGGTGTCCTTCTAGTACTCCTATTCATGGAATTATTGTATGCAAACTCTGCTTGTGAAAGATTCAAATCCCATCTTCCTGTCTTTTCTCCAACCAAACATCTCAATACGTTTCCCAAACTCCTATTCACTACCTATGTCTGTCCATCAGTTTGTGGGTGAATTGTTGAACTGAACTTCAAATCTGTCTTCATCTTCTTCCAAAGTGTCCTCCAAAAATATCTAAGAAATTTGATGTCTCTATCTGAAATTATACTCTTAGGTAATCCATGAGATCTCACAATTTCCTTGAAAAATAGATCAGCTACATGCACTGCATTAGTTGTCTTCTTACAAGGTATGAAATGTGCCATCTTTGAAAATCTGTCTACCACTACAAATATAGAATCATGTCCTCTCTGTGTCTTAGGTAATCCCATCACAAAATCCATACTTATGTCTTCCCAAGGTCTCTCCGGTATTGTCAAAGGTTTATACAATCCAGTATTCTAACTACTCCCTTTTGCAACTTGACAAACTCTACAAGTATGTACAAACTTCCTAACATCCTTATGTATTTGAGGCCAAAAGTAGTTTTCACTTACCAAACCCACTGTTTTATCAATGCCAAAATGTCATGCCAATCCACCACTATGTTTCTCCTTGATCAAATTATCTCTCATTGAACTTCTAGGTATGCATAATTGATTTCCTCTGAACAACATATATTCTTGAATGAAATAGTCCAACCATTTACCCCTATCTGTCACAACAGGTTCCTTACATGCTTTCCAAGGTTCTGCAAAATCAGTGTCCCCCTCATACAGGTTCTTCAATTCATCAAATGTAACATACACCCCTGTATATGTTTTTCCTCTGACTATTTTTTTGTTCTTTTTTGGGTTTTCTGTTGTTTATGTTTTATGGGTTGTTTTGCATGTTCGTTTTTTGCTTTGCATGTGCATAATATGAACTAGATAAACAAACCCAGAAAATATAAAACTAATTTGCAAAAACAAAGAGCAACCCAGTTCATAAAATGCACTAAAACTAATTAAAATGAAATACCCACTTGGAAATCTTCAACTTTATTTATTGCGAGAATATGTAGCAGCATTACATGGCCATGGGTATTGCTTCAGAACTCATTCAATACAAAGAAGATGTTGTTTTTGTGTATTGTGATAGTGGACCAGTCCCTAGGCGACCCCTTTTGTAGGTATAGGCAGCTTCAACAAGCAAGAAATGACATGCAATAAATCCCACGTCCTTGACAGTACTGTATGAACCAGCTGAAGGGGAAATACTGTTGATCAACACTAAAAATCTGCCCTTTATCCTCCTCAAATTGCTCAAAAATGTTCCTCTAGGGTGGACGATCTATTCACAGTCATAAGCCAGCCCAAATACACCTTCAAAACATCACAACAACTCTACTAACAGTACGACTTGTACCAACAGAAGTACAGCATGTATAGGAAGTCTACAATCAGCAAAATAAACTCTATTCTAATGCTCAAATCTGTGTATTATCTCTGTCTCAGGTCTACACAATTAATGTCTTCAAAAATCATCATGGATTCTTCATGAAATCTCCACACATGCTTTCCGGGATGCACAACTGAAGCTCATGAGTGAAGCCTCCCTGAACCCCTTCCTAATGCACTCTTTCATACACAAGGAAAGGCAATTTGCAAAGGTTGTCATCTCTACAAATTGTTGTCTGAAAATCAAGAGCCAATGCTCAAACCCTAGGCCAAAGCCAAAACTCAATGTGAGAGCAAATAACATAGAAGCAAGCATAAGCAAATGAAGTTCATTTTGCTCTTTTAACCTCCTCCATACCCAACGCCCAAGAAAGAGAGGAAAAATAATTTATTTTTTATTTTAAAACATCCCCTTAGTTCCTCATGAGAGGGGGACTCCTTTCTAGGCACAACACTTTTAACTTTAAGTTATAACTTAAGATTATAACATTAAGTTATAATATAACTTAAGATTATAACATTAAGTTATAATATAACTTAGAGTGACCACCACATGAAATAAGTTAAATCTTTAATTTAACTTATAAAATCGACATAGCTCTAGAAGATTCGACTCCTGAATCTCGTGCCCAAGCTCTCGCACTGTCCTACTAAAAATAGAAATTGGCTTTGTCATGACTTACTATAAATAGTAAGTCCTCCACTGACTCCCTAAACACTACCGTTAGCCTACGAGAGTCCCATGATAGGCTAACCCTGACCTCCCGGAGTGATGAGTTAAGTGGGGGACATTACATCAAATCCTATCACTTCAACTCTTATCTCTGTTAACAAGTTCCTTCTCCTACTCAATGCATCTGCAACTTTGTTTGATTTTTCACTCCTATGCTTCAATACAAATGTATAAAACTGCATGAACTCTACCCATCTCATATGTCTCTGACTCAACTTACCTTGATTGTTCAAATATTGTAAAGCTTGATGATCTGTATACAACACAAACTCCTTAGGCAACAAATAATGTCTCCACTTCTTCAAGGCTTGAATTATGGCATAAAACTCTTGATCATAAACTGAATATCTTCTCCTCACATCATTCAACTTCTCACTAAAATATGCTACTGGTCTACCTTCCTGACTTAACATTGCTCCAATTGCACTCCCACTTGCATCACAATCTACTTGAAATACCTTATTGAAATCCGATAATGCTAAAACAGGTTGCTCTGTCACCTTCTGCTTCAACAGTTCAAAACTTTTATCTGCTCATGATTTCCACTTAAAGTCTTTTCGGTCACCTCTCATTGTCTCTGTCATAGGATTACAAACTGAACTAAAATTTCTGATGAACTTCTGGTAGAAACTAGCTAATTCATGAAATGATCTGACTTCTCCAATGCTCTCCAGTGTAGGCCATTCAACAATTGCTCTTACTTTCTTAGGGTCCACCTTCAATCCTTCTGCATAATCACAAATCCCAAATATACCAAATCTTCTTTCATGAAACTACACTTATTGATGTTTATCAGCAATTTCTCTTCTCTCAGTCTCTGCAAAACTTGTCTCAGGTGCTACAAATGTTCTTCTTTTGTCTTACTAAAAATTAGAATGTCATCCAAATATACAATAACAAACTTACCCAAGAATTTCTTCAAGACTTCATTCATCAATCTCATGAAAGTACTAGGTGCATTTGTCAGTTTAAAAGGCATCACTAACCACTCATACATTCCTTCATTTGTCTTAAAAGCAGTCTTCCATTCATCTCCTTCTCTGATTCTGATCTGATGGTATCCACTCTTCAAATCTATCTTTGTGAAATATTTTGCTCCACTCAAACAATCCATGATATCATCCATCCTAGGTAAGGGAAATCTATACTTAACTGTGATCTTGTTTATTGCTCTAGAATCTGTACACATTCTCCATTCTCCATCCTTCTTAGGTGCTAACACTGCAAGTACTACACAAGGGCTCAAACTTTCTCTGGTCAAACCTTTTCTCAACAACTCCTGTATCTGTCTATTTAATTATTCATTCTCTATCAGTTTCATTCTATGTGTTGCTTTGTTAGGCAAACTAGCTCCTGGTATAAGATCCATGTGATGACTGATACTCCTGATTGGTGGCAATCCCTCAAGTACATTGCCTGATATGATGTCTTCATACTCTATTAGTAATTCAGTTATCTCCTTCGGTTGTGATTCAATCTTCCTCTCCAATGTTTCAGGTTTCTTAGGGATCAAAGAATAACACATATTCTCATGTCTCAAACCATCCAGAAATTTTCTTGCATCTACCAAACAAATTCTAGCATTTCCACATACTTCATTCTTAGGATCATCTTCCAAAGGAATCAAAGTAATTCTCTTCCCATTTGATGTTATATTGTATGTATTCTTTCTCCCATCATGTATAGCTTTTCTATCATACTGCCAAGGTCTACCCAACAAAATATGACATACATCCATAGGCATAATATCACCCAATACTTCATCATGATATGATCCAATATGAAATTTCACCAAACATTGTTCACTTATCAGTACCTTATGATCATCCTAAATCCACGCTATCTGATAGGGCTTAGGGGGTCTCAATCTTTCCAAATTCATCTTAGTTACCATCCCCTCTGAAACTAGGTTATCTCAACTACCACTATCAATGACAACTTTACAACATTTACCTCCTGATTTGCATCTTGTTCTGAACAAACTCTTCCTCTGCGGTGGTTCCTCATTTGTTTCTACTTGAAATAGTGCTCTCCTCATCACCAGTGATTCTCCTTTCTTAGTTTTGCCAACTGAACTTAGTGATCCAACAGGTTCTTCTTCCACATAGACTGCTCTTCCATTGTTCTATGTCCTCTTGCTTGTACTCCCCTTATTACATTCAAATGCTATATGTCCTTCACCTCCACACTTGAAACAAGTGCCTCTAAATGTTCTCTTACCAAATCCTCTTCCCTCTTTTCTATGTCCTTCATACCAGTATGAATTATAATTACCTCTGTGATGAAATTTTCTATCATTGCTCTGGTATGCATTGTTATCTCTATTCTCCTTCTTAAATGGGTTGTCTAGCTTGTTCTGCTCCGGATATGATCTGTCTCCTCCAGAAAATGTTCTGCCTCTCTGAAATTTACCTCCTCTTCCTCTAAGCCTATGATCATGCCTCTTATTCAATTTCTCTTCAACCTTCAGAGCAAACTGGTATGCTTCTTCCAGAGATGTCATCCTTACCAAACTTAGTTCTTCTTGAATGTTCAATCTTAGTCCATTGATGTATCTAGCCACTTTCTCCTTACTTGCTTCACTATGTCCTGTCCTTATGATCATCTTATGAAATTCCTCAATATACTCCTTCACATATTTCTCCTTTTGTCTCAGGTTCTACAATCTTTTTAGCAATTCCAACTCATATTCAGCAGGTATAAACTGATTCTTCAGTTTTGTCATCATTCTATACCATTTTGTAATCTTTTCTTTTCCTCTTCTGTTTCTATCCAACTGAACTTCTTTCCACTATATAGAGCATGTCCCTTCAAGTTTGTCTTTGCAAATTTCACCTTCTTCAAGTCTTCAACTTCTTCATACTCAAAGTACTCTTCCATGTCATTTATCCAGTCAATCAACTCTTCAGGGTTCAAATTGCTAGTGTAATTTGGTACATCAACTCTAGGTCTCTTTCCAATATTTGAAATAGCTCACAACATCTTGACTTGATCTAATTTTTCTTCTTCATCACCTCCTAGGGTTTCACCAATTTGTTCAACAGATTGAAATTCCTCTTCATTATCACTTTTAATGTTAGGTCTAGGTGTCAATCCTCTTCGCTTATCTTCCTCAATAGCATCCAATCGAATCCTCATTATTTTCATAATTTCCATCATCTCATCCATCCTACTAGCCATTGTTCCAATGGCAGGGATTCTCCTCAGCAGCATTCTTCCTAGGATCAAGTGTAAATTGCCTCAAATTCGGCGATCAGGGTACAAGGTGACAACTGTCTCACAATCAGCGATCGGTTGCAACACAAGTAACCTACCTCAAATTTGGCGATCTGTCCACAACAAGATCTTACATAATTCCATTTGCCCACTTCGCTCAATTTTCTCCCAAAGATTCAAACTTTCCCTTTGATACCACTTAGTGCAGTCATGGTAGGAGGGTTCACAGAATGAACTGTCCAAACAGTGCAACAAGAGTAAACAAAATGGAAACAACTCAGAGATATGAAACAAACCCAGATTCAATCATTTAGTATATCATAGAATTTAAATACAGATTGACCAGTAACATGCGAGCTTACAATTAGGGCTTACAGGCCTGATTATAGAATATCAAAATATGCTCAAGATATAGCTTTGAAGCTCCTTCGCTTAAGAATTCAAATTAAGAACTATGAAGCAATTGCTAACTACTTTCCTAGACATCTATTACATCAATATATATCATCTCTGGAACAATGGATTCCTCCGTGTCAGCCAAGGAAGATCACAAACTCCAATGAAGAGTTGTAACGTGTGTACATGGATAGGTCAGACCTAATTGCATAGAGTTCCTCCGCAAATGAATGGAATGATGTGCGGATCTCAAGGAAGGTCAGCCATGAACCAAAGATCAATGATGATGTGTCATTAAACTCAACAAGTCGAGGAATGCTCTGCAAGTCTTCTCCTTTAGCTGATTATCAGAGGTTGTCAGGATGCTCTGTTCTGAGAAAATAGTTAATCTTCTGATAGCGATAAATTTCTGGTACTTGATCCAAATGCTCTGAATTTGAATATGTTGTGCATGAATGAATGTAGATGCTAAGTCCAGCTCTGCAAGATCTGAAATGGAACCGTGGTAGAATCCACCCCAAAATACAAAAACTGCTACTGACTGAACTGCCTAAACTAAACTGGAAAATGAAAAGAAACAAATTAAACTGCAAACAAATTGAAATGCAAATGTTTTTGGTTGATGTAAGATTGCTCTTGAACCAGGGATGCTCCTGCATCAGACATCCAGGGTTATTGAAAAAGTGAGTCCCTCACTTTGCTCGGGCTAGAGGAAAACCAAGACGGTCCACGCCAGCCTGAGAAACCCATGATGAATCCTCTTTTGGTCTTCCTTTCCACTTCACAAGGTATTCTTTGTATTGTCTTCCTCTGGTGCTACATCCAAAATGTCTTCAATATACTCCGGTGCTTGTTGTGGTAATTGCTTCTTCAAGTCTTCCTCGAGGTTGTCACTGAACTCTGCTTCATGATACTGATATAGGCCTACAATGTTGAAAATAGGTGAAATACCCAATGTCTCTGGTAGCTCCATTTCATATGCATTTCCTGAATCAAATTTTTTGAGTATTCTACAAGGTCCAAACTTCTTCAACTTCAACTTGTTATATGTTCCAACTGGAAATCTTTCTTTTCTTAAGTACACCATCACTTCATCTCCAACTGCAAATTCCTTATGTCTTCTCTTCTCATCTGCTTGTTCTTATATTTGATGTTCATGTCCTCCAGATGCTTCTTTACCTAACTATGCATTGTCTCCATATGTCCTTCAAATTCTTTTGCTTTTGCACTTCTCTTTTCTTCTAAACTGAGATCTCTCAATTCCACAACTCCTCTAGGGTTTACTCTGGTAACAATCTCAAAAGGTGTCCTTCTAGTACTCCTATTCACGAAATTATTGTATGCAAACTCTGCTTGTGAAAGAATCAAATTCTAGCTTCCTGTCTTTTCTCCAACCAAACATCTCAACAAGTTTCCCAAACTCCTATTCACTACCTTTGTCTGTCCATCAGTTTGTGGCTGAAATGTTGAACTAAACTTCAAATCTATTTTCATCTTCTTCCAAAGTGTCCTCCAAAAATAACCAAGAAATCTGGTGTCTCTGTCTGAAATTATACTCTTAGGTAATCCATGCAATCTCACAATTTATGTGAAAAATAGGTCAACTACATGCACTGCATCAGTTGTCTTCTTAGAAGGTATGAAATGTGCCATCTTTGAAAATATGTCTACCACTACAAATATAGAATCATGTCCTCTCTGTGTCTTAGGTAATCCCATCACAAAATCCATACTTATGTCTTCCCAAGGTCTCTCTGGTACTGTCAAAGTTTTATACAATCCAGTATTTTGATTACTCCCTTTTGCAACTTGACAAAGTCTACAACTCTGCACAAACTTCCTAACATCCTTATGTATTTGAGGTGAAAAGTAGTTTTCACTCACTAAACCCACTATTTTATCAATGCCAAAATGTCCTGCCAATCCGCCACTATGTTTCTCCTTGATCAAATTATCTCTCATTGAACTTCTAGGTATGCATAACTGATTTCCTCTGAACAACATATCTTCTTGAATGAAACAGTCCAACCATTTACTCCTATCTATCACAACAAGTTACTTACATGCTTTCCAAGGTTCTGCAAAATCAGTGTCCCCCTCATATAGGTTCTTCAATTCATCAAATCCTATCACTTCAACTCTCATCTCTGTTAACAAGTTCCTTCTCCTAGTCAATGCATCTGCAACTTTATTTGATTTTCAACTCCTATGCTTCAATACAAATGTATAACTCTGCATGAACTCTACCCATCTCATATGTCTCTAACTCAACTTACCTTGACTGTTCAAATATTTCAAAGCTTGATGATCTGTATACAACACAAATTCTGTAGGCAACAAATAATGTCTCCACTTCTT
Source organism: Cunninghamia lanceolata (assembly GCA_027924645.1). Classification (NCBI taxonomy): domain Eukaryota; kingdom Viridiplantae; phylum Streptophyta; class Pinopsida; order Cupressales; family Cupressaceae; genus Cunninghamia; species Cunninghamia lanceolata. Next base: position 14,635,904 of record BSBN01001567.1, on the reverse strand, counting down.
CAAGGCTTGAATTATGGCATAGAACTCTTGATCATAAACTGAATATCTTCTCCTCGCATCATTCAACTTCTCACTAAAATATGCTACTAGTCTACCTTCTTGACTTAACACTACTCCAATTGCACTCCCACTTGCATCACAATCTACTTGAAATACCTTATTGAAATTTGGTAATGCTAAAACAGGTTGCTCTGTCACCTTCTGCTTCAACAGTTCAAAACTTTTATCTACTCCTGATGTCCAATTAAAGTCCTTTCAGTCACCTCTCATTGTCTCTGTCATAGGATTACAAACTGAACTAAATTTTTTAATGAACTTCTGGTAGAAACTAGCTAATCCATGAACTAAATTTTTTAATGAACTTCTGGTAGAAACTAGCTAATCCATGAAATGATCTGACTTCTCCAATGCTCTCTAGTGTAGGTCATTCAATAATTACTCTTACTTTCTCAAGGTCCATCTTCAATCCTTCTGCAAAAATCACAAATACCAAATATACCAATTCTTATTTCATGAAACTACACTTCTTTATGTTTATCAACAATTTCTCTTCTCTCAGTCTCTGCAAAACTTGTCTGAGGTGTTGCAAATGTTCTTCTTTTGTCTTACTAAAAATCAGAATGTCATCCAAATATACAATAACAAACTTACCCAATAATTTCTTCAAGACTTCATTCATCAATCTCATGAAAGTACTAGGTGCATTTGTTAGTCCAAAAGGCATCACTAACCACTCATACAATCCTTCATTTGTCTTAAAAGCGGTCTTCATTCATCTCTTTCTCTGATTCTGATCTGATGGTATCCACTCTTCAAATCTATCTTTGTGAAATATTTTGCTCCACTCAAACAATCCATGATATCATCCATCTAGGTAAGGGAAATCTATACTTAATCGTGATCTTGTTTATTGCTCTAGAGTCTGTACACATTCTCCATTCTCCATCCTTCTTAGGTGCTAACTCTGCAGGTATTGCACAAGGGCTCAAACATTCTCTAATCAAACCTTTTCTCAACAACTCCTGTATTTGTCTATTCAATACTTCATTCCCTGTCGGTGTCATTCTATGTGTTGCTTTGTTAGGAAAACTAGCTCCCGGTATAAGATCCATGTGATGACTGATACTCCTAATTGGTGGCAATCCCTTAGGTACATTCTCTGATATGATATCTTCATACTCTATTAGTGACTCAGTTATCTCCTCTGGTTGTGATTCAATCTTCCTCTCCAATGTTTTAGGTTTCTTAGGGATCAAAGCATAACACATATTCTCATGTCTCGAACCATCCAGAAATTTTCTTCCATCTACCAAACAGATTCTAGCATTTCCACATACTTCATTCTTAGGATCATCTTCCAAAGGGATCAAAGTAATTATCTTCCCATTTGATTTTATAGTGTATGTATTCTTTCTCCCATCATGTATAGCTTTTCTATCATACTACCAAGGTCTACCCAACAAAATATGACATACATCCATAAGCATAATATCACACAATACTTCATCATGATATGATCCAATATGAAATTTCACCAAACATTGTTCACTCACCAATACCTTACAATCATCTTGAATCCACGCTATCGTATAGGGATTAGGGTGTCTCAATCTTTCCAACTTTAGCTTAGTCACCATCTCCTCTAAAACTAGGTTATCTAAACTACCACTATCAATGACAACTTTACAACATTTACCTCCTGATTTGCATCTTGTTCTGAACAAACTCTTCCTCTACAGTGGTTCCTCATTTGTTTCTACTTCAAATAGTGCTCTCCTCATCACCAGTGATTCTCCTTTCTCAGGTTTGCCAACTGAACTCGGTGATCCAACAGGTTCTTCTTCCACATAGGCTGCTCTTCCATTGTTCTCTATCCTCTTGCTTGTACTCCCCTGATTACATTTGAATGCTCTATGTCCTTCACCTCCACACTTGAAACAAGTGCCTCTAAATGTTCTCTTATCAAATCATCTTCCCTCTCTTCTATGCCCTTCATTCCGCTATGAATTATAATTACCTTTGTGACAAAAATTTCTGTCATTGCTTCGATATGCATTGTTATCTCTGTCCTCTTTCTTAAATGGGTTGTCTAGCTTGTTCTGCTCCGGATATGATCTGTCTCCTCCGAAAATTGTTCCGCCTCTTTGAAATTTACCTCCTCTTCCTCTCTACCTCTGATCATGCCTCTTATTCAATTTCTCTTCAACTTTCAAGGTAAACTGATATGCTTCTTCTAGAGATGTCATCCTTACCAAACTTAGTTCTTCTTGAATATTCAATCTTAGTCCATTGATGTATCTAGCCACTTTCTCCTTGCTTTCTTCACTATGTCCTGACCTTATGATCATCTTATGAAATTCTTCATTACACTCCTTCACAGATTTCCCCTTTTGTCTTAGGTTCTGTAATCTTTTTCAGCAGTTCCAACTCATAGTCACCGAGTATAAACTGATTCTTTAGCTTTGTCACCATTCTATCCCATTTTGTAATCTTTTCTTTTCCTCTTCTGTTTCTATTGAAATGAACTTCTTTCCACCATATAGTAGCATGTCCCTTCAACTTTGTCTTTGCAAATTTCACCTTCTCCGGGTCTTCAAATTCTTGATACTCAAAGTACTCTTCCATGTCATTTATCCAGTCAATCAACTCTTCAGGGTTCAAATTGCTAGTGTAATTTGGTACACCAACTCTAGGTCTCTTTTCAATCTTTGAAATAGCTCGCAACATCTTGACTTGATTTGATTCTTCTTCTTCATCACCTCCTAGGGTTTTGCCAATTTGTTCAATAGATTGAAATTCCTCTTCATCATCACTTTCAATGTTAGGTGTAGGTGTCAATCCTCTCGCCTATCTTCCTCAACATCATCCAATCGAATCCTCATTGTTTTCATCATTTCCATCATCTCATCCATCCTAACAACCATTGTTCCAACAACAGGGATTCTCCTCAGCGGCATTCTTCCTAGGATCAAGTGCAAACTGCCTCAAATTTGGTGATCAAGCTACAAGGTGGCAATTGCTTCACAATCGGCGATCGATTGCGACACAAGTAACCTGCCTTTGATTCAAAGATCTGTCCACAACAAGATCTTACGTAATTCCCTTTGCCCACTTCGCTCAATTTTCTCCCAAAGATTCAAACTTTCGCTCTAATACCACTTGGTGCAGTCACGGTAGTAGGCTTCATAGAATGAATTGTCCAAACCGTGCAACAAGAGTAAACATAATGGAAACAACTCAGAGATATGAAACAAACGTAGATTCAATCATTTAGTATATCATAGAATTCAAATACAGATCGATCGATAACATGTGAGCTTACAATTAGGGCTCACAGGCCTGATTACATAATATCAAAATATGCTCAAGATATAGCTTTGAAGCTCCTTCGCTTAAGAATTCAAATTATGAACTATGAAGCAATTGCTAACTAGTTTCCTAGGCATCTATTACATCAATATATATCATATCCATAACAATAGATTCCTCCGCGTCGGCCAAGGAAGATCACAAACTCCAATGAAGAGTTATAACGTGTGTATACGGATAGGTCAGACCTAATTGCATAGAGTTCCTTCACAAATGAATGGTATGATGTGCGGATCTCGGGGAAGGTCGGTCACGAACCAAAGATCAATGAATGATGTGTCATGAGGCTCCACAAGTTTTCTCCTTTAGCTGATTATTAGAAGTTGTTGAGATGCTCTATTTTGAGAAAAAAGTTGATCTTCTGATAGCGATAAATTTTTTATACTGATCCAAATGCTCTAAATTTCAGATATGTTGTGCATGAATGAATGTAGATGCTAATTCCAACTCTGCAATATCTGAAATGCAACTACAGTAGAATGCAGACCAAAATACAGAAACTGTTACTGGTTGAACTACCTAAACTGAACTGGAAAATGAAAAGAAACAACCTGAACTGCAAACAAACTGAAATGCAAATGTGTTTGGTTGATGCAAGATTGCTCTTGAACTAGGGATGCTCTTGCATAAGACATCCGGGGTTATTGAAAAAGTGAGTCCCTCACTTTGCTAGGGCTAGAAAAAAACCAAGACGGTCCACCCCAGCCTGAGAAACCCATGATGAATCTTCTTCTGGTCTGCCTTTCCACTTCATAAGGTATTCTTTGTATTGTCTTCCTCTGGTGTTGCGTCCAACTCTGTTGTCCAAAATGTCTTCAATCTGCTCCAATGCTTGTTGTGGTAACTGCTTCTTCAAGTCTTCTTCAAGGTTGTCACTGAACTATGCTTCATGATACTGATATAGGTCTGTAATGTTGAAAATAGGTGAAATACCCAATGTCTCTAGTAGCTCCACTTCATATGCATTTCCTAAATCAAATTTTTTGAGTATCCTACAAGGTCGAAACTTCTTCAACTTCAACTTGTTATATGTTCCAATTGAAAATCTTTCTTTTCTCAAGTACACCATCACTTCATCTCCAACTACATATTCCTTATGTCTTCTCTTCTCATCTGTGTGTTCCTTATATTTGATGTTCATGTCCTCCAGATGCTTCTTTACCTGACTGTGCACTATTTCCATATGTCATGCAAACTCTTCTACTTCTGCACTTCTCTTTTCTTCTAAATTGACATCTCTCAATTCTGAAACTCTTCTAGGGTTTACTCCAATAACAATCTCAAAAGGTGTCCTTCCAGTACTCCTATTTACAGAATTATTGTATGCAAACTCTACTTGTGAAAGAATAAAATCCCAGCTTCCTATCTTTTCTCCAACCAAACATCTCAACAAGTTTCCCAAACTCCTATTCACTACCTCTGTCTATCCATCAGTCTGTGGGTGAAATGTTGAACTGAACTTCAAATCTCTCTTCATCTTCTTCCAAAGTGTCCTCCCAAAATATCCAAGAAATCTGGTGTCTCTGTCTAAAATTATACTCTTAGGTAATCCATGTGATCTTTCAATTTCCTTGAAAAATAGGTCAACTACATGCACTGCATCAATTGTCTTCTTACAAGGTATGAAATGTGCCATCTTTGAAAATATACTACAAATATAGAATCATGTCCTCTCTGTCTTAGGTAATCCCATCACAAAATCCATACTTATGTCTTCCCAAGGTCTCTCCGGTACTGTCAAAGGTGTATACAATCCAGTATTCTTATGACTCCCTTTTGCAACTTGACAAACTCTACAACTCTGCACAAACTTCCTAACATCCTTATGTATCTGAGGCCAAAAGTAGTTTTCACTCACTAAAGCCACTATTTTATCAATCCCAAAATGTCCTGCCAATCCACCACTATGTTTCTCCTTGATCAAATTATCTCTCATTGAACTTCTAGGTATGCATAACCGATTTCCTCTGAACAACATATCTTCTTGAATGAAATAGTCCAACCATTTACTCCTATCTATCACAATAGGTTCCTTACATCCTTTCCAAGGTTCTACAAAATTAGTGTCCCCCTCATACAGGTTCTTCAATTCATCAAATCCTATCACTTCAACTCTCATCTCTGTTAACAAGTTCCTTCTCCTACTCAATGCATCTACAACTTTGTTTGATTTTCCACTCCTATGCTTCAATACAAATATATAACTCTACATGAACTCTACCCATCTCATATGTCTCTGACTAAACTTACCTTGATTGTTCACATATTGCAAAGCTTGATGATCTGTATACAACACAAACTCCTTAGGCAGCAAATAATGTCTCCACTTCTTCAAGGCTTAAATTATGGCATAGAACTCTTGATCATAAACTGAATATCTTCTCCTCGCATCATTCAACTTCTCACTAAAATATGCTACTGGTCTACCTTCCTAACTTAACACTGCTCCAATTGCACTCCCACTTGCATCACAATCTACTTGAAATACCTTATTGAAATATGGTAATGCTAAAACAGATTGCTCTGTCACCTTCTGCTTCAACAATTCAAAAGTTTCATTTGCTTCTGATGTCCACTTAAAGTCTTTTCGGTCACCTCTCATTATCTCTGTCATAGGATTACAAATAGAACTAAAATTTCTGATGAACTTCCGGTAGAAACTAGCTAATCCATGAAATGATTTGACTTCTCCAATGCTCTTTAGTGTAGGCCATTCAACAATTGCTCTTACTTTCTCAGGGTCCATCTTCAATCCTTCTGTAGAAATCACAAATCCCAAATATACCAATTCCTCTTTCGTGAAAATACACTTGATGTTTATTAGCAATTTCTCTTCTCCCAGTCTCTGCAAAACTTGTTTCAGGTGCTGCAAATGTTCTTCTTTTTTATTACTAAAAATCAGAATGTCATCCAAATATACAATAACAAACTTATCCAAGAATTTCTTCAAGACTTCATTCATCAATCTCATGAAAGTACTAGGTGCATTTGTCAATCCAAAAGGCATCACTAACCACTCATACAATCCTTCATTTGTCTTAAAAGCAGTATTCCATTCATCTCCTTCTCTGATTCTGATCTGATGGTATCCACTCTTCAAACCTATCTTTGTGAAATATTTTGCTCCACTCAAACAATCCATGATATCATCCATCCTAGGTAAGGGAAATCTATACTTAACTGTGATCTTGTTTATTGCTCTAGAGTCTGTACACATTCTCCATTCTCTATCCTTCTTAGGTGCTAACACTGAAGGTACTGCACAAGAGCTCAAACTTTCTCTGATCAAACCTTTTCTCAACAACTCCTATATTTGTCTATTCAATTCTTCATTCTTTGTCGGTCTCATTCTATGTGCTTCTTTGTTAGGAAAACTAGCTCCTGATATAAGATCCATGTGATGACTGATACTCTTGATTGGTGGCAATCCCTCAGGTACATTGTCTGATATGATGTCTTCATACTCTTTTAGTAATTCAGTTACCTCCTCTGGTTGTGATTCAATCTTCCTCTCCAATGTTTCAAGTTTCTTAGGGATCAAATCATAACACATATTCTCATGTCTCAAACCATCCAGAAATTTTCTTCCATCTACCAAACAGATTCTAGCATTTCCACATACTTCATTCTTAGGATCATCTTCCAAAGGAATCAAAGTAATTATCTCCCCATTTGATGTTATAGTGTATGTATTCTTTCTCTCATCATGTATAGCTTTTCTATCATACTGCCAAGGTCTACCCAACAAAATATGACATACATCCATAGGCATAATATCACACAATACTTCATCATGATATGATCCAATATGAAATTTCACCAAACATTGTTCACTCATCAGTACCTTATGATCATCCTGAATCCACTCTATCTGATAGGGATTAGGGTGTCTCAATCTTTCCAACGTTAGCTTAGTCACCATCTCCTCTGAAACTAGGTTATCTAAACTACCACTATCAATGACAACTTTACAACATTTACCTCCTGATTTGCATGTTGTTCTGAACAAACTCTTCCTCTGCGGTGGTTCCTCATTTGTTTCTGCTTGAAATAGTGCTCTCCTCATCACCAGTGATTCTCCTTTCTTAGGTTTTCCAACTAAACTCGGTGATCCAACAGATTCTTCTTCTACATAGGTTGCTCTTCCACTGTTCTATGTCCTCTTTCTTGTACTCCCTTAATTACATTCAAATGCTCTATGTCCTTCACCACCACACTTGAAACAAGTGCCTCTGAATGTTCTCTCATCAAATACTCTTCCCTCTCTTCTATGTCCTTCATTCCGGTATGAATTATAATTACCTCTATGATGAAAATTTTTGTCATTGCTCTGGTATGCATGGTTTTCTCTGTCCTCCTTAAATGGGTTGTCTAGCTTGTTCTGCTCTGGATATGATCTGTCTCCTCCAGAAAATGTTCTACTTCTATGAAATTTACCTCCTCTTCCTCTCTGCCTCTGAGCATGCCTCTTATTCAATTTCTCTTCAACTTTTAGGGTAAACTGATATGCTTCTTCTAGAGATGTCATCATTACCAAACTTAGTTCTTCTTGAATGTTCAATCTTAGTCCATTGATGTATCTAGCCACTTTCTCCTTGCTTTCTTCACTATGTTCTTTCCTTATGATCATCTTATGAAATTCTTCAATAGACTCCATAGATTTCTCCTTTTGTCTCAGGTTCTACAATCTTTTCAGCAGTTCCAACTCATAGTCAACGGGTATAGACTAATTCTTCAGTTTTGTCACCATTCTATCCCATTTTGTAATCTTTTCTTTTCCTCTTTTGTTTCTATCCAACTAAACTTCTTTCCACCATATAGTAGCATGTCCCTTCAACTTTATCTTTGCAAATTTCACCTTCTCCGGGTCTTCAACTTCTTCATACTCAAAGTACTCTTCCATGTCATTTATCCAGTCAATCAACTCTTCAGGGTTCAAATTGCCAATGTAATTTGGTACATCAACTCTAAGTCTCTTTCCAATCTTTGAAATAGCTCACAACATCTTGACTTGATCTGATTCTTCTTCATCACCTCCAAGGGTTTCGCCAATTTGTTCAATAGATTGAAATTCCTCTTCATCATCACTTTCAATGTTAGGTCTAGGTGTCAATCCTCTTCGCCTATCTTCCTCAACATCATCCAATCGAATCCTCATTATTTTCATCATTTCCATCATCTCATCCATCCTACCAGCCATTGTTCCAATAGCAGGGATTCTCCTCAGAGCATTCTTCCTAGGATCAAGTGCAAACTGCCTCAAATTCAGAGATCGGTCTACAAGGTGACAACTGCCTCACAATCGGCGATCAGTTGCGACACAAGTAACCTGCCTCAAATTCGGCGATCTATCCATAGCAAGATATTATAGAATTCCCTTTGCCCACTTCACTCAATTTGCTCCCAAAGATTCAAACTTTTGCTCTGATACCACTTGATGCAGTCATGGTAGGAGGGTTCACAGAATGAACTGTCTAGACCGTGCAGCAAGTGTAAACACAACGGAAACAACTCAGAGATATGAAACAAACGCAGATTCAATCATTCAGTATATCGTAGAATTCAAATACAGATCGGTTGGCAACACGCGAGCTTGCAATTAGGGCTCTCATGCCTGATTATAGAATATCAAAATATGCTCAAGATATAGCTTTGAAGCTCCTTCGCTTAAGAATTCAAATTAAGAACTATGAAGCAATTGCTAACTACTTTCCTAGGCATCTATTACATCAATATATATCATCTCTAGAATAATAGATTCCCCCGCGTCAACCAAGGAAGATCACAAACTCCAATGAAGAGATGTAACGTGTGTACACGGATAGGTTGGACCTAATTGCATAGAGTTCCTCCGCAAATGAATGGAACGATTTGCAGATCTCAGGGAAGGTCGGCCACAAACCAAAGATCAATGAATGATGTGTCATTAGGCTCCACAAGTCAAGGAATGCTACACAAGTCTTCTCTTTTAGCTGATTGTCAGAGGTTGTCAGGATGCTCTGTTATGAGAAAACAGTTGATCTTCTGATAGCGATAACTTTCCGGTACTTGATCCAAATGCTCTGAATTTTGGATATGTTGTGCATGAATGAATGTAGATGCTAAGTCCAGCTATGCAAGATCTAAAATGCAACCGCAGTAGAATGCGGACCAAAATACAGAAATTGCTACTGCCTAAACTGCCTGAACTTAACTCAAAAATGAAAAGAAACAAACTAAAATACAAATGTTTTTGGTTGATGCAAGATTGCTCTTGAACTAGGGATGCTCCTACATCACCTCATCAACTTGGTCACCATGTCATTCCTGGTTATTCTTGAAAACCTCTAGTTCCACCTCTTGAATCCTTTTCTTTGAAGTGTGCTACTGAGATAGTAGCCATTTCATTACATTTTTGTGCAATTGGAGACTTTCTTGTAATTTCTCCACTTTATCCTTCAGATCGATACAATTCTGACAATTCTCACATTGGTTGGCATCTAGGGAGTTGGTGGAGGGCTTAAGATCAATTGGGTTCAGATCAACAGTTCTATGGATGGAAATATTAGGAACATTAGAATTGGAGTCCATAAAGGGGTTAGGATTAGGGGAAGTTGGTCCTTCTTTGGTTTGTATCTTGGTTGAATAGGGGAAATATTCTTGGTAGTAGCCTTAGGGCTAGATTGAAGGGGGGAGGTTGAAGGGCCTTTGAAGCAAACAATTTTTCCCTTATCCACATATTTGGTAGGTTGAATGTTCCTTGGGGAGGGTGACTTATGAGAAACATGGGCACTAGTATTTTAACAATAGGGTGGGGGCCGATTTGTCAATGCCAATAGACTTAGGTTTAGCTTTCTTAGGACCTGAGGTGGGATTAGGGATGTGGATCAATATTTAAAATGCATGTTAAAATATCTATTTGTGTGTGAAAATGAAGAAAATAGGAAAATAGTTTAGGGAATTATAGAAAAGGAAAAGGAAAGGGCATTTTGAATCACTTTTGTATTTTTTTAAATAAAACACACTCTCTATTTTCCTCTCCTTATTGAAGAATTTGCTTGCCTTACAAAATTACTTGAGATTTGAATTGCTCGGTGATTTGAAGTTACTTGAAAAGATTTCTTGGAGTTGTGTGTGGGACTCAAGAAAAGATTGCTTCCAACTTATTGTGTTCTTTTGTTCGAGATAATTCTTCCCCTTTTTGCATTTTAATTTGAAAATTTTAAAATTTAAATGGAATTCTCCATTGCCATGCCCACTAGGTGGAGCTTATAATCTTCAGGATTATAGGATGAAATTAGTTGAGGATTTTATGTGTTGGAATGCATGTTTAAATTTCAGGGTTTTAAATTATAAAGTGTCCATTTTAGAGCCATTACTATGGAAAAATTTCATTAGAATCTCCTCTCAATTTTATTGAAGATTGTGGATGTTGGGTGGATTGTGCATAATGGGTAGTGTTAATTTTAGTTTTTTATTTCAAAAATAAAAAATGAGAAAATCCTCTAAGGTTGCATGTGACTCCATTAATGGAGATGGGGGAAACTTTATGGTTTTACATGTGAGAAAGAAAATTAATTGCATTTTAGAATTTACTTAAGTAAATTATATTGTGGAATGAATGGTATTAATTGTTGAATGACATTGCACATATTTTTGTGTCATTTTATGATATTGTTATCTTGGATTACATGCCATGTCCAATTCATGTAATTGGAGTGTTTGTTTTGTATAGGATTAAGGTATAGTGAGTAGGGAGGAGTGGCTCTCATTGTTGTTCACACTCCTAAGTGGTCAACTGAATGAGAATGATGGAGAGTGAAAACATAATCTCATTAGGTAATTTAAAACTTAATAACAAAAGTTTCCATTCCATGACTGAATGCCTTAAGTGGATTTAGTATCAATTGTGTAGGTCATATCACAACTTGTAGGGGTTGGTGAATGTCAAAAAGTGTCTTCATTGAGGAAGCACAACTTTTTATTTTACAACATGCCAACATGCTACTATGTTGACACTCCTCACTTGACTTCTAGTACCCTCATCCTTCTCTTTTTTCTAGATGTCACATTTGGCGTGGTTGTGATCATGTTGTTGATAATTATATTATATTAAATTTTATGTTCTCATGTGTTGTAGTAATGTGTTATGTGCATGTTGCTTGTCATGTGTAGCCATACTCTTATATTGCATGAGTCTGTTTGTATCTTTGCATTCGTATCTTAGTATAGTGGGGTGAGCTTGAGGGTACCACATGGCTAGGTGGCATTGTACCATTATTGGGGGATTTGGATACCTTTAGGATATTTGGATTGTGTGTTGAGGACTTGGTGAGTATTTAGTGTTGTAATTTCTTTAGTTTCCTTCAGTCTTAATTTTTCTAACTTTTGTTTTAAAAAGTGAGATTCACCTAACTTATTTTATTTTTGGATCCATGTCATTTTGATGGTTTTTGTGGCGCCATGCTAGAGCTCACAACCTCATGAACATTACCCAAAGATCATTTCTAAACAACTCAAAAATTGAGGAAAATATGCCTCGTAGAGTGGGAAAAATAGCCTTATTGTTTCCCCTACCTTGTCTCTTTTCTACATTCTATTTTGCAAGTTAGAGTTACAATCCAAACTACAATGTAGATCAGGGTTACTAGTCTAAGTTTCTATTTGCAGTTGGAGTTCAAACCCCAAAGTGTAGTTCGAATGGAGCTTAGAAGCCTAGTGTACATCGCATAGTGCAAGTTGCATCTAGCTTCCGAAGTTTGAGGTAGTTGGTCATCAGGATTCAGAGGTCAACTAAAATTTGCTTAGTGTAGGTTGTTGATTTCCTCTAAAGTTTGATTTGTCACAGTGCTTAGTGTTTTGCTTCTCACTTGTATTCTATAGAAATGTAGAATGCTAGTGAGTTTTGAAGTCTGACAGGTTACTAGTTCAAAGACTGGAACCTAATTGCAATTGTATACATGCAAGTTGTAAGAGGATCCCATAGTCTGAACATCTTCTTTACTAGGAACCAAAGTTTTTTTTGCAATTTGCAGTTGCAAACTAAAGAGGTCTCACGAGCTTAAAGTGGTTCTCTAGTCGAAGTCTAGGGTTAGCATGTCTTTTGCATGATGTATTTTTCCAATAGAACCCAAGGTTTATGAAGGTGAAGATTGTAATTACAACTCAAATTTTGAGTCTGAACTGGGTGCAGAGTTGTAAGTTACAACCCAAATCTAAAGTCTGACTCACCTACAAATTATTTTTGAAACCTAAACCTTGGTATTTCTTTCCCCTTTTCTTATTGTATCTTAGTGAAATTTGGAGTGTGCTTTAGCAGAGACGTTATGAAGGTAATCTAGTGGTTTTAAGAATTATGTCTCTCCTCCATGCCTCATTTTTTATGCCAATCATGGTGCCTTATTCCATGGTATAGTTAAGTCTTCTGCTTGTGTCACTTTGCTTATGTACTGGTGTGCATGCCAAGTGTATCATCATGGTTTACATATGACACCTTGTGCATGTTAGTATGTTAAGTGGTTGTTTTTTACCACTTTTATTTCATAAAAAATGTTTAGTCATCCTTTGTCTATTAATTTTTTGAGCAAAAGCTTAGGGCATTACAGTTGGTATCAAAGCCCATGTTTCAACATTCGAAGCTCTAGTTTATGTGCTTACTTGGTGTGGATAAATGTTTATTTGGAGTGTTATAGTTCCATATTTTCTTGTTCCTTGCTTTCCTTAGCATGGTGTTGTACATTTACATGTATGTGTTATTTTTTCCTTATGCGGATTAGGAAGGATGCCTCTTAGGGCTTACCATACTTGGCAAGGAGCAAATGTTTACCCCGATTAGGAATCACTAGAAATTTAAAGTTATTATTCCTTAAGGTATAAACATGATCAACCCAAAGATCACTTAGGAACACCGTAGGTGGTAATCCTACTTCAAGATATCCTAGCAAGGTTGACCCCTCATTAGGAAGGAAGACAGTCTAGTAGTTCCCACCCTTCTTAAGCTAGAGAAGATGTTCCTCTTGGAGATGGTGAAAGGGAAAATCTAGGAGCCCACACTAGTCTAGAGTGTAGGAAGTACCCTTTCGAGATGTGCCCCATCGAGGTGATAGATATTTGGTGGATGAGGACAATGTGGCCATAACTCACATGAGATATCTTCCGTGAAATAATCGACCTACTTTTGAAGGTTTTTCTAGAGGAATAGAGGTTGAGAATTGGATTTTGACCCTTGATAGATGTTTTGTAATGCATCCTTATGATAGTAACCACAAGGATCGATGTGCCATCATGTACTTGCATGGATTTTCTTCTACTTGGTAGCACTAGGAGGAGCAAAAATATCACCTAGATATTACTATAGTCTCATGTGAGACCTTTCTGGAATGGTTTCATTCTTGATATATTTCTAAGTATTACATGCAAATCCATGCAAATAAGTTCCATGAGCTTCGATAGCTTGGCATGACTATAGATCAATACAAGAATCATTTATTTGAGTTGAAATAGTATGCAAGTGCCATAGAGGATAAAGGTATGTTAGTGCAAAATTTTATTAGAGGTTTAAATGCCCATATTAGTGGAGGCATATGGGTGTTAGAATTGAAGACCTTGGATGTTTCCTTTGAAAAGGCAAGATTGATTAAGGAGAACTTGGCTAAAATGCATGGTTTTCAGGTGGGAGTTTAGGCAATGGTTCCTTACCAGTTAGGTATAGGGGTGCAAGGATATAAACCCTAAACTAGGGGACCATATAGGGCACCTATAGGACCATCCAAGAATACCCAACAACAAAAGAAAAAACCTCGATAGGCCCCTCAGAGTGGGAAAGGGTTTGGTAAGAATTATTTTGGAGAAAGGATGTTTCAACATCATAAGGGTTTCTCATCCCAACTACAAGCTCAGGGTGGACAAAATAATTCAATTCACTCAATTTTCTAGAAATATAGTGCACCTCAACTAGTTCCTACTCATTTTGTAGGACTGTTTTATTCTTGTGGTTAGGAGGGCCATTATGTGAAGATGTGCCCTTAGGGATCAATGGTAGTTGGAGGTCAAAATGATGGTGTCAGAGCTGATAGTGGGGGAAGTTGGTTGGTCACATAGATTTTCTATTGTGGTAGACAACCGCCAAGAAGAGAATCAGGATACCATGGTGGAGGCATCAGGTTTGTTGAATGGTGTGCATACTTCTATTTTATTTGATCTTATTCAGACTCTTTTATCTCCTTATCCTTGGTTGAGCATAGTAGGCCTGAGGTCACAAGACAAGATGATAAATGGTAGGTTGAGTTAGCTACCAGTGTCAAGGTGTCTGTGGACTCCCTTGTGTGTGGGTGTGTGTTGGATCTTGGAGTCTTTGCCACCACTATTGATTTGTGAATCCTACCCTTAGGATCCGATAGAATAGTACTTGGTGTGGATTATCTTAGAGTGCATCATGTGAGTATCAATTATTGTCATAAGACCATTAAGTGTGTTGATGATTTTGTCCATCTAATGGAGGTATAAGGATTGCTTAGGCCCACATCTCTTCACATGATTTCTACTATGTAGTTGAAATAGAGTATACATAAGGGATGTTAGATGTTTACCATCTCGATAAGTGATCTTTCTGAAACTGAGTTCCATGAGGTATCTCTTGATGATCACCCTCTTCTTAGGGAGTTTGTCGATGTGTTCCTATTGCAATTATAGGCATATTGCCTAAGCAGGATGTGGACTTCTATGTAGATCTAATTCTAGGAACAAAGACTATCTCACATACCATGTGATCACTAAGGAGCTTAGTGAGCTTCATTTGTAACTAGAGTTATTGGAAAAAGGGCATATTCATCCTAGTGTATCCCCTTGGGGAGCACCAATTATCTTTGTGAAGAATAAGTATAGACCTCTTTGGTTGTGTATCGATCACTGATAGTTGAATAAGGTGATGGTGAAGAAATGATATCCCTTTCCAAGGACTGATGATTTGTTTGATCAAATGAAGGCAGCTAAGGTATTCTCTAAAATTGACCTAAAGTATTGAAACCATCAACTCCATATCCATGAGGCAAATATTCATCATATTGCATTTTGTACTCGTTATGGACACTACAAGTTCACTGTAGTTCTATTTGAATTAACAAATACTCCATATATGTTTATGAGTTTGATGAATGGAGTGTTACATACCTACATTGATTAGTTTGTCCTTGTGTTTCTTGAAGATATTCTAATCTATTTGAGAATAGTATAAGAGCATGAGGTCCACTTGCACTAGGTTATTTAGTGTTTGTGTGATAATCAATTGTTTGGCAACTTGGAAAAGTGTGAATTCTTCTAGTTTGAGGTGAGGTACTTGGGCCATGTTATCTCTAGTGAGGGTATTTCTACTGATCCCTCAAAGATTCAAGCCATCATGGATTGGCTAGCACCCATGAATGTTGTAGAAGTTCATAGTTTTATGGGACTACCAAGCTATTACCATTGGTATGTCTTAGAATTTTTAATATTGGCTCATCCAATCACTTCTCTTCAAAGGAAAGGGGAAATTTTATTTTGGTCAAAACTATGTGAGAAATATTTCCAGTGGCTTAAGGAATGAATAACTAGTGCACCAATTCTTGCAGTGTTGTATCCAACAACAAATTTTGTGGTTTACATGAATTCATCATTAGAAGATTTGGGAGTGATCCTTATGTCAGAGGGTTGAGTGATTTCTTATGAGTCAATAAGATCAAGGAACATTAGCTGAATTATCCCACCCATGACTTAGAGTTGACAGCAATCATTCATGCACTTATGCGATAGAGACATTTTCTTTTGGGCCATTGATTTGAGCTTCATACAGACCATTGTAGCTTGTAGTATGTCTTCTCATAATCAAACTTAAATGCTTGACAACATCGATAGATGGAATTTTTATGCAAATATGACTTTGGTGTTCAATATATTATGGGAAAGGAGAATGCAGACATCAATGATTTGAGTAGGAAGTGACATGAGGTCTTGATTTTATCCTTGAGTATGGATTTGTAGGTGAGTATTCTAGAAAAGATTCCAAGAGATTTTTGGTATCAGGAGGTTAAAGTAGAGTTAGAGTCCCAGAGGACCCTTGGGGGAAAGTATTCTAGTTATTCCTTAGAGTTTGATGGACTATTGAGACATCTTGGTCATATTTATGTCCTAGATTTTGGCGGCCATTGCCCAGTTGTGATGATTGAGGCACATTGTGCTCCTTACACAACACATCTCGGTGTGAAGAAGTATCATGTCCCTTTTCTTTGAGCTTTAGGTATGAAGTTATATACTGCAATACATATTGTAAGTTGTGCGAAGTTATATACTATAGTACATACCATAAGTTGGGCGAAGTTATATACTATAGTACATAGCATAAGTTGGGTGAAGTTATGTACTACAGTACATATCATAAGTTTGGTGAAGTTATATACTTCCATACATACCATAAGTTGGGCAAAGTTATATAATGTAGTGCATACCATAAATTAATAACTTGACTTAAGGTTCCAAAAGTAACTTTATTTATTAAATCAACTTGTGTTTTTGTTGTGAATTGAGGTGTCTCAACCTTTGCGAGTTCCTAATGTTGTATTTATTTATTTTTGCCTACTATTGTAATTTTTTATGTAAATCTTATTTTGTCACTTTGTGGGAGTTGGCACAGTGATGTATCATCCTACATGGAAGATGACACAATGTATTTTTGTCCTCATATGAGGAGGTACATGCATCCCATGTTGAATTGGCATAGTTTTTCCATGTGTTGGAACCTTGCATGTGTCATGAGTTATGATAGATTCTACCTATTAATGTTGGATACAAGTGTGTTAGACAAATTTGATGTATGGAAGGTGAGTAATGCAATGGTCATTTTTAGGTGTCTACAGTTAACATTGGAAAAAGTGGTTTTTTGTTGATATGGATGTTGAGGGGTATTCATGGGATAGTTTGATGTAGGATGGATTTGATATGGGGATGGACTAAAATAATATAGATTAGAAGATGAGGCAGGGTATGAAGTGTTTGAATAGATGGGTTGTGAATGATTGTGATAAGAAATTGGTTGGGATGACATATCTATATAAGAGTATGAAGGTTGATATGAAGTTGATGGGGATGACATATGGGATTGTGGTGTTGATGTGATGGGATTATAAGAAAGGTCTTGATAATTTCCAATTATGAGATATGCCCAGGGAAAATGACCAATGAGATCTCTAAATCTTTATTTAGTAAGGGGGTCAAATCCCTCATACATACGTCTATATCCTTGTACCATGGGGGAATTATGAAGTTATTGTATTTCAACATATGGATCCATGGTTTTCATGGTTGAAGATCTAGGATGAAGGATGTGGATTGGGCAGACAAAATGGATTAGGATTAGGACCTTGATTGGATTAGGCAAATTGATTAGGATCAGGGTCCTAAATGATGGTTTGGATTGGATTGGGATGATGTGGATAGGATGATTAGGATGATAAGGATAATGAGATAGATAAGAGGGATGATTAGGATAAATAGGGTGGATAGGATGACTAGTATGATTAGGATGATGAGGATTTAGATTATTATTAAGGTGAATTGGATTAGGATGGAAGTTATGACAAGGATAATTAGGATGATGTGGAATGGATTTGTTGATAGCTTGACTTAGGCAATTTGCAAACAAAATATTTCACATGTACATGCATAGATCACACACACAAGATATATTGGCAAGTTTAACTTTCAAGATTAATTGTTGCATTTATGAAGACACTTAAAGACATATCAACAAGCCTAATATTAGTCAAATGGGTGTGGCCAAGAGTTCTTAAGCTAGGATGAACAAGTTTTCTAAGGATATCCCCAATATACACAAGGTACGGGGGCCCAATTCCATGAAATGAAAGTGAAAGAATGCCACACAACTGGAAGAAAGGAGTAACCCACCCTTCACCTTCACATCCCCAAGGTATAAAGTTCTTGGATGCTTATCCTGAATGAAAATATTCTAACTTCCAAGCGATATGTCTTTCGATTCACTCCCCACTTTTTATACTCCATCGGAACACTAAAGTTGAGGTCATCCCTTGGATTGGTGTGTCTCCAAGGAGGCCTCCTAAAAGGGTAACAAAAGCAAATCAAATGATGTTTTTGATCTTCAAGATCACGTTGCGGTGTGAGGAGAGAGAATACACACAAACTTGACTCACACTCACAATGTTAATTTACCCTTAGAAATGGAAATGTGTGTGTGAAGATGAATGTGAGTAAAGGATGTTTTTGATTCCCAAGATCACACTAAGTGCAAGGAAAGAGCATACACACCCTAATCACACTCAAATCCACCAAGAAAAATAAGCACAAGTTTTTTTTATGTTCAAGCCCAAATGTGATGATGAAAATATATCTTCATTTTATGCCCAAAATCAAGTATGATGATGTAAACAAGTGTTTGTTTTAAGCCTAAATCAAAGTGTGATATTGCAAACTAGTTCTTTGATCAATTGAAAATGCAAAAGTTGGATTGTGTGCACCTAGAAAGTTTGTCTTCAAATCTGATGCTAATGCAGCTCCTCAAGTCTTCCTCTATTCCACAAAAAAAATGAACAAACCACTTGCAAACCCACTTGTTAGAGTGAAAAAGAGAAATATGGAAATTTATGAAAATGATGAATAGGTACAACAAATTGGATATGATAATCAGATTCTATGTGAAATTTTATGTCATTTCAAAAAAAAAATGTCAAAATTCGTTAAGATTTACAAAAGTTATGCTCAAAAGAAGGTTGCAATGAAAGAGTGTTATGCCATAAACTAGGGTTTGGAAAAAAAAAAATCCAAAAGAAATCCATTTCTACCATAGATCTGAAAAAAGAATGATATATAAAATTGGATTTAAATATTTCTATCCACTTGTAAAAAAATAAAATGTCATTTGGTTACCTAGATTGCAAGATATGAATTTTTGTTTCAAAAGTCGCGCATAAAAAATATCTAGAAAATTAAAATCACAAGGTCAACTTCAAATCATCATAACTCCTTCAATACTAATGCAAATCTTTAATGTAACCACTTTTCGGAAAGGTCTCAAAGTCCTCTTTCCAATGAATCCAAGATCTCCTTTTTTCAAGACTTGTGTAAAACATAAACCTCTGCAATAGATCTGACCCTAAATAAAGAAAATCTGCAATATAAAGATCTTTAACCTATACAAGCAAAGTTAGAAAAGGGACATGGTCCCACCAGGTATGCCAAAAAATATGTATGCAGAAATATGGAAATCAAATAAGGGAACAATACAATGAAAGTACCAATTCCATACTTGAACAACACCTCATCTAGGGATCAAAGGACTAAGCAAGATAATGAAAATGATAAACAATCTATGATATTAGATCATGATTTTTGATATTTTGGCTGCCCAAATCTACATCATAACAATCGATAAAGATGATGGATATGATAATGGAAGAGCTAGAATGATTTTGACAACATGATGATGCTTGAAGATGTGATGCCCAAATCGCTTGGTTGAGTCTTGATTTCTAGGAGATGAGGGATAGGAATGGATGGCTAGGATTAGATTAGTGATGGATGGCTAGGATAAAGTGAGACATGGACAAGGCTTAGAGTTGTAGGCATGCAGCAAGTGTCATATAAGGGTTGAATGAGAGGAATTAAGTCAAAGATAAATATTAAGAATCTTCTAGAGGCTTCCTTGTAATAAGGGTTTCTAGAAGATTCTAGTCATATGAGGATAAAGACAAATAAGGAATTAAATAATAAAATTATTTAATTTTTGGAGAGAGATGATGTGGAAAATATTAATTAAATAAATCTTTAATTTATTTAATTAATTTGGATAGAAGGGATTAAAAAGGTGAAATAATTTATTAAATTATTTGAATTATGGTGTGAGAGCTAATTTAAATAAATATTTTATTTATTTAAATTGGAGGATGGAGGAGAGTGGGAATTAATTAAATAAATATAATTTATTTAATTAATTGGCTAATGGAAGGATAAATGAGATTAAAATGGGATTAAAAGGGATTAGTTAAATAAATATAATTTATTTAACTAATGAGGTGATGGAAGGGGGTATGTAAGGGTCCTAGGAAAAAATGTCTCATAAGGTGTCTCAAGTGATGTCAAAGGATGATGTCACAAGACATGTCAACTTTAAGTGTCTACACAATACACTTGCAGAGTCAGCCTTTACAAGATTATCACCAACAAGAGATCTAAAGAAATTTTGGCAACATAAAAGTACCTAAGAAAAGTTAATATAAAACCTCCATTTTGGATCCACTCTATTTATTTAAATATGCCTCATGACATGTCATGAGTTGGTCAACAAGTGTAACTCCCTCTTATGACTCTTATTTGTCTTAGATTATCTTACATTTCTAATTTGGGAGGCCCAACTTTCATAGACCATAACTTTTGATTTGGGAAGTTGATTGTTCTTGTTTGCTTTTAAATTGAAGATCTCTAAAGGGATTCATGTCTCCATAACCCACTTTCTTAGCTAGGTTAAGGCCCATTTTGACATTTTTTTGGGGCCAAAATTAACCTTTAGAGCCTTGAAAATTATATTTTTGTGTTCTATAGCCCAAAATTTACTTTTTTTTATTCTTAAGACTATAATACAAGGCTGAGACAACTTTCCTAAAATTATCACACTTGTCTAACACCTTTCAAGAGTGGAGGGAACAATAACATGATCAACTGTGTGTTAGGGGCAAAGAGGCCTATAGACTTATCACACCACTTGAACTTCTTTGTGCTGACTAGCTTCATAAATGCATCTATAACCCTCTACAAAGTCCCAACTTTTTCCAACATCACCCTCCCATCCTCTACCATGTCATGAATAAAGCAGTACTAGACATCTATGTGTTTTATCTTTGCATGAAAGGCTTAGGTTCTTTGCCAAACATATGGAGTTGTGACTGCCAAACATATGGAGTTGTGTCTACCAAAAAGAACTCTAATAGCTCCCTAACTCAACCCCACATTTAAACATAATATCTAAGATAGATGGCCTCCTTATATGCACTAATAACCACCATGTCCTCAGGATTTATAGTGGACAAAGTGGCCGCAGCCTGTCACTTATTCATACAACTAATAGCACCACAAAATAAATTAAACACATATTCACTATTGGATCTTCTACTATTGACATCTTTAGCCCAATCTGAATCCACAAATATCCACTAGGTGGTGGTCACTTGTAGAACTACCATGATAACAAATAGAGTACTTGGAGGTACCCCACAGATATTTGAATACCTTCTTAATTGTATCCCAATGATCTTGTTTAAGATTGGCCATGAATTGGCTAAGGACTCCCACTACTTAGGCAATGTTTACTCTTGTACAAGCCATAACATACATCAAATTCTCAATAGCACTACCATAAGGCACTAGAGAGATGGCCCCCATCTCATTAGGTGTAGATGGGCACTACTCTACAAATAACTTAGTCCCCACCAAAATAGGAACACTCAATGATCTAAAAATTGACATGTTGAATCTTCATAGTTCACATACTTATGATGGGCCAACCAAAGTTTTCTATTTGCTCTTTGTATTATTATTTTCATACCCAAGATATACTCGGTCCTTCATGTCAAACTATGCTGAAATTTGAGACTTCAAATCACAAATCATAACCTTACTATTACCAAAAACATGTCATCTACATATAATGTGATAATAAGGAACTGATCACCATCCATTTTATAATAAACATAATAATTGATTTGAATCTTAGAAATCCTAAGCTCAACACAAATGAATCAAATTTCTAGTACCACATCCTAAAAGACTACTTGAGACCATACAAACATTTTTTAATCTACAAACCAATGTATCTTTACCTCTCTCCATATATTGATCAAGATATGTCATGTAGATCTCTTCCTTCAAGTCACAATGTAGGAATGTTGTCTTCACATCCATTTCATATATTTTTAAATCAAAAGTTTTTTCCATAGATAACAAGAACCTGATAGATGTGATCTTAGTAATTGGGGAAAAATCTCACCAAAGTCTATCCCCTCAACTTGGGAGCATCCTTTTGCAATCAGTGTTGCCTTATACTTTTAATGTTTCCATCTGAATCAGTCTTCTTTTTTAACACCCATTTACATCCAACATGCTTTCTTCCTTTTGACAACAATACCAAGTCCCATGTACCATTCTTCTTCAATTCAACCATCTCCTCATCCATAGCTACTCTCTAATGCTCAAAATCAATCATATCCACTAGCTCCTTCATAGTTCTAGGCTCATAATTAGTAGTAATCAAAGCAAAAATACATCTCTAATCAAGAATAGTATACCTGTCTAGTTGTTATCTATGTTGTGTGGGCCTCCTCAAGAGTTGAGGTGGAGATTCTACCTCCTCTTCAAAACTATCTAAACTATCGAAGCACTCTTCTTTAGGTCCTTCATGAGCTTTTGGTTCAACCTTCTCAGTCTTTGGGGTAGTTGAGCTACATCTTTCTTCGCATCCTCTTCTGGATGTAAAATTATGGAAGAAAGCTTAATCTCTCTAAAAATAACACTTTTATTGTATAGATCTTTTTTAGCCATAGGATCCCAAAGCTTGTACCCTTTCACACCAATACCATAGCCAATGAAGATATATTTTACTATCTTGTTATCCAACTTTGATTGCTTCTCCCTAGGCTACATGTGCATATACCTCACAACCAAAAATACTAAGATGTTGTAATAAAGGCTTTATGCTAGTCTATTCCTCCATAGGAGTCTTATCGACAAGAGTTGATATAGGAGACTTATTAATTAGGTAACAAGCCATAACTACCTCTTCTACGTAGAACTTTTATTCCAAGCTATTTTCACTAAGCATACTCCTATCCCTCTCCATAAACATCCTATTCATTCTCTTTGTAACTACATTCTACTAAGGGGTATATAAAGTTTTCTTATGTCTCTTAATCCCATCCTCTTTATAGAATTTGTCAATATCTACAAAACAAAACTCATCACCATTGTCAATCATCAAAACCCTTATCTTCCTACTAGTCTAATTTTTCACTAGAGACTTAAACTCATTTAACCATCTAAATACTTTAGATTTACTTCCAAGGAAATACACCCATGTCCTTTTAGAAAAATATATATAAAAGATACATAATATAGAGACTTAGAAATCAAAGGAACATTAACAAGACCAAATAAATATGAATGAATCAAGTCCAACACCGCAAAATATTTATGAGAACTAGAATAGAACTAAATATTATTTTATAATCCATATACACAATGTTCACAAAAATAAATTCAAGAGTACAATCATTCATCCCCTCAACAATATTTCTATATTTTAGGGATGTTAGAACCTTCTCATCTATCTAGCCCATTCTTTGATGCCAATAGCATTGTTTTCTCCATAGGTAACTTGCTCTTTGAAGCAAGAGCTTTCTCTTGAAAGGGAGATCTCCATAGAAAATGATTCAAAACATTATCCACTTAGCATTATTTCCCCCTAAGATTTATCTTATATATGACATTATCTTTAACTGGTGTAAAATATTCTTGTACTATTCCATTGACTAAACACTAGGTTGACCCTACAAATGGTGCCACTCACCCAGTTATAATACTATCTTTAGCCACATTATCCCCAACATGCTAAAATATGCTTAGCTAGCAGTGTATATATTCTATGAGCGTCCCAACAATAGAAATAAAATGATAACAATATTCTACCTATGTGCAATGACTAATGGATAAGTGCTTAAGATCTCAAACATACTAACATTTATCCTTGTCTCACCCAAAGCACCTTGAGTTCTTCACTCTTTGTTGTGCCCTACACACCACAATCCTTCAACTAGACTTCTAAGATAATCCATACACATATTTGTACTAAAAAAGTTATATATTTAATTTCTAATGGATTAGCCTCTTCGTACCAAAAATTGATCAATTGATCTATATCTAGACCTATCAAAACCATTGCAATTATGGGATATATATAGGAAACTATTCCCTAGAACCACCTAAAATGTGTATAGAATCATACACATTCCTAAATATAACATGGACTTGTTTATAGTGTATTACAAATTGCAAGCCCCATAAAATACATCATGCCCCTAAATACAATCTATACATGATTTTCTTTAATTATATGCATGCATGCTTACAAAACCACATGATTTCTATCTATAGCTAGACACTATTTGCAACACATCATGAATGGTTGCATTATGGTTGCAAACACTTATCCTACATTCATATTCAAATATCAATTTTAGATCATCTAACACAATATTTTGATAACTCAACAACAAGGTTAATCCACCACTAATCCAAATTAGAAAAGCATCTAAATATATCTCTAGTTATTCAAATTATACATTATTTTATTTGGAGCAAATTTAATATCGATTAGATTTGATCATTGTACTAGATATATATTAGTGGCCTAGATTAGTGACCCATTAGTAGATGAGTAAAGTAGTGTAGAATTATTTATTTACTCAACATAAATTTACAAACCTAACATTCTTACACCACCTTGAACCTTGCCTTAGGTTATCCTTCACCCTAAAAAATACAAGCCTTCGATTGATTCTATCTTATCCAATATAAATGGTCCCAAACCATAAGCCAAGATTGATATACATGCACACCACATGATTCATTATGATGAAAAAATTATATTCATGTCATGTGATAGCAACCTACCTCTAAGTATATTCTCTCCTTATAATGATATACCTAGTGATTATCATATTGTGAGGTCACAAATTGTCTACTTTAGAATCTTCACCTTATGTCTCTATACTTGTTCTAGTGTCTATCTCCATAGATATGCATGGGGTTCTTTTGCCCTTATCTCCTAGCCTATGCCTATCACTTGTATGATTTACATGAATTCCTAGCCTATCCAAGACATCACAAATCTACCCCTAAAATTTGAATTTATCATTTTCAAAGCATACTTTTGCATCTTGATCCAGTGTCCTGGACACTTATGCATCTAGACACCAGTGTCCAAGTTCAAATTCTAAATTCTAATTTTATATGTGAATGAATTTTGAAACCTAAGGTGTCCCTAATATGTTTTCTAATGACTATTTAACACTAGGCATAACATAAAACCTCCTTCACTCTCATTTTGAATATCTCTTTCTTGCTAGTTGGTTACTAAGTTTGCTTCTAGACTCTGTCAATTAAAAAGATCCATTATTGCAAGTTATTTTCAGAATTCACCATAGACACATATTGCACCTCTACCATTGAAATCTTCCTCTAATTTTATCATTTTTCATGGCCTAATCCTCCTCGTCACTCTCCTTCTCACCATTTACTTACTATCATCCTCCCATTTCTCCAAATCCTTCCCTCAGTATCTACCAAATCCCTAATTGTAGAGATATTCATTCTTCCTTATTTCCTTTTGTAGATCAAACCTTCAAACCTCCAATTTCTTTGCTCCCAACATTCTAGTGACTCATTCACCTCCCTTACATCCTCTATTATAGTTGCACATAACACTTGAGAATTTAACTTTCTCCCTTAGATTAGTTATTTCACATATTTTCACTCGTCACATTCAACTCACTTAGGAACACACACTCAAATATTTTCAAAAGCTAAGTTGAGGTTGAAAATGTCATCTTAATGGAATGAATGAGGTAGTTTCCCATATGGCCAACCCTAATTTTCCCTCATTAGATATTTATATGAATAATAGGGTATAGAGGACACTTTCTTAAATTCTATAAGCATCAAAGGTTGATAAAACTTAGATGGGCAACTTCTAAAGGTTTCAAGAGCATTGAAGTAAAGGACCTGAGTATTTGGGAGAAACCAACATCCTCTTCTTACACACTAGTGTCCCATTGTTAGAGCCCAACACCCCAATACCAAACTTTAACACTCCGTTATCAAACAAGATCATTTTGTTGTCTGACATCGATGCAAGACACTAGTGTGTGTCATTGACTCTCATGTTTGATCTCACCAAAATCTTCTACAAATTCTTAAGATCATTCCTCTAGAATTCCTTAGTACATTTCAATAGTCAAATTCGACCAATCTTTAGTAATAGGAATGTTGCTTCTTACCCTTGTATTTCCTTTTAAATATTCCTATCCCAATTCTATCATTAAATTAGATTAATTTGAATGTATTAGAATATATATCATAATCAAGTAAGTTATATATTAGCACAAAGAAAGAAAAGTGTAATTACTTATAATCAGTGTCTACGTCTTTATAAAACATAGGCATACTATTTTATTCTTTCATTTGGTGAACCTAACATTATTACATAACCAACTTCCAAAAACTTAACATCAAAACCAACAAACAACACATTTTCTTTTTAACATTGATCTCCCTTTAGCTCTCTTTTTCTTATTCCTCTTAATTACTATTCTAATTTCTTAAGTATTGCAACTATTAGCCTCTGATCTTACCTTCACAACACTTGTTTTCCTTCTTCATAACTCTTCCCTAAACCTTCACAAGATTTATTTTCCTTTTCCCAACACCTTCTCCACCCTCACTAACATCCTTATTTACATTTTCCCTTTCCACAACATCTCTTTCTACTTTACCAAAACTCATTCTCATTCCTCCTTCTCCCTTTCCTTTACCATTATGTATTCTTTTATCTCTCTAGTTGTTCTTGTCATCTTCCTATCACGATTCTCGCTCTTCCCATTATAGTTCTCTCCCTCTCAGCAATAACCCCACCTCACCTTGAACATGTATGATCTTCATCTTCTTCCTATTATTAAAGAAGCTAACACCTTTTCTTCCTTTGATGAGCATTTTGATCACGATGCTTCTTATGAGCTCATTGGGTTTAAGAAGCATGCTAAAATAGCCTCTAACCTTAAGCTTCTTAGAGATGAGGTGAGAATGTTGGAGGATGACACTAACCCCTCTTATTTAGATGATGCCCTCAACCACATGCTTATTTCCCATTATTCTAAACCTAATACTTTATAGTGCATACATCACATCATTCATGCAAATGGCCCATCTTCCCCTCCTTTCCAAATATTTATGCATCTACTTCTCTCCCTTCCTCTTCCAACCCTCCTATTTCTTATCCACTTGTTGTTCTACCCACTCCCCCTCCTAATCCTCCACCATCCCACCCATAGTTGACTTTTCCCATCCCCACTACTGTATCTCATACCTTTTGGTGCAGGAGCACCAAGGAGACCAAAGGACTTATGTCTTGTTTTGTTGCTCATTTTGTTTTATTGATTCCATAAGGTCTTGAAGACCATTTTCTCATGTTGTAATAAGGATCATGATGCCATGTTGTAACAGGCACTCATGCAATCACACATTGTATAGGAGGCAATCATAAAGTCATAAGGGGTAGTCATATAAAAACTTCATGTTGTAAGCCTTGTTCAGGCATATAGGATAGATTCAAAGAGTCTAGTGCCTAATCCAAGGCCTAATTACATTGTAAAGGTGTTTGAAGACTCATAATCACCGATGCCTATGCAAAAAACTGGTAATTAGTTGAAGTTTCAAACTGCACAAGGAAGTTTGATGGTTGAAGAAGTCATTATGGATCTTCCCATCGACCCAACTGCCTCCAAGGAGTTTGTCAAGGTGTGTGAAAGTTTAAAACACCTTGAACAAGATCATTGTATGTGGTGCAAGAAGTTTCAAAGCAATAAAATACCAATTCTCTATTATTTTTACCTTTTTCTGCATTTTCTGAAGAAACAATCCGTACCATTCTCTTGTACAGAACCGTCATGACTCCTAGGTTATTGGGATGTGAAGTACGGTGAATTAACTCTCATTCAGGACTAGTTTGAGGCTATGACATTGAATAGGAGGCAACTTATGAGCGTTTTACCTTGGACTGTCTATTGAAATCTCTATTTTCCTGAAGAATTACATTGCCACAGGCCGTACTGTGTGAAGGTACAGAGTTGTCTTCACTTCCTCATATTTTGATTGGTTAGTATAGGGAGTTATATTTCATTTGAAGGTAGTTTGGTGTCTTGACATTCTCATTGTAGGGAGATATAAGGATTTCTTTCAAAAATAGTCCTATTAAAACCTAAACTAGGGTTTGCTTCAAGCGATGGGAAATTGACCATCTCACTGTCTTTAAAGGCCATAAGACTAGTGGGATGGGTGTGTTCATTTGCATTTTAAGTGTTTTGGATGATTTCAAGAGAGAGAGAGTTGGTAGTTGCAAGATTTGCTAGAGGAGGCTTAATATGACCATGTATTAAGCCAATTTGGGGAACCATAGAAAAATTTTAGGGAACAGCTGATTGTAGGAGGACAAAACCCACAAGCATAGTTTTGACATGTATTCTAAATGTTCAAATCATTGGTTGAGTTCTGTGCATGAATTTTAGGGGATCTCTTTGTATTTTAGGCCTAATTGGGGCTCTAGGTCATTGAGAGGAGTTATAGGTTGGGGTATATTGTCTAAAACAACCTATACCTAGTTTTGGATATGTGATAGGGAGTCCAAATGGGTATCTCCTGATTGTCCAAGATCTGTATTTGAAGGTTTGCAACAAAAGTTATTGACAACTGTTCTCTTTTCTAGGGCTACAAGCAATTTCTTGGGTTTGTGAAGGAAGTACTAGTTCTGAGTTTGACCTGCCTTTACCAATGATTGGAATGGGTCCCAATGCATGTCTAATCAACCTTTCCATGAAGAATTCAGAGTCCCTAACTATTGTTCCCACTTTTGCAAATTGATCTTTGAAATTGGGTTTTTGGGTGTAGTGAAAACCTTGTCAACTTGTTCTATCCTCTTCTATCCAATTGCCTCTACATCACCTTTCCTTCTATATCCACCACCCACTCCTCCTTCATAGCCTCAAATTGCTACTCTCCTTCCTAATCCTCCTCATGCACCTTCCCCTTCCACACTCACAAATCATACGACATTTATGACACTAATATACATGATCACACATTATGACATTTATCACATCATTCTTACATGATGATATTTAGCACATGGCCATACAATTTACACACATGATTGCCCTTCCTTGGGGAAAAACATCTAGGTATCCATACACCCACCATGTGATCCATATCAACAAAATCATTTAGATGATGTTAGGGCAATTACATTATTGTATCTAGCCATTACAATATTGTATTACCCCACTTCTATCTCCTTAAATTGAATGTGTAATGGAATTAGGCACACAATTTCAGGGGGGAAATACAACCACACCAATTTTTTTGAGACTACTATGTGCATACTTTATAGGGTACTAGTGGTTTTGAACTCCATGTTACCTTACATGTCATGGCATATTGATCCACTTTTATATTTTTCCATGCACATACTTCTCAAGGCTAGCAGCTTTGAATTCCACATTGCCTTATAATCATGGTTGTATTGCTTTAATTTTAATATTACATTAATTAGTTCATGTGTATACTTTATGGGATATGATGGTTCTAAACTCACATCACCTTATGCACCATGACCCTTTTTTCACCATTTTACTCTAGCCTTTCCAACATTGTCATGTGCATGCTTTATGGGGTCCTAGCAATTCCAAAGTCCACATTACCTCATGTGGCTTGTCATATTACTCCAAGTATTATTTTTTACTCTAGGTTCACTTAAATCTTTTTGCATGCTCTAAATGATGATTATGGACTATGGCATCAACACTTTGACACAAATACAATTAATAAGTTGTGTGCAAGTGTGAAAGATGACACATTTTTGTAGGTACATGGAGATAGCAAGGCATCATCCAAAAGTTTCAACACTGTACCTTTTTTATTAAATATTTTCTTTAGAATGCATGATTCATGTAGATTCACACACATCAATGTGGGGCAAAATGAACAGATAAAAGTGCATGCCTTGGAACTTTATATCTTCATTTTATACCACTTTAGGTAGATGTCATTATACTCAGTTTGACCTATTTTGGCACACAAACTCATTCCTACTCAACACCTATTAGCTACTATCCACTTTAGACTGCATTAGATTGCACCACTCCACATTCCTTTCCATTTTGCTACCTTGAAATATTACAAATGGTGCAACCTAGTCTACCGACTTTAAATTTCACTTTCCTTGTCCAAAATTGGACCCTTTTAAGACATTCCTTAGGTCATTTATGAGAAGGAAGAGATCAAAAGAGATTAATCAATTGAAATATCATCCTATTCAAGAACACTTGAAGTTAGAGTCTACACCTAAGCATTGCTTCACATCACCAATACATTGGATCTACATTCTAAATTACATGATTGATGTATTTGCGTCATCTTGTTCTTCTCTAGGGGCTTGACTACCATTAAGATAAGCCAAGGGCCCTCCCATAGTCTTGAATCAATTTCCACTATGCTTTAAGAGTGACAAAATATAGACATAGGTTTTTAAGAGAAGACTACTAATCTTTAAAATCTACACCAATAGAGGACTAGGTTACATGATGTGACCTAGTCTAGGACTAGGTTACATGATGTGACCTAGTCTAGGACTAGGGCACATGGTGTCACCTAGTCCAAGGCTAGGGCACATGGTGTGACCTAATCCATATTATCACAACTCTCTGCATAGAGTCCTTATAGTTCCCTTATTACATTTCCATTATTAGATCTTAGATTTAAATAATTTATCATAACATTTTGGCTAGCCAATAATAAGGTTAAGCTACCACTAAGCTAAATCAAATAAGCATCTAAATCACTTTTTAGTTACTCTAATTCCATAGTCTTTATCTAGATCTATTTCATCGTTGGGTAAAACTGGTCATTGTATTAGATATAAACTAGTAAAAGAATAAAGTATTGTAGAAGCCTCTATTTCCTTGACAAATAATAAATATGCATTATATTAATAAACATGTAATATATTAGTATAATTATAGTGAGAGTTTTTGGAAAGACTATAAATTTTATTTACATTAACTTTTCATATCACACTATGTGATCTATCATTGGGATGAAAGATAATGATGATATGATTACATCATTAGATTATGATACCAAGATGATAACCTACTATTTTCGCAATCTTACCATCATTTTTTTCATTCGAACGATGCATCATCGGGTGTGATTTGAAATGTTGATGTAAATGAAAATACACAATTTTTCCAAAATTTCTTGTTATAATTCTCATGGACTATGAAAATCTAATGTATACTATATTATTATAATATTAATATTACTATATATATTATATTATACATAATCATTTATAAAACAAAACACATAGTGTAAATTATATCAACGATAATATTAATAAAACTAATTCTATAATTATATATGCATGTAGAGGTGAAAAGTGCATCCCTAGTACTTTGCCTACACATTTTGGACTTGCTTTGAACATTTGTCTCCATTGCATTAGTCTAGTATTCAAATGGTACATATTGTTATGCAAGAGTTGACATTCATCCTAAACTTGAACTAAACATGAGTCTCCATTCCCCAATGTTCTAGATCCAACTCTTAATCTTCTTATTCCCAATCTTGGGTCAAGACCACTTGAGCAACTCTAATCCTGGACCATGTCTACTAAGTTAGCCTTAACCCTCATTTCCCAAATCCAAATTTAATCATGAGTCCAAACTGATTTGTTCCCAATTAGTCATTGTGTTGATATGCATCGGACAACTGAGAGGGGGGGTGAATCAGTTGTCACAAAAACTTAAACACTTTTTGCAATTTAAACATTCATCACTTATCCACAATTATTATGATTTAACAATGAGTGCATGAAATCAGAAACTTAACCATAGATATAATATCAAACACAAGAGACACCAAATTTATGTTGAAAACCCCAAGGTGGGGAAAAACCACGGAGAGGACTAAGTCTCAATATATATTGCAATCTTGAAATAATGGTGTTCAGGCTTGGTCACTCCACGGGCCTAAACATACTGGCTTACTACCATGAAGAACAACTAGGTCTAGCAAGCTCACTGCCTCAACCCTAAACCTAGCAAGATTATGGGTAAGTGCAAAAAGTTGGGGAACCAAAAAGTGGCCAACATTTTTTCACAAAAAATTAAGACATAACACAAGCGCATTATAATGCGCTCACATTCTATTTAATTATATATAAAAAAAGAGCATTTTTGCTCATTCATTTCTTTTATTCTCTCTACACCTGTGGCCTACAAACCCTAAGGAGTGCGCTCGCATTTTTGAAGACCCAATTCGACACCAAAATCTCGCTGATTCATCGCCAAAATGCCGCCACAGCATTGAGACAACCAAATGAGTGAGTTTTATTTTTTTTTGTTTGAATTTATTTCTAAATAGGTAGGTTTGAGTTGATTTTTGATGTAAATTTCCTTAATTGTCAAGAAATGTTAATGCACCTCCTCCTCCTCCTCAAAATCCACAAAATCCTGAATAAGAAATACCTGCTGAAGAACAACCCGAACAAAAAACTCCTCCATCCATTCCTCGACATGCCCCTGGAACACAAGAAAATCTAATGGGGCAAATTGAAAACAATAAAAAAGAAATTGAAGACATAATTGCAAGGTTGAAAGATCCTTCAACTTCAACCTTGCATAGATCCACGCTTGCTTAATCTCTTGAATCTATGTTATCAAATGTAGATTCAATTAGCAAGCAATTATCTAGTTGGTCAGATAAGAGGAGAGAGTTTAGAGAGTATTATGTAGACAAGCTATCATATGAAGAAGTAAAAAGTTACAAATTACAAAATTGGACTTGTGTTCCATTTTCACAAACCCACAAACAAATCAACCTCCACCCATTACATGCAAGAGGTTCCCTATCCATTGGTGCAACAACCAAGCGATAAGGGACAATTTTGGGCAGAGGTAGCGGATGGTTTTTGACCATCCTCCATGCAACAATAATGAGGTCCCGCAATACTTTTTGAGGAAACTCTACTGCGAGCTTGTCCTCAATAAAGTGCCAAACTATTTTGTTATGCGGGAGTTTCAGGGTAGAGGTGGGGGGTCAGCACAAGATAGACCAGGGGCACGTGTTGACCCACAATGGCCAGTGAGATGAGTAATCAGCAAACCAGCCCATGAGCATGCATCTATCCCTTCCATTGTGAAGGAGAGTGTTGAGGTAGAGACACTTTAGTCCATTAGTGCCTTGACCCAGAGCATCATGGAGCATGCCAGTTCTGTAGCACAGCGTGGGTTGGGAGATAGTGCAAGGAGTAGGGTTCCACCCCATACTTGTCAGACTTGCGGGTCAGCCTGTGGTTATGACCCCATGGATAGTCAGGATGCAAGTGTACAGGCTATATCTGCAGCTGAGCAGATGATGATGACAAATACCCTCCTGAATGAGACTTTCGACCTTGATACTTAGGTAAATATTAGCAAGTTCATTGAATTTAATTTATTAAATTTTATTTTTGAAATGCAAGATTAACTAATTTAGTTTGATGATTTTGATGAAATTTCAGGGTCATAGCATTGATGTAGTTCTCAACAGTACTCCACCTGCATTTTACACTACGACATCTACTGTCAAGGTATGTAACTAGTAAACAATTATAAATATTACATGTGAATAGCATTGTTATATGAATGGTATTCTAATATTTGATTTTGGATGTTGAATAGGTTAATCTTGGAGATTTCACGGCAACACCTGCCAGTGGTGGTGTAGTTCAACGCTTCACTGAGGTAATAAAATAAACAGTTTACCTAATGAATTGTACTTATTAGATTTTTTTATTTTATATTCATATCATTGATTACATTGCATTGCACATCTTTCAAACTCAAAGCATTATTAGACATTGCATAACTAATAGCTAGATGTTGATAGATGACAAATTTTCAATTACAATATAGTTAAATTTGAAAAAATGCCTCAAAGAAATGTGCTCTCATGGAATGCCATGAGAAGCAAATGCATAGACAAGGGCATCACCATGAGACCACTTTTCTTTGAGGCATCTTTTCAAACAACTCACTGCCTTGTCTATGCTACCACATTTTCCATACATGTCTAACAAAGCTTGTTGATCCCCTCCACACTATTCTTCGACAAATTCTCTCTAATAATCTCATCCAATTACCACCAGTTAGACCCCAAGACATGACACTAGAGAGGGCCATCATCCTATGACATCTTATATAGCATATGATTGACTCGAACATCATCTAGGTTTTAGGTATTAATTATGGGGGCAACAAGTCACCCCTAACCAAAATCTTCAAATCTACACTACCCTTTCCCCTACAAATTTATGTCAATCTTATTGGCTCAATTTCTTCCATCCCTACATCTATAAGAAAGAGCTATAGTATATCACCAAGAGAGCAAAATCTTCACTGTGATTATGTGTATTATGTGTCTAGTTGTATCATAGTGATGCATTGTTGATAATGAATATCATAGTGTGCTTTATTGTGTGTACTTCCATGTTTAGGTGAACGTGTGTGTATGTTAGGAACCATGACTTGCATCATTATTCTAGTTTCATAATTGAATAATGTTGTTTTATTTTGAGATGATGCAGGTTGCAGAAACACCTCCTGACGTTCATAGGGCAATGGAGCATGGTGTGTCCACTGCAATTCATAGCTCCATGCCATTGACGGGGGTATGAGGCAGATTAGTAAATTTAAATTTACATTCATTGTTATAGTTGTTTATTTTTGAAAAATCAAATGATTATTGATTTGAAGTTTAATTTCTATCTGGATGGTTTCTATAGGACATGACATCACCACAACCTAATCCTGCTACTAAGGCAAATGAGGAGGCAGATTATTGGTATCAGAGTCATGGGTCACGGGTTCGAATCCCTTGGGTTGTGTTGAGGGGGGATTGTTGGTAGTGAGTTGCCCCCTTGTCAGTGAGGCATTCAACAATGACCTCAGGATTTGTGACATGGTAGTGAGCCTCCCGTGGATCTGGGTTAAGTCTGGCATTTGTAGCAAGTGTTGATAGCTCGAGCTTTTGGTGCAACGATAAATGATTCCAACAATTATATGGTAGCAGTAAGTGATTATTTTTGTAAATGTTTCATTTTTTATAACATGTAATTTATATATATTAATGTCTATACTTTTTATTGTAACAGCTACAGATCCACAAAGAACTAAATAGGAGGAGCAACCCTTAGGTTCGTAGTAGACCACCCTCATACACGTCTCCATCCACCCAAAGATCAAAGGTTGCTCATGATCTATTCCCTTCTCCGAACAGAGGGGAATGAATGCTTATTGGGGTCCTTTGTTGTATGCCTATATGGCATTTGTGGATATATATTTTGTATTGCATATAGGAGACATTGTATGTCTATATGGCCATTTTGTATATATGTTATACTTATATCAATAGATATTGATATATGCCTATATGGATATTTGGTTAATACAAATCTTTTTTATTGATGGCGTCCATATTTGCATTATAAATCCACATTTCAATAGATATTTGTAGATGGTTAATTCAAATATTTAAAGTCCAATTGTTTTGCATAGGGTGTTTGTTGATCCAATAAGCCAGCTATTGTTATTCAACTATCACCTAAACCTCATTCTGGAACTAAAAGATAAAAGTTGTATTTAAAATAAAAATGAATCATCATGTTGAATAGAAAATATTCATATTTTTTATGAGTTGCTCAATTGAAAATATTCAAATGAGTATGCTGATCCATATTTTTTATGAGTTGCTCAATTGAAAATATTCAAATGAATATGCTGATCCATATTCTTTATGAGTTGCTCAATTGAAAATATTTCTTAATTTCTTGTTATTATACCATATTGGGATGCAAAGAGTATGTTTGTTGTTTTGAATAAGATAGTCAAAATCATATGCTTATGAGCACTTGATGACCATTGTGGTTATTAAATGTAATTCCTCTTGAATATAAGGCAAGGTTATGAGAGTACATTGAGTCTTACCTAATTTTAATATGCAACATAACATTGGGGCTATAGGCTTCCATAAGTCATCAACAATCAAGGTTCAAGGTTGTCATTGAAGTCAAAGGGTCAAGGTTGTTTGTCATTAATGTCAAGGTTGATGCCATGATGTTGATAAGGTGATACAGTGATTCAAGGTAGGTGATGCTCATGAGGTGCATGATGTTGTGAATATGGTTTTCATGATAAGATCTCTCAGTTCATGTTGATGCTGCACAAGACAAACATGGTTCATGTGATGCAAGGTTCATGTTCATGGTGGATGTGGTTTTGTTCATGCAAGGTTTTGTTGTGAATATGGTTTTCATGATAAGGTCTATCTTGGAAGGTTGATATGATGCAAGGTTCAAGTTCATGGTGGATGTGGTTTTGTTCATGCAATAAGAAGTCAGAGAAGACACAAGCTTTCATAATCATAATTCAATGTCATCATCAAGGAGACTTATATTTATCAAGGGGAGTCATGAGTTTGATTCGAATGTGAAGTTGTTCATGTCTTAGAACCCTAAGCCTATGATAAGTGTCATACTCTAATGTATTTCTTTTGATGTCCCTAAGGTCTCTGAAATATCCTAGATATCTCTTGATGAAAGTTAAAATATTTAAGTCTTTCTTATTGATAGTTAGGGTTTGCATATTGGGCATTAAACCCTAAAAATAATCTACTTTTCTTAAGACTTTAAAATCCTTAATTGCCTATTGTGTGTAAAGTGCACTTTTGTTTAAATTTAATATTGACTTATAATCACAATTTACTATCACTTAAGTCAACCTACTAAAGGGTCTTTAAGTCATTAGTTCACCGACCCTTCAACCTAACTCAACCAACCTCTCTGTTAAACTCTTATAAGCTCGAGCACCAAATCATAATCGAAGGTCATATTTAATTGATATGAGGGTGGGAAAAAGGATTGGAAGGTCAGTATTTAAAAGGAATTTGGAATACAAATAGTCATCTCTATGTGGTTGAATTTGATGGGCATGCCTTTATAAAAGGCTAAAAGACAACTTTATGCAGGATATCATGGTATTTGTAGTGTATGAAGATTGAAGACTAGTTAGTGTTTGTAGCTCAGACTATTTTGGCATGTTTGGGTATGAAACAGGACCATGCCTAGCTTAAACATACCCATCTAGATGTGTTGGAACTGGCAGTTTGGTTGCAGGAGGAGAAGAACAAAAGTTACACCCCTTTGCAACTTTACACTGCCTCCTTTTGACAATTTTTGGGGTAGCAGAAAACCTTTCACCACGGGCAAACGTCTCAGAGATATAAAAAATTGAGAGAGGTTATTGTAGAGGGACCCTACGTGATTGCGTTGCCTCAGACATAATGTTTCTAAGTGACACATTTTTTGAGTAACAGCTCATCAAAGATGGCTGCCTTTTTACACTTTAGACTCTTCAGGGATATCATTGGTACAATGTAGCTTGGACTGTTTCAGCATGTTTGGGTGCAAAACAGGACCATGCTTAGCCTAAACATACCCATCCAGATGCGTTGGAACTGTCAGTTTAGCCACACGAGGGGAAGAATAAAAGTTACACCCCTTTGCAACTTTACACTGCCTCCTTCTAACGATTTTTAGGGCAACAGAAAACCTTTCACCATGGGCAAACACCTCAGAGATATAAAAAACTGAGAGAGGTTATTATAGAGGGACCCTATGTGATCACATTGCCTCAAATGGAATGTCTCTAAGTGACATGGTTTTCAAGTAACATCACATCAAAGATTGTTGCATTTTTGCACTTTGGACTTTTCAGGAATTTCATCGGTACAATGTAGCTCAGACTGTTTCAGCATGTTTGGGTGAAAAACAAGACCATGCCTAGCCTAAATGTACCCATCCAGATGTGTTGGAATAGTCAGTTTGGTCACATCAGGAGCAGGACGAAAGTTACACCCCTTTGCAACTTTACACTGCCTCCTTATGATAATTTTTGGGGCAACAGAAAACCTTTCACCACGGGCAAACGCCTCAAAGATATAAAAAATTGAGAGAGGTTATTGTAGAGGGACCCTACATGATCACGTTTCCTTAGACAAAATGTCTCTACGTGACATGGTTTCTGATTAACATCTTGTCAAAGATTGCTGCCTTTTTGCACTTTGGACTCTTCAGGAATATCGTTGATACAATGTAGCTCAGACTGTTTCGGCATGTTTGGGTGAAAAATAGGACCATGCCTAGCCTAAATGTATCCATCCGGAGGCGTTGGAATAATCAGTTTGGTCACATCAGGAGCAGGATGAAAGTTACACCCCTTTGCAACTTTACACTGCCTCCTTCTGACAATTTTTGGGGCAGCAGAAAACCTTTCACCACAGGCAAACGCCTCAAAGATATAAAAAACTGAGAGAGGTTATTGTAGAGGGACCCTACGTGATCGTGTTTCCTTAGACAAAATGTCTCTAAGTGGCAAGGTTTTCAAGTAGCATCTCTTCAAAGATTGTTTCCTTTTTACACTTTGGACTCTTCAGGGATATCATCAGTATAATGTAGCTCGGCCTATTTCAGCATGTTTGGGTGAAAAAAAGGACCATTCCTAGCCCAAATGTACCCATCTGGATGCGTTGGAGCAATCATTTTGGTCGCATCAGGAGTAGGACGAAAGTTACACCCCTTTGCAACTTTACACTACCTCCTAACGATTTTTGGGGCAGCAGAAAACCTTTCACCACGGGAAAACATCTCAGAGATATAAAAAATTAAGAAAAGTTATTGTAGAGGAGCCCTACATGATCGCGTTGCCTCAAACATAATATTTCTAAGTGACACAGTTTCTGAGTAACATCTCGTCAAAGGTTGCTGCCTTTTTACACTTTGGACTCTTCAGGGATATCGTCAGTACAATGTAGCTCAGATTGTTTCGGCATGTTTGGGTGAAAAACAGGACCATGCCTAGCCTAAATGTACCCATCCAGATGCTTTGGAATAGCCAGTTTGGTCGCATCAGGAGCATGATGAAAGTTACACCCCTTTGCAACTTTACACTACCTCCTTCTGACGATTTTTGGGGCAACAGAAAACCTTTCACCACGGAAAAATGCTTTAGAGATATAAAAAACTAAGAGAGTTTATTGTAGAGGAACCCTACATGATCACGTTGCCTCAGATAGAATGTTTCTAAGTGACATGGTTTCTGAGTAACAGCTCGTAAAAAATTGTTGTCTTTTTGCACTTTAGATTCTTTAGGGATAACGTCAGTACAATGTAGCTCAGATTGTTTCATCCATCACTTAAGTCTAACCCCATGAAGCATAACATGATGATGTAAAAATGTGTATATGTGTAAAAATGCAGCAGCAAATAAAAAAAGACAAACCTATGTAAACTTACAAATTAATGTGCATACTTACAACTCAATGTAACATGACTTTACAAAATCAATGTGAATAGTTACAAATTAATCCAATGAACCATCCGGCTTTGCTCTACTCTTTATTGTGTCAAGTATTGCCTCATGGTCAAACTC
The DNA here is from genome assembly GCA_027924645.1 of Cunninghamia lanceolata. Lineage (NCBI taxonomy): Eukaryota > Viridiplantae > Streptophyta > Pinopsida > Cupressales > Cupressaceae > Cunninghamia > Cunninghamia lanceolata. The sequence goes on along the minus strand of BSBN01001567.1, from coordinate 14,596,152 downwards.
ACGCACCTTCCACAAGGACTTGTTCAAAGGTCTACCCCGATATTGTATCAAATGAACATTGGATGCCACGACAAGTTTCGAGTAATGAAGAATCTTCCGATGCGTGTTAAAGTCCTGAAACAACCAAATATTAACACTCTTATGTGGGTACCTTCTAAATCATTTTCTAATAATAGCCACTGAGCCTGTAGGGTATTCGATGTTTTCTCCATTTGTAACTGGGGCCTCTAATTTCTTTTTGGCCTCAACACGACACAAGTAATAATCTGTTCCCTCTTCATTACCTTCATCTGCAATAACCACATATACATGCCCTACATTGATATGTGTAGCAAATTAGATGAAATTAGTCAATATTACAAAAACACTACAAAGTAAGATAAAATTAGGAATTTCAAAAACTATGCAAATAGATATATTACCTGGTTGAACTAGATCAAATATGTGGTCAAAGTCAATTGATGATTCCATTTGTGTTAGTTCTAGTGCCGTCAGGGGTCGATACGTGTCAAGTGGGCTAAGATAACTTAACTGCCATTCGTCAACCCACTCCTTTGACTCACACTCATCCCAGGCTTGAATTGTACAGGAAGAACAAAAGCATGACATCTTTCACATATGGATACTCCATGAACCTACAATTGAGCTTTTGAAAGAGTGCATCTCACTTGATCCTGTCAGTGTAGAACAGTCCTCATATGGTGCAATGTTAGTATCATCTATCAACCAAAAAAATCTACGAACTGAAGACTGACCTTCATTACCTAGACCCATGGAAGCATTACACCACACGACGATTGATTTTGCATATGTCAACTTTTCATTGTCTTTATACTTTAACTCTTCTCATGCTATGGCTCTATTGATACATGCTCCTACACCATCATGCTCCCCCTTTCCATGCCCAGCCTCACAAAAGTTCCACATATGCTGAACACCTGTAAAATTATGCCTCCTGCTCAACCAATAGAAATTCTGCAAGTTATTGAATTGTGACACATAGTTATATGACCATATGATATGCTGACTAAATGATATGCCCCTTCTAGCCAAATCATTGTAGAACACTTGAAAGCAACCTTGCATGAACTCCGTAGAATGTGTACGATCATCACTGATATAGAAATGATACTCCCTTATGATCTTTCTATCATCCTCTGTACTATCATTTACATGAATGAATGCGATGTGCACCAATATAGAAACCTGTGTGGAGTTGTAATATTGTGATTGCACCTCACGTTGTGGCTGTATATTGTAGTTCTCTGCAAAGTCGATGACTGAAACAATGCTACCAATTAGAAATGTGTCATTGCATAACTTGAATTGCAAGTCCAACCATCGAGCTCTATGGGCATGTCTTGCATACTCATACACTATGTTGTCACGAAATATAGGCATAAACTGATACACTAGAATCTTTTCAATAACCAATTCACACCTCTTTGCTTCTTTACCATCTTTTGTATTGTATACCACTATTTTATACTTGCCAAACTCTACTAGTTCGTTTCCAACCGCATGTGTTCTTTCCATATGTTCACATATTGGCATACGTTGCAAGCCACTACAATGCTGACATGTGCCATCCAAGCATAATTTCTTGTAGAATATTTGACCTTCCTCTCTTTCACATAAAATTATTGATATGAAGTCTTTTGAAGATGTTGGTGGGGCACGTATGCCACAACCCTGCAAAACATTGTTAGTATGCAAATCTAAACATATAGACCGATAAACATCAAAATGGTTAGAAAATTCAATATGTAATCTACAACAACAAGTAGTGCATGTGTGATTTATCTTGACATAGAAAGGTTTTAGCATTTCAAAATATCTTTGACAAATTTTAATTTGAGGATACTTCTCTAGAAATTTACCAAAAAATTGTGTTTGAGTCATATCCAAAAAATGCTTTAGATGTGGCTCATGGTTCTGACTACCGATTCTCCTTCTTACCACATCCCTTTGATTCAGAGATACCCTTGTGTAATTCTTCCAAAAGTCTTCAATTAGTGATCTCAATGCTTCAACAATTAGTTTATCTTTTCGTGGTAGTCTCCTCAATAACACCCATAATTCATTGGCATTAGTGTCCTCAATTCTTTGGTGTCTTCCAATGGCTCTTGATAAAGTTTTCTTATTAATTCTCAATGCTTGAATTGTCTTTCTAATGAGACGAGCTTTCCTCTTTTGACTACTTATTATAGTCGATGTAATCAATGCCATGTTGCATTACTATCTTTTCTATGTGAGGTGTTACCCACACACTCATACACACTCATTAGATTCTTTACAATAGATTTTTCACTTGAAACCTCTGATGTTCTCAACCCAAGAATATTCACAATGGACCTATACTTTATACTTCGTGTCATTTCAATGAATAGTTGACATCTTGCGGTCTCATTTAACTTTTCAAAGAACAATCTCCAAATCTTATGAGCATATCTTCTACAAGTGTGTTTTGGAATCTTACCTTCCATTGGCTACAAAATATTCTCATCAATATCAATCAAATACTTTGGTTTTCTATGCAAAATTATAGATGGTGTTAAGTTAGGTAAATTTATCTCAACATTAGGAATTTCATCAATATTTAAATGAGATAGGCTAGATGGCATACCTTCGATTGAAGATGGAATAGATGACATACCTTGAGGTTGAGGTGGGAACGATGGCGTACCTCCTTCATCACATGTGAGTAATGATGTACTCTCAACTTGGCGGTAGATGGTGTCCCTACATGTTGACTTGCGGTAGAGGACGTGTCTCCAACTATGGTATTCAAATCTCTCATAGCACGAAGTTTTTGCATTCGTTCTCTTTGTGCTGCCAATACCATATCTTTTTGTGAAGGTTACAGTTCCTCTTCAATTGGCATGTCTTCATTTATCGTGTCCAATTTCCTCTTCTCACAAAGTTCCCTCATAGCCCCTGCTTTCTTTGCATTCTTAGCTTCTATCTCTTCCCGTGTTGGTTTAATTCTTGATCGTTTCCTCGGCATGACAGGAATTTGTCTGTAGCATGATAAAGAGACCAATATTAGTTCCTAAGAAATGAATCCATACAAATAACTAAAATATATGTCATTCAACCCTTCATAGTAAATGTACATAATCATGTGCATTTTAGAGGCAAATTATTCTAGACTAAAAACTCATGGTTTTAGGCAATTAAGTTGCATAAGGGTTAGGGTTTGTAGAGAAACTCTTTGGAAGGTGTTTGTAATGCTTGAAAAGGTTGAGGCAGACCTAATTTGACATGTTTGGTGTTTTGGTTTGAAGATTAGAAGTCTGGAGATCAAAAAACCTATAGTGACCTATTTGCACAAGCCTAATTAGGCCTCTTGTCAAGTGGGACAGTCAATTATGGAATGATGAAGGCACTATGACATTATGAATTATACGATTCATGAAGACAATGATGGAGATCCATGGAGAAGACCAAGGAGGACAAGATAAGACACCAAATTTGTGAAGTTGCCAGTGGCAACAAATTTACCACCTAGCTGTCCTTAACTAATCCATAATTGCAAATGGATGTATTTTGGCTTCTATTGACTAAAAGTGACTTATTTATGATGAATATAATGCTCAGAATTGTTAAATGTTAAATTCCTAAAATTCAATCATAATTAACATTGCAACACTACAATCTATAATTGTTAAATCACATGTCTTCTTTTGGTGAAAAGTGATGCTTTCAAGTAGGGTTTTGATGAAAGAGCATTGTCAAAGTGTGGATGACGGTTTAGGAAGCATAGGCAGACATATTATCATGTGTTAGAAGCATTGATAAGGTGAAACAAAGCCTAAGGTATTGAGTTCCAATAAACCCACCTTGAGCATGCGTAGAATGGCCTAAATGAGGGTTTAATGATTTGGTGAATAGGGAAGTGATCTAGAGTATAATTTTTTTTTTATTCTGGCTATTTGAGACTTGGTTGAGATCAAGAAGTTAAAATTTGGAATTGAGAAGGTGTTTTGTTGGTACTAGGGCTACTAGGATTTGGGTGGCTTGTGAAGGAATAGACAACAATTGAAGAGTGTAGACTTGAGTAAGGGTTTAGAATGGTTGTGTCTGAGTTCCTGAGGGATAAGAAGACCTCTAGTAACCTTGTTATGTTTTGAAGTATTAAAGACCCTCTTTGTGCCTTTGTATTGCCTTTGAAGTATTGAAGGCCCTCCTTGTCTACCTCTCCATCCATCCTTAAACATCTAGGTCTCACTTAACCCTAAACCATAAAGCCTCAACCCTCAACCCTTAAACCTTAAATCCTAAACCCTATCCCTAAACCCTTAACACTTTACCTTAAATCCTATTCCCTCAACCATAAACCCTAATCCCTCAACCCTAAACCCTACACCCTATCACTAAACCCTAATCCCTTAACCCTTAGCCCTAAAGTCTCAACCCTCAATCCTTAAACCTTCAACCCTAAACCCTATCCCTAGTCCCTATACCCTCAACACTCTACTTTAACCCTAATCCCTCGACCCTCAACCCTATCCCTAAACCCTCAACCCTCGAACCTCAACCCTCAACCCTCAATGTCAAACCCTAATCCCTCAGCCCTTAACCCTAAACCCTATCCCTAAACCCTCAACACTATACCTTAAACCCTAATCCCTTAACCCTAAACCCTAAACCCTATCCCTAAACCCTAATCCCTTAACCCTCAACCCTAATCCCTCATCCCTAATCCCTTAAACCCTAAACCCTAATCCCTTGATACTATACCTTAAACCCTAATCCCTTATCCCTAAACCCTCCAACCCTATCCCTAATCCCTATACCCTCGACACTCTACTTTAACCCTAATCCCTCAACCCTCAACCCTATCCCTAAACCCTCAACCCTCGAACCTCAACCCTCAACTCTCAACATCAAACCCTAATCCCTAATCCCTCAACCCTAAACCCTATCCCTAAAGCCTCTCTCATTTTATTATATATTTCCCCTCACCTCTCTATCTCTCACCTTTGTTTCCCCTCACCTCTCTACCTATCCGTAAACCCTAAACCCTATCCATGAACCCTCTACACTTGACACTATACGTTGAACCATAATCCTTTAACCCTCAGCCCTAAAGCTTCAACCCTCAATCCTTAAACCTTCAAACCTAAACCCTATCCCTAATGCCTCTACCCTAAACTCTATCCCTATTCCTAAACCCTCAACCCTTGACACTATACGTTAAACGCTAATCCCTTATCCCCGAACCCTAATCCCTTAACCCTCATCCCTAAAGCCTCAACCCTCAATCCTTAAACCTTCAACTCTAAACCCTATCCCTAATCCTTCTACCCTCGACACTCTACTTTAACCCTAATCCCTCGACCCTCAACCCTATCCCTAAACCCTCAACCCTCAACACTATACCTTAAACCCTAATCCCTATCCCTTAACCCTTAACCCTCAAAAATTAAACCCTAAAACCTATCCCTACACCCTCAACACTTGACACTATATCTTAAGCCTTAAACCCTAAACCCTCATCCCTAAAGCCTCAACCCTTAATCCTTAAACCTTCAACCCTAATCCCTATACCCTCGAGACTCTACTTTAACCCTAATCCCTCGACCCTAAACCCTATCCCTAAACCCTCAACCCTCAAACCTCAACCCTCAACCCTCAATGTCAAATGCTAATCCCTCAACCCTTAACTCTAATCCCTCAACCATAAACCCTATCCCTAAACCCTCAACAATATACCTTAAACCCTAATCCCTCAACCCTAAACCCTAATCCCTCAACCCTCAACCCTAATCCCTTAACCCTCAACCGTAATCCCTCATCCCTAAACCCTAAATGCTATCCCTATTCCTAAACCCTCAACAGGCTCGATACTATACCTTAAACCCTAATCCCTTATCCCTAAACCCTCCAACCCTATCCCTAATCCATATACCCTCGACACTCCACTTTAACCATAATCCCTCAACCCTCAACCCTATCCCTAAACCCTCAACCCTTGAACCTCAACCCTCAACCCTCAATGTTAAACCCTAATCCCTCAACCCTTAACCCTAATCCCTCAACCCTAAACCCTATCCCTAAAGCCTCTCTCATTTTATTATATCTTTCCCCTCACCTCTCTATCTCTCACCTTTGTTTCCCCTCACCTCTCTACCTATCTGTAAACCGTAAACCCTATCCATGAACCCTCTACTCTTGACACTATACGTTAAACCATAATCCCTTAACCCTCAACCCTAAAGCCTCAACCCTTAATTCTTAAACCTTCAACCCTAAACCCTATCCCTAATGCCTCTACCCTAAACTCTATCCCTATTCCTAAACCCTCAACCCTCGACACTATACCTTAAACCCTAATCCCTTATCCCTAAACCCTAAACCCTATCCCTCAACCTTAACCCTTAAAACTTAAACCCTAAAACCTATCCCTAAACCCTCGATGCTCAACACTATATCTTAAACCCCAATCCCTTAACCCTCAGCCCTAAAGCCTCAACCCTCAATCGTTAAACCTTCAACCCTAAACCCTATCCCTAATCCCTCTACCCTTGACACTCTACTTTAACCCTAATCCCTTGACCATCAACCCTATCCCTAAACCAACTCTACTTTAGATTTAATACTCCACTATTGCATTAATTTAATACTCTACTATTAAAGCTTAGCATTCGCATAAATGCAAATGTTCATATTAGAGAAGACTGCATTATATTAGACTCTTAGAGATCCCTCAGAAAAATGTAATAACAAAACTGTTTTGCCTTATGTTAGCTTACAATTAAACCCATTCTTTTTGACACTCTTCTCTTAATAAGGTAGGAGTAATAAGAATAGAAGGCAGAGAATTTGATCTTACTAGTATGCATCGTTGGTTTACATTCCGTGACTTCATTTTCATTGAATAAAAAAGTTTATCTGATTTGAAAGGTTGGGCAGAGTTCACTGTCATGTGCTTTTCTAGATGATAGGGTCCACAATGTCCAAGGTTCTTCAAAGAAGGCCTATAATAGAATTAAGTTTTTGTTATACCAATCCTCCTGGTAAAGCTACAATTCAAATACCTACTTTGAAAGTTGAAATAAATTAAATTAGACTTACAATTTTGATTTTCTTCCATTGCTTCAACAACATCATTGTTTTCTTCATCAGAAACCAATTCAATTAGCAACTTGCTGCCCATTGGTTGACTTGAACTGCATCCTCTATTAGAAGAAGGGCATTTTTTATCTGTATCAATGTTGGTATTCATAAGCTGAAGAGCATTGAAATTTTTCACACACCCTATTCTTTGAAATATCTTAACCTTAAAATATGACTTGAATATGTACTTGAACACAATGAAATCTCCAATCTCTAGCCTATGATGATTCACAAAATTTTCCCAACCTTGCCTAAATTCTAGTTTATATATGGTACCCCCTAATTGTACATCCCACTCCTACCCACCTGGACCTTGCAACATCGTATGTTTGTCTGTGTTGTCTATAAATTGTGAAACAAATGTAGGAGGAATGCACTGCCATAAACACATTACACAATTATATTTTACAAGTTCTTAACAGTGTACAAGAAATAAAAGAATGAAAAATAATGTATAGAGTTACCAGTGTTTGTGTAAAGTCTCCAAGCATAATTTTGAAGAAAGAGGCACACCCATTAAACCAACTCATTCAGCAACTTGTTGCCCATTGGTTGACTTGAACTGCATACTCTGTTAGAAGAAGGGCATCTTTTATCTGTATCAATGTTGGTATTCACAAGCTGAAGAGCATTGATATTTTTCACACACCCTATTCTTTGAAATATCTTAACCTTAAAATATGACTTGGATATGTACTTGAACACAAAAAAATCTCTAATCTCCAGCCCATGATGATTCACAAAATTTTCCCAACCCTGCCTAAATTCTAGTTTATTTATGGTACCCCCTAATTGCACATCCCACTCCTGCCCACCTAGGCCTTGCAACACCATATGTTCATCTATGTTGTCTATAAACTGTGAAACAAATGCAGGAGGAATGCACTGCCATAAACACATTACACAATTAGATTTTACAAGTTCTTAACAGTGTACAAGAAATAAAAGAATGAAAAATAATGTATAGAGTTACCACTTTTTGTGTAAAGTCTCCAAGCATAATTTTGAAGAAGGAGGCACACCCATTAAACCAATTCATTTAGCAACTTGTTGCCCATTGATTGACTTGAACTACATACTCTATTAGAAGAAGGGCATCTTTTATCGATATCAATGTGGGTATTCATAAGCTGAAGAGCATTGATATTTTTCACACACCCTGTTCTTTGAAATATCTTAACCTTAAAATATGATCCAGCCCATGATGATTCACAAAATTTTCCCAACCCTGCTTAAATTCTAGTTTATTTATGGTACCCCCTAATTGCACATCCCACTCCTGCCCACCTGGGCCTTGCAACACCATATGTTCATCTGTGTTGTCTATAAACTGTGAAACAAATGCAGGAGGAATGTGCTGCCATAAACACATTACACAATTAGATTTTATAAGTTCTTAACAATGTACAAGAAATAAAAGAACGAAAAATAATGTATAGAGTTACCAGTTTTTGTGTAAAGTCTCCAAGCATAACTTTGAAGGAGGCACACCCATTAAACCAATTCATTAACAACTTGTTGCCCATTGGTTGACTTGAACTGCATACTCTGTTAGAAGAAGGGCATCTGTTATCTGTATCAATGTTGGTATTCATTAGCTGAAGAGCATTGATGTTTTTCACAGACCCTGTTCTTTGAAATATCTTAACCTTAAAATATGACTTGGATATGTACTTGAACACAACGAAATCTCTAATCTCTAGCCCATGATGATTCACAAAATTTTCCCAACCCTGCCTAAATTTTAGTTTATTTATGGTACCCCTTAATTGTACATCCCTAAACCCTAAACCCTAATCCCCTAACCCTAAACCCTAATCCCTAAACCATAAACCATAAACCCTAATCCCTAATTATAATTTATGGTACCCTAATCCCTAAACCCTAATCCCTTATCCCTAAACCATAAACCCTATCCCTACATCCTCAACCCTCAACACTTAAACCTTAAATCCTAAACCCCATCCCTAATGCCTCCACCCTAAACACTATCCCTATTCCTAAACCCTCAACCCTCAACACTATACCTTAAACCCTAATCCCTTATCCCTAAACCCTCATCCCTATCCCTCAACCCTTAACCCTTAAAACTTGAACCCTAAAACCTATCCCTACACCCTCGACACTTGACACTATATCTTAAATCCTAATCCCTTAACCCTCATCCCTAAAGCCTCAACCCTAAATCCTTAAACCTTCAACCCTAAATCCTATCCCTAATCCCTCTACCCTCGACACTCTACTTTAACCCTAATCCCTTGACCATCAACCCTATCCCTCAACCCTCAAGCCTCAACTCTCAACATTAAACCCTAATCCGTCAACCATATACACTAAGCCCTCAACCCTAAACCCTACCCCTAAACCCTCAACACTATACCTTAAACCCTAATCCCTATCCCTCAACCCTTAACCCTTAAAACTTAAACCTATCCCTACACTCTCAACACTCAACACTATATCTTAAGCCTTAAACCCTCATCCCTAAAGCCTCAACCCTCAATCCTTAAACCTTCAACCCTAAACCCTATCCCTAATCCCTCTACCCTCAACACTCTAACCCTAATCCCTAGACCATCAACCCTATCCCTAAACCCTCAACCCTCAACTCTCAATATTAAACCCTAATCTGTCAACCCTAAACCCTAATCCCTCAACCCTAAACCCTATCCCTAAACCCTCAACCCTTAACACTATACCTTAAACCCTAATCCATCAACCCTAAAACCTAATCCCTCATCCCTAAACCCTAAATGCTATCCCTATTCCTAAACCCTCAACCCTCGACACTATACCTTAAACCCTAATCCCTTATCCCTAAACCCTAAACCCTATCCCTCAACCCTTAACCCTTAAAACTTAAACCCTAAAACCTATCTCTAAACCCTCGACGCTCAACACTATATCTTAAACCCTAATCCCTTAACCCTTAGCCCTAAAGCCTCAACCCTCAATTGTTAAACCTTCAACCCTAAACCGTATCCCTAATCCCTCTACCCTCGACACTCTACTTTAACCCTAATCCCTTGACCATCAACCCTATCCCTAAACCCTCAACCCTCAACCCTCAACCCTCAACTCTTAACATTAAACCCTAATCTATCAACCCTAAACCCTAATCCCTCAACCCTAAACCCTATTCCTAAACCCTTAACCCTCAACACTATTCCTTAAACCCTAATCCATCAACCCTAAACCCTAATCCCTCAACCCTAAACCCTATCCCTAAACCTGCAACCCTCAACACTATTCCTTAAACCCTAATCCCTCAACTCTAAACCCTAATCCCTCAACCCTAAACCCTAAACCCTAGCCCTAAACACTTAACCCTCAGCACTATACCTTAAACCTTAATCCCTCAACCCTCAACCCTAATCCCTCATCCCTAAACCCTAAATGTTATCCCTATTCCTAAACCCTCAACCCAAGACACTATACCTTAAACCATAATCCGTTACCCCTAAACCTTAAACCCTATCCCTCAACCCTTAACCCTTAAACCTTAAACCCTAAAACCTATCCCTAAACCCTCAACCCTATACCCTCAACCATATACTTAAGCCCTAATCCCTCAATCATCAACCCTATACCTTAAAACCTGAAGCCTACACCCACAAACCCTCATCCCTAGACCATATAACCTCACCCTTATATCTTAAACCCTGAATATTGTGCCTCAACCCTATACTTAAATTAAACCTACACCATACGTGCTCTCAACCCAAGTCACCCTATGCCTTATATACCCTCAATCCATATCGTAAACCCTAAACCCAATATCATAAACCCTAATCCCCACGCCTTACACACTTAATCTTATACACTCAACAACCTGAATATTAACCCTCATCCCTCTACCTATTACTTAAGCCCTAATCCATCAACCCTTAACCCTCAAAACTATACAGGCTCAGGTCCTTATATACCCTAAACCCAAAACACTGACATAAATACATACATACATGCATACATACAAACATACATACATACATACATACAAACATGCATACATACATGTACATACATACAAGCATGCATACATACCTACAAGCATACATATATACATCCATGAAACATACTTATGAAACTTGGACATAAATCATTCAAAGGAAGACATAACACGAGCGCGTTATAACGCGCTCGCGTTATGTCGAACTGGGAAAACACCGACAAATATGCAAAAAAGGAAAAAAGCACAATATAACGCGAACCCGGTCGCATTATATTGTGCTTTGGGAATCCCAAGCCTTAGGCTTTTTATTTGCTTGGGATTTCCAACCTAAAGGCTTGGAGTGCCTTCTCAACATCCACAGACGTGTTTTTGCAAATTCTACAAGATTTCACATAATTTTGTTCTTGCTAACCCTCAGATTTGCATGTGTTTCAAGGTCAAACAAATCGAACACTTGGGTAATGTTAGGCTTTCTCTTAGCTATTTAACGATGTAATTTTTTTCACATTTTGACAATGTTAAGCCTTTCATCTTTAATTTCTTTTGTTTGTGTGTCTGTTTTTGGGCAAAAACCACTGTTTGGTCTTTTTTTCATTGTAAATTAACCATTCATTGAAATTTCAAAAAAATTACATAGTTAGAAACTAGACTCCATTCTACACATATTTAAAAAAAATGATTTTCAATTAGTTTTCAAAATTTATAGGGGTAGCACGACCAAAATTCTATTTTTTAGGATGTGTCCACTTTGAAAATTAGTAAAAAATCAAATATTCATCAAAAAATTATCAGAAAAATCAAGCATAAACTACATGCTGTTAGCTAATTTCTCACTGAAGCGATTTTTAAAATACCAAAAAAAAGTTAACCTTTTGAAGGAGCCACAAAACATGCTATGTTATGTTTTTTTGATAGAAACAACACCAATTTCTGTGGCTCCCTCTTTTGAACCCCTTAATCTATACCATTTTCAAAAAAATTAGTAGTTTAGAAAGTAGACTCGGAGCACTGTGAACATTGTTTTGGTTGCATCTCCAAATTTTGAGTGTAACTATGCTCAATTTCTCATCCAAGGCCAGCATTTCTTGATTTCAAAAAAAAGTGGCCACTTAAGACCCCTTTTTGGCCCCCCATCTTCTTGCACTTACCCTTACAATAAGGTCTATTAAACCCTACTAGTGGCTTACTGCCACAATCAACACCTTTCTATGAAGTACAATAATTCCCCTGCTCTGCTCTTCTTCTGCTCTGCTCTTCCTCTTCTCTGCTCTTCCTCTTCTTTCCTCTACCTCTTCTCTGCTCTGCCTTTTGGACCTTTCTTAATATTTTTTTCATTTTTGCTCAAGGACACCTTTTCCATGACTCAACTACAGGTATTTATACACTACATCAACCTTGGAATGATCATCAAGGTCGGCATCACAATCATCAACCATTGGAGCAATCTCCAAAGTCAGTATTACAAACATTTATAAAATAGGTCCTGACCTATTGCAACATCATGCAAAGGGAATGAAATGTAAATCACACCATGCCTTAGCTGGGACTCAAACATGATCTTCCATGCTACAACACACTTCCACAATCTTCTAGAGATCTCTACAATCACTGGGATCAACCAGGTCGGCCAAGACTGGTTACACGTTACATTATCTGGGAACAATCTTTACACACCATCTCAATTTCTTAATGCAGACCAAAGTCCAGATAGGAACATGATTAGGAGACATCCACAAGCATGCTATAATCATCAGGAGCAACCGCACAAACCTTAATCACTTTATCCATAGGAATCTTCTCACTGGAACACATGAACTTCACTGTTTTCACTATCATAAAAGAAAGATAGCTTGCGGACCGCCAAACCATGAACCATTGCAACTATAGGCACTTATCATCATCCCAGACTTCCCTCTAGAACTGCAAAGCCAAATACTTTATTGCGGAGGAATGTAGAGCAGAATACTTTCTTCCTGTCCCAACTGAACTTACAGAAAAGTAGGTTTCACTCTGGTGAACACAACTCACTCAGATCTTCATGCGGATGGCTCAAACCTGGAATGTATCATCCTTAGACATATCTCTAACTTACTTCCAATCTGTAGACCATGATCTTTAAGTAGAAATAAATGCAGAGCAATTTACCGAACTGTTCTTCAGCATACAACTCACTGTCTGTACTGCACTTCTTTGTAACTCACTTGTTTCTTCTGGAGAGGCTAATTTTATCAATATCCTCAACATATGTAAGTCTTCTAAACAAGTAATAGAATAAGATACAGTTGACACTAATGACAACAAGGATATGTTGACATCAATGACAACACCGATTAGGCACATACTTGCAACAATCTCACCCTTTGTCATTGATGGCAACATATGATGTGAAAAACTGCAACAACCATCAAGATAGGATTCTTCCCCTTTCTCTTTACACACCTGCACTTCTTTCTTTCTCCAAAATTCTCCCCCTTTCTTTTACACATCTGCACTCTAAGTTCTTCACATGACTTCTCTCCCCCTTTGACATCAATGGCAAAGGGCACATATTTGCACTCTTCTGCTCTGATCTAATCTCTCTTCTGAACTCTCTGACTACTCCCCCTTAGAAGTAGCCCTAAAAGGCATCAATCTGGACCTCTGAACACCTCCGGACTGATGCACTATTGTGCATCTTAGTTTAGAGTAGGAGGGGTGATGACCCCTAACTTTTCTCTGAGATACTCAAAAGTATCCTTAGGCAAAGGCTTGGTAAAAATGTCTGTAATCTGATCCTTGGTAGAAACATACTCCAACTTGACTTCATTCTCTGTCACTTTTTCTCTCAGGAAATGATACCTAATGGATATGTGCTTGGTCCTTGAATGCATCATTGGGTTCTTTGATATGTTTATGGCACTTGTGTTGTCACAAAAGATTGCAATAGGTTCTTCATACATAGCTTTGATGTCCTTCAAAGTCTGCTTCATCCATAACACTTGAGTGCAACTGCATGCTGCTGCAATGTATTATGTCTCTACAGTAGACAGGGATATTGAATCTTGTTTCTTGTTCAGCTAAGATAGTAATCTTTTTCCCAAGAAGAATGCACCTCCACTTGTACTTTTTATGTCATCCACATCTCTGGCCCTATTTGCATCAGTATATGCACTGAGAGTAAAGTCACAGTCCTTAGGGTACCACAAACCATAATCTATTGTGCCTTTTAAATATCTCAGAATTCTTTTGACTGACATCACATGTGATTCCTTGGGTTCTGCCTAAAATATTGCCACAAGACACACTGCATTCATTATGTCAGGTCTGGTTTGAGTTAGATAAAGTAATCCTCCAATCATAAATCTATACTTTTTCTGGTCTGCCATGGGTGAGTTATCATCTTTGCTCAACTTACAACCAGTTATCATAGGTGTGCATACTAGTTTAGAGTCTTCCATCCCAAATTTCTTTAACAACTCTTTTACATACTTAGACCGAGAAATGAAGACACCCTTATCTGATTGACTTATTTGCAGACCTAAAAAGAAGTTCATCTCTCCAAACATAGACATTTCAAATTCACTTTGCATTTCTCCAACAAAAACTGAGCACATACCTTCATTTCCTCCAAAAATAATATCATCAACAAAAATTGCAATAATCAGGGTTTGTTCATCATTGATCTTGAAGTAGAGATTACTATATGTAGTACCTTTACTAAACCCTATCTGTATCAGGTACCTGTCCAACCGTGCATACCATGCCCTGGGAGCTTGTTTTAATCCATACAATGCTTTCTTAAATCTGCATACTGTCCCCTTGTTCTGATGACTGAAATCCTTTCAGTTGTTCAATATAGACTTCCTCTTCCAATTCTCCATTTAAGAAGGCAGACTTCACATCCATTTGATAAACCTTAAATCTTTGTATGCTGCAAAAGCCATAAACATCCTTATTGCTTCAATCCTCGGTACTGGAGCAAAAGTTTCTTCAAAGTCTATTCCTTCAACTTGAGCGTATCCTTTGCATACCAACCTCGCTTTGTTTCTTACCACTTCACCATTCTCATTCATTTTATTTTTGAAGACCCATTTTGTACCAATTACATTATTGTCTGCTAGTCTGGGAACAAGATCCAAAGTTTGATTCTTTTCTACCTGCATCAATTCCTCTTCCAAAGCCTTTATCCAATTCTCATCTTTGCAAGCCTCATCCACAATTTTAGATTCAATCGTAGAAATCAAACATAAATTTACTTGTTCCTCTATAGCTCTTCTTCTGGTTAAGATCCCTTTGCTCTTATCTCCTATGATTTGATTTTCAGACTGACTAATTCTTACATATCTTGGAGTTTTGGTTGCACTTACCGGAGCTTGTTCTTCTTCATCTGTGCTATCTTCATGCTACACCACTTCTGAAACATCTGGATCATTTGACTCATATCCATTTGATTCTAAAGACCTTTCCTTACATTCATCAACTTTAACATTTGCACTTTCAATGATCTTATTCAGCCTCTTATTATAGCATAGGCAGGCCTTACTCTTGGTGGAGTAACCAAGGAAGATTCCTTCATCACATCTAGCATCAAACTTTCCTAAATCTTCTTCTCTTTTGATGTAACATCTGCTACCAAAAACTTTGAAATATTTCATAGTAGGAACTCTACCATGCCACAATTCATAAGGAGTTTTTGAACTGTTACCTTTTACTTAAACTCTGTTTAGGATATATACTGCGGTATGAATTGCCTCTCTCCAATATGCTTTTGGAAGATGAGCTTCCTTCATCATGGTTCTAGTAGCTTCCTGAACTGTTCTATTTTTCCTTTCAACAACTCCATTTTGTTGTGGAGTTTTGGGCGCATATAGTTGTCTCTTTATTCCATGTTCTTCACAAAAGAAATTGAATTCATTTGATGTGAACTCTCCTCCTCTATCGAACCTCAAGCATTTGATTTTCAAATGCATCTCATTTTCAACCATTGCCTTAAATGCCTTGAATTTATCTAGAGCTTCAGCTTTCTCTTTCAAAAAGGTGACCCAAGTCATTCTAGAATAATCATCAATGAGCAGCATGAAATACATGTCTCCTTGCAAACTTCTTACTCTGGTAGGTCCACACAAATCTGTATGCACCAGCTCAAGTAGTCCTCCAACTGATTGGTCCTTGCTTTTGAAACTTGTTCTTGTCTATTTCCCAAATTAACACTCCTTGCAAACCGGATTAGTAGGCTTCACAAGCTTAGGCAAATCTCTAACAATCTGAGTAGTACTTATCTTCATAATATTATCAAAATTTATGTGACACAACCTTCTATGCCATAACTAACTCTCATCAATTTGAGTCAAAAAGCAATAGTTCTCAGTTCCTTTCAAGTGATAGATATTACCTCTGGTCTTCTTACTAGTTGCAATGACTGTTCCAGAGCTTTCCCTGATCTTGCATCCATTGTCCTTGAAGCTTAAGTCATATCCCTTGTCACACATTTGACCCACACTAAGAAGATTGTGCTTTAATCCTTTCACATACAAGACATCTTCAGTATTATGCTTGCCATCAAAAGAAATAAATCCTTTTCCACAAATACTACCAGTTGTATCGTCTCCAAACCTAACCAGTCCACCGTCATATCTTTCCAAACTTACAAACTTACTTTTGTCACTAGTCATGTGGTGAGAGCAATCACTATCAATAACCCATTCATCCTTGTCCTTAATGACCTGAGTAGCCAAAGCACTTTCCACTAGTTTTTTTCCTTCACACAGCTAGAAAGATTAGTAGACATGAGATCTTCCTTAATAACAATGAACAAGCATTCATTTACAGAGGAACTAGCATTATCTGGTTCACCATTATCTGATGCTCCTTCATCATCATCAAAATCTTCAACATAATAACACTTCTTTTGGGTCCTAGGCCTATTCTCATATCTTATTCTATTTGTTTCAATTCTTTCAGGACATCTGGAAGCAAAATGACCTACTTTACCATAGGAAAAACATTTGAAAGGTAGTTTGCCTTTATACTTACCGGATCCTCTTTGCAGTCTGTCCACAAAGTTGGCTTCAGCTTCATCTAACTCATCATCAGATTCTACCTTGTACTTTTCTGATCTGGAAGTACTTCCAGGAGTACTGGCTTTGAAGGCCGTCTCAACTTTCGGCAAAACATCATCTAACTCCCTCATTTCAAAAGCAGTAAGCTTACCAAGCAACTGATCCTTGTTAACAGTTTTTACTTGCATGCATTCTTCAATCGCGGTTACCTTGTGACAACAAGACTTGGGAAGGGATCTGAGAATTTTCATAACAATTTCCTTTTCTTCGAGAGTTCTGCCTATGGCTTTTATCCCTGTAACAAGTTCATCAACTCTTTGCATAAAAGCTGATATGTTTTCATCATTATTCATCTTCAAGCTTTCGTATTTCACTTTCAGACTTTGTAACTTGGCTTCCTTCACAGAATCATCTCCTTCATACAGATTTTTCAACTTTTCCCATACCTTATTTGCAGTTTCAAGATCCACCACTTTCGTCAATATTGAGTCTATTAATGAGCTTAGCAGAGCATCCTTTGCCTTGATATCTCTATCTCATATTCTTTGATTCCAGACCTTCAGTCGTCAGGCCATTTTGAGGTATGGTGTATTCTGTTTCTACAACTTTCCAAACTTTGAAACCAAGAGAAAGAAGATGGCTTTTCACCCGAGCCTTCCAGAGAACATAATTCATTCCATCAAAATGCAGCGCTTCCTTCTTGTAAGACATTTTGGATCTTCCTCAAGCCGTTAAACTTTCTTCAGAGGAACTTGGCTCTGATACCAATTGTTGATATGCATCAGACAACTGAGAGGGGGGGTGAATCAGTTGTCACAAAAACTTAAACACTTTCTACAATTTAAACATTCATCACTTATCCATAATTATTATGATTTAACAATGAGTGCATGAAATCAGAAACTTAACCACATATATAATATCAAACACAAGAGACACCAGATTTACATGGAAAACCCCAAGGTGGGGAAAAACCACGGAGAGGATTAACTCTCAATATATATTGCAATCTTGAAATAATGATGTTCAGGCTTGGTCACCCCACGGGCCTAAACATACTAGCTTACTGTCATGAAGAATAACTAGGTCTAGCAGGTCCACTACCTCAACCCTAAACCTAGCAAGATTACAATAAAGGCTGTTAAACCCTACTAGTGGCTTACTTCTAGACTCACTGCCACGATCAACACCTTTTTATGAAGTACAATAATTCCCCTACGCTGCTCTTCTTCTGCTCTGCTCTTCTTCTGCTCTGCTCTTCCTCTTCTCTACTCTTCCTCTTCTTTCCTCTACCTCTTCTCTACTCTGCCTTTTGGACCTTTCTTAATAGCTTTTCATTTTTGCTCAAGGACACCTTTTCCATGACTCAACTACACGTATTTATACACTGTACATCAACCTTGGAATGATCATCAAGGTCAGCATCACAATCATCAACCATTGGAGCAATCTCCAAGGTCGATATTACAAACATTTACAAAATAGGTCCTGACCTATTGCAACATCATGCAAAGCGAATGAAATGTGGATCAGGCCATGCCTTAGCTGGGAATCAAACACAATCTTCCACACTACAACACACTACAATCTTCCAGAGATCTCCGCAATCACTGGGATCAACCAGGTTGGCCAAGACTGGTTACACACTACATTATCTGGGAACAATCTTCACACACCATCTCAATTTCTTAATGCAGACCAAAGTCTAGATAGGAACATGATTAGGAGACATCCACAAGCATGCTATAATCATCAGGAGCAACCGCACGAACCTTAACCACTTTATCCATAGAAATCTTCTCACTGGAACACATGAACTTCACTGTCTTCACTGTCATAAAAGAAAGATAGCTTTCAGACCACCAAACCATGAACCATTGCAACTGTAGGCACTTATCATCATCCCAGACTTCTCTCTAGAACCGCAGAGCCAAATACTTTATTGCAGAGGAATGCAGAGCAGAATACTTTCTTCATGTCCCAACTGAACTTACAGAAAAGCAGGTTTCACTCTGGTGAACACAACTCACTCAGATCTTCATGCGGATGGCTCAAACCCAGAATGTAACATCCTTAGACATATCTCTAACTTACTTCCAATCCGTAGACCACGATCTTCAAGAAGAAATAAATGCGGAGCAGTTTATCGGACTATTCTTTAGCATACAACTCATTGTCTGTACTACACTTCTCTGTAACTCACTTATTTCTTCCGGAGAGACTAATTTTTTCAATATCCTCAACATACAAGTCTTCTAAACAAGTAATAGAATAAGATACAGCTGACACTAATGACAAGGATATGTTGACATCAATGACAACACCGATTAGGCACATACTTGCAACACATTGTCTATTGATTCTCGCATAAATATTCAAATTTGAATGCTAGGGTAACCTATTGCATGAAAGGGAAAATCCCTAGATCACTTAGCATGATTACAAGACTTACATAGGAGTATCATTTTTGATCATAGAGGAGTCATTACATCAACAACTGCATATAAAAGGTTAGACACATGCATTTTGCATTATGCTTGGTGTGTTTTTGATCTTGTTCAAACATTATTGAATCAATACATAGGGCTTACTTGCAATCAAGAAAAGTCACATATTATCCCACTTGATAGAATGCCCTACTGATGCTTTTAAGCACCACATAGTCCATATATTCACAAGCAAAGAGGTTTCTAAAGAGCATAAAGACATTTCAAGACTATAATTATAGGATTAGGGCCATAGGTTTAGGGCCACCAATTTCTGGATCAAGTTCACCTGTGTAGGTTGGACCCTTGACAAAGCACATATCAATCCCTAGTTTGTCAAAACTTCACTATTGTAGATATGGTAAAAAAATCAATTGAGAGATCACAAAGCACACATTACAATTTGATATTCCTAATCACACATAGAGCTAAAAACATCTATCCTTTATCAATTTTAATATTTATTTGAATACTTGTCTCGATTCAACTCTTTTATCTAGATCAATTATTGAATAAATTGCTATAAGTAATTTATTAGCCTAAATATTTATTATAAAATATTTATTATAAAATATTTATTTCTCTAAAATATATATTAATCAATAATTTCGATCTAACTATATTCAATTATAATACTTCTATATTTAAATAAAATGATTAATTTGAAAAGAGAAAAACATTATAAATTCATATTTTTACTAATAACAAATTAAGAAAATTTGAAGGATATCAAAATATGTTTCCAAAAGCTTTAATACTACAAATCGAAACTTAACTATAATCCTCTCGAAACAAAACAAAACCAAAATTCAAAAACAGCAAACAAAACATGGACTGGCAATGCCAACTAGAAAAACCACATCAATACCTGAGCAAACTAAACAATTGATCCTTGAAAACATATTAAAAAATAATAAAAACCAAGAAATAGTTGATCCCATAAATAGTAGGGAACCTAAACCAAAAACGCATCTACCAGCCATGGAATTTGTCAAACGATAGCCGATATGAAGCCTCTGAATATATGTTGCAATACTCTTCTGTGGGAATCCCCAATTGAAACTTGTCCCAGACTAGGCATTCTAAATCGCTGATGGTCTAGTTTACCAAGTTCTTGACATTCTTGAAATGGCATATTCAATTTATATACCATCTTGCATCGGGAGGAGAATGTTTGCAGGCATACCCCAAACGTCAGTTTCTTTGTCTTACTATCCACCCCCGCCTCCCAGGTATGTTTTCATTTCGATTCTCTAAACTGGAATTAACAACTCCTCCTGGTTTTATGTTTCTTTGTGGCCGGTTTATCTCTTGGGTGTGCCAATAAGTTTTCTTTTTCTTTCTGGGCGGGGTTACTGCTATTGGTCATATTTCAAAACTAATTCACATCCTTAAGGACTGTTATGCAAAGAATTTGGTTGTCCAGTGCGTTCATTGTTTTGTCTTAGGGCCTTTTTAGCTGTATGATTTTTTCTCTTTCCAAGTAATTCAAGAGAAAAAATGGTGTAACTTACAGAAGGTATGGAGCTTCCAGTTTGTATGGGTGTAGCTGCCTATAGGAATTAGGTCTTAGCACATGTCACCACACCCAGATATAATCATGGATCAGAACCCTTACTCCTGGTGTACTAGCCTATAGGGCTATGGATGGGTGGTAAGTAAGGGGTGCTTACCATAGTGGGATCCAGGTTTGAAACTTGCAGACATGTTGCAGGCCACGTTCCCACTGAAAAATCTCATATGTTGTCTATGTACTCATATGAATTTAACTCTGCATATCATGTATTCCCTATCTTGTAACTAAAAGCTTTTCTTCCATACCCAAAAAAGGACTCTGGTGTAGGGATAATTTCAAAGAAGATCATAGTTTTAGAAGTTCAGAAATCTTGGTTAAATTTGTCACTATTGATATCTCAGCTTCTTCAGTTTGGTGATAATATACAAATATTTTCCTGTTCCCTTTATATTTAATTATATACAAAATGTTGGGGAGTTCTAAAAGGAAAAAATTGCTTTTATACAAATTGAGGAAAATCTTCTCCTCAAATTAATCCTTGGATTGTTGTGGAAACGTAGCCAGCAGAAACCAGTGCCTATCCTTGCTGGCTAATTTCTCCACAGCCGAGCTTTCAACTCAGACATCTTATTAAGTGCTCGTTTGAGAAAAGAGAGATGACAATGTGACAAGAAACAGTGTTTTAGAGGCAGATAAGAAATGGATTTTTTATACAACAAATATACCAAATTGATGATGCAAACATGATAAAAGGTGTTGAATGAGCATAAAAGGATTAACAAACATGCATCAAAGCTGAACTTTATGAAAATAACTAATGATAATCTGATTTTTTTTTTTTGACATTTATAACTAAAAATAAAGAACTATGACTAATTGCTTAACTTATAATTACTAGAGTGCATTTATTCGTCTAATAATCTGACTTCAACTAAAAATGACAACAATAAACAAGTTTCTAAATGAAATATGGGAGATGAGATTGCACTGGCACTACAAAAGGAAAGAAGATAGAGTTAGAGAAAGCATACCTGATTTTGTGGTTGTAAAAGATGCAGAAGGATGAGAAGATGAAAAGAGGAGGTTCTGGATCACTGAAAGCAGGTTCTGAAAGTCTCTGTTCTAGTGACAGTTGGTAGTTTTCTCTATGGTGCGGTAGTGTCCTTTGGAAGTGCTGGCGTCCTGTACTCTCATGGCTGGTCCTCTGTACTCACTGACGTCAAAGACCTGCAACGGTCAGCACTTGTCTCAACTGTTGTAGAACCTATCAGATTTGAAGAAGGGGGAAAAAGTGGTGCCTATGGGACAATTGACAGCTTGTCTCGGTCAAGCCTCCCATCACATGTTTCAGCATTAAGTAGTTGAAAAATTGTAGTTGTGTGGCCCTATGGTGTTGGTTTATGGAGTTGTAACAATGGAGGACGCCCTATGTAATTTCAAAAGGGGAAAGTGTGTGTAGGTCTAAGTGTAGGTGCTAGATGATTCCCTTCCCATTTCTGGAAAGTCTACTTAAATAAGCATGGCCAAGGCTGATTTGACCGTTAAATGCGGATTAGGGTTAGGGTATAGCAAATGGATATCGTTGAGGTGGGAAAAATGAATTTGAATGTGTGGAAGTACCAAAATGTTGGGAACATTGGTGGCATACAGTTCTTGTAGCACGATGGGTCTTGTACAAGTGGGATGAGGTGTATTTGGGATGATCTGTGTTCTAAGAGGGTCAAAATTGGTCAATGACGTGCTTATTACAAGTGGGCGCTAAAACAAGTGCAAAACAAGGTGGAAAAGTGCAAAATATTCACTTTTCCTTTTGACATTTTGCCCCCACTTTAGCATGTGTGAACTACAATGAATCAAGTATGCTAAAGTAAATATAACTGTTTTTATAATACTTGATAAAGAGGATACAAAAAAGGCTACTGAAGAACTCTGCCTAACGCAGTTTGTCTGCCATATGCTCAAGATGTTGGATTGTTGTCATTGATGTCAAAGTAAATACAAAGTAAGCAATGTTATTGAAGCAAATTGGTGAAGGATATAAACAATAAGGAAAGAGGCCGATTTTCATCATGGTCGACTCCCTCATGGACAAGATTATAGTTAAGTTTAAATTAAAGATTTAAACTTCTCCCAGCCGACTTCACTCCTTGCTAGCACCAATTTTATGATGGTTGAAATAAGTATTTAATATCCATATAGGCCGACATCTTGATCTTGTGCTCGGTGCCAAAAATCAGATTTCAAATTTAAATTAAAACCCTTAGTGAGGCCGACCTCCTCCCATATGCAACGCTATATATAATAAGACAAATGTCTTATGTTTTATGCAAGTGAAGAGGTGCGATTAATACATGATATGAGATGCGATTTGCATAAGTGATGCGATTATGAAAGGATATAGGGTACGATCTGCAAGTGTGATCCTTCACTATGAATGGGTGTGTCTCTAATTGGATCGCCTCCCATGATAGAGTTTAAAAGAGGAATGAAGATGTGGATTTAAAGCAAGCAATGCAAAACAAATAATTTCCATTTTCAGCAGCATTGCAAGAGCAGAAATTGAAGGAAGACATTGATATATTTTGTGATCAGATTTGAAGGAAGACATTGCCATAGATTGGATCAGAATTGTGAAAGAAAAGTGTGCATCATTTGAATCAGATTTGTGAAGGAAGGAAGGTGTGTGAGTGTGGATCAGATTTGCGAAGAAAAGAGTTACATCATTCCAAATCAGAAGTTGTGATCAGTTTTGTGTGGAGAAGCAAACAGCATCACTCATTGAAGAATTTGAAGGTTGGTGCCTATCAAAGAAGAGATTGGTGTCTCTTGCTGAGTTGGTGCTCAGTTGTGGGGTTGGTGTCTCTAGTGGGTTGGTGCCTACAAAAGAAGATTGTAAAAGAAGTAGATTGGTGCCTACAAGAAGATATCTATCTATCTATCGATCTATATATATATATATAAGCAACATTTTGCCGTGGTTTTCTCCCGCAAGGGTTTCCACGTAAATCGTGTGTTCTTTCTGTGTTCGTAATTGCTAAATCTTGCATGTGTGATATTATTGTGGTTGATTAAAGTTAGAAAAGTAAAAGGTAATATTATACTGATTCACTCCCCCTCGTAGTATAATCATGTGCTCATCAATTGGTATCAGAGTGGGTTCCTTCATGAATAGCCTAACCGCTAGAAGGTAGATCTTGGAAGCACACATGACCGGTCAAGAAGAATATGGGTTTTCCTCAAACAGGGCACCACTATTTGATGGGACAAACTATGCCTTTTGGAGCATAAGGATGGAAACTTATTTAAATGCTCTAGGGTTTGATATTTAGCAATCCGTTGAGAATGGTTATATTGCTCCAGCAACTCCACCTACGGATCAAGCCGGAAAGAGGGCAAGTGAAAATAATGCCAAAGCTAAGAATGCTATTTTATGCGGTTTGTCTGAATCGGGGTTTGTAAAAGTAGTGCGTTGCAAATCTGCCAAGGAGATGTGGGATAAGCTAAAGAATATCTTTGAGGGAGATGATAAAGTGAAGAAGGCAAAGCTTCAAACCCATAGGGGACAATTTGAAAGCCTCAAAATGAAAGAAGAAGAAAACATAGCTTCTTATTTGTTTCGATTCGATGAGATAGTGGACACTATAAGAGGTCTTGGAGAAACAATTGAATAGGTCATGCTCGTGCAAAAAGTATTAAGATTTGTACCGCTAAGATTTGATTCCAAGGTTTCTGCGATTGAAGAAATGAGAGATTTGGATAAACTGACAAAGGACGAGTTGCACGGGATTCTTACTGCCTATAAAATGAGAACCATGGATAACCTTCTAAAAAGGAGGCAGCCTTCAAAGCATCAAGGAAAGGAAAGAATAAAGAGCATGAACCAAATCATAGTTCAAACAATGAAACGGATGAAGAAGAAGCCCACTTCACAAGGAAGCTAAAGAAAGGATCCGGTAAGTACCAAGGTAAGTTACCATTTAAATGTGGTAGAATAGGTCATTTTGCTTCAAAGCGTCCGCAAGGCAAAAATGAGAGCAACGACGATGAAGAGGACTACAACATGAAGAAAGGAGGAGGATATCAACAATACAAGAAGGGTTACAAACAAGGTCAACATGAGAAAAGGAAGAACTTCCGGAATTACAAGAAGAGTCTTTATTCCAAGGAATATAACAACTCATCGGAGGAAAGCGACGAAGAATTTTCTAACAGTGATAGAGAAGAAATACTTTTTATGGCGATACAAGCAAAGAATGATGCTCTTGAAAATGAAGACCAAAAGGGAGAAAGGAAAGATTCACAAGATAAGAAGGACGAAGATAATGAAGTGGATCTTGAGGAGGAACTCCATTTTGCCTACAATGAGATCGAAAGGCTTCAAAGAAGAAACTCGACTAAAATCGCAGCTTCAAGAAGATAATGAATCCAAGGCCAAAACATCTCAAGCCCTTGAAGAAGCAAAAAAGATGATTGTAGATCTAAAGGTTCAAATCGAAGAAGCAAAAAGGATTGAGGAAGAGGTGAGAAACAAATTGAAGGAAAAGGAAGAAAATTGCAAAAAGTTGGAATCAAAGATTGTTTCCCTAAGAAAGCAGTTAGAAAAAAACAAGGGCTTAAGTAAACAGGGACTTGAAGAATGAGAAGAGTTCAGAAATCTTGGATAACATCATCAACTCTCAAAAGCCTATGTTCGATACGAGTGATATTGGCTATCAAGAAGGCCAAAGTTCTAAAGCTACTCAATCATCAAAGAAATCAAATGAAGAGAAGTTGAAAGAGTATGCTGATGTCCTTAAAAGTCCCACCAAAGGTGAAATCAGCAAAAAGGAGGAGAACCTGAAGTCAAGCATACCTTCAGAAGCTAAGGATGATAATTTTAGGAAGCCATTTCCACAAAGGCAAGCTCACATAACTAGGTTCAATCACTCCTTTGGTTATTGTTTTTTGTGATGTCAATTTGGTCATAGAGCAATAGATTGTAGAATGCATGCTCAAAACAATTTTAGTCATAGAGCAATGAACTATGGAGCGTATACAAGAATAACCTTGCATGGAGCAAGAGCAGAAGTCATGGGTTCACAAACAGAAACTTCAACTCCTTTTCCCCTCTTGTGGATTATAACGTCATATGCTATAAGTGCAACAATTTTGGACATATAGCAAAATTTTGCAGAAGTGGTTTTGTGGAACCTCCTAAATAGAACAAGGAGGAGACAATAATCAAGCAAAAAGAGGAGAATTCAAAAACATGGAGAAAGGAGGAAGAAGAAAAGAAAGAAAAATCCATGTTGGTTTAGACAGCTCTACACACACGAAATGAAGGAGATCAATGGTACATTGATAGTGGTTATTCAAAACATATGACAAGTGATAAAAGTAAATTCCTCACCTTCGAAAGGATGAATGGTGGAACGGTGAAGTTTGGGGATAATGCCTCAAAAATATCAGGGAAAGGCACTGTTAGCCTAGATAATGGTAAAGCAAGAACTGAGAACATGCTATATGTTGAAGGGCTAAGACACAATCTCCTAAGTGTGAGTCAAATGTGTGATCAAGGGCACACTCTCACATTTCATGCAGAAGGATATGAGATCAGCAAAGTAGGAAAACGAATTGCAGAAGCCAATAGAGCAATGAACAATCTCTATATTTCCACAGTCCATGATGATTGTAATTACATGTTTCAGGAATTAACTGTGTGTGAGTTTTTTATCTCAACGTTTCGGATCATACTCTATGATCCATCATCAGGAGCAGCAAGAGAAGAGAAGTAGAAAGGTATTTTTGCAGACTAAGACTCTAAATAGGATGGAGGTGCGCGGAAACCCAAATAACAATTAAAAATAAAGACACAAACAACAAAGCACATTAAGACAAAAGCCCCAACACAATTAAAACAAAAAAGGAGATTAATAAACATGCAAAATAAAAGAAGAAATGAGTAATAATATGCCCAATATATGTAAAGAGGAGGTAAAATAAAATAACATGAGAGAGCACTAAGATTAGTATAAATATAATAAAACAAACAAATGAGAGAATATGTGTGAATAATAATTCACACATATTCTCTCATTTGTTTGTTTTATTATATTTATACTAATCTTAGTGCTCTCTCATGTTATTTTATTTTACCTCCTCTTTACATATATTGGGCATATTATTACTCATTTCTTCTTTTATTTTGCATGTTTATTAATCTCCTTTTTTGTTTTAATTGTGTTGGGGCTTTTGTCTTAATGTGCTTTGTTGTTTGTGTCTTTATTTTTAATTGTTATTTGGGTTTCCGCGCACCTCCATCCTATTTAGAGTCTTAGTCTGCAAAAATACCTTTCTACTTCTCTTCTCTTGCTGCTCCTGATGATGGATCATAGAGTATGATCCGAAACGTTGAGATAAAAAACTCACACACAGTTAATTCCTGAAATATGTAATTACAATCTCTATATTCTCAACGAAATCAGAGGTGAGACATGTTGTGTGAGTCAAGAAGATGAGAGTTGGTTATGGCACAGGAGGATGGGACACATAAACTTTGATAACCTTGTCAAAGTCAGTCGTAAGGAAGCAGTAAGAGACATGCCAAAAATTTCAAAGCCTTCAAATATCATTTGTAAGCAATGTCAACTTGGGAAGCAAACTAGAGGAAGCTTTAAGTCGAAGGAATATTCTACTTTGAAACCTCTGGAGCTTGTACATACAGATCTCTGTGGACCTACCAGGACAAAAGGAATGCAAGGAGAAAGGTACTTTATGTTGTTAATTGATGATTTTTCAAGAATGACTTGGGTTACATTTCTGAAAGAAAAATTTGAAACCCTTGACTAGTTTAAGGCATTCAAGGCCTTAGTGGAGAATGAAATAGGTTTAAAGATCAAATGTCTTAGATCAAATAGAGGAGCAGAATTCACCTCAAATGATTTTGAGGATTTCTGTGAAAAGCACGGGATAAGGAGACATTATTTTGCTGCAAGAACTCCACAACAAAATGGAGTTGTGGAAAGGAAGAATAGAACAATTCAAGAAATGGCTAGGGCCATGCTAAATGAGTCCAGGACACCTGACACATTCTGGAGAGATGCAGTTCATACCACTGTTTATATTCTAAACCGTGGACAACTTAGAGTAAATGATTGCAAGACACCATATGAATTATGGAAAGGAAGGCCTGCAACGGTGAAGCACTTCAAAGTATTTGGAAGCACATGCTATATAAAGAGAGATGAAGATTTGGGAAAGTTTGACTCTAGGGCTGATGAAGGAATACTCCTTGGTTACTCATCAAGGAGTAAAGCATACATATGCTACAATAAGAGGTTGCATAAGATTGTTGAGAGTGCAAATGTGAAGGTAGATGAGGAAAGATACCATAATGAAAAGGCACAAGAAGTTGATCCTCAATCTGAAGGTAATGGCAAAGATGAGGAAAGTGAAAATGAGGAAGTTGAGCAATAAGACCCAAAGACACCATCAAAGATATCATCTAAGACACCCTCTAG
The DNA here is from genome assembly GCA_027924645.1 of Cunninghamia lanceolata. Lineage (NCBI taxonomy): Eukaryota > Viridiplantae > Streptophyta > Pinopsida > Cupressales > Cupressaceae > Cunninghamia > Cunninghamia lanceolata. The sequence continues at coordinate 14,567,539 of BSBN01001567.1, read as the reverse complement.
ATTTATCCAAAGAAATAATCTAGAAGACTTGATTATAGGTAACAAAGATAGAGAAATAAAGACAATAAGGAGATTGGTAAATGAAAATTTGTCTTTGCTTTCCAAAATAGAACCCAAGAATTGGAAGGAAGCAAGTGAGGACAAACATTGGATAAGTGCCATGGAAGAAGAATTGAATCAAATAGAAAAGAATGAAACTTGGGAACTTGTCCCAAGACCTCAAGATAAGAATGTGATTGGCACTAAGTGGGTGTTTAGAAACAACCTGAATGAGGATGGTCAAGTGGTAAGGAATAAGGCAAGGTTAGTGTGCAAAGGATATGCTCAAGACGAAGGAATAGATTTCAAAGAAACATTTGCTCCTGTTGCACGATTAGAAGCTATAAGGATGTTTTTGGCTTTGGCATGCTTCAAGAACTTCAGCTTTTACCAGATGGATGTTAAATCAGCATTTTTAAATGGAAATTTGGAAAAAGAGGTAGACATTGGACAACCTGAAGGATTCATCCTAACAAAACATGAAGACTTTGTTTGTAAGTTGAAGAAAGTACTTTATGGATTGAAGCAAGCTACCAGAGCTTGGCATTCTAGGTTAGACAAACATCTACAACAACAGGGTTTCAAAAGAGGTATAGCTAATAGTAATCTATACATTAAAATTGAAGGTGATCATCAATTAATTGTTGTAGTATATGTGGATGACATTTTTGGAGGAAGCAATGATAAGATGTGCCAAGATTTCGCCATGAATATGCAGAAAGAATTCGAAATGTCCATGCTTGGTGAGTTATCCTTCTTCCTTGGGCTACAAATTTCTCAATCTAATAAGGGGATATTTATCTCATAGACTAAGTATGTTATGGAAATGTTGAAGAAGTTCAAAATGTAGGATTGTAATCTTGTGAGTACACCCATGGTAACAGGATGTAAGTTGAGTAAAGATGATGAATCACTTGAGGCAAATCAGACACTCTACAGGTCAATGATTGGAAGCTTGTTATATGTGACAGCTTCAAGGCATGACATTATGCAGGCAGCTGGTATGGTGGCAAGGTTTCAAGCTGCACCTAAAGAAACTCGTGTACAAGAAGTAAAAAGGATATTCAAGTATTTAAAAGGCACATTGGATTTTGGTTTGTGGTATCCAAGAGGTGAAGGTTTCACCTTAACAGCATATACAGATGCAGATTGGGCCGGTAGTGTTAATGATAGAAAGAGTACAAATGGAGGAGCATTCTTTCTAGGAGATAGTCTTGTCTCATGGTTGAGTAAAAAACAAGCATCAGTCTCTCTATCAATTGCAGAGGCAGAGTACACTGCAACAGCATCCTGTTGCACTCAAGTTCTATGGATGAAGCAAACATTGAAAGATATCAAGGTAGAATATGATCATCCTATATCTATATTCTGTGATAATACGAGTGAAATCAATATTTCAAAGAATCTAGTCATGCACTCTAGAACGAAGCATATTCCCATCAATTATCATTTCTTAAGAGAGCAGGTGGCAGATAAGCAAGTGAAGTTGGAGTATATTGCTACACAGGAACATATTGCAGACATTTTTACCAAGCCACTTCTGAAAGAGACTTTTGAGTATCTAAGGCAGAAATTGGGAGTGAAATCCCTCTCATCCAGTCATTAAGAAGAGGCATAAATTTAGGGGGAGCTAACCATAGCATTATCTTTTAGCTCCATGGAAGAGATAATTCAGAGACAGATGAAAAACTCCTTTGTCATTGATGTCAAAGGGGGAGAATTATAGATAGGGGGAGCAGTTAGACAAGGGGAGTAGTAAAAAAAAAGAGAAGTTGCCATCAATGACAAAGGGGGGAGATTGTTGGATTGTTGGCATTGATGTCAAAGCAAATACAAAGTAAGCAATGTTATTGAAGCAATTTGGTGAAGGATATAAACGATAAGGAAAGAGGTCGATCTTCATCATGGATCAATTTTCATCATGGCCGGCTCCCTCATGGACAAGATTATAGTTAAGTTTAAATTAAAGATTTAAACTTCTCCCAGCTGACTTTACTCCTTGCTAGCGCCAGTTTTATGATGGTTGAAATAAGTATTTAATATCCATATAGGTCGACATCTTGATCTTGTGCTTGGCGCCAAAAATCAGATTTCAAATTTAAATTAAAACCCTTAGTGAGGCCGACCTCCTCCCATATGCAGCGCTATATATAATAAGACAAATGTCTTATGTTTTATTCAAGTGAAGAGGTGCGATTAATACATGTTATGAGATGCGATTTGCATAAGGAAGTGATGCGATTTGCATAAGGATATAGGGTGCGATCTGCAAGTGTGATCCTTCACTATGAATGGGTGTGTCTCTAATTGGATCGCCTCCCATGATAGAGTATAAAAGAGGAATGAAGATGTGGATTTAAAGCAAGCAATGCAAAACAAATAATTTCCATTTTCAGCAGCATTGCAAGAGCAGAAATTGAAGGAAGACAGTGATATATTTTGTGATCAGATTTGAAGGAAGATGATGCAGGGGCATCTTGCCCTATAGTTTTTAGCTTTCTTCTTTTTAGCTGTTTTTGTTCTTTTTGGTTAGTTTTGTTAGGTGCCTTTTGCCTTCTGTCTTTATCCTATCTGTATGTAAAGCTAAATTTGTGAAGAGTTTATTGCGCCTACTTGGGAATCAAGTTTTGGTTGAAGCTCCTGTCCCCTGTACGACAGTAACATAAGTGAAATATTCTAAGGAGTTCATTCTGTCACCAACGGTTTCTTGGCAGTTATAGAATTCGAAAGGGTTACCTGGAATGAACGACTGCTGAGCCAATAACAAGCATTGCAGGTGCTCATGATTTCTGCGAATCAGTTCGGGGAAGTTGTAGAGTCTCTGCCAGCGGTTTTAAAAGACAAATGGAGAATAACAGCCAAGAATCTAAGCATGAAACCGTTCTGTAACAGGAAGATAGAAATCGACTGCAGCAAGGGGAAAATCATGGCGGATGGTTTGATGCCAGCTAGAGGTTCGAGGCTGGAACCCATGAGACACCTGTGCGAGCGGCAGAGCATCAACGACAGCAGGAGCGACAACTCATGTATCTTGAAGGACGGCATTGCATATAGGAGGTCAAATGATCATTAGAGACAGAGGAGGGAAATTAGAAACCAGAAAATCGTAGTTAGATTGCTCAGTTAGATAGAGGCCGAGTATTGCAGGCCATTTTGGATGAATTTTGTAATGTTTAAATATGAAATAGAGTACTGTGGATTGGGATTTATTTTCTGTCTTGTGATTCCCATATTAATAGAATCTGCATTATAAACCTCCTGTCATTTTGGTATTTGGTTATGGTGAAGGAAATGCTTTGAGATTCCTGTCATATTCTTGTATATCTCTTTGTTTGAGTTTCTGTAAGGGTTTTCTTTCTGAACTGTGATTAGCAAGGCTCCATCAGAAGACATTGCCATATATTGGATCAGAATTGTGAAAGAAAAGTGTGCATCATTTGAATCAGATTTGTGAAGGAATGAAGGTGTATGAGTGTGGATCAGATTTGCGAAGGAAAGAGTTACATCATTCCAAATCAGAAGTTGTGATCAGTTTTGTGTGGAGAAGCAAACAACATTACTCATTGAAGAATTTGAAGGTTGGTGCCTATCAAAGAAAAGATTGGTGTCTCTTGTTGAGTTGGTGCTCAGTTGTGGGGATTGGTGTCTCCAGTGGATTGGTGCCTACAAGAAGATCAATATATATATATAAGCAACATTTTGCCGTGGTTTTATTCCGCAAGGGTTTCCATGTAAATCATGTGTTCTTTTTGTGTTCGTAATTGCTAGATCTTGCATGTGTGATATTATTGTGGTTGATTAAAGTTAGAAAAGTAAAAGATAATATTATACTGATTCACCCCCACCCCGTATAATTGTGTGCTCATCACAAGATTCATCTTTAGATCTGCAATGGACACAAGAGAAGAGACCAGTGTTCGCTGCGAAAATACTCAGAAGAGTAAATTCCACACATTCTAAAACTGATTTCAATTTAATTTTTGCTGAACTAGGTGAGTAGCGCTTACTATGGAGTTGGAACCACTGTGACCTCCATGATATTCAGGGGTAAGAGAGAGGTGAGGTGGTTTAAGATCCCTAGAGGATCACTCTAACCAGAAATGGTGGAGGGATTAGGCTGCAGAGGAGCCATCGCAAAAACAGATACATGGCTGCAAAGGAGCCTGCACAAGGGAAATGAGATATGGTTGCAAAGGAGCCAACACAAAGAGAAACTGACTATGGTTGTGAAGAAATTTGCATAATGTAAACAGGTATGGCTGCGAATGAGCCTGCATAGAGGAACTAAATATGGCTGTGAATGAGCCTGCACAATGTAAATAATATATGGTTGTGAAGGAACTTGCAGAGAGGAACTGAAATATGGTTGCGAAGGAGCCATCACTAGAAGATAGTGATTGTATCATATGCCCTTCTTAAATTGATTGGATGTGATATGATGCAATCAATTTAAGGAGAAGAAAGAGAAAGATGTAGAAATTGTATGGGGGTTGTTTTGGACAGGAATGGTAAGTGGGTAATTGTAGGATAGGAGAATGGAAAGGGGGAACAAGAGGTATTGCCCCCAAGGGTTCCCCAACAATTTTGCCCTCGTGGTAAGCGCAAGAGGGGAGGATAGTGTTGATAGGTAATGGGTAATATGGTAGACACAGCCTAGAGAGTAAGAGCGGGATGCAAACATGGAGAGAAGGGCTAGTGATAATAGAGGGTTAGTACAAGAGCATTAGGAACATGTAGAAATATTGTAAGTGGAGGCATAAAGGTGATACAGTTGAAGAGGAAATGGGATTAAGCATGTGAGTATGATAGGAGAGAAAGTGGAAGATAAGGTGCAACTATGATCAAGGTGGGGCAAGAGGTTGTGCAGGATAGGGCATGCAAGGATAACAGAAATAAAATGATGAAATGAAAATTTTGTAAAATAGAGTTGTGTGATGTAGGCAGAGTAAGAAATTGAAACATGTAGGAAGCATTGGACATGGATATTTAAGAAGTATGCCTTTATATTTGATGATTTTCAATTGACCACTAATGTAAATGAAATGCAAGGAATAGAGAGGAAGAGAATGGTATATGTGCATAAAATTTAGTATTGAAGCACACAAGAAGGAAATGCCCCTGCAAGAGGAAAACACATAGATGAATAATGAGGAAAAGGGGAAACAACATGAGTTGGATTAGAGACTAGTGAAAGAGCAATGTATACCGTAAGTGTAAAAGCAAAATATGGGTGGCACAAGCAAGAAGAAAACATAAGAGTTGTGTTGAGTAAGAAGATGTTTAGCAATGTAAGCGTTAGAAGAAATGTAAGCATGTCAGAGAAAATAGAAGTAGGAATCAATGACATATATGAAATGTGGTCTTAAGATCGTATGTTATTCAATTGAGCATAGAAAGGAAGAAAGTAGATGTGTAAGATTGAGCAATGAGGTACAAGAAAAGGAACTATGTTGTTTGGATTAGTAACATAAAATATTATCAACATAAACTGCCATATAGAGAAGAACAACATTTAAGGCCTATGGCATGCACAACAAGAAAGAAAATGAAATGTAGAGCATGATAAGTGTAAAGTAGCAAGGGGTAGGCAAAGAAATGCCCCAAGTGTGGATGGTGGACAAGAATGATGTGGAAAAGTACGAGTGATTAAACAACTGTTTCCCTACATTTCTAGGGGCCTATTTAAAGGAGTAAACATTGGCACCGTTGGCTTTAAGGAGGGTTGGATTTAAGAAACTAACGCCCTTAGACCCCAATAAAGGTGGAAAGAGACCACAATGTGGCCAGGACCAAGAGATTAGACAGTCTTTGAGATTGGTGGAACAAAGAGAATGAAGAAGACTAGGTGAAGAAAATCCATCAGTACAATTACGTCATCAGAGCTGAAATACAAGTCAGAGCTGAAGAGTGAGTAGGAGCTGTAGTTGGGAATGAAGATATGAGAGTATCCAACCAATTATGAACATTCGAGAGCGTATGGAGGAAGAGTGGGTCGAGGTTGCTAGGCAACTCCCTCTTCCTGAAGAAGGGTGCGCTGATCTTGCCAATCAAGTTCAGTTGGAGGAAATAACTGAATCTTTAGAGTTGATTGAGTTCCCTTTGGACAAAGGAAGTTTTTGTGGTGAAATGGAGTTAGTTGTCTGTGGTTGTCGATGGTTGTGTTTTGTTTGGCAACCGTAGGGAACTTTAAATATGCTTCTCGTCGAGAAGGTAAAATGCCTGATCCTTGGCTGATTATCCCAAACTTACTTCTATGTAAAGAACTTACTATGAATAAATCTATACAACTGTTACTCAATCTGGTATGCATTGTGTTTTATATTCATTTATACAAGTACTTCTAATCAGATAAAGGAGTAAACAGATGCCTTCAATCTGTTCGGATCTTGTAATCTTTTGCATCTCTCAACAAGTCACATTACTGCTTTTAACACATCGTAGATTAATCCCAAAACCAATCCTATATAAAAACTTGTTATATTCATAACAATTGCAATCATTAAGCTATCATGTGTGAACCATCAATAAGAAGAGGTTTTACAAATGCCATAAGTCTTATAACAAAAGGATAATTTAAAGATAACCCAATAATAGGACTGTTAAAACATCCTTCGATATCTCATAGGACAATTTGAGCCCCAATACTATGACTATTCAGAAATGCCTTAAAATATCTCATAGTATTGTATATTCTCTGGACAATTTATGGAGCTCAATAATAGGAGGATTTACAAATCTCCTTATAGTTCATAACATCCACTTTGTTCATTTACAGACCCCAAATAGTGGGAGGGTTAAAGACGACACCACATTAATCGATATTGTTCCCATAGGATGACTGATAGGCCCCAAATAATAGGACTTGCTGGCATCTCCACTTTGGCTTCTGTTCAATGAAGTGCAACTTTTAGAAATGAATATATTTTCATTTATGACAATCAGCATTGGGTCAACATGTATTATGGTGAAAAAATATAAATTTCCATCAAGAATAAGTACAACAGCACTTAGGACAACAAAGTTTGGCATTTATGGCATGCAGTCATCATTATGGTGGTCATTATCAGTACAACCCTTTATACCATAATCAAAGTAGCATATAATTCTAAAACAAAGTATGTAGATTAGTCAAAGAAAGTGAATTTCTGTTCAATCAATTTCAGCAGTCAAATAGGGGATCAACAGTCAGTTCACCTTTTCAAGCAAGTTAAATCTGTACCCTGCAGTATTCAATAGTCAGTGGAACATTATTCTGGTCGAATGATTGTAAATTCTTGTCCAACAACAGACAAACAACATAGTCAACTGTATGGTTAATGCTGTTCCACCTGCTGATGTTGCGGACTGCTGTGCTGATGTCAATGATACTGCCCCTCCTCCAAATCACCTTGTCGTGGCAACAAATCTTTGTTTATCAAAGTAGAGAAAATATAGGGCTGATATAATGCTACATGTAATGCCATTCACAGACAGATAAAATAAACATGTTTATAATATAAAAATCTTAGAATTTCTATTTAATGGCAACTCCATTTTGCTTCCTTGGTTGGTTTATCTGATCGTGCAATAAGATATCTGATTCCTCCATTTCTAAGTTTCCTTATTCTTCCTCTAATTTTTTGACGAGGTCATGAGTTTGTTGTGTTATTTCTTTAATGTAAACTGGTCTAAAATCTAAGTAGTATGTGGACTTCTAGGTCAGAGTTTAGTTGAAGTTGAAGTTTGTTTGCTAACTTATTTATTTTCTCCAAAATTTTGAGTGGTCCACAATATCTTGGAGATAGTTTAGGACACTTTCTTGTTGAGAGAGCTGTAAGTTTTAGATACACTTTATCACATTTTTGAAAGGTTGAGGTGTCATCCTTTGATTTAGTTATGCTCTTTTTTGAGCCCTTTCCGTGTTCTTTTCTCATTTGTTCCATTGCTCATGTATATCCTTGTATCATTTGATGTAATACTTATTCTTTCCCCGTGAAGTTGTGAAGGTCTAATGCTATTGATATAAGAGGCTGAAAACCATACATTGTCTTTAATGGTCTTATACATGTGACTGAATATTTTCTATTGTTAGGTGTGAATTCTACAAAGAATGGCTTTTTTTTTCAAAATATTTGTGTAGTTACAACATGGGACCTTGATACCCCTTTTAAGATTTGGTTAACACTTTGTTTGCCCATCCAATTGTAGGGTATCCCTTTTATTACAGTTTTATTGGGTTTCTACATTTGTGACGTTCTATGCCACATATATGAGAACGCATCTCATATATTATACGTTCTCCTTTTGGAATTCACACTTAGATAATTTAACATATAATTTTTTTCATCTGGAGGAGATTGAGTACCATCTCATAATGCATCCTCTTTCTTTCTATTGAAAATTAGTATATCATCTAAAAATCGCAAAATTCCCTACATGGTTTGAAAATATTAGAAATTAGCTTCATGAAAGTAGCGGGAGCAATTGGATAACCAAATGACATTACTAGTAATTCATAGTAGCAAACTCGTAAAGGCAGTTTGATTTGAAGATCTGTTCACACATTTATTTCATTTCAAAACAGTACAAAAAATTAAAATGAGCTGCTATAACAACATAAGAGTATCACCCCAAATACCACAATGTATGTTCAACTTGTTGGGGCAGAATAATTTTTTCATGTCAATCACAAGGATGTAGTTGTAAGATTGAATCGTATGAATCTGACTTCTAGAGTCCAGATCATTTGAAGAGAGAGATTCGATATTCTTGACTATCAAAATTACCATTGGAGCTGTTAAAATATTATTAACATTTCAATAATTGCTTCTGCAGTGTTGTCGCTCTAGACAGTAAAATTTGAGTGCAAGATATAAGCACCAAAAACATAAGAATGTGTAGTGCTATGACAGGTTTGATTTGTCTTTTGCTAAATGATAAACTCATATTTCCTTGTTTCTTGTTAAAGTTTTGCTGCTTTGATATGGTGTGAGTTCTGTCAACCTGATACTCTATTCTAGCTTGAACCTGAATCCCAGTACTTGTGCCAACCTGATACCAATTCTATTAGTGCTATAGGCAGTGCCAACTCCTATAGCACCAAAGTTACTCCAGCACCATTGGCAATGGTGCCAAACCTAGTATTGTCACCAATGCTGCTTACACCAAAATTTTATGTTTACAGTGTCAAACACCAACGTTCTCAACTGGCCCTAGAATTGTGAACCTCTTCAATACTAACTCTGATTAGAAATTTGGTCATGTAACTGATGGGAGTTAATCCACATCCACTTCCATTTGTAACATTGTCTGGTATGTTCATAGGAACTGTTGATGTGTTTTTTATGCACATGCAAACTCAGAATAAATTACTAAGGTAATCTATCCTCTCTTGAACAAAGATACTCAAAAGCTAAACAATGTGATCCAGTGGGTTATCTCCAAGGTTCCTGTACGTTGGTTCTCAACTTGCTCATAGGATAGCCTCAGTTGGTATGATGTGATAGTGCTGTTTCCTCAAAGGGACTTACGTAGACTTCTTCTTGCTTCACTCAACTTATTTCTCCTTTCAGTGTGGATGATGTATGCACAATGCCTCAATAATAAAGAAAAGGAAAAAAGATAAGGGTTTAGAGAAACTAATCTAAGGTCAATGAGGCAATGATGATGCATAAATAGACAAACTCCTCAAATAAACTTAACTCCACTTCGCCAAGAATGCTTACAACTACATGGAGTAGGTGCAATTTCCTAAGGTTAGCGAATGGTTTTCAAATCATGAAAGCTCATATAAGCACCTATTGAATGGCGCAGCTCGAACAAGCATCCACAATCGAACTTAAACAAATTGTAATGAAGCTCAGACTAGCTTTACACAACACTCCACCAACGATGGATGTCAAAAGCATGAGCTAAGAGTTGATCAAATATTCAATACATACATGCATTACATCAATGAGCTACTACTACTCAACTTCTAATCTACTTAGAAACATTTCTCCATTTCATCAAGATACCAGAAACCATGTTATTCCACAAGACAACACTTAGCACCAAGCGAGCTCCAATGTTTTTGCATTAATCTTGTGAAATATTTACAACAATTTTCAAGTGCTCTCAGAGAATTTCAAGTCTCTTCCTACTCTACTTCTAATGATTCTTTGATCTATTTCTAATCCCAACTAACTGTTACAAATGAGGCAATAAGGCCTTTATATAGAGTTCCAGAATTACAATGAAGGGCCTGGATTAATTCAAGTAGCCAAGGGCCCAGATCATGCCATCTCAGCAATTAGTTACAACAACTTGCTATTTTTAGTACATAAGAGAGGCAATGAAGGCACATTTTCCAAGATGATAAGCATGAATAAGGCATATTTGAGAATCTTTCACATGGTCGTCCTCTCTGTAGTAGATTCATTGAACTTGGACTAATGATATGGCGACATGAATAAGGCATATTTGAGAATCTTCCACATGGTCGTCCTCTCTGTAGTAGATTCATTGAACTTGGACTAATGATATGGCGACATTTGATTGGTTAGGACGATGCGCATGCCAGGTGCCACCTCAGCAATTCTTATGGATTCCAACAGTTAATTCAATTTGCTTTTGGGCATATTCCCAAATTGTATCATCTGTGTGATGTCTTCGAATGTGATTGCTTTGATGAGTTTGAATGTTTGGGAATGTATCCTTTCTGATTTTGCCTTGTGTCTTTTGTAAGTCGGATGTGTATGATACAGGTTGCTCATTTGCCTAACTCTGTTATACTTCTTCTTGCAGGATATATGTTGATCTTCTTTGAATGCTTCTTCATAGAGAGTAGCGTAGATAATGATGCTTCCTTTATAACCTGGAGTAGGAGACTTCTCTCAGAGACTTAAAAATTTAGGAAGAACTTGAAGTTCGATGAATGAATGTCTTCTATGATGTAGATGATGAAGTGTACTGGCATGATGATCTTGAAGTGATCCCTTAGAGTGATAATATGATGTCTCCTCTGCATTGACTGCCTCTTGCTCGATGATTGATGCTTGAAGATGGTTCCAAGCGCCTTGCTCCTTGTATGACTCTTTAGCTCCATCAATTCTCCTGCAACACAAACCAAGAAACATATCAATCCTTTGATAGGCATTTTGACCTTATAACACAAAATAATCATCTTTAAACATTTAATAGCCTTTCCAAGCCTAGGTGCACATTTAAGCTTGCAGAGAGGTGAAAGTGTGCCTAGAATCCCTAGTGCAAATTTATAGCTTCAAACCCTTGTGTATGCTTAAAAATGTTCAATTTTGACATAGTAACGCTTCCTCATCATTGATTCATGCCTTTATACTTGAGGCGCACATTTAGGGTTGTCCAAGTGCAAAAGTGCGCCTTGATCTGACAAGTGTTTGTTTCAACTTTTATGGACTCAAGGACTTGTGTGTGTTCTTTAGGAACTTATCAAACTCAATAGCCTCAACATTTGTAGAGTTAAACATGTTTTCCTCTTAGGCTTGATTGATGAAAGGTGATTCAATGCTAGGTGCCAAAATTGGTCTGTAGAAGTAAGAATATGCGCCTAGCTACTTGGGCTAGTTTTTTGTAGTTCTAATGGTTTCACACACTTGTTTAAACTCTCAGGAGAACACTTCATCCCTAGGCGCAAATTCTTATGTTTACAACCACAATACTTCCAAGGCACCAAAAGGTGACTGTCCTGGTGCAAAATTGTGCCTCATCTTGAATGAGTGAATTTGCTCAACTTAATGGTTTCAAGTGAGTGTATAAGCGTTTAGAGGACTTTTGCTTCAAGTTAACATCCAATTTCAAGGTTTCAAGTCCTCCTTTTGCAAGGCGCATTTTGATGATTCTCCAGGTGTGAATTTGCGCCTAGCTATAGATAGGTGTTCACTTCAAGTTTTATAGATTTCAATCACTAGAGATAGCCAAATGAGCTTTATCCTACTAAGGCACCACCATAATAGATAGCTTCAATTTAAGTTTATTAAAGGCGCACATTTGGGTTTCTACAAGTGTGAAGTTGCACCTAACTATCTTAAGCATAGCTCTTTGAAAATTTCTAAGTTTGGAGTCTTTAAACCACCATCTAGGCGCAAATATATGATTGACAATGATGATTTTGCAAGCTTCTATCTTAGGCGCACCTTAGGGGTTGTTCAAAGGCCTAAATGCGCCTTCACTTCCTTTGGCGTTTTCTAAAAAGTTCTCTAAGTCACACACTTCATGTTGACACTTGGCGCAAGTTAGGGTCCCTGGATGATGCTTCTCTTCCACTAAGCCTAGGCGCACTTTGTGATTTTCCAGGAGCATATTTGCGCCTTGGACTCTAGGGTCATTTCCTTGCAAATTTTTCTAAGTTCAAACCATTTTGAGGGTCAAAACATCAATTCCTATCAAGGCGCCAAGATTTCATGATAAAAAACCTTCTAAACTAAGGCACACTTTGCTCATTGGTGAACTCTTGAATTGCGCCCTGGTTTAAGCTTGCCACTTGTTGAGATTTTGTTTAAGTCCAGAACATGAAGTTATCTTTCACACACCACCGACTCCATCATGAAATAATCCGAAGACATCATCCAAGACTCATGGCAAAGCACTGGAGCTCAAAACGGGGGTCCCCATTTTCAATGGGGCGATGTTGTGAAAACATCACAACAGGAACTATATAGAGAGATGTCTTGCCTTCACTTTATGTTCTATTCTCTAGTTTCTTGATGATTCTCTAGAGGATTAATGCGCCTCTTCCTAGAGGTTCAATGGCATAAAGCTACTCTACATTCAGATTAGTGAAATACAGTTCATTTACTTTTGTTTTGTTTTTGTTTCTGTTGTGTCGTTCTGAAATTATATTATCTGAGGGTTCATACTCAAGCTTCTGCCATTGTAACTATGTTTCCCATGTATATCTGCCGAGACCTTGATCATATTTTGTTTTGATGTATGAGAAAGACCTCCTAAAACTTATAGGCACAGAATGCATTAGATTTACCATTTGGATTGCTATGAGTAGGCAAAATCAGTATAGGTCCAAGTTCTTTTTGGGCATACAGAATTACATCCGTAATAAGTATATGAGGCAGAACAAATAGAATATAGTTGACTTATTATCTCTTTCTGCTTTTCAATCTCATGTGTTATCTTTATGTTGAAATGTCGATGTCTTTTTCTTTGACATTGTTCACTTGCTGGGGAGACCTTGTCATCTAAGTTCCCATAAAAAATAGAAAAATAGTATATGCCATTATTCCTTTTGCATTGGATGCCAATGTTTCATATATGCCAATATATCCAAGATGCCAATTCATACCATGATATCATACTATGAGATACCTATTTATGTTGAACTTGTTAAAATAGAAGAATGGCATGTTTTCCATTTCATTGAAGGGTTAGGTTTGGGAAGGCTTTCTAGCTTGTAATACTTTTGAAAACCCACATATATAGTATATATTAGAATCTAACATTCCCAGTCTCTTTATTTGCAGAGAGGTCCACTTTTGGTATTTGCATCCGGAAGAGGTGCAAGATACAACTCTCATTGATGCATATAAAGGGTTGCTTTCATCAGAAGAATATGCACAAATTTTGCAATTGGAGGGAAAGCAGATTCAAAAACAGGCACTGCTTGCTCGTGTCTTGGTGCGCACTACTCTTGCAAAATGTAGGATTCAATGGGATTAGCATTTTCTTCATTTTCACTTAGTTTTGCTTGGCTAATTGCATATGCTTTTGCTTTTTTGGTTTGTACCCAGACCTTTGTACTACAAAATTAGGTAAAATATATATATAGGTGCAAAATTTTGCATCAATATCATAGGGAAAACTTTGACAGCAAATTTACAATTCTGCTGCATAAATTAGTAGTAGACAACAATCAAAATAGCATAGAATGGTTATTTAATCTTGATGGCTTAATTTATAATCTAAGCTCTCATGGACACAACTCAAGAAGCGGTGATACCGTGATAGTGTAGCAGCCAACTTCATTGTGGAGTGGTCCTGATCCCATGCTGTCAATCTAGGTTTAGACAAAAAGTCTCCAGTTTTGTACCAAAGGAGTCTTAAGAGGATATCCACTGACTCACTAGGTTGCACAAAGTTCGGTGGCATTTGACAATCACTAACACTCCATAGAGATGGTGGCAAACTTTGTCTCAAAAACCTTTCTGTTATCACATGTATTGCTATCAGGGCCCAGGTTACCTCGGGGACAACACACTCAAACGAATTCAAATATGTTATGAATGAACGCAAATGAAAGAATGATGGAGTGCAAATATCCAACAGAGGTTATTCTACAAGAGAGTTCAAGAACAAGACACTATGCTCGAATTTTAAATATTCTATTATATAAAAGTTCTGTACAAACTCTAAGAGGTTGGATGTTTGCTACGTTCTATGGTGTTTCAGGGACATGGATGGCAGTATACATACATGCATACATATATATAAACCCTAATTTTTACAAATTCAGTTATACATGACATCAAAATTGAAGTTTAGACATTCATATAATGTATCAAATTCGATATTTAAAAATTAAATTAAATCAAAATGTAATTGACATAGTTGATAGCAGTGTAGCAGCAATAAAAATAGAAATTTCTGATTTCATTGTTCAGAGTTTTCAATATACATAGCAGAATAAAAAAATATAGTACTAAACTTTTAATCCAAACAGATCATAGGATTTTCATCCAGAGCTTGCATGCAAGGGCTTTTAGATTTGAAACCTTGATCCACTTTTCGTAATTTTAATTACATCAAAATCTTTCTTTGAGGGGTTGTGGGACTGACTACCAAGTTGATTGCTTAGTTTACATTTCCTTGTAAATGGAAATAAATGTTTTGTTGTTTATTATATTGTTCATCATGCCTTGCTCTGAGCTGTTTTTCCTACTGAAATGAAGGGATAAGGTGCTGAGAACTTATAGTTGAAATACCACTTTCTTTTTTATCCTCTTCACAAGTTCAATGTGGGGGCATGATAATAGACTTTATCTGCGAGAAACAAAACAGCATGCATGTGTTTACTTAAAAAAGTTCCATTTAATAATGCCCAGAATGGAATGGCTCTACTATTTTGTCTCTATAGCTTGGCCAGTTCTTTGGTATTCCTGTTATTTATTGTTGGAGATGTTTTAGGAATTTTCTTCTTTTGCTATCATGGCTGACTGTAGTTTGTAAGTACCATTAACCTACTTTAGTCACCTGTATATATTTTCTTTTTGCCATCTGTTCTCACATGTTTTAATATTTCCAAAGCAGATACAGATGGAAAAGTCAATCCAAAATTGCTAACATTTAGCAAGAACATGTTCGGAAAACCAGAGGTAGTTTGAATTCCAAATAGAAAGCTTTTGTGGATTCTTTTCATGGGAGATATTTTATGGTTCATCTTATGTGGATACATCAACGAGAAAGTTTTCTATTACAGCTAGTATGGCCTTGTGACCTAAGTTATGGAAACGAGTGGAAGCTGCCTCCCTTATGTTTCAATATTGCACATACTTCTTCACTTATTTGTTGCGGTGTGACAACGAAATCTTCAGTAAGCTCGAGTTTGACATTCAAAAAATTCATTATTGGAAACAATAAGCATAGATAAATGTATCTGTTTAGTCCTTAACTTAGCCATGACTAGGTAACTTGGCTATACTTAGAATGTCAAAAGCATTTAAGTAAGTTTATCTTTGCCGATTGCAGTGCTTATTAACTCTCTTGGAAACTTTAATTTTCTATTTGTCGTGCAATAGGTGGGCATTGATGTTGAGGAAAAGACACGACGATTGAGTACCAATATTTTAGCTTTTGCCAAGCGCTGGTTTTCTTCACCAGAAATTGCATGGCTAGATACATTTACAGACCCTGAGGAGCAACGGCAGAAATTTATTCAACTGTGGACTCTTAAGGTCTGGTTAATTTCATGGATGCCATTCTTTTTAATTTATATGTTTGACAAGAATATAGAAAATTACTCAATAGAAATATAAAACTGTTCTTGTTCCTTAAGATTCTAAGTATTTAATACTTGCAGTATTGTTTTCTTTGGATGAACAATTCTTAATTCCTTATAGTGTGTTGCTATGCTTTCCCCATTATTTGTCACTATAGACAGAGGGAGAAGTTGCAAATAACTCAATCTGGATATATGTGAGTAGGTGAAGCCAGTGAGGTATTGTTATAGTCTATAGACAGTAACCCTTTAGCTATGTTTGTTCAGATTCTAGATTGTTCTGGATTTCTACTCAATGTGTACCGTCTGATGACAAGTGGGTTGATAAGTGACAAACAGATAGTAGCATTGGACCAAATCATAATGTATGGAGGGAATTCACATGATAGTATGATACTTTTCTAAACTGAAGTAATTTTTTCTGGATCTTAAACAAGATGATTTGTTAGTGTATTCACAAACTTTTGTTTAGTAGAGTGTTTTACTAAACATCAGCCAATGGGCCTGTTGAAACATTGACAGGTGGGTAAAGCATTCACAATTATAGTGTGACATACAATCCATTTCATTGGTAGCTGTACTACCATTCAGAGTCTCGGAAGCAGAATAGTAAAACTAAAGAATTGGAAGGAATTGAAGAAATGCAGGCATGTAAATCATAAATGGTTCAAATAGTAAAAATTTAATTATCAGGAAAGTGTAAAGACAATAAAGTGTAATACTGCACTGCTATTATTCATATATATTTTACACGTTAAGACAATATTCTGCAATGATCCCAATCTAGAAGTGGTTCTACTTGTATGGTAGAAACTGGTTATAGGGAAAAATATCCTCTGACATATTTTGCAAATGATTGTTTAGGCTTTAATTCCACTTCAATGTGCATGTGCATGGACAGGCGTTTTTTAATGTGATTTTTTATAATGCAAAAAAAGTACATGGTTGACATGATGGCACATGTCAAGCCTCACGGTTTTGCATAGTTTCTGAAAGGAGTATGTCGAAACTAAAACAGCAGAATAGAACCAAAGCAAAATTTGAGCCTGCAAATACTAAGCCATTTCTTTATGATTTGGCTTTGGGATATTTTAAAAAGATGAGCATAACAGGTTAATCTTTGCTACATCGGGGGAATTTAGAAGAATTATGCCATATTTCACAACTCTTGGACTAAATTTAACCTATTAGAGGGTAGAGATGGGGACATTTTGTAGGCTGCAGGTATCAATCCAAGTGTATAAAATGTATTCTTTCACACAGATAAGCCATATTTAGCCTCATATATTTTTAAGCAACTCCGATTAATATCTCTCCCAGTAAGAATCTACTAGTTATATCAAATTTGGGGAATTGTTTTACATTTCCATGGGTGGTCCGCTCACCATAGAGCAGAGGGTATAATATCCATCTTGAACAAATATAGCTGCTGTAAAAGTTGATGTTGAGAGATTTGTTTGAACAAATTTTTATATTTTTGCATTCACAAAAAAATTAAAAATGTCTTTTCTCAGGTGATATGCACATGTCCATTTTTCAAGCATGTTTCTTCACTGTTTTATGGTTGTAATTGTTAATTATTGTGCTCTATGGCATATGTTAAAGCATCTGCCATGAAAACAATACAAATCTTTGCTTTACAATCTGTAAGTTTTGTTTTGTCCTTTTTAGTATTTTAGTTACTTGAATGAAACACATGAAAGAGGCAGTATCGTCTTGTATCTCGCAAGTTGATTACTATAACTTATATTATAAACAATATTTAAGATTATGCTCCAAGGAATTTGACACATTTCCTACCTTTGAAAACTAAAGGAATATCAATGAAATTAATAACAACAGGAACATTAGAATGTGGGATGCTATCTAATTGATAAGAATATATGCATTCTAAAATTTGTAGCCTGCTGCAGGAAGCATATGTCAAAGCTTTGGGAAAGGGGATAAGTGGAGCACCTCTCAAGGACTTTTCCATCCATATTAAACACCTTCCAGTTATGAACGAGCATATTGAACACTATGAAGATGCCGGTTCTGATTCTGTTGTACGACAAAAATAACCCTTGTCATAGCATGTATTGGGTAAACTTTGTTAGCAGGATTAAAAAAATGGAAGTAAAAGAAGCAAATTGTACAAATAATTTCAGAAGCATTCATATGTTTGTGAGATCTTTTAGTTTAGAATATACGGGATGAATGAAGTAGTACTGGTTGATATTTCTTGAATAAATGAAGTAATTCTCTTACCATTTTGCCTATGTCACAGGTAAGCACAATAAAACTGGAAGCCTTAGAAAAGAGTGGTGCTATGACAACTAAC
Organism: Cunninghamia lanceolata; assembly: GCA_027924645.1. Classification (NCBI taxonomy): domain Eukaryota; kingdom Viridiplantae; phylum Streptophyta; class Pinopsida; order Cupressales; family Cupressaceae; genus Cunninghamia; species Cunninghamia lanceolata. The sequence continues at coordinate 14,549,237 of BSBN01001567.1, read as the reverse complement.
TGGCAGTTTCTGCTCTTCCAGCCTACAAACTTGCACTACGCTTCAGTTTGCATTGGACAAGATGAAAAGCGCTTCCATTGTAGGTTTTGAACTTTGGTCTAAAGGCAGTGAATCAATTCCATATTAGAAGGATGCAATATATTTTGTAGAAATTCTCCCTTAAGAAATAATTCTTTTAATTTGGCTGATAATATATGCTTACAACTCTTGAGAGTAATCCATTTAAATTACTATATGGGAAGAGACTTCAAATTACAGATACAAGATACAATGTGTAGCTACATGCATCATTTTTATTTGTTGCAAAATTCTTAGAAGCTTGCTGTTGCTTAGTTGCAGAGGATGACATGAGTCAAATGAGCAGCTGTTCTTGTCTCAAAGTGCATGCTTGGAAAACTGTCCCATTAGTGAAGGATGAGTCTCTGCCTGTCAAGGAGACTATTATAGCATCCACTAATGCCGGAAGCTTTTGACTCTATTTGGTGGAAATGCACGTGCATTATTGATACTTACAAGAGGCAAGTACAAACCATTTTTTTGGTTTGGAGTTTCTTAGGATACTTCATGCTGGTAATGGGGGTTTCATGCACCTAGATATTCTCTTGGGACTTTGGAGTAACTAGAACTTTTGCATCTTCAAGGCTGTATTGCATGCCTTTATTCTTATTTGCATTTTCAGATTTAAATAGATATATATCAATTGCAAATGCTCTCTGTATTCAAATTTTATGTATCATGTGCTTGTTAACTTTTTTCCATCAAATATCAACGGGGACAACAGTTTTGGAGCCATAAGCATAATTCACAAATGGATCTTGATAATGAATGTCATATTTTTGTCTATTGAGTATTGTCACAATTGGTGATGGCCAGTCTCCCATGTTCTCGTATTTCACAGTTGTGATCTTGGGCTTTGCAGTCAAATATCTCTTTTTCTAAAGTTGAAATATTGCACTACAGTAAAATGGTGGAGGAGGTCCAAAGACTATTGAAAATGGAGGGGACCAAATTTTTGTGGCCCAAGTCCATGTTAGCATTAATTAAAAACCTACATCACAATGAATGTTCAATTAACCACCGACACCAATCTATCTAAATATATTATATGACAGGCTCAGTTTTGGAAACAAAATTGACCTGAAGTCCCAAATCTACAACCTAGAGAAACAAAGACAATTCCAAGTGGTTATAAGGGCATATTCGTCCATTAGGAAAAAATTTCCTTGTGACAAGGATGTCAATCATGTCATCCGAGTCCAGAAGGGTTGACATGGTGCATTCGTCTGGGAGTGGTTAGTTGTCCTCAAACTCCTCCAGTGAGAATCCTTTCCATGGGATTTGCAGGAGCTTCTGCCACAGGGACTTGGGCCATTGTAGGCCTGAATTGTGGCAGAGACGGTGGAGGAAGTGGCTATGCCCATTGGAGATGCTCTTGGAGTTCGAAGGTGGTCCAAATCAGTGGCCAATTATCATGTTTAATGTAGCATGGTGTGATACAAGAACTCTACATTCTGATGTCATTAATACAAAGTTGATAAACAAACTGATGTTTATCAGGAACCAGAAATGCTGCTCAATGATGGGGGACAAATGGTCCTCATGTGGGTTGGCAGTCCATTTTCAAGGTGATCATATTGCCATTGTGGATTGTGGGTATGATTTGAAACAGAGTGGGTTGGAATATCTACTGTGGTTTTTCTCCTTTTAATTGGAGCTCATTTGCAAGGATCCCATAGAGATTGTTCTGCTCCACAATGAATCTATTACGAGATTTGACCATACAATGCTTGATTCACTACCGGACTGCCAAAGGGGGAAGAAGATGGACCTATTGAAGGTCATAAGGTTGTCCCAAAGAACCTTGATTGGGAGGCCAGGTCATGCCAATCGTTACCATACGAAATCATGGCACATTGGTACTCATCCAATTGTGCATTGTAAGTTCTATGTTTGGTTGAGGTGCTAAGGGTACATTTGTCCAGCTCTGGACAAATCACATGAGAGGCTCTCATAAGCTTTTTTCCCCTGGTCTGCCTCTTTAGAGAATGAAACATCACATGGTTGAGGACAACATCCTTGGTCAAGTGTTGCATTCATACTTTCTATAACTGAGAGCAATGCTTGTTTCGGAGAGATCACAGATGATGTCTTCGATTTCTCTCAATTTTTTTTTGAATTGTGCTCCCTTTCCCGACATTTTCTCTGGAATGTTTGGGGTGGGTATATGCTATAGCTATAACAACTACAATGTAGATCTTTATCATGAGCTTCCTCATCTTTGTTGTGTACTCTATTTTCATGGCGGCATCCTTCAAAATCTATAATGAAGAGACTCTAGAAAGATTTGGCAGAAGATTTGGGGCTTTTAGAGGGAGATAATGGAACTATAGGTATTTCGCCAATAAATATTTAGTTAAATTAAATTATATTTCTCTTGATATAAATTATATTTTGTGCAATTCATGTTGAGTTAGTCTTTTTTGTATAGTTCATCCCATCTACTTGTAACGTTGATGATATCATTGCTGAGTACGGTTAATCTGTTTGGAAGGTGTTAGGAATTTAAATGACGTTTCCTTGGTAATGGAATTAATTTGAACAAATACACAGAAACACAGTTGATCAACATTTGATTTAAATAAAACATGGATTCATTATTGCAAAATGCGCAGCTTGATGTCAGAACTTGACATAAAAAGGATATAAATAAAGATAAATGAAGCCAAATCAACTCTCTTAGGCTTTTCTAGTATATTTCAATCTCGAAGAAATCATTTAATATATCCTAAACTGAAGTTACACTTTGGGCCCTTTAGACAATGAAAAGCATTATTCTTACATTCTTTAAGTGGGTGGCAGATTAGCTTGTTAGAGTCAAAAATTTAAATTGAATTCCATATTCTACGTTCAACTTGAAGCTCATTAGTAAAATCCAAATTCAGAGGTCTAAGATATTGCACAACATTATAATGAAGGCCTTACTAGACGTTTAACTCTCCATTTCCCATTTTTCACTTAAAATTTGTATTTTATTTCCTGAGAAAATTGCATTGTTTGAAATAAATTATTAGTAGATGGTAGCATATTCTTTTGTTTATTTTTTGAGATTGAAACAAGTATAATCAAAGTAATAAATATGAAGGAAATTTGCATTGTTTTCAAAAAAAGATTAGTCTATTGTAACATATACTAGATCATTTCTAAGATTCAAATTGACTTAATCAAAGTAAGACAAGACTAAATCATAATTTCCCTGAAAAATTTAATTATTTTCAATAAAATTCAGTGAACTCTAGCCTGTTCTTCAGATTATTTTGGAATTGTAACATGCTTCATTAACGTTTGACAAAACCTAGAAAGATTTGTCTTGGGAAATTTGCATAATATTTGAGATTGCATTTATCAACTTAAACAATTATTGCACCAGCCTTGCTCTGGTGTCTCTAGATGTTTTTATTCTTCCAAAGAGGCAAAGGAACTTATGCATGTGGTTGTAGATCCAAACAAAGAATAGTTTTATGGGCCAAACATATGGCTTGATGATACAAATGAAAGAAATAGAATATGCTGTAAGCTAACAAGGTCAGTTCTCTAATATAGCTTCCCAAAATTGAATTGAACATAGAAAGCAAGCACCACGATGTTCTGCAATTCTCATGTTTGATGTGTATATTTGATTTTAAATGTATGTTTTTAATGTCCTTTCACCATAATATAATAATTATCAAACATGTATACGTATGCATTATAATAAGAGTGAAAAAGCTTTGATGTAAACATAAATAATAGATCCAATATTATATACAAGGATAATAAGTTTATTTTCATTTTTCTTACTGTCCTTATCCTTCTTACTTTCTTGCTTGCTAATATATTTAACCTAAAAAGATTATCTCTTATTTGTCTTTATCAAGATTGAACCATAAATGCAATTCATGTATGGCTTGATTATTAGGATGGTGTGTTAGAAATAAAAGCAACACTACTTCAATGGAAATCTGATTCAAGATAAATTTCAGCAATCTTTAACTGTGTGTTATTAACAATGGAGATTATAACAAAACATAAACCCACTATACAGAAATATACCAGAAGCAGAATGAAGCACGTAAAACAAGTGTTTAACGTGGAAAAAACCCTTTCGGATAAAAAACTCCACCAAGAAAAGAGGTCAAGTTATATTATCTTCATAAAAGGAGATTACAAATACATTCACTTCCTCTGTTCTCCAACTTTCACTCCAGCAGAACTTAGGTACCTGTAAACTGTTATATGCCTCTCATTTACTATACTATGGTTTATATAGAATTGACACAATCTCAAGACATTAATGTTGCAAGTATGAGGTGAACAAGTGTTGTCATTGATGTCAACATACTCATATTACATCGACAAGAAGGATTGGATGAGTTGTGTGTTGAGGATATTGAGAAAATTACCCTCAGTCAGGAACAGTGAAGAACAGTGATGAGAAGAAGGCAAATATATTGGATAGGTTGAGAACCGGAGGATGCGGATTAAAGGGTTTGCAGATATGAGTCTTGAGATGTTTCAGTCAAGTTTTCAGAGGTCCGCATGAAGACCTGAAGAAGTTATGGCTGTCTATGTGGAACCGGTTCCGGCAAGTGCTTAGAGGTGACAGAGGATCACAGAAAGGTCCGGTGAGGTCCAGAATTGTACAATCCTAATCTGCGGATTGGAAAGAGTATTTGGGATGTCCTTGTGATGTGCCATCTCGAGTTGTGTATGATTTGGAGGTCCGGAAGTACCTCTTGCATTATGACAGTGGCGACAGACTGTGTTCTTGAAGTTCCGGATGAGGAAGACAAGAGATTCCAGCAAGTAAAGGAAGTGCGGATGTATCCGGACATTCAGGCAGGCTTGTGAAGTTTTCTGGATCGTGTTGAGGTTGTGTTGTTGATCCGCATTGATAGTAGAGCCCGGAATTGAAGTTATTCTTCCGGATGAAGTTCTTGCTCTGTTTAGCCGACCGGATGAGTTGCTCATCCTGCGAATGTTCTTGTGGTGGCCGACCGGATGTGTTATTCATCTTGCGGATACTCTTATGATTGTTTGCCGACTTAGATGTTTGATCCTAAGTCGATGTCTTGTATAAATAACGGTCTGTGAGTTCATTTCGGTGTGTGGTGTGTGGATGAGTGTGGCATAGCGAAGAGAAGTGCGAAAGGCAGAACAGAGGTTTTTGGGCTTAATTGGAACTGATCCGGACATGGTAGAGATGTCATTCTCGAGTTCAAGACTGTGATTTTTATCACTTTGTAGACAGTGTGTCTCCTTGTAGGCAGTGGGCCTCTTTGTGAGCAGTGTGCTCGGGCAGTGAGCCCTAATTGGCATGTGCCATTCATTTTTCTTTATTCTTCTAACAGAGAATAATTCTTGGGTTAATCACCCCGTGGTTTTTCCCTTAACCGGGTTTTCCACGTCAAAATCTTGGTGTTCAATGTGTTGATGCTTATCTGCTCTTGTGTTTATGTATTATGCTTCCATGGATGATTAATTGATATGCTACTAACTAACAACAAAGAATCAAGTGTTTGAAAGAGCAAGAAGTTTTATACAACTGATTCACCCCCCCCCCTCTCAGTTGTATGCCCTAGATCCAACAATTGGTATCAGAGCTAAGTTCCTCTGATAGGAGCTTAACCGCTTGAGGAGATCCAGGATGTCGTCATACAAGAAGGATAGTCCGAAGTTCGATGGAACCAACTTCACTCTCTGGAAAGGTCGCATGAAGTGTCACTTGGAATGTATGGGAAAAGCATATTTGGCTATGGTTTCAAAACCATATGTACCTCCACAAGGTGGTCCGACAACTCTGAATGAAATCACAGAAGCTGAAAACAATCTGCGAACCAAGGAAGCTCTTCTAAGTGCATTGAATGACTCAGATCTCTCAAATGTTATTGACCTACCAACTGCATATGAGATCCTGACTAAACTGGAACTTCTGTATGAAGGAGATGAGTTTGTCAAAAGTGCAAGGTTGCAAAGTCTGAAAGGGAAATTTGAAAGATTGAAAATGAGAGATGATGAAAACATCACTACCTTTATGCCAAGAGTGAATGAGCTGGTATGTGGAATCAGAAATGCTGGTGGAACTTTAGATGAAAATGAGATTGTCTGCAAAATCCTAAGATCTCTTCCTGCTGCCTACAAAATCAAGGTTGCTGCCATTGATGAATTCAGAGCCCACACAACTGTCACAAGAGAACAACTGGCTGGCAAACTAGCTGCATTTGAAATGACCGAGTTTGGAGATGATCCTCCCAAGACTGAATCTGCTTTCAAAGCCAGTGCCTATGTGAAAGGCAAACAGAGATTTGATCCGGGAGAAAACTCATCAAGGAAAATGTCATGGTATGATCAAGCAAGAAGAGACATGGAAGAAGAAGAAGTAGAAACAGCTCAACTTGAAGCCCTCATTGCAAAGAGACTGCCAAGAGGATCCGGTAAGTATGAAGGAAAACTACCCTTTAAGTGTTTCAACTGCAATAAGATTGGTCATTTTGCTTCAAGATGTCCGGAAAGATCTGCAAGGTCTAATACTAACAGACAAAGGTTTCAAAAGAATTGCTATTATGTTCATGAAGAAGATGACAATGAAGGAGTAACAGATGATGAATCAGAACTAGGAAGCAAATCCGGAAATGAGTGGGTGTTTATTGCCATCAAGGAAGAAGATTCAATACTCTCTGAATCTGTCAATCACAAAGTTGTTGAAAAAGCTTTGGCTGCTCAGGTGGAAGAAAAGGATGATTGGGTTATTGACAGTGGATGTTCTCACCATATGACTGGTGACAAGAATAAGTTCTTGAATTTGGAAAGGTATGAAGGAGGAATGGTAAAGTTTGGTGACAATTCTGCTGGCAGAATCAGAGGCAGGGGAACTATTTCCTTCGATGGAAAGAGCAAAACAGGTAACGTACTGTATGTTGAAGGATTGAAGCACAATCTTCTTAGTGTTGGTCAGTTGGTGGACAAAGGCTATGATCTCCGGTTCAAAAATGGAAAATGCAGAATCTTTACAAACTCCGGAACTGAGATTGCATCCGGTACTCAGTCAAAAGGTAATATCTTTCATCTGGTTGGTTCAAATAAAAGTTGTTTGTTTGCTCAAATTGATCAGAGTTGGTTATGGCATAGAAGAATGTGCCATGTAAATTTTGATAACATCATCAAGATAAGCAATACTCAGGCCGTAAGAGATCTTCCAAAATTGATGAAACCTACAAATAGTTTGTGCAAAGAATGTCAGCTAGGTAAACAAAGCAGAGTCTCTTTCAAAAGCAAAGATCAGTCTTCTACCGGACTGTTGGAATTAGTACATACTGATCTCTGTGGTCCGACAAGAATCAAGAGTCTGCAAGGTGATAGATATTTCATGTTGTTAATTGATGATCATTCCCGGATGATGTGGGTTACCTTTCTAAAAGAAAAATCAGAAGCATTTGAGAAGTTCAAGATCTTCAAAGCTATGGTTGAGAACCAAACCGGATTGAAACTAAAGTGTCTAAGGTCTGATAGAGGTGGTGAATTTACATCTGGTGAATTCATTGATTTTTGTGAGAAGCAGGGTATAAGGAGACAGTTGTCTGCTCCTAGGACTCCACAGCAGAATGGAGTGGTTGAGAGAAAGAACCGGACCATTCAGGAAGCTGCTAGGACAATGATGTTGGAAGCAAATGTTCCTCAAATGTTTTGGAAGGAAGCTATCAGCACTGCAGTCTACACTCTCAATCGAGTTCAAATCAGAAACAACACCGGTAAGACCCCCTATGAACTCTGGTTTGGCATCACTCCTACTGTGAAATATTTCAGAGTATTTGGTAGCAAGTGTTATATTAAAAGAGATGAAGATCTAGGAAAGTTTGATGCTAGAAGTGATGAAGGAATTTTCTTGGGTTACTCCACTCAAAGCAAAGCATACCGATGTTACAATAAGAGATTGAGGAAGATGATAGAAAGCACCAATGTGAAAGTTGATGAAGGAATTGAGAAGCCTTCAAGATTTTATGAGTTTGATGAAGATGACCAAGATAGTGTTCAAGGACCTCAATCCTCTCCGGTGAGACAGAGTCAGCCTGATCCGGTAAATCAGGAAGAAGAGATAGGTTTGAATGAGCCTGATCAAGAAGCAGCAGTGCAGGATACTCCCAAAATTCCAAGGTATGTAAGACTGAACCACTCTGAAGATCAGATCATAGGTGACAAAAGCAAAGGTGTACAAACTAGAAGGAATGTTGCTCAAAATCAGGATGAATGTTGTCTGATTTCAAAGATTGAACCTAAAACAATAAATGAAGCCTGCAATGATGAAAACTGGACCAAAGCAATGGAAGATGAATTGATGCAAATTGAGAAAAATCATACTTGGGATCTTGTTCCCAGACCTAGAGACAGGAATGTAATTGGAACCAAGTGGGTCTTCCGGAACAAACTAAATGAAGCTGGTGAAGTAATCAGAAACAAAGCTAGATTGGTCTGCAAAGGCTACTCTCAAATAGAAGGAATTGACTTTGAAGAAACTTTTGCTCCGGTGGCAAGAATTGAAGCAGTCAGATTACTTCTTGCATTTGCTGCCTTCAAAGACTTCAAGGTATATCAGATGGATGTCAAGTCTGCCTTCCTAAATGGTGATCTGGAAGAAGAAGTCTACATTGAACAACCGGATGGATTTCAATTGTCTGATAATGATGATATGGTCTGCAAGTTGAAGAAAGCTTTGTATGGATTAAAGCAAGCCCCAAGAGCATGGTATGAAAGGTTGGATAAGCATCTTGTGCAGATTGGATTCAACAAAGGTACTGCTGACAGTAACTTATATTTCAAAATTGATCATGAAAACATATTGATTGTTGAAGTGTTTGTGGATGATATCATTTTTGGAGGAAGAGATAGTATGTGCAAAACTTTTGCAAAACAGATGAAAAGTGAGTTTGAAATGTCTATGCTTGGCGAAATGAATTTCTTCTTGGGTCTGCAAATTACTCAAACAAAAGAAGGGATCTTCATTTCTCAGACCAAATATGTGAAAGAATTGTTAAAAAAATTTGGTATGGAAGACTCAAAACCTATGAACACTCCTATGGCAACCGGATGTAAGTTAAGCAAAGATGATGACTCTCCAAAGGCAGATCAGACAAAATATAGATCAATGATTGGTGGATTGTTGTATCTCACTCAAACTAGACCAGATATAATGCAGGTTGTTGGTCTTGTGGCAAGATTCCAGGCTGATCCTAGAGAATCTCATGTTATGGCAATCAAAAGAATTTTTAGGTACTTGAAAGGAACAGTTGAGTATGGTCTATGGTACCCTAGAGATCCGGATTTCTCTCTTCATGCTTACACAGATGCAGATTGGGCAGGAGATGTGGATGACCGGAAGAGCACTAGTGGTGGAGCATTCTTTTTGGGGAAGAGATTGATTTCTTGGCTAAGCAAGAAACAAGATGCAATATCTCTGTCTACAACTGAAGCAGAATACATTGCAGCAGCAGGTAGTTGCACTCAAATCTTATGGATGAAGCAGATGCTAAGAGACATCAAAGTTGAATATGAGGAGCCTATCACAATTTTCTGTGATAATTCAAGTGCAATTAATATTTCTAAAAATCCGGTATTGCACTCTAAGACTAAGCACATATCTATCAAATTTCACTTTTTGAGAGAACAAGTAAACAAGGAAGAAGTCAGATTGGAGTATGTTCCCTCCAAGGATCAGATTGCAGATATCTTTACAAAACCTCTTCCCAAGGACTCTTTTGAATATCTCCGGGAGAAGTTAGGGGTCATGGCCCCTCCGGTGATAAACTAAGATGCACTGATGTGCATCAGTCCGATGGATATCACAGTCATATCTTGTGATCCGGATTGATGATGGGGAGCTGCTACTAAGGGGGAGCAGCTGGTATGATTCTGATGTATTAGAATTGCAAGTATGAGCCCTTTGCCATTGATGTCAAAGGGGGAGAGAAGACATGTGAAAAACAAGTGGTTAATGATCAAAGGGGGAGAGAAGACATGTAAAAAGTTGTTGTTGATAGGGGGAGCTGTGACAGAAAGGAGAAGTTCTTGTCTTGATGGTTTTTCACATCACATGTTGCCATCAATGACAAAGGGGGAGATTGTTGCAAGTATGAGGTGAACAAGTGTTGTCATTGATGTCAACATACTCATATTACATCGACAAGAAGGATTGGATGAGCTGTGTTGAGGATATTGAGAAAATTACCCTCAGTCAGGAACAGTGAAGAACAGTGATGAGAAGAAGGCAAATATATTGGATAGGTTGAGAACCGGAGGATGCGGATTAAAGGGTTTGCAGATATGAGTCTTGAGATGCTTCAGTCAAGTTTTCAGAGGTCCGCATGAAGACCTGAAGAAGTTATGGCTGTCTGTGTGGAACCGGTTCCGGCAAGTGCTTAGAGGTGACAGAGGATCACAGAAAGGTCCGGTGAGGTCCGGAATTGTACAATCCTAATCTGCGGATTGGAAAGAGTATTTGGGATGTCCTTGTGATGTGCCATCTCGAGTTGTGTATGATTTGGAGGTCCGGAAGTACCTCTTGCATTATGACAGTGGCGACAGACTGTGTTCTTGAAGTTCCGGATGAGGAAGACAAGAGATTCCAGCAAGTAAAGGAAGTGCGGATGTATCCGGACATTCAGGCAGGCTTGTGAAGTTTTCTGGATCGTGTTGAGGTTGTGTTGTTGATCCGCATTGATAGTAGAGCCCGGAATTGAAGTTATTCTTCCGGATGAAGTTCTTGCTCTGTTTAGCCGACCGGATGAGTTGCTCATCCTGCGAATGTTCTTGTGGTGGCCGACCGGATGTGTTATTCATCTTGCGGATACTCTTATGATTGTTTGCCGACTTAGATGTTTGATCCTAAGTCGATGTCTTGTATAAATAACGGTCTGTGAGTTCATTTCGGTGTGTGGTGTGTGGATGAGTGTGGCATAGCGAAGAGAAGTGCGAAAGGCAGAACAGAGGTTTTTGGGCTTAATTGGAACTGATCCGGACATGGTAGAGATGTCATTCTCGAGTTCAAGACTGTGATTTTTATCACTTTGTAGACAGTGTGTCTCCTTGTAGGCAGTGGGCCTCTTTGTGAGCAGTGTGCTCGGGCAGTGAGCCCTAATTGGCATGTGCCATTCATTTTTCTTTATTCTTCTAACAGAGAATAATTCTTGGGTTAATCACCCCGTGGTTTTTCCCTTAACCGGGTTTTCCACGTCAAAATCTTGGTGTTCAATGTGTTGATGCTTATCTGCTCTTGTGTTTATGTATTATGCTTCCATGGATGATTAATTGATATGCTACTAACTAACAACAAAGAATCAAGTGTTTGAAAGAGCAAGAAGTTTTATACAACTGATTCACCCCCCCTCTCAGTTGTATGCCCTAGATCCAACAATTAAATGACTTCTTACAAGCCCATAACACTTGTCAAGAGTCAACAATACAACTTTGGGCGTCTATGGCCAAGAATAGGCTCTTACGGGGTCATAAATGCTGTCATACATGCATCCTACACTTGGAAAAATGTGCCCATGCAAGCTTGAACGCCTTGGGGCCAAAAATAGCCACTTACAACATCTTATGATGCGTCATATGCTATTATAAGTGTCATAGATTCTTATGACAACTTACAGTTGTCATAGAATCTCTTACACTTTCTTACAACCTCTATGACGTGCATCATAACATTAAAAGTAGATTATTCCTCCACATGTGCACCCCACTTTGACCAATTACCATTTACCATAGTAAATGACATCATATAACTATCGCCGATAACTCTGGGACTTACCATGCAGTAACTCCATAATTATCGTGGACAATAAATAATTTTTACTTCTGCCAGTGAAACTTGTACATCCTTTATGGGTAATTACAAATAATAAATGGAATAATACAATAATGTGATTTACAAGGTTAATGGCACCTTATCCCAACATGGTGATCCAATATTATATAGAAGGATAATAAGTTTATTTTCATTTTTCTTACTATCCTAATCTTTCTTACTTTCTTGCTTGCTAATAGATTAAACCTAACAAGATTATCTCTTATTTGTTTTTATCAAGATTGAACCATAAATGCCATTATTGGTTACATTTAGTTGTGATTGCAAAAGAATATGATCCACTTTGGAGTGGGGAATGTTGAATGATGACATGAATTTCAAATGTTTCAATTAAATAGTTGAGTGCTTAAGGTGGATTTCAAGTCTTAAGTAATGAGTGAAAATATCAAAGTTAGATAATCATTAATTCTAGTTTTACAAAATAATTGATAACCCATATGCAACAATAACAACCAAATTAAAAGTTAGATTTATTTTTAATCATTGAAATTTGTTATGAGATTGGAAGCCTAGGTTGAATGTTCTAATAAAATCAAATAAAGGTACAAACTCTAACCAAAATTTTGAAACTATAAAGGAAATTGTGAGAAAGATTTAGAACCAACAAGGATTACTACTTATATTTGAGCATAAATTTTAAGTTTTTACCACTATATTAATGCATACATATTATTACAAATGCATTAAAATGCTAAAAAGGGAACTCCCTAGGAGTTTTAGTAAGATTTGGATGCTCATGAAGAGGGTTGAGAAATTTAATTGCTCCAATTTTGGAAGCTAAGCATTGATAGCATGGTGGCTTCTACTGCTTGCATCGTTAGGATGGCCACCATTCCCAAAATGAATTGTTATATTGGCCATAATTGCATGCATTCTTAAGATCATCAAAATCATCCTTATGATAATTATTCATGGTAAGGACAATCATCCCTAAAAATTCTAGGGAACCTAGAAGAAGACCTTCGAGAGGGAGGACCTCTATGTTCACCAAGCCAAGAGGGGTACCATAGTGGATGCCCCTATAATAAAACATTCTATCATGATAATCACCTTCATCTTAACAAGTAAATACAATGATGGATTGAGTAATAGGATGTATGGATTCCTAGAGCGATTTTTACGAAAAAAAATTGTCTTCAACCAAAGGGACATTAAATTCTCTTTATGGTGGAAGTATTCTTTAGTTTCTAAGGGGAGGAAAAGATCGCACTTTGAATTTCTTGGATGCTAGAACTATAATGGGAAAACCTATCCCCTTTTCTATAATTTTTTATTGATTCGTTAAGCATATAACCCAAGACTTCTTGGAAAGATTCCTTACGATTGTTTCTTCTTCTTTTCCTTTATCAAGGATATCCCTTTAGGGAGGAGAATGAAAATGTTTAGATGGCTCAAATGAAGGAGCATCAACCTGCTCACAATCGGATGAGTGAGGATTAGGTAGAAAATAAGGAAGATCCCCAAGGCTAAAAAAATATCACTATTTGCATGTGCTAGTTGAAGATACACATATTCATTAATTTTTTTGCTAAATAAGCCTAGGTTAGGCACCCAATAACATGTAGTCCACTAGATCCACTTTTGAGAAAGGCAAATTAACCTACAAAAATTTATAGTCCATATTAATATCAAAAACTATACGTGATAGTTCTTGCTACTATACTATCCTTTTGATCATAAGGTTCCATATCAACTCCAAAAAATTGACCTAACCAAACTAAACACTTGATATCACTATAGAGTATTAGAGTATATGGAGGGCATGACAAATTATACATGTCAAACCTCCAAATCATATATATAGACCATCCAAGCTAGGGCTTAACACCGCCCCCTTCCTCTTCCTTATAGTAATTAACCTCTTTTATAGAAAGATTCTCAAAGAACTTAATATGGAGACTATTACCCAAAACACTAAAACACCAGAACAATTTACCTTGATTGTTGATTATATTATGGAGGTGTTCAGTTAAACAATCCAACTACATGCTTGACTACTCAATCTCTTCTACATCTTGGTGCAACATAAACAAATCAATTGCCATTGACAACATGAAAGCACTGCTTAAGGACTGTGCCACATTGAACACATTCCATTGTCCTATCAACTAACTCAGGTTTGACATCAACTTTATCATTGCCTCCCTGATTTCAACCACTTGATGTCCATTAAGCTCCTTTGCCATCCCCCACATACGTAGCATCCAAATGTGTATCTCCAGATTGACTATTTCCTACTCAATATAATTTGCAAACCATTCAGCCACTCAAGCTACTCACCTTGCCGAAGTTGAGGATATCCCCAATTTTGGACTCCACTTTTGCTCTAAGCTTCTTCTTTCTTAAAACTTGATCTTTCTTCTCTCCACTCCTAGCTCTTGAGGCCATGCTACCAACTCTTCCTCAAAATGCCACACCTAGCACAACATTCACCACAGACAAAAATTGTGTATGCCTCAACACCTTAGTGAAACAACGGAGTCCTGTTGAGGCATAATTGTTGTCGTGCCACCAACCTATCTCCTATTGTCTCATTATTATATGGTATAACTCATACCCTGCCACATCTGAACTTGATCTACTAGTATCTTGATATGTACTTAAAACTTGTTCCTTTTCATTGCATCATCATATCAATCACACCTCTTAATATGCAATCCACCTTCTGGGATAAGTCTTGATAAACAAAGTTACACACTGCTAGGAAAGGGGCACATCCAACATTTAACTTCTAGTCCTTTTTCTCGAAGTATGACATCCTAGTTAGATGCCTAGTTTGCCACAATTCCACCCCTTTTAGTATGAGCAACGCGACATACTCAAAATGCTTGACCACCTCCTTAGGATTGGAAATAATCAAGAGTTGTATCGCCTTCCATTCATGATCTCCCTTATAAGGCTTGAGTCTCCTTTAACACTTAATTTATCCCAACCATTCCTACTAGTCTCTTCCAAACCATTTAACAAGGCTCTTCCCCTGTCCATATTGTTTGAATTCCAACCATAGTCTCATGTGAACACCTGCATGGGCTAGCCTTGAAAATCTTGGAACACACATTCTCCACATGTAGGCCTTGGGTTTCCCTTAATTTCCCTATTGAAGTTCATTTTGATGTAGCCCTACTTTGGAGGGTGCCATTTGATGTTCCACAAAACATATGCTACTCCTTGGGGATAAGCTTTTTGAACCAATGGATCCTTGGCCAAGACCCAACATAACCAATTTTCTCCATCATAACACCCCAATGCTTTGAATCTTTGTAATCTCCTATTTTCTGGATAGAGTTCACCTTATCCCAAATAACCTTCACTGGTTTGGCCTTATCCTTGAACATTCTTCTATTTTGCTTGAGTCATAAATTCTAGACAATAAGAGCTGGTGAAAGTTTCTAGATCAACTTTAAGGCCAGTGTTCTTAATTCTCAATTTCCACCTTGCTAGAAGATCAATGATACATGCTAGTGACTCCCATGCAATATCCCATTTTTCAATTGCCCCACCCCCCCCCCACACACACATATTTGTTAAACTAAACTTGGTTCCTAAATCTAGTTTATGTCCTAGGTGAGGTTTCCTTTGTTCAATGTCCTTGAGCTCCTCTTTGCATTCATTGAGCTTCTCCTTGCATTCATCTCAGAAGTCTCACTATGGAGATGGTGAAAATTCCAATGTGAAAGAGGATTAGAATCCATGAACAAAATCGAGAGACTTAAAATAGAAACATATAAATGAAAAATAAGATACAAAAATAAAGATATCTAGAGAATGGACAAACAAGATTATATAGATCTTATAGAATTTAGATATAAGCAAAGAAAAAGGTCCCATTACTTGAAAGGAAAAATGTAGTATAATAGAAACAATTCCACATAATATCAAAATGGCCTTTCTAGTAGCACTAGGCTCAACAAAAAAAATGATAGACAAAGTAAGTCTAGAAGAGTAGAAAATTTATGACATGGGTGATTCCAACATAAAACACTATAAAATGTCAAGGTAAAAATGAGTCCAACTTCAAAACAACTAGAAAAAATAAGATAGAGGCACATTATTGTAAAATTATATATCATGATTGATTGGTCCCACTAGGCATCCTAGAATGTAGTTGTAAAAACTAGAATAGTTTTAGGCTACTATAACAATAGGTTAAGAACATGAAAGAAAATAATCATGATGTTTTCACAAATGTGTATAGTAATTAAGTCTATTGTAATGGGGTGCACAACTATATTCCAGGGAGATCAAAGATATGGTTGGACATAGAGAAAAAAATGTAATTCCAAGGTTTGTAAGGGTGTAATTAAAAATAATATTATAAGGAAATAAAGCACACCCTATTGTTTTATAGGTCTAATAAAATGTTAAGCAAGGAATAATTAATCAAACCTAAATAAAGGAGCTGAGACTGATAAATTGTGACTATAAATGAGGGGGGTTAGATGTAGTCTAACTAATTCAATTTGTGATTTTCATTTTTTTCTCTTCGATCAACTAATATGTTGTGACATGTGGCAAAATTTGAATCTAATAATGAACTAGTGATCAAACAACATAGATGAATTGGTAATGATATTTAAGATGTCTAAGACAATCTGCACACATAGTCTACTCCTCTTGGCACCATTGCATCCTGATGGAACAAATGTCCTCACTTCTTTGGATTTGCAAAATCTATTTGCATGTGAATTTTCCTTTGTTTGAAGATGGGTGGTGCTAAAAAGCACCTTGAGGGAATTATTGGTGTGCAAAGGGAAGGCTTAGAGCTCCCTTGATAAATAACAACTCCCTTGTTGATGTACAATGTTGAAATACATGCCAAAAAAACATGCAAGATGCCTAAATGTTGTTGCAATGTAGTATTTGTTGATATGACGTTGATGGAAACTTTGTGATGCTTTGTGAAGTGATTCAAATGAGATTCTCTAATGATTAACCCCCCATAACTAATGACCTAGGGATGCCTTTAAATACAAGATTCTAGTTGCTCAACTTGAAGTGTTTTGGTGTGCAAGTCGATAGATAGCAATTAGATTTTTTTGAAAGAATTGGTATGGGAAAGCAAAAAAATGAACTTGAATTAGTAGGATTTGGCTATGGGTGTAGTTTAGTCTATGGAACAAGACTGTGGGTGCAACTTAGCTTGGGTGCAACTTAGTTATTTCTACATTGATGGATAGAAGGTATGGGTGATAGGATCATGGTTGGGTTTAGGTTACAGACAAAACATGATACTTTGAGCATTACAAACTTGCACTTATGGTAGAACCAAAATTAGGAGTAAAATGAAGGGTAAAAGGGAAAAGTAGGTACCTTTATCCCTTACAAACATATAACCTATTAGTTATTATTAAAGCATCTAGAACATTTAAATCTAACTAATTTTTCATTTTTTATAGTATTTGAAAGTGAAAGGTGAAGTGTCAGACAATATACTATTCATGACTTTTTAATTCTTGCATTAATAATATATTACAATATATTAATGAAAGAGATTTTTTTAATAGATGACTATTATAGAAGATCCATAAAATTTGATGAGATAAATGTATGCGTGTGATGAAAGATAATAGATCAAGTGATAGTGAGAATACACGTGTTGAAGTAAGCATTTATGGGGGTAACAAATTATTTTAGGATAAGATTGCATTTAGAACCCAAACAATAAAGAGGGATGCATGCTTAAAGGCACTATAATCCTAAAAACAATAAATAAATATCTAGGATAGAATTAAAATAGTTATTATCCATACCCGAGGACCTAATTAAATGCCACAAGCAATGTCTCTTAGTAAGGTAGTGATGATGTCACTAATGGGCCTCTTAGAAGACAGGTTAACAACTAGAAGAGAGAGCATGCCTAGGAAGGTGGTTTCTTAGTAGAAAGTGAAATTCATCATTAGTGTTAGTATATGTATATAAAAGTCATTATAGTAGGGAATATTAAATGATTCACCTTCCATTCATTATAAGATTATAGGCCTACTTGAGTAATTTGACAAGGACAAACAACCACTTGACCTCAAATAAGGTTAAATATCCAATTAAAGTCTAACAAAACCCAAGCAAGGTCAAGCACTCACATGAACTCAAAGATGTTCATGCAACCACATTAATTCAAACAAGCTCTAGGTTAGTTAAGACATGACAAGGTCAAGTGTCAAGTATCTAGTTGGCCTCATACAAATTCTAGTTCACTTGATCATGATAAATTCACTCATGTACTTTACCTGAAAGGGCTCCCAAAATTTCTTCAACTTCCATTCATTTGTCTTTTTGACTAAGTTATGTTACTATTTGTTGAACCTTACACAAACCCTTGTTTTTGGAATTAGATCTCATACACTTTTCAATTCCTTATGTTTATTATTTATTATTTAATCTGTATTAATTATGTTCCCACATGGAGCACATCCCACTTGGAGTGGCACTATGTGTCACTTGTGTTGGTGCTCACACATGTAGCTCCACAAATCCTAAAGACTTGCATTGTCAAAGGTGATGGGCACTCGACTTATGCTCAGACAGTGGCATGGATGGACCAATTGTTGTGAATGGGTAAACTCACCTTCATCTTTAGGCTCTACAAGGCCATGGGGGGATTCCCTAAGGTCTCAACAACAAGACAATTGAAGAGAAATGACAATTAAAACACAAGGCCCTTAAGCAACCATATCCAATATGCTATGAAACCTAAGATTTATCACTAAGTTCATGTCAACATTGACTACATATAGACCTATAAGACCTCCAATTAACATATGACAATCCACTCTTACCTTGCGCCAAAGGATGACAGCTACACTGTATTTTTCCCTAGCAGATGACTCCACTTAATATTTCATACACACTAATAAGACGGAGAAACACACTAGCGTGATTCTCTAATGATTTTCAATTTCATTTTGTGAGTTTACAACGTTGATTCATGCAAGTATAGTGGAACCTAAGCTAATCTTAATCTAACAAGGGCAATGAGGAAGATTAAAATGAAATTTGTTTGGTCTTCTCACCAATTAAGACTGGTGCTTACTATATTGAGCAACAAAATCATGGATTGTAAGAGGGAAAGAATGCAACAATAAAACATAAATGAAATCACATGTGCATCATCATACAATGCATAAATCTCATCTCATGCAATGGACATACTTAATAATCTAAAATAGAACTACAAAAACCCACATGGAACAAAAAGAAAGACCATTACAAAAGCTTTGCAATGAATTAAAATGCTGTCACACATTTATCTAGCTTCTGTTGCATTCATACCAACAAATGTGGTAAGAGAGGATGATCAACTAGGTTCAAACACCCTCCTAAGTAATCACAAATTGCCATGGAGACATACCATCACATGCATATGTCATTAAAAACCCTTCTTGTGCTTTACAAAGTGCATTCAATCCATTTACAAACAAGACATACAACATTTGATGCCTTAGAACACTTCTTGAAGCACATATAATCACAAATTGGTTCAATGACCAACCCCTATTACATCTTACAAAAGTGTATATATAGCATTACATTCCATCTTGTTGTTTGTACATGGATTTGGAGTGGGAAACACATTTGCAATTTGCCCATGCCTATTGCATCATCTTCACATGGTCATGCACTTGAAACTATGCTGATTTGGAGTGTTTGAATGCTTTTGTGCAAAAAATCCCATTGAGGGGTCCACAGGAGTCTCGAGGCATATGAAGTTCACCTACCTTGTTATCGAGTGTCAAAAGATCATTAATGGCAATCCTAAATGTTGTTGGCGTGTCCCGTCGTGTTTTGAAAATTCACAAAAAATTAAGTATTTTGCATTGTCAGGGTTCATGATTTCGAGAGGACTTGGGACCTTGGAACTTGGGGGTTTTTTCAATAAGGGAACTTTTTCCTTGTTGGAGTTCAGGATTTTAGGAGGACTTGGGACCTTGGAGCTTGTCCTAATGTCCAAAAGATTCTCGAAACCCCGCCAAACTGTCAAAACACATAGAAAATGAGAAAGGGAGACTTAGAATTTTCTTGAATTTTTTATGGGGAATGATCAAAAGCATGCTCAAAGAAAAATGAGGTAAAATTTTCACAAAATGAGCAAGGAGTTTAGATGGATTTAGAAAATTTCAGAGTGGGTCCCAATATTGGCTCGAGTTAGGGATGTGTGCCTCTTGTAGGCACAACGAGAATCTATCTATCTTTGGGAAGTAGACTAAAAAGGAAAACAAAGGGACTATGTACAAGAGAACAAAATACAACTAATGACATGAAGGCACAAGGCATAATGAAAGGTCTTGGAACAAATAATCAGAGGTCTTGGAACACAAAATTGAAGACAACCCTTTGGGTTGATAGGATTACACCAAAAAGAGCCATTGGCAACTCCCCTTTCATTCTTGTCTATGGGAGAGTAGTAAGACTTCCTCTATCATTAGAGTTACATTCTTTGGAGCTTGCACAACAAGTGGAAATGCTGGAAAATGATGCAATGATAGTTAGGTTGGTTAAGCTAATGGAGTTCGAGGAGACAAGAAACAAATCTATGAACACCCTCGAAGCTCATCAAGCACAAATCAAGAGGACATTTGACAAGAAAGTAGTTGATAGGACCCTCAAGAAGGAGATTTGGTCTTGAAGTGGGATGAAGATAGAGAAAAGGTTGGAAGACAAACAAAGTTTGATGCCATTTGGAGTGGCCCACACATCATAACCAACTACAAGTAAGCTAATGCTTTCAAACTTTTAAGGCTGAATGGAGAAGAACTACCTATCCCAATCAATGGGATACACCTCAAGCCATGTTTTTGAGGTTAATTTTCAAACCATGTACATATTAGAGTAGTTTCTTTTGCAAATAAGTGGTGTTGCATACTCTGCATTCTCATTAGGAGAATGTATGACTCTAGTTGTCCTATTTTTCCTCCAAGTGTTGTTGGCACATGTTGTTTTATGTTTTGCTTGTGCTTTGAAGTATTTTTTAGTTTGTTTTGAGGCTAGTCATGTAGTGTTTCAATCAGATTTTTCTTTTTAAAGTTATTTTCAAGGCTTACAACGACTCCTATGCCCAATGGACTGATAAAGCTACTGGATCCATGATTAGCAGTCAATCATCCCATAGAGGTCACCAAAATGTTGTCATTTTATGCCTTATTAGTCCTTCCTTGTCATCATCTAGGTGTCTATCCTGATTTTCAAGAGTGTCATAGGCCTTTTTTGTCATATTTTCTCATTAAAATCTTGTAATATGGATCCAAATTTATATTAAGGTCAGAAAAGGTCTTTCTTAGAGAAGAAATAGGACTTACTATCTCTCAAAAGGTGTTATAATATAAAAAGGATTTAAAAGCCTCATGAGTTTTGTACATGTGCTTTGGAAGGAATTTTTGAGTTTGAAGAGAAATAGGAAAAGTCTCCTACATGCATGATGGGAAGAATACAAAGCCTATTAGGAGTTTTACATTCATTTGTAGGCTTGATTCAATGTGCAAGAGAGTTCTAATCCTCTCGTGTAACATACATGGAGGTTTTTTCTAGTAACCCTCATTCTAAAACATGTTGCAGGCTCTATAAAACTATGTAGAAGTCATTCAAGTATGCTTGGGTGCTTGATAAGCTCAAGATTGAGCGTGAATGTGCTATCACCATAGATATTGCATTATGGAAGTGTGAGACCACTAAGTACTACTGCACTATTATTGATGCTCCTGGACATTGCACATTTCATTAAGAACATGATTACTAGGACTTCTCAGGATGATCGTGTAGTGTTGATTATTAATTCAACAACTAGAGGTTTTGAGACTGGTATATCTAAGGATGGACAGACCTAAGAACATGCTTTGTTGGCACTCACCTTGGGAGTGAAGAAAATGATTTACTGTTGTAACTGTACTCTTCGAAACGTGACATAGGCACAATCATGGATGAGTCATCTTTGACAAGGCACATGGACCCTCTCCTTACTTCTTGCGACCTCCAAGTTACTCTCCCTCTCATGAAAAAAGCCAATCAAGCGGGGACGAGACCTAGGGGTTGTCCTGTTCGCTTGGGAGTAGGACCTCGCGAAGAGCGACCGACTTGATCAGGGGCCTATTGTTGTTTTGGTTTTGTCATGTTCTTTCTATGGTGGTTGTTGTTGAGATGACTATATGACCAAAAGGGTCACTTGTGGTTTGTCTCCTATATGAATTTTCTTAGGTTTTTCAACTTTTTTATTTTTATGGTTTTTCTGATGAGTTTGTGAAGGTCTATCTTGATGAGTTGAGTTCCTTGAAAGACCCATGTTTATTGAAGGGATTTCTACCCTTGCACCATTGCATGGGGAGACTTACACGCATGAGTGCACAATTTTTCTCTTTTGACTCCATTTGGAGGAGTGACTTATGCTCAGACATTGTTTTACACTTATTGTTACCATACCTAATTGGATGAGATCTATATATAGCTTTAGTTGACATCTTGTACTTTACTTTCCCTATTATGCTTATGGTTGGATAGAGCTTTTATTTTTCTTATGAGACTGCATACATATGATGATCACACATGAATGATGTAATTTGTTTTGTCTTTTTATGATATGAATGAGATGCAATGTGTTTGGATGAGATTCACAAGTATGAAATGCAAAGTACTATGTTCGAAGTGCTATGAATGCCATGATGTTATGACATGTTTATTGCTTTTTATTTTTTTATTTCAATATGATGCATGTAGGTGGAACAAACAATGTGACTGCTCTTTAGTAAGATTTTTTGACTCAGGGGATTGCAAATTACCTTAGTATAGGAGACCTATTAAACCTTGATATAGGATTAGGGACTCAAGTACAAGCGGGGAGGAAATGGAACACTTTTGAATTTTAGGCTTTGCTAAAGGCTGAACACTAATCCTTATCTAGACAAAACATTTTGACAAGCTTTCAACTTTAGACAAGCAACAAATTTTATTAGTTCTCTCTAGACATAGATCGAAGATGGCCAACAAGATAAACCTGGGGTAAAGGAAAAAGATTCAGAGTAGAAGATGGCCCTAAAGACAACTAGACTCCTAGTATTGATTAGGTTATGCATGTGTGTGCTTAGTTCCTTACTTTCTTTGGTAGATTGTCACCCTCATAGCTTCGAGCTTAGATTTATATCCACTTGAGAGTATAGACAATCAACAATCTTCTCTCTTTTCACTCTTTTTTTGTATCTCTATTTTTTTTCCCTTTTCTCTTTTTTTTTTGTGTTTTGCAGTATCTCACTTTTCTCTCATTTTTTTGATATTTTTGATGTTTTTTGATGGGATGCTTTGAAACTTTATTGATGCTTTGGATATTCAATTGCTTTGATGCTTTCTTTAAAATCTCACTTTCCTCTCACACTTATTCTTTTTTGATCACTCATTTTTTTATTTTTATTTTTTATTCACTCATATTTTAGATTGCTTCCTTCAGAGTTATGATCTTCCTGGCATTTTTTGGCCAGGAGAGATAAGGGGTTGAGTGCCACCAAAAGTTTTCACTATCTAGTTGGACTTCCCTTCTACTAAGGAGGAATGGGGAAGGTCTACTTGCAAGCTTCTATTGAGTACTATAGGTTTGAATACTGACTTTGTTTAGACTTAACGACATGGATTGCTAAGACTAGGATCAGTGTAGAGCTAAAAGCTAGGCCTTGATTAGAATCATTAGGGAACATGAATAGGGGAATGATAAATGGTGATTATGAATATAAGGGATCTCAAAAGCTAAGAGGATCAACCTACACCCAAGTAATTTTAGACTCCTTATTGAAACAAAAATCCAACAAGAGCATGTCACTCACAAAGATGCAAGATGAAACATAAATGCATGAAAGATTTGACTTTTTTATGATTTTATGTTATTTATGGATTTTTGAATTATTTGATTTTTTTTGGGATTTTATAGGCTTTTACAATGCTTTGAGATGTTGAACTCTTTTCGTTCCATTATGCACTAGAGGTAGCGTCATTTTTTGTGTCTTCCTTAACTACGTATGGACCTATCCAATTTGGCCTAAACTTCACTTGAAATTTTTTGCAAAAACACTCGAAGACTTGGTGTAAAAATATCTTTGTATTCATTGAGGAGTTTTGTGTACTTACATGTTTCATTGTTTGATGATTTGCCCCCTAGCTTTATCACTTTCTATTCTTGTCAAGTTTCAATGTTTATTTAAAATTTTTGAGTGGCAAATGATGTTGATGTTGACTCTCCTAGTTTCTGTGTGGGTTTTGGTTCTCCTTTTTTCTTAGTGGTGATCTCGACTGTATGGATGCTCATATATGGCTTGATAGGAATGGCCTCTAAGTTGAATGGAGCATAAGACTTTGTTGAGTGGGGATCGAAGAGGAATTCTCTTATTGCCCTTTTTCCTACACATTTTGAGGTCTTAGCTATGTTTGCAATTTGTTTTGATGTCTCTTTTTTAAAAGTGTTGATTTTGGGGTCATTGGTGGTTTCCATGGTCTTTCCCTTCCTTTTGACTTGTTCAACTCTATAAAGACTAAAAGGATCAAGCTGTCCTTTGATGGCGTTGGTTTGTCTCATATGCGAGAAGTGTATTTCTTGAAATAATATGGAGGGAACAACCCTCATCCTATGGATCCAAGGCCTTCCTAGGATCATGTTGTAAGTGGTTTCTTCATTGATGGCATAAAATTTAGTTGGGAGAGTTTTGGGACCCAATGTGATTTGGAGATTGACCTTACCCATGGTTTGAATGTTTTGGTTATCACGAGTTCTAAGGATGGAAGTTTGTTTTGTGATTTGAGTTTTGTCATAACCCATTCTTTAGAGAAGAGAAAAGGAGACTATGTTGATTGTAGACCCATCATCAATCATTATGTGTTTAATGGAATAGTCCTAAACTTGGACTATTAGGTGGAGGGGAAGATCACCTTATTTAGCTATGTCATTGTTTGAGGGTAACTTTTCAAAATCAAATGTCGAAGAACAATTCTTTTCATCTGGAGTGTCTTGAACTAGATGGCCTAGGTCTAAGGCATCAAGGAGAGCATTCTTGAACTCTTAAGAAGTTCAAGCATGTGAGAAAAATTTAAATTGTTGGAGGTGTCATCCGACATTGATGTGAAGCGATGGTACTCCCAACATGACTTGATATCATGCCCCCTTCTCTTGTGAAATGAGCAATATTTATCATAATTGTAATCTCAAGGCTTATGATGATTGTTGTATGACTGCTTGTTGATTCTTCGGGGATAATTGTTGACATTTTGACTCCCCAAATTGGTATTACTGTTGTAGTCACAATTATTGTTCCCTGATGGTGACATTTATAGGTGAGGCTTTGTCTGTTGTTTGGGTTTTTCCATGCAACGATGGATTGTTTTTCTTTGGGGTTTGAGTGACCCTATTTGTTCTTTCCGATGACACTTGACATGCCGTGGTCCTTTTATCTTGATGTACTATGTGGAGTGATTTTTGTACCTCTTGAGCTTGTTGTAAGTTCTTTTGATATCACACTCCATTGTCCATTTGGGTGGCCATTTTCATATGGCTTGTTATGGGTTGATCATGTTGATGGATCTCAAATTGAATGGTCATATGTCGTATTTTAATTTGGTCAAAGTTACGTGGATTTTGTTAGATCCCGTTTGAATTTTTAATTTCACTTGAGGGGACGTTCCCCTGGACTTTCTGCATGAAACATTGTGAAATGTGCAAAAATGTGAAAGAGCCCATCCCAAAAGGATTTATTCTTCACATCAGGTTCACCAAAATATGTGGTGAATCCAGCGTCAGATGTGAAAATAACAATATGAAAGTGATGGTGACACTTGGTCAGAAGTTTTTGTTGTTCACGTTAGGTTCACCAAAATATGTACTCTTCAAAACGTGACACAAGCACAATCGTGGATGAGTCAGCTCTGACGTAGCACATGGACCCCCTCCTTGCTTCTAGCGACCTCCAAGTCACTCTCGCTCTCATGGTAAAAGACAATCAAGCGGGGGCGAGACTTGAGGGTTGTCCTATTTGCTTGGGAGCAAGACCTCGTGAAGAGTGACCGACCTGATCAGGGGCCTATTGTTGTTTTGGATTTGTCTTGTTCTTTCTATGGTGGTTTTTGTTGAGATGACTATATGACCTGAAGGGTCACTTGTGGTTTCTCTCCTATTAGGGTTTCTGAGTTTCCAATGCCTAGATGGATCTTGATTGGCTTTGTTTATGCTTCTATTACGTTGTAAAATGCCTTCGAATGCTTGTATGTGTTGTTGAATTTGTTGTTCTTGTTCTATAACCTTGATGAAGTGTTGTTCTTGTGTGAGTTGGAGTCTTGGGTTTAACTCTTCAATCTCCTCAAGGACTCCCCTCACCCACTCACCTCAAATTCTAGGGCACATTCAAATGCTTGGATAGAGAGAGTGAAATTTGAGTTGACTTTTTGACTTAGTAATGTTAACTAAGGTTTTTCTAGGTGTTTTCTTGAGTTTGTTGACCTTGTGATGAAATCAAGGAGTCCTGACTTGTGTTGACATTATGTTGACCTCATGATGAAATCGAGGGTTTGTGTGAACTTGTTTTGCTTTTTCATTATTTTCTAATGTTTTTGGTATTTTGTGTGTTTTTCAATGTATGCAATCTATGATGTATGAAAGCAACTTTTTTGTTCTTTTCTCCAACTTTTTGAAATAGAATGAATTAAATTAATTTGGGAATTGAAATATGTATGCAAACTAGAATGAAGTTACCTAATGAAATTATTCGATGTTTTTATATTTTCAAGATCAATTTTGGGCTAAGCTAAGAATTGAAAAGTACATGAAATGAAACTAATCTAAAATTGCAATTTAACTACTTAAAACAAGCTAATCTAAGCAACTTAAATTAACCTATCAAGGAAATCGCAATGACAAGATTATTATTCCAATAGCAAGATTGGTGATTTAATTACTACTAAAACATGAAAAACCTAGAATATGGAGATGCATGAGCCTTCACTACCCTCAAGAATCCCTGTGTATGGAAACCTCTTTGTCCTCTTGCAGTAGCAGGGTCGTCCTCTTGGCGACAAGTGGGGAAGGGAAAGCAAAATAATGAGCTTTAGAAATCCTTGAATTGAGCTCAATGTGAGCTAAGAGCACTATGGATTGAGAATTGGTGAGCATAACGACACTATGAAGCCTTTGAAGGCTTTGGTAAATAATAACAATAAATAGAAGGAACCTAAGTCCTACAACGATCATAAGCATGCTAATTGGAGAGCAAAAGCTAAGCAAAAGATGGATTGCAATAATGAATTTACCTCATAAGGAAAGCTTTGAAGCTTTGAAACAATTGTAACTAATGAAATGAGAGCTTTGAAGTTTTGAAAAACTAAAGAAAGAGACTAAGAGGCTCAAGGGCCTATGAAGAAGCTTGATAAAGCTTGTGAAGAATAGGAGATCATTCTCTAACTTGAGAAATAATGGAGAGGTGAGGGGTATTTATAGGATGGATTGGCACACAAGAGGGGGAAATTGATTGAAGAATTAACTTCTTTGATTGAAGAGTTAACAAAAATTGATTGCGGAGTTAACTCTCTTGATTGGAGAGTTAACTAACTTAATTGATCAGAGGACTAGGTTGATTGGATAGTGATCTAAGCTTGGAAGTTTATCACTTATGGAAGAATGATAGTCATGAAGAATTAGAGAGGGGAGTAGAATTGATTTAAAAATGGAGTGATTTGGAGTCTTGAATTAGTCAAGAAAGTTGATGATCAGTTAGGAAAGGTGACTCACACAATCAAGGCTCAATTTGGAGCAAATTTGGGTCAAAATGGAGCTAATTTTAGGCTTGAACTAAAGAGGAATTCATGTTCAAAATACACAAGGGTCGCCCCCTTCACCAGGGCAGGTCACTCTGGGCGACCCACAGAGGGTGACACTTGGGTAAAAACTAAAAGTTGTGTATGCTTAGTTATAGTCTGGAAAGGGGATTTGACATCTAAAACAGGGTGCAGGATAACTTCAAGGAGGATCTCTCGGGGAGTTTTGGTCATTAATAGGAGATCCACAGAGGAGAAAAGCTGGGTAGAAACTGAAACATGGGTTTGATTTGTTAGGTTGTCTAAAGGCTTCCTAGGGTTAGAGACCTTCAAAACGAGGTGTTGAAAGGTGGAAGTAGTAAGAAAAGGTGAAAACTAAACATGTAGGAAAGAGAAAAATTTGACAAACAGAAAAATTGACAAGGGAAAAGCCAATCGACACGTGTCACCAAGTGGACTAATTGTTAGGGGACATTTTATTCACACTTACATGTACGTGATTAGGATTTTGCATCATTATAGGGTCCTCGTGCAGGCTCGTGCGTGTTTTTAGTGCTTACAGTAATAAGATGGATGCTACCACTCTCAAATACTCTAAGGCTCATTATGAGGAAATTGTTAAGGAAGTATCCTCTTACCTAAAAAAGGTTGGATACAACCCTAATAAAATTCCATTTGTTCCAATCTCTAGATTTGAGGGTGATAACATGATTGAGAGATCAACCAACCTTGATTGGTACAAGTGTTGAAGGCACAAGACAACTAAGAGGGGGGGGTGAATCAGTTGTATCAAAAACTTTAACTTCTTTAAACAAAATCAAATTCACATTCACTTACTTTGACTGCTTAATCTGTTATGAAGATTAAACATGAATAGCAGAATCAAAACATAAGCACATCAACACCATACACACATGAACACCAGATTTTTATATGGAAAACCCTAAAAGGGAAAAACCACGGTGAGTGTTAGCTCAAAATATATTGTAGTAACAATACCGAATAACAAAGAGGCTCACTGCAAAAAGGCTCACTGCCAAGGCGTGGCTCACTGCCAAAGGGTGGCTCATTGCCATGAGCTGATATAGTAGCATCTACAACATGCCTGAGTTCAATTCCATTGAAGTGCAATATATCTCCTTCGCTGCCTTTACAACACACAATTTATCTTCACATCTTCACACACTCTCACACCACTCAGGGATTCATTACATATATTTATACCAATCATCAACCTTGGAACATTCATCAAGGTCGGAAATACAATTTATAACCATTGGAACTATCTCTAAGGTTGGCATACATACATAATTCAAATTAGGTCTGGACCTAAACAAACTTACGAAACAAATGAATGAACGAAAAACACTTCACGGCTTAGCTCAGACCCAAACACATCCTTACACGCTTCAACATGCTTCCACAATCCATGAATCACCTCTGCAACAAGTGTAAATAACCAAGTCGGCCAGAACTAGTGCAAACATCAAGAATACTTAAATATACGCTTCCAAGAACTTCATTATAGCTTGTGGATCAAGCACATGCCTTCAATACATTTTGGAGACATCCATAAACAACATAGAATCACCTGGGAGCCAACAAATCCAACCACAATAGATCTCACTCGAGGACAACAAATATCCCTTGAAGATAGATTACAGATTGCTCACAACAAACATTGTCGAACTCTGCTAATTAATAACTTGTTTTTTAGAGCACCAAATGACAAATCCTTTGGAATAAAGATAGCTAAGGACTTTATAAACTTAAGTCTAGAACCACAAGAACAAAATCTAAACTGCGGAGAAATGTGGAGCAAAATACTTTCTCTCTGTCACACTACAAATGCTGTTAGACATAGTCTTCAAACTGGTGAATAGAAATTTTGCTGCATAGTGATCTAGACCACCAAATTCTAGATTTAACATCTTCAAACACTTCTCTAAATCATATCCAAATCTCATACTCTGATCTTCAATACAGAGGAAATGCGGAGCAAAAACTCAGACAGTGTCCTTAACATGACAACTCAATCACTCAACAAACAACAATATCAGAAGACACAATTGGCACCAATGACAACACAAACATGTTGACATCAATGACAACACCAGTTAGCACATACTTGCAACAATCTCCCCCTTTGTCATTAATGGAAACATATGATGTGAAAAACTGAATAACATGTTCCTCCATCAAGACATAACTTTGCATCAAAACTCCCCCTTTCTTTTTACACATCTGAACTCTTTCTCCCCTTGAGTTTTTCACATGTTCTCTCTCCCCCTTTGAAATTAATAACAAAGGGCATCACATCTCTTCCACTACACATACTTGCACACTACTATGATTAGTCTGAAATCATTCTTTACTCCCCCTGACTGCAACAATCATCTGAAACCACTACCTACTCCCCTTAAGAGATAACTTCCAACATCAGTCCAAAAGGAGAAATGTACTTTAAGGCACACTAGACTGATGCATCTTCTTATGCATCTAGTTCAAGGAAGGAGGGGCAACAACCCCTAACTTCTCCCGGAGATACTCAAATGTATCCTTTGGAAGAGCCTTAGTGAATATATCAGCAACTTGATCTTTTGTAGGCACATACTCAAGCTTCACTTCATTCTTTGCAACTTTCTCCCTCAAAAATTGATACTTAATTGAAATGTGCTTTGTCTTTGAATGCATCAAAGCATTCTTTGAAATATTTATGGCACTTATGTTATCACAAAGAATATGGATTAGCTCATCATACTCAACTTTGATATCCTTCAAGGTCTGTTTCATCCACAACACCTAAGTACAACATGATGCTGCAACAATATATTCTACCTATGCAGTAGACAAGGAAACTAATTCTTGTTTCTTGCTATGCCAGGACACCACCCTATCTCCAAGGAAGAATGCACCTCCACTTGTGCTTTTTCTGTCATCAACACATCCGGCCCAATCTGCATTTGTAGACACTTAAGGAAAAATCATTGTTCTTAGGATACCACAAGCCATGATCAAGAGTGCCCTTCAAATACCTGAATATCCTCTTCACTACCATAACATGTGATTCTCTAGGATCGGATTGAAATCTAGCCACAAGATAGACTACATGCATGATATCCGGTCTGGTAGAGGTTAGATAAAGTAGTCCTCCAATCATTGATCTATAGTTGCTCTGATCAGCCTCAGGAGATTCATCATTCTTGCTCAACTTGCAACCAATAACCATAGGGGTACATACCGGTTTAGAGTCCTCTATTCCAAACTTCTTCAGCAAATCTTTAACATACTTGGATATAGAAATGAAAATACCTTTACTAGTTTGAATGATTTGCAGTCCAAGGAAGAAGTTCATTTCATCACACATAAACATCTCAAACTCTTTTTGCATCTCATCTGCAAACTTCTTACACATAGTTTCATTTCCACCGAATATGATGTCATCAACATAGATCTCAACAATCAGAATTTGGTCTCAACTTATCCTAGTGTACAGATTACTATCTGCAGATCCTTTACTGAATCCTTGGTGCAACAAGTACTTATCCAGTATTGCATACCAAACTCTAGGAGCTTGCTTCAATCCATACAAAGCCTTCTTCAATTTGCATGTCATATTTGGTTTGTCTGATAGCTAAAATCCATCTGGTTGCTCTATGTAGACTTCTTCTCACTCACCATTCAAGAAAGCAGACTTCACATCCATCTGGTATACCTTGAAATTTTTATGTGCTGCAAATGGCAAAAACAGTCTGATAGCTTCCATTCTTGCCACTGGAGCAAAGGTCTCTTCATAATCTATTCCTTCCACTTGTGAGTAGCCTTTACACTCAAGTCTTTCCTTTTTTCTCACAACTTCTCCAACTTCATTTAGTTTGTTCTGAAATACCCACTTTGTTCCTATCACATTCTTGTCTGCAAGTCTAGGGACAAGTTCCCAAGTCTTGTTCTTCTCTATCTGCATTATTTCTTCTTCCATTGCTTTGACCCAATGTTCATCATTGCATGCTTCATTTATTGTTTTAGGTTCCACCTTTGAGAGTAAACATAGATTTACCTGATATTTTGCGGCTCTACTTCTTGTCAACACACCTTTCCTTTTGTCACCAATAATTTGATCTTCAGAGTGATCTCTTTGCACATACCTGGGGGTTTTAGGAATTCTTTCCAGAGCTTCAGCTTGAACTTCTTTTTCTTTAGGAGTAGCTTGCACTTCAGTCTAAACTTCCTTTTCTTTGTCTTTTTCAACTCTTTATGTATCAGCAAATCCATCTGACTCATATCCATCTGGCTGAATATCTTCATCTACCTTCACATTTGCACTTTGAATGATTTTTCTCAATCTTTTGGTATAACACCGATAAGCCTTGCTCTTAGTAGAGTACCCAAGGAATATGCCTTCATCACATCTAACATAAAACTTTCCTAATTCTTCATCTCTTCTGATGTAACATTTGCTTCCAAAAACTTTGAAATATTTGACAGTAGGAGTTCTTCCATACCACAGCTCATAAGGTGTCTTTGTTTCTTTTGCTCTGACTAGCACTCTGTTTTGAATGTAGACAACAATGTGTATTCTTTCTTTCCAATATACTTCCGGTAGGTCTGCTTCCTTGATCATTGTTCTAGCAGCTTCTTGAACAGTTCTATTCTTCCTTTCAACCACTCCATTTTGTTGAGGAGTCTGGGGAGCAGCCAAATGTCTCTTTATTCCATGTTCCTCACAAAAAGCATTAAACTCATTTGAAGTAAACTCACCACCTCTATCATATCTCAAACACTTGATTCTCAAATCCAACTCATTTTCAACCATAGCTTTGAATGCCTTAAACTTGTCTAGGGCTTTTGATTTTTTTAGGAAAGGTAACCCAAGTCATTCTTGAATAATCATCAATAAAAAGCATGAAATACCTGTCACCTTGTAGACTTATTGTTCTTGTAGGGCCACATAAGTCTGTATGCACCAACTCTAGCAAACTGGTAGAGAATTGTTCTTTGCTCTTGAAAGTAGTCTTTGTCATCTTCCCAAACTGACATTCTTTGCACATGACATTGGCATGCTTCACAATCTTAGGTAGGTCTCTTATTGCTTGTACTTTCCTTATTCTCACCAAATTGTCAAATTTAATGTGACACATCCTCCTATGCCATAACCAACTTTCATTTGTCTGAGCCAACAAACAATTATTAGTACCCTTCAAATGATAAATATTACCATGAGTCTTCTTACCAGCAACAATTAAAGTTCTGGAGCTTTTCCTTATCTCACACCCATTGTCCTTAAACACCAGATTATACTCTTTTTCACACATTTGTCCAACGCTTAGAAGATTATGCTTTAAGCCTTTGACATAAAGAACATCATCTGTATTATGCTTGCCACCAAAAGTAATTGATCCTTTTCCATAAATCTTACCAGCTGCATCGTCACCAAACCTAACTAGTCCTCCATCATATTTTTCAAACTTAACAAACTTACTCTTATCTCCTGTCATGTGATTTGAACATCTGATGTCAATGATCCATTCATCTTCCTTTTCAACATGAAATGCAGACAACTCTCCTGGACTTCCTTCCTTCACATAGCTTGCAAGATTAGCAAAAATAGGTTCTTCTCTAAGTGGAATAAACAAGCATTCACTACTGTTACCATCATCAGAATTAGGTTCATCATCAGTTACACCATCATCATCTCTAACATAGTAACTCTTTCTTACCATCTTTCCTTTACTTTCATTGTTTTTGATCCTCAAATCTCTATCAAGACATCTTGAATCATAATGACCAATTTTACCACAATTGAAACATTTGAAAGGTAACTTACCTTTGAACTTTCCTCTGCTACCTCTTTTCATTCTGCTTGCAAATTTTGCCTCAAGCTCTTCAAAATCTTCTTCATTTGATTCCATAGCATATTTATCTGATCTAGCAGTCTTTTCTTCCTTGGCCTTAAAAATAGTCTTAGTTTTCACAAGGCCATCAATAGTACCAAACTCTCTCATCTCAAAAGCAGTCATTTTACCAAGCAATTGATCTTTTGAAAGCTTGCCCATATCAAACAATTATTCAATGGAAGATACCTTGTGACTATAAGATTTGGGAAGAGTTCTAAGTATCTTATCTACAACATCCACATCCTATAACTTTCCACCAAGACCCTTGATGCTGCTGACAACTTCATCAATCTTCTGTATGTAATTTGTTATGTTCTCATCCTTGGCCATTCACATGGTTTCATATGTGGTCTTCAAGTTCTGTAGCTTAGCCTTCTTAACAAATTCATCACCTTCATAGATGTTTTTCAATTTGTCCCAGATCTCATGAGCAGTTTCTAGATCCACAACTTTCGCCATTTCAGTGTTAGACAAGGCATTTAATAAAGCATTTTAGCTTTGTGATTAGTCTTATAATCCTTAATTTCTTCATCAGCCTTTGGACCACCTTTAGGTACTGTGTATTTATCTTTAACCATCTTCTAGACATTATAACTGATAGAAATAAGATAACTTTGCATTCGTACCTTCCAGTAGGCATAGTCAGATCCATCAAACTAAGGAATGTATTTCTTGTGTGCCATCCGAGATCTACCTTAAGTTGCCAGGCTTTCTTCCAAGGAACCCCATTCTGATACCAATTGTTGAAGACACAAGACAACTGAGAGGGGGGGGTGAATCAGTTGTATCAAAAACTTAACTTCTTTAAAGAAAATCACATTGACATTCACTTACTTTAACTCCTTAATCTATTATGAAGATTAAACATGAATAGCAGAATCAAAACATAAGCACATCAACACCATACACACATGAATACCAGATCTTTATGTGGAAGACCCTAAAAGGGGAAAACCATGGTGAGTGTTAGCTCACAATATAATGTAGTAACAATACTGGATAACAAAGAGGTTCACTGCCTTAGGGGCTCACTGCCCAAATGAATGCTCACTACAAAAAGGCTCATTGCCAAGGGGTGGCTCACTACCAAAGGGTGGCTCACTGCCAGGATGGATGGCTCACTGCCATGAACTGATATAGTAGCATCTACAACATGCCTGAGTTCAGTTCCATTGAAGCAAAATATATCTCTCCTTCACTGTCTTTACAACACACACACTTTATCTTCGCATCTTCGTACACTCTCACACCACTCACAAATTCATTACATATATTTATACCAATCATCAACCTTGGAACATTCATCAAGGTCGGCAATACAATTTACAACCATTGGAACTATCTCCAAGGTTGGCATACATACATAATTCAAATTAGGTCTCGACCTAAACAAACTTGCAGCGGAGCAAATGAATGAAGGAAGAGCACTTCACGACTTAGCTCGGACCCAAACACATCCTTACACGCTTCAACATGCTTCCACAATCCTCGAACCACCTCCGCAACAAGTGTAAATAACCAAGTCGGCCAGAACTAATGCAAACATCAAGAATACTTAAATACATGCTTCCAAGAACTTCATTATAGCTTGTGGATCAAGCACACGCCTTCAATACATTCTGGAGACATCCACAAACAACATAGAATCACCTGGGAGCCGACAAATACAACCGCAAAAGATCTCACTTGAGGACAACAAATATCACTTGAAGATAGATTACATACCGCTCACAACAAACACTGTCGAACTATGCTAATCAATAACTTGCTTTCCGGAGCACCAAATCACAAATCATTTGGAATGAAGATAGCTAAGGACTTTATAAACTTAAGTTCAAAACCACAAGACCAAAATCCAAACTACGGAGAAATGCCGAGAAAAATACTTTTTCCCTGTCCAGGGATTATTTTAGTGGTGAATCTTTGTCAATTGGCGAATAGTTCATATCTGTGAATTGCGAATTGGTGAATACATTCCCACCGACGAAGGGCCAATTCGCCTGATTTTTTCAGATTTTTGGTCAAATGCGTTTCAATTTGCCACCCTATTAATTTTTGAGTCATTTATAGTTAATATTTTCACCACAGTATACTACGCGGTTCTAACAGTGATTCGCCTAGAATTTCGGAGGCATGTTTTAATTCACCCACATATTTGCCAATATCATTAAACGGTTGACACACATGAGGACCCATTTCACCAACATCATTAAATGATTGACATGCACGAGGACTAATTTTGCCAGTATCATTGAACGGTTCACATGTATGAGGACCAATTTTGCCAATACCATTATAACTCCAAGCTAATTCGAGGGCCATATTCGCCTAGAAAATTACAACATATGTGTTTGATGGATGTCCATTTCACCTAACATTTATAAGTGTCCTATTAATAGTACACGAGATTCGCCAAATTATTATACCACCATTTGAAAATCCCGTGGTATTCACCAAATATGCATTGATATCAATGCATTTGAAACTTTAATTAATCCTTTAGACTTTTTGTTCAGCTCGGAGCTCTCGAATCCTCGATTCATTTTGGATTATAGAGAAGTTACAACTACAGGCATTGGCGAGTCACTGAAAGGTAAGTGATCATTTCTCTACTATGTACTAATATAAGATTCATGTTGATTATTTATGTCTTTGTTTGGTTTCATTGTTACAGATGATAGTGATTGAGTAGGAGTTAGGAGTCTAGGAATAGGGAGATATCTTAATCTAGGACCCAGGGATCTATATTCTATCATCTATGATTCCTTCTTGAACAAAATGACATTTTTTATGTAGATTTTAATTCGTGATAGATGTTGAGCTAGAAGAAGTTGCCTGAGGGAGGTGAAGGGAGGTCAAGGTCATGAAAACAGAGAAACAATAACATAAAGTTGTACTTTGGCAATGTTGGCGGTCCATCTGATGGAGCTACAACATTAGAACCTGTACCATCTATTGACTTGGATCACAATGCCACGGATGATATTCCAGGGAATACCCTAACCCAAGGTAGCAGGAATGATAACAATGTTATAGATGATGTTCTAGGGAATACCCAATGTACCGAAAATGATGAGAATGCCACAGATGATGTTCGAGGGAATACCCAAGGTAGTGGGAATGATGACAATGCCACAGATGATGTTCCAGGGAATACCCAAGGTAGCATGAATGATAATATGAATAAATCAAACTCAACAAATGATAATGAAGTTATAGAAATCAATAAAGATGAAGATCCTGCAAGTGCATACAAGGGGAAAAGAAAAGCCAAATCAAAAAAGGGGTGTGAGTGGGAAATGTCAAGGAGTTTTCAAATTGATTGGGTGTCAAAATTCCCATTCATTGAACCAATGGAGAATGCAAACAAAGATGAACCTCCCACAGAATGCAAGTGTAAGATTTGCAGTTGGAAATATCGTAGGGACAAGAGGTTGCAGCTAAAACTCAACACCATAGAAAAACATTTT
Source organism: Cunninghamia lanceolata (assembly GCA_027924645.1). NCBI lineage: Eukaryota > Viridiplantae > Streptophyta > Pinopsida > Cupressales > Cupressaceae > Cunninghamia > Cunninghamia lanceolata. The sequence goes on along the minus strand of BSBN01001567.1, from coordinate 14,512,218 downwards.
AACAAAGTTAATGAAAAACAAATCATAGATGGATAGGAAAAATTAGTGATAAGATGGAAAATGAAGGAAGAATGTCTTCATGTAAAGAATTCCTTCGAATATGATGCACATATGGAAAGAAAGGAAAAGATTCATGCAGTTGGAGGTTCAATTGAAGCTCAATTTGGGAAGATGATGGGAGAAGCACAAATGGCAAAAATTGTTCAGTTGGGTGTTGTTTTTCATATTTTGACTAGAGGGTGTCCTATGACAGACTACCCAAAATATAATAGTTTATTATCTTTTATGGGCATTCCTAATTTTCCTAACACACATTGGTCAATAAACAGTGGATGGGAATGGGCAAGTTGTCTTGCTGAGGTGGAAAAACATGATTTACAGGAAAAAAAATTAAAGAGTCAACTTTTATTGCATTATCTCTAGATGAAGTTACAACAATAGATAATACTTCTTGAGTATGGATGCATGTGTATACTGTGGCAAATCATGTCCGCCAACCTCATCTACTCTATGTTTATAAAATGAAGGAGAATGCAACATCACAAAATCTATTTGAGATAGTTAATAAATCTTTGATTGAAATTGGAGGTATGGATGACTGCACAATTGCCAGAAAGTTGGTGTGTGTAGGGGCGGATGGAGCTTCAACAATGCAAGGTCATAGGAATGGTTTGTGTGTAAAGCTACAAACTTCTATTTCACCATACATGATTGGCATTCACTGCACGACCCACATAATGAATTTAGCATATAAAATGGTGAGCAAGTTTCCTACAGTATCAAAATTTGAAGATCTAGTCTGCGAGCTCTACTCATACTTCTACCGAAGTCCCAAACAGTTTTTGGAATTTCAACATTTTGTTGAGGGAGTAACTGTAGGAAACAAGCTTCTTAAGGATGTTGATACTAGATGGATCTCCTTGCATGAACCAGCAAAAATAGTTTTAGTAGAATATAAATCCTTGATTTGTGTAATGTACGATCATCACTTCAGAGTTGACAAGGCTTCTGACCTCTTACATAGGTTAAGTGACATAGAGACACTGCTCATTTTAGCTGGTATTTTTCCCATGCTGGAGGAAATTAACGTTCTTGTGAAAAAAGCCCAAGAAAGAACTATGTATATTTATGAATGTACTAAACTGCGTCGAATGATATGCATGACCCTCAATAATCTATATCTATCAGACAAGTCCTTCATAAGTCCAAAATTTGGTAGCTGACACTTGATAACAAATGTGACCAATCCTGCTAATTTTTTACAGTTTAATGATAGCAGGGATTTATGTGTCTCTGTAAAGGGATTTGAGATACCAATGCATTGTTTTAACAAGGTCACACATACTATCAGAGAAGACCCTATTTCACAAGAAGCTTTTGACAAGATTGTTAATTCTATAAGGACTACTTTAAAGAATATTGCAAAATCTCTTTCCTCGAATATTAGAGATTGATTCCCTCATGATGAACTACTTGAAGCCATGTCTATAGTGTATCCTTAATATTGGATCAACTGTGAGCCAAGTGATTATAAAAACAAGATAAAGACCTTAATAGATCATTTTGTAGAAGTACATAATTCTATTGACAACAAATAAAAGGAATTTTAAATCAAACCAAGCTTAGAGAGCAATCAGGTCAATTTGCAACTTCAATGATGGAACAGTTTAAACTCATGGAGGCTCCCCACCAAGAGGGATCGATAACAAAGTTTTGGGCAACCTTAAGTCAAAGCGAAATATTGCGTGATGCATTATTAGAATTTTTCAAACTTGCTGATTTATGTCAAACCATGATATTGGGGTCAGTGGAGGATGAGAGAGTTTTCAGCGCATTGGGGTTCTTGAAATCAAAGATAAGAAATAAACTTGACAAGAATTTGGAAAACTACTTGAGAATATATACAACTAGACATGATATCCAGAGTTTTCCTTCTGATAGGGCACTGGCAATCTAGAGGTCCTTATGTGAAAGAAGAGGGTTGTGGAACACTTCAAATAATAATAGCACACATGACAGTGACACAATGAATACCAGAACCACATGTAGTGGTAGTGGTGTTGATGAGATGCTCTTAAGTGGAGATATGGAGATAGAAGAAAATGAAGAACATGATCAGGATGACACTAGATATCATGGTCAGAGGGAGGAGAATGAGGATGACAAGATGATTTGGCAATTTGAAGGGAATTTGCAGTTATTAGGTATTTATACTATATTTCATGTTCCAAACTCCATAATGTTGTTGATGACATTTTATTTGTCTATCAGTGATGTACATTCTTCATTTTTGATAAAAAAAATTAATATTTTCATATTATTATTGTGTGATACTGATAAGTTTTACAAGCATTCAACTAAATGCGAAGTAATTTCTCTTCTCTATAATCACAGTAGTGTTTCATTTGTTTTCCTTTATTGCATTGCATAGTAATCAACAACAGTAGCATATTAATATACATCATTAGCAAATTTTTAATGTGTATGTAGAAACCAAAGTTTTCTTGAAGTAGGCAAATAAATAATACAAATAATTTGAACAATGAACACATAAATGGATTTTTGTGTTATATTGATTTTCAAATGAAGGTCCGAAGGAATACATTGAAGTATTATATTTACAATGTACAATAACTTGCTCAAAACCAACTCTGCATAATGCTATGTTGGAAACACATATTACTAAATCATTTTATCAGTTTTTGTAGAGTGCTTCACTCTTCATCTGATGGAAGTGTAACTTTTCTTAACCCAATGTGAGCAAGTCGTAAGTGTGATATAAGTTTATAATTCATATATTTACTTGGCTTAAATGTTTCACTAAAAGTCCCATTCAAGGTTATCAGTGGTGAGATAGAATCCAAAAAGTTTGCCTCATCAAGATTTTGAGAAAATTGGTCCTTATCCAACTTCATTTTATCCTCCATATTCTTTTTGAAAGCAGCTTTTCCAATGTATCGGCATGATGGGTCAAAATCCCTTGTCAAACCAAGCTTTCTGAAGTATTCTTCCTTTGTTTGCATCCTCTTTATCAATATTGTGCATCTTGTTCCAAAAGAGCCTATGTTTGTTCTAGCTTCTCACATTTTTTAATGATAGATGAGGCCTTTATTGTGGCATCAATATGGTTCTAAATTCCTTTTGATTCCAATTCTTCGCCACTAGCTTTGTAGATTGATTCCAACATGTTGTTTGCATCTGACTGTTTTGAAGTTGCCATGTATCCATTTTCAGCAATGTATTTTTTGAGTGTATTACTACATAATAGTAGGTCATGTGTGAATTCAAACATTTTAGACATATCACCAATCCTCTTCATAATTTTCTCCCACGTGTTATGTTTTATATAAACCATTGTGTTTCCATAAAATTCAAATACTTTCTTTTGGGAGGATTTTATTTCATTTTCTGCATTCTTCAATTTTATCTGCAAATTTTCAAAGTTTTTCTCTCTTTCTCCACATTTTCTTCCCACAGATGTCCTACTTTTTCTACTGCCTGCAGTTTGTCATTGTCTTGATTCAAGGATTGTTCTAATTTTTCTGAATTGGCTTTTTCAATATCATAATTTTGTTTACTTTCACTTAACATTTTCTTTAGTTTATTCACTTCCACCTCTGTTTGTTTATTCACTTCACTTGTAGATGTAGAGTCAAAGTTTTTTATTCTTTTCTCTAATTCTTTGGTCTTGCTCTCTGCTGCTTTCCTCTTGGCTTTTTCATTTGCTATGTCTCCCTATAACTTTTCTATTAGAGTTTGCAACCTGTTACATAAATCACAAAGTCAAATGAAAATGAGCAATTTGAATGGAATTAACATCACTGAATATATTTTTCTTCTATTGTAACTCAATTACTGGAACCTGTGACCTATCTATATTACAACTCTGATTTTTACACAATATATTCAACAAAGTTACTAGGAAATTAAAAACAACCATACCTTTTTTGTTCTCTCTCTTGCTTTAGCAATGATGTGTACACCACTTCGTTGTTCCTTTTTGACACATTAATTTTGTCAGAATTTTTCATTCCAGAAAAATCCACTTGGATGGTGCTCACCTCATAGTCAGAGCATTGCATCTGGTCCTCTGGTTTACTTTGAACTTTGGGCACAATAATCATGTAATCCATTTTTTCAATTTCTGGGTCAAATGTAATCAATACCCTAGTTGTTGCAGGCTCTAAAGTTGCAGTAGTCTCTATCTCTAGCACTTGCTTCTTATGTGTTTTAGATATTTTGGCTTTCTTTTCAAACTCAGCTTTGTAATCAGAATCTGTGACACTTGACATAACTTTGAATGGAGAAGGAGTAGTTGTAGTTGAAAGGAAGCTAGGTGTGCGGAAATTGCTTCCTACACTAATCTAATGAGAAGAGATGTATGCAAATTCAACTTTAATTCTTACAACTACAGCAACATAGAACATCTAATAGAGATATTGTAGCAATACACATACACACAGAAAGTAGATAGAAGAGAGAGAGAGAGAGAGAGAGAGAGAGAGACAAGATATACGTGGGGAAAACCCTTACGGGTGAAAAACCCCACACTCCAAAACACAGCTCAAATGTATTACAGTAAACAATAACAGATTACAAGACAGTTTCAGAGCCAATGCTCTTTTAGGAGTCTTCAAATGTCGAATCTGGAGATATTTCGGCAGCATAACAGTACTTGTACCAAAGTTATCTATCTCCCATCCAAGCACCTGTTTATATAGAGTTTACAAGGCAAATATGGAACCTTCTAGAGATGGGCATCCATCTTGGACTCATGCCCCAAAACCCACGCCTAAGGACACTTGTCCAACATCCCATCCCAAAGTGGGCGCCTGGTCCCAAGATAGGTTATGACAGATGCTCTTACGCACCTTACAGCTATCATAGAATCCGTCATAACTGATAGCACTTATAGCTGTAAGAGAAACTGTCATACATTGACTAAAAATATCATATTCCTCTTACAACATGTCATAACCTCCCTTGACCGCCCAAAGATGCCTTTCTCTCGTGCAAAGATACTCACCGACACTTGTCATTAATTAAAAATCATTTAAGGTTTCGGGGGCGTTGCCCCCGAGCCCCCACGAGGGCGCTGCCCCTGGACCCTACAAGGGGCTACACCCCTTGACCCTGTCTTGGGGGCGCTGCCCCCAAACCCCCGTTAATTATTCGAGGGGGAAACCGCGGTTGCCAAAGTCACCAAAATTTATCCTGCTGCATATACACAAGGTGCTGACAATGCCAACTCAACATGGGATAAATAAATACAACATTAGAAATTTGCAAAGGTTGAGACACCTTAATTCCCAACAGTAGTGTTAGCAGCATCTCTAATTAATTGAGGCTGAGGATTAGCCATTCCTGTCCCAGCCACACTAACGATAGAAGGGGGTGCCTTCTAGAAACAATTGCTTTGATGTGGATGTGGAATGAAAACATGTCATAATCTTTTGCTTCTTAGTCTTCACAGGCCTTGTTCTCTAAGTTTGTCTATAGTATCATCTAATTTTATTGATGGCCTCTTGTGAGTTTGTTGTTGCGGCTCTTGCTGACTAGTACTACTACTATTACCTGTACCATCGCTAGATTTGCCACCAGTAGCACTAGAATGTCCACCATCTCTTGCAGGAAAAGAATGAGAAACATGTAGATCAGAAGACCCTTGTGGTACTGTTAGTGATTGGATCTCACTCTGAGGATTTAAAGTTGGAATAAATCTAATCTCTTGATCTGTATGTGTATGCCCTTTAGCTTGTTCATCACCTCCAATGTTGAGTTGAAGATCATTAAGTTTTCTAGGGTATAGCTTTGGTACAGTCCAAATGCCTTGTCCTGTGGCCCCCAAACCACCACCTTCATAACCCAATTTTTGGGCTATTGATGCCCCTGTAGTATATGTTTCTCTTGTGGTCTTACTCATACGAGGTTTGAATGCATAGGCACTCAGATCTGTGGGCTATTCTTCATCCTCATCATCACTTTTAGCATTAGATGGTTCAATGATAGTGGGATGCTATATATCCCACAATTTGTTAAACATTTCATCTTCTGATTTTTCTTTGAAATCTGCAGTAGCTTTTGGATCATCGAGATCCTTCCTCATAGACCAAAAGGCACTAATTTTTTAGTGTGACTAGTGTTCCTGTGTACAAGCATCTTTTACAGTCTGTGGATTTTTTTGTATAGGTAGATTTTTTAGCAACTTTTCTATAGAAATTGTCGTATCTCTTGTTTTCCAGTGCCACCTTTGCATCTCTCTGTGTTTGTGGAATTGGATGCAATCCCATTATTTCTGATGACAATATTTCAAAAGAAATACCTTTTTGAGCAACAATTTCTTCCATGACTTTTTTGACCTCATCCCAAGAATTCTTGTCTCTCAACATTTCTAGCAGGAGTTTACTTTCATGTTGAATTCTATTTAGAGTGTTCTTATTGACCACAAGCCTTGTTTTAATCACATCACATGGGTCATACTGCCAGTGAGAGTCAACATCAAATTTTAAAAGTTGCAAAATTTCACGTGCCACAGTGAATGCTTTTCTCTCGAATGTGAACCCTCCACATGAAAAAGGTAAGGAAGGAAATATGCTCTTCTTTTGCTGACTAACAAAGTACAGTTGATCTATACTCTCCATATGTCGTATGTATTCCAATGCAAAAATACTCTCTGTCACATGTATTGGAAGTTTGTGGGGCTTTACTCCTGATCCATAAAATTGTAGGACAATATATTCCTCCATGAAGTACCAGTTAGCCAATTGTATTTTTTTCCCAGTTGAATGCAATTTCTACAAGACTCGGGCAATCTAGGCATTGGGGTATTTGTAATGGCTTCATACAATGGAGCCAAAAAGTAGTCCACAAAATGACTGTAGTTATTTTGATTATGATACATCTTTATCTTATGGGTCCAATCCAGTAGTCCATTTTTATCTTGCTGAATGTGAAGCTTGTTGTCCTAAAACATCCCAAAAAACTGCACTAGAAAAATAGCACAAGTAGGTTGTGAACCTAAATGTCTTTCTGTTGGAACTAGGAGTGGGAGCTTCACTTTGACTTGGTTTAATCATTAAAAACTGATCATGCATGGATCTTGCAATGTGCTCAAGAAATCTGTATTTAGCAGCTGGATTGCAATTATGGATATTGTATACCATTTCAAGGAGGCTTGCATCCACTTGACTATTATTATCCAATCCAAGGCAAAGCACTAGCATGGAAACAGAATCCTGAACCCAAGTTTTAAAAAGATCAATTTTATAAGGAGGCTTATGATTCTGATTGAGTAGGGCACCATCCAATGTTAGAGATTTGATAAAAAAAATTTATCATTTTCACTAACTGCTTCATAAGTACTAGCAAGTTTTTCTAGGTTTATGTAGACTTTTCCACATTCTTCAACAATAAAACCCAACAATTTGCCAAAATATTCTCAATTAATAGGAAGCATTACTTCCTGCCTATCTTTTATAACTATTGCTTTTCTATTTTCATCATAATTCTGGGCATAGACCATGATAAATTCATGGCAAGGGAAAACCTCAAGCAACATTAAGCGTCCCAATCCAACCACCCATGGTGTAGTCATTCCACTATTTGGTATTGGTTTTTTTGGGTCAAGTTGTGCTTTACGTACCTTATTCTCCAATGAAAATCTAAGTGTTGAGGTAAACCTTCCAAAGATTACAAGGTCATAAATATCATGGTATTCATCTATAAAACTTGGGGTTTTAAGCAATCTGGTGTAGTCTATTTTATCTCTTTCTTTGTTATTCCCAATTTTTTGGTCTAGTAGTGCTGGTAGACATGCTTGTAAACACTCAACCCTAAACCTCGGTCCCCAAGATTGAAAAAACTGAAGTTTCAAGGAGAATAGTAATAGCAATAGTAATAGGAATGAATTATTTTTGTATTTCACTTACCTGGAAAATATTAATACAAAGACTGGCACTGAGTGACTCTATAGCATCATACAATCAATATTATAATTTCTGGTGCACTGCAATCTCCTCAAGTCCTTGACCCTCTCGCTTCCAAATAGTATCAATTAAAATTGCTAAATGCTAACTCTAAGTGCCAACTGTGAATTAAAGCGAGTGAAACGTGTTACATTCTTTTATTAAAGTTATAAATTTTATTTTATTCTCGAGGAAGTTAATTTTTTTAAATGTTATTCTATTCTTCACTTTCGGTACAAGTTTGTAGTTGTAGTTGTACTACTACTAAGTACTCCCACTTCAAACAGAATTTAAGGATGACATGCAATTCTACAACCAGAATTAATAATTTAATACTTATACAACATATATGTCGAGCGGTGGAATTGAAAACTATTGTATAATCTCAACCGTTGATCTTTGTAAATATAACAGCTCTTGATGAATCTAATTGCTAAATGCTAACTCTAAATGCTAACTTCATTTGTTGATCTTTGTAAATCTAACGGCTCTAGATGGATTCTGAAGGTATGAGTTCACAAGTCTAGCGCTCTGGACATTTCATTCCAGAATTCAACTACAGTCATCCATCTGGCATCGAAACATTCATCGAATGGTGATACATGGCACTAAAGTCTGAATATAATATAGGTTAGATATATTATATAATAATTATAATTAATATTATAAAAATTATTATAATATAGGTTTAAGGTTAGATATATTATTATAATATATTATCTAATAGTTAGAATTATATATTATATTATATATATAATAATTATTCATCTGTTGATCTTTGTAAATCTAACGGCTCTAGATTGATCCCAGAGGTATGAATTCGCAAGTCTAGCACTCTGGACATTTCGTTCCAGAATTCAACTATAGTCATCCAACTAGCAACGATATATTGGATAATTATTAGATATATAATTATATATATTATTATTATATAATTATATTATATATATTATTATAATATATTATATAATATATAATATCGATGGTGGTGTTTTAAGGTGCTCAACTAATAAAGATATAACGGTCCAACGTACTGCACAACTTTAAAGTGTTTGTCCTTCATTCGAGGTTGCGATATGGCGCTGACATGCGATATTGTAAAGATCAAGATCTGGTCTTGATCAAACATTTGATATTAAAAGGATGTGACCACTCGCACTTCGCGGCATGTTGTGTTTAATTGAGAAATAAATGAGGCAATGACAGAAAATAAATGGATTTCATCCTCCATTTTGAAGTCCATTATGCACATTGCAAATGTAATTCCAAACATACTGAAGACTGAAGACTTCTGCGAGTTGAAGTAGGTTTTGACTGAGAGTGAGTAGCACTGTAGTTGGTGATTGTGACTTCAAAGTTCGGGTGCGTGGTGACTGCATAAGCTGGTATGTTTAATCTTGATCAATAGGGATATCTTTGACATGCATAATTGCATTTGAACGTTGAGGAAAACCAAATTGACTCCCCTCCCAGGTTGTTAGAGTTGTCAAGCCCTCACCCCCCTTTTTCCTTGTAGCCTGTCGTACTCCTTTTGCCTCTAATTATGAGTCAGAGGTCAGGCCGTGGGGGTAAAATGAAGAGGGATTTATCCCAAGACCTTATAAACTAGCTCTCAAGATCTTCTAAAAAATATAAACATGTCCAGGGTACTGGGGAATTGACAGATAGTTTTAACGATTTCCTTAGTTACATTAAGGATGCAATTCTACCAATAGGAGGGTGGGAGCTATTTGAGTTTGGATACAACCGTCGTGCCCTGGAAAAACCCATTTCACACATTTGGGATTTGGATTTAGGGAAATTAGTTGTCCCCAATGTATTTGTAAATGTGGACCTCATTTGAGCAATTAGCCGGAGGTATGATTCAAACACTCAGGTGCTATCAAATTATGAGGATAAGCAACTTTTCCATCTAAACAAAGAATCGATAATTGAAGTGTTTGGTCTAAACCCCTTGGCCCATGAAAGAATTGTTGTTGAGGAGCTAAAGAAGGAATGTAATAGAAACAGGAAGGCTTACAAAACCTACAAGTTACCTCTTCACAGGCCCAGAAGCATGGACAAGCATTTGAAAATATCTGACCATGAAATATAACCTTTCAACATTGACATGTTTGAAGACTACTTTGTGAAGACTTACTATCCTTTTGTCAAGTTTTTGGAATCAATTATAATCCCCTGATACCAAATCATTTATTGGTCATGATTGTTGATATACAAGATAAATACCAGTAGAGAAGATTTGATTATGCTACATATCTGGTTGAACAAATCCATAAGGAATTGGTAGGATTCAAATAGGGAGATAATGCCCCCACCTTTTCTAGGTATTCCTTGTTATGCCATATTTTATTGCATTGTGGGAGAAGAATTTGGGGCAGTGAATTACAAATCCAACATCAGACCAAGGATGAAGAGCCTATGCCAATTCAGGGCAGAGTACACTTATGGGACTCATTTTGTAGCAATGCAAATTACCTAGTGTTTGAGGAGCATTTTGCACAAAGGGTGCTGGGACTATTAGGATAGGAGAGGCCTAGACTCTCCAAGGAGATAATGGACTTGCTAAGGCCTTTGGAGAGAAAACCATATGGTGTGATTGATCACAATTGGGGTGATTGGTTCCTTTATAGGAATGTAACTATAATCAGGGTTTATGGGGCAAATGTCAAACCCCACTTATTGCCCAAGAATGTGCCAAACATGGTTGCATTTTTGGAGATTATGTGGCAGCTAAATGAATCTGATAAGTTTCACTTGAGAAATAGTAAAAAGGGGACTTTCCTTACTTCAACAATCAGTTTCCCTGGTTTCTTTTTCAGTGCTAAAGAAGGTTTGGAGGCCTGCTTGGCAAAATTGCAACAATACAGACTGCCCACGATAGACCATAGGAATTATGACCTTGAGCATTTTATTGACAGTGTAAGGAGAGGGAAACATAGGTCAGGGTTCCAACATTGTTTCGATGAGAAAGAGGATTTGCTTAGAAATTGTGTTTAAGAGGCAGAGATTAAATTGAGAAGAGAAAATTGGGGTCGCATTCTACTTGGAGAAAGGTAGAGGAAGGTGAAGAACCCTGCATATAATGGTGCTTTCAGTGAAATTGTTGATCCTATTCTTAGGATGCAAGTGATGTTGGAACATGTCGAGGAACTCAAGTTTGAAGCCAAAAGGAAGCCAGTGTCCCCTGAGAAGCAGCAATTGCCCGAGGAAAATATTGAAGAACCTGCTCAATCTATGGTTGAGGAGGTTGCAGGAGAGGCATGAAATTCACTTCCTCCCCCTGAACCAACTATTGAAAATCAACCTTTAGTTGATTACTCCTTGACAGAGGAGGTTGAGGAAAACCAAATTGACTTTGATGAGGTGCAACAGGTGTTAAGGTCACCTCTTAGGAATGAAATACATTTGCCAATGCCTCCCCCATTAAGAACTTTATTGAGCCTGCAAGAAAGTAGTGCAGTTGTCAAAGATGTTAGGGCATTGGCTTGCAAGGAATTTCTATTTGATGATGAATTCATTAAATCCAAGGAATTCAAAGCTTTACTTATGCAGAGGAAGTCTGAGATGTACTTGAAGAAATTGAATGAGGAATAGGGTAAAGCTGAAAATGAGGATAAGGTAGCAATTGCTCAAAGGGTTTTGAAGGAAGTTGGCATGGATGTTAGTAGCATTACCCCTGAGGAAAGAAGAATGTTAGTAAAGGATAGTGGTTTATTGCTCTTGCTAGGATGGGATATCTCATCCTCTATTGCTATGGATACTATTAGAAGGCAAGATGAATTTGATAATGAAGAATTGACACATGAGCAAGCAGAAAAATTGTTTGGGGCAGGTTTTAATGCCAATCATGAGACTTTGGCTATTTGGGCTATGGCCCCATGTGATAATAAACCACAAGTGGAAAGGGATATAAATGAGCTCACATGCCAGATAATTGTGAGAAGATTAACTAACACCACTGCCCCTCAGGTTGCATCATTGGTGGTAGCCACAACAAATTTAGTGAAGCTGCAGCAAAGAAGCTACAAGCAGAACTAGACAAACAGAGGGAGGATTATGTGAAGCTATTACATGAGTACAACAAGCTCAAATCACTTGTTCCTTCCACTGGAATTGAAGTCTTATTAGCACCTTCTATGTCTAGTCCAAAGAGTTCATCAGGATATGAAGGAGATTCTATTGGTGTTACTAAATTACAAGAGAATTTGAGAAGGAGCAACAGTCTAATTGACAAACTCAAAAAAGAGCACAAAAGTGAACAGGTAGCTCTGATTAAAACCTTCTTGGATCATCAGATGAGTAAAGTGTTGAATAAACTAGATGATGCATGGGTTTGTTTAAGTAATTTGGAAAAGGCAATTGAAAGCCACACTATCAATGAGTTAGCCTTAAGCGATATTCTAGGTACTTGGATTCCTCGTGTGCATGTGGTGAATCATATTTAGAATAGTGCCAGCGTGGGCTTTGATGTGCCAGATGGAGTGATCGGCAAACATGAAGTCATAGGCCTTTTGAATCAAGTCTCTACTTTTCATGACCGACTTGATATAATGCTGAAGGATAGATTTAATAGCTTTAAGTCTCTTGAAAAGTATTCCTTGCCGCCAGTTTGTACTAAAAATGGCACTGAAAAGTCTCTGTCAAATTGGAAAGCGCAATTTGGTAGCATAGTTCATGTCTCCATCAAATCAATCATCACTGGGAGCAAGATTGATCATGTGCAATGTAATGCTCAAATGGACAGGCAACTGAATTTAGAATCCGACTTGAGTAGTTTCATAAAAGAAACTAAAATATCGTTAGACGTCAGGTATGCAACTTATATGCAAAGAGTTGATAAAATTTTGAAGTACAACTGGCCAGCAAAGGAGGAATATAATGTATGGGTGTAGAAGTATGCGATGTAATCACCATCTGTAATTTTATGTCTAGTCTATGTTTAGGAGCAATAAATTATAGGTGATTTTGGTTTGTGTAGTGTGAGTACTTTTGTATGATGTATTCTCCCCAATTGAATTAAATGACAAAATACAAACTATTTATGCATCAAAGCATATTATCAAGTTATCTCCATTTGTGTTTTTTGTAACTGAGTCACTGACGATTGAGAATTTGAGAATTAATACAATCAAGGATTTATAAATTATTACTTCTCTCATGATGAATCTTACTAGCAGTTTTAATTATTTCTGATAACTTATAACTTTTAGAGTCACTTAAATTAGGTTTAGAATAAGGTTTTAAATTTTAATCTAATCAGGGTTATGGTTATGTTTATACTTTATAAATCTCATTAGTGTTATATTTAATGTTTTATTTATGTACCAAATTATGATAAAATGCCACATGTCAGGAAAGTACCTTTGGCAGGACATTTGAATACCACATGTCAGAGGCTCGAAGGGGATAACTTATTCTAAACCTTATTAGATTAAAATTTAAAACCTTATTCTAAACCTTATTAGCTTTATCATATATTATTTTATTATCTAATAATAATGTAATATATGATAACAATTATACTAATTATTTAATAAATATATGATAATAATAGATTCTAAAGGTCAGTTCCTTGTTAAATGACTTAATCTAACCTTGTCTAGAGAAAAGAGGTAGCAACAACTAAAACGAATGTTGAAGACAAAAGAAGCAATACACCAAGATTAAAATATATTATCCTTGAAGATTAAATTCAATAGTTAACAAAATAAAGCGCACACATCAATAGCAATGTAGAGTGTAATTAATCATCCAAAAGTAATAACAAAAATATGATAGAAACACAATTTTACAACTTCATTTGTTAATTGAATAATAATTAATAGAATAAAATAAACACATCAATAATAATGTAGAAAGTAATTAATCATCCAAAAATAATTATAATAATCAGATAGAAACACATTTTTTGATCGGTAAACTGCACCATGTGCGGGAAATTATATTAATACAAAAAGATTTACATTCGGCTCGAGCCTAGAGGGCTCTTTGCAGATTAATACAAGAGCACGCATTGTGCCAAAAAATCAATATAGTGCCAATAAAATTCCCAAAATTAGCCCTCTAATCTACCAACCCAAGCTCCAAAAACACACAACACCAGCCACTGCTTGAAAACTTGCCACCCTACCACCTCAATGCGGCAATTACCAAAAAATTGGCCTCAGGACTGGGATCCCGACCACTCCTATGGCTAGTAGAATTCCCCCACACTCACAGTGGTTGCAAAGTGATCAATCCATACTGGAGTCTCCTCTCTGTCCATTCCAATTGCCCGTTGAAGAAAGTCTCTCCCATGAGCCACCCAAAGCTTGTGCCTTCCCAGTTGCTACTCATTCATGTTTAGCAGGAACGACTGCCTAGCTACACCCTCCTCTTCCTCCTGCAGCGTCTCTAGGTCTCTTGACCACAGGATCCCGACCCCCAAATCTACAAAAAATGCCACATCTACGTCATCCAGAAGAATATCTGGAGTGAATACCTCCCGTAGAATCACCAACACATCCACCTCTACCTCTCCCAAGTCAAACAAAGAAGCCATAAATCCTAAGGAAATGTCTATATTTACCCTATATCTATCCTCCGAGACCAAGAAGTCTTTACCCATGACCATCTTCACTGCCTCAAGGAAGAGTCAATTCTGTTGCTTACAAATGATCATGAATCTGTAATTTGTGATACGACCCAGAAAGGTGACCTGACGCTTATTGCAGGGAGCCTTATGGGAGTCTCCATCCTGTGTTTTGAACAAGCCAAATGAGTATCATTTTGTTGGAGACTTCCAGGATTTAAAGGAAGTTCGTTAATGAACACACGCCTCAGGTGAAAGATGCATTTCTTTGTTATCTAGATTTTTGTAGCATCAATCTTTGGTTCGTGTTGTCATTAATAATTATAATTCATTATTCCTCGCGCTGGTAGGGTTGTTAGAAGCTCTCGCGGGAGAGTCATTTAATGCCAGGGAAAAGTATTTCGCAACCCACCAAATGCAATCGATGGCTTCACTAATATTTAATGCCTGGGAAAAGTATTGTTGCTTCAATAATTATTAATAATATATAACTATTATTATATTATACATTGTATTATATAATATGATTAACATCATATCTTATTAATTTATATTATATATTGTATTAGTAGTAGTATTGATATTAATATAATATATGATGTTAATCATATAATATAATTAATTATTATTATTATGAATTATATTATATTGATACAATATATTATAATATATAATAATTATTCAACTGTCAGCATTCAATAATAATATATAAACATGGCGCATTATCGCACCATCGCAACTTTAAGTTTTCAGCTTAAAGCAAGGTTGTGATGAGGCAAATCCTTGCGACAAGACAATAGAGACTGCCACATGTCAAAGGCTCGGAGGGGATACACCTGAGGTCCCGATAAATATTAAAAATATATCAAAATAATATTAAAATAGATCGGGGTGATTAAAAACAAGGACCCACAGGGAATACGTGGTGTCTTCGCGCATCGTCGCAGCTTCAGAAATATAGGCTTAAATGGAGGTTGCGACGCCCACTTCGAAA
The DNA here is from genome assembly GCA_027924645.1 of Cunninghamia lanceolata. NCBI lineage: Eukaryota > Viridiplantae > Streptophyta > Pinopsida > Cupressales > Cupressaceae > Cunninghamia > Cunninghamia lanceolata. Next base: position 14,496,686 of record BSBN01001567.1, on the reverse strand, counting down.
TCAGAGTTATAATAAAATAAAGGGGCTCTGGGCCAGTAACTTAGAGTAAAGGGGCCAATAACTCGACGACCACCAAGGGGATAAAAGAACAACTTAAGTTGGGGAAACTGGCTACATAGGTCAGTGATCAATTAGAAGGATAAACCCTAAACACCTTAGACAACACCAGCTGAAGTGTTTTTACTTGGAGATTTTGCAGAGTGAATCATGATAACATAAAAACCATAAAATTTTGAATTGACATAACACATCCATTTATCGTTGCCCTTTTTATATATCGCTATACATTGCCAGTGAACTCATTTATTTTTTCCATGTGATGAATGTTATTTAATATTGAAAATTTGAACCATCTATGATCTGTATACATTGCAATTTGCTATTGAACTCATGTCAATTTTAAACTGTAATTACTTCTATATTTTTTATTAAAATTTAGCATCACCTTTCAAAAAAGATTGGGGAATTACATCATACATGAACATCTAACCAACATCTAACAGATGTAAAAAACACACACAGTTGAATCTAGAAGCTCTTCACGCAATACTATCATGGACTGTGGAAAACTCATGCTTACCATCTAACCAACTTCAAAGTTCCAAACAAAACTCCTATCCTTCGACCTTGAAACCTTGCTTTGATCCTCCAAAATCTTTTTGGTTCCTCTTTTCAAAGATGCTTAATGAATATTTCACTGTAGTCTATAATTATCCTATTAACAGGCAATGGCTCTATTACAAAGTCAATTATGTCCTCATTCACAATGTCAGTAAATGATTTACTATAGAACCTTGTTTTATATGTACAAGAAACCACTAGGTATGGGTAACAATAAGGCCAGCAAAGGAGAATTAAATTAATTTTCTAGAGGTCACTGGCAATTGAGTTGCAATACCAATTCCATGCGTCAATTCGAATTTCCAATTTCTCATACATGCATGCATGTGTGGGAGATTCAACCCACCACCTAGAATAGAATGCATCATTTACAAATGTTAAAAGTGTCCATTCTTAACACGATTTATTCCACTTGATGAATGCTCGTATTTCTTCATTCCAAGACATGTAAAGCAATAACATCCTACATAGCCACACACAAATAAAATTTTCCATCATTCTTATAACTATTCTACATTTGTGAACTGAGAACTCTATCACACAGTGAAATTCAAAACCATGAATGACCACAAAATAAGTACTTGGTAACTTACTTTCTTCACACAGCTGCTGTAATAAAAGCCATTACTTTGAACTTTTACAATTTATTGATTCTTCTACTATCTGAAACTTAGTAATGCAATATAAGGTTGAAAAAATAAACACTATCATATATACATGACATGTATTGCCGTGACAAATGGGTAATAAATAACAAGCAACTCCATTTAATTGACTCAGCCGTACCTTGGAAATTCACATTGGTTAATCTATGTGGTATGTCACTTGCCATTAATGAACTCAAATGACATTGGCTAATCTAGCCGGTTAAGTGCTTTCAATGAAATCAATAGTATGACTCCAATTAATGATAAAGCAAATTGTTCCACCATTTGATGAATCATTGAACAAATGATGAACGGTTGTAGTTGAATTCCTGAAGGTAGATCTCCAACGGTACACATTGCCAACAAAATCCTCTAGAATCAACTAGGAGTCGTTAGATATTAATAGATCAAAGGTTAGGATATATATAAAATATATAATATATTTATATTGATTATTGCATAAAGGTCAAGGTGGCGGCAGAGCACAAGCCCTCAACTATAGAAAATTAGAAATTTGGGTGTGTCAGTACTTTGGCCCAAAATAGAACTTATGCCTCATTGACATGCACGACAGAAGTGACATCCGTCCTTTCGTAATAAATAAGGAATGTTGTGAGAAGTGCAATTGCATGTTTTTCGGAAGGCAATTTACGCAGCTCATTTATGGAAACATTTTATTAGGTTTGCAATCTATTTTGAATTTTCCCTTTTCTGAGTACGCCTTTATCCAAGATTTGTGTTAGGGAACCTTGGGCTTGGATTAGGACTATGTAAATACTAAAAAGTCCTCTGTAGACTGTAAACTAAAACTCTTTTGTTTAATATAATATATTAATATGGGTTATCGATATAGATTACAATTGTTGACAATATTTTAATTCTTTTGTCTTATTATCTATTATTTTTAGATAATAACATAATTCTGGAACTTTTAAGTTTCATTATTTTATGGTTAGATTGATTGGTTGATTCTGGAAGTATTAAAATTTAGAATATATGTAAAAATAAGTTTAATCAAAATCATTCCTTGAATCCTTCAGAAAAGAGATTAACAATGTGTGTAATTAATGATATTAACAAATTAGAATTTCAATCATCTCTTATTTTATTAAGTCAAAAAACTTAAACAACTATTACAGAAAGATGACAACACAAAGATGACATCCCTTTATAATAAAGGTTACATGGTGAAAGAAGAAGCCCTCAGCCCCTTGCTAGATAAATATTTCCAGTTGACAGAGAACTGAACACTATATATTTCCCTTGTATTTTCCTTACAACACAATGAAGAAGAAACCTTCACTTGAGCCTTGGCCGCTAGACCAGGAAGAATATGTGAATGAAATTGGGAACAAAGCTGGGGCTTTTGTCCAAATTTAAGAAGAAAAGCTAACATGGTGAAAGAAGAAGCCTTCTGCAGTCTAGACTGTCTAGAAGGAAGCCAGAAGAAGCATCACACTAATCTAGCTACCAGACACATGAACCAATGGATTGGGAGAGACTAATGTCCACAATCCATCATTAGGCTGCCAGAAAGATGCACCAATGGATTGGGAGAGAACACTAACTGTTGGTGATTGTTTTGATGCAATCATAACAGTAAGTTAAAATTCACATATAATGAACTGAAACTATACTTGAAAGATAAGAAGGAATCACTTAAGATTCAATTAATCCCAAGTCTACAATGGTTCGGTTGGTCAATGTGAAGCTGTAATGTTCAAGGGGCCTTACGTAGTTTAGGTTTGTTTGGTGGTTTAATGGACTAAGAATATGCAAAAGAATCATAGATTTCAACAAGTATTTTGTTCATTTGCATACAAGTGTTACTGTGTTGCAAATTCAGATGGTTTTCTTGAATTATTGCAGCCTTCTCTTTTATACATTTATGAAAACTGTCTACTCTTAACTCTGTTATGCATGCTTCTTCAAATTTGACACAACTTCCTTTAGATTTCTACGTTTTCAGCTAAATATTTCAGATGGGTTGGGAAAAGTTAGAAAGATCTAATCTATACCTCATTTAATCTACCGAAGGATCTAATTGTTTCTGTTATGCACTATGTAAATACTACAATAATTTGATCAAATCCACAGTAAAAACCTTAAATGCAAGTTCTGAGCATTTTCACAAACATACATTTAAAATTGCAAGCTCTCAAAGAAAATATTTCAAAACACAAAGAAGAGTAGGAGAACACTCAGAAGATAGATGCAGAACTCCAGATTCTATTGTATTAGAAACGAATAGTCATACATGATTTACAATGTAGGAATGATTCTTAGTTTCATTGATCATACTACAGAGAACTTACAAGCTTTACAGATACAGTAAGGCAGCCAGACATTCCACGCGCACCTTACTGTAGACAAACAGGCGACCTCCTTCTTCTACTTCTAATCTAAACTAAGCTAACTTGCTATGTTTTCCTAAAAATCCCTGTGTAGCCCCTGTTGTAAAGTATTACAAGGTAGAGAGGCACAATATAAAGACTCTCTGATTGTCCTCACTACAGCAAAAACCTAACTGAACCCCTGGTTCAAACCCCTGGTTACAGCAATAAATACAGATGAACCAGATCTTCCAAAATATCTCTGAGCAGTGTCAAATCTGGGCGAAATATTGCCCCTTCTGAGAAGTTCTGGCAGCTCAGCAATAACTCTTGTTTGTCTGTTGTAGTAATACTCTCAGCTGCAACCTTGTTCTTCATTTGGTTGGTCTTGACTTCTTCGCACTTCATCTTTATCTTCCTGCTCCTGAGATTGGATTTCCTTCCTCCATGAGGTCACTGTGTTGAATTTCTAGCTGCTTCCTCGACTGCAAGCCTGCAAGACAAGACAAGCAATAAGTACCATATTTATCAAACGAACAGCAAGAAACCAAAAATATCTGTTTAAATCAGGGTGATCGTGCAAAATGTGGAAATCGAGTCCAAAATTAGCAGAAACTGCGTTCAAAATGTACACAGACTGTTCAAAACCCATCGAGTCAACCATCGTTGACCAAGAATGCCACGGGCGCCCAAAAAATTGTTTAAAATTCCTATCGCTTTGATTTCCCGCCCATCGGCGTGAGAATTGCCATCGGCGGACCAAAAAATATGTTGGCCGATATTCGTTGTTTGGCCGACGGCCTTTTTATTTCGCTCATCCTCCATCGGCGAGAGTTATGCTGATATAGCCCTTAGCGGCTTGTATTTCCCTTCTATCGGCAAGAGATTCGCCATTGGCAAATTCTAAATCTCCCCCGCCGATCGTAACTATCTCACCGATGTCTTGACATCGGCGAGAGTCATTCCGATGACTGCTTCGCTGATCGCCATCGGCGAGAGCCTCCATATCGGCGAAGGGGGAAAAACCTTGGCCGATAGCCTACTGTTATGCCGATAGCCCAAGGCTATCGGCGAGACCATACCGCTCGGGGTGACCTGTAAATGTTCGGCCGACGATGTAAGTTATGGCGATGACAATATTGTCGGCGAGAGATACGGCCTCGGGGTGACTTTTTTAAACTCAGCCGATGGTCTCAGTTAGGCCGATGACCATCCGTCATCGGTAAGAAGCCCCCATCGGCGTAACAATTTCAAAGCACCCCGATATCAAATGTTATGCCGACGCGCATAACATACTTCGCTGTAATGTATTAAGGTGTGCATGAAATACATTTTTTATGCTCAATACCAAATGTATTAATTCTGCAAAATAACCCCTTGGGTTTGTCATTTTAAGTGCACCTATGCATTTTTCTGTCAAACAGACAATTGTGAGATACAGAGTGGAACCCAGACAAAAATTCCCTTAACAAGAAATCCACCAAGTGTGTATACTTCAAAATTTAAACTAGACCAACAAGAAAAAAAGGCAAACAACTGACCGTGTATCATGCAAAACCTGATAGTACATCTTACCTAAATGATCATAACTTGTAAGATATGATGAATTTTAAGACGGTTCAAAAGGCAACCCTGGCTCATTTTTCACAAGGAATCCAACCACATCATGCATTGGTACTGAAAATGCAATTTTCTCTATTTTCAACGAGGTTTGCAAATTTGACTCCTTTTTTCCCTTTACCACCAGACAGAACAAACACAAGCAGAAGCAAAAAGGCAAAGCAACAGCAGGGGTCCTCGTTTTGCTAAGGGGCAAAATGGGGCGTGTTGTGAACATCACAACACTAACCACAACCCATCAAATAGATACAAGACCATCTATCATATAATGCTGCCAGATGCATTTTTCTGCAGAGCAATGCACTTTCCAGTTGCACTAAAAGAAGATTGATGCCAGAAGGCACCATTCTCCTTCCTCTTTATTTCCCACGTAGCTGGTTGTTATCTTTCTAGATCCTCCTATGTCATACATGGAGTTCCCATGACTCATTTTTTTTCATCTTACAAGCACTAGGTCCTTCAAGGTAAGGATAACAACCCAACTGTGTAACCATTCTAACCCTTTCCTCTACTAAAAAAGACTGCATTCTAACTGAATAATGCCCAAAATTAGCTAACAAAGAACAACCAAAAGTTGAAATTGATTGTCGAAAGTAACTTTCTCTATCCCTTTATAGCCATGACTGCTAGGAAATTGGGAATTCAAAAAATCATTACATATCTGTCAGTCTATCTTACTAACCCAACAAATAGATCTCCAAACACCAAAATGTCACTTCATATCATGCTTTGAGAGGGTTTGGGCATCCAATTCAAGAAATCCTCCTATGGACGTGTCATCTTATTCGTATGGACTTGACATCTCACATCGAAAAGTACCTTGACTCCCTTTACAAAGCTTGAATTTTGCATCCACTTGATCTCCTTGGGTGACTGATGTGACCACTAAAACGTCAGCCATCAAAGCAAATTGTTCCACTTGTAACTTGTTCCACCATTTCATGAACAAATGATGAACTGTTGTAGTTTAATTCCAAAAGGTAGATCTCCAACGCTACACATTGCCAAAAAAATCCTCTGGAATCAACCAGGAGCCGTTAGATATTATTAGATCAACGATTGAGATATATATAAAATATATAATATATTTATATTGATTATTGTATAAAGGTCAAGCTTGCGGCAAAGCGCAAGCCCTCAACTGTGAAGATGAGCCTACCTTTTAATTTTGTGATGTACATGAAACATCACGATGCAATCATGATGAGCCACATGGCATACAACACAGTCCACTTGTCTCTATTCTAGAGACTTTATGTAGAATTTTGGGTGTGTCAGTACTTTGGCCCAAAATAAAACTTGTGTCGTCGATCTGCGATCATCTGACGATCAAAAACTATTAGAAATTTAGAATATTTTCCATTTATTGACATGCGTGGTGGAAGTGACATTTGTCCTTTTGTAATAAATAAGGAATGTCGTGAGAAGTGCAATTGCACATTTTTTAGAAGGCAATTTATGTAGTTCATTTATGAATCGTACAAAATGTAAAGAGGGAAGACAGTAATATGCTCACGGTGTCTACAAAGATAAAAGATATGATGGAAATTGATTCAAATATTCTTGTAGCTGAGAAAATTTTTAATGATCTAAATGAGAATGATTCTGTCTTGGCTAGATGCACTAGAGTGGAAGAGGTCTGTGCTAGGGGATTTTAGTGGACAAATAAGAAGATTTTTGACTCAATGTTACACTAATATGGTTGATCTTAAAAACAATTGTACCATCTTAGATGTAGAGATTTCAAATGAAAGCGGAGAGAACTTGCTTGATGTCAAGGAAGTAAAGCAAAATTTTAAGAAGATGCTTACAGAAGAACTTGTTGGTGCTGACGCAATTAATGGTGAATCGCAAGGGAAGCTTGGACATATAGCAATGTATCTTAGACCTTTCAAGCATGAAATTGATGATGCTTATAAGAGACTAACAAATACGGACATAATGATAAATAAGTGGAAGTTTCAGGCAAACATTACCTGTAGACCAAGTGTCAAGATTTTAAATCCCATCATTATTAGGTACAGGAGGTACAAGGTGAAACTGAGAGCATCAGCTTAGGTGGACTCGACTGCTACTAATGAACATGATAAAGAAAGCAAAGTGACTCGGGAAGAAGACCAAATTGCTGCCACGTGATGGTATTTCTTATTTTTATGTTATTTCTTTAAACATGCTCTGGATACTCTTGTGGCAAAAGACTTATTATTATTTTATGATTAAAATCAGTTGTCCCCAAGAAGCTGTTATTATTTCAATGACAGTTTTTTATGACAAGTTTATATATACTAAGCATGTCGATGCATTTAGGATCTTTTGGCAAACTTTGTGTTATTGATAGGTCAATTTTGTGTTACTCTATATTTCAATTATTTTCAATATATGAATGGAAGCTTGAGGAGTTGATTTCTGAAGTCATAAACTTTGTGTTATGGCGGATGAATCTGTATTCTTCTTATGTATCCTTTTGAATTTTCTTTTATAAATTATTATCTATCAATTTTTGTTAATCTGAGTTGTTCCTTCATTAACAGTTGTCTCTATTCCGGAGACTTTATGGAGAAAGATGGGTGTGTCAGAACTGCAACCCGAAATAGAACTAATGTCGTTGATCTATGATATTGACTATCCATCGATCTAAATGTAAATATTTTTTAAGCTATAAATTCGCCAAGTAAATTAGTCATTATAATTTGGCATTTGATATTTTCGCTAGCCACATTATGATTTTTCAAAAAAATTGTCAGCACATTCACCAAATAATTTATTTTACATTTTTTAATATCTATATAATTCGCCACCTAATTTATTTTATTTTTTGGAATACAACTATAATTTGCCACCTAATTTATTTTATTTTTTGGAGTACAACTATAATTCACCAAAGAAATTAATTTTTTTTCAAATACAATTCACCAACAAAAAAACCACTATCGACAAATTTGAAAAAAATTGCCAATGATTTTTTTTTTTCAAAAATAGGCATAGACTCGCCAACATTTTTATTCAGGCTCAGATTCACCATGATTTTATAGGTTTTTTTATGGGGGTTCCTTAAAGTTATCCCTGTCCCTGTCACATTGCAAATGCTGTCGGGCACAGTCTTCAAACTGGTGAATAGAACTTTTGCTGCACAACGATCCAGACCACCAAATTATGGATTTAGCATCTTCAAACACTTCTCTAAATCATATCCAAATTTCATACTCCGGTATTCAATAAAGAGGAAATGTGGAGCAAAAACTCATACAGTGTCCTTAACATGATACTCAATCACTCAACAAACAACAATATCATAAGACACAGTTGGCACCAATGACAACACAAACATGTTGACATCAATGAAAACACCAGTTAGCACATACTTGCAACAACAAGGGCCCAACATTGTTGGATGACGTTAACCAAGTTTTAGATCCTAAACATCCTTTAGACAAGCCTCTTAGGTTTCCACTTCAAGATGTTTACAGGATTGGTGGCATTGGAACTATGCATGTGGGACATGTTGAGACTGGAGTGTTGAAGCTAGCTATGATTGTCACATTTGATCCAACTAGGATAACCACTAAAGTTAAATTGAAATGAATCATGAAGCTCTACAGGAGGCATTACCTAGTGACAATGTGTGGTTCAATGTAAAGAATGTTGCTATGAAGGATCTCTAGAGATGATATGTGGCCTCTAACTCCAAGAATGACCTAGCAAAGGAGGCTGCTAACTTTACATTGTAGGTCATTATTATGAATCATCCAAGATAAATTGGTAATGGGTATGCACTTATGCTATATTTCCACATGTGCCACATTGTTGTGAAGTTTGATGAGATCTTGACCAATGTTGACAGATGATTTGGCAAGGAGCTTGAGAAGGAACCCAAGTTCATTAATAATGGTGATGTTGGGGTTATCAAAGCTATTGAGAAGAAGGATCCAATTGGTGCCAAGGTCTCCAAGGCTACTACTAAGAAGAAGTGAAAGTCTATGCAAATTGTGCAAGAATTGAGCCATGCGAGAAATATTCTGTTAGATGGCATGTTGGATTTCTGCACATATGGAAATCTATGTAGAGGACACAAAGGCCCGTCGAGGAGTAGAAAATGTTCACATGATTAGGAAGGCTAATCTAGTTACATACAAAGGACCCACTATGGTTTCCAATACACTTCATGCTGGAGTAATCCATTTAAGGAGAAACAAATATTGGGACTGGTTTATCAATCTTAGTGCTTCAGATTATCCACTTGTCACTCAAGATGATTTGCTTCTCACATTTTCCTACTTGCCTAGGGACCTTAACTTTGTTGGATACACCAGCAACATGATCTAGAAAGACCAGAGAAGAATTAAACCCATCATCATAGATCCTAGTCTTTACAGATTAAAAAGGTTGGATGTTTTTTGGGTCACAGAAAAGAGAAGCATACCAACTGTATTCAAGTTGTTTATAGGATTTGCCTGGATGGCACTGTTTAGAGCATTTGTATAGTTCATGATATGGGGATGGGAAAATCTTCCTCAAACACTTCTCATGTACCATGCAAATGTGATTTCTTCTCTAGAGTTTTACTTCCACGTGCTTATTTGTAATTCTCCAAGATTTTCAAAGATAGTAGTTAATAGTGATTCGCATTATATATCATGGGAATTTCCCCCAAAGCAACATCTACAATCACTTGGACTCAAATACTTCAGAAGGATGGTAATTAGCAATGCCTCATTTGCAAGAAAGTTCAAGAGAGCTAATTTAGTGCTTGACAAGATAAACGGAGAGCTTCTGGGTCACAACAAGAGCAAAATTACACCTGGTGTGTGGTGCATAGCAACATGGAGTGATCCATGCTCTATAATGGGTGACAAAACTTTACTTAGGCCTAGACCCAATTCAAAGATGCTAAAGCATTTTCTTATCAGGCTATTGTCTAGGAAGAATTTTCATGGCAGACAATGTAAGTAATGAGAGCATATTTTTCAATCCAAGGCCACAAAGGAGAAAGAAGAGCTTGAACTCATATGAGAGAATCTATGGTTAATTGGCAAAGTCATGGAAACATGTCCTATTATCATGCAAACTATTTTAGGTAGTTGAAGACTACTTCCACCATTTAAGAGGGAATTGAAAGGTGCTAAAACATTTGAGAAGATAGTTGGGGACATGTTTCTACAAGTTTTCAAGAAGTGGAAGAGTTGAACTATTTTCTCCATGAGGATAGGAGGACTTTAGACAAACTCAACTAACCCTCATCCTCTACACCCCATTTGAAGAGTTTCACTTGCATTTGAAGAAAGGAAGGTGTCAGAAATGGAATTGAATGCCATCAACATCCTGGTTGCTCCAAAAGGAATGATGTCCTTTATTTTCTCAAGCAATTTTCTCCTATATTTTGAATGTATTAGAACAAAAAAAAGTTACTCATGGTATTCTCAACTTATTTATACTTTCATTACCTCATAGTAATGCTTTGTTTTCTCTTTGAAGTGGAAAATGTATGCTTTTAGCCTTTTCAATCAATAAAGTGCAAACTTTTGCCTCTCTTATTGGCTAGAAATTATGTCTATTGGTGGTTTTTAGTTGTGTTTTTGTGGATACTATCGCATTTTGACTAGTTTTTAGGTATATTGTAGGCATTTCATCCCTTTAGCAGCTACATATCTCTTCCTAGGACCTTTTTGCAACATTTTGAATGAGATTTGTGCAAGTGATTATTTGTTCCTAATATTGTTTTGTGCTTGTTAGAGCAAGATGAGTGATTTCTAAACTATTAGTGCATCACCTCCTTTTGTTTTGTTTAGTATTCTTCCTTCCCTTTTCATCCCAGTCAGTAGTAAATTAGTATTAGGTAGGTATTTCATCATTATAGGTTTGATTAACATTGGGAACCAACCCTTTCTGGAGGGTTGTTTCAAGAAGCAGGTCCCACAACCAAGAGACAACTCCATTGTTGTAACTGAGACATGTTTTCAAACTTATACGATGCAGTCTCAGAGTGATAACACTTATCACCTCCAACTAAATTCATTTCATCTTTCTAATAGGGTATACATCATATTATGAAGGAAGGTAAGACTTCCTAACCCCATCTTTTAGATGCCTACTCAAGCATATTCAAGTTAAGATTCATCTTCACCAATAGTACATGAAGTCATTAACATATATGTAGGAGATCAAGATAAAGATAAAAAAAACACTTCAAGCAATGGTGATAATGTCCATGATGATAATCACAATGATATGCCTCCACTTCCTCAATCATGGGGAGCAGCATTGGTCCCTTGGCACTCACAATTTATCATATCCTCCCACAAGGTTTGAGGAAAAATTTTCTTAAATTCCATGGTGATGGTACTCAACATCTAGATGAACATATCTTAGCATTCACCAAAACTTGTAGCATAACTAGAGAGTTTACACAAAGATGTTATAGTCAGACTTCTCATTGAGACCTTGGTTTGAGTAGCGACAGAATGGTTTCATCATCTCACTCTAGGTTGCATCACAAGTTGGGAAATCATGTGCAAGAAGTTCTTGTCCCAATTCAAATCAAATCAGGATGGTCATTTTCTATTTTCTTAACTCTTAAATGTAAAGAAGGATAATAATGAGCCCATGAGGGAGATTATTGCATGATTCAATTGTCTCATCAGAAGAATCAATAATACTTTGAAGCCCTCTCTGGAAACCTCCTGAGTTGCTTTATCAATGCCCTTCCATAAAAAATTTCCTTCCTAATCAAAATCTGTGAAGTTGATGAATTAGATGAATCGCAGGAATGAGAAATAAATCTTAAAGATGGCATCATCACTTTTAGTGAACTCAAGAAGGACTCCATCAAGCAAATGGTTCCAAGTTCAACTAATCCTTTGTTGCAAAAAGTGGTGACCAATGTGACCAACATGAAAAGATAGTTTCAATAGAATGGTCCAATATAGCAATATCAAGGACATTTTCTAAGAAATAACAAAAATAGAAAACCTAGACTACACTCTCCATTTGAAAGGCTCACCTTGGAGACACCTCTTCATGATATCATTAATACTTTTTACTCTTTTCATGACAAAAACAACTACAATTCCCAATATTGTTTAGATATGCATCACACAATGTAGCTCATGGCCACTTCCAAGTTAAATTATCAAAAAAAAATGAGTAACCTTCAATATCTTCAGGATGAGCCTAATGGTGACTCTATGATAGGATATATTAAATATGGACCAATTTATACCAGAAAAGTAAATACATTTAATGATTCTACATGTTAGTGGAATCAAATAGTTGTGAAAGAGCAAAGACCTTAAAAGAGGGGTGTACATGGGGAGCATCAATGGAATATGTTGGTTTTTTCTCTGACTGGATGCTCATTCCCAGATTTCCCTACAAGGTAGCCATCAGTGATCAACAGGATCTCTAGGCCAGGGGCCAACAGTGTAGGAGATAGACTCTATTTTTATCTCCTCTTCTTCTTCAGGCTCTGCAAAACCTAGGGGGGTATTCCCTACTCAACACCCATGAGATATGCTTGTGGGTTGGCATGGGATGTTGATACAAAGCAGATAAATCCTCCTATATGAAGACCAAAACTCTGGGATAAGTGCAGAGGGGATAGCTTTGGGCTTATGTTCAGTTGTAGACAGAGGATTTGGGTCCTAAAACTACTTCTACAATCCTAATGGTTATTTTGGAAGTTTGAATTTGATTTATGTTTGGATGCAAACCTGGACCTGGTGTGTAACCTTCAACACAGAGCTAGATTGGTGCCTATCCAGGGCTTGGAGTCAGTAGACATACACCTGTGAATGATCAGCATGAACACACTAAAATTGGATTTCAAGGGGATTTGTGTGATATCTGCCTTACAGATACCTCCCAATACAGAGTGTTAAGTTATCTCTACTTATGGCATCCCTATTGCAGTATATCCTACCCAACACTTAATCTGAAAACACTTTAATCTACCCCTTGAGCAGAAGTTGAAAGATCAAGCATTCAATACAGGAATTCTATATTGTAGAATACCAGACACCCCCTAGATATCTAGATTCAGAAGGACACATACAATATTGGAGACAGAATTAACAAAACACATGCAAATACAACATTACTCATACAAAATCAATCATGAAATCAGTAGATTCATGCATGAGACATACAACAAGAGATACATAAACTCACAATACCTCATGCACAGAGCAACAAAACCAGTTGTGTATTATTATAGAGCCAGATACATCCAGTTTTTCAACCAACCAACAAAAGAGTAACACCGTTTGCTTAAAACAGCAAGAAGGGTCCTTAGCATTAATTACATGGCAGATTTCAAAATTCACTAGATACAGTACATGAGAAAGATGGCACTCATCAAAAAAAGAATGCAGCAGGCAGGGGAGTAGACAGGGGAGGCCTCGAGCCTTGCACCGTCGCCTGGGGATATTCATTGTCAATCGGGTACTAGATTTGTCAATGGCACTGCCCATACCCTGCACAACCGTCTAAAGTCTTCAACCACCAGCGGCCACCAGAAAATGCAGCAACTGTGCCTTTGAAACCTTCCCACCAAAATGCACTCGTTCTAAAAATTCAAAAATGCAGGGAACAATAGTCCCACATGCATGCTGCGGAGACCATTCTATCAATTTATAAGCATGGCCGCGAGCACATTAAGTGTCGAGCATTTTTCCCCGCTCGACCCACGAACCCACCGCTAGCGGTCACCACTCCATCTCCCATCTCCGTCGGTGTGACCTACACCATCGGCACCACAAAAATCCCTCCTCCTGACAACACTAATCTCACTGATGAACATCCCTTGCTAGGTCTTCAGCGAGACATTAACCATCGGCCAAACACTAGCATATATCTCCGATCCCACAACTCCTATCGACACAAAAGACCCAATCGGCAAGACCAACTCCATCGGGAGGCCTGAAAACTCCCCTGCCGATATCACCCGTCACACCGATGACCGCTTCACATCCCTCCGTCGGCCAAACCTGAACCGTCGAAGCAACACTTCAAACCTACGCCGATGCAGAATGTCACGCTGATGCCCACAAGCCAATCCATCAGGCAGAGTAACCCTATCGGCCCAACTCTCCAAGATTTGCCCGATAAGCAAAGTCACTCTGATGCGCATCTCCATCGGCCAGACACCCAACATCGGCAAACCACAAAATTCCTCTGCCGATAGCAATACTCCCACCGATGAAAGCTTCAAGCCACATTCCCCTTGTCGGCCAGACCCAAACTATCAGAGCAACAAAAAGCTCCTTCGCCGACCTCATCGATCACGCCGATGCCCACTCACTTGAAAACCTCAAACCATCCATCATCGGCCAGACAAACCACATCGGAAGATCCTCCATCGGCTAGGCCGATATGCAATGTTACACCGATGGCACATACGAACTACACTCCATCGGCAAGACGCCTAGCGTCGGCGAACACTCCGCCAACCTTCCCGATACGCAGTGTCACACTAAGGCCTCTTCCATCGGTGCAACCAACCCGTCAGAGCAACAATTCCCACCCTCGCCAATGAAGAATGTCACGTCGAAGACCACAAACAAGCTCATCGGTGCGTCGGAATAACCCCTAACTTCAGCCGCCGATGAAGCATGTCACAACGATGAAAGGAACAAACCATTGCAAACTATCCAATCGCTGAGACAAGGTGGCAGTTGTGCTAATGGACACAAAAATTTTTGATCATAGGAAAGTGCCTGCATATTAAGTACCTGAGATCTGATAAATTAAGCAGGCACCAATAGTGGCTCCGATTGGGGACGTGCAGGCACAAGGCTACAGCGAGAACCAGACATCTGGGCAGACTAGACAAAACACAAAAAAGCACCAACTGTACAAGATATTTACAATAGACACATACTTCTACAAATGTGCATAGAAGCGGATCACTTATGCAAAATAAAACTTGAGAAATTGACCATGCACAGGCAATCCAACATCTCACCATCTAGGGCCTGGAGGATATAGGAATCCTCCCCATGAGTATTGCAAACCTGATATGGGCCCATCCACAAGGGTTCAAACTTACCATGTTTGCCCTTGTCCTGACTTCTTACATTCTAGATGAGCACCCAGTCATTTATCTGGAACTTCCTTTCTATAGCTCTCCTATCAAACAGATGCTTCACATTTTGTTGTTTCTTGAGATTGATTTAGTGGGCCTCCCTTCTGTTTTCATCCAGTGCAACCAGCTGGTTTATTCTTTTTGTCATGGAGTCTTCAATCTCCTCATCATTCTCTTGGATGAATTTGTAAACTGACAGGAGATTGTTTATAGGCAGCCTGGCTAATGCACCATATACCAGCTCAAAAGGTGACCTTCCAATAGCTTTTTTCGCTGTCACCCTGTCAACCCATAATGCCAACTTTAACTTTGAATCCCAAGCTCTCTTGTTCTTATCCACTATCCTCTTGATGATTTTCATGAGGCTTTTATTGCTTGACTCTGCCTGACCATTTCCTTGTGGGTGGTATGGTGATGCATATGATACATTTATCCCATACTTGTTGCAAAAATCAACAAATTCACCAGATCTGAAGCACATAGCATTATCTGTAACTATCTTGAATGGTACTCCAAACCTGATGATGATATTCTCTAGGATAAAATCCATCACTATCTTACTTGTAGCTCTTTTAGTTGGAATAGCCTCAATCCATTTGGTGAAGTAGTCAGTAGCCACCAAAATCCAACTATGTCCCCCACTTGACTTTTCTGCAATCTCCCCTATAAAATCAATTCCCCATTGCTGAAATGGAGCATCCATAGTTACAGTTCTAAGGGGCAGTGCACCTTCATATCTTAACTTTCCTAAGAACCTTTGGCAAGGATCACATTTCCTTACCAGCCTTTGTGCATTTGAAAAGAGAGTGGGCCACTAATATCCTGCCCTAAGGATCTTATGAGCTGTTGTTTGGGCAGTATAATGTCCACCACACAATCCTTTATGCATGTCATTCAAAACATTGTTAGCTTCATTTTCATCCACACATCTTAGTAGTACACCATCAGGATTCTTCCAGTACAGCTCACCTTGAACAATAACATACCTGATTGCATGTAGTTTTAAGGTCCTCTTTTGACTGTCACTGAAATGGGGAGAACAATTCAGATTTTGCAAGTAATATATGATGTCCTTATACCATTCAGATTTTGATACATTGACATTCTCATTCTGGACCGCATTGACTTGGCATGCTTCCAAGTTCGACTATGCCATCATTTTGGCTAATCCTTGTCCTCTTACCAACTTGGTACTTTGTATCTCTATATTGAGCTCCTGCAGTTTGTTTATCCATCTGCATCTCCTCCCTGTTACCTCCTGCTGAGTGAAGATATCCTTGACTGCTACATGAGGCACATACGCAATTATCTGGGATCCTACCAGATATGTCCTGAAACTCTTGACTGCTCTGACTAGTGCATATGCCTGTTTCTCCATGATATCATACTTTAGCTCAGAAGCCTGCAAGGACATACTAAAGAAAGCTATGGGCTACTCAAATCCATCTTCATTTTTCTGTAGTAAACATGCAGCAACAGTATGGAAAAAAGCAAATGAAAACAATTGAAATGGCTTAGAAAAATTAGGAGATTTCAGCACAGGAGGCATCTTGATTGCTTCCTTGATGTCCTGAAAAGATCTGCTTGCTTCACCTTCCCAACTAACAATCTCACCCTTCTTCATCATTTTAGAAATGTTCCTTGTGGTTTCTGCAAAGTTGGGAACAAATCTTCTAACAAAATTTATTTGTCCAAAGAAAGATTGGATTCCTTTTACTGTTTTTGGCATCTGGATCTTATCAATTGCAGCTATTCTCTCAAGGTCAATCCTAACTCCATCTTTGGAAACAATGTGCCCCAGGAGCTTTCCTTCAACTACCCCAAAAGCACACTTCTTTGGATTTAGAGAAATGCCATACTATAGTGCTCTTATGAAAATCTGCTCCAAGTGCATACAATGCTGCTCTTCCTTCTTTGAATAGGCAGTTAGATCATCCTGATATACAGCCAGAATTGAGTCAATCAACCCTGCAAAAGCAACATCCATTGCTCTTTGAAATGTAGCACCTGCATTTGTTAGTCCAAATGGCATCCTCACATACACATAAGTTCCCCATGGAGTGGTGAAGGCAGTCTTGTATTGTTCTGATTCCTTTACCTTCACCTAATTGTAACCCGAGAAACCATCCATCATAGATAGGAGTTCACAACCAGTCACCTTTTGCAACATAGCTTTCATATTAGGCAATTTGTAATTATCCTTTAAGGAGGATACATTCAAATTTCTGAAGTCAACACAAAGCCTAATATCACCATTCTTTTTTCTAACTGGGACAAGGTTAGACACCCAAGATGAATGTCTGATCGACACAATTATTCCAGCCTCCCTAAGCTTCTTGAGTTCTTCTTGCATTTTTGGAGCCAAGGTGGGATTAATAGGCCTTTGCTTTTGTCTAAATGGCTTAGCTCCAGGCTTCAATGGGATTTCATGCTGGAATAAGTCCTCTCTATAAGCTTTGAGGTCTTCATATGACCAGGCAAAAACATGCTTATATCTTTTCAGTAATGCAATCAGCATGCACCTGATGTGTGGTTTGAGCTGTTTGCCAATGTATACCTTCTTAGGAGCCTGAGATGTCCCCAAATTTATCTCCTCTAGGTCATCTTTATTTGTGGGAGATGTCTTTGTGACCAATTGGTCTCTATTATCAAAAGCTCTTTCCAAAGCTACTAACCCTCTAGGGATTTTGTTAGTCTTCAATTGAATTACTTCTTTCCCCATAAAAGTTTCTTTTCCATCTACAATTTCTACAAAATTTTGAAAATCAATTTCTTGGTTCTCATATTCATCTATGCAGTGCAAAAATTTTAACAGATCCTTGTCATCATCAAACACTTGCCAACTGCATATGTTTTCTGGTACTGCAGGTCTAATTTTAACTTCAACATTTGTAACACCTGATAGAGTTATATCATCTGGCCTTATTGCTACATTGGCTAAGAAATCAGCCATGACATTTTTTGATCTCTCTACCCAACTTATTGAAAATGCATCAAATAATTCAACTGTATCCCAGACAGCATACTTGTATTGTTTTAATCTTTTGTTCTTTGAGGCATACCTATCTCTAACTTGGGACACAATTAACTCAAAATCCCCAAATACCCTCAGCATCTTAATTCCATGTTTGAGAGCCAGATTTAAACCTAAAAGTAAGGCTTCATATTCTGCAATGTTGTTTGTACAAGCAAATCTTAGCAAGAAGGAGAATTTTAGGAGCTTACCAACTGGAGATAGGAATACAACTCCAGCTCCAGAGCCTTCCTTTGCACAAGCTCCATCAAAATACATGGTCCATAGACCCTGCTGGTCCAGCTCTTGAATGCAGGTTTCTCCCCCTTTGTCTTCTTGGTCATTTGAGACAACTCTGAAATTATCACAGTCAGTGTTCACAAAGCAGACATGCTCCTCCGATTCTTGATCCTCAACTGTCTCTGGTGATCTTTCTTCTCTAACCAGTTTGACATCCCTGCCATTCATTGGAATCATGGCATATGACAGGTCCAGTTGCATACTTCCACCAATGAGTGTTGCCCACCTTCTTGACAACAGCATACCATACTGTGGCTTGATGTCAACCACTGTTATGTTCATTTTGTAGGTTTTTTCAGGATATGCTGCCAATCTGAAATCTACATCTTTCATGATTCCAATAACAAGTACCTCTCTGGCATCCATAGCATAACATTTTCCACATGCCTTGTCTATTTTCAATCCAGCTTGTTGCATGATAGCCAGAGGCATAATGTTTGTGGATGCTCCAGAATTAAGCATACAATTTCTGATTACTTTTCCATTTATAACCAGGGATATATAAAATGGCTCCACTTGCGAAGAGCATTTTGTCATGGTCATCCCTAAATACACCTCAGGGACTTCATCTTCTTCATTACACAAGGCCTGCTTCTTACCTTGGGCCTCATCATTTTGCTTAGCTTGACAAGGCACTCCAGAAATTAGGGATACTGTCCTATTCTTGATTTCTTCAACCTTCATTAGTTCCATTAATGGGACAGAAACCTTTACCTGCGACAAGACTTGAGCTATATCAAAAGGAGCACAATTTTGTACTACAGTTGTAGCTTGTGTTGTGTCTTTGTTTTTATCCTGAACCAATCCAACCCTAGTCTTTATGACTGCTTGACTGTCATCCATAACCCGAGGGTTCTTACTTCGGTCTTCATTCTGGGGGCTTTCATTTTCTGATCTGTGGAAATCATGACCTGGTTTTTGTTTGAAATTTTGCTTGTTATTATTCCATTGTTTCTTATATGTTTCAGCCCCTCTATGATCACGTATTGGCTGACTTGCAGAAACGCCTTCTGGCTGATGTGGGCTGCTTACCTGAGCTTTACCTTTGAGGTTATAATTGCTTTTGACTTGAGCGACTGCTGCAACTGTGAGAGCCCTAATCTCTTCATCAGAAGGTCTTTGTAGGTTACTCAAAAAATTGTGTGAGCCCTGAGCATATACATAACTATTTTCATTATCCTCATCATTTGTGTTCTCCTCTGCATCATGAGAAGGATGCTCCCTGCCTATGGATAACATATTAACATCATCATCCTGTATATAATGTGGCTCATTGCATTCATTACAGGACACAACATTATCATACAAAGACTGAGCAATCATGCATTGTGACTGTGAATGTGGCATCTGACAGATTATGCACCATGGAGTATCATCAGCAATATTTACAGCTTTCTTCAAAGGATCAAGAGTTTCCTTGGTATGTGGAGTTATCTGATTTGTGTTGTTATGTGGAAATACAGGCTTACCATTATGCCAATTGGTATTATATGGCATATCATGCAATGATGGCCTCTTTTCCTGTCTTTGGTAAACTTGCCTATTAGGACCTATCCCTTTTTCACTTCTAGCCAGTCTATAGCTTAAATCCTTAACAACATTTGTCAGTTTATCAATTTTATCTTTAGGAGCAGATGTATTACCTTGAATATTCTGAGGTTTGTTTGGATTCTACAGAATTCTCACATCATCCCTCCTATTTGTCTTGCCTGATGCTTTCCTATTGTTCTCAATATTTATTGCTATCTTGAAAGCATCCCTGAGAGTAGCAGGACCTTTATCTCTTAACCCATATGTAGTTTTGGCATCAAAAGCATTTATATACAATATTATGCACATTGGTTCATTTGGCCTCATATGATGTGGCAATTTGTTCAACACTTTAGTAAATCTTGCATTAAAATCTGCAACCTGCTCATTTGACCCTTTAGTGATACTAGTGAACTCATTTACAAAAAAGCTAGGGTCAGTTTTGTCACCATATTGCTCCTTAAACATCCTTTTGAAATCAGCCCATGATGAAATGCTCCGATCAGGCAGATTCTTGTACCATTCTCTAGCCTCATCGACCAAAGATTGCATGAATGACTTCATAAAGACATCCTCATGCTCAACCTCAAAGTTGTCCATGACATTTTAAAAAGCTTTCAAATGATCCTCCCCTAACACAGTATTATTTCCTAGAAACTTTGGCACTTGAAGCCTTACATGCTTGTTAATGGGGTTAGGATAACCAGGAATACCATCAAACACCAGCTGTCTAAATCTATCTAGCTGCATGGGTTGCCTATCAAACTGATTGGCATTGATATTTCTGTTTACGTTCTGATTTCTTACATTGTTCAATGGTATTCTGGCATCATTTACATTCTGTCCTTGATTATTATGTTGATGTTGTACCTCATTTCTGCATTGGTTTCTCTGCATATTTCTATTTCCAAGGGTAGGAATTGAATCACTCTGAGCAGTTCTTAAAGCTTGCACTTTCTGTCTCATGTCATCTCTGACTTTCATTGCTTGTAAATATTCTAATTCTACTCTTAGGCTTTTGATTTCTTTAGCTAACTGTTCTTCTTTAGGCATGGAGGTAGATGGTCTCATACCATTCTGGTCATCATCTTCATCATCCATCAGAGATTCTACCTCTTCAAATCTTTCACCAGGGTCTAAGAAAGGGCGTTCTTGGAACACCTCTGACCTCATCCTTAAACTGCCACCCTGTTGCCTCTCATATGCACCTTGAATATCAGCTTCTGCATTTGAAAAATAAGGTACATGCTGTCCTGACGGCCTAGGGTTGTCCTGAATATCATCATTATTCCTGGGGGAACCCTCATGACTGACTAAGACGGTTCCTTTTCTTCTATACATCATCCTTCTTTCTACTGGTAACTCTTCAAATAAAGGATTACGTTGGGATCTTCTCCCCTACATATAAATTTTACTTTGACCGGTTGGGAGATTACTTCGGAGTCGCCACCTATAACTAGGAACTGTTTTCTTCTACAAATCAGGGTTCCATCACTTCATATTCCCCAGCGGAGTCACCAATTTTTGTTGGTTTTTTCCCTGACTGGATGCTCATTCCCAGATTTCCCTACAAGATAGCCATCAGTGATCAACAGGATCTCTGGGCCAGGGGCCAACAGTGTAGGAGATAGACTCTATTTTTATCTCCTCTTCTTCTTCAGGCTCTGCAAAACCTAGGGGGGTATTCCCTACTCAACACCCATGAGATATGCTTGTGGGTTGGCATGGGATGTTGATACGAAGCAGATAAATCCTCCTATATAAAGACCAAAACTGTGGGATAAGTGCAAAGGGGCTAGCTTTGGGCTTATGTTCAGTTGTAGACAGAGGATTTGGGTCCTAAAACTACTTCTACAGTCCTAATGGTTATTTTGGAAGTTTGAATTTGATTTATGTTTGGATGCAAACCTGGACCTGGTGTGTAACCTTCAACACAGAGCTAGATTGGTTCCTATCCAGGGCTTGGAGTCAGTAGACATACACCTGTGAATGATCAGCATGAACACACTAAAACTGGATTTCAAGGGGATTTGTGTGATATCTGCCTTACAGATACCTCCCAATACAGAGTGTTAAGTTATCTCTACTTATGGCATCCCTATTGCAGTATATCCTTCCCAACACTTAATCTGAAAACACTTTAATCTACCCCTTGAGCAGAAGTTGAAAGATCAAGCATTCAATACAGGAATTCTATATTGTAGAATACCAGACACCCCCTAGATATCTAGATTCAGAAGGACACATGCAATATTAGAGACAGAATTAACAAAACACATGCAAATACAACATTACTCATATAAAATCAATCATGAAATTAGTAGATTCATGCATGAGACATACAACAAGAGATACATAAACTCACAATACCTCCTGCATAGAGCAACCAAAACCAATTGTATATTATTACAGAGCCAGATATGTCTAGTTTTTCAACCAACCAATAAAAGAGTAACACCATTTGCTTAAAATAGCAAGAAGGGTCCTTAGCATTAATTACATGGCAGATTTCAAAATTCACCAGATACAGTACATGAGAAAGATGGTGCTCATCAAAAAAAAGAATGCAGTAGGCAGGGGAGTAGATAGGGGAGGCCTCGAGCCTTGCACCGTCGCCCAGGGATATTCATTGTCAATCGGGTACTAGATTTGTCAATGGCACCGCCCATACCTTGCACAACCGTCATAAAGTCTTCAACCACCCACGGCCACCGGAAAATGCAGCAACTGTGCCTTTGAAACCTTCCCGCCAAAATGCATTCGTTCTGAAAATTTAAAAATGCAGGGAACAATAGTCCCACATGCATGTCGCGGAGACCATTCTATCAATTTATAAGCATGGCCGCGAGCACATTAAGTGTCAAGCATTTTGCCCCACTCGACCCACGAACCCACCAGTAGTGGTCACCACTCCATCTCCCATCTCCGTCGGTGTGACCTACACCATCGGCACCACAAAAATCCCTCCTGCCGACAACACTAATCTCCCGATGAACATCCCTTCTAGGTCTTCGATGAGACATTAACCATCGGCCAAACACTAGCATATATCTCTGATCCCACAACTCCTACCGACACAAAAGACCCAATCGACAAGACCAACTCCATCGGGAGGCCTGAAAACTCCCCTGCCAATATCACCCGTCACACCGATGACCGCTTCACATCCCTCCATCGGCCAAACCCGAACTGTCAGACCAACACTTCAAACCTACGCCGATGCAGAATGTCATGTCGACGCCCACAAGCCAATCCATCGGGTAGAGTAACCCTATCGGCCCAACTCTCCAAGATTTGCCCGATAAGCAAAGTCACTCCGATGCGCATCTCCATCGGCCAGACACCCAACATCGGCAAACCACAAAATTCCTCTGCCGATAGCAATACTCCCGCCGATGAAAGCTTCAAGCCACATTCCCCTTGTCGGCCAGACCCAAACTGTCGGAGCAACAAAAAGCTCCTTCGCCGACCTCATCGATCACGCCGATGCCCACTCACTTGAAAACCTCAAACCATCCATCATCGGCTAGACAAACCACATTGGAAGATCCTCCATTGGCTGGGCCGATATGCAATGTTACACCGATGGCACATACGAACTACACTCCATCGGCAAGACCCCTAGCATTGGCGAACACTCCGCCAACCTTCCCAATCCGCAGTGTCACACCGACACCTCTTCCATCGGTGCAACCAACCCGTCGGAGCAACAATTCCCACCCTCGCCGATGAAGAATGTCACGCTGAAGACCACAAACAAGCTCATCGGTGCGTCGGAATAACCCCTAACTTCAGCCGCCGATGAAGCATGTCACAGCGATGAAAGGAACAAACCATTGCGGACTATCCAATCGCTGAGACAATGTGGCAGTTGCGCCGATGGACACAAAAAAAATTTATCATAGGAAAGTGCCTACATATTAAGTACCTGAGATCTAATAAATTAAGCAGGCACCAACAAAATAACCCACCAATAGTGTATTATTTTCAAGAGCCTATATTTATTCCTTCTTCGATAAACTAGGAGGATGATCTAGATTTCCCTTGTACCTCACAGGCCTTTCCTAGTTTCTATGGAGAAGAACAAACTTCTATGTTAGAAGAAATTTCATATCATATTTTATTGAGGTAGACATGTCTCCCAAACATCCATAGAGCAAAGTGATGATTCAACTATTTCCACTAAGAAAGAGGACAATAACTATGTCATGGATGAAGAAGCATTGAGTCAATTCTTCTCTACAATTGAGGGATTGTTTGCAGAACCTACATAAGACAAAATTGGAGAAGGGATTGCAACTCCAAGTTTAGCAGTTCATTCAAGATAAGGGGCCTTTGTCTCCAGTATTTAGCTATTAGAGGTTGATTTTTCTCTTACAAAAGTCAATGAGGGTGCAAAGTTGAATGTGGAAGATTCGTTGTTAGTCTTGGACATTTTCCTAGAGCACCTCAAGAGCAAATCTTCAATGAAAGACACAATGGACTTGTATTCACCTTTATCCTCAATAGCTTGTCATAACATCAATAAAGAACCAAGAGTTGAGAATTCAACAATTGTCAATAAGTTGATACCAAGTTTGGATATGTCTGAAGAAGAAGCAATACTACTAGAGGCTCATTTTCCCACTCCTACTCTAGTGATAGAAGACAATGGTTGTAAGATGGAAGATAATGAATCTAATTGTTTTGTTCCTCTGATGGACTTAGTCTTTGAAGTAAATTGTCATGATGAAACTAAAGGGATTCGAAATTTCTCTCATGAGACTTACTTTTTGAAGAGGAGACACACACATTAGAAGATCACACTCCTCTGTTTGTGCTAGAAGATAATAGATGGCAAAGTTTGTCACCATGGGATGATATTTTCCTTCGACATGTATAATTTGGTAATCTTTTGTTACTTGAAGATTCAAACCTAGATGGTTTGTTGTACCAAGATTCAATTGATGAAGATGATGAAGTATGGATAGCATGAAATTCATAACTGATGCCCATTGTAGATATGGAAAGTCAAGAGCAAGTGATGGAAATTTTTCTTCAATAGCTTTATCCTTTTCTGGAGAATGATGTTCCATTTGAATTTATGGTTGAATATGTCAAAGTGATGGGTGAAGAGGATCAAATAAGACATGAGGTGATCTTCATTCCTACATATGTGCTATAGCCAAGGGATCTTGGTAGATATCTTCAAAAGGAGGCATAATATCTCCTCCTATTGTAGAGTTTTTTCCCTAAGGAGGACTATCGAGAGACACTAAACATTAATAAGTTTGTGCTAAAATAAATTTTTGCATGATCATTCCTACCCGCCTAAACCTTTAACTCTTCATGAAAATTTTGTGAAGGTTTTTAGGATGTGAGTTGTCACAAGTGGAACCCTGACTCAAATGGAGGGGTTGTTACTTTTTCCAACCCGTTAATGCCGTCATCTAATTGGTTTGTTCCCCCATGTCCGTAGGTAGGTAGGTAATGTCATTTTTTTTTGTGTGGTGTTGTAATGCTTTTCCCTTTTGTGTAATGTGTTCATTTATTGTTTCATTTTAGGTTAGTTGTATGTTTGAGTGTTAGAATAGGCTTCACTCTATTGCTCGCAAATAAGACATTGGTCAAGATTTTAACCAAATATTATAAAGTTCTCCTATGGTCCAAGTTTATCCCATGGTTCCCAAAAAGAGCCAATTGTTGAAACCCCTATGAATTTTTCAAGGAAAAATATGTTTTTCCACAAGTTTAGGGCCAACATGATTTTTTCCCTAATTTTTTCCTAGCTTGTTTTGGTCATTTGGAAAAAGTTATTATGTATTTATGCCAATTAAACTTTCCCTTCTTTCCCTCATTCATTTACAATAGAAAGTAGTTTTTCGATAACCAAGATACAAATAACAAAACAAAAGCAAATTCACAATAGAACAACAAAAAGTGTTTTTTATTTGAGTTTTCCCATGATAGAGAAGCTTCCAGGCAATGAATTGAAATTTCAAGGGTAGAAGTTGAGTGCAAGCATAATGTAAGAATGGGTTCCATTAAAAAGGAGTCATCTACAATAGAATGAAAACTAGATTCAATAGAAAAATAGAAGAATGGCAAAGACAAACCATATCTCCACCAATATTTAGAAAGGTGGCAACATCAATCCTGAACTCTACCTAGCATGTTAATCTAAGTGGTACACTATTTACTTAGTTAAGCCAACAATAATTTATGCCTAAGATTAAAACTTTGGCACATAAAAAACAAGCATGTGCTCAAGATAGTTGAGCTAGCAGTAATATCCACCTTGGTTAAGTGAGAAAGGACTAACAATAAACTTGGTCACACATGTGAGATGGCTTTGCCATTAGTGAATTCCACCCAAAGATTGAAAAAGGGGCTAAAAATGTTTGAAGTTCTGCCAACACATAAAGGTAAAGTGAAATTAGAATGGTGCACTTTTTGGTGGCTCAAACCAAGAAAATTTCCACCTAAAACAAGCAATCTGGATGCACCTTTTTAATGGCATAGCCCTCTAAAATTTGCACCTCCCAGGATATGTAAAAAGTTGCTCATGTCTAAGTGATCCAAGCCCAAGGATAAAACAACACTTAAAGACTAAAGTAGGCACATTTATTCATTGGTTTTACTACTTTAAAGTTCTACCTAGAAGATGGCAAAGTGGTCAGATGATGCATGTGTTACACTATTAATACTCAATCCTTGTAGGGAGATTTTTAGATAAAGGAAAACAAATTACTCAAACATAAATGAATATGATAACTTCTTGGTAGCTAAAATAGAGACCAATATTCCATTAAAACAAGACATTTATTTGAAGGGATAATAGATTAAACAACAAACAATTCTAGAAAGTAAACAACTAAATTGCATAGGAAGCTACAATTTAGACATACAAATTTCACTAGTACAAAGCTTGACTATATTCAATCTTAATTTGATTTACTTCATGAAATTATAAACATAAGTTCCACAATAACTAAATAACATTTTTTGTAGCATAAGCCCAGTGTTCACTATCATTAAAAGTTTATGTGCTCAAAGCACTTATTTATAGGCTTACAAAGGATGAATTTTAAGGATTTAAGAAATAATAAAATATCCTAAAAATCACCACTATAAAGTGAACTTATCTTTATCTATAGGAAAAACAAAACAACTTTAAAGCAAACTAATCTTGAAATAAATAATAAAAAAATAAAAGGCCTAAAATAGGCTCTCATCCACTTCCTAGAAATAAAATACTCGAAAATAGCCACTATCCAATGCAATCGTTGCTAACGATAAAAATTTGCACATAAGTGACTTTGGATCAATTCGAAGCAATTTTTGACAAATCTTTTAAAATATGCTGAAATTTTTGGAGTTTCTAAAGAATTCCAAAACCATAACTCTAATGAATCCAGAGACACCTCAACATGATGATGCACCAATCCTTTGAATTTGAAACCCTAATTTGTAAGCACTTTGATGCTTTGAATCTAAAACCTTGAGTGTTGATTGGATCAAAACAATGGAGAGCCATGGTCATAGGGTTTTGACAAAGCTAGGAACAATAATTGCATCCTTTGGATGTGAGTATGATCATAAACTGTAAGAACAATATTTGTTGGAACCATTGAAAATTACAAAAGAATTTACCATTGAAATTTGCAATGGGTAATGCTCGAAGTATGGTTGGCAATTGTCCTAAAACCTTAAGATTTTACCCTTGGAGATCTCCTTCCCAATGTAGGACCCATGCGACTATAAATATAAGGCCCCAACCATTCAATGACTTTACTCACACACCGTATGCTTGATGACTTTATCAATTCTAAATACTTGTGAAACTTTGCATGCAACCTTTTTATTATTTGAATTGTGAATTTCACTTTGATTGACTTATAGCGCTATAATTATAATATGCATTTATCTAATGTAGTAGATGATGTTGATTAGTTTCTTTATGCTTGATAAATTGATTATGGAGAAGTAGATTTAACTCCTTTTTGAACATGAGTTAATTTGGATACACAACATGAGGTAAATAAATGCATTATTACTATTTTCTAACAAGTGTGAATCATGCCTACGCAATTTACTTTAAGAGTGGATTTTGTTTATGATTATGGTTATGACCTAATTGAGATCGAGATGATTGTCAATGACTAGATTAGTGATATTTTCATGTACTAAATGATGTTTTAAAATGCACCCTCTTTTGGAACCTACTTGTTTGTTGGTTATGAATAAGTGTTAATGTGATAATTAATGAACTTGACTAACCCTAAGAATTGATAATGTTAACCTTGATGCAAGGAGGATCTTTAGTAATTTAAATAGGTTATATTGTAGATGTTTAATATTTAGATAGATTTGGTTTACCTGCATATGATTAGCTAAGTTAAATTGAATAATATGATGATACACTATTTCTAACCCTGGTCTTTATATTATTTCTTACATGAGAATCTATTGATGTTTTTGATTAGTTCAACTAGAGAAGAGGGTCCAAAACCATTTACAAAGTAGCCCATAGGGCAAAACCAAGCCTTAAACGAGCCAGCGACAGTACATTAACAACACACAAATAGCAGCAAAAAACAAGCACTAAACAAAAATAAGCTTTGAAGACCAGCTAAACAACCCCAGAACAAGGGCCAACAAATCAAATTGCCTTATCCCTAGGGCGTAGAGCAGCTACAGACTTGGGAAGCCCTTTCTTCCTACGTTGAACCAGTATCCAAGAAAGCTCCAAATCAAAATCCTTGGAACAAGGCGAGAGGAGGGAATCCTCAACCGATGCTGCCACTGCCGAACCCTCAAGCAAAGAAGAGGGCAGAGCCAAAGAAATAGTAGTAGACGGAGAAGCAGGCCGATCACAAGCTGAAGGAACCACCGCAGGATTCGAGGAAGGGGACATAGCAAGAGAAGCCGCCAACACACCTTCAGGCACCACCTGAATAGGGGCAAAAGTCCTCGTAGGGGGACCAGAATCCACCGAAGAATGTGAAGGGGAAGAATCACCCGAGGAATCCTCAACCAAACCAGCCTTCGGATTAGTAACAATCAAATGTTCCAAACGAGCTTCTCACCACCACCACGACGCCTTACGACAGGAGTGATGACAATTTGAAGCCAGGTGTCCAACCATGAAGCAATAACGGCAACGGAAGGGCAAACCCTCATAGTCCAGCAACTGTGATCGAGGACAATCCCCCACCATCAAGACAACCTCTCCATGGAGAGGCTTGGAAATATCAATATCCACGAATATGCGAGCATAAGTACAAAGTCCCATTAGGATCGTAGATCTATCCACCATAAGGAAGCGGCCAATAGAGTTTCCAATCACCTCATAGCAAGACACTTCCTAGAACTGTAGGGGCAAATTGGGCAATCTGACCCAGAGAAGCCTGATATTAAGCGGTTCAAAAATGGGATTGAACATAGGAGTCCACGGTTTGAGCAGGAGGGAATACTCACCCCATAACCACACCCTCCCAACAAGCACGATATCCCTAGCCTCAACAGAATCAAAAGAAACAATGAAAAACTCCTTGCACAGGGAAAAATGTTAATATTACCTTAGACCAGAGGGCTCCAAGATTCATAAATCCACTTATGCAGGTTCGGGAGAGAAGGCCAGAGACCATTAAATTTGCCAATCAGAGCATGCCTGTCGTAATGTTCTTCATTCTCTGAAACTTCCTGTCCACATACCACCACAGGGGAGGTATGCGAGCAAGGAACAGGGCGAGAATGGGACTTATCTCTCTCAATTGGATGGCCATTTGCCCCAGCAACACCAACAAACAAGAGGCCCCGAGCACTTGTAGGGGACATTGCATCCACACGGGTTGCAACCTCTGGGAAGAGCTGAGTCGGTCCCAGCCATGACTGTTGCACAAGCAGGGAGAGGAGCGGCCAGAGACATTTCAAAAAAAAAATTACTTATCACATGAGAATCTATTGATGTTATTGTAGTAAAAAGTGGTTTAAATATATGGTAAATAACAAATTTTGTAGAAATTTGAATCAAATTCATAAAATGAATTAAATGAGTAAGATGGTAGGATTTAGCCATATTAAGACATGATTTTGATACTAAATATAATGGGAGAATGAGAGAGCCACTAGGAACCTTAACCCATCTTTCACATGGTGAAGTAATTTATAATTTGCCTACATTTTAAACAAGTATAACTAATGTCTTGACCATGAGTGGTTGAAACCTTGTGCATAAGCCTTGTGTCTTTCTAAGTGATTATATTTTTATTAAATGTTATTTTGTAATTTTTAAACCCTTTGGGAATATTTTTTTGTCATTTATTTTATCCAAAAATATCAAACTAGGATTTATGTTTTTTTTTTTCCAATTTTAAAGGTGCCTAAAAAAATTATTTTTAATATTTCTATGTCTTGTATCCCTAACTTTGGAGTAGGGTGTCTTTTGGAACATGTGTAGGGTTAGGTGAATGAGTAAGGTACTCATCCCAGCATTGGAAAGAAAATGCCATAAATAGGCACAGACGGGTTGCTCAATCAACCCTTTCTTTCTTCCAAGGTGTATTCCACTTGATTTGACCGTGTCTTAGCATTGGTGAACCCATGTGAATGAACATGCAAAGTTGTATTGTGCATTTATGTTTTGTAAAAGGGCAGATGAGAGCCATGTGTCCTCATTCTATTAGATGTGGATGTGTAAATGACACTTCCAATAAACTCTCGTTTTGACTTTGAGAGGCTAATCCTTCCATTCTTGAAAATTATTTTTTGAGAGCTTTGGGAGAGGGCATGTAACAAGTTTAAGACAATTTGGTGATTTTGGTAGTTTATTGGGAGGAGGTGAGAGCATTTTGCCTTGGAATTTTGAAGGCTTTGGAAGTATGGGAAGAAGTTTGAAGGAGGAGAACAATCTTATTTTTAATAAGCTTCATTTGAAGAGATACATCTTCCTTCTTGTTATAGTTCTTTCTTGAATTGTGTATGGGTTTGTAGTAGAAAATGAATCATTTGTTGTGATGATTTTGGTTAAGTTTATACTCTGTTTTGTACGGTTTGAGTTTCTACAAACTAAAAACATATATTTCCTTTGCTTGCCCCTTTAAGCATGCTCATTGTCCCTTCCATTGAACCTTGCAACCTTGCATCGTGCATTAAGAAATCTCTTTTGTTGTCATTCCTCTTGCAAGCAAATAATAAACAATGAAAATGAGAGAATGAAAGAAGAGAAGAAATTAATGTTTACCTTTTAAGCTTTCACTGGAAGCTAAATTTTACTATCAAAATTATAATGACATTTTCAGTCTCATTATTTCATTATTAAGAATTTAATTTGTAAGTATTATTTGAAGTTGAATTTAAATATACACAAAATAAAATATGTAAATATAAAATATGTTATAATAATATTAAATTGATTAATTTAATGTTTACAAAATATTATAGAGATTAATGTGCTCATAATATTATTAATATATATGATATTGTAAATTTTTTATATTCTAATAATAATATCATCACTGTTATAAATGAGTTGATTTGATTAAAGGAAAGGTGTTATTATACTTATTGTGGTAATTAGTTTTAATAATTGTAAAGCATTAGTTGTTGGAAATATGAATGTGAAATTTTAGGGTTTCATGTATTATACATTAGTCAAGTTGAAGATTTATATTTTATATTATACAATATATCATATACATTAGAGTTGATCATATATTACAGGATAAAGCAACACTTAAAAACTAAAGTAGGCACACTTATTCATTGATTTTACTACTTAAAAGTTCTACCTAAAAGATGACAAAGTGGTTTTGTTTGTTTCTTTTGTAGTTAAGTTTTATTTTGTTAGTGTTTTGAGTTGGCATCCCATAATATTATGGGAAAAAAAACTTGCAATTTCTTTGAGGAGTATAAATATGTGACGCTAAGACTATAGTCTAATCCACGAGACTCCTTTGATGATTAGCACCACACAATAACACAAGCAAGTTTTAAAATTGCGGGGGCTCAACATGTAATTTTAGCCTAATACCGCATGTCTACATAACGAAGATGTCTTAACTTGGCACCTTAGAACCTCCTATCTCAGGATGCAAAGATTTAAGGGCTATCAAAAAATATTAGTGTTATTCACTAATGAGCCAATCCCTTTTCCTCGCTGGAATTTGCTGGTTGTTGTACCCAATCAAATTTTTTTGCTTCATTAATGCATTTTGTGAAAATCTAGAAATTTTTTCGTCAAAAAAGTCAAAAGTCAAAATTTCTAAAAATAGAAATTTACATTTTTACAAAGTTTCTAAAAATAGACGTCAAATTAGGTTTTCTGGGTTTCTTGAGATACGGATACTGGCAAAAGTTTCTAAAAATAGAATCTCTGATTCAGGTGTCGTACCTGATTCTGATTGGTCAATTTTGCTTCACGATTAAGGGGTGGTCCAGACAGAATCTACAAAAGGTCGAGTTTTCTCTACTGGGTCAATTATGCTTTTTCAGTTGGCGAAGCACGAGCTCCGGAGACATCAATGGAGGATGTTCATCTACCAGAGCTCATTTTCAGGTTTTCAGGGTTGTTTAGATAACGCAGAATTGACGAACAGTCGTCAATTTGACGAAGAACGGAGAACGAAGCATGGTGAATCGGAAAAGTGTTGAAAAGTGAAAATCATGAAATTTTTCTAAGGCATGGATTTCCAAGCGCCCTTGGAGGCTAGGGGTGCCCAACTTTAGCAGACTTAGTTTTTTCCCGTCTTTATCAGTCAGTTTCAGGGTAGATAAAAGCAATCATTTTGGTCAATAGGTCCTGAAAAGCTGGAATCCACGTCAGATATACCCAGGCTATCCAATCCATCCTTCATCCAATGGCAGTTGTCTGACGAATTGTCGAAATCAGTGACAGAAAGCATCTACCAGCACGAGAAACGAGGCAAACCGCAGACAAAAGTGGAAAATCATGAAATTGACTAAGGCAAAGATTTCCAGGCGCCCCTGGACGCTAGGGGTGCTCATCATTTCCAGTGTTAGATTATTTTTCATGTTTTGTGAGAAACGTCAAAAAGTCTTCGTTAGCTCGCTTCCAGGTGGTCAAAATCAATCAAAACTCAGTCGAAATGCCGGTAAAAGCCAAAAATTCATCTGAGGTATGTTCAAACTACTTAGATCACCTCCCATCCTACTTCAGCAATTAGCTAAACGACCAGAAACGAAGATCAAACAGGTCTCGGGACACGGAAAAGTTAGAAAATTTGAAAATGTCAAAATATATTCTAAGGCACAGAATTCTAGACGCCCCTGGAGGCTAGGGGCGCCCATGAGCCCCAGAGTTAGTTTTTTTTCATGTTTTTTTCAGAAAACGTGCAAATCCTCCTCCGTTAGTCCGGTCAGATTCACAAGAAACCAGTTTGGCACGATTTTCGAGGCAGGCAGAGGGTACAATCAGTTTAATTTTCATCAAGCTTCCCTGTTTACCAGATCATCAGACTCAGTCTTGCTCCGATAGGCAGAAATCAGCTTCCGAACAGGGGTCCACAGTCACTGGAATGCGCGCAGAAATCAAGAAATTGAAAAAGTTGAAATTTCCAGAAAAATGACTAAGGCACAAAAAACCAGGCACCCCTGGAGGCTAGGGGTGCCCAATTTTTCAGGTGTTAGAAATTTTTCATCTCTGGCAGTGTTTTCTTGACAGCCACTTCCAAAACTTCGTCCGGCGATAGGTTTCAGAAGTCAGATTTGCAGTCAGACATCGTCAGATCGTCAGTTCGAGGCTAGGGATGAAATCAGGGTTGATAAATCTTCAAGGTGCCATGATCAGTCATCTTTTTCAGTCAATGGTGATAGTTTGTCGTCTTGTTGAAGTCAGGGGCAGGCCATGCAGGAGTCAAAACGAGTGCAAAAGTTTCAAAATGAAGGAAAAATTGGCTAACATTTTTGCAACCTCACGTGTTTGATGACATCATCAAAGAAGATATTTTTCATCATCTCACACATGAAGCCATAGGCAGCTATAAAATAGGGATTCTTCCTATTCGAGGATATCTACTTAGATTTGTGATTTAAAAGATGCTTTCTTCATGGATAAGATTCAAGCTTTATTCTTTCACAAAGAAAGCTGCTTTTTTACCCTAAAGTTCTATAAAGACAAGCTTTTGGCCTCTTTATTCATTACTTTTGCAGGTTGCATCCAAAGGAAGAAAGACATATTTTTCTTTTCACGAAGATTCGAAGACCCAAACGAAGTGCTTTTTCAGCGTTCTTCATAGTTTCGGGATGAGGAAGCAAGGAGGCACGCTTTTTCAAGGTCCTTTTTTCTAGGGGATCCTTTTTCAGTAACAGGGACAGCTTTTTCAATTTTCATCGAGATGGGTCCATCCAAGATTTCATCCTCTTGAAGATTGGGAAATTTTATTTTTCTGGGAATCTACTTTTTTGCTGCTTTTTCAGGAAATCCTCCGCTTTTTCAAAATCCAACAATCTGGGTTGTTTCGAGATGGAATTGTCTACAAAACCCATGTGCCAGCTTTTTCGCTCACATTCTGCTTTTTAGAAGAAATCAGCAAGTAATTTTCAGCCTTTTGCCCAAGAATTTTTTCCGACATAGGCGTGTTCACAGTCATTCTTCAAGTCTTATAGTATGCAATACTCTCCAATTGAGATCAAGCCTAAAACGGCGTTGGTTCACGATTACTTAAGAACATTCGAGACCGATTTGCATAAGGTGCTTCCAATATTCAATTTACATCCTTTGGAAGATGCAGGAAATACAGCTATCAGGAATTTGAATCACTCTGGGTTGCTTGCAGCAGCTTCATTCCCCATCACAGTGCAAAGTATCAAATTCATAATTGCTTGTATGAAGTATTATAATTCAGTCACAAGAGAAATCCAATCAGCGGATGGACGGGTGCTCTGCAGTCTCAGGCCAAATGATATTGAGAAGTGTTTTTCAATACCAATATGGAGGGAAAAATTAGTCGTTTCAATTGAAGAATGCAAAAGGGTGTGGCACAATGATAAAGAGAAGTATTGGAAAAAAATTGCTCAGAGGTGGTTGAAAGAAAAAATAGAACGTTATGCCAAAGAATGTTGGATGTGGAGAGTTCAGGGAAGAACATGCAGTAATGATTACTCTGCTGAGCCGAATCACGGGTCAAGCAAATGCTAACAAATTTCAACCTTGGATGTTTTACATCATGTCCCAGATTGTTGACGGAACTGAATACTATGATTGGTCAACACTCATCAGTGATAGTCTCCACTAGCAGATAATTGATTTTAAAAGGGCCCATGAATTCCACATGATATCATATCTCGTATATGTAATGGCTTTTCAAGGTCAATTTAGAGGTTTGAATATTGTTGGAACTCTGGGCATACAACATGTCTATCACCATTTCCCGCAGTTAGAGTTTTCTCAGGCTGAGCAACATTATAGGCAGGTAAATGATGCATTCCTCATGCATGCAATGTGAGATCTGGATAATGAGTTGCATTTACGATTTTCAGCTGATGCCAGATTGGCAATGGCGGAATGGGCTGATTGGTTTATCCAGTTTCCCACATTCTCTTACATCAAAGTATATGGCTTCTCAGGAGAGCCAGGCATGCTGCCAAGATATCCTACAGATGAGGTAGCGTTCATGGAATTTCTAAGGCAAGGCTATGAAGTTCATACATTTCTGCGCAGCAGGCGCAAGGTGGCTTTCAATTTTCCGGTTGGAATGGGTATTTACAGATGCAGATCTAGAACAGATGCTAAAATAATTGGTAGTGAATCATCCAAGTATGGTCTTAAGTTTTTCAACAGAAGGACTTCATACGATCCTTGTGGTGTTTTTGCATCACACCTTGGTCAAAATTGTGTACATACACCTGCAGTTGAAGATTTATGGGCAAATTGTGCAGATGAGTTTGAAGTGCAGAAAAGAAGTTACAGCAAGTTTACTCTTCGACAGTTGGCTGATATTTTGTCAGAAGATGTAGAGGGCTTGTCTGATGATGGTGAAGTTTTACTTCCCACATATTTCAGAGACCAGGTCGAGCAACAACCATTGCCACCAGTCAATTGGTCCACCAAAGAAAACACCTCGATCAAGGAAAGAACGAGTCGAGTGATCAAAAATTGTATGATATTCTTGAAAAATAAGCGGAAAGAAGCCATTCCGGTCGCAGAGCCGCCAATAGTTCAACCATCAGTACCTTCCACTTCCAAACCAAAACAAAGAACTAAGGCTATGAGTGTTCTACCAGAAGGAACAAAGATGGCCAAGTTGAAGAGGAAAAAGGTTGAGTCTCCGGTTCACATTCAGCAAGAACAACCAACAGTTGCATCAGAAGTTCCCGTTGAATCGGCACCGCATGTTGAAACATTGCCATCAGTTCATGTTGCTCCACCTTCATCACCGAGCTCTTCTCCCATTCACATTGATTCAGAGCTAGATTCGCCGGTTCATAACTCTGAGACACATTGGTTCATCAGGAGTTGATGAAGTTATAACCGAGTTTCCAAGAGAGGATGGCTCATCTTGGCTTGAGAACGTTTTGGGTAGGAAGAGGAGAAAGCCTTCATATCAGTTGAATTTGACAGAGCTTAAAAGCGTCTACCAAGATACACCAGACATGAAACTTAAGAAGCTAGTTCACATTGAAAAGAATGCGGATGGAGAAATGATCCTTGAAACTGCAACACCGCTAGAAGATAGAAATGTTGATATTGAGGTTGATGACTTCAAGGTTGTCAAAGCTAATCTCGGTAGGAGTACCCGACATACAGATGTAAATCTCTTCGAGGTTGCAGCAGATAATTTGAAGGAGAGGGTGTCGAAGGACGGAGAAGATAAAGCATCCCTCAAGGCTGAAATTAGGCAGCTGCATGTTGGTAAACAGATTTGCACTATAACATATGGATTATTA
This sequence comes from Cunninghamia lanceolata, assembly GCA_027924645.1. Taxonomy (NCBI): domain Eukaryota; kingdom Viridiplantae; phylum Streptophyta; class Pinopsida; order Cupressales; family Cupressaceae; genus Cunninghamia; species Cunninghamia lanceolata. Next base: position 14,459,657 of record BSBN01001567.1, on the reverse strand, counting down.
TATTGACTCTTTGCCCAGAAACGCACATAGTGAAAATAAGTACCAACAGTTGGTAAAGTTGTAGTTTTTCTATCAACTTACCTCTGCGTGTAGAGGGGCAGCTCCCTCGTTTGATAAATTATAGGTTTAAAGGATATTTGAGAATGAAATGCAATTAAAGAAAAGGTTTGGAAGATGAAGGCAATGGGCTTACGAACATTGACTCATCCCGCATGCATACAATCCCACCAAGACAATATAAGAATACTTCTTAAACTGTTAAAGTGAGTGTAGTATTAGAAAGAAGAAATGATTCAGGAGATATTCAACATACGTTGAGACATTATCTAGTAATCAATTCCTTCAAGACTAGTTGTTATTCCACATTGCAGATGCAAAATTATGTAAAGAAAACATCATCCATCAACATAAGAGGAACGAATAATGTTAAGAAGATATTTGAGATCACACAATCCAAAATACCTCTTATTTCTCCACACTGAGTTGTACAACTCTGTTCCTTATAACATCCTTATAAATGTAAAAGCCAAAAAGTCCTTATTACAAACACCAAGCCTTGTACATATAGACTTTTCTTAGTAACCAACTTTATAACTACCTTATAACTACTTCCCGTAACTACCCAAAATATTTTTATGAAAATAGAGGTGCACTTTAATTAACTTTTATATAATGTTTCAAAAGTCCCTGAAATAATAAAATGCACTTTTTACCTTAATTACAAAAGAGTGACATAAAGTCACTTTCATAGAAAGAGAACTAAAACCTATCATTTGTAAACTTTGAAAAGTAAACCAATAAGATGGATCTATCAAGAAACCATCGGGTTTTGTCCTCGCCATGTTTGACACCATCTGAAGATGTTTTTGCTGCTACAAACTGCTATGAAGGGAGAGTAGACTTCGTTTTGTATACTCTGAACATCCTGACTGCTGCAGCTATAAGTTTATTTTTGGGAACAATTACTCCTGTCATGCAAAGCTTCCATTCTAATTGATCTTTATGGACATCATTCAAATTATGTCGATAAATTGATATGTGATCAATGCCAAAATTGACAGCAACAAAGATGAGGTTCAATTTGTCCATAAATCCTTCATTGAAAACCTGTTTGTTGAATAATCCTGTGTTAATCATGTCTTCAAAGTTTCTTTTGATAGCTTGGGCTTCCAATACTGAAAATTTATCTGTCTTGATTACATCAAGATTGATTGCCAATAAATCAGCCTGAATATTCTTCTTCACCTGCTCACAAATTTCCAAGAGCTTTTCTTGGGCTGCCAACACTTGTCTTATATTAGACAGTTTCCATTCAACTGAACATAGCCAAGAACTAGATTGGTTTTCTTCAATGTTTGGAAAGACTTTTTCAACAAGTAAAATCTCATTATCAATTTTGATCATCTCACTGAGGTCTTTGGATATTCCCTGCCATAACAATTCTTCTTTTTGGATACCTCTTATTTCATTATCAATCTCTTCCCTTTTTGTTTATGCTTCATCAAATAGACTCCTTGCCTGCTCAAAGAAACTGAATGCTTTTGATTTCATATGTTCAACCTATTTTTCAGTCACATTTCCATACAACTGATATTTGCTGACACTCTCAATAATTTCTTTTTCAACATTATTTTCAAGAGAGAAATTAGTGGAGGTAGAGGAAGTATCAAGAGGCAAAGTAGATGCATCTATGATGGCTTTGAGATAGGATGTCAAAACTTGCACCTGTTGCTTTAGTTGATCTTTCGTGTGTCTTTCTTTCTCTATTCTTTTTATTAACTAGGCAGCCGATACTTGAAAGTTTTGCATGTCACCCTCAAATGTAGATGGACCAAGATCTATTTTAGTGATATTAAAATCATTTTCTGTAGCCTCATTCAAATTCTTTTCTGAAACAGGTTGTGCAACCTCAACATAGACATTGCCCGATGAAGAATCCACTGCCATCCTTGATGCAACCTTGATCTTTTTAGATTTGGGAGACTTTTGCAGCAAATTAGAGACTGTATCAAAATCGGGCATGATTAATTGGGCATTGTTTCTTTTTCTTGACAGACTTTGCTACAACCAGGAAGAAGAAGGATTATGTGAGGATTCTGGAGTATTTGTGGAAAGAGGTACTATGTTTGAGGGAGGAATATGCTCACTGAATATGTTCATAAGTGGCGGGAGTGAAAATTGTAATGCATGAGGTGAACAAGGTGTTTCATGAGAAGGAGAAACAACAAGGAGTAAAGGAGAGACATTCAAAGGCTCAACATTTTGATGGATTACTTCAGGGCTTGTAGACTTGTTTACTTCAACTATTTCTTGTATCGGAGGCAATGCATTATCCTTCATTTTTGTTTTCCCTCTTTTCTGCTTTTCATCATTTTCACAGATGCTCTTAGTACCCTTTCTTCTTGATGGATCTTCTCCGTCATCTCCTCTTGAGTACACTTATGGGAACCACTTCTTAAAGATGGAAAATGAGAACGAAAAGAAGAAGAAGAAGAATTCGAATGCTTATCTTTTCTACTTGATGATAAAGCATTATTACTTGTCGGTTTAGTAGTTGTTGCCTCAGTAGCCTTTTTCTTTACCCAAGCTTTAGTCTTTTGAATGACATGTGCAGTCCTTATACTCAAATCTTTGATCTCCTCATTAGCCCAATTGATAGGTGGTAAAGACTGTGTTTCAATTTTATCAAAATACACAGGATCAATTAATTATGAACCATCTTCCTCAATTCCATCTGTATTGCAATCTAGTTTGAATTCTCTGATCTGTGGAATGGTCATCCTCATCCAGTCCCGTTTACGTACCTCGTAATCATTTTCACAATCTTCCCAAAAGTCTTCAAGTTCTGGAAAGTGACAGTACCCTGCACCAAGCCGTAGATTATCTCTGACATATCCTTTGCTGTCAAAAGGGAATCTCATAGTATAGGCATACAAGCTGATTTTTATCAGAGATCTCTCTATGTTTTGAGCATCTGTAGAAGATTTGCAGCTGTAGTGACTAAGGCCAATGGGAAATGGGACTCCAAGTTTCCTCTTGTCTTTGCATTTCCTGTTAAGTGAACCAATTTGCCTACATAGTTCTATCAATATCATCTTGTCATCTACATATCTAGGTAACTTATATGGATAACCATCAAACCCACCAACTCTCAGATAGGTAAATCTAGGATATTGGATGAAGTAACTCCCATATATTTTGATTAAACTGGCAGCTTCTGGTGATATCCGGAGTGCAGTGTTACCTTGAAGTTCTCTTACTGTTAACATTGTGAAGGCATCATTTACCCTATGATAGTGTTCGTAACTTTCTTCCAGTTGTAACTGAGGGTAATGATTATAGATCTGTGTCATGTTATCATAAGTTCCTTTGGTAGCAAGACCTGGCCATGATTTCATGCAGGCAATTGCATAAAATAAGTAAGAGGACATGTAGAAATGTTCATTCAATTCAAAATTGGTCAACTGATAATGCAAATTGTCACTAATAATGCTGCCCCAATCAATAAACTGATTTCCTGCACAAATAACATTTACGAAAAGGAACATCCACATTTCAAAATTGGCTACTTTTTCATCTCCCATCACTCTATGGAGTAGAACAATCGTATTAGAGATATCTTCTATGAAACATGATCTGTGAAGGATTTTAGGCAACTGTGATTTTCCTCCTTTAGGCGTATGCAACCAATGTTTTGCAATGGTGTTGAGACACTGATGTTTTCTTTCATTGAAATATTGATGAGCGAGCTTCTTGTCTATGTTCACAAACTGATCCCTGACAGGTAACCTGAAAGCAATACTAATCGAAACACTGTCTAATCTGACAATTAGTTTACCATCAACAGTTTTGATCTCTCTGGTTTCCGGTTTGTAATGTTTCATACATTCTAAAACCAGGTTTGTGCATTGGACTGTCACAGGAAAACCAGCTACTTGGGCTAATCCACTGTCAAACAACTTCTGAGTCATCGGTGATTTATTCTCTTGTTTCATTGTCTCCCAGAAATTTGTCAAGCTGATGTGCCCCAGAGAGGTATCCAATATTTCTGGAAGCGTGGATTCGAGGACTGAGAGAAACTCAAACCCCTAATATTTGTATTTCATGATTGAATATTTGCCACAAGTCGTGAAAACTTTCTGTGTTTATTCTCTTTCAAAGTTTTTCTGGAGTGTTTTAGGAGGTCTTTGTTTTGACAGTTTGCAAATTGTTGTAATGAATTTCAAATGGAAATTTGGAAAAACACATCATTCAAACTAGAAGGCAGAAGGTGTTCATACCCGGACATCTCCATTGAGTAGCCATTACTGCACTGCAAGAGAACTGTATTTGTCGGTGTCTATACTTCTGTATTTCTTCACAGACCTACACCCTTTTGTATGAAAAATAAACCAATCTGTGGAACAATTCACGTGTATTGGCTTATGATTTCACATCTTCCATCCACATCGGCTAGGACTTACACTCGCAAGAAATTTAATGAAAAGGCTAATAATGAGCAAACAATTTTCTGAGCATAACATTCCCTTCGCACAGATAAAACTTTGTCGACCGAAACTTGGACGCATTCTTTCAAGCATTTCACAGAACTCTACTAAGTATCAGTACCAAATATATGGACAGGGATTTGGTTTCTGAAAACAGAATTCTGTTTCAACAATGTTCAATGAATATCCATGTGATAAACAAAGCGGTGCAATACAACAAATGATTTTGGCAGATGTGTTTTCATGGTTTCTAACTGATTATCAAACATGTATTTGTTGATAACTGAGAGGGGGGGGTGAATCAGTTATCCTAATTATTTCTTCTTTTGAACCTTCTTATCAATCAAAGCAGTATTGAATCGAACAAACAAACATTATCATGAAATGAGAAACACATGACACAGTATTTTGACGTGGAAACCCGGTTAAGGGAGAAAACCACAGGGTGATTAACCCAAAGATTATTCTCTGTTAGAAGAATAAGGAATTACAAAATGGCACTTGCCAATTAGGGCTCACTGCCCGAGCACACTGCTCACAAAGAGGCCCACTGCCTACAAGGAGACACACTGTCTACAAAGTGATAAGAATCACAGTCTTGAACTGGAGAATGACATCTTTACCATGTCCGGATCAGTTCCATTTAAGCCCAGAAACATCTGCTCTGCCTTCTGCACTTCTCTTCGCTACTCCACTTTTTCCCGCACACAATCCCACTTCAAAATGAACTCACAAACCTTTATTTATACAAGACATCGACTTAGGAACAATCATCTAAGTCGGCAATCAACCATAAGAATATCCGCAAGATGAATAACACATCCGGTCGGCCACCATAAGAACATTCGCAGGATGAACAACTCATCCGGTCGGCTAAACAGAGCAAGAACTTCATCCGGAAGAATATCTTCAATTCCGGGCTCTACTATCAATGCGGACCAACAACACAACCTCAACATGATCCAAGAACCTTCACAAGCCTGCCTGAATGACCAGGTACGTCCGCATTTCCTTTACTTACTGAAATCTCTTATCCTCCTTATCCGGAACTTCAAGAACACTGTCTGTGGCCACTGTCATAATGCAAGAGGTACTTCCGGACCTCCAAATCATACACAACTCGAGATGGCACATCACAAGAACATCCCAAAGACTCCTTCCAATCCGCAAATTAGGATTATACAGTTCCGGACCTCACCGGACCTTTTTGTGATCCTCTGTCACCTCTGAATACTTGCCGGAACCGGTTCTACACCGACAGCCACAACTCCTTCAGATCTTCATGCGGACCTCTGAAATCTTAACTGAAGCATCTCAAGACTCATCTACAAACCCTTTAATCCGCATCCTCCGGTTCGCATCCTATACAGTACATTTGCCTTCTTCTCATCACTGTTCTTTACTGTTCCTGACTGAGGCTAATTTTCTCAATATCCTCAACACACTGCTCATTGAATCCTTCTTGTCAAAGCAATATGAGTATGTTGACATCAATGACAACACTGGTTTACCTCATACTTGCAACAATCTCCCCCTTTGTCATTGATGGCAACATATGATGTGAAAAACCATCAAGACAAGAAACTTCTCCTTTCTGTCACTTCTCCCCCTATCAGCAACATGTCTTCTCCTCATTTACTGCTCCCCTTTTGATCATCAGCTACTTGTTTTTCACATGTCTTCTCTCCCCCTTTGACATCAATGGCAAAGGGCTCATACTTGCAATTTTAACACATCAGAATCATACCAGCTGCTCCCCCTTAGTAGCAGCTCCCCATCATCAATCCGGATCACAAGATATGACTGTGATATCCACCGGACTGATGCACATCAGTACATCCTAGTTCATCACCGGAGGGGCCATGACCCCTAACTTCTCCCGGAGATATTCAAAAGAGTCCTTGGGAAGAGGTTTAGTAAAGATATCTGCAATCTAATCCTTGGAGGGAACATACTCCAACCTGACTTCTTCCTTGTTCACTTGTTCTCTCAAGAAGTGAAACTTGATAGATATGTGCTTAGTCTTAGAGTGTAATATCGGATTCTTGGAAATATTAATTGCACTTGAATTATCACAGAAAATTGTGATAGGCTCCGCATATTCAATTTTAATATCTCTTAGCATTTGCTTCATCCATAGGATTTGAGTGCAACTACTTGCTACTGCAATGTATTCTGCTTCAGTGGTAGACAGAGATATTGCATCTTGTTTTTTGCTTAGCCAAGAAACCAATCTCTTCCCCAAAAAGAATGCTCCACCACTGGTGCTCTTTCGATCATCTACATCTCCTGCCCAATCTGCATCTGTGTAAGCATGAAGAGAGAAATCCGGATCTCTAGGGTACCATAGACCATACTCAACTGTTCCTTTCAAGTACCTAAAAATTCTTTTGATTGCCATAACATGAGATTCTCTAGGATCAGCCTGGAATCTTGCCACAAGACCAACAGCCTGCATTATATCTGGTCTGGTCTGAGTGAGATACAATAATCCACCAATCATTGATCTATACATTGTCTGATCTGCCTTTGGGGAGTCATCATCTTTGCTCAACTTACATCCGGTTGCCATGGGAGTGTTCATTGGTTTTGAATCTTCCATACCAAATTTCCTTAACAATTCTTTCACATATTTGGTCTGAGAAATGAAGATCCCTTTCTTTGTTTGAGTAATTTGCAGACCCAAGAAGAAATTCATTTCACCAAGCATAGACATTTCAAACTCACATTTCATCTGATTTGCAAAAGTTTTGCACATACTATCTCTTCCTCCAAAAATGATATCATCCACAAACACTTCAACAATCAAAATGTTTTCATGATCAATTTTGAAATATAAGTTACTGTCAGCAGTACCTTTGCTGAATCCAATCTGCACAAGATGCTTATCCAACCTTTCATACCATGCTCTTGGAGCTTGTTTTAATCCATACAATGCTTTCTTCAACTTACAGACCATATCATCATTGTCAAATAATTGAAATCCATCCGGTTGTTCAATGTAAACTTCTTCTTCCAGATCACCATTTAGGAAGGCAGACTTGACATCCATCTGATATACCTTGAAGTCTTTGAAGGCAGCAAATGCAAGAAATAATCTGACTGCTTCAATTCTTGCCACGGGAGCAAAGGTCTCTTCAAAATCAATTCCTTCTATTTGGGAGTAGCCTTTGCAGACCAATCTAGCTTTGTTTCTGATTACTTTACCAGCTTCATTTAATTTGTTCCGGAAGACCCATTTGGTTCCAATCACATTCCTGTCTCTCGGTCTGGGAACTAGATCCCAAGTATGATTTTTCTCAATTTGTATTAATTCATCTTTCATTGCTTTGGTCCAGTTTTCATCATTGCAGGCTTCATTTACTGTTTTAGGTTCAATCTTTGAAATCAGACAACATTCATCCTGATTTTGAGCAACATTCCTTCTAGTTTGCACACCTTTGCTTCTGTCACCTATGATCTGATCTTCAGAGTGGTTTAGTGTTACATACCTTGGAATTTTGGGAGTATCCTGCACTACTGCTTCTTGATCAGGCTCATTCAAACCTATCTCTTCTTCCTGATTTACCGGATCAGGCTGACTCTGTCTTACCGGAGAGGATTGAGTTCCTTGAATCTGAACACCGTCTTGGTCATCTTCATCAAATTCATAAAATCTTGAGGGCTTCTCAATTCCTTCATCAACTTTCACATTAGTGCTTTCTATCATCTTCCTCAATCTCTTATTGTAACACCGGTATGCTTTGCTTTGAGTGGAGTAACCCAAGAAAATTCCTTCATCACTTCTAGCATCAAACTTTCCTAAATCTTCATCTCTTTTGATATAACACTTGCTACCAAATACTCTGAAATATTTCACAGTAGGAGTGATGCCAAACCAGAGTTCGTAGGGGGTCTTACCGGTATTGTTTCTGATTTGAACTCGATTTAGAGTGTAGACTGCAGTGCTGATAGCTTCTTTCCAGAACATCTGAGGAACATTTGCTTCCAACATCATTGTCCTGGCAGCTTCCTGGATGGTCCGGTTCTTTCTTTCAACTACTCCATTCTGCTGTGGAGTCCTAGGAGCAGACAATTGTCTCCTTATACCCTGCTTCTCACAAAAGTCAATGAACTCACCAGATGTAAATTCACCACCTCTATCAGACCTTAGACACTTTAGTTTCAATCCGGTTTGATTCTCTACCATAGCTTTGAAGATTTTGAACTTCTCAAATGCTTCTGATTTTTCTTTTAGAAAGGTAACCCACATCATCCGGGAATGGTCATCAATTAACAACATGAAATATCTATCACCTTGCAGACTCTTGATTCTTGTCGGACCACAGAGATCAGTATGTACTAATTCCAACAATCCGGTAGAGGACTGATCTTTGCTTTTGAAAGAGACTCTGCTCTGTTTACCTAGCTGACATTCTTTGCACAAACTATTTGTAGGTTTCATCAATTTTGGAAGATCTCTTACAGCCTGAGTATGGCTTATCTTGATGATGTTATCAAAATTTACATGACACATTCTTCTATGCCATAACCAACTCTGATCAATTTGAACAAACAAGCAACTTTTATTTGAACCAACCAGATGAAAGATATTACCTTTTGTCTGAGTACCGGATGCAATTTCAGTTCCGGAACTTGTAAAGATTCTGCATTTTCCATTCTTAAACCGGAGATCATAGCCTTTGTCTACTAACTGATCAACACTAAGAAGATTGTGCTTCAATCCTTCAACATATAGTACATTACCTGTTTTGCTCTTTCCATCAAAGGAAATAGTTCCCCTACCTCTAATTCTGCCAGCAGAATTGTCACCAAACTTTACCATTCCTCCTTCATACCTTTCCAAATTCAAGAACTTATTCTTGTCACCAGTCATATGGTGAGAACATCCACTGTCAATAACCCAATCATCCTTTTCTTCCACTTGAGCAGCCAAAGCTTTTTCAACAACTTTGTGATTGACAGATTCAGAGAGTATTGAATCTTCTTCCTTGATTGCAATAAACACCCACTCATTTCCGGATTTGCTTCCTAGTTTTGATTCATCATCTGTTACTCTTTCATTGTCATCTTCTTCATGAACATAATAGCAGTTCTTTTGAAACCTTTGTCTGTTAGTATTAGACCTTGCAGATCTTTCCGGACATCTTGAAGCAAAATGACCAATCTTATTGCAGTTGAAGCACTTAAAGGGTAGTTTTCCTTCATACTTACCGGATCCTCTTGGTAGTCTTTTTGCAATGAGGGCTTCAAGTTGAGCTGTTTCTGCTTCTTCTTCTTCCATGTCTCTTCTTGCTTGATCATACCATGTCATCTTCCTTGAAGAGTTTTCTCCCGGATCAACTCTCTGTTTGCCTTTCACATAGGCATTGGCTTTGAAAGCAGATTCAGTCTTAGGAGGATCATCTCCAAACTCGGTCATTTCAAATGCAGCTAGCTTGCCAGCCAATTGTTCTCTTGTGACAGTTGTGTGGGCTCTGAATTCATCAATTGCAGCAACCTTGATTTTGTAGGCAGCAGGAAGGGATCTAAGGATTTTGCAAACAATCTCATTTTCATCCAGAGTTCCACCAGCATTTCTAATTCCACACACTAGTTCATTCACTCTTGGCATAAAAGTAGTGATGTTTTCATCATCTCTCATCTTCAATCTTTCGAATTTCCCTTTCAGACTTTACAACCTTGCACTCTTGACAAACTCATCTCCTTCATACAGAAGTTCCAGTTTAGTCAGGATCTCATATGCAGTTGGTAGGTCAATAACATTTGAGAGATCTGAGTCATTCAATGCGCTTAGAAGAGCTTCCTTGGTCCGCAGATTGTTTTCAGCTTCTGTGATTTCATTCAGAGTTGTCGGACCACCTTATGGAGGTACATATGGTTTTGAAACCATGGCCAAGTATGTTTTTCCCATACATTCTAGGTGACATTTCATGCGACCTTTCCAGAGAGTGAAATTGGTTCCATCGAACTTCGGACTATCCTTTTTGTATGACGACATCCTAGATCTCCTCAAGCGGTTAAGCTTCTTTCAGAGGAACCTTGCTCTGATACCAATTGTTGATAACTGAGAGGGGGGGGTGAATCAGTTATCCTAATTATTTCTTCTTTTGAACCTTCTTATCAATCAAAGCAGTATTGAATCGAACAAACAAACATTATCATGAAATGAGAAACACATGACAGTATTTTGACGTGGAAACCCGGTTAAGGGAGAAAACCACGGGGTGATTAACCCAAAAATTATTCTCTGTTAGAAGAATAAGGAATTACAAAATGGCACTTGCCAATTAGGGCTCACTGCCCGAGCACACTGCTCACAAAGAGGCCCACTGCCTACAAGGAGACACTGTCTACAAAGTGATAAGAATCACAGTCTTGAACTGGAGAATGACATCTTTACCATGTCCGGATCAGTTCCATTTAAGCCTAGAAACATCTGCTCTGCCTTCTGCACTTCTCTTTGCTACTCCACTTTTTCCCGCACACAATCCCACTTCAAAATGAACTCACAAACCTTTATTTATACAAGACATCGACTTAGGAACAATCATCTAAGTCGGCAATCAACCATAAGAATATCCGCAAGATGAATAACACATCCGGTCGGCCACCATAAGAACATTCGTAGGATGAACAACTCATCCGGTCGGCTAAACAGAGCAAGAACTTCATCCGGAAGAATATCTTCAATTCCGGGCTCTACTATCAATGCGGACCAACAACACAACCTTAACATAATCCAAGAACCTTCACAAGCCTGCCTGAATGACCAGGTACGTCCGCATTTCCTTTACTTACTGAAATCTCTTATCCTCCTTATCCAGAACTTCAAGAACACTGTCTGTCGCCACTGTCATAATGCAAGAGGTACTTCCGGACCTCCAAATCATACACAACTCGAGATGGCACATCACAAGGACATCCCAAAGACTCCTTCCAATCCGCAGATTAGGATTATACAGTTCCGGACCTCACCAGACCTTTTTGTGATCCTCTGTCACCTCTGAATACTTGCCGGAACTGGTTCTACACCAACAGCCACAACTCCTTCAGATATTCATGCGGACCTCTGAAATCTTAACTGAAGCATCTCAAGACTCATATCTACAAACCCTTTAATCCGCATCCTCCGGTTCGCATCCTATACAGTACATTTGCCTTCTTCTCATCACTGTTCTTTACTGTTCCTGACTGAGGCTAATTTTCTCAATATCCTCAACACACTGCTCATTGAATCCTTCTTGTCAAAGCAATATGAGTATGTTGACATCAATGACAACACTGGTTTACCTCATACTTGCAACAGTATTATCATCATTTTCTCTCAATAACCACGAACTACAATCTTTGCTTCTATCAGAAAATTTAAATCATGTTCTGTGAGTTGTATTCCACTTACAACTTCTGATAACCATCTTGTCTATATGATAACCTTCAAATCTTTCTTAGAGTTGACGGTGGAATGATGGCGACGAGCACGTTTGCTTAGAGCAAAAATTTCCTTCCCATTATGTTTTGATAAACTCCACATGTCCTGCTACGATGAGAAGATGCTTTCGAAATCATGGAGTTTGGCTTTAAATGAGCAAATCACATATTTCTCAAGGAGTGTTCAACACATCGTTTTATACATTCGCTAATATTGAGACAGTGCATAAAACTACGTTTCTTCGAAGATTTAATAAAGTGCTCTTTGTGTGTCTGTTAAGGTGGCCGAGTCTACAGTGAAGGCTCGCGACCCATTCGACATGTGCTTCGGTGAACATGTGTTGCCCTGCTGTTACAATACGCGACTTCCATCTCCGGCAGTGTGACTGCTTGATAAAATAACATGCCTTGATGAGTAAGAAAACAATGATGCAATGCGTTGTCTTCTCTGTCTTTTACACTTGCAATAGCCTGAGGGTTATTAAAATCTCTGTCAACAGATCCATTTCATATTAAATCTTCATAGATATTGAACCTCAGACATACAGTTTCTCACCCGGGTGCCGGCAGTAAGATGCTGGTAGTTTCATCCTTTTACGGAGAATGCCAAGAGATCACATCAGTTTTGAAGACGTTTTATTATACAACGTAATATCATTCCTTATTTTCCTCGCTTTTATCAGCTTGCATGATGGTTATCGTTGGCAATTTGGAAGTTGGCGCAGATCATCTCACTTGAAGTTCGTCGCTTCATCAGTCATTCAAGCCTTCTTTCCGCCGGGATAAACGACAATATTCTCCAAACGTTTCTTGAGAAACAAAAACAAGGTGCCACCTCACTATATCTTTGAACCTCGCTGTTTAAGGTTGCGAATGATGCACGGAGAATTCACCATATTAACATTTTAATTTTACACCTTTTGCGCATATCAACCTTGAGAACTGTTGATGGAGTTTTACCACGACCACCTTTTCCGGCATGTGTCTTACATGAGGTAAGAGCCACGATATATGCAAGGTGAAAAATTATGAATGGCCATCAATCTTGGTATGAATTAATCATATAATATGTTTGTCAAGACTAAACTCCACCACTTTCTACATCCATTAACATCAATGATAATTACCGGCTGCATGTAGACTTGTGAAAACACAACTGAGGTATGTAAAAGTGTATGTAGAAAAGTGAAAGCATGAATGTAGCCACAAGTGAGTGTAAAACTTTATTATCTCTCCGAACCTATGCCATCGGTTAAAACAAAAGTGTACGACTTAGGCAAACTCACAAGTTGCGCATATTTAGCGAAAAGCAGAAATTGGTGCGAGTTTGGCGAGGATCAAAAGCAAATGCAAGATGGACTTGGTGAGAAACAAATTTTAACACGGACTTAGCGAAAATGGAAAATAGACGCAAAGTAAAATATTACTAAGCCGTGAGTTTTGCCTTGGGATAAAAATCGCTTTTGACGCTTTAAATGGAGAGAAAATGAAACGAGGGAAGACTATGATAACGAATTATGATTTAAATGTATGCAATGCAACCCTAAATGAATTGAAAAGAAAAATATGACTTAACACTGAGGATTAATTCTTGCAAGAAGGTTTTAGACTTTGGATAGAAGGATTGGGGCAAACACTGCAGCAGTACATTTCCAATCTTTTTCATGGCACATCACAGGCTAATTTACTGCTTCCTCCGAATCTGGGATCACCGGCCGATCAGCAGCAGTTTGAAGTCAGTTGGTCATTTATGGGAGGCACATGAAGGATTGGGTGAAAGAATTTGTGACTAAAGGTAGAGTTGTACTTTCACAGTTTTATCAATTAAAGTACAGTGCACATGATCTATGTCAAGTCATTCAGGGGTTACAACAGACTTTGGCTGAAAATAGACCGGTGTTTGAGATCATAATCTCCGACTTGAAGATAGCATATAATTCTGTTGATTCAGCTGAAAATAAGAAGATTATTTCTACTTGGAAAGCACAGTATCTTTTCACAGTAAAAACTTATGACAGTATAATCTCATAGTTAGCAGAATGGAAAGAAAAAGTGGTAAATGTTCTTAAGTTTGTGAGATCTTTTGTTTCTCAGATCCCGTGTTCATATGAAAAAGAAGATGGTACCCTGTATGATCTCAGGGAAGTATAGACAAAGTTCCAGACTCTCGTCCGCAGAAATTTTAATGGTGATATCAGTGCCAACTAGATGGATTGTTTTGTCGCAATGACAGTAAAGTTTGATAAGGCTATGGGCGAAGTTCGTGAATTTCTTTAGATGGTGGCAAATGGTGAAGAAATGTTGGAAAATTAGAATATCATATTAAAGAATATCAATGTTCCTGGAAAAGATGCGGTCACTCGCTTTTTAGAAGATATTATTTCCTAAAATATCAATGGATGACATCACCAATAAAGCAAGAATCTAGATGAGGATGTAACTCAAAAGAAAGCAGTTTTAACTCATATGCTTTTTGTTTTAAAGCATTTGCTTTCATCCAAAGCTTATCCATCCTTAAAATAGTAAAAAGTCACTTTGTAATAGTTGGAGCTTTCTTTGCTTTAAAGCAGATTGTTTTAAAGCATTTGTTAGTTGTAATCTTTGTCTTAGAATAGAAATAAAGCTTGCGAGTTGGCAAGTTAGTTAGGGTAAATCCAGGAGATTTTAGGGTTCCCTACTCCTTTGATTTAGTATAAATAAGGGCAACCTTGCCCATTATAAGTAATGGTAATTGTGATAGCAAAATTTGTTGTTCCTATTCTAGCCTGCAAAAATTATTATTTCAGCTACTTGTTCACTCTGTGTTGTATATTTTCCAGTGTTTGATCGCATATTGTATGCCTGCCTTTTGCTACAATATTGTTGTCTTGGAGTTGTATCAACTTTATGATATTGGAATAGAAGTCTCACACCTACCATTTGCTTTGATTTTCTATCTCAGATCATCTAGTTTTGTCGTCAGAAGTGTGGCTTGTGTAATCTTATTTCAGTTTTCATCTTAAAGTACAATGAGTCTTTTGATGTGAATTTGGAAGAAGTTTATTAAAGCTTTTATGTTAAAAACAAAATCATTCCTTGTTAACTTTTAATTCTTTTGCTCTGAATTTACTTAGGAGATTAAAAGTGTCATTTAGTTTAAGCCTAGCTGTAGTTAGAAGTTTCAAAAAAGGAAAAACCTCTGTTGCAGCGAAAAGAGTTTTATAACCTTGTGCTCACAGCTGAGAAACAAAAAAGAAGATAGGCAAATTTGTTTTATTTATCTCTTAAGCGAACGTCAGCAAAAAGGGAACTCCCCCTCATAATATGAGAGCAGTTTATCTGTGCATAGCTGTCCGTTTCCAACTCGTATTCCAGAGGTGCGAATTGAAACGCCAACACTGGTCACTTGTGCAAAGCAATATATGTTTACCTTTTCAAATATCCACCATATATGTTTACAAATATACAAATATTCTAGTTAATCTCGAATTCATGCAATATCATATGTATTCACCTGTCTACCCCTTAATATTTATCATGCATCACTTTTCACCTTCAACCATGGATGATCTACAAATTTCACTACAAAAGGCAACAATCCATTCTAGAGTAATTTGTAGGGGTAAATGAACCCATTTGAGGTACGCAACCTCAAAAAGAATCATGAGATCACTAGTTATATCCTTAAAGAGTCATCTATTCGATATGTAAACGAATAGAGTCATAACTTAAGGGTGGGAGCCTCTTTCAACCAAAAAAGGGATCATGAGATTGCCATGAGCTTATCCCACTACAATGATTCCCCATAATCATGATTTCCCTCTATGGCTTCATGATTCACTGATTATCATGTAATCCATACAAAATTGTAAATATACAATCAGCCAAAGTGATTTCACAAAAAAAAAAAAATAACAGATCATGAATATTTAGCATCATACAATAGTCTTAACTTTTATGACAGAATTTCGTATCAACCTCTATCACCGAAGAAAAAAAGTATAGGGTAGCTATTATTTCATTTTATACCACAAAGCATCCCAATTAGAAAAGGACCTCCATAATATCTGTTGCAAAGTTTCAAAAAAGTAGGTCAGTACCTTTTTCTAGTGCTACAATAATCTATTAAGTCGAACCTGAAAGATTCCGGTATGTTGCTTCCCAAATATGCTTTCCAAATATACATCCTTTGTAGATGGCTTCCCTCCTCTTGCATGCCAGTCCTTTTTTAAATGCGTCCTGGGGGCTGAAACAATTACAATCTGAGTTGTTCCTTAAAACAACCAAAAAAAAAAGATTGCAATAATAGTAAAAGCAACATTAGAGAATGTAATAGTTATTATCGAATGTCAAATATTACAAGACCACTTTTAGAGGGTCTAATATTCCTTAACTTAATTCGTTATCCCCACTTTTATTTGGATCTATCCACATATGTTCACTTCCTTAGAATCCAATAGACAGTATTATAGGTCAATGGTTGTTAACAAGTCAATTAAGTCATGGTGAATCTTTAACCAAAAGGGGTTCTCCTATGTATTCACTGCTCCATCCACCAAATCTGCCATTAATTATTTTAAACCACGTATATTAAATATGGTTTTGCTTCTTCTATAAAATAACTGGGACCATAGGAGCTCTGGTCATTAAAGCCCAAGTTCAGATGTTTAAGGGCAATGTTTTACAAGATCTCAATATATTTAATCGATTCTGTTGTCATTAGAATTTAGGACCGTGATTTTTACTCATTTGCTTACATATTTCAGTCCTCAAGACTCTAAAAAATTTTCAAATTCCAAGGATATGGACACATACAAAAAACTAAGTTTAGTATTGTTCAAAGAAAGCCAAAAAAAAGGACCTAATGTGTTTTAAGCAATACAGCTAAACAATTGACCTTCCCACAGGCTGATACTTAACACCCACTGTATGAACCTTCAAATGACCGTAACTCTGACCTTCATATGCATTTGTTAAAGGCAGCAAGCCTCAACTAGTCTAGAAAATTCATTTTCTTCAATAGACTTCCAATTAAATCAGAAATTTTTGTCGTCCCATTTCAACCCTTGAACTCTGATAACGTTCAGAGTATTAGCTGCTTGTATGCATGTTCAAATTTAATGCCTTCATGGTGTGGTCTCAGAACATGTACTAAAAGAGCTCACTGCCTACCAAAACAGGATGACCCTGTAATTGCTTCTCCACTAGCTTCACCAATAATCCCCACAAGAACAGATCCCATCCTTAAAGTGATGGAACCGGTTGCTATCCCTCAAAACAATTTCTCGCCCGACAATCTTGCACATAAACTTGATGGCAGTATGGCAATCACCACACACACGAAGGTTTTTCATTATTTTAAGGGGAGTACCAACAGGGGTATTTATGAGCCCAAAAGCAATTGCTAGCTTCTCACTGTGATAGGTAAGATAGTGTTCCTTCTTATCCATCTCAACTTTATGAAGCACATAGTTTGTATCAGGCATGTACCCTGCCTTCTTCATTTCCTCTGTCAAATTTGCCAACTTTGCATAGATTTCCTCCATCTGTGGATTTGAGGGGTCACCAACCATAAAGAAATGTACCTTCCTTTTCACTTCAATCCAGCTGTACCCTGCCTCCTTTCTGACCCCACTATCTTTCATCAGTTTCCTCATTTTTGCTACTTCATCCCATTGGCCTACTGCAGCATAGATATTAGACAGTATCACATATGATACATGATCTTCTGGAGCCATCTCAAATATATGCTTTGCAACTCGAGCTCCAAGCTCTGAGTTGCGATGGACAGCACAGGCACCAAGCAAGGCCCGCCATACAACTATATCAGGAGAAAAAGGCATTTCCTTGATTAGAACCTCTGCATCCATCAGTCGCCCTGCTCGGCCAAGAAGGCCAACCATGCAAGTATAGTGATCCATTCTTGGTATGACTCCATGATCTCGATTCATAGAATTAAAATATTCATAGCCTCTATCTACTAAACCAACATGTGCACAAGCAGATAGAACACCAATAAAGGTAACATAATCTGGCTTTACACCTGCATCTTGCATTTGATCAAACAATTCAAACACCTTCATCACAAACCCATGGTGAGCACAAGCCACAATTATAGAATTCCATGAGACCAAGTTACGCTCAGGCAAATCCTCAAAAACCAAGCATGAATCCTCTATGCTACCACATTTGGCATACATGTCTACAAGGGCACTCCCCACAAAAACATTTGATTCTAATCCTGCATAAATGGCATGGACATGAACCTGCTTACCTTGTTCCGGAGCTGCCAAATTCGAACATGCCCGAAGAACACTAGACAAAGCAAAGGGATTCATCTTCATGCCTTCTCCTTTCATCAGACAAACGAGCCCCAGAGCCTCTTCAGCAAGACCATTCTGGGCATATGCACCGATCATGCCACTCCATGACACCTCATCCCTTACAGGCATTTTCTCAAACAGTATGCGTGCATCCTTCGTATTTCCACATTTGGCGTACATGTCAACCAGTGCACTTGTAGTAAACACCTCACCTTCTAATCCCAATTTTACAGCATGGGCATGAATCTGTCCCCCTTCTTCAGCAGCTGCTACACCTGAACACGCTTTTAGTGCGCTTCCGAAGGTGAACTGGTTTGGCATTGGTCCTCTCTGTTGCATTTGATGAAAGAGTTTAAGGGCTTCCTCACAGTGTCCATGCTGGGCAAACCCTGCAATCACTGAAGTCCATGAGACGACGTCTGGTTGGGACATTTTGTCAAACAATTGGCGTGCATCTTCCAAACCATTGCATTTGGCATACATATTGATAAGGTTGTTCAAAAGAAACATGTTTACCTGGTATGCAGTCTTGATAAGGTGGGCATGGATGAGCTTCCCTAGTTTTATATCTTTGTTTGCGATGCATCTTTTCAGCAAGCTAACGTACTTTTTACTGTCCATCAGCAAAGCAGTATGTTTTATCAGAAAAGTTGAACGGGAGCAAGATCAGTACATCATAACATTGCAGCCAAAGAGAGAGAATTTTGCTTCAGGCTCCTGCACTTCGTAACACTACGGCCACAGTCATTTTACTCGGTTCAGTACGCATCGATTCGTCATAGCTATACGAATGGTTGCATTCGAAACCGTTGCTGCATGATTCTCGCTCGAAACATCTCGATTACTCCTCGGGAATAGGAGGTAGGGTGTTCCCTGCCTTGGGTTCTACCATGTGCTGCTCTTGGTCCCATAGGCTGCTTTGTCCTCACGGACATTATTAAAATCTTCCATTCCTCCGGGCTCCTTATACCCAAATTCATGTACATTGGGAGGTTCAGTATTGGTTTATACTAGCACCTGCACCCATAGGAGGTTCAAGGAATACACTCATAGGAACAACTGACGAGTTTAGAAAATTTCCCAGTGAGAGACAATTTTCCAAGCACTACAATGCTCACATATAAAAGGGTATCAGCTAATAAATAGATAAATATCAAACTTCAAATTGAATGACATTATTGGGGTTTTGGCAAGTTCACTTTTCTCTTTCTCTTTTTTCTTTTTTCTTTTTTTCCTTTTTTAGACTCCAATTTCATGGTTGACACACATGATTTTTTTGGTCCCTCTCGCCTCTCCTTTTAAACAAGTTGTGCTTGGTTGTCGTGTTAGTTATTCCATGCATGAGGCTAATGCAACCAATATTTTGCAAATCTAACTCAAAGACAACAATTTTCTTCAGAAAAATAAAAAGCAAATGATTTTAAAATCAAGGGATATCTTCCTCGAAGTGAGGAGATTCCCATGGTAATTTTTAATCCTGAATTTGTGACAGAAGATTTAGTTTTTCCCCAAAAACATATCCTTATATGTAAGTTCATGGGGGTTAGATTGAATTTGAGGATGCTAGAGGATTGGACTCGTAAAGCTTGGTTGATTGAATGAGACATGGAGATTACCCTGGTTGCCAATGGGTATTCTTTTGTTTCTTTTAATAATGTTTCTAACTGTGTTTGGATTTTTTAAGGAGGTCCTTATTTCTTCAAACATGCTAGTTTTTTCATGAAACCATGTAGCATCTAGATTTTATCCCCCTTTCAAAGTTCCAGTTTGGATTCATCTATTTGTCTTGTTGTTGATTTTTTTAAAGATGAATTTCTAAAAGTTTTGGGTGATTCATTGGGTTCTTATTTTGGTACCTCACAGATTATCAGCAAGAAAAAAATGTAATTATGTATGAATTTGTGTTGAATTAGATTTAAATAATCCCTTGTCCGAAGCTCTTAATATTCAAGTGGGAGATTTTGTTTGGCATCAAACCCTAGATTGTGAAGCCATTCCTTTCAAATGTAGGGAATGTCATCATCATGGACGTCTATTTCGTGATTGTCTCTAACTTAAATCTAATGATTCTTCTAAGAAACTCACACAAGAAGATAAAAAGGATAAACAAGAAAATTAGAAAGATAATCAAGGGTTTATTGGTGGTCCTTTTAATATTGGTGTCTTTATGATGGCTCATAGGAAAGGTAAAGTTTGACTTCCTCCAAATCCTAGAGGAGCTAAAGTTGGTAATAGAAATAAAAATAAGTTTTCTATTTTGGAAGAAATATCCACCAGATTTTAGAAGGATCAAGATGAAAACTAGTAAAGGATGGTAGCAAATCAAGGGAATGATGAAATAATGCAAGATCAAGGAAGTCAAGGTAAATTACAGGGTGATATTTTTTCAATGAGAAGCAAGATTGTATAGCACAAGACCTTCCACTTTCTGGGGAGATTCTAAATATGCCTATTGCCATTGCAAATGTCCACCATACTCCTTTGGTGCCAAGTAAGTCTATTATTTCTACCCAAAACACTCTTTTTATTCCTAACAACTCGCAGACTCTTGAAGTTCAAGAGTCTCTTCTTGCCTTTGAAAAACTTGAACATGTGCCTAAAACCCATGTCATAGACTATGATAAACAAAAAATCTTTTTGTTTTTCATCTAGAAGATAACTTAAAATCAAATTTGTTCAAAGAAAATAAGAAAAAAGATCCTTCAACCTAGGCTTTGGGTATTAAACAAAGACAAAATAAAAAACTAGGGAGATAAGAGGCACTCAAATCAAGTCATAAGATAGACGATGATAAATCCAAACATTTAGGAGAACATGTATTGACTTTGGGTCTTCTCAATCAAGTGGATTCATCCCTCACTCACCCATCTCAATCATGATTATTTATTGGAATGTTGGTAGAAGAATGATTAAAGATTTTAACCCTTTTATGTTGTTAATCAAGAAACTAAGCTTCCCAAAGAATCTGCTAAAAATTTTGGCTATAACATTGGTAGATATTAGGAAAGTAATGTTATTTCTACCCATGGTCTACCTAGTGGTCTTATGTGTGCTTGGGATTCCAAATATTTTTCTCCAAATAATAATAGTGTCTTGATCACTAACTTTTATGCTCCCCAAGATCTCCAAGGTAACATTAAACTTTGGGGTAATGTGCAGATTCACAGAAGATCTTCTCCTCAAGATTATCCTTAGATTATTAGAGGTGACTTCAATGTTGTGTTATCCCTTAATAAAAAATGGTGAACTCCCCACCCTCCCTCAGGCTAGTCTTCTTCTACAAAACATTAATCAACATTAGTTAATGGATATCCCTCCAAGCAGTGGTTCTTTCACTTGGAACACTCAAAGAATTTGGGATGCTTTCATCGCAGAACATTTGGATAGATTTTTTGGTTGCCCTTCTTAGAGCCTTCGACTTGTTTCTTCCATCTATTTAAAAAAGTGTCTCAACCTTGCATTTCTAATGTTCATATTTATTTATTATTTGCATTTTATTTATGATTTTAGCCTCATCTTGGGAAATGAGGCATCCCACTTTGTATTGGCATTTTTTGCCATGTGTCAAATATCTTGGAGGTGTGTAAGATGTTATAAGATGGCATAAATGGAGTATCTTATATTGGAAGGTAATTAAAAGATCTTATGGAAAATTCTTATGATACATAAGGGCATAAAATAAGGGAAGTTACATTGGAATCTTGACCAACATTATGACATGTTTGGACACTTGTTAGCAAGCATCTTTGATTAGGTTGAAAATTCCAAACTTGGGTGCCCAACTTGGGGAGCATCTTATGATAGGTTATGATAGTTGTAAGAGCATATTAGATTAATACCCTGAGCATCTTTTACCAAGGGGGCATTGGAATTTATGCCAATTTGGGCACCACATTTTGGCTCATGGTTTTGGCACTTAGTTTTGGTAAACCACTTGTGGTGTGTGGTTTGTAATTTGCCTATAAGGTGGGTGCTTGGGGTAGAGTTATGTGTGGTTATTTTGCAGGTGTTGTTATGCTACCGGAATTACTCCATATTTGTATGTTGGTGATACTCGTGTGAAGGCTTGCTCTGTAAGTGTATTGTAAATATGTTAATATTACTAAATAATACATTGAGCTACTTTGGAGTGTGAGGTTTCTTTCTTGAATGAGTTTTCCCCACCTACACCTTGTGTTGTGGTATATTGTTATATGTTTTTATAAGTGTTTCTCTTTCTTGTAATTGTAAAGATTTTAAATTTGCAAAAAACCCTCCTTAGAGGATTAGTGTTAGAAGTGTTTCCACATACCTTGCTTCCTTTCATTTGGTATCAGAGCTTGATCACCTCATATTCTAGGTGTCGAGTAGAGGGTTTTTTGTACTAATCTTCATTTGAGTGGGAGCTTGTGCAGAGAGGGTTTTGATCTTATTGTAAGAAGAGATGGAAAGCACATCCAAAATAGAAATGGAGAATTTTCGTGGCATTAGTTTTGAGTTGTGGAAAATCAAAATGGAAGATATTGATGCAGGAGCATCCGGGTCCATAGGCGATCCTACATCACCCAAAAATATTTTTCATTTAATTTTCATTTTGGTGTGTGTTTTGGTTTCCTTCAGTGTTTTCAGGCATCTCTTATTTGCAGGAATCCAAAGATTTGGTCAAAATTGCAAGATCCAAGTTTTTGCCAAATCGTTGTTTTAAGGCTCCGCAGATAGTTTTACGGAAACAATTGTTTATTGAGTTCCATAAGAGCTAGGCAAAAATCCTTTCAGGAAAATATTTTTGATGATAGTTCTCCTAATGTGCAAAAGGAATCGGTGCAAAATTCCTCACGTTTTGAGAGAATTTAAAATTCTTTGATTGTGGTCAGCAGCTTACGGGAAATTTAATTTCTCAAGTTTCATGAAGGCTGAAGAAAAATGGCTTGGTGGGAAGCATCGTAATGTCATTCCATGCATCTTGGAAAGTTTTCATCAAAAAATAAGCTTCTGGATAAAAGTTACGGGAAAAGTCGATTTTCGGTAGTTTACCGGCATCCAATTTCGACTTCTAAAGCACCAATTTGTTCAATTTATTTTGGCAAGGTATTGTGGAGTTTGTGGCAATTAAATTATTGGTTTTTATTCCTTTATGCTTCATCTAACCATTTCATAAAGAATTTGGAGGCGTTTATATTTGAAAATGACTTTAAAAATTCATGATCTGGACCCCGAAATGGTGTATAACTGTCGTAATTCTCACAAAGTGGAGAGGCTGCATTTAATCATAAATGATTAATGTGAAAGGGGCATCTTTGGTAGTTTCTTAAACCTCTTAATAAAATCAGAAAATTGCATTTCAAATATTAGTGGTGGGGCCATGAAAAGGGAAGAAAGCGCCATATTTTTGAGTCTCGTGCCTCATTTTAGAGGTAGAGAAAACAATAATTAAAAAAGGGGAATCCAAATGCCTCAAGCAGAGGCTATTAATGGCTATAAAACTCAAGGCTATTAATGCCTATAGAACTCAGATGGTAGCACAGAAGGAGAACAGAGTGGGGGCAACCAGTTTGGGAGCAGAGATTTTCTTTATTTAGTTTCTTTGTGGCAGAAAGAAAAAAGGGGCGTTGCAATATGTTTGGTATTCTTTCTTGTTGATTCTAAATTTTGTAATGGGAGAGATATTGGCTGCAAAGAAATGAAAACCCCTCATTGAGAGGCTCAAAACAGAAAATGAAAATGCTTTATGGAGATGACTCTCCCTTGTGTGGCGCTGGGTGTTTTCAAATGAATATGTTGCAGTTTTAACACATTTTGGACAATAGTAGAGGAGAGAAGAACGTCAAGGCTGGAGCAAAAAATTCATTTTCATGCTGAAAAAATCTGAATGTAGTTGAAGGACTAAGAAATGGTTGAAGAGATGTTGTAAAATGCATACAGTAGAGGCAAACAAGATCTGCCATGAGTTTCATTTGTTTGAAGCTACATTTTAGTGTGCAGATAATAGAGAGGAAAGGCTGAAATTGTTGAACAGGAAAGCATGGAGCAACGAAAAGAGTGGTGCAGTGGAGAGGAGTGGACTGTGAGGAGCATTTGAAATGTTTCTTGTAGATAAGAGAGGCCATGAAAGGCTAGTGTTTGTAATCTTTTGTTGCAAATTGATGTTGTTATTTGTTGACTATGAAATTCAATAAAATAGCATGAGTTTGTTTGTAGTTTATGTTGTGTATTGTGAGTTTGTGTGTGGGCAAATAGTCTATGTGTGTGGTGTTTTGATAAATGGTTTGTGAGTTATGAGTTATGGAATGCATTTGGGAGTCCCACTTGCATCAGATATGCTCATAGACAGAGATCTGTGAGTTGCAATATCCAGTACTAAACCATCAAGTATGAAATGAGAAGACTTAGACTTGATGGACAGAAACATGAAAAGTCTTGTTACACTTTGTTTGGAAGATTCACTATTGTTAAATATTCATGAAGAAACCTCCATAGTGAATCTTTAGAAGAAGCTTGGAGAAATTTATCAAGATAAATCTCTAGTGAATAAGCTTTTCTTGAGAAGTTTTATACTCTTAGGATGGAGGAAGGTGGATCCATAGATGAACATTTAAATGCCTTCAATATGATAGTTACCTAGTTGCATTTGGTGGGAGGGAAGATGGAGGAGGAGGATCATTGCATGACTTTGTTGTGTTCTTTTCTAGATTCATCAGACCACCTTGTTATATCTATTAGGAGCACTACCACCAAGTTGAAAATGGATGAGGTGATTGCATCATTACTTTTTGAAGAGATTTAAAGAAAGACTATCGAATCAACTAAGGAGGTCCTAGATGTTCATGGAAGATAGAAAGAAAAAGGCAAGAAGGACAATAAGCAAGATAATTCAAGATCTAAATCTCATGAGAGATCCAAATCTCTTAGTAAGTTCAATGCTAAATGTTGGAACAACGACAAGGCTAGCCATTTCAAAAAAGATAGCAATTAGGAGAAGAAGAAAAATAAAAAGAATGCTTCTAATGATGAATCGAAAAATCCTCCAAGGATGATGCCGATGCCTTTGTTTTAGCCTTGGATACACATGCATTGGAAGGTGTGTGGTTGATTGACTCTAGTGCATCTTTTCACATGACCTCACATTGGGGTTGGTTTACAAAATATGAAGAATTTGATGGTGGAAAGGTGAACCTTGGAAATGATTCTCAATTGAATATTGTTGGTCATGGAAGAGCCTCAATATGATTTCTTGATGGATGAGTGAAGAGGATTAATGGTGTTTTGCATATCCTTGGTTTGGCACGAAACCTATTTTCTATAAGTAAATTGAATGATGTGGGTGTGCAGGTTGTTTTTTCGAGTGGAGGGTGCAAGATGGCTAGAGGAGATGTGGTCCTTGCTAAGGGTATTTGTATCGGCACTTTATTTCAGTTGAATGTGCACATAGTTTAGTACAATAGTTCTTTTGTTCCTATAGTGAAAAAGATCTATATAATCTTCACCTTCACCATTGGAACCAACAACAAAGAGGGGTGTTGCATATAGTTCTGATGGTTGTGGTTTATAGGTACCTAAGGGTGTTCATGCTTTAGAGATAAAATTAATAGTAGAAAAAATAATGATGTGGCAACAAAGGATGGGTCACATAGGTGAGAAGGGTCTACAAACCATAAAAAATGAAAACCTTGTTAAGGGCTTAAATGGTTATAACCTTGTGCTTGATTTTTGCGAACATTGCATAAATAGAAAATAAAACCATGTTCAGTTTTATTCTAGTTGTCATAAACCTTCTAGTGTATTGGACTTGATACATTTTGATGTTTTTGGTCCTATTAATCTTCCATCAATTTCAAAATCTATTTATTATTTATTGATGACTATAGTAGTGTTGCAAGTATGTGCCTAACTAGTGTTGTCATTGGTGTTAATTGTGCTCTTGTGTTGATGCTTTCTTGTAATAAGCTAGATGCTTTGTATTTGCCTATGTAAGTGTTGGAGACCCTGATATTGAGGATATTGAGAAAATTTACTCTTTTAGTGGAAACAGTATGTTTTAGAGTATCTTTGCCTACAGAAGAACAGTTCAAAAGAATGCTCCGCATATCTTGTAGAATGAATATCCTTGTATGCGGATTGGAAGTTATTCATATACATGTCTGAAGATGCTATGTTCCAAGTTTGAGCCTCTGGTATGAAGATTTGAGTGAGTTATGTTCACAAGAGTGAAAACTATTTTGTCTGTATGTTTGGTGGTGACAGGGATAATATATTATGCTCTGCATTGAAGTATTTTGGTCTGCGGTTCTAGAGTTAAGTTTGAGATGATGTTATGTGCCTTCAACTCCCATGGTTCGTGATTTGGTGGTCCACAAGCTATCTTTTCCTTATGACAGTAGCTGGCAGTGTTATTTATGTGCTCCGGTTTGAAGAATCTTCTTGACAGAGTGGTTAGAGGTTGTGCAGTTGTTCCTGATGATTTTAATGTGCTTGTAGATGACTCTTGATCGTGTTCCTACCTTTGGATTGGTTTGCAAAGAGAAATTTGGATCGTAGATGAAGACTGTTCTTGGAATTCTTAATGTGAACACCAGTCTAGGTCGGCTTGGTTGCTTTCACTAAATGTGGAGATGTATTGAAGATTGTAGAAGCATGTGTTGACGTGAAGGATTACATTTCGGTCCCAGCTAAGGCGTGGCGTGTTCATCATACATCTATACATCTTTCCTTAGCTAATTTTTATATTAGGTCTAGACCTATTTCTATGTATGTTTTGTAATACTGACCTTGGAGATTGTTCCAACGGTTGATGAACGTAATGCCGACCTTGATCTGTACATTCCAAGGTTGATGAATTGTATAAAGACTTGTAATGTAGTTGCGAAAACGATGTCCCCGTGAATGATGCAAATATAAGTGAGAAGAAAAGTAGAGCAAAGGAAAAGTATTCCAGTTAAATGGAATTGAACTCAAGTATAGATTAGATGCTATCAAATCAGTTCACAAATCCCTGGCAATGAGCCGATCTTTGCAGTGAGAATTTTGGGTAGTGAGCCTCTGATTTTCAGTATTGTTATAACTTATATATTTATGTGGGCTAACACCCACCGTGGTTTTTCCCTTATAGGGTTTTCCACGTAAAAAATATGGTATCTCCTGTGTGGAATGTGTGATTGTAATTAAACTTATGGTTTCATGCTTTCATGATTGAATCTGATTATTAGTAGTTAAGTAGTTGATGGTTTGACAATCATAAATTGTTGAGTTTTGTGACAACTGATTCATCCCCCCCTCAGTTGTCTTGTGTATTTCAGCAATTAGTATTAGAGCCAGTTCCTCAGTGGTAAGCCTAACAGCTTGAGGTAGATCAAGGATGTCTTACAAGAAGGAGGCTCTGCAGTTTGATGGGATGAATTATGCAACCTGGAAGATTCGCATGAAAAGTCATCTAATTTGTATTGGTTATCAAGTATGGCAAGTGACATAGACTGAATATACCATGTGTCATGCCCACATTTCCCATGCGGTCATGACACACAACACGTGTCATGTCCACATTTAACATGTGGTCATGACACGAGTTACGAAAAACTTTTCTACCTATCCCTAGGAACCCCCTCGCATGCATTTGCGTGCTCGATGGCAATACGCATAAGGCGTAAACATGTCAAACATAATTCGAGAACGTGCATTATCCTATGTCGTCCCCTGTGTGATGAAAGCCGTATAGGGGTATGCGACGCGAAGTGTGTCGCTTTTAGGGTTAGGATGGTTTAATCCGAACCTTGATTTTCCTAGGTGAGAAGGTGATTTCATCGGATTCGAAACCAAACCCCATCTCAAAAACAAAATGAAATCGAATAAATAAATATGAAAGTAAATGGCTAATGGACGCATGATAAAATGGAGTGGTAAAATGAAAGTCAATAAAATGACGTAAAATTAAAACCCTAAAATTTAGGAAAAATTCGACAGCATAACGCGTTTTCAATAATCGAATTAAAAATTTTAAAACAAAAACTCCAACAAGAATTCAAGCAAAATTTAAAAAATAATAATTAAACTTAAAGAAAAATTAAAGATTAAAAAATTAAATACCTTGCCAAGGCCAGTTAAATCGACCTTGCAATAAATATTAAAATTTGAAAATAAAATAATTAAAAGACACCAAAAATAAATTTTAAAATTAAGTCTGATAATAAATATAATTTTGATATTATATTTATTAACCAACTCGAAATTAATAGAGAAAAGGGAAATATTAAAATACCTCTCCCCGTAAAATAATAATAAAATCGACCGAATTAAAAGGCTAAAATGCACTAGGGAAAATGAAATAAATGTCCCGATTAAATAATTTATAAAAAGGGAACACACTCCCCATTTAAAACAATTTAACCCATTCCCCTAAAAAAAAAATTCCACAAAGCACAAAAATTCAAAAAAAAACCCCAATTAAATTAAAACAATTTAAATGAAGCACAAGGGAATTCAAAAATGCCCAAGGGCAAAAATAGAGGGAATAAAATTTCCCATGCACAAGAGAAAAGCAAAATAGAGAATTTAAATTAAATGATAAAACAAATTCCTCACATCTTCACTCAACCCTAACAAATATTCTATTGATTTCTTTCAGAAGCCCTAATATTATTTTATAATTTCCTTATGGAAACCCTATTCCTTCTTTGGTTTTGCCTCTCTCATTTTGTTTTGTTTCTCCATTCTTGTTTTCTTTTCCTTCATGACTTGCAGGTTGGAGATCTCCTCCACAATGGCTTGGCAGCCATGAAAGAACCTCACGGAAGTATATTTTCTGAGTATACACAGTAGGGTTATTTGTTATTTCTTATATATATACATATAGTTAAATCTGAGAATGTAAAATTATGGGTCTCTAAAAAAAAAAAAAGTGATACATATATATATTATTTTACAGGAGATAAAAAATTTATGCAGAGTTAAGGGAGGCCATCGGTCGTAAGGTTCTCTACCGCCGCTGCTGTGTTAGGGCAGAGTTAAGTGACAATGGTGTGGGGGAGCTTCATTGTGGCGGGGTTTTAAACAAGGGTAAGGGATGTGGGGAGGGGGCCAAGCCCCCCCCC
Organism: Cunninghamia lanceolata; assembly: GCA_027924645.1. Classification (NCBI taxonomy): domain Eukaryota; kingdom Viridiplantae; phylum Streptophyta; class Pinopsida; order Cupressales; family Cupressaceae; genus Cunninghamia; species Cunninghamia lanceolata. The sequence continues at coordinate 14,430,377 of BSBN01001567.1, read as the reverse complement.
CGCAGACTGTTAATGGGGAGTATGGTGGGCGGTGGCGGCCATGGCCGTCGTCGCCCATACATCTTTTTTTTTGTTATTCTTTCACAAAATAAACGCCGCCCCCTCCCAAAATCTAAGGTTCAGCCTTAACTTCTAGTTTGTTAAGCTTAAAACATTTTGTTTAAATTTAAATATTATCAGTTGATTTGCTTCTGTATATATATATATATATATATATACAGTTTAAACAACAGTTTGTTCAATAAAATAAGATATAAATGCATTTTTTTTACTGTATATATATATATATATACAATGACAAAAAAATAGCAAGTTTGGATATATATATAAAACTAATTTTCAAAATAGCAATAATTTTAAATAAGAGAGAATGCTAATTTTCAATTGTAACATAAAAATAATCCAATAGTATTCTATTTTGAGAAATTTAAATATACAAAAATATCTTTTCTTTTAATGAAATCTATAAGTTAGAAATTATAATTTCATCTACATTTTCAACAACATACTTTCATAAACAGCAAACTAATAACATGAAATTTCAATGCAACATAACAGAAAATAATACATTTAAATTTCTCTTCTTTTTTTTTTGCATACACTACAATTTATTTAGCAACACATTTTTTTTTGTGAAGAACAAAAGACAGCAAGTGTATTTTCTTTTGCATTTCTCCTTTACTCATAGACTCAACAACATAGAATAATAACAACTTCTTTCTTTTTTAAAAATCATAATGGTGCTCACATTAGATACTCACACAACAGCCAACATATTGGGTAGAAAATAAACTTGTCAAAATTACAATAGGGCCTCAAACGCCATGGCTCAAACAGCCAACAAAATAATATTACAACACTAAAATGGACTTCTCCAAAGCTCCATTTCTCTAATAAACACCTGCAATAAATACACAACCAAAAAGGGGAACCAAGCCACAACGAAATGCCCTCCTCCCTACCGTAGACCCGCTAGTAGGTCACCCCCGAGCTAGGGAGGTAGGAAACACATGGTTGTACACACACACCACAACAAGCAACACAAAAATAACTCAACAATAACCCAAAGATTAACACATAACAAAACTCATGAAAATGAGTTTGATGGGGGTAGGGAATGGACCCCTCTACTCAAAAGGCCACACCAAAAATATCAAAACACCACGTCTCATGGCCTCAAGCCAAAAACTTCCAAAAACTTCCAAAAACACTTATCTCCAAATATCTCCAAAAACTGTCATGACACTCTTGCCATCAAAATGATCTCAACACTAAGAAAAAGCCCTCAAGGCTATAAGTAACACAAATATGGGGGTGACTGCGCAGAGGTTCACTCTCCCCTACCCCAAACAAGTTGAGCCTTACCTCCAAATGGAGGTGCTCTCACCAAACTCCCAACCCACATAAAAAAGAAAACAACAACAACAAAATTTCACAAATACAGCATAAATGAAAATGCAAGGATCAAAGAACAAGATCATGGAGCTTACCTTCAAAAGCCCTTAAAATGAAAGCACGTTTGGTAAAGAGCTCCAAGCTTCTCCAAATCTTCGAATCTCCAAAATTATCTCCAACTCCCAAAAGAAACTCTAAGAATAGAAAGAAAATCTCAAAATGTAAGAACCCCACACTCCTCAACAAGAGGAGGTAATATAGGCCTTCTAAACTGGCCTTGAGGAATGAGAAGGTGACACTTGTCACCTTCTCCCTCCTCTTCCCATGCCACTTGCAAGAGAGAGGAAGTGTGATGGTGACAAGTGTCACCCTCTAATTCCATCCCAACCTCACCTTATCCACTTGTGCTCTCACACGTGTGAGAGAACAAGTGGTGAGGTGGCAATCCCCCTCAAGCCTCTATGAGGATAAGGGATGCCATATGGCATCCTCTTATTCTCCAAGAGAGCCATCTCCCTCAAAGATGCTCTCACATGTGTGTGAGAGTCTTGGAGAAAGATCCCACACACTTGGGAGTCTTGGAGACCTCCCAAGTCTTCTTAGTGAAGGGATCCCCAACTTTGGGAAGGGAGATGAGTCTTTCCCAAAGTATGACTTGTCTCCCACCCTTATTCATTTCAAAATTCGTCACTTTGACTAAACCTCAGTTTAGAGTGACCAAACGTGAGTTATCCCAAGGTTTAGTTAGTCAAAATTGACCCTAGACCCATGGGTAACCACCTAGGGTAAGTTTTGGGACACTAAGGTTCACCTAGGGAGTCATAAATCCACTTTAAATGGCCTCAAAAATAAAAACAATACCAAGTGGTATAAAACAATAAAAATTATACATCACATGATATAATTTAATTAAACAAAGGGGTACTAGACCAAAATAATAAAACAACAAACACTTAAACAACATTCGAATCAAACGTGATCCTCATCTCTCTTGGGAATGGATTGGTTTCACAGGGAATAACATATGTCTGAATACTACCTCCAATTTCTCATAGTCTAGGAATATAATCTTGCACATCTAGATCAAGTGTCAATCATATCATGAATAATCATAGCCAAAGCAACCTGAACTAAATTCATGTCATTGAATACAACATTAATCATCTACAACATAATTCAAGATTAAACTACACTTTCTATCTAATGTCGCATAATTATCATCATATAAAGAACTAGAAAGCACATCACAAAACATCATCTATTATATCTTGCATGTCTAGTCTCAACATAGTATCAAAATATAAACAAATCGAATCACCATATGTTTAATCAATGTCAAATCAAAATCAGGAGATATAATCAACTCAGCATAATAGAACCATAGTCTCTAAAAGTCTGATAATGTCATCAACTAAAATGTAAAATGATCAAAATATGGAAGGAAAAATAATCGGCCTCACATCCTCCCCCCTGATATAATTTAATTAAACAAAGGGGTACTAGACCAAAATAATAAAACAACAAGCACTTAAACAACATTCGAATCAAACATGATCCTCATCTGTCTTGGGAATGGATTGGTTTCACAGGGAATAACATATGTCTGAATACTACCTCCAATTTCTCGTAGTCTGGGAATATAATCCTGCACATCTAAATCAAGTGTCAATCATATCATGAATAATCATAGCCAAAACAACTTGAACTAAATTCATGTCATTGAATACAACATTAATCATCTACAACATAATTCAAGATTAAACTGCACTTTCTATCGAATGTCACATAATTATCATCACATAAAGAACTAGAAAGCACATCACAAAACATCATCTAATATATCTTACATGTCTAGTCTCAACATAGTATCAAAATATGATCAAATCGAACCACCGTATGTCTAATCAATGTCAAATCAAAATCAGGAGATATAATCAACTCAACATAATGGAACCATAGTCTCTAAAAGTCTGATAATGTCATCAACTAAAATGTAAAATGATCAAAATATGGAAGGAAAAATAATCGGCCTCACATCCTCCCCCCTTAAGACTAAACTTCCTCCTAAAAGTCGTCAAAAAGGTGAGGATAGAGTGCCCTCAAACTAGTTGCATCCTCCCAAGTCGTTGTGACCTCATCATAACGATCCCACTGCACCCTAACATGGTCCAGCTCTCGACCTCGAAGGCCCAGTGTCCGATGAGCCAATATGTGAATTGGTTCCAAAGCCAACTGCCCGTCCGCCTCTACCTGTAGAGCACTCCAATCCAATACATGAGATAAATTAGATATATATCGCCTCAATACAGAAATATGAAAGACATCGTGGATACGTGACATGCTAGGTGGCAACGCTAGATGGTAGGCAACAAGTCCTATCTGCTCCAAGATCTCAAAAGGTCCTACAACCGTGGTGCGAGCTTAGAGCCCTTTCCATAACGGATTGGACTCTTGTGTGGCCGCACTATAAGGAATACCCTGTCACCCACTGAGAAGCTCTGATCAGTTCTCTTAGCATCGGCATACTTCTTATGTCTATCATGTGCCTCCTGAATTCTTTGCCTAATCAGTGTGACCTACTGTTCCATATCCTGAACTAACTCTGGACCAATGGCAACCCTATCCTCTATCTGATCCCAACTCAATGGTGTCCTGCATGTTCTGCCGTATAAAGCCTAAAGAGGAGGCATACCCAATGAGTCGTGATGCCCATTATTGTAGGCAAACTCAACCAGATACAGATACTCCTCCCATCTAGACCGATGGTCCATAACATACCTACGAAGCATGTCCTCCAACACCTGATTAACCTGCTCTGTCTATCCATCTGTCTCAGGATGATAAGCAGAGCTAAAGTTGAGTTGTGTGCCCAACGCCTGCTGCAAAGCTCTCCAAAAGATTGAAGTGAACATTGAATCCCTATCAGAAATGATGCGGCGAGGTACTTCGTGTAATCTCACAATATCATCTAAGAATACTCTCGCCACTGCTGGTGCATTGTATGTCGTGCGTACAGGTGAGAAATGGGCTACCTTGGTCAACTTGTCGACTGTCACCATGATGACATCATGGCGACGCGAAGACATAGGAAGACCAACAATAAAATCCATGGAAATGGCGTCCCATTTCCACTCAGGTATCTCGTGAGGGTATAAAAGACCTGCTGGATGCTGATGCTTAGCCTTGACCCTCTAGCACTCAAGGTATCGAGCAACAAACTCTGCAATATCCCATCTCATACCTGCCCAATGGTATAGTTGTCGTAGGTCAGCATGCATCTTCTTCACCCCTTGATGTGCTGCATATGGTGCTCTATGGGCCTCTGATAACACTACAGTACGTAGGTCACCTGCGCGGGGTACATAGATGCGCTGTCGATGACGAAGTAACTCATCTGCCTCAAGTGAGTACGCTGCAGACTTGCCCACAAGGGCCCTCTGTGAACTAATCTCCTGCTGCACCTTAAGAAACCACTCATCCTCAGGCAGATGCTGAATAATGTGTCATCTCAAGTCCACACTCAGAGTCAAGGTTAAGATCTTGTGGCGCCTCCGACTCTATGCATCAACAACCATGTTCTCCTTCCCTTTGATGTAGTAGACATCAAAATCGTACTTGCAAAGAAACTCCATCCAAAGCCGTTGACGGGCATTCAGATTCAGTTGTGTAAATATATACTGAATATTGTGGTGATATGAATGAAGCTCAAAGCGACGACCCAATAAGAAATGTCTCCAACGAACTAGAGCATGAACCACTGCTTCTAACTCCAAATCGTGAGTGGGGTAGTTCAGCTCATGGGTCTTGAGATTTCGCGACTCATATGCGATCACTCTACCACCCTGCATAAGTACGGCTCCCAAACCCTCAAGTGACGCATCCGTGCAAACCATAAAATCTGTTGCAAGATAAGGAACCGCTAAAATGGGAGTGTTGGTAAGACACTCCTTGAGGACCCCAAAGGCCCTCTCACACTGCTCAGTCCATAGAAAACTCTTCCCTTTCCACTGAAAGGAAGTGATGGGGTGTGCTATCTGAGAAAAACCCTCAACAAATCTATGGTAATAACCAGCTAACCCCATAAAACTCCTGACCTCTGTCACACTGGTGGGTGCTGGCCAATCTTCGATAGCCCTGATCTTCGATGGATCTACTAAGATTCCATCACCAGATAGGATATGCCCCAAATACTGTACCTCTATCCTAAAAAATGCACACTTCGCTAAGTTCCTAAAAAGATTTTGCTCCCTCAAACACTGTAGAACCTGACGTAGGTTCTCCTCATGCTCCTCCTCAATCCGTGAATAGATCAAAATGTCATCGAGGAAAATAATCACGAACTGATCCAAATAGGTACGGAACACCCATTCATGAGACTCATGAACACTGCAGGGGCATTCATCAAATCAAAGGGGACCATAGTGAACTCATAGTGGCCATATCGAGTCCGAAAGGCGGTCTTATGGATGCCCGCCTCTGTGATATGCAACTGATAGTAACTGGACTTCAGGTTAATCTTAGAGAACACCCTGGCTCCCTGCATCTGATCGAAGAGATCGTCAATCATGGGCAAAGGTTGACAGTTCTTCACCGTCACCTTATTCAACTGCCTATAATCCATGCATAATCGAAAAGACCCATCCTTCTTCTTCTCAAAGATGACAAGAGCGCCCCAAGGTGAAACGCTCAGTCAGATGTGCCCCTTCTTGAGCAAGTCCTGAAGCTGTAACTTGAGATTTGTGAGCTCATGAGTGGTCATCCTGTATGGTGCACGAGACACTGGTTCGGCACTCGGCACTAAGTCAAGATGAAAGTCTACCTCATGATGGGGTGGCATCCCCGGTAACTCTAGTGGAAACACATCAGCAAACTCTCTCAGGATGGGATGATCATCCAAAGACGCCTCAGGCTCGTCATCTGATCTGTCACTTACTGTAATAGTGAACATCTGGCATCCCTTCCGCATGCAGCGCTTAAGCTGCTAAGCAGATATCATACGCACTGATGTGGGCTTCTACATGCCCACTATCTCCACTGATGTACCATGATCATCTAAGCAACTAATCGCCTTTCGGCGATAATCTAGATTGGCTTGATGAGCTGCAAGCCAATCCGTACCCAAAACCACATCGTAGGACCCTAAGGTCATAACTCTAAGGTCACAAACAGTGGCAAAGGGTCCCAAAGAAATCTCACAATCGTGGACTAAGGCATATACTGTCATCTTGGCCCCTGAGGCCAACTCAACCACCCACCTAACACCCTGCCTAGAAGCCACCAGCCTACAATGCTCCACTAACGATGGAGAAATGAAAGAGTCAGTAGCACCAAAGTCAAAGAGAATAGAAATGGGGACACCCCCTATCATACCTGGTGTCTCAATCACTGATGCCTAAAAATGAGTCTGGCGGTTATCAACCGCTGCGAACATACGGTGGGACCTACCCACATCTCCAACCATCTACTCTGATCCTCCTGCACGAGGCTACCCCTGCTGTAAAGCCCTGTGGACACTCTCTGGCTAGATGTCCTGCTCACCACACACATAACATGGGCCCCTAGCCTGTACCTTTCCAGTCTGAGTCCTACTTGACTGCTGCTATCCAAATCTACCTATGGACCCCTGTGAACCCCTGTATGACTGCTATGACCTCGGGAGTCTCGCAGGTGGTCCCTACTGCCTCTGATCTCTGCGCGGGCCCTGTTGCTGCCAACCTCGATTATGACCCCCATGTGCCCTCTATTGTGGCCTGGGTCTCTACTACTTCTGTAGTTGCTGCTGTGGGGGCCTAGGAGGTAAGGATGCGGAACTAAATCCTCCTCTCTAAGGTGGCGGTGATGGTTTACGGTAAATCTGATGATGTTGTTGTTGCCCACAATCCTGAATCTGAGGGCGTGAACTCTGCCCTCGTTCCTGTATCTCTTCAGCTATGTATGCGTCCTCGGCAGCATCACTCAATGTCTGGGGGTCTGCCATGCGTACAGGCCCTGCTATGCTATGGTTCAATCCTCTGATAAACTTATGAACCAGGAGTTTCTCATCATGGAGATACTCTGCATATCAAGACAACTCGATAAATCTACCCTCATACTGAGCAACGGTAAGTCCTTTCTGCTGAAGGTCGTGAAAATCGTCTATGCGACATTGTCTGTAGTGATCTGATAAATACCGTGCATTGAAGCGCTCAATGAAGGTCTCCTATGTGAGTGTGTCCAATGATAAATGGCATTTGCACTCTTCAGTGCGCCACCAAGTAGCTGCTGCATCTTGCAATAGGTGGACTACCACACGAGCCTTCGTGTTGCCCTCGTAAGGACGCAACGCGAAGCATCTGTCTAAGCTGATGAGCCAGGCCTCTGCCTCAGCTCCCTCTGTGGTCTCGATGAAAGTAGGAGGGTTCAGCCTCAATAAATCCTTGATGGGATCTCCTCTGTCTCTGTGCCCTCTGATAGGCTCATCCGCATAATAATCATAAGGCCTATGAACAATATGCTCTACTCACACTGCCTCCTCACGCCTAGCATGACGTGGAGGGCTCCTACTACGAGCCCTGTCGGCCGATCCAACCTCCTTTGTCATCATATTTGGTACCTCAACATATGGCTCCACACGTGGTGCCTCTCGCAGCTCAATGCGGGGCTCCACATGTGGCTCGACACGTGACTCTGCTCATGGTTCCACGCATGACTCTTCTCGCGGATCATCGCGGGGCTCAACACGTGGCTCTATGTGCGACTCAACTACTGTCGATGGAAGCCTATCTAACACTGCCTGTAGTGCCTGTAATATCTATGGCCCAATGTCTGGTATAGGTAGGGCCGGAGGTGCCTACGGTACCTGTGGGGCCGGCGGTTCCTATCCTTCAGCTGAAGAATCACTGTGCACCTCGACGAATGCAGTGTGGTGGGACTGCGCTCGCCAAACTCATCGAGGAGGCATCCTAAAAAAATGAGGTAACCACAAATTATTCAAAGTTGCAGAAATAATAATGTGCCCTAAACAAACCCAGTGTTTAAACTTGGGCTCTGATACCAAATGTCATGCCCACATTTATCATGCGGTCATGACACACAACACACGTGTCATGTCCACATTTGACATGTGGTCATGACAAGAGTTACGAAAAACTTTTCTACCTATCCCTAGGAACCCCCTCGCACGCGTCTGTGTGCTCGGTGACAATACGCATGAGGCGTAAACATGTCCAACATAATTCGGGAACGTGCATTATCCTATGCCATCCCCTGCATGATGAAAGTCGTCTAGGGGGTATGTGACGCGAAGCGTGCCGCTTTTAGAGTTAGGATGGTTTAATCCGAACCCTGAGTTTCCTAGGTGAGAAGGCGATTTCGTCAAATTCGAAACCAAACCCCATCTCAAAAATAAAATGAAATCGAATAAATAAATATGAAAGTAAATGGCATAATAGACACATGATAAAATGGAGTGGTAAAATGAAAGTCAATAAAATGACGTAAAATTAAAACCCTAAAATCTGGGAAAAATTCGACAGCATAACGCGTTTTCAATAATCGAATTAAAAATTTTAAAACAAAAACTCCAACAAGAATTCAAACAAAATTTTAAAAATAATAATTAAACTTAAAGAAAAAATAAAAATTAAAAAATTAAATACCTTGCCAAGGCCAGTTAAATCGACCTTGCAATAAATATTAAAATTTGAAAATAAAATAATTAAATGACACCAAAAATAAATTTTAAAATTAAGTCTATATACGCCTAAAAATGACACGATTCGGTCTTAATAAATATTCTTAATATTTATTCCCTTCTAATTCTTCTATCAATAAATAAATAAACAAATTTATTTATTCGATTCATATTCTTCTAAGTTAATTAAATATCGAAATATTTAATTACTTCTGAAGTCAAAATTAAATAAAATCTTTTATTTAATTAAATTCTTCCAAACAATTAAATAATTCTTAATTATTTAATTAAATCAAAATCATTCTTCCAATTTTGAATAAATCAAATCAAATTTATTTAAATCCTCTCAATCTCCAAAAATAAAATACAATCAAATATTTTATTTATTCTTCCAAATCATGCACAACAATTAAATAAATTTATTTATTTAATTAGCTTTCTTATCTTCTAATTCTTCAAATATCTTTCAAATCTTCTAAAAATAAGTCTTCCTCTTCATGCACACAAAATTAAATAATTTATTATTTAATTTCTCTCAAATCATGCAAAAGCAAATCTCAAGTCGAGTTATCTATTCAATCAACCTTGTTTTTATCAATATCTCTTAAATTAGAAAAAAACTTTCTAATTTATGAAAAACATATCTTATCTTTAGAAAAGAAAGTAGTTAACTCAAATAAAACAACTTTTGTGTGACACTTGTCTTCTTATTCACGCACATTCCTCAATTGTTCTATACCGTTGATCTTCTTATCAGTTCTATACTGTTGATCTTCATTCTCCCATGTCTATAAATTGAACGTCATTCTTCCATTTCATTCATCCAAGTTTTAAGTATTGTTACTTTGTAGGAATTACAGCGCACATTTGGCACCAATTCCTTCATTGCTTGTGATCACATTTTTTATTACGCACCACTACCATTGTTGTGAAGCTCATCTTCATGGCAGTATTATCATAGCCATTCTCAATTGACATTCTTGAAAGAAAACAAAGAAGTGCACTCTCGGAGGGCCCTATTTCATACATGCAAGATCGATTGTGATAGGCGATCAATGGAAGCTTCAAATTAAGGAGGTTTGCTTTGTTGTTTAACCATTGTTTATTTGAAGTCTCTTTTGTTCACCATTTCATTGAAGTTTTAGGTATCTTGATATTTGATATTATTGATTATTCATTTGAATCCAATTTTCCCTTAACAAAGTTCGATAATAAATATAATTTCAACATTATATTTATTAACCAACTCGAAATTAATAGAGAAAAGGGAAAGATTAAAATACCTATCCCCGTAAAATAATAATAAAATCGACCGAATTAAAAGGCTAAAACGCGCTAGGGAAAATGAAATAAATGTCCCAATTAAATAATTTATAAAAAAGGAACACACTCCCCATTTAAAACAATTTAACCCATTCCCCTAAAAAATACAAATCCACAAAGCACAAAAATTCAAAAAAAAACCCCAATTAAATTAAAACAATTTAAATGAAGCACAAGGGAATTCAAAAATGCTCAAAGGCAAAAATAGAGGGAATAAAATTTCACGTGCACAAGAGAAAAGCAAAATAAAGAATTTAAATTAAATGATAAAACAAATTCCTCACATCTTCACTCAACCCTAACCAATATTCTATTGATTCCTTTTAGAAGCCCTAATATTATTTTATAGTTTCCTTATGGAAACCCTATTCCTTATTTGGTTTTGTCTCTCATTTTGCTTTGTTTCCCCATTCTTGTTTTCTTTTCCTTTATGACTTGCAGGTTGGAGATCTCCTCCACAATGGCTTGGTAGCCATGAAAGCACCTCACGGAGGTATATTTTCTAAGTATACACAGTAGGGTTATTTGTTATTTCTTTTTTTTAAATATATATATATATAGTTAAATCTGAGAATGTAAAATTATGGGTCTCCTTTAAAAAAAAAATAGAGTGATATATATACACACACACACACACACACACATATATACATATTTTATTTTACATGAGATAAAATTTATGTAGAGTTAAGGGAGGCCGTCGGCCGTAAGGTTCTTTGCCGTCGCTGCTATGTTAGGGCGAAGTTAAGTGACAACAGCGTGGGGGAGCTTCGCTGTGGCGGGGTTTTAAACAAGGGTAAGGGATGTGGGGAGGGGACCGAGGGTGGGGGCTCAGCGGCAGCGGCCATGGCCGCCGTCCCCCATACATCTTTTTTTTTTGTTATTCTTTCACAAAATAAACACCGTCCCCTCCCAAAATCTAGGGTTCGGCCTTAACTTCTGGTTTGTTAAGCTTAAAACATTTTGTTTAAATTTAAATATTATCAATTGATTTTGCTTATGTATAAATATATATGCCATGTTGTATATATATATAGTTTAAACAACAGTTTGTTCAATAAAGTAAGATATAAATGCATTTTTTTTAACTATATACATATATATGAATTTATATATATATATACAAAAAAAATAGCAAGTTTGGATAGCCAAATATATATATATATATATATATATATATATAAAACTAACTTTCAAAATAGCAATAATTTTAAATAAGAGAGAATGCTAATTTTCAGTTGTAACATAAAAATAATCCAGTAGCATTCTGTTTTGAGAAATTTAAATATACAAAAATATCTTTTTTTTTAATGAAATTTATAAGTTAGAAATTATAATTTCGTCTACATTTTCAAAAACTTACTTTCATAAACAGCAAACTAATAACATGAAATTTCAATGCAACATAATAGAAAATAATACATTTAAATTTCTCTTTTTTTCTTTTTTTTTACATACACTACAATTTATTCAGCAACACATATTTTTTTTTGTGAAGAACAAAAGACAGCAAGTGTATTTTATTTTGCATTTCTCCTTTACTCATAGATTCAACAACATAGAATAATAACTTCTTTTTTTTTTTTTATAAACCATAATAGTGCTCACATTAGATACTCACACAACAGCCAACATATTGGGTAGAAAATAAACTTGTCAAAATTACAATAGGGTCTCAAAGGCCATGGCTCAAACAGCCAACAAAATAATATTACAACATTAAAATAGACTTCTCCAAAGCTTCATTTCTCCAATAAACACCTACAATAAATACACAACCAAAAAGGGGAGTCAAACCACAACGAAATGCCCTCCTCCCTAATGTAGACCCGCAAGTGGGTCACCCTCGAGTTAGGGAGGTAGGAAACACACGGTTGCACACACACACCACAACAAGCAACACAAAAATAACTATCCAAGAAAGAAGATAACTATCAAAGCCTATGATGAAGAGGAGAGAACTACCAAAGGAACAGTGGTTTTACCCATGCAAGTGGGACCGATAATAAAAAATGTGTGCCAAGTCCTAGATAGGGAGCTCGCCTATAATATTCTCCTAGGTAGACCATGGATTCATGCCATGAAAGTTGTTCCTTCTACTTATCACCAATGCATAAAATTCTCGCATAATGGCAAGCAAGTCACCATCCAAGGAGACCCTGACCCCTTTCAACATTGCAACTCTGTCCTTTCAAAATCCGATTGCATCATACCAAATAATAGAGCATCTACATCCCCTACCCCACAACATGATCATACCTCTGAAGCTTCCTCATCAAAGCCCAAAGAGCAAAAAATTACCATCAAAGAAACTGGAGTTGGGGAATACTCCATTGAGCACAGCCTAAATCTGGCCAAAATGCCTTTATCTCCTAGATCTTTTGGTCAACCCAAGCATTTTCCAAAGCCATATGCTCCTTCTATACCTCCCACAGCTCACTTTGTAAAATGGGGGACATTATCAGATCAGACAGAGGAAAGAGATATCCTACAATGGCTGTATACCGAAGAAGAAGAGAGCACACAATAGGAACCACCTAGGCTCCCAACAAAAATCTATGGGTGAGGTGAATCTATCCTACACAGAATGGGTTACGAAGGACAAGGCCCCATCGGCCTAAGAAAAGAAGGAATTATAGAACCCATTCAACCTTCTTCATCCTCATTAGTTAGAAATACAAAAGGCCTAGGATATAAGGATAAGGGCAAAGCTAAAAAAATGCTTGTCTAGTGGAAATGATCTATACACTTCAAGTGGATAGTGACACATATTCCAATGACTATGAGTGGGATGAGCTAACAGAGCATTCCTACAATGACAAAGAGGTTGATACCATTCAAACTTATAGCCCCTACCGTGAGGGACAAATGCTACGGCATAGGCCATTAGAGTGTGATTTGCTTATCTCTGAGAGCATGACTTTCGAGGAAGGTTCGAGTTCTATCGCAATAAACAACTTGGAGGAAAGTACCATCCTGAACACTCCCCCTACCAATACTCTTAGTATATCTATTCAAACTATCAACGAATCAGATCTATCCTCTTACTCCCTCCCCCTTGTACATCCAGAGCTTATTGACTGGGATCTACGAGGAACCCCGCAACTAGATATGTTCCAAAACGATGATGCTTTAATTGACTACATGGAACTTTGGGACCACCTACCCAAAGGAGATCATAAAGCTAGTTTCTCTATCGAACTTAATACTGTGGCTTATTTCGGAGAGGGTCTCAAGACTTCCAGTCACAAAAATATCAAAATAAAAGCTGGATCTGATGGTGAAAACTGCTTTGCAGCAGTGTCAGGTCCCAAAAAAGTAAAAAGAAAGGATGCATCTGAAGGTGAAAACCCAACTGTGGCACTTGACGATAGAAGGCTTGACACTCTCCCCAATGACATGCACCAGGAGAAGTCTCAGATTGTTGTGGAACCCACAAAGCCGGTTAATATTGGAACAAAGGAACAGCCTAAGATCATTCACTTTGCTAAATCTCTAACCCCACCAGAGAAGACCAAGTTTGTACCATTCTTCAAGAGAAAGCAAGTCAATTTTGCTTGGTCATACACAGATATGCCGGGGTTAGATCCAGATTTGATTCTACACCATCTTCCATTAGATCCAGGAGTGAAACCAGTGAAACAGAAGCTTAGAAAGATGCATCCACACATAACACTGCTTGTAAAAGAAGAACTCAAGAAACTACTAGATGCAAGATTCATCAGAGCTATAGACTATCCAGAATGGGTCTCCAACATTGTACCAGTGTCCAAACCAGATGGCCGAGTCAGACTATGCATTGACTTTAGAGATCTAAACAAAGCTTGCCGCAAGGATGATTTTCCGTTGTCAAATATAGATATCATAGTCGACTTAACAATAGGGCATACCATGTTATCTCTCATGGATGGCTTCTCGGGATATAATCAGATCAGGATAGCACCAGAAGACCAGCATAAGACAACTTTTACTTGTCCATGGGGCACTTTTTGTTAGAATGTCATGCCATTTGGGCTAAAGAATGTAGGAGCCACATATCAATGTGCTATGACCACTATATTTCATGATATGATGCACGTCACCATGGAAGATTATGTAGATGATATCCTAGCAAAGTCACTCACAAGAGAATCACACCTGGATGTGTTAGAGAAGGTCTTTCAGAGACTCCAACAATTCAAAGTCAGGTTGAACCCAAAGAAATGTGTGTTTGGAGTCAGCTCAGGCAAACTCCTAGGTTTTATTGTTTCAGCAAATGGAATAGAGGTGGACCCCACCAAAGTCAAGGCTATTATGGACATGCCACCACCCAAGACTCTTACTCAACTAAGGTCTCTACAAGGCAAGCTACAAGCAATCCGTAGATTCATATCACAACTGGCAGACAAGTGTCAACCATTCAGTCATCTCCTACACAAGAACATTCCATTCAGATGGGATGAGAAATGTGAAGAGGCATTCAACAAACTGAAAGAGTATCTTATGAATCCACCTATTCTCATGCCTCCTATCCAAGGGAAACCATTGATACTATACATATCTGCTACACCAATAGCTCTTGGGGCTCTTCTAGCACAACAAGATTATGAGAATAAAGAAAGAGTCGTCTACTACATCAGTCGCACATTGGTGGGCTATGAGTTGCAATACTCTCAGATAGAAAGATCATGTCTTGCAGTAGTTTTTGCTTCCCAAAAACTTTGACATTATATGCTTGCACATCTAGTCAAACTTGTTGCAAAAATAAATCCACTGAAGTACCTACTAAGAAAAGCAACTCTAACGGGTCGCCTAGCCAAATGGGTAATGCTCCTAAGTGAATACGACGTTGAGTATGTAGATAGAAAAACTATCAAAGGGCAAGTCATTGTTGATCAGTTAGCAGATGCACCATTACAGGACACCAAACTGATGCAATTTGAATTTCCAGATGAATCCTTATTCAATATATCAACACATTCCTGGAAACTGTACTTTGATGGGTCCTACACAAACCATGGATCGGGGGCAGGAATCTTGTTTGTAACTCCTCATGGCGACACAATACCAAAGTCTTACCGTCTATTATTTCCATGTACAAACAACATAGCAGAATATGAAGCCTTAGTCATTGGTCTTAATATGGCAACAGAATGGAAAATCAAAGAGCTACATGTCTATGGTGATTCTCAACTAGTAATAAATCAGGCCAATGATGATTACCAAACCAAAGATGAAAAGCTTGTCCCATACAAGCGCATGATCGAGGACTTCAAAGATTACTTTGTGATCATCTCTTTTGAGCAGATACCTCAGATTGAGAACAAAGCAACAGATGCCATGGCGACCGTTGCCTCTCTTCTCAAGATACCAAAGAATGAGTCACGATACGAGTTCTTAGTGGAAGCTATTCAACAACCAGCTCATGATCTTCCTTAAATCCATTCCATATGCCTTTTAGTTGGATTTGATTCACCTTGGTACGGTAAGATTTATACTTACCTCAAGGACAACACCCTCCCATCTGACTTATCTTCAAACTAATGATGAACCTTTATACGCCAAACCTCTTGCTATACCATTATTGCCAACACCCTGTACCAACGTGGTCTAGATGGTACTTTACTTCGTTGTTTAGAATGAGAAGAATTCCAAACTGCCTTACAAGACGTACACGAAGGGATTTGCAAAACATAGTCTAGCGGTTCTTCCTTGGCTAAGAAACTCATGCGTTTGGGTTATTACTGGCTGAACATGGAAACAGATTCATATCAGTTTGTGAAGAAGTGCAAGCAGTGCCAAATACATGGCAACCTGATACATGCACCAGCTCAAGAGTTGAGACCTTTAACAACACATTGGCCCTTTTGTCAATGGGGACTTGACCTTGTGGGAAAGATCTATCCACCCTCATCCAACGACCACAAATTCATAATAACTGCCACTGGGTACTTTACTAAGTGGATTGAAGCCATCCCCCTCACCACCGTCATAGGTAAGCAAATCTCCTCATTCATCCTGAATTACCTCATCTGCAGATACGGAATTCCCTCATCCATTATCACGGATAACGGAAGACCCTTCAAAAACTAGGACGTCCAAGAACTCTGTGACCGATTCAAAATCCAAGACCGTTTCTCTATGCCCTATTACCCCTAAGGCAACGGTCAAGCTGAAGCATCCAACAAGACCATCTTGAAACTCCTCGAGAAGACAATCAATGATGCTGGCTGTGATTGGCACATCTAACTCAATCCCGCTCTGTGGGCCTACAAAACTAGTATATGCACTCCCACAGGTGCTACACCCTACGCCCTTGTCTATGGCTCAGAAGCTATCCTCCCCATAGAGGTCGAATTACAATCTCTCAGGGTGTCGTTAAAAGGTCTCATATCAGATGAAGAGTACAGAGTCTCCAGATTGCAAGAACTAGAGTTGCTAGAGGAAAGGAGACAGAAAGCCTTTGACCATCTCAAAGCATATCAACAAATGATGTCACGAAGCTATAACCACAGAGTTCGCCCAAGAGTCTTTAAGGTTGGAGATCTGGTACTTAAAGAGAATCCCCGCAATCAACAGGATAGAGAAAAAAAAGGCAAGTTTGAACCCAACTGGCTTGGGCCTTATGTGATCATAGCTGTTTATGGATCGAGGGCATATCAGTTGGCGACGTCAGAGGGTGAGCTATTGGATGACCCAATCAACAGCATGCATCTTTGTCGGTTCTATACCTAGGAGAACCCCAATGTAAGGGGGGCATAAAATACAAAAAAAATCAGAAAAATACAAAAAAAAAATCAAAAATCAGAAAAATACAAAAAAAAACATCAAAAATTTGGAAAAGTACAAATAGGCGCCTTGGATACGTATCATGATGAAAACCTGGCAAACAAGCGTCATGCATACTTTCTAGCTTTTTGTGCAAATAAAAGCAAGTGGTGAAAACCCGGTAAGCCGGCGTTACTGATGAACCGCTTCCTCCATCTTTGAGAAACCAATCACCTTGTGTCCATTCTTCCTTGTGTCCCATTTGATCCATATCCGTTCCATAATAAAATCCTAACGATAACCTATCATGGCTTGATACTCTATCTCTTTGTTGCCTTGTCAACCAAGGTTTTATCCCATATCCTATCCATAGTGTCAATCTGGCATAGTGTCTCTCGTTAGTATCCATGGTCCAAGTCCATCAACTACGTTGCCTCTGCGTTGTCACGTAGGCAAGGCCATTTCTCAAATGCGCCCCCAAGGCTCCATTGTCCCATCCGTCGTGTGTCAATCCTTTTATCTTTCTAAGTCCACACCACTTCCTACCACCTAGGTCTTAGGTCCGCTAGGGTCTACCCCGAACTATGTTGCCTCTGTGTCGTCACGTAGGCAAGGCCATTTAGCAATGAGCCCCTGAGGCACTAGGTCAGTCCCTTAGGGTCCGTCTCAACAATAAAGATTATGGAATCTCCTCACCAGGCAAGCAAGCGCAAGCAAAGCCCGCTTTCAAGCATAAATTTTGATGCAACACCTTAACCTATCCAAAGCAAAGCAAACAAACTCCTAAGGCTTTCTAAATGATTTTTACCCAAATTATGGCAAGAGACAAACACATCTAAATGCAAAAATGTTTTGTGGATTGGAAACATGGTTAAAAATACAGAGTCTTGATTTCTGCTATCATGCCTTTCTATGCTACTCGAGGATGGTAAAAGCTAGAGATGCTATGATGGGGGCATGATTATTTTCTTTGTTTATTGATTGTAGATTAAACTTTAGTAATGTGAAGCCTTGTCTAACGACATGATCGGCAAAAGATCATCGAGGACATCAAAGGTCTAACATGAACGGGGGCAATCCTTAACTGTTGATACGCAAGAAATACTCAGGTTATCTTAGTTCAATTATACCTCGATGCTTGTATTAACTTGCTAAATCAAAATCCATGTAAGCAATGCTCAGGTCATCTCGGTTCAATTATACCTAGATGCTTGTATTAACTTACAACATTCGGAAAAAGTACCAAAAAAATCACCCAATGATGAAATAAGCACTTCAAAATACTTGCACCATCAAGATGTCAAAATCAAAACATCCATCATACATCCATATCCCATGCAATAAATGATCTAAACAATGTAGAGTAACAATACAAAGTCAAAGCTTGTGAATCTGTCTATCGAGTCATTCTTTTAATCATTCTTCTATCTACCATTACGTCATCTCTGTGTCGATGGAGTACATTTGGACATCACGAAAATGTAGCATATAGTTGCATATCATATCATATGAGATAGTCATTTACATGATTAAATCAGTTGCATACATAGTAAGTGCATCAAGTCGTCCATATATAGTCTGTTGCAATCATCATATAGTGTCAATGGAAAAAAAATTAAAAACATAGATAAGTGCATTGTATAAAGTTGCATAATCATATAGATACCATTTTGCATTCACACACATTAGAGACGTCAAGTAAAACATCCAAGTCTGCATTAGGTCATATAGCATCACATAACATCATATGAAAATCTACATTAGATAAACATGTGCATCGCATCATACAAATAGAAATGCATCATAGCTCATACATATAGAGAGAAACAAAATAGCTGCATCATCATATAAATATCATAAAAACGTGTCCAAATGTACAATATCAAGTGGTCCATCTCTGAGTTAATGTCATATACAATAAATACATCCCAAGGATGGTGATAAATGTCTCAAAATGCAAAAAAGTGGTACACAAGTATCCAGCTATCTGAGCCATCAAAAAGTACAGAAGATCCAAAATCTACAAGTCTCTGCTATCCCTGCTGCTACCGGCAGTATCTCTCGTATCCCCTCCTCTGCTGGCCCCAGACTGCTATGGACCCACCATAGAGGCTCCTGACCTCAATCCACCTGCTCTCTAGGGAGCCATAGACTAGCTCCTATAGCTCGAGGCCCTCTACCTAGCTGGCACGACACCATGGTATAAGCCTCGTTAATAATGTGCCTAAGCCTGCGCTTTGACAAGCTCACCCTGTACCTGCACTAGTTGTGTCTATTCCTGCGCTAGATGTGCCTGTGCCTAGTGTACTTGCCCAACCAAAAAACTACTCGTCGCGTCTATCCCCAGGGCTGCCACCACAGTATCCCGCTCTACTTAGATAACTCGTATCCGCGCATCTACCATGTCTCTCTCTAGTGGGCCCCGTAATAAACTCTGCATCTGTCTCTCACCGAGCATCAGCCATCTTGAGCTGTGCCCGCAGTTGCCTAACCTGTCCTCTCAAAGTAGCTATAGACCTCTCCTGGACATCTGACTGTGCTGGACCCTGGGCTGCCTATGCCTATCCCCGCCCCTGTGGCTGGGGCCCCTGCTGCTATGCCACCTGCTGAGGTGGCGACATCTGTACCTGCGGTGCCTGCTGTGAGACCTGTGGTGGCACTGTCTGCTGGGGGTGGGAAGGTCCCTCCCCGCCTCTCCTCCTCTGTCTGGGTCGACCTCCATCGTCTCCATCATCTCCCCCATCTCTGCCACCTCCCCGTCCACCCCTCCTCCTCCCAACCTGGCCCTCGTCATCTGAATCTGCCTCGTCTATACGAGGCACCAGCACCCGGGGCCCTGAATATCTCAGAAATGGGTGGGCAGTGAACCAATCCTCATAATCCTAGGTCATCCCAGCATCTGCAATCCCCCTCCTCATATCCCAGGTGACGTAAGGCGTCTACCAAAACTCTACCAATGCCTCCTCATAGGATGCCATCGGTCCCCATCTGAGCCTCTCAACATGAGTCCTCGCAAATTGAGCCTGCCCCTATGGCATGCCCTGCCTCCTCCCAAATTGTCACTGTACTCAGTTGACAATCTACCGCTCCAAGATAAATCATGTCCGCCCAATCAGTCACCACATCTAATAGCAATAAGGTAGCTCATCTGCCTCATCGTCCCATGGCTCGCAGTCTAGGTATGGCTGCCATACGACAATGTCTACTCCATCCAAAGCATGTCGCCAGTACTCAAGCTTCGCTAGCCTATGCTGGGAAATCACTCCTGTGTAGCCATAGCTATATGGCTCTCCTCTCTGTCTACCAAACACACATATCGGTCTGGTGATCGCTATATGCTCCCATAGCCAAAACTGTAGCAATGACACGCTTGTAGATAGGCTCACACCCCTATGATATACCACCTAATGCATGTCGTGGTATAGGTGCGCTAGTACACAAACACCCCAAGCATACCGAGTGCCCTCTGTAATCATCTGCTCCATAATCCAACCCCATCCAATGGGGAACCCGTGTGATCTCCTATTAGGGCATACCACGCCTCCGATCAATCCTGCTACAATCCCTGGGAAGTAGTCATAATAGTCATATCCTGCCAGGAGATGACCTACCCAACCAACTTGGGGTCATTGAACACTCGCCTGCACTCAGCAAGTCCTGCGTCTCTCTATGGATCATACTCCACCAGCTCACCCTGAATGGGTAAGTGAGGAATCCTATACATGTCCTCCAATGTAACGATTATCTC
This sequence comes from Cunninghamia lanceolata, assembly GCA_027924645.1. Taxonomy (NCBI): domain Eukaryota; kingdom Viridiplantae; phylum Streptophyta; class Pinopsida; order Cupressales; family Cupressaceae; genus Cunninghamia; species Cunninghamia lanceolata. The sequence goes on along the minus strand of BSBN01001567.1, from coordinate 14,409,492 downwards.
ACTAGTAGGGAAGTGGAAGGTCCCATCCTCACTATGGAACCTCTCCACTGCAGCAGTCAGCAACCCGCAGTTCGCCCGAACCTCGGGCATGAAGTAAATGTAATCAAGTCCCATCATGTCAAGCACCTCTCTATCCATCTCTGTCAGCATGTGTCTCTGCAACATAGGCATAGGGAACTGCTCCCTCAACTGAAGCGTATCTCGTATATCCTCATGCAAGCATGCAAAGCAAGGCATCAACCTAAAAGCTGCAAGTACCATACTCAACATATCTATAGAAACATATCAACTAACTTAGCATATCAAATTAATCAAAATAGCACACTACATCTCTTGACTAGATTCTTGCAATCTCAGAGATAGCTTATCAATTGACGCGTCAAACAGGATGCCAATCGAGTCAATTTTGTTAAGTAAAACTACCTATCTATATCATATGCGCTATAACAGGTGGTATATGCACCATTTCCTCGCAAATGTGCCATTTCATTACAGATGCGTCACTTCTAACAAGTGCACCGCAAGAATCCATGCATGCACCGTCCTATACTGTGAATGCGTTGTCCCGTCAAATGCGCCGCTACATACTGTGAATGCGTTGCAGAACTATGCATGTGCCGCCTAATCTCATGCATGCACTACTTGAGTGTATGTGTTGTTTCATATCATACATGCGCTACAGAACTACCTATGCGCAGTTTTGCATGGCATATGCGCCACACTATGTTTCAGTGCATTTGTCTATCTTAATTTTCTCCTAACATTTATTGCTATCAAACTCGATCCTAGGAGAATTTTTTTGAGATACATACCGGGGGTCCTGCCTCTGCTGGCCGGTCGAATTGACGGATGCGCTCGAACTGATGCTCCTCGCGTGGAATGTCCATCCTCGTGCTGATTGTTGTATGCTCTATGCTCCTCTATGCTCTCCAAAGTAAATCAAACTAAGACAAGTGTGCAAATGAATTGTCTTGTGGACCCAGCTCCTATATATAGCATGCAAACCCTAAATTGGCTAGGTGGTGACTACGACTACTTCCCGCGCCCGTTTCTTCTAGTTTTCTTCCCGTTTCTCTGAAACGCGTCTTATTTTCTTCAAACCTAACCAAGTTTTCCCTTCGTCTTCATGAGATTGTCCGTCTCTCGTCCTTCTGCCTTCTTCTCGTCCAATCTACCAAGGGGACATCCTGTCGTCATAACCTGTACTAGGGGCAAACTGGGGCATGTATCATTATCAGACTATTTATTCTTTGAAGCAACGCCATATACTGCATTGCATCAAAGAGGGGCAAAATGTATACGCCTAAAAATGACACGATTCGGTCTAAATAAATATTCTTAATATTTATTCCCTTCTAATTCTTCTATCAATAAATAAATAAACAAATTTATTTATTTGATTCACATTCTTCTAAGTTAATTAAATATCGAAATATTTAATTACTTCTTCTAAAGTCAAAATTAAATAAAATCATTTATTTAATTAAATTCTTCCAAACAATTAAATAATTCTTAATTATTTAATTAAATCAAAATCATTCTTCCAAATTTGAATAAATCAAATCAAATTTATTTAAATCCTGTCAATTTCCAAAAATAAAATACAATCAAATATTTTATTTATTCTTCCAAATCATGCACAACAATTAAATAAATTTATTTATTTAATTAGCTTTCATATCTTCTAATTCTTCAAATATCTTCCAAATCTTCTAAAAATAAGTCTTCCTCTTTATGCACACAAAATTAAATAATTTATTATTTAATTTCTCTCAAATCATTCAAAAGTAAATCTCAAGTTGAGTTATCTATTCAATCAACCTTGTTTTTATCAATATCTCTTAAATTAGAAAAAAAAATTTCTAATTTATGAAAAGTATATCTTATCTTTAGAAAAGAAAGTAGTTAACTCAAATAAAACAGCTTTTGTATGACACTTGTCTTCTTCTTATTCGCGCACATTCCTCAACTGTTCTATATCGTTGATCTTCTCATCCGTTCTATACCGTTGATCTTCATTCTCCCAAGTCTATAAATTGAACCTCATTCTTCCATTTCATTCATCCAAGCTTTAAGTATTGTTACTCTGCAGGAATTACAGCGCACCTTTGGCACCAATTCCTTCATTGCTTGTGATCACATTCATTATTACGCATCACTACCATTGTTGTGAAGCTCATCTTCATGGCGGTATTATCATAGCCATTCGCAATTGACATTCTTGAAAGAAAGCAAAGAAATGCACTCTCTGAGGGCCCTATTTCATACATGCAAGATCGATTGTGATAGGCGATCAATGGAAGCTTCGAATTAAGAAGGTTTGCTTTGTTGTTTAACCATTGTTTATTTGAATTCTCTTTTGTTCACCATTTCATTGAAGTTTTAGGTATCTTGATATTTGATATTATTGATTATTCATTTGAATCTAATTTTTCCTTAACGAAGTCTAATAATAAATATAATTTCAACATTATATTTATTAACCAACTCGAAATTAATAGAGAAAAGGGAAAGATTAAAATACCTCTCCTCGTAAAATAATAATTAAATCGACTGAATTAAAAGGCTAAAACGCGCTAGGAAAAATGAAATAAATGTCCCGATTAAATAATTTATAAAAAGGGAACACACTCCCCATTTAAAACAATTTAACCCATTCCCCTAAAAAAAATACATTTCCACAAAGTACATAAATTAAAAAAAAAAACCCAATTAAATTAAAACAATTTAAATGAAGCATAAGGGAATTCAAAAATGCCGAAGGGCAAAAATAGAGGGAATAAAATTATCGTGCACAAGAGAAAAGCAAAATAGAGAATTTAAATTAAATGATAAAACAAATTCCTCACATCTTCACTCAACCCTAACCAATATTCTATTGATTTCTTTTAGAAGCCCTAATATTATTTTATAGTTTCCTTATGGAAACCCTATTCCTTCTTTGATTTTATCTCTCATTTTGCTTTGTTTCCCCATTCTTGTTTTCTTTTCCTTCGTGACTTGCAGGTTGGAGATCTCCTCCACAATGGCTTGGTAGCCATGAAAGTACCTCACGGAGGTATATTTTCTGAGTATACACAGTAGGGTTATTTGTTATTTCTTTTTTTTTATATATATATAGTTAAATCTGAGAATGTAAAATTATGGGTCTCCTTTAAAAAAAAATAGTGATATATATATAATTTTATAGTAAATAAAATTTATGTAGAGTTAAGGGAGGCCATCAGCCGTAAGGTTCTCTGCCGCCGCCGCTATGTTAGGGCAGAGTTAAGTGACAACGGCGTGGGAGAGCTTCGCTGTGGCGAGGTTTTAAACAAGGGTAAGGGATGTGGGGATGGGGCCGAGGGTGCGGGCTCAGCAGCGGCGGCCATGGCTGACGTCCCCCATACATCTTTTTTTTTTGTTATTCTTTCACAAAATAAACACCGCCCCCTCCCAAAATCTAGGGTTCCGCCTTAACTTCTGGTTTGTTAAGCTTAAAACATTTTGTTTAAATTTAAATATTATCAGTTGATTTTGCTTTTGTATAAATATATACGCCATGTTGTATTTATATATACAGTTTAAACAACAGTTTGTTCAATAAAGTAAGATATAAATGCATTTTTTTAACTATATATATATATATTAAACTAGCTTTCAAAATGGCAATAATTTTAAATAAAAGAGAATACTAATTTTCAGTTGTAACATAAAAATAATCCAGTAGTATTCTGTTTTGAGAAATTTAAATATACAGAAATATCTTTTTTTTTGAATGAAATCTATAAGTTAGAAATTATCTACATTTTCAACAACTTAATTTCATAAACAACAAACTAATAACATGAAATTTCAATGCAACATAACAGAAAATAATACATTTAAATTTCTCTCTTTTTTTTTTTTGGCATACACTACAATTTATTCAGCAACACATATTTTTTTTTGTGAAGAACAAAAGACAGCAAGCGTATTTTCTTTTGCATTTCTCCTTTACTCATAGACTCAACAACATAGAATAATAACTTTTTTTTTATAAACCATAATAGTGCTCATATTAGATACTCACACAACAGCCAACATATTGGGTAGAAAATAAACTTGTCAAAATTACAATAGGGCCTCAAAGGCGATTGCTCAAACAGCCAACAAAATAATATTACAACAACATTAAAATAGACTTCTCCAAAGCTCCATTTCTCCAATAAACACCTGCAATAAATACACAACCAAAAAGGGGAATCAAACCACAACGAAATGCCCTCCTCCCTATCATAGACCCGCAAGTGGGTCACCCCTGAGCTAGGGAGGTAGGAAACACACGGTTGCACACACACCACAACAAGCAACACAAAAATAACTCAGCAATAACCCAAGGATTAACACAACAAAACTCATGAAAATGAGTTTGATGGGCGTAGGGAATGGACCCCTCTACTCAAAAGGCCACACCAAAAATATCAAAACACCAAGTCTCATGGCCTCAAGCCAAAAACCTCCAAAAGCACTTATCTCCAAATATCTCCAAAAACTGTCATGGCACTCTTGCCATCAAAATGATCTCAACACCAAGAAAAAGCCCTCAAGACTATAAGTAGCACAAAGATGGGGGTGACCTCGAGGAGGTTCACTCTCCCCTACCCCAAACAAGTTGAGCCTTACCTCCAAATGGAGGTGCTCTCACCAAACTCCTAACCCACATAAAAAAGAAAATAACAACAACAAAATTCCACAAACACAACATAAATGAAAATGCAAGGATCAAAGAACAAGGTCACGGAGCTTACGTTCAAAAGCCCTTAAAATGGAAGCACATTTGGTGAAGAGCTCCAAGCTTCTCCAAATCTTCGAATCTCCAAAATTATCTCCAACTCCCAAAAGAAACTCTAAGAATAGAAAGAAAATCCCAAAATGCAAGAACCCCACACTCCTCAACAAGAGGAGGTAATATAGACCTTCTAAACTGGCCTTGAGGAATGAGAAGGTGACACTTGTCACCTTCTCCCTCCTCTTCCCATGCCACTTGTGACAAGGTGTCGTTGTACCTCATCATTTAATCTATTTTTCAGATGTCAAAGAACTAGGGCTGTGTCCATGGCTGTCTACAACTAGGGATTCTATAGTTACCAGTTTATTACTAGTCCTAATTTTAAAAGAAAGATTAATCTAACTGCTTGTTGAATAAATGTAATGAATGCTGGAAAACAGAATGAAAACAGGAAATATACTCAAAGCAAAGAAACAATAACATGCATCTATCTATTAAAACAGGAAACACCTTTCTAAAAGAAAATTGAAACAATAAAACAGTAATACTAGCCTCCTGCCCGAGTGGTGAGAGTGGGCCCTTGCTCCACACCCTTGAGGCTGAAGGCTATAGCAGGAAATCAGCACAAAAGATGATCAAAACTAAATTCAGTCCAATTCATTCATTTCTGCATTCATGAAAATATGGCTATAACAGAACTGAGATCTTCCAGAATCAGAATAAATTTATCATTATTGTTCTATTACTATTTCTGAGAGTATATATAAAAAAATGAGTGATGATATATCACTGAACTTATCTATCAGTCTTTCTGGGAGATGACACCATCTCTTATTTGTACTTAACTGTTTAACTTATGAAAAATCACCATGCCAGAAAGGTAGACTTGAGTGGAACAGAAGTCCACTCAGAGGTCTAAGTTTAAGTCATAATACACTTGGGCATCAAAGCCCTGAAAATAAGGATATTGGATTAGTTCAATTCGTAACTCATGCAAAATCTTTGAAAAGATAAAACTTCAGCAGTTTAACTGATAGTTGACACTTCACCACTCAGGTGATGATTTGAGTGAAGTGAGGGAGTATTAGGATCGCTGCTGAAGTGTCTGGTCGACAGCTCTGCTTGGAAACATGCCCTGTTCTCAGGAGGCGCCGAAGATAACTGTTCTTGTCTGCAGCTCCGGAGATAGCTGTTCCTGCCTACAGCTCCAGAGATATTCTAGACTCTCGCAGAGCTCTGGAGAGTCATTCTCCAAATCTTCAAAACTTCAGGTGTTACTGTTCTTTGTTATTGTCTCCGGAGATCATTGAAGACGATCTCCGGAGATGCACAAAATCATTGTTCCTGGCATCTACACCTGCTGATTCAAAAAGAGAGAAATTCTGTATTTTTCCAGTAATCCCACGCACATTAGTCACCTTAATCAGAAATTCTAATCTCAAGTAATCTATCTTAATTAATCACGAAATAGAACAATCTTGCTAACTTATTTGAGTGCAGACACAAGGAAGATGAACTGAAAAAAGGGGAAAAAGAAGAGGCAAAAAGGTGTATTTCATGAGTGCAATTTGGCACTCATCATCCCCCCCATACCTAAGGTTTGGCAGGTCCTCCTGCTTTTCACATCCTAGATTTATTTTGGCAAAGCAATCTGTCAGTCAGGCTATACTCCTGGAGATAGGTTGTCCAAGTGGTTCTGTTGGTGTTATCATTTCCTCTGTACTTGTCAACTTGCTTCATCCAGTCTTGCAATTTTTCATCTTCCAGTTGTTCTATCCATACAGGGAGTGGTTCAATTATCAGAGGAGGTCTGAACTGTCCACCTATCCATTCCTGCTTATGTTTATCCATCAATTTGGATATCATCTTTGCCTTTCTCATGAATAGTCTCAGGTTTGCAGGGGTGACCACCTCTCTAAGCTTTTGCTCTGGGGTCAAAATATTCCATCTCCTCTTTGCTACAACAAGTACAGGATTTGCTAAATTAATCATAAAAAGACCAAAGTCAATGGAGCATTCCTGCAAACTTTTCAGGTATAAAGGCAATATGCTGGTTGCACTTGCAGGATGATAGATAAGGGACCTGAATTGGGTCTGAAAAGCAAAAGGATTGGGACATTCTTTCTGATGAGGAGATCTGTTTTTGAATCCTTTTGAAGATGATCTTCCATCCTTTCGTTCCAGATCTGGTGGTTTGTCATGAGGGACATGAATGCCTTAAGTTGGCATTCTCCCACAAAGTGATTAATCATGAAGGCTATATCATTAATGCAGAACCCATGTAAGTATAATTCACATAGGAAGTTTTTGTCTTCATCATTGCTCCTGGTGTAAGCTACCATGAAACCTTCTGCTGTTTCGGTATCCTCAATTATGTCAGACAGGACTACGGAGAGTTTCCTTTGCAGTACCCTTTCCTGTAGGAACATTGAATAGCTGGCACTTGGAGGCCTGCAGGATAGAATTTCTGAGGAAAGGGAGGCCATTTGAATGATTTTGCTTTCCAAAGTTGCTATTCTCTCTGCTCTGGCAGTGACTGCCCTTTGTAATTGCAACATTGGCTTGGAGGCCTCAATTTCCCTACACCTTTCCTCCCAATGAAACAGGGCTTTGGGAATGTCAATGGGGATTGGACCCACATAGGCATCTATTTGAATTTCCTGTTCATTGGTTGCCCTTGGGCCAGATAGTTCTTGAATATATTCTTCTTGGTCATCCAATCTGTTATTGGCCCAAGTTAATTGTTTATCCTGGCTTTGCACCTTTTCAATCAGTGCTGCCATTACTGTGAGACCGTTGTCTCTGGCCATGGTGAGCTCAGAAACCTTTTGTGCTGTTTCTTTTTCGTTTTCTTCCATCACTTTTGCTGCCTCACGTTTCTGTGCTTCCAACTCTGCCTCCTTCTCCTGGATGATTCTGTCCTTGTTTTGGAGGTCTGTTTGGATATTTCCAATAGTTTGCTTCAGCTCCATCTCCATCTCTACTCTGACCTTCTTGAGGTCAGTAATAATCAAATTCTTTCCCCAGAGCATTCTTTTTAAATTTTTAATTTCTTCCATTAATTGTTGCTCTGTTGAGATTTCTATATCCTCTTGGTCAGAGGGATGAGCTAGAGTTTCTGCCTCTGTTTTCTGTGGCTGTTGGCTAATTATCAATATTATCCATGGCCACCTGCCCTGTTTCTCCCAATGTATCCATGTGCCCTGTTTCTCCTTCAGCAGTGTTCCTGACTTGAGGATCCTCTGCTGTTGCTGGCACTGATGAAGGTCCTGCTTTGTCCTCGTATGAGCTCAATTCTAGGAGTGCCTCAGCAAGCAGGGCAGTATCCTTCTCAGCTTGTGAGAGCTACCTCTTCCTTTTGCTTCTCCGAAGCACAGGTGGGACAGGTGCCTCTGAAGCAGGTCTCCCTTCCTCAGAATCTAAGGAGATAGTAACAGTTGGTAAGTTTCCTGTCTCCGGAGCACATGGTGGTGTTGAAACTGAACTTGACTCCACATGAACAGATGGTGCTGGAGAATTTTTACTTTGCTTCCTTTTCTTGACCAGAGTTACCTCATCTGAATCATGGGATGGTTCTTCAACCCACCATCTTTTCTCAATTCCCTGTCCGGACTCTCCCTCTGTTAACTCCTTAGGCCAAGATTCCTCTGGTAGAGTCATTTTTCGCCTGACCGACCGAGTCATGTATAGAGGTCGTGTAGGAGCAGGTTCTGCAATTTGTTTACCTTTCCCCTTTTTGTCAGGAACAGGGGCTACAGATGATGTAGCCTCCTGTGAGGGTGATGTCCCTTTGTGAACAGTTGTGGAGGAGGTTGTAGGCTCAGTTTCCTCATCCTAGTGAGAGGGAGAACTCTCACCTTCTGTTTGTGTTATCTCTGGTTCTCTGACCTGAGGGTTATGCTCAAGAAAGTTCTGCAATAGGTCTTCTCCATTGGCCTGAGATAGGAAGTGGTGCTTTACTATCAGAAAGATGAGGCCATGATGTTTCATGGGTACCTTACCCTACTGGTATTTCTCTGCAATTGCCCTGATGGCAAAATACAGGAAATTGGGGATATTTATGTTATATTCAGGGTGCCTATTTCCATGTCTGAGAAAAATCAACATTTTCATTATGGGCCCTAAAACTATGGAGAATTGGCCATCACAGGTAAAGTACTTCATTAACCAGGTAGCAACAGTTGCCCAAGGGTTTGGGAGAGTGGACCTCAAAATTCCTTTGACCTCATTCTTATTCATATGCAATTGAATAGCAGGTTCACCACGAACAAAAAAAAAATTGAATTAAATCAGTATACAAGGTTTTCAGGTGGTAGAACCTCTCACCTTGTTCAGGGAGTCCAGAAATGTGGCTGATAATTGTGGAGGAGAGACTGATTTAGTTTCCTCTCACAGTGGTCTGGTTGTTTCTTAAATTCCTAAGGAATTCGTCCACAATATCCTCCTGAAACCCTTCGAACTTGTCTAGGAAATCTAACCATCCAGCAGCCCTTAAAATGTTTGCTGCAGCTGCATCCTTCAGAAGACCCGCAGTATTTTCTGGCTCAGACTTTTTCTTGACCCCCATTGCTGAATTGATGGCACTTTCTATGTTTTATTCTTTTACTTCCCCAATATGCGGTCTATCTGTCCCTCTTATCTCTGTGGGCTCCGAAGTATTGTTCAAATTGCTCTGTAGACTCCGGAGAGTTGGTTAATTTATCTTATGCTTCAGTCTATTCTGGAGGTTTGAATGGGGGATGCTATTGTTTTCAAGCTGGACTTATGCAGATGGGTTAAAGGACCAAGGCAGCCATAAATGTAACGGATTGACAAGGCACTCCGGAGGTAAGGTGGCATTAAGGCACAGATGGCAGCATGCTTGGATGTAAAAAAGGAAATGACAGTGGAGGGACGTGTCATCTTGGCAGCACCCAAAATAGAAAGACAGGACAGTTACTAATTAATGATCAATTAAAAACAGATTTACCTGGATCAGTTTTAATGATGAGGCGATGTACACGGGAGAAATGTTGTGCCATTTTAGAAACTGCATGCGTCGTGGCATTTAAGCAGCGGCCTGAAATGACATCCACTTCCTACTTGCACGCAACCTGCAATCATTGCACTGAGTGGCACTAAAATCCACGCCCATGGGTGATGTCAGTGTCGGCTCGTGGACACTCCTGCAATTATTAGTATTCTAATTTAATTATGCTTTGCGATGAAGTAGAAGATGAGTCATGATGACCTCATCATACGAGTTGTCTACTTTACCACCTGGAGAGGTGGGTACCTCCCTTATTATGGAAACTGACGATGTTATTATCAGAGTGCCAGAGGTGCTCCTAATTGGAAAGCGTTGGAGGTGCTCCTTATTGGAAAGCGCCAGAGATGCTCTCATTTGAGAAGCGCCAGAGATACATTGGGCCAATTTCTGGCAACTAATCATATCCGGAGCTTAATTATTTCAACTGTCCTGAAGAAGGGAACCACCATTTTACTGGTTTTCAGAATGTCATTCAATCCAACACCGTGACAGAGGAGGTATCCCCTGTATCAAAACACAGATCATTTAGAAACTCTTCTTTAGTAGATGGTCTTTTATAGAGCTTTATCCGGTGACCATTTACTAGAAATATGTTTGTGCTCCCATCAATTGGTTGCAGTAATACAGTTCCATTTCCAAACACTTCCTTTATTTGATAAGGACCCAGCTAGTGAGTCTGCAATTTCCCTTTGAATTCTTTGAATTTAGAATCATAAAGAAGAACCCAATCTCCTTGTTGAAATGTTCTCCTCTTAATATGTTGGTCATGCCATTGTTTCCTTTGGTACTGAACCAGTTCTGTTTGCTGAATGGCTTCTGTCTGAATCTCATCCAACTCGTTGAGCTGAAGAATTCTGTTCTGCTGAATTGTAGATAATGGCAGCCCAACATCCAATACAGTTTTAAGTGTTTGGAGTTCAAATTCTATAGATAGTAGAGGCTTTTTCCCATAAACCAATTCATATGGTGAAAACTTTGTTGTGAACTTCCAAGTGGTGTTGTAAGCCCAAACTGCTTCAGGTAGTCTATTAGCCCAATCTTTTATGTTCATTGCCACTATCCTTGTTAGGATATTCTCAAGTTCTCTGTTAGTTACTTCTACCTACCCATTTGCTTGAGGATGGTAAGGTGAAGATTTTCTGTGCTTGACTTGGTATAAATCTGTGAATGCCTTGATTACCTGTGAAGTAAATTGAGGTCCTCTGTCTGAAACTATTGATTTTGGGGCTCCAAATCTCAAGAAAATTTTATTGTAAAGGAAATCAACAACTTTTTCTTCTCTTGCAAACTGTAATGCTTGAACCTCAGCCCACTTAGTAACATAGTCTGTGCATACTAGAATATACTCCTTGCCTGATGATGGCGGTGAAATTGGTCCCACAAAGTCTAGACCCCATTGCTCAAATGGTTCCATCATGACTTGAGGATGTAGCAGCATTTCCTAGGTAAAGGTGGGCTGCCCCATCCTTTAGCACTGGTCACAGTGCTGCACATACTTATTTGTGTCTTTATGAAGAGAAGGCCAGTAGTAACCAGCTCCAAGGATCTTGTGGACTGTCCTATGGAAAGAGTAGTGGCCACCAGATGGTTCATCATGACATGCTCTCAACACATCAAAAGTCTCATCAGCCTTCAAGCACCTGCGTAGAATGAAATCAGGACCACATTTAAATAGTAAACCATTCAGCCATTTGTAGGATAAACTTTCTTTAACCAAACGTTTTCTTTGTTTTGAAGTAAAATGGGATGGATACAAGCCTGTAGCTAAAAGATTAGCTATGTCAGCAAACCAAGGTGCAGTAGTGGATATGGCAAAAAGATGTTCATCTGGGAATTTGTCCTCCACTGGTTGATCTTCTCCTCCTGTATGCAATCTTGATAAAAAATCAGCAACCAAATTAAACTTTCCTAGATTATCAACTATGGTAATATCAAATTCCTGCAATAGCAATAACCATCTGATGATCCTTGCACCTACTACTGGTTTATTCATTAGGTGCTTGATGGCTGCATGATCAGTGTGCACGAATATTTTATATCCAGTGATATAATTCCTGAATTTGTTTATAGCATAGATAACTGCCAAGAATTCTTTTTCAGTTGTTATATAATTTCTTTCTGTAGAGGTAAGGTTTTTGCTGATGTAATAAATAGCATGCATACTCTCTCCTTCCTCCTTTTGTCCTAAAACTGCCCCAATGGATTCATTTGAAGCATCAGTTTGTATGTGAAATGGTAAAGTCCAATTAGGTCCCCTTAAGACTGGTGTGACAGTAAGCTTCTCCTTCAAAGTTTCAAATGCTGATTGACAGTCCTCTGTCCATAGAAATTCTATTTCTTTGTTAAGCAGGGTAAACAGGGGGGCAACTATTCTGGTAAAATTTTCTATAAACCTCCTATAGTAGCCTGCATGACCCAGAAAACTTCTAACATCAGTCTGATTTTTGGGTGAAGGCAACTGTGTGATGACTTCTATCTTGTTCTGATCCACTCTGATCCCTTTTTCTGAAATATGGTGTCCCAAAACAATTCCTTCCTCCACCATCGTAAAACATTTCTCATGGCTAAGGGACAGTCAATTTTTATCACAGCATTTTAGTACTTTTCCCAAGTTTGTGAGAGCTTCCTCAAAGTTATCCCCATACACAGTAAAGTCATCCATGTAGACCTCCATGCATTCATTAGCTAGTTCAGCAAAGATGGCTAGAACCAGTCTCTGAAATGTAGCTGGGGCATTCCATAACCCAAAGGGAAAAACTTTGTAAGCAAAGGTTCCCCAAGAACATGTGAAGGTGGTTTTGTCTTGGTCTTTAGGTGCTACTTGAATTTGATTATACCCACTGAATCCATCAAGAAAAGAAAAATACTTTCTCCCAGCAAGGTTGTCGAGAACTTGGTCAATAAATGGTAAGGGAAAGTAGTCCTTTTTTATGGCCTTGTTGAGTTCTCTATAATCAATACACACCCTCCATTTCCCATTCTTTTTAGGCATAATGACAAGGGGTGAGACCCATTGACTGTCTGAGATTGGATATATGAACCCTGCCTGGAGTAATTTTTCTATTTCAGTTTTGACAATGTCCTTTAAGGCAGGATTCAATCTTCTTTGTGGTTGCTTGACAGGTTTAATATCCTTAGTGTAGATATGATGGGTATAGATCTCAGAAGGTATGCCTTTCATATCTTGGTATTCCCAGGCAAAAGATGCTGAGTGGGAGACCAAAAGCTGGATAAGTTTTTCTTCCTGACTTGCTGTTAACTGAGTACTTATATTAAGTGTTTTCCCTGGCAGAATCATGACCTGTTTTGTTATTTGTTTCATAGATGTGGTAGATCCATACATTGGTGTTATGGCATTTAGAGGACAAGAATGTGGGAGTAACATGTGGAAGGTGGCTAAGTCCCTGTAAAAGGTTTCCCCACAAGGAATAATGTTGTCAAGGGTACAATGAGAAGAAATAAGAAGTTCTCTCTGAGGATCTTGAGCGAGTTCCATCACATCTTTATTGATTAGGATGTGAGTGAAATCTTCCATTGTATCATAGTATACTTCTTCTCCTAATTCTCCCAGATGTTCCCTAATGGTTACCATAGCTAATGAGGCACTGTTGCCAATGTTATCTGGTTCATCCACCCATACTCTTCCTGTGTAATGCACCGATGGTTTAGCTGGAGGATACAGAGATATTTTCTTTAATTCTATCCCATTAGAAATGACTATATCTCCAGTTCAACAATCAATAGATGCTGCTGCAGTAGCCAGCCATGGTCTTCCTAAAATCAGCGGATAAGCATTTCTCTGGTTTCTAGGTTCTAGTATTAAGAAATCCACTGGGAATTCCCATGAATCTATCACAACAGGTACATCAGTGATCACTCCCTTTGGAACAGCTACTGACTGATCAGCAAGTTGAAGAATTGTAGTCGTGGATTGGATACCTGATAGAGCTAACTTGTCCATTGTATGAACTGTCATCACATTAATTGCTACTCGTAAATCAACTAGAACATTTGAAATTTCTACCCCCGAGATGAAAACAGTTATGACAGGGTTTCCAGGGTCTCCATATTTTGGGAGGAGAATTTGTCCCATCAATAGATCCACTACTTTTCCTTCCACCTGTATTATGGAGGGAAAGCTTTTCTTTCTGCCTTGTGTTTTGATGCAATACTGTTTGATTAACTAATTTAGTTCTGGTACATCTCTGATGGCCTGGAGAAGAGGAATTTCAATGTTTAGCTGCTTGATTTCCTGCAAAAGTTCTGATTCCTGATTGGTTTGGATTTGTTTTTGTAGAATCTTTCTCTGGGGAGCATTCTGTTTAAGTCGTTCTAGGTATGGTGCTAGCTTTTCCATCTTCGGAGCATCTCCGGAGCTCTTATCAGAATTATGTTTAGGACTGTTCTCCAGAGCTGGCCTTTTAGGAGTAACTCTGGAGTTGTCTGTGGATGATTTTTCTAGCACTTTTTCATTAGTAATCTCCTCTGGGGGTTGATTGGATGGATTTTCAGGTTCCTCGTCATTGGTTATTTCAACTATAGTTGGAGGAGAAGGTCTTAGGAATGCTTTCCCAGAACACAGCTAGAGATTATTTGAATATATAGCATTAATTCCAGCTAGATTTTCTTGCTCTGTCATATAGACAGCTGCTCCCTGTTTATTCCGTGGGTTTGGTATAGGCTGAGCTGGTAAAGGTGGTTGACTAATTGGTTCATTTTTTGTTTGACCCTGTGTGTTGGAGGATCCAGTTAGTAAAGCCTGCTGTTGAGGTTGGAAACGTCTAGGTTGTCCTTGGTATTGTTGATGATATCCCTATTGAGGACCCCATTGAGGTTGCATATTTTGTGATCCAAACTGTGGTGGCCACTATTGATTTCCCCAAGGCTGATTTTGCCAGTTTTGGTTTTGCCAGTTTTGATTTTTCCAGTGTTGACTTGGCCAATCCTGTTGTCCCCAAGGAGGATTATTTTGAGGGCCATGCCAAGTTGGATTCCACTAGTTATTTCCCCAATTAGAAGGACCCCTGTAAGAAGATTGGTTTGGATACTGATTATAAGGGAAATTTCTGGTTTGTTTTTGTCCCACATAGTTCAACTCCTCTTCTATCTCAGCATTCTTTTTACTCAATCTTTTCAAGGCTGGAAGTTGACTGCACTGACTGGTAGGATGTTCCCTATCACAGATCTGACAAATCTTTGATTTGTCCAAAGGACATTCTCTCAACAGGTGTTTGTTCCTACACCTAGGACAATAGATGGAGAGCGATTCAGTTGCTCTGTTTTGATCAATTGTTCTGGTTTTTGCTTGAATCCCATCCAATGTGGTATTTAGTTGGACCAGAATGTCTGTTTTTAGATTTGCAATTTCCTCCATCAACTGTCCTATCTCATTCTTCTCTTTAAAAGTTTTGGATGACCTTACTCCATCTTGAGTTCTGGAATAGTTCCTGCAGAGTTCCTCTATGTTAGGTATTTCCATTTTGTTAATGTTCCCTTTTCCCATTAGGTCCAGTGCCTGTTTTGATTCTTTATCCAATCCTTTTATAAATAGGGTTTTGGCCAAGGAGTGATCCACTAGATTGCCAAACCTTCTCAAGGCAAAATTAAACCTATCCACATAGTCTTCTAAGGATTCTTCCTCCCCCTGCCTAATTTTGAACAACTCCTCATTTTTATTACTAGATCTGCAATAATCTTGGTATTTTTCCAAAAACTTTGTTTCCATTTGATCCCAAGAACGGATAGAACCCTGGGGTAAACCCATAAACCATCTCATTGCAGAATCTTTCAGGGTTGAAGGGAACAATTTGAGTTTTTGGTTATCTGATCCATAATCATAAGTTTGGCAGACTACTTTGAATTCAAACAAGACCTGATCTGGATCCTCAGAAGAAAGTCCTCTAAAATTTGGCAGATGTGCTAGTGAGATATTCTTCATAGGATCATTGTCTCCAGCAGCCAAAACAATAGGATAAGAGAAGGTTCTTGGAGCCTAATTTTCCTCTTCCCCATGATCATTATTTTCCATGTTTAGTACTGGTTCTTCTTCCTAATGTTCTAGGAAATTATTTTCTGCTAAAGAATCTGCCTCAACTTCTTGTTGTAATTCCTGGATGTAATTGGCAAGTGGGATGTCTGGAGGATCTAAGGGATTGCTGTTTTGGAGTGCAGGTTCCAAGTTAAGAACTAGGTTTCCTTCTTCAACAGGATTTTGTACCACCTCACTGCTTTCGCCTATGGTGTGTTGTTGGGGTGTCTGCTTAATATATCTTCCTTTTAGTTCCCTAGCTCTAACCATACAGATCTATTCTAAAAACTGTTTTAACTCAGTGTCCCTAATTAACACAAACTAATCCTTGGCAACGGCGCCAAAAATGACAAGGTGTTGTTGTACCTCATCATTTAATCTATTTTTCAGATGTCAAAGAACCAGGGTTGTGTCCACGGCTGTCTGCAACTAGGGATTCTATAGTTACCAGTTTATTGCTAGTTCTAATTTTAAAAGAAAGATTAATCTAACTGCTTGTTGAATAAATGTAATGAATGTTGGAAAACAGAACGAAAATAGGAAATATACTCAAAGCAAAGAAACAATAACATGCATCTATCTATTAAAATAGGAAACACCTTTATAAAAGAAAATTGAAACAATAAAATAGTAATACTAGCCTCCTGCCCGAGTGGTGAGAGTGGGCCCTTGCTCCACACCCTTGAGGCTGAAGGCTATAGCAGGAAATCAGCACAAAAGATGATCAAAACTAAATTCAGTCCAATTCATTCATTTCTGCATTCATGAAAATATGGCTATAACAGAACTGAGATCTTCCAGAATCAGAATAATTTTATCATTGTTGTTCTATTAATATTTTTGAGAGTATATATAAAAAAATGAGTGATGATATATCACTGAACTTATCTATCAGTCTTTCTGGGAGATGACACCATCTCTTATTTGTACTTAACTGTCTAACTTATGAAAAATCACCATGCCAGAAAGGTAGACTTGAGTGGAACAGAAGTCCACTCAGAGGTCTAAGTTTAAGTCTTAATACACTTGGGCATCAAAGCCCTGAAAATAAGGATATTGGATTAGTTCAATTCGTAACTCATGCAAAATCTTTGAAAAGATAAAATTTCAGTAGTTTAACTGATAGTTGACCCTTCACCACTCAGGTGATGATTTGAGTGAAGTGAGGGAGTATTAGGATCGCTGCTGAAGTGTCTGGTCGGCAGCTCTGCTTGGAAACATGCCCTGTTCTCAGGAGGCGTCGGAGATAACTGTTCCTGTCTACAGCTCTGGAGATAGCTGTTCCTGCCTGCAGCTCTAGAGATATTCCAGACTCTCGCAGAGCTCCAGAGAGTCATACCCCAAATCTTCAGAACTTTAGGTGTCACTGTTCTTTGTTATTGTCTTCGGAGATCATTGAAGACGATCTCTGGAGATGCACAAAATCGTTGTTCCTGGCATCTACACCTGCTGATTCAAAAAGAGAGAAATTCTGCATTTTTCCATTAATCCCACGCACATTAGTCACCTTAATCAGAAATTCTAATCTCAAGTAATCTATCTTAATTAATCACGAAATAGAACAATCCTGCTAACTTATTTGAGTGCAGACACAAGGAAGATGAACTGAAAAAGGGGAAAAAGAGAGGCAAAAAGGTGTATTTCATGAGTGCAATTTGGCACTCATCAACTTGCAAGGGAGAGGAAGTGTGAGGGTGACAAGTGTCACCCTCCAATTCCATCCGAATCCTCACCTTATCCACTTGTGCTCTCACACATGTGTGAGAGAACAAGTGGTGAGGTGGCAATCCCCCTCAAGCCTCTATGAGGATAAGGGATGCCGTATGGCATCCTCTTATTCTCCAAGAGAGCCATCTCCCTCCAAGATGCTCTCACACGTGTGTGAGAGTCTTAGAGGAAGATCCCACACACTTGGGAGTCTTGGAGACCTCCCAAGTCTTCTTATTGAAGGGATCCCCAACTTTGGGAAGGGAGATGAGTCTTTCCCAAAGCACGACTCATCTCCCACCCTTATCCATTTCAAAATTCATCACTTTGACTAAACCTCAGTTTAGAGTGACCAAACGTGAGTTATCCCAATGTTTAGTTAGTCAAAATTGACCCTAGACCCATGGGTAACCACCTAGGGTAAGTTTTGGGACACTAAGGTTCACCTAGGGAGTCATAAATCCACTTTAAATAGCCTCAAAAATAAAAACAATACCAAGTGGTATAAAACAATAAAAATTATACATCACATGATATAATTTAATTAAACAAAGGGGTACTAGACCAAAATAATAAAACAACAAGCACTTAAACAACATTCGAATCAAACGTGATCCTCATCCCTCTTGGGAATGGATCGGTTTCATAGGGAATAACATATGTGTGAATACTACCTACAATTTACCGTGGCCTGGGAATATAATCCTGCATATCTAGATCAAGTGTCAATCATATCATAAATAATCATAGCCGAAGCAACTTGAACTAAATTCATGCCATTGAATACAACATTAATCATCTACAAAATAATTCAAGATTAAATTGCACTTTCTATCTAATGTGGCATAATCATCATCACATAAAGAACTAGAAATCACATCACAAAACATCATCTAATATATCTCGCATGTCTAGTCTCAACATAGTATCAAAATATGATCAAATTGAATCACCATATGTCTAATCAATGTCAAATCAAAATCAGGAGATATAATCAACTCAGCATAATGGAACCATAGTCTCTAAAAGTCTGATAATGTCATCAACTGAAATGTAAAATGATCAAAATATGGAAGGAAAAATAATCGGCCTCACACCATGCCTCAGAATGGCCTGACAACTGAAGATGAAATCAAAGAATATGAGTTAAACATAAAAGCTAAAGATGCTATGTTTAGTGCATTGACTGAATCTGACTTGATAAAGGTCATGGATTATGAAACCGCTAAAGAAGTCTAGGATAAGCTGAAAAATTTGTATGAAGATGATGAATCTATAAAGAGTGCTGAATTGCAAGGACTGAAAGCTAAATATGAAGGTCTAAAGATGGATGAAGATGAAAACATAACATCCTTCATACAAAAGGTTGATGAACTTGTTACTGGAATCAAAGGTATGGGAGGAACTCTTGATGAAAATTCTTAGGTCATTACCTAAATCCCACTGTCACAAGGTAGCCGCAATTGAAGAAATAATGACTGTGAAAAAGATTAATGAGGATTAGTTGCTTGGAAAGTTTATTGCCTTTGAAATGAGAGAATTTGGTGATGCTCTGCCAAAAGTAGAGACTGCTTTCAAAGCCAGTACTTCGGAGAAGATCTCCAGAGCAGAAAAGTACAAGGTGGAACCTGATGATGAGTTTGATGAAATTGAAGCCAACTTTGTTGACAGACTACAAAGAGGTTCTGATAAGTTCAAAGACAATTTACCTTCCAAATATTTTTCATGTGGTAAAATTGGTCATTATGCTTCTAAGTGTCCGGAAAGAATCAAAAGGAATAGAAAAAGATTTGAGAACAGACCTAGGATCCCAAAGAAATGCTATTATGTTAGAGATCTTGATGATGAAGGTGTGACAGACGATAAATTTGATGATGCTAGTACTAGTGCAAATGAATGCTTGTTCATTTCTATTAAAGAAGAACATGTGTCTACTAATCCTGCTAGTTGAATAAAGGAAGAAAAACCAGAGGAAGAAAGTGCCTTGGTTGTTCAGGTTGAGAAAGATAAGGATGAATGGGTTATTGATAGTAGATGCTCACATCACATGACTGGAGACAAAAGTAAGTTTGTAAGCTTAGAAAAGTATGATGGTGGACTGGTTAGTGTTGATGGGGGTTTTAGCACACAACAACGCAGGTGAAATAGTGGTATATCACCTCTCTTGAAAAAGGTATCCTATCCAAGATAGGACTAGCCCAAGGATAATACAGCTAGGTCTTAGCTTGCGAGAATGATTCAGTTGGTATGTACTAGCTCTGCCGACAAGGGGTCTTACATATAATGAGTTTGCAAGGTACGTTCAATAGAAGTGCATGAAACCCTATGATATTTTTAGCTGGTTTGTAATATAAATGTTGCTTGAAAACCTAAATCTAACAAATTGGTATAAAGAAAGTGCAAAAGAGTAAGGGTTCAGAAGGATATCCTAAGTGACATTCACAATGCAAAACTCATTGATGGTAGAAAAATGTTTTGAAATTAAACTACTTTTTGTGTTGCCAATCTAACAGGTTGCTACAGCTCTGTAGAAAATAATGCTATCTTCTATGGAGTCTTAAGATTTTTAGATTACACACATCTAGCAAATACCCAATTGATGGCGTGATTTAACTAATGTAATGTAGTTGAACTTTAGCACAGAATAAGAGCCTAGGCTAACTATGCACAACCACTTACAGTCAGCAAGTAACTAATAGTATTGACTTAGAACATTCATCAAATACCTTCAATAAATCATTAACATTGCAAAGCATAGTAAACTAATTAGCAGATCAAGATGTGAACCATGAAAACTAAATTGATAACACAAAGAGACAAATTCCCAGAAGAGACTATAGCAACTTGTTTTTGTATTAATCAGAAATTCGGCAGAGTGTCAACAATTCACTATCAAGATTGTTATAATGAGAGACAATGGCCCTTTATATAGAAGAGGCACCATACTGAGTTTTTGAATGGACGGTGGAGATTAACTCAACACCAACGGTCTAGATTACATGGCATTTAATACCCTACAACAACTAGATTACATTTTCAGATTATCATTTGTCCTATAGGAAAAAGATGAAATACAACTCCCAAATACATTGAATCTGGACATTTTGAATACCCATTAAGTTGTACATTGGGAAAAGTCAATTTTCAAGACATAATAAAGACAAAATAGAGTCACATGACCCTCCAAATATAGCATCAATTAACAATGATAGGATTCACATGTGTTTTTACTGTTCATCTTCCTCTAAATCAATTTTGTCTTCTTTTGCCTTTTTGTTACAGTATGCAACCAGTGCTGTCAGAGCTGGGTTGATATCTACCAGGTCCGGGTCTTTGATGTAGTCTGCCCCAAACCTTAAGCTCTCAATTTCTGTAGAAAATTTACAATATACATCCTCCCTTGATTTTCTTCCCTTCTTGAATGCCAAAAATGCAGCTCGGAGATCACTGACCTTTTCAAGTTTGCCGACCATATTCAGTGGTGAGTCTCCATGAATGACCTGATACAATTTGTCTTTGCACTACTGCTCATCAATCGGAGTTAAATCATCTAAACCATAATCTATACAATCTCTTAATGTATCATTTATCTCATAGATCACCTCCGTTATTTTAGTTTTCATTGTACCAAAAGAGTTTTTGACTTTATCAAAAACACCTTTCCTCAATTTTATCTGCCGATAACATTCTTCAGGTTTCCTCATTCTATCCTTTGTCAAAATATTCTCTGTCAAAAGAACTTATTTAGATAACCTCCTCAAAGTTTGCACCAGGAAACATATGGGAATAATATTCATCACAGGGTTCACATTCATCATGCAAATCTTCCCATTCTTCCCTTAAAAGCCGAAAATCTTTATGCAGCAAGGATGCAAATGCTATTACTTCACACCCTTCTTCATACACCTTTGCTAACCAGTGATGGGTGCCTGCAGCAGTGGTATTGATATCATCGAATTTGGACAGGTCTTCCTGGGACAACAGGGCAGGAGGTGCTCTTGATTCTCCATCAGAGTCTAATGGCCTCATCAAGAATTGTATGCATGCTTGGAGTTCCTCATTTTGCTGTTTCAGCTCCTGTTTCGTCATTTCATCTTTGTTCAATTGATCTAGAATTGTAGACACTGTCCCTTTGAATTCATCTATTTTCTGTCCCCTTGTAGCTGGTCCCAGATTCACAGTTGTAACAACATAATCTTCTGCTCTAGCTTCATTTTTATCTATATCTGTTGGTGGGATAACCACCTCTACAATCCTCGACCCTAAGGCATCCTTGTATATTCTGGATTGTATTTTAGATTTCTTCTGCTTCTTTGGTTTTTTCCACTCTTGCCAAGAGTAACCAAATCCAATTTCAATACTCTACATGCCACAAAAAGTTAAGAGAAAGATTTTCCTTTACAACTAAGGAACCAAATATAATCCAAGGAGAATTCAATCAAGTTATAGTTAGTGCATATTTCAAATGTGTAATAGATGTTATTCATTGCATTTTTTTACAGGTTTTTTGATGGAGCACTCAGTACAAGGAGATTCATCTTTAATTCATTTTATTTCCACATTAATTTATAAATTTATTGTCATGATTCATATATCTAGTTTGATTGTTATAGACGATACGTGCTAAAACCAAGAGTCAAAGCATACAATAAAAAGTGTTAAATATTTATCATGCTTTTATTGGCCGCAATTAACATTTGACTATTGAAGTGGATGATATTTAAGAATAGCCGATATTTTTCATTAGTTTTCAATTTTTTATAAAAAGATTAAATATTAATATAAATTATACGACCAACTTTTCAGTGATATGGGATCACATCTCAACGACAAATGGTCAAACTAAAATTAAAATAAGCAAAATTTAAAAAAATACTCAAACTTAAAAATATTTTCTTATGGGAGAGGACTTGGTAGTCATGTACCCTAACTTTATTCATCTTAAGCTCTTAAGCAATACACCAATTTTTTGCAAAAAAATTCAACATACCTCCATATGTGAATTAAGAGCTTAAAGCTATTGTTTGAGCTTATGGGCATCAACATGTAGCTACATTAACTACATCTTCATTGAGTTGTCCAAAAACACCCAAAACAAAGTTAGGTTGAATTATGTGCATTAAATCATGTATTATCGATTGCCTTATGTGTCACTATGTGATTGGTTATTTGTTTAAAGTAACTTGTGAAAATGCATACTTTATGTTTATTCTTTAAGTACAAACATAATGGTTACTAGTGCTTAAGATTCCAAAAAATGCATAGAAGTATAAAAAAGGGTCATTGCTACAACACATCATAACAACTATTGCAGTGTGCTCATCTATTAGATCACTTACCCTACTTGAACTACACAAAGTCTAGGAAAACGATAACAAAACACATTTGCTACATGCACTAGTGTAGCCACATGCACTAGAGGCCAAAGGTTTTTGATGAAAACGTTCTACTTGTCAGAATTAGCCAGCACATATGGAATTTGTGAGAATATAGATTAATATCAAAAGATGAAGTTAGTTACTTTCTCATACGAGTCTTGTTTACAATGAACCAGGCTAGTGAAGGTGACTTGGGCACTGATGTTGACCTAAAAATGTTTTAGAAGTTGACAAGTTGATCGAAAGCATAGATAAAATGATTAGATGAGGAGCAAAACCAATTCAACATGGTATCTTTGAGAGACTGTGAAAATAATTGTGCTAACAACTTATCTTCAAAAATGAAGTTGCTACATAAGGTAGTGAATGTGAGGTTCTCCTTTACCACTATATTTCTCAAAGTAGGGAACCTCAAAACTAGCAGTCCATAGCAGTCCAAGAGGGGTAGCGTGGATCTCAAGTGAAAGTGGATTGTGGCAATAATGTGACATGGTCATAGGCTATGAAGTGGTAGAAGGTAGGCAAGCTATTGTTTGAGGTTTCCCACATTCTGCATAAGTTGGTTAATGACAGGATTAGTGGTGTGTAATGGAGGAGCATAAGTGGTGGTTGAAACATCAGAGGTAGCAAAGATAAGCGAAGTGTCAAAGAGCTAAGAAAGCAAAGGCTAAGAAGCACCAAGAAGGCTGCTTACAAAAGTAAAAGATAAGAGCTAAGATGGGGAACAAACCTAGATAAAGGAATAGGGTTGTGTTGTAGACCAAAAGAAGAAGCAGATGAATGAATAGGTAGAATAATAGTAGTGATGTAAGTAGAATGTACTCTGTGTGTGTGGTTAGTGTAGGAAGAGACATGGTTATTTGGTTACAAGTAACATGTGATTCAAATGATTGTTTGACAGTGTCTGTTGAAGTAGTATTAGCATTGTTAACAACCAAATAGCCAGGCTTGCCAAAATGTACGGATGGGAAAAGTGGTTGAAGTTGATTAAATTAACTTAAGATTACCACTATCCCAAATTATAAGATAAAACTAGGAGATCTAATATTGTGTTTTTCTCTAGTTTACTATTTTGACTAACAAATAATAGAAACAAACTAGCTTTACTTATAAGTTTTCCCTCCTATTAAACTATGTTTGAACAAGAAGGAAAGAGAGTTGGGTAATAAAATGTGAATAATTGGAATTTGAAAGACAGAATTAAAAATAGAATTCATAGTGCAAAAGAAAAAAACCTAAATGAACTTGGTAGATAACCTAAACAATTCACTGTCTAGGATGCTAGTGTGGCGTGCTATCATCCTTTCAATGCATTAGAGTAGATTGTCTACACATTGTCATCTAGAGTAGTTGCAAAATATAAATTTTTGTATGGATTTTAGAATTTCTACACACAAAAAAACAACAAGAGACATAAAATACTAAGAGCTTCCAAAAATAACCAGAACTAAGGAAAATATGCTAAACAATGTTTTTGATTTGAAATGAAGAAGAAAAATGGAATAACAAAGCTAAGGGGATGAGAGAGAGAGAGAGAGAGAGAGAGAGAGAGAGAGAGAGAGAGAGAGAGAGAGAGAGAGAGAGAGAGAGAGAGAGAGAGAGAGAGAGAGAGAGAGAGAGAGAGAGAGAGAGAGAGAGAGAGAGAGAGAGAGAGAGAGAGAGAGAGAGAGAGAGAGAGAGAGAGAGAGGAGAGAGAGAGAGAGAGAGAGAGAGAGAGAGAGAGAGAGAGAGAGAGAGAGAGAGAGAGAGAGAGAGAGAGAGAGAGAGAGAGAGAGAGAGAGAGAGAGAGAGAGAGAGAGAGAGAGAGAGAGAGAGAGAGAGAGAGAGAGAGAGAGAGAGAGAGAGAGAGAGAGCAACCCTTCATTCATGAAAGTCTCTAAGCTTGTAGCTATGATAGAGAGGGGAGGTTGGGGTTGCTTAGAAGCTTGCCACAAATGGTGAAAACCCTATATTGGTCTTTTGACTTCCACGAGTAGCTAATGATATAGAAGAACGATTGGAAGTGTACATGCACTTAGCCTATATTTTTCTAGGGCTACAATGTAAGAAAGGAGATGATAGCATATCAAGATCACAAATCATCAGTCTTCAACCAATGGAGAACCAAGGAAAACTAGTGTTGGAAGTGTGTAGTTGTTCAAAAGCTCAAGAACAAAATGCTTCACAAGATTGCCAGAATGTAAAATGTTGCTTGATGGAGAGTGTAGAATTCTAATATTGATTGAATGAATTCCAAAAATGAGATTAGAATGGAAGATGCAGAGGCACACTCATGAATTGGTTGTTGAGATTTGTCCAATGTTAGTTACATTGCATGCTTTACCACAACAAGGTGGAAAAAATTAGAAAAAATGATTGTTGTTTGACTGAAAAGTCAGTGGACGCTAGCATGCCATACTAGTGTCCAAGTTTAATAGGCTTGATGAAGACTTGAAACAATAGCATGTACACAAATAACACAAAAATTATATTCACTTTCACAAGAAATACATTTGCATATAAAAACATAAAGCTCATGTTGGCATTGAGAGTAGGATAATGCTAGGATATGGCCAAATGAACCTAAAAACATGCTAGGGGCTACATATGCTAAATTGAGGTCAATTTGTAGTGCAAAGATTGTAGGGTATGCAATTTTCAATCTTACACAAGGAATGATGAGGCAAAGGTGGCACCTAATTGACTTCAATCAAGGATGACATATATCCGTATTAGCTACTTAAGAATTGACCTAAGTAAACTTAATAAAAGAGATTCAATGAAATATTGCACCAACACAAGTAATGATTGGTAGGAAAGGTTTAGGCTTGGGGCTATGATTAAATTTGAATAAAAAACTTTTAAGTTAAATCCATAGGTATGGTTCTAAACTAGGTTCAAATTTTTACTTGTGAAATTGACTTGAAATAGGGAAGGGTAAAATCATAGATTGAGTCTAAACTCTTGGTATGAGTGAAATCGAGTTCAATCAAGTCTCATGTCATTTGCCAACTTTTGTATAGAGATACACCACTTGTATTTTAGTTATTTCACTTAAGACAAGAAAGTCAAAGCAAGTACAAAATGAAAAGAAAAAATGCTAGGTATATTATTTTCACCATTACAATATTAATGAATCTCAATTATTAAGAATCTAAAATTTAATCCATTTACAATTTGTATCTTTATTTATTTTTAAATCTAGGGTGGTCATTTTATTTCGCTACACTACCAATCCAAAATATTGAATAACTTAAAATAAAAGGATCTTGTATAAACATTTGGGAGCACCATCTATCATCCATCATACAATACTTAAAAACGAGCTCAACCAATTAATTACACTGTTAGCCCCTTACAATTGGAATAGCCAACTTGATTCCAAACCTTCATTTTAATTTCTTCAAAAAATAGAAAAGCTTTCATTTGCCAATCAAAAGCCCAAAAATATATCAACACAACAGGAAGGAAACAAAATAAAGAGTGGGGAAAATAATGGCAACAAGGAATGAAATTAAACAAACATGGGCAAAAAGAGGCGAGGCTTATGCCTCGAGCCATTGGCTTCAAGATTAATAGGGAGTAGACCCCCCTAGGGGCATTTAAAATCAACATGTTGGAATTGCAGAGGATACCCTTTGAGGAGGGGTCTTGGGTTAGGGCTTTTCACAAAAGGAAGAGACAATCTATCTTAGGGAAACCATAAGCACGATGGCAACAAGACTCCTTCTTTGAAGGATATAGGAAGATTACAGTTTGGAATGAAATAATAGGAAATGATAAAGGATGTGGAGGGATAATTCTTTTGGTAAGAGAAATTTGGGACATAAATATTCGGTTCAAAAGAAAAAAACCAAAATAAGAAATATATGTGGATTAAAATAATAGAAAAAGGGAACACATTAAAATCACAACTTGTTATTTTGCCTCATAGGACTAAACCATCTACAAAAAATGTGGAATGGATAGTGAGGACTCATATGTAGCCTTAAAAAAAGATTATGATTGTACTCTTAGCATGGAGAGGTACTTCTCTTAGGAGATTACAATGCAAGGACAACAAATGAGCAAACCAAAGTTTTATGTAGCAAGGAAGACAACAATCCTTTATAACTTGTTGAAGAGGAAAATCATCAATGATCAAGATGTTCATAGGATAAAGGGGACATTAATCATTTTGTGAAGAATTGCTAACTTTGTGTGGTACATGGTTTGATTATTTACAATAGAGTGGGTAGGGTGGAAGAAATTTGAAAATTATATATACAAAACCTAAAATGGAGCAAGCATCGTTGATTATATGTCATTTGTTTACAAAATATAATAGAGAGGATAATGGAGGAGGTTATTGAAGATTCTCCTACAAAATTCTAATCAAATCATAGCCTAGGATATATAAAATTGTCACTGTAAGAAATAAATCAACATATATTGAAAGTGTAGCCTAATCAACAACCCCTGGCAAAGGGAAACCCTATTATAACAAAAGAGAATTGTTTTATCTTCAAGGAAGTGAAAAAGCAAAGAATCTAAAAGGAGTAAAAAATAACAAAAATATAAGGTTTTGAAAGGTGTGGGCTAACAAACATAATTTAAGAGGCACTTGAAATATGTAAAAGGGCAAAAATAGGAAGAATCAAATAAGTTGTTTTCTGTCAAATGTTGGTAGGTTGAAGATTGAAATGTTGCAAGGAGAGCTCTAAAAGAGTTAGATAAAGAGAAGACAAACAAAATTTTGTACAAATAGATAGTAAAAGCAAAAAAGAGGAATATGTAAACACAAGGAGAGAAGAGCTATTATATTTAGGAAAGAATAATCCAAAATTATTTTGAGGAGAACTTCAAGAAAGAAAAAAGCAAGTACAGAAAAACATTACAACTATCCAATTGGTAGAATATGTAAAGCAATTGTATGAACATGAGTTAGATGAAGAGGCCCCCCATAGTAAACACAACAACAAAATTATTCTCTTTATATGAGGTTAAGGAAGGTATTAAGATGATGGGTACATGTAAGAATTGCAACAAGAATGAGTCACATGCAGGATACTTAAAATGACGAATGAAAAGCCTCACCCCTTGCATTAAGAAAATATTCAACAACATAATTCAACATGGGTTTCCAAGAGACTAGAAAACCAAATTAGTAGTACCTATCTTCAAGAGTGGAGATGTAAGTGATCCTTCTAATTATCATACCATCATGATCAATCCTTTGTTTGCAAAGCTCTTTGGAAACATGGTTGAGCATAAAATCAACAAGTGAGTAGAAGAAAAAGATAAGAAGGCAAAATGGCAAGTAGGTTTTAGACCAAAACACTTAACAATAGATCATGACGTTACTTCGAGGCATATCATTGGAAAAGTAGAATGAAAAAAATAAAGCTTATTATTATTTTATGGACTTCGAGGAAGCTTTTGACATGGTTCTTAGGAGTAAGTTATGAAGTAGAGTGAAGGATCTTAGCATACCTTAGCAATATATAGAGCAATAGTCCAAGACTTTATAACAAGGTTTGAGTAAAAATTATAACTCAAGTAGACCTTTTAGAAAGCTTTAGGAGTGAGATTGGATTTAATCAAGGATGTCTTCTATCCCCCACCCTATTTGGCTTATATATTGATAGACTAAAAGAATGGTTTAATTTGCAAGGAGGGGGTGTTGCTCTTTTGGGAGAGTGTGTTGCGAGGCTTCTACAAGAGCACGTAAATGCCTTAGGGCACTTTTGCAACGAGGTGGGTAAGCAAGTTAACACCAACAAGACCAAGATCATGGTCTTCCCCCCCACCCCCACCCCCACCCCCCCCAAAAAAAACAAAAAAACAAAACTACTTTAATTTTGAAGGCAATATCTTGGAGAAGTAATAGAGTACATACATCTTGGGATGGATTTCAACAACAAGCTTAGTTGGGAAACTTGTAGAAGAAAATGAAGTTTGAAAGGTTAGAGAACACTTTTTGCATTACAACACATAAGTAAAGAGGCTGCGCTATGGGATTGAAAAAACTATCCAAATTCTATTCGAGTTGTTATTTCAGTGGTGCTTTATAAGTGTAAATTGTGGGCTTGCAACACATTAGAAATAAAATGGAGACAAACAGAGAGGATTCAAAAACATTTGATCACAAGCAAATTCAAAATAAAGGTTTCGATTCGTTACGAGGTTCTTCTAACATAAACATGTACCTTCCCTATTGAGGCAATTGTTATGGTTTGTCTCCTAGGATATCTAAAAAAATTGAATAGATGAAGGCAAATAGATGGCGTAAGGTTGTCACCAAGAAGTTTTGAACGAGAAAAAGGAGACTTGGATGAAACAAAACATCAAATGGATGAACAACTGTAACATTAACTTGCATGCATGTCCAAATAATAACAAAGAAATAAAGACATTTGTTATGGATACATATCATAAGTCTATACAGGAAAAGGCGTTAGGGAGAAAGAGGAAATATTACCTCAATGAATTTATCCCATGTATGATCATCACCAAAATGTCCATATAGGGAAAATTTCACTTGGAGAGCAAAGATGCTCATAGCCCAGTTGAAGACTAACTCACATCATTTTTGGTGTGAAAAGGTAGATGGAAGAGGCCAAAAGAAGAATAGGAAAAGAGGGTATGTGCCTTTTGGAGTGTTGAACAATTAAATTAGAGAAGCACTTTATTTTAGAGTGTGAAGCTTATAACATGTTTAAAAAATGTTGAAAAACCAAAAAATACATCATCAAAATAAATAATAGAAGATTAACAATACACAAAACTAAAATGAATAGATTTACTATCCCTTAAATCCTTTAGAAAGGGTTCCCATGGAGCTCTTAGAGGATCTATTTTTTGTGGAGCAAAGGGTCCCATGAAACCTAAAAAATATTGTTATGGCATAAATTATAATTTTTCCTCCAAAATATGAGTAGCTATTTTTTAGGTGGTTGATTTTGAGTGGGTGTATTTGAGGTGGGGTTGAAACTTTCCTCCAGTAGCTTAGATTTTCTACCAATTTTTAGATTCCATTTTGGAGGGAAAGTTCTTTATTTGATGATTTTTAATCTTTTTATTCATAGTTCAATTAGCATTAAACTAAAAACCTCATAGGACCATCAACTTCCATAAATCTCTAAGCTTAAAACTTTAAACCTACCTACAATTACAAAATTCATGGGACCACTTCTTTTAAAATGCTACTAAAAATTTTCAACAACACTCGTGAGATAATTTAGGAAGCCCGTCCATGGGACCGCTTCCTTATAATTCTTTGGACTAGTAAACATTAAAAACCTTAATATTCTATTCTATTTTTAAAACTGTTTTTTGATTTTGGCGTCATGGACGTTAAAAACTTTCTATTCTAGTCTAAAAACTTTCCATTCTATTCCACAGGTGGTTGACCGAAAAAGATTTTGGAAACGGAATTATATTGATAGTTGGAAGCGGACAGAACCAGAGATACACTACATGAATTTGATCCCCCCCCACAAAAAGAAATTGTATAAGAGGCAATGGCAGGGCGGGTTAAAAACAGCAAGGGAGAAGACCCTTCTTCTTCTTCTTCTCCGAAGTGCAGTAGCAGAGTAGAAAGATTAGTTCGAGAGAGGCAGATGAGACCGAAAACAGGAAGGGGTGGCAATAAACACAGGCTGCTGGTGGTGGCGAATAGGCTGCCTGTATCTGCCACAAGGACTGGTACCCATTCATGGTCTCTTGAATTGAATGCAGGGGGTCTAGTCAGTGCCCTCCTTGGCGTCAAGCAGATCGAGACCAGGTGGATTGGATGGGCCGGTGTCAATGTGCCCGATCAACCTGGCCAAATTGCTCTTGCCAAAGCTTTATCTGACAAGGTACCCATTCAACTTTGATTTTTTACTTCACCATCTTTGAATTACACAGCCGTGTTTTACAATTGTAGTGTAAATCACAGTGCGTAGAAAGAAGTTAAGTGAAATGTGATTACTGCATCTTAATGGATGATTTGTACATTGGGGAGGGCGGGAATTTGGTCTGTCATACATGAAAGATAATCATCACCATACACAATTAGGATGCAGAGGGCTACTTGGGCATGGGGATTCCAATTCAAAAGATAATCACCGCCTCAAGTAATTAGGATGCAGGGCTACTTGGGCACGTTGTTTCTGTATCCATAACTAGGGTATAAGTATATGAGGGCGTGCGTATGCATCGTATAAAAATATTTATATGGATATAACGTATGCATCAACAGTATATATAAGTGCGCGGCTTGAATAGACCTGATAGTGAAGGTGTGTATACGAGTCATATTGGAATCACATGTTCAAATCCAGAGGGGAGTGGAGTCGTACAGTTTGTGGAACAAAAATATAAGGTGAATGAATAATGAAAACAATCCCTCGGGGAATGATGGGGGACCTAAGAAACTACCTTAGGTATATTTAGATCCAAGGCCATAAGGGGATTGATTCTTTTATTTACCCTATTTATTGTTTGTAATGATCCACCCCAATTTTTTCAAAATTTCACAGTATCAACAGCAGTGTTAGCACAATGTATGCAACCAAATATGCACTTCCCACACTTTTTGATCACCAAGTTCCCAAGATGGGCGAGGTGAGAACATATAGTGCTTTGGCTCATCAATCAAATGCCTTGCAAATAAACCAATTACAAACTTCTGCTTATTCAGCTTATCCAGCGGGCATCCACTTATTCAGTGGGAAAACACCACTTATTCAGTGGGACTGCGTGTGAGCCACTGGCAGAATTTCTAAGCTTGACTCGGATCAAAATGGTCGATATGCCAGCTTGTTCATGCCAAACGGGCCAAGAGAACATGCTAAAATGTTCCGGTGAACCATCCAAACTTAAAAAATGACATGCATGAACATTCACCGGTGGTACTACCATCTGGGGTTACAAACAATATGTTGCAACATGATGAAATATTACCATGGAATATATATAAGTTGCAAACTAAATCAGAAAATCTCTGTTTTCTCACAATACAACAGCTGCAATCAGTTTGAGCATAGAAACCCTAGGAAACCATGAAGGAAACATGCAAATATGATTATAGAATAACCATAAATATACCACATAAGAACATGCGTTGAAGAGAGTTCCATTTGCTGACTTTTTAGTGCTGTTGTAGCTGATCACAGGTCTGCAACGTCACATACAGCCATGCACAACAACTTATATCAGCTCCAAAACCCACTTATCTACCTTCACAAACATGTAAAAACCATCACCCTACCAAGGTGCCACAAAAACATGAGGAATAGTATTCAAAGATCACAGGGATTTCTGCCCACACCAACTCGCCTTGCTCAGCCTGTATGGCAGCTAGGCTGTATGGATACACAGTGCTCTGATTATATTTGCCTTCAAACTGTCAAACAAGGCCTGAAAACTGAACGCTAGCATCATATTCATAAACCAAAAACACATGCAAGGGTAAGTCTACCAAAAAAACTCTTCAAACATTTGTTATCTCCATGAACTGGTATGACCATAAAGGGTATGGCCAGCAATAGATATCAGCAACAATCTTCAAACAAAACTCCCAGAATGAGTGAAATAAACACACCAAAAATCCATTGCAAGAAGATTAAACACTTTAGAATATAACAAACCAAATGAGCACAATGGCAAACTCTGCATGAGATTGCTCCACAACTCCGCCTTCAACACAATGGTGATTCCTGTATGAAACCACACCCAATCTACAAGAGGGTTTTCGTCCTCAAGAGAATCTGCAAGAGGGTTTTCGTCCTCAAGAGATAATGGAAGAACTCGCAGGTTCAATCTAGCAGCATAACAATAACAAATCAATAGCATAACCCTCCAAATGAGCTCTCATCCTCTTTTTATAACCTTTTGAGGGAAATAGAATATTATTTTCTTTTTACCTCTTCATATTTCTTCTCAAAATAATAATATTTCTCCTTTCCAAAAGACCTTTTTTGAAATAATATTAATTTGTCATGTGTAAGGCTCTTTTTTTAAGTGTCTTTTTAAAACACTTAATTACCATTCCAAAGAGCTATTATACTTAAGGTATCTTTTAATAATCCCAACTTTAGATAACTTAAGCAAATATATTAATTAAATGGTTTAATAACTCACCCAATTTACGGAAAATCCCAAACTTAAGCGAACTGCAAAATAAATCATACCATCCCCCTCCATGATGTTTGGGATGAAGAATGGCGCCCTCTGGGTGACTTTCTAAAAATAGACGGCTTTTTCAAGAAGTTTGGAGAGCAATCCGAGAAGCCGAAAAAACATCTGAAAGCATCACTGTAATCCGGAACACCAACTGAGCTCAATGCCATAGAAAATAATCCACTTCAAGAAGGGAATGCCACTTTATAATTAATATTACACTAAGTTGCTAATAATTATTCCCAACCTTAGGCAACCTTAGTGAAATATTAATTAAATTGCCAGCTAATAGTTCCAAGCTACGGAAAACATAGAAATGCACTGATCGAACAACTCTGACCATACCAACATGTAAAAGAAGACTTGGGACAAATAAAATAGAGGCTGTAAGGTGACTGTCTAAAAATAGCAAGTGTGGCACCGAGTCTGAAAATGCTTCCGAAAGTGTCACCACAAAACTCCTGACAAATCTAATCTCGATGCACATCTGAGATAGCCAATGACTGACTGCCAAATCACCAAAAACAGTGCTAGACTGACACTTACTATAAATAGTAGTGTTCTCCGAGGACTAAAAAGAACAAACCTAGAAAAACTCAAAAATATTATCGCCATACAAGCACTTACTATAAATAGTAAGTACAAACAAGTTGTCCAAAATCCCTCCGAAAAGTGTCATATAGCTCCACTTGATCACCTCAACACACTGGTGACATCGAAATACTCCTCTGATCAAGCTGTCACAAACCTAGAAAGTCAGCTCCAACTGCACTGCAAGAGAACCCGAAAATGGGAACATTACATTGTTAAAATAGGTTTACATACCCTCTATGGAGTAAACATACCTTCACCATTAGGCCCACTCAAGCTGTACTAACATACATACCCACGGTGTAGGTGCATTGGCAAGGCTTCTTCGTTTGTTTTGAGCTATCTTTGTAAAAGTTGAACGATATATAAGATAGAGTGTAGAAGGCCCTTTGCTACAA
This sequence comes from Cunninghamia lanceolata, assembly GCA_027924645.1. Classification (NCBI taxonomy): domain Eukaryota; kingdom Viridiplantae; phylum Streptophyta; class Pinopsida; order Cupressales; family Cupressaceae; genus Cunninghamia; species Cunninghamia lanceolata. The sequence continues at coordinate 14,375,486 of BSBN01001567.1, read as the reverse complement.
TGTCAATCTTATGCGCCTAGGAGGTGTGGTAGATAGGCTGATATATTTATTTCAATCAGAAGGGCACATCCTCTTGTTTTTCCCAATTATTGGTTGGGGGCGTGGATGGGTATAAAATGTTTGTGCTTCTTCCAGAGGCTTGGATAGATGTCCCAAAAATGTTACTTCTCTTTCCCTACCACTCTGAGACACTAAGACATCTTTGAAATGGCTTGAAGCCACATTGGTATTTTGGGGATGACTAAGCATCCCCAATATCAATCACGCTTTCAATATAAGCATCTTTGTAGCAATTTCCAAGCATTGTGTTTTTTTTGCATGTTATTGCTTCTGTTGGATAATATTTGTAGGTAAGATCCTAACAAGTGGTATTAGAGCTCTTTCAGAGTTGCATTCTACAACAGGAACAACAATTTAGTGGCTCACTACAACTACACATTGTATGCTCTCACCTCACCCTTATGGTATCTTGGTGATCAGAAAGTGGTGAAAGTAGTGGGATACTAACCATTTTTGGCTGATTTTTTTTCTTTTATTGTATTGGTGGTCAAGGTTAGAAACCTTGTGCCAAGGATTTTAAAATATCCTTAGACAATTGTCATTTTTGGCTAAGCACTCTGAATCAGTGTGTGAAGTGAGGTAGGATTTGACTCACCAATATCTTGGCCTTAGACAACATCTGCATATGGCTGTGAGCTTCCATGGACCTTTGGAAAATATTGGAAGATCCTCTAGGGTTAGGAGAAACTTCGCCATAGTAAGCTATCAACTATCTGAAATCTTTAGTGCAATGGTTAGCTGTTAGTTCTAGGAAGCATACCTTGAAGACAAGATAGTGCAGTTATGGGACAACAAAATCCTCCATAGTTAGAGCTCTGAAATACTAGGCTAGTTCACTATTTACAAATGAGAAAAGTATATTAGAGAGCCTACAAATTAGACACACTCTAGCCTAGAAAATTCTTGCATAAACCTTAGTTGCGAACAAATTTGGGCATATTTGGTCAGAGATTGGTAGATCCAAGTAGATTCATGTAGTAATATATTGGGTTAGGGAGCTGCATCATTTAGAACGAAGGAATTGTGCTAGTTGCATCTTAGTTGTTTAGCCCCTATACAGTCTACTAGTCTCTAATTTTCAAGGTAAAATTCTCACAATTTGGGAAGAATTTGACAATTTTGTTTGAAAAATCAATCCATAGGGTATTAGTAGTAAAAGGAAAAGTTTGGGGTGACTAATTTTCATCCATTTACAAATTAACCCAAATTGACTGTCTTTTCTTCCTGATCAGTTTGGTACTTAACACCTTTGGTAGCCCCAGGTGACTAAAATGGCTGGTGGCCATAGATTGTGGAACTCGTAGGACCTTTCTTTGGAAAGGTTGGATGAAGAAATAAAAACATATAGTTAACACAGTCCATTATAGTTCAACTATTGTTCAAGTTGGACAAGTTAGATCGAATTGATGATCTTGACAATTGATTGATTGGCCTTAATGCCAAATATGACGCCATGAGCCAACAATTCCAATAGGTGGACACTTAGATATGGGTCAAAGCACTCACACTAGACATAATACTTTCCAAACCAGAAAATTTTTGGTAGCACTCAACGTACATCTAAACTAGACTTCTCTAAATTCGATGGCGATGACCCTACAAGTTGGTTATATAGAGCAGAGTAGTATTTTGTAGTCAATCAAGTTCTCATGGCTCAAAAACTCTCCATCGCTTCATTCCAAGTGGAACATAAAACTATCCAATGTTATCAATGACTGGAAAAAAATATGGTTTCTTCACATGGAAACAATTTTGTGAGCACCTCCTCACTCGCTTTGGCCCAAGTAATTGGGTCATTATCTAAATTATAACAAACTCAGTTTGTGATTAGCAATCATTTTGAAAAGTTGGCAAATTGCACAATTGGGCTTGACGATGATTTCTTCAAAAGTGTTTTTAGGGGCCTGAAGGAAGACATCCGTGTAGAAGTCAAAATGTTTAAGCTCGCCACATTGATGGAAGCTCTCAGGTTGGCTAAATTAGCTGAGGATAAATTTGCTGCCCAATGCCATTCCTATAAATCACCACAAGCCAACACTCAACAAACATTTTGACCAGTGTTTCTTCGAGTTTTTGGGATAGGGGGATGGCAAAAATTTTCCAAAAATTTGGGGATGGCAGGGGGATGGCTATATATAATATATAATATTAAAAATTATTATATGTAAATGTCTTAATCAAAACTATTGTTAATAATATATGTTAATTATATTATATAATATTAAAAATTATTATATATAAATGTCTAAATCAAAACTATCGGTAATAATATATGTTAATTATAATATATAATTTAAAACATTTAAACACTTCTCTACTAATAATAATTGAACTTTACAAGAGCATACCTCTTTGTCGTGTTAGCGTTTTAATTTATCTGTTGCCAGACAACACAAAACAAAATAGCACATAGAATAGAACTGTTCTTCAAATTATAAGGGGAAGCTTCCTAAGATCTCTCTATACCTAAAACCTAAAGCTATGAACAAATTTACAATTATGCACACTGTACAAGTTTATCAATGGAGGGATTTGCATAAATGTAGATTATTGATTGACTATGTTTTTGCCTCTAATGCAAGCACCAAATTGTCAACAATCAAGACCTAGAGCACGATTTTCAGGTTTAAAGGAGGGCAAGCTATCAAGCATAAACAAGCAACTCAACTTCCTATTGGCTAAAGCAGAGACCGGTATTCTGTTGCGACATAGATTTGAAAGAAAAACACAAATGAATGCCACCTATTGGCTAAATCAGACATCGATAAACCTACATCAATAGGAAAGAATTAAACAAGTGAACACCACACAATTTCATGAAGCAAATAGGTAAACTGCATTCTAAGCTACAATTTAAATAGACAGATTTTACCAATACAAAGTTTGACCCAAAACAATTTACTTTCAATTACTTTAGGAAATTACAAACATAAATTTAATAATTACTATATAACATCCAAACAACAAATTCTACACCATAAGCCTAACATCCATTAATCATTCACTACACAAGAAACACAATAACTTGACTTCGAAGTTTGAATGAAAATTTCTGCAACATAAGCCTAACATCCATTCACATTCATTCGCATTCATTCACTACACAAAAAACACAATAACTTGATTTCAAAGTTTGAATTAAAATTTTTGTAGCATAAGTCTGACACGAACTCTCATCAACAAATTATGTGCTCAAAGCACTTATTTATAAGCTCACAAAGGGTAGCTTTTAGGGATTTAAAAATAATAATAAAATATCCCAAAAAGTGCCGCCTTAAAGCTATCCTATCCCTATCTGCAGACAAAATGAAAATAAAACAACTTTAAAACAAACTAATCTCAAGCAATTAATTAAATAAAGGCCAATAATAGGCTCATATCTCTCCCTAAAATAACCACTTTGATGATGACACCTGTTTGATGATGACACCTATTAGATGCGGTTGTGCTAGAAAATAGAAACTTTTGGCACAAGTGATTTTTGAAAATCTGAAGCAACTCTGACTTGAAAACTTGATTAAATCCTTTGAAACATGGTGAATTTTTTCCTGGAGCCTCTAAAAGTTGTTGAAATTTTACATGCATGAATCTGATGAATACCTTGCCAATATCAACTTGACGACTTGAAACAAAAACCCTGGATGAAGTCATTGATTTTGTCATGCTGATATGTTAGTCTTTTTGAATTTGGAACCCTCAACCTCAGAAACACTTCAATTTTTCAAGGATCTTGATAAAACCCTAGGTTAGATAGTATGCCAATCCTTTGCACTTGAAACCTTTCTTCAACAACCATTTGATGTCTTGAATCTTCCACAATGGCAACTTGAAGCAATTTTTGATTTCAAACTGTTGAATCTCGTTGGAAAATATTCAAATATGGCACTAAAAGCCTTGCACAGACCTGCATTAATAAGCTTGCTTTTGTTGGAGAGAACAGAGTTGAATTGCCTTGAGTTGGATGATGAATGACATGCATATATAGGTGTGTGAATATTTTAAAGCAAGCTTTTATCATGTTTTTCACGCACTTTTTACTTTCATTTAATTGAATAAAGAAAGAGTTTTTAAGTGACTTTGCCACCTGTTGGCGTTTCAATTTGCACCTCTAGAATGCGAGTTGGAAACGGACAGCTATGCACAAATAAACTGCTCTCCTATTGTGAGGGGGAGTTCCCTTTTTGGTGATGTTCGCTGAAAAGATAAATAAATTAAATTTGCCTATCTTCTTTTTGATTCTCAGCGGCGAGCACAAGGTTATAAAATTCGTTTTGCTGCAGCAGAGGTTTTTCCTTTTTAAAACTTCTAACTACAACTAGGCCTAAACTAATGACGCTTTTGATTATCTGAGTAAACACAGAGCACAGAGATCAAAAGTGGACGAGGAAAGATTTGTTTAAACACAAAAACTTAAATAAACTTCTCCCAGATTCACATCACAAGACCCATTGTACTTTAATGATGAAAGCTGAAATAAAATTTACGTAAGCCACAAATCTGACGACAAACTTGATGATTAATGAGATAGAAAATCAAAGCAAAGGCAGGCATGAGACTTCTATTCCAATATCATAAAGTGGATACAATTCCAGGACAACAATATTGTAGCAAAAGAAAGGCATACAATAAGCGATCAAACACTGGAAACAGATTACACAGAGTGAACAAACACTTGGAATAACAAGATCTGCAGGCTAGGATAGGCACAACAAATTTGCTATCACAAAAGTAGCTCCCTTACAATGGGCAAGGTTGCCCTTATTTATACTAAATCAAAGGAGTAGGGAACCCTAAATCTCCTTGATTTACCCTAACTAACTTGCCAACTCGCAAGCTTTATTTCTATTCTAAGACAAAGATTACAACAAACAAACGCTTTAAAGCGGATTGCTTTAAACCAAAGAAAACTCCAACTAATACAAAGTGATTTCTTTCTAAATAAAGAATGGATGAGCTTTGGATGAAAGCAAATGCTTTAAAACAAAAAGCATTTGAGTTAAAACTGCTTTCTTTTGAATCACATCCTTATCTACATTCTTGCTTTATTGGTGATGTCATCCATTGATATTTTGGGAAATAATATCTTCTAAAAAGCAGATTATGACCCAAAAAGCTGGCACATGGGTTTTGTAGACAATTCCGTTCTGAAGCAATCCAGATTGTCGGATTTTGAAAAAGCTGAGGATTTCCTAAAAAAGCAGCAAAAAAACATATTCCTGGAAAAAATAAAATTTCCCAATCTTCAAGAGGATGAAATTCTGGATGGACCCATCTCGATGAAAATTGAAAAAGCTTCGGCCCTGTTTCTGAAAAATGATCCCTTAGAAAAAAGGACTTTGAAAAAGCGTGCCTCCTTGCTTCCTCATCCCGAAACTATGAAGAACACTAAAAAAACACTTCATTTGGGTCTTCGAATCTTCGTGGAAAGAAAATGAAAATCTTCCCTTTGGATGCAACCTGCAAAAATAATGAATAAAGAAGCTAAAAGCTTGTCTTCATAGAACCTTCGGGCAAAAAATAGCTTTCTTTGTGAAAGAATAAAGCTTCAATCTTATCCATGAAGAAAGCATTTTTTAAAGCACAAATCCAAGTAGATGTCTTCGAATAGGAAGAATCCCTATTTTATAGCTGCCTATGGCTTTATGTGTGAGATGATGAAAAATATCTTTTTTGATGATGTCATCAAACACGCGAGGTTGCAAAAGTGTTAACCAATTTTTGCTTCGTTTCGACACTTTTGCATTCGTTTTGACTCCATGGAGCATGGCCTGCCCCTGACTTCAACGAGATGGCAAATTGTCACCATTGATTGAAAAAGTTGACTGATCATGGCATCTTGAAGATTTATCAACCATGATTCCATCCCCAGCCTCAAACTGACAATCCGACGACATCAGACGGCAAATCTGACCTTTGAAAACTGTCGCTGGACAAAGATCTGGAAACGGCGGTTGAAAAACACTGTCGAACATGAAAATTTTATAAGGCATGAAATACTGGGCCCCCCTAGCCTCCAGGGGCACTTGGTTTTTAGTGCCTTAGCCATTTTTTGGAAAATTTCAACTTTTTCAAAATTTTGATTTGCGTGCGTGTTCCGGTGACTGCAGACCCCTGTTTGGATGTTGATTTCTGCCTGTCGGAGTGAAACTGAGTCTGGTGATCTGGCAAATAGGCAAGTCTGATGAAAACTGAACTGATTGTAGCCTTTGTTTGCCTTGGAAAATGCGCCAAACTAATTCCCTGTGAATCTGACCGGGCTGACGGAGGAGTTTTTGTCGTTTTCTGGAAAAAAACTGAAAAATATTTTAAGGCATGGAAAAGTGGGCGCCTCAGGCCTCCTGGGGCGCCTGGTTTTTTGTGCCTTAGAAAAATTTTGTGATTTTCAATTTTTCGTTGTGTTCCTTGATTTTCGTGCCAACAGGTCCTGTTTGATCATCATTTTTTGTCGTTCATATGGCTGCTGAGGCAGGACGGGGGGTGAACTGAGTAGCCTGAACACATCTGTGATGAAATCCCAGCTTTTATCGGCATTTGACTGAGTTTGACCACCCGGAAACAGGCTATCGGAGACTTTTTGACGTTTCTTGAAAAAACGCGTAAAAAATTTTAAGGCATGGAATTCTGTGCCTTAGCCAAATTCAAGATTTCCAACCTCTGTTTTCAACTTGCTCCGTTTTGCGTGCTGATAGCTGCTTCCTGTCGCTGATTTTGAGATTTCGCCAGTCAATTGCCGCTGGATGAGGGATGGACTGGATAGCCTAGGTACATCTGATGTGGATTCCAGCTTTTTAGGGCCTGTTGACTAGAATGATTGCTTTTGTCCTCCCCAGAACTGACTGACAGAGGTAGTTCTAGCATTTTCTTGAAAAACGCGAAAAAAATCTAAGGCATGAAAAGTTGGGCGCCTAGAATTCTGTGCCTTAGTCAAAATTTATGATTTTCAACTTTTCCTCACTCTGGATTCATCTTGCTTCGTTTCCCGTGCAGTGTCAAATCGACGACTGCTCGTCAGTTCTGCGTTAGCTGAACAGCCTGAAAGACTTGAAACTGATCTTTGGCAGACGAACTTCTTCCATTGATGGCTCCGGACCTCGTGCTTCGCGTTCTGAAAAAGCAGAATTGACCCAATAGAGAAAATTTGATTTTTTGCAGATTCCGTCTGGGCCACCTTGATTGTGAAGCAAAATCGGTCAATCAGAATCAGGATGACATCTAAATTGGAGATTCTATTTTTAGAAAATTTTGCCAGCATCCGTATCTCAAGAAACCCAGAAAACCTAATTTGACGTCTATTTTTAGAAATTTTGACTTTTTGACTTTTTTGACGAAAATTTTTTTAGACTTTCTCAAAATGCCTTAATGAAGCAATTTTTTTTGATTGGGTACAATAATTGGCTTTGTCTGGGGACCATGTCGGATACTTACGGCATAGGAGAACCGAGAATCTTTGGATTTTCTAGCTTGGACCAGTGCTTTATCTGTTGGGCAATAGAGTCAGGTTACTTTCCTAATCACCTAGAACAAGACTTTTCCCTACATCACCTAAGACCGGACTTCCTAAAATCACCTAAGAGTTGGAATTTCCCAGAACACAAAGAACACAATTGTCACATTACAAAAAGGGGAAAAACATTACCACATAACGATCACATCACGAAAAGGGGAAACACATCACGAGAACAGAAAGTGTTCACACAAACGCTCTTTTTCCTGAGCGAGGAACGAGAAGAAATAAAGACCGTCACACAAAACCGTCAACTGATTCGGAAAAATAAGAACCATCTCTCCTTAGCTGTGAAGATTATCTTGGCAACACAAAGTTTTTCTTTCTCTGCAACATCTCCTAAAAAAGCCACGGTTTAGGCGGGTATTCACGTTCAGGCCATGAGAAGTTCGTAAGGAAATGGTTGATACGCCAGAGATCAGGTGGAGCATCTTCTTCTAAAGTAAGCAACCTCTGTAACAAATGAAGGTACAAAACCTCCTTTTGAAGATATGAAGGAATGTCTTGTGGCGAAAGTACGCTTGTGGGAATGGTAGTCACCACATATAGGACTTGACTTTCATTTATATCTTGAACATATGCGACCTTGAACTCAGTCAATGTATCATCCTCTGAAAATGGTCCAAGCTGCTCATACACAACCCTCACTACTGATTCTTGGCTCACCGGATGCACAACTGTTGTCACCCATTTTTCCAGTGCTTCAGGAACTTCTTCATTGGTCATGTTTTCGTCCATCCAATCCTCAGAATTCGTTAAATCATCTAGGTCTGAATGCTTGAGCTCTTGATCATTATCGATAACATCTTCACCTGACAGCTCAATTCGCCATTCATTATTTTGAATCTCGTGATCCTCCATAGAGTAATCTTCTTCAATGTGGATATCCGGCATTGTCTCATCTTCAGCAATCATGTACCTTTCTTCTTTTGGTAAGTAAGCGAAATCAAAGACGAATTCATCCGAGCTATATGTTTCTTCTTCATCTTCTTGATCGATTTCACATATGGTGTATCTCACAAAGCATTTGTCGAGAATTTTTGACTTTTCAATATCATCCTCTTTAGTGACCAAGACTGGATATTCCATGAAAGTTTCTTCTCCACAAGCCTCTTCATATGTTACATTTGTGTTGGCTTTATAGTATCGGTGAAGTCTCTTTTTTGTACAGGTTCATAGATGAATTCAGCATCGTCTTCTTCACTTGTTTGTATGAAAGCTTCTTGAGACAATGGTGAAGACGGGCTAAACTGTAAAATAAAATTTACAGTATCCTCTACTGTAGAATCACTCTCCAAGTGATGTAGAAAGCTGTCAAGATCCAATGATGAATCTTCCATATGATCTCCGGTTTTGAGAAATTCCTCCAATGATGAATCATCTTCAAAATGAAGAAGATCTTGTTCTTGCTCCAATTGCAATGCTTCTTTGGTCTCTTCTCCTTTGAATGTATCTGACTCAAGTTCTTCAAACCATCCTTCAAAAGATGAGAAGAACAAATTGGATTCATCATTGCTTTCTGCAGTATATTGGTCTCTTCCTCGTAATTTTGCTCTTGAGAAGATTGTTGCACTTCTTCCTCAGAGAAAGTATGCAAGTTATGCATTTCTTCAGGTTCTTCCATCAACGATCCTTCTTCATATTCGAAGAAATTATGCAAAATTTCAGCTTCCGATGAACATTCATGTTCCATATGCAAACACATGATGTCACTTGAAACAGAGTTAGGAAAATGATCCCTTTTAATATTTGATTTACACTGGTAAAATCCCTTCATAGAGCCGCCATCGGATTCGTCAAAGAGACGTTCAGGATTATCCGAAAATCCTTGATCTTCATTTGATGCTTTTAATATTTGCATGAATCTTCTCATCTCTGGGCAATTTTCTCCATCATGTTGGTTTGTTGCGTGGAACAAACAGTATATTTGTATTGCAGAAGACACATTTGCCTCTTGATGCATAGGTGATACTTGACACACAGGTGAAGCAGGTTGATCACTGACATAGTTAATGAAAGAATCTGGTATACTTGAAGGAGATGGAACTTGCCGAAGCGGTACAACATTCAAGGGCACTAATGGCTTGATTGAATCTCTTTGTATCTTTCCCGGGGTGATCATGTGATCCTCTAATTCAGCAGCATACTCTTGGGCTTCTTGGAGTTTTGTAGCATGTCTTTGCTTGAGATAGAAAGAAACTTCTGAAGATTGTGCATTCGTGAAACAACTTAGCAGAATTTCTGACGAAGGATTCAGGGTGTTTGCAACTTTTCCAATCAAACGGTTGAATCTGGCCACGAACTCTCGCATCGGCTCACTTCTGTCTTTCTTGATGTTTGAGAGTTGTGCAAACAAGACATGACTATCTTCTGTAGGCTTGAAATGGGCGAGAAATTTCTTGACCCAACCCTTGCCTTGGGCCTGTGGGGTAGAATACCCAACCCTTGGTTTGGGCCTGTGGGGTAAAAACTTGGGTGGGTTTATTAGACAATCTACTTAGTTATGGTTCACCCCTCCTGACAGGAGCACAATCAGAATGCAAGCTGTTTCTAGACAATTTCCAAATATATAGCCATTATTATTCTATTTGTATTTTGCTTCCATTATTCTATGAAAGATTCAAGCAAGAGCATATAATTCAGCAAGAGATATATCAGAGTGCAGGAGTAAATATATTAAACTTTATGTCTGCCATTCATTCATCATATTCTACAGATAAATGCAGTCAATTGTTCAGTCTAGTTTATCAAACATATATATATATGTACAGTTTCATGTCAGGTTGCAGAATTAGTTCTACTTAATACCTATATCCATATATATTCCTTTGATCAATGGGTAATGCAGATACAGTCTATAAATCATGATGATTTTTAATCGTTACCAGGACTATACAGTCCGTCAGTTTTAATGCTAGGAACTCATACCCAGATTCAGTTCTATGTCAGGACTAACTTACATATTTCAATGGATTAAAGACAAATTATATGCAATATCATTATGTTGACTGAGGGAAACTAAATATCAAAACTGAATGATTGAATCTCACCTGAGCCTCGAATCTGTGTAATGTCCCCTTTTAGGATATTCTTGCTTTATACAATAATATCACAAGATGATTCTTTGCCTTGTATCCTTTATACCTCTTGAGGATTTTACTTCCTCCTTACCTTTCTTTATCTCCAATTATTTATCTGCTGTCAAGTCTATTCTCCTAAATATATCAGAAATACATGTTTAATTCCGAATATATAATTTCACTAAGAAATTCCCTTCTTATTAAATATATTTGATATTTATATATATATTTTTATTTAGACACCTATTCTTTTCTTCTTATGCTCCGATATATACAATCTGAAAATGTATATTGTCTTCTTCTTGCTCTCTTAGCTATATATATAAAAATCAGAAAGGTTCTTTTTGTTTATTCAATGTCTTTTCCTTGATTCGATCTGCAAATCTCTCTACTCTCTTTGATGCTCCTTATTCTGCTGTAATGTCTTGCTGATTTGGTATGAATATTTGAAGATTTTGAGATAAGCGGTGGGTGCTTTAAATTGGGGATGATGAGATGTGTGAACTGATTCCACATTGTGTCCTAATTCCCATTGGGGTCTTTTATATCCTCATTCGCTGCCTTTTACCAATAGCTGCGTCACTTTATGGTGGCTGCCTTTATTAATCATTTAGTATCTATGTTATTTAAATAATAGAATTTAGTATTTATTTTATTATTATATTTGTATATCATATAATTTATATTCATATAATATATTATATTAAATTTATATTATAATATAATATTATATATTTATATTATTATTATATATTATATATATACAATGATATTTAATATTTGATATTTATCAATATATATAATTATATTATTATGGGGACATGACATATAGCCTATTCCCAGAATCTCGATAGGTTATGAGGTATGGTAAGGGGTTCCCCTTTATGAAGATCTTTTGGTTCAGTGATTCTTGTTGTTTTCTGATGTTGGATTTGAGCTCAGTGATGTTTCAGGATGTCTATGCAACTTTCAAAAGTTGATTCGGCTTCTTGGATAGCTCTCCAAGATTCTCGGAGGAGCCGTCTATTTTTAGAAAGTCATCCGGAAGGCATCGTTATTCATCCCAAACCTTGTGGAGTATGTTGGTACAGTTTATTTGGCAGTTTGGTGAAGTTTGGGATTTTCTGAAAAAAGTTGTATTTTAATGGGCTATCAATTAATATTGTGCACTTGGCCTTATAAGTTGAAAAACTAATAAAGTACAAAGGTATAATAGCTCACTAGAAAGGGCAAAAGTAAATATTTTATTTAGGCACATAAAAGCTTGAGCAAAAGTGGAGAAATATTGGAGTTTGTGGGAAAAAGTGTATTTCTCTATTTTATAATTCATTTTATGGTGCAAAACCCTAAAAGGTGCCTATAAAAGGGGGTTGAGAGCTCTGTTTATTCTTTATTCTGGTTGAGATATTGTTATGCTGTAGGAATGAACCTATAAGATCTTCATCCGTCTTGAGAATGAAAACTCTCTCGAAGAAGTCTAGTTTCGGTGGTGAGATATCCACCCTAGCTGGAAGAGGTAGCTTCACTGTCAGGAGTTGCATAGAGTGAATATGGAGTTTGATGTGTTTTAATCAGTTTGGATGCCTTGTTTTGGTTTGTGGTGTTTGATTTCTGTTGTGTGGGATTTTGATCCAGTTTTTGGTGTTGATGTGGTTATTTCCTTAGAGTTTCTTCTGTCCTCTGCTGGGGTCGTACTACACAGTCCATGCCCTCTTGTGGAAGGAAATCGCCTATGATCTTTGAAGCTATTTTGAATGCCAAATATATCATGGAATGAATAAGTATGATGGAACGACTTGTTTCAGAGATTTGAGGACTGTTTGCTGCTGAGTTTAATGTCATGACTGGGCCGTACTTTCTGCTGGGCCGTACCAGGCCAATCTGGGACGTGAGCTGTTTCTGAGAAAAGCGCTGCATATTGTAACTCATTCACTTCTATCTTGGGCGCCTAGCATGATATTGTGTGAAGCCATGAGTATGGGGTTGGAGACTACGTTGAGGAGGCTGTTATAAGCATGGATTTGACCATCGTGAGTGTTGTTACAGTCCTGATCCAGCTTCAGTATCAGGCCAGACCAGCGACCAACACTTCCCTCATGCTCTATCTTGATGGGGTATAGCTATAACCACTCATTGGTGACCTTATGATATATTTATATGTTCAATTCTCTGCACTATATAATGTTTATTATGCACTGTTGCTATAGTTGAATGCAAGACTACATCTAAGTTGGTGCTCTAACACTTCAGGGGTTTATTGTTGTAATGTTTTATCTTATTGCAAACTCTTGTAATGGCTTCCCATTGAATAAATGGATGTGCCAATTAGATTAGTCTCTTTTGCTTTGTAATGGCTTCCCACTGAACAAGTGGATGTGCCTTTCCTTTCAGTATTTCAGAGCTCAGGTTCCCCCTGAATAAGTGGATGCACTTGGATTTACTTTCATGCATAGCTCAGGTTCCCACTGAATAAGTGGATGCACCTAGTTTATTTTCCCTGTACTTCCCACTGAATAAGTGGATGCACCTAGTTTATTTTCCCTGTACTTCCCACTGAATAAGTGGAAGATTGTTACTTCAGTTTGATTTTGGTTTGAATGCTAACTCTGAAGCACTTGTATGCTCTCACCTTGCCCACATCGGGATCTGGGTGATCAAAAAAGTGTGGAGGAATCTTGCTCATAACATTTAGTGTTGTCATCTTGTGATACCAAAAAAAAAAAAAATCAGGGGTAGCATATTACATAAGTCATCTTTTCCCTTAGGTGCAATTTTGACTCGTGATTGCCACCGTTTCTAACTTAGGTGGAATATTTCAGTAGCTTTGCCACTGCAAAAAGGTGCCCCATTTAAGTTTTTTTTACTTTTCTTCTTTGGTGTGCTATTATAAGCCCTTCACCACTTTTTGGCACATTTTCATGTTGGAAAAGTCACTAAAAATAGCATGGCATGTTTCTATTCCTTTTTGGGTGCACTTTTATGAGATAATTGCCACTTATTTGGATGAGGCAGAATTTCATAATGAGTTAGCTACCTTGGGTGTGTTTCTCTAGTGGCTTTGCCATCAAGTTTGTGCTCCACATAACTTAAAGCACTTTCTTTTATCTCTAGGCAGAACTTCATAACCCCTTTGCCTCCTTAAGGAGCTTGGGTGTTTGAGAGGGCAATGCCACTCCAAAATGGCACTGAATTTGACCGATTCCTTCCTTTATCTCTTAGGTGCATTTTTATGACACCCTCACTACCTTTGGCATGTTTTTCCTATGGTTTTGCCACTTCCAAATGGCACCTGATTGACACTTAAACGATATTTCGTGTTTTTGGTGGAGATTCATAAAGCGTTTGCCACTTCTTAAGACATTGGCAGAGTTTTCAAGTCACTTTGCCACTTTGAAGAAACATGGCGGAAGTCTAAGAGGGCAATGCCACTCCAAAATGGCATGTTAAGGACTGATTTCCTCTTCTTCAACACTAGTTGTGCTTTCTTCACCATTTTGCCACCTTTCTTTATGCTTAGGCAAAACTTTGAGGTGGCTTTGCCACTAGAAAAGTGTGTTTATCTAAAACTTGTTTTTGCATTCTACCTTAGTGTGGATTTGTGTTGACATTGCCCTTCGAACAGAGTGCTTGAGGAGTTTACTTAGGCCTTTACCAATCTCGACTCTAGATCCAATTCTTTGCCATTTCTTTCTCTTCTTTCTACTGTTGGAATCACCATCAATCAAAAACCTTTTCATCTTTTGTTTGAAATAGTTCAACCTTAGGCAATTTGTAAGAATGGTTAGTTGAAAAATTGGACCATGACCAGACAACCTTTGCAATATGATTGGGAAGACAACAACTGTCTTGGACTTGATTGCAAACTTGGGGAATAATTGACAATTGATAGACAAAAAGAGGCCTAAAAATGGAGTTTCATAGGGTACCAAGAAGGTACTGACATGTCGATAGTAGGATATAGCATAGCCCTTTAGAGTTGAAAAGCTACATTGGACCTACGTCTGACAATTAACAATGAGTTGTCCCCTCTCCCATGTCTCCCAACTATTCATTTTGATTTCAGGATGTCTTTTCAATGGAGATTGCATATAATTGTATATGGGACAGTCTCCATATGTTGTGACATTGATTTAATAAGTAGACGAGCATCTACAATCTCTTCTTCTAAACCCAATTGAAAAATTTGACTATCAAAAGTGTGACAATATACAAACATGATTGCTACTCTTGCATTTAGGTGCCCATGATTTTTCTTTGACCTTGTAATTTGGAAAATTCCGTTCTTCACTTGATGTTCATGGCTTCAAAAATCATTGATGCACTTTCAGACTATTGCAAATACTAGGATTCCAACACGATTTGTGGTAGGGTGACATCCCTCATTGTTTTCACATCCCGAGCATGTCCTCATCCCAAAAATGTCGCAATTTTGGGGGGCATGTCCCTATGGAGCACTAATTTCGACCCACACCACATCAGGGCAACCACCCCACACCAAGTCCATGTACTTGACTACCACCCATCCATAATTAACTTGCAGTTGAAGGAGAGCAGTCCTTGGTTTGCTGCTGGGAGATTATCCATATTCAGAACATTCTTCTTGGTCATTGCTATCAACATCGCCGAGCTATCATTCACCATTTGCGGAGCAAATCTATATCGACACTTGACTGTAAGCATGGGGTCGAGTTGTTGAACAACACTTATCTCTAGTGCCACATTGAAGAAGGTGATCACCATCATCACATGATAGATTCTAAATGTATACATTGGTGACTGGTCACCCACATTCATTGTGGATCTGTTGACTGAGTTTGGAGTGATTCAGAATAACATCTATTTGTGGTGGATACTTTGTTGACACATAGCGAATGTACAACGTTGGGATCTTAGAGGTTGTTTACATTGTTGTGGAGGGCCCGCGATCATTAGAGTGAGTCGCATCATTGTCAAAGCGCATCATCTAGAAGATTGTCTAGACTGCCACATATCATCAAGGAGGTTCGATCTGCATTATAATAATTAATTATGCTACTTTCCTACCGTGTGATCTATCTTATGATCGTATGAAGCTGCCATATTGGATTTTGGTGGAGGCATCAAGTCTGCTGAGCTGTGAGTAATATATTCTGTTGTTACAAATGTTACAGTTAGCATATTAGGGGCAGTTTGAGTCGCTATAGATTTGAATACTTTGTTAGTATTAATCTTTGATTCGATTATACTAAGCACTATACATGCTGTGATCTGTACCCAACTGCTGCAATATATGTATGTCCCTATTCTTTTAGTTTGCTGTTCAACAGTGCGCAAAATCTGATTAATACGATATGAGAAGGAGATTTGAATTATTGTAATCATCCGCCTTTTTAAGTTACCGGGTCCTTGTATTTTGCCTACTGTGCCTAGACCGGGACGTCCCGAGTTCTGGTACGGGTCCGGGATGCTTGGGGGTTCGCCTAGGGTTTTGCTTGGGCGCCTCGGGTACGTTGGGGGTTCACCCAGGGTTTTGCTCGGGTGCCTTGTGTAGAACCTTGGGCGAACTCGGGCGTATCCGCGCCTAAAAAGTGTTTTTAATTTTTTTTTACATTTTTTATAGTAAAAAAAACCCTAAAAGTCTCTATTCACCCTAAAAAACAAATACAACACTTTTTGCCTCCATTCATGAAAACAAAAGAGGAAAACTTCATTTTTTTGCCTCTAAGCTGCCATTGTTGATTGTTGAAGGTTGCTACATTTTTCTTCGAAGGTGAAGGCTAGGGGAGTGAAAGAGCTACACCAATAGGAGATGAAAAATTGCTCAAGGAAGATTTATCTACAAAGGTGAGTGAATCTTGTAATTTTTTTCAAGTTTTCATGAATTTTTTCAAGATTTTTCAATTTTTTTTCAATTTTTGTTTTGTTTTTTTGCTTAAGTTTTAAATATTGTTTTAAACCTTATATACATAATATAGGGGGTATAATGTCGATTTTTTTAAAAAAATTAGTAGGGTTCTAAATTTGTAATGTTTGTTTTGTTTTGTTGTATAATTTCATACATAATGCCTTGTAATTCTAGTTGAGTTGGTCTACCTGTAGAGAACTCGTTTAAAATTGATGCACCGTCACCTCTTTGGTGACATACAACCATGATTGAACAATTACCTGGTGGTGGGGGTTATCGTTGGCGTTGTAGGCAATGTTTGAAAGCATATAAGAGCTCATATAGTTGAGTGAAAGCTCACTTTTGTGCTATGACCGACGTAGGTATAAAAGTTTGTCCAGGGCCGGATAAAAAATGGTCTCTAAAGCAACAAATATTGGGATATATCAAGGAACAATAGGATGACGACATGGTAAGCAACAGAGCAAAGGAAAGAGTACATCCTCTTTACAAGAAAGGATCGCAAAAACCTCTTGGTGGCTTAATAGAATCGATTGGCCCACATCCTTTCATGCCACCACCATCTTTTTGAGAAGACACTACTCATTCCCGTAAAAAAGGCCCATTGGAAAATGCCTTCAAGAATGAGGCAAGGGACATTGCAGATGAAAGCATTGCTCGTTGCATTTATGCCAATAGGCTTCCTTTCAACCTTGTTAGATCACCATATTGGCAGGATATGGTGACCGCAGTTGCCAAGGCACCTATCGATTATGTTAGTCCTGGGTATGAAAAGGTGCGCGCCAGCTTATTGGGCAAGGAAAAAGCTTCCGTAGAGTTGTCATTGAGAGCAATCAGGGATACATGGCCTGAAAAAGGAGTGTCCATTTCTGATGGATGGAAGGATTGCAAAAATAGGCCACCAATTAATGTCATTGCAGTGTCCCCTAAAAGGGCTATGTTTTTGAAAGTAGTTGATTGTGAGGGGCAAGTGAAGAATGCAAGCTTCATTGTCGATATCCTCATACAAGCCATTGAGATGGTGGGCCCTGAAAACCTTGTCCAAGTTGTAATGGACAATGCTAAAAATTGTAGGGCAGCTGGTTCAATAGTGGAGGGTACATATGGGCATATTCTTTGGACACCATGTGCCGTCCACTCTCTCAATTTAATATTGCAAAAGATTGGCACACAAATTGAGTGGGTCAAGGAAATCTACACGGAGGCGGAGGAGATTCAAATGTTTGTGACAAATCATCATATGACACAAGCCATCTTCAGGACCTTCTCCAAATTGGAGTTGTTGAAGGTAATTTTATTTATATTTTTTACTTGTAGCATATTTAATATTTTTAAATTTTTGCTAAGTTGCTTTTTTTTAAATTTTAACTTATATTTTTTACACGATGTTAGGTTGTCAAAACTCATTTCGTATCTCACACAATCGTCTTGAGACGACTTGTGAAGGTGCGAGAGGCATTGAGCGCCATGGTTATCAACACTCTTTGGAGTGTACGGAGGTAATCACAGTCAGAGAAAGCCCAAAAAATCAAAGCATTGATCCTAGATGATGAGTGGTGGGCTCGTGTGGAATATGTTTTGGATTTCACTGAGCCCATCATGAGTATGATTAGGTATGCAGATATGGATCGACCATGCTTGGGTGAAATTTATGATGGCATGGACTCCATGGTTGAAAAATAAAGACCATAATAGAAGCCAAGGAACAAGACCCCACAAAAGC
Organism: Cunninghamia lanceolata; assembly: GCA_027924645.1. Lineage (NCBI taxonomy): Eukaryota > Viridiplantae > Streptophyta > Pinopsida > Cupressales > Cupressaceae > Cunninghamia > Cunninghamia lanceolata. The sequence continues at coordinate 14,357,235 of BSBN01001567.1, read as the reverse complement.
ATTTTTTAAAAGAGTGCAAAGGATCATTGATGAGCGCTAGAACAAGATGACCACACCCTTGCATCTCTTAGCATTTGCTTTGTCTCCAAAGTATTATAGCAAAGAGATACTTTCCCTACTGAGGAGGGTGGCATCATATAGAGATAAAGAGGTCGCTGTTGGGTACAAAACTGCATTCAAAAGAATATTTTCAGATGGAGATTTAGAGAGAATTGTCTAAGTGAGTTTGACGAGTTCATATCTTCAAACAATCAAGATTTTTTTCGCTCTTCAAGACAAGTACAAGAAAGATGCTCAAGAATGGTGATACCTACATGGCCAAGACTATTTTCACCTTCAACCTCTTGCAATAAAAATCTATCTCAAGTATGCATCTTTTTATTTTTTTAATTGAAGTTACTCATTTTTCTTTCCCTACTATATATTATAATTTTATTAATTTTTAATTTAAATTTAATAATTTATGTTTTATAGTTTATAATTGTAAATGTTGTAAGTTTGTAACTTGTATGACATGCAAATTCAACAGGTTGCAAGTTCTTCTTCATTTGAGCGGAATTGGAGTACATATCCTTTATCCACTCAGTTAAATGAAATCGATTGGGTGCAAAAAAAGTTGAGGTTTTGGTCTTTGTGCACTACAACTTGCGTCTCTTGTCACATAAGAAACTTGATTACAAGGAAGGGGTGACAAGGAATTGGGATCTAACTCCTGAGTGTGTTGATTTAGATACTACTCTTACACAGCTTGCGGAAGTCTCTATCGATGATCATGAGGACCATGAGACAACTACACATGACACAGACATGGCTAGTGGGAGTGGTGTTCCAGCTGATTGTGGTTCAAATGAAGTTGAACCAAATGTTGACTATGATGCTCTTGATGAAGACCCATATGATGCTTATTGAACATTGAACAATGAACATTGAATATTGATTGTAACTTTCATTTTGTATTGACATTTGAGAAACCACTAAATTATGAATTTCAATTCATGAGTGTTTTCCTTATTGCAAGTTATGAGGTATTTAGATATTTTATTATTTTGTTTATTGGCAATTATGAGTATTACTGTTTTAGTCTTAGAGTTTAAAAGTTTTTAAATTATATATGTATGTATGTATGTATGTATATATATGTATATATGTTGCCGTACCGTACCCGGGCAAAAAGAAAATGCCATATCCATGTATCGGGTTCTCATACCCGTACCAGGATCGGCAACTTAGCCGCCTTTCATATACGTGTTTGTGCTCAAGCTCTCAAAGACATAATATATTTATGTTGTAGTTTCATTTTAATTGTTCCAGTTGGTTTCAGTATCATTTGCTCAAATACAGAAAATTAAAAAATTAAAAACCAGAAAACAACAAATTCACTAATCGGGGACATTACATATCTGGGTTTGACAGAACTTTAAAGCTAATGATAGTACTTTTGTATATGGCAATTCATAACCTTAATTTGTGAAGTGTGTGGTTGTGGTTTAACAGGTAAGGAGGTGACCTAGGACATTTAATTGCTAGATTCTTGGTCTGGATTATTGATTTTGATTTATTGGGATGCTTTTATGGTTATCCATGAGAAGCTATGGCTTCCTGATTAGAGCTGGCAGGAGGTTTGGCTTTGTTTGAGTCTTTTCAGCGTTGAGGGTTTCTAAAAAACTTTTTTACTCTTGAACTTTGGTCCATAATTATCCTTGTCATGTTGCAGTTATTCATCTTCTTTGGCTGTTGAGCTTTGAATTGTTGCTATGTACAAATGTAGTTTAACTGTAATATAAAAAGGCTTTTGCTTAGGTTCCTAATGATGGGACTTTCCACCCACTAGCATTATTATTCTCTGCAGTGGTGGTCTTAATAACAGGTTTAGGAGGACTACTAACAAGATGGCTGATCAGTTATACTTTACCACGATCAATAACTACATCATGTTCATTAATTTCAATGCAGTTGGTTCATGATGAACCCTTAGGATAAACTTTTGGACATGCTTTGGTACTGTGGTTGTCTCTGCCAACTTGCCCTATGCTATGCAAAAGTGTTTTTAATGTTGTCTATGTGTATTAGTAAATTACCTTCGTGACAGTAAAGTTAAGGAATGTGAATATAGTAAACACCCACTAAGCTGGATAATTATGGCATTTGAAAGACAAATGTATGAAATTGAATAGAGTGCTGTAGACCACAGATTAAAAAAAAATAGACTTTGACCCTAGAGGAGGCCACATTGGGTAAATGATTTTGACAATGAAATCTAATTTGTATCACAATATTGGATGGTCTAATTAATTTTGGGACTATCTGTTCATTTTGTTTGATGCTATTAGCATTATAGAGAGTGCTGAAGAAAAGTGTTTAGAATGTTTTCCTTCTGAATGAAAGTAATTAGTATTTTTAGGAGCAATAGGTTGTCACAGCCCATATTAGTGAATTTGTAAAGCTTTTGGAGAAAACCGTGTAGATGTAAAAATTGATACACAGTTTTCTCTAAAAGCTTTACTAATTCAGTAATTAGTTTTACAGTTTTACTTTTGAAGCAATCAATATGTACTCATTGCCTTGAAAACTTGATTATATAGAGGGGTGATCCTGTATTCCTTTTTCATTTCTAATTATACGTAAATTTGTCTATATGGTTGGATTCAGCGGTGCATACCAGTGTTTTTGGATGAGGAGATAGTTCACCAATATTATAATGGATATTGCAACAATGTTCTTTGGCCTCTTCTGCACTACCTCGGGCTTCCTCAAGAGGATCGCCTTGCAGCGACTCGTAGTTTGCAGTCTCAATTTGAAGCCTATAAGACAGCTAATCAAATGTTTGCTAATGTTGTTCATTCGCATTACAAAGAGGGAGATGTGGTTTGGTGTCATGACTATCATCTTATGTTCCTTCCAAAGTTTTTGAAGGAATATGACAACCAGATGAAGGTTGGATGGTTCTTGCACACTCCGTTTCCTTCGTCAGAGATTTACAGGACGCTCCCCTCACGTGATGAACTACTAAAAGCAGTTCTAGGAGCTGACTTAGTTGGGTAAGCTCACAATCCATCTCTAAACCATTTATTAGTGTAGAGTCCATTTTATTGTGAGAATGTTACACACCTGTTATTAGATTGTGCCTGTTTTTTCAGTGTTGAATGCTTTCATCTGGAATCATCAAAATTAAAATGCAGCCTATATATAAGATACAACTGGATTTGACAAAGAATGGTGGCTTGTTTTGCATGATGTTTTTCATTGTCTTGTCTTTTTATGTGTCCCTATCTTTCAATCTATCTATCTACTTATAGATCTATCAATCAATCTATTAGACAATAGTTTATTACATAATAATTTACTAGTTTATAAATTTTGTAGCTAATATGCAATGTTTACATTTGTGCAAAAACATTTTGCTCTTGCACAAGCTAGCATGCTCCAGTTATAATACAAAAACTTTTCTTAAGTCTGGCTGTGATGTTACGATGTTAAGGCATTGTTTAAATTAAAGATTTAAACATCATGATAAACGATGGAATTGCTTTCTTGAAATATGGTGTTAATAGTTTCCCTTCCATCATCAATTTGGATGATATATATATATATATATATATATATATATAAACATATATAATATATAATATTTAATAGATAATATTAAATAATATATTATCTTTGACTGACAAGGTATAATATATTATAAAATAAATATAAATAATTGCAACTTTATTATATTCTATTATAAATTAGAATAATGGTATTATTATCATTGTAATAGATATTCACAAAAGGTAAATAATATAATATTACTATAAACTTGGTTATTAATATAAGAAATATAAGTATAAATATTAATTTGAATATTATTCTAGCATGACCGATCCACAAGGTAGCGATGAGTAGAAAAGGCCAGCGATTAAGAGGAATCACTAATGATGAAAGGCAGCAAGCCTAAAAGACTACTCAGCGATTGTTATATTTAAAATCAGATTGATCGCTGACTCAAGTGTTGACTTATTAATAGTTAGAGGAAGCAGCGGTTAGCATAAACAAATGCAAAAGCTGCGATCAACCTTAGGGAGGGGCAACGATCCCTCTAAAAGGGTATGATTCTAAGAAGAGTCATCACCCCTTCAAAAGAGGTGACTCTCCCACAAGTCAGAGTGATATATAAATAGAGAGGCCAGCAATGAGGAGGGGATAACAGAAGGGATATACAGTTCTGAGTATTTTAAATCTGCAATAATGAAAACATAAAGGCCAGCAAACAGTCAAAGAATATATTTCCCGGGTTTTATATATATATATTTCTAATATATTCAGATCTGCTCATTAGATGCGCTAAGGACAGCATTCAAGCAGATTATAACAGGGAATATCTCATAAAGGGAATAGGAAATCAAGAGAAGACATATATACGGATCAGCAATCAAGATATATATAGAACTTAGAAGAGGCATCAAACTGTGGTAAGATCTATATAGGAATATAATGTATAGTTTAGATATGATCGTGCATATTTATAATTTATGATATCATCTTCATGATTCATTTTGTATGGCCGATAGGATTATTTGCAACTGATATAAGATCTCTCATAATGTGTTAATATGGAAATGTGTGAATGTTATGGTTACTATGATGGAGGATGTTTACTCGCTAAGTGGTGTTTCAGAAATTCAGATAGACATGGAGTAAACAGAATCATAAAGCAGTACTATAATGCATAACATAGAACATTATCTTATAATAGCATTGCACAGAATAAGGCATTGTATTCATCCATTGATCATATCAACAATATAGCACAATATGGCAATTACAACATATCCGACTATATGTATCGACTCCATATATAACTCTTGCCAAGGTTGGTTGAGATATCAACCGTTGGCACCTACTACATAACTATCCAACTGTCGAGATTAATACCGACAACATTTCAAAACTAATTGTGCCCAAACATTATCTAACATATTATTTACTTGGCTAATTACGGCCGACTACCACTAACAATAATGATCGACTACATTATCCCCTCCACAAAATTAGTCGTCTTCCAAACGACATTACAAACAAAAATGGGGACAATTGACCAACATAGTAAACTACTTGTTGATGATTGTTTTTCGACAAGTCAACAATAGAGTAAAATACAGAGTATCTAACCCTCTCTTGAGCAAAGCCTCTCGAATGCTGAATAAAGTGATCAAACAAGATGACTCCAAGGTTCCTTTTTTATGATTTTGGAAGGGATAGCTCAGTGATTACATGTGATCTTGCTGATAATCACAAAGGGACTTACATTAGATTCTTCTTCTTTCATTTAGATTATCTCTCCTTCAGTGTGGATGACATATGTACAAGACTTCAATGATAAAGAAAGTAAAAAGATAAAGGTTTAAGGAATATAATCTAAGGTCAATGAAGGAATGATGATGCGTGAATAGACAAACTCCTGATAAACCTAACTCCACTTCGCCAAGGATGCCTACAACTACATGAAGTTGGTGCGATCTCCTAAGGATAGCGAAAGGTTTTCAAATCATGAAGGCTCATACAAGCACCCATTAAATGGCGTAGCTCAAACAAGCATCCATAATCAAACTCAAGCAAATAATAAGGCTTAGACTAGCTTTACACAACACTTCACTGGTGATGAATGTTAAAAGCATGAGCTAGGAGTTAATCAAATATTCAATACATACATACATCACATCAATGAGCTCTAATCTACTTCTAATCTACTTTGAAACATCTCTTCATTTCATCAAAGTACAAGAAATCATGTCATTCCACAAGACAAGACTTAAACACCAAGCGAACTCCAATGTCCTTGCATTAATCTTGAGAAATATTTACAACTTCAAGTCCTCTCAGAGAATTTCGAGAGTCTCTCCTATTCTACTCCTACAAAACTATATCTTACAAATGAGGCAACAAGGCCTTTATATAGTGTCCAGATTACAATGAATGGCTCAGATTATTTCATGTAGCCAAGGGCCCAGATCATGCCACCTCAGCAGGTAGTTACAACAACTTGCTATTTTTAGTACCAAAAGAGAGGCAATGAAGGCACGCTTTCTAAGAAGATAAGGTAAGATGAAATCGTTTAAAACATCTTCCACATAGGCATCCCTTTGGCTTCTTTTATTAAATGATACATTGAATGCAATTGAAATAATGTGGCTGATATAATTGAATGGTGATAGGTACTCGCCACATAGGTGCCACTTCACATACTTGTGGATGTAATTGCTTTTGATGATGAACACTTGAGATGTATCTTATTGATCTTGCCTTGTTCATTGTAAATAGATATATGATACTTGTCACTCATTTGACTAACACTGTACTTCTTTTTGCAGGGAAGTTGATGATCTTCTTCGATGCATCTTCATGAAGAGTATGAGATCTCTCTTGGACTTGAAGTTGAATAACTTGAAGTTGAATGGATGAAGTGCCTAGCTTGATGATATGATGAAGATGAAGTAGTGCACTTGACATGTTGACCTTTGAAGTGGCCCTTTGGAGTGTAGATGATAACACCTTCTTTGGATGTGGAGTAGATGACCTCTCAAAGAGACTTTGAAGCTTGATGAATCTTGAAGAATGGGAGAACTTGACTTGAAGCTTGGATGGATGAATGTATTCGAACCTGATGCCATTGATGAAGTATACTTGAACTTGATGTGATCTAGCATGATGTCATTGATGTTTCCTCTACAATTTGAAGGTGACTCAAGTGCTTGTCCTTCAGATGATTCCTTGTCTTCATCAACACTCCTTCTCTCAATGATGCAACTTGATGATGATCTTGAAGTGATCTTCCAAGGTGGCTAGCATGATGACTCTTCCTTGAAGGTGACTCCTTACTCCTCGCTTAAAGGTGACTCCTTGAACAACTCCTTAGATTTGTTGATGCTCCTACAAGACAAGACAATATATCAATCACTTCATAACACAAAGAAATAACTTTAAACATATGAATAATCCCACTTCAAACTTAGGAGCATATATAATGTTCTGGAGGTGCAAAGTGCGCCTAACACAAGTTAGTCCCACATTCATCACTTTAAATGATTTCTAACAATTGTAATAGTTTAAAGAAGTCAATCTCCCTTATAGCGCTCACTTTTAAATAGGGACTTGAGTGATTTTCTCCAAGGCGCCAATTGAGGTGGCAGAGGTAGGAATGGGCGCCTAAGTTTATTAAGCTTTATCCTTGTCATTTTTTAGGCTTTAAACAATTGTGTGGGTCTTATGATGACTTCGCTCCTTTAGGCGCCAACTTCAAGAGGTTTTTCATGTATCTTTTCCCAAGGCGCTCATGGAGGTGGGAGTGACAAGCAAAGGCGCCTAGCATACTTGGCTTATTTCCTTGGACTTTGATGATTCTAACTCAGTGAATAAGTGTTTAGAGGACTTCTTACCTCAAGATGACATCAATTTTCATAATTTTGAGTCCTTTTGCAAGGCGCCCAAACTCATGTCTCCTCCCTAGGCAGAATTTGATGACCAAAACTACTAAATATGGCGCCTAAACATACCCTAGTGACTAAGTGTTTAGAGGACTTCTTACCTCAAGATGACATCAATTTTCATAATTTTGAGTCCTTTTGCAAGGCGCCCAAACTCATGTCTCCTCCCTAGGCGGAATTTGATGACCAAAACTACTAAATATGGCGCCTAAACATACCTCAATAATCAGCCCTTCCCTTAGGCTCTCAAATGGTGTTATTTTGACTCTTTTATCCTTAGGCGCCCATACAAGATGGTTTGAATGGAAATAGGCGCCTTCTTCTAGGATGACTTCTCCCAAGGCGCTCATTGAAGTCTCCACCTTAGGCGCAATTATGATGTTTGCAGAAGTGAAAAAACGCGCCTAGCCTCCTAGAGTGAATTTGCACCTAGAAGTGGAAGTCTCAGAGCGTAAGGTATATTGAAAAATATATTTAAATATAAGTTGAGAGATTGAAAAATATACCTTTCAGGATATTTGAGATAGGTCTCGAATCCACCGGATTTAACATGTAGATTATAGAATTTGGAGGATCCATCAGATTTCAGACTTAGTCAATTTTTCAGTGTTTTAGGATTTCAGGCTACCAGACTTAGTCATTTTCAGGATCTCAAACATACATCAGGATTGGAGTTAGTTTAAACATATCATCATGCTAAGGCGCCAAAATGAGTTAGTTTAATGCATGAAGGGTGCCTAGACTTGAATTTGCTCATTGTTGACATCTTTAAGGCTCTTCAACACTTGATTATACCCCTGTGAGACCACCTCATCCTTAGGCGCCTTCAATAATGATTTAAACTCCATCCCACATCAAGGCGCCTAAAACTGGCAGGAGCAACAAGGAATGGGCGCCTTCAACTCAAGGCGCTATCTGATGATCATTTAAACATGAAAAAGGCGCCTAAAACTCCTGGATCATTCCTTTGTCAAATTCCTTGATGTTTAAGGTCTCTTATGCCAATTTCAATCAAGGCGCCTATCTAGGAGAGGTTGGAAGTGTGTTCTCTAGGTGCACATATGAGTCTCCACCTAAGGCGCACTTTTGGGTCTCTGCGAGTGGGAAAATGCGCCTAAGGTTTCTTATACTTTAAATATTTTTCAATATACCTTTCAGGATGTTTGAGATAGGTCTCAGATCCACCAGATTTAACATACAGATTCTAGATTTTTGAGGATCCACCAGATTTCAGACTTAGTCAATTTTCAGGATCTTCAGGATTAGGATATCAGACTTAGTCATTTTCAGGATCTCAAACATCAGGATCAGGTCGTCAAGGGGCTCTAAGACTCAAACACCACTGACTTCATCATGAAATAGCTCTAAGACATCATCAAAACTCAAAAAAAAAAGGGGGGTCCCCATTTGCAATGGGGCGATGTGTGATTTGGTCACAACACTACTGAGAATGAGGGGGTTGTGTAGACGTCCCTGGGTGTATAGATGATGTCGGGGTGGACGACTGTTGCTCCTGTAATCTCTTCGCCTCCTCTATACGCAGTCGCAGCTGGTGTTGGGCCACAATCTCCCGTTCTCTGGCTGCCTTTACCATGCGTGCTGCCTCAAACACCTGAGACTTTGCCTTGTCCACCTCTATCCCTTTTGCTGCAAGTTCCACTCCCTTTGTTTCAAGCTGTACCTCCATATCTTTTACCTTCTGCTCCAACTCCCGCATCTTCTTAGCTGTATCCTTTTCCATTGCTGCTATCTTAGCCTCTAAGGCTAATGCTCGTGTCCTCTCGAATGCAATAACCTGGGTTTGCTGGGCCAACTGCTTCTGGAACTTCTGTATGTGCCTAGTCAACTCATATTTCCTCTTTTGTGCTAATTGGAGAGCCTCATCCTTCTCCTTCCCTCTTGCCTCCACTAGTGACTCCTGGCGTTTCATCTCATAGAAAACTTGTCGGAAGGCTTTCTCAATTGTGAACAAAGATTCTATGACCTGGCCATCTCTTCCTCCAATCACTGGTCATGAGCGTCGCCATGTGTCACACATACAATGTGTCTCCACTTCTGGCCACCCTCTCATAGTGAAGCATCGTGCAAACTCTTGTTTGCACCCTAATTGGATGAATCCCCAGATCCTCTTGACCTCCTGTGCTACTACCTGCGATCGTCCAATCCTGAGTTGTTTGGAGATCTCCTCCACCTCCTCCATGTATACTATCATGTTTTGGAGATCCTCCACATACCTCTGAATGGTCCCCAGTGGATCTGAAGCATCAGGTTTGGCCAGTGTGAATGCCATTCCGTCACAAAAGTCCTCTTCCTCTTCCTCTGGTGGGGTGGGTGCTGGTGAACTTGTCACTACCATGGGAGACTCCTGTGAAGGCCCCCCAATCTCCTGGATGGCTGCAACTGGCTATGGCAAAATATCATGCTGGGTGCTCTTGCCAGTAGTGAAACTTTGCTACAATTCGACACTCTCGGCCACTCTTGGTGTGCTGCCCTCATCTTGTCCCTCGGTCAAATTGTGCAAAGGACTGAGTGATGGCACCTTTGGCACATCCAGTGTCAAGCCTATTGTGCTCAACCAACTGTCAATCTGTGATTCCTTTGGAGGCCCCATGATGGTGGTGGTGGTGGTGGTGGTGGTGTTGTGGATAACTCTGCTGGGGACTGTATGATTGTCCCCCATGGCGTTTGAGGCTCAATTGGGGGTGACGGTGATGTGCTAACTGGTGGTGTTGAAGGTGTAGCACCTGGGAGTGATGGTGCCGCTCGTACTGATGGTGTGGCTGGTGCTGATGCTATGACTGATGTTGACAATGTGGCTGGCAATGTCGCAGTACTATGTGTCTCTGTACTACGTGCTAGTGTCAGTAGAGTGAACGACGTTGGTCGAAGAGGTGGTATTACAATAGCTTCCTCCACGTCCATTTTTCGTCCTGCCTCTGCATCTCTTGCAAGTGACACCTCCTCTATCGCCTCAACATCCCATGCCGTTGCTATTGCCCCTGTCCTTGTTCTTGTTACTCTTACTTCTATCGACAAATCACTTTCGGATGAGGAGGATTAGCCACTCTGTTCTTCCTCCTCTTCCTCTTCCTCTCCCTCTTCTTCGTTGTCGACTGATGCTTCTCTCTGTTTTCTCTTCCTTGGCCGTTGTGAGGATTCTTCTCCATGGGTAGTGTTGATGTTTGTTTTTCAACAAGTCAACAATAGAGTAAAACACTAGAGTATCCCACTCTCTCTTGAATAAAGCTCTTCAAAGGCTGAACTATGTGATCCAGTGAAGTAACTCCATGGTTCCTTTTATGATTCATGATGGGTTAACTCAGTGATTACATGTGATCTTGCTGATAATCACAAAGGGACTTACATTAGACTTCTTCAACTTCATTTAGCTTATCTCTAATCATGAAGGCTCATACAAGCACCCATTAGACGGCGCAGCTCAGACAAGCATCCACAATCGAACTTATGCAAATGAGGCTCAGACTAGCTTTACACAACACTTCACCAACGATGAATGTCAAAAGCATGAGCTAGGAGTTGATCAAATATATTAAGGTTGCTAATCTCAAGGAAAGAGTACTTGCATTGTTGACAGCCTGTGCGGAGTTTAAGGCCATCAGAGAACAATATATGCCACACTTGAAGAGTTTGATGGAAACTTCAGTTGATGAGTTGATACATGCTGAAGTGATTGGAGGAAGGAATAACACATGATTTCTCTTCTTGGTACTATTGCTTTCGCAATAAGGGACAGCTACTTGATAAGGTTGAAATAGATATGTCAAGAGTAAGAAGTGTGATCCAAAGAATCCAAGATGGAATACATGCATCTTTGATGAAGATATGCAATCCCTTTGGAGAGATGACTATTGAAAGTATGAAAGAACAAGTCCAAGCCTTATACTTTCAAGAAGATGATATTTCTGATGATAAGCTTGATAGCATATTTTCACTTGCTATCCACCTTGGCGCCAACAAAGCTAGAATGACTGATTGGGAGAAGACACTTGGCCTTTATGCAGCTGATGTGCTTGAAGCCGAAGGGACCACTAGGAACACGCCAAGTGTACCTTTTAATGATATCAAGCAAGTGGTGTCCAGATTCATTGAATTCCATAACAGTAGTGATGGTTACTCACATGCAGATTCTTCATAGGCTATTGATGTGTCATCCTTATCTCCTTGGGAAACGTGCCTTTGTTCCCTCTTTCATATGCTAAAAATAGGAGTTTGGTGTAACTATTTGTAAGGTGGCGTATGTTTACTGGCAATTTGGTATTCATACAGACAGAGTAAATAGAATTATGTAGTATAGTGCATAACATAGAACATGAATTTATAACAACATTGCACAGAATAAAGCATTGTTTCCATTCCTTGAATATATCAGTATTACACTACAATGTCACAATGCTGCCTCTACATTGGAATGACAATACATATATAGGTTGTCTAATGGTTGCCAACCGTGGCCGACACCGATCGGGAGTAACTACTCGCTGATACCAACTAACCAACATATTTACCGATACAACAACATAACAAATATAATTTCTGCCTAACATCATCCCCCCCAAAAAACAAGTCGTCTTCCAGACGACGGAAAAACATGAAGTATCAAGTGACATTAGGTAAGCTCTGCCAGATTGACGACAATGCTAAAGTAGGAGCTGTGTAAAAGTCGAACCAACACATTCGGAACACCTGCCAGTAGACCAACCAACCAAGGGACCCAATCTGATAGCACACTGAATGCTGCGAATGTTGCACCCCATTGCTCACTGAATCAAGATAGTACTGGTTTGATGGGGGTTTGGGGGCAGCGCCCCTCGTTGGGTTCGGGGGCAGCGCCCCTGGCGCGCTCCTGTCGCGATATAGGGCGGGGTCGAGGGGCAGCGCCCCCGCCGCCAAGCCCAAATTAACACCTTCACAACCATTTAGACCTTCATGGTGCACATCATATTTCTGACAAAATCGGACACTCATTTGCAATCCAAAAACTCATATAGTCTGCTGAGAACAAGAATTAGTATGGCGGAATACACTTCAGGCAGTAACAACTTCGTATGACTGGCTAACTTCTCTTGGATGACTCGTACGGCTAAGAGATTTTTGTACGGCTTTGCATGCCCTGGGGTTTTACTCTGTCTTCCTATCGTCCTTCCACTCCGCCTCTTTCCTCCTGTACGGCATGGAAAAAAAAATCTTGAAGTTTTTTTTTTTTTTTTTAATGCGGGGACGGGGGTGGGTCGTATGCCGTACGATCTGGTCGTATGTCATACTCTTCTTTCCTTTTTTTTTTTCTTCAAAATTTTCCAATTTTTTTCGACATTTTATTTTTTTCGTCTTTTCCAAATTTTCATCCATGTCAACTTGAATTGGATTTTTCTATTTTTCTCCGACAGGGTCCACGTTCGATCTGCAACTCCGAGTTTATTGATTTTGTAATCGTCGGCAGGGACCAGAACTGTTGTCTTTCTTGGAACCAGAATTGTTGTCTTTCGGAAGCCGCATACTACGTTCGGCAAACTGTCCAACTTTTTAACATCATTTTTTCTATGTTGCTTTTCACCGATCGCCAAAAAATTGCAAGTCGGCAGAATTACTCTATAGTCCTTATTCTTTCTGTATGGTTTCTGGCTGATGTTTTCAATGTTGTGTTCCCGTCGTTAGTTTCATCACCCCGATTCACCTTGCTTGTCAATGACTTCATACCTGATCACCTTGTCTGGTTCAAATGTATGTGCAAGTGTATCATCTATCTTGGCTTCACCCTCTGTATATTCTTTCTGTGCCTCTCCTGGTTGACTTGTCTGTTCTGATCGACTTGTCTTTGCCACTATTTGCTCTGTTATTTTCGGCTGATTATTACCTTCCTCCCCTTTGTCACTCATTACTGGTTCTCTCTTGCCAAGTGGTCGAGTGTTTGTCAATCCATCTAGTGCTTCATTCATCAACAATGTTTCTTTGGGCCCAATATTGCCGAGTGTTTCACTAGTCGCCCGAGAGCATTCGCCACTTTCTCTTATTGAAATCATGTTACACTCTAGCTTGAAGAACTCATAGTCTTCCATCTGCCAGTGGAAGAGCCCACTAAAGGAATTAGTTTCATCCTCAGAACATTCTTGCAGTTTTAATACTCTTCCTCATCAGGTTCTATTGGTCCTCGGCCAATTGACTCCCCTCCGTTTGTATCGGAATCTAATGCCAACTCTTCACTTACAGCATGTGTTCTTAGATCTATGATGATCTTCTTACCTTTGTTTTCTATTGACAAGGTGTTCTTTTTCCAGTTGTGGTTGGCCTTGGCAGCTATCAGCCACCTATAAGAATGAAGAATTCAGTCCTAATTTTTTGACTTTGAACAACAAGGATATATCCTCACTTTCTAATTATATTGCAGCTTCTAACCATTGGGAAAGGAGTGATATTGATTCTACGTCGATTGGTACACAAGTTACATGCATTGGTCATGATAATTCAATTGATGCAACTCTCTATAGGACTGATTTTAGACACTTTAGGGCAGCTGATATAAAACAGTTCCAAAAGATGATTGATGGTTGGTTAGAGAGAGCAAAACAAGCCAAGATGAGGGCTCAAAAGGCCAAGCTTCATCTACAACATATTCGTGACATTCACCATTTTTTAGATGATGATGAGCAAATGTTGCCTAATTCAGAAAGCTCAGTTGTTGTTGGTCATTTTCCTGATGGTGATGATGATGATGTTGATGACACTCTTAGTGAACTAGCCACTCAAGAGTTATCTTGGGTGAGTAATGACGACATTTACACTACACATTTGGGTTTATCACGAACTCCTTATGAGGTGGCAGCATTTTATTTATTGATTGGTGACTTCATATTCTTGGATTCATCATGGGTTAGGGATTGCCCTAGTTGGATTCATATGACACTTCTGGTTTCCTCTTGGCCTACTTCAGCTATTCGGTTGCTGGGAAGTGTGTGGAGTCATGTTCATGGGTTGGACATGGAATGTGAGATGGATTCCTTAGGTTTGTATTGGTTTGATGATATCTTTGATATCACCTACATTGCTGGACTGAGTTATGACAGTGAGATTTGGCGACCATTCGTGTGGGTTGTTTGGCACGCGAGAGTCCATGACTACATAGTCTTACTGATCTGCTTAAATGGATGGATTCTTCATGGTGATAGAATGAGATATCTCTTCTTCATCTTTTACTACAAGCTCTATATTTTTGTAGGGAATACAGGTATTGATTTGATTGGTGCATTATTTCACATGGATTTTATTGAGGTTGTTTCATGGCTTGTGGTACGATATCGGTTTCATCAGAGTGGAGCAGCGGGTATGTTAGTAGGTTGGACACATTTTTGAGATGATATCTTTTGTCATTTGTTCCTCTATATTGTGTTGTTGGCATGTGTAACCACTTGGGTTATCATTGGATGGAGACTCTTGTCATTGGGCAATAAATTTCAGTATGCAGATTTGTTATTGCTTGAGAGCAAGCATCTCGGGAAGGGAGGACTGTAATGTCCCCTTCCTAGATGTCACATAGATGAGCAGTGGTTGGCCTATTACCAGGGTTCTCGTAGGTCAGCAGAGTGGTTAGGGGACCTATCCAGGGGCAGTGGAGCTTTGCTGGGAGTCTTTCGAACCCTTCAGTTTGGTGTCAGTTGATGAATCCAAGGGTTGAATTGAAAATATTAAAGTTTGCTTTAATGGAATAGTGAAAAGTGAATAGTAACATAAAATTAGAAGAGGAATAGTGAAAAGTGAATAGTAATAGAAAATTAGAAGAGGAATAGTGAAAAGTCCCCCCCATCCTAGTAGCACAATGTTGTTTTTAAAAAGTGGCACTTCACTTTTCATGAGAAAAGACCCTCAAGGTGGGAGTGGCCTCTTGGAGGGAATATTTTATTGTTTTTTATGGAAAAAAGGTTATGGAGGCTATAAAGCAAGGTATTGGGCTCATTTTTGAGCATACTATTCTCATTTTCGCAAAAGCTATTTGTAGGTTTGAGCTCTGGAAGAGGGTTTCAGTAGCAAGCAGATCTTCTGAGGACAAAATCCCTTGGAGGATAGTGAATTGGACGACAACCCAGTTCACAAAACAGGGAAACCTACTTTGGGTTTCTGTTTGGGCTTCATTAGACTTCATTACAGGTTGATATTGCAGTTGGAGTGATTGCAGCAGTGGATTATCAGGGTATAATTGCAGATTGGGTCTTATTATCAGCATATATCCTCATTTCAGTGCCTTTACCAACTGGCCGTTCAAAATGGAAGTCATTTTCAGTCAAACCCTAGCTGGGAATTAGGGTTTCAGCAACTAAATGTTCCATAAATTAAGCGTTGGCTTCCGAGTATGTGTTTACCATATTGGGTATTCAAATATTTCATATGTATTGGGTTTAATAGTGTTGTTACAGTCTGATTAAGTCTATATCAGACCTGAGCTTTGTAATCAGACTTATGTTTAGTGAGAAATAAAGCTTATTTTTGGTGTGGTATTGCAATGTTTATTTGTTGGTTATATTTCTTTTCATTTGGTATGTGAATATTGCAATCAAAACCATTTCATATCCACACAAACATCAAATAACAAACTCAGAAAATCAGAACAGCAGTTAGGAAATCAGAATTCATTAGTTTGCACAACAACTGTTTGACAAATTGCCAAGGGATCAAAATTGAAAAATCAGGGCAGATTTGGTAAGGGATCTTTCACATTATGACATAGGCTATTTGCAACAAAGAATATCATTTGACAATATTATTTATATATGGTTATAATAATATTTAAATTACTAATATTTATATTATTATATAATATTGATAATATTTAATATTTCTTTTTATATTGATAATTATATTTGTTATTTATATTTAATGATATATATTATATATTATATTTGTATTTATAATACATTTATTATTATATTTATATTATAATAAATGATTATAATAATATTTAAATTATTAATATTTACATTTATAGTTATTTATAAATATAGTATATCGATTAATATATTATATTTAAAATATTTATAGATAATATCATATAATATTATATATATCTATTAATGGACTATGGCGGGGATATTTAACACGACATTTTAAATCTTTAATTTAAACAATGCCATAATATCGACACATGACAAATCCCCAAGAAACACATTGTAAAGATTGTAAATTGCAAGTACATATTGTTCATAGTAGGTTAATTTTTATTTTATAGGGAGCTTCCTCTTCTAATTCAAAGAGCAGTTCTATTCATTGTTTGAACTTTGAAAACTCAGTGAGTTCTTGTTGGGCTTGCAAGTACTTGCTAAAAATTTTGCCATTGAGTAATCGTGCCAAAAACTCAATATTGCGTTTTTAGAAAAAATTTTGGCACTTTTCAGAAAAAACACACCAAAACTCTCGCCTACCATCGCCAAAAATCATGATTTAATATTCAAAAGTGATAGGATTTTATATTTTTTCGTTCATTTTTCTAGGACAATTGACGAACTTGACGGATGGCAATGGCTAGGGGATGAGTTGTTAAATATGTTGTATGTACCAAAGTTTGAAAACTCAAACTCAGCATGGACTCGACAACTCAAAATTTTGACTTGGACTTGGGACTTGAAAAAACTTGGCAAAAAAAGAAAACATAATTACACAAAATAATAGAAACCAATGCATTTAGAGAATATATAAGTCTATTCTACTTTTGATAATCAATTTGTCATAATTCAAACATTACATGTCATATGACCCTCAAGTCAATAAATGACATAGTTCCACGGAGTCTTGGAATAGAGGGACGAAGGGCTTTGAATTGGGGACAACATGGGAACAGTGATAGGAGGGGGCAGAGCCCCTAGTGGGTTGAGGGGCATCGCTCCTCGTGGGGTTCGAGGGCAACGTCCCTGGTGTGTTCCTTGTCGTGGTATAGGTCGGGGTCAAGGGGTGGAGCTCCTGCCACCAAGACCAAATTAAGGCATTCGAGACCACAAGGACCTTCATGGCGAACACCATCTTTCATAATTTTATCACTATATTTTCAACTTTTCTGCAACACCAAGTCCTCACTATTTCTAACCAAATCTTCATTCTTTGAATCCCTTCACTTAGTGTGTTTTTTGTCACGTGGATGCTGAAGAAGTGTTTTGTTGGGCAAAATAAGACCATAATATGTCAAAAAATGAAGTGAAATAGTGTAAATCTTTTCACCAAGTGAGTCCACACCAAGAACTTGTGAATCTCAGTAGAAAAATCGGCCGAGTCCTAGGAAAAACTCGCCGAGTATTCGGCCTGACTTAGTGCAGTGAGCTAGAAAACTCGCAAGTCGTGGTGAGTCAACCAAGAACTTGCTGAGTTTTCCTACTAGGGTATGTAGTATGTAGTATGTACACTAATACTTGACTTTAACCTTACGTGAGAAGGGCAAGAGCAACCTAAAGTATACAGTCAACACCTCCTTTGCAGTACATTTAACATATTTAACAACATATTGCATGATAGTTGGTTTGAATGAAAAGCTTCAACACTACACAAGATTACTGGTCCTATTCTATATATGAAGGGAATCAGTAATATGGTCCATACATTCAGTAATATGCATTTTTTTTAAAGAATATTATTAAAAATTAATGTATTTTTTAATGTTTGATATTTTTGCCGAGTTATTGCCAAGTTTTTTCTTGAGTTTTTCCGAGTCCCAAGTTTTTTAAAATTCTGGGACAGCTGAGTAATTGCTGAGTCCGAGTTTTTAAACTATGGTTCTACTACACATCTGTTCCATTTTGTGTTGCAATGAAAGGTGCAAATTAAAAATGCTAACAAGATGTAATACAACTACTGACCAAGGAGAATTCTATAATATGTTATGAACCTTTGGAGGATGCCATTTGGAGATTCTAAGGTTATCCAGGTTTTCTGGTAGATCTTTTGTCATATCGTGGTAAGATCTTCTAAGAAAGTTGAAGAATATGTTCTGTGTCTTTCTAACATTCAGGCTCCAGCATTCAAGTTGATGTGTCTGCTGTAGGTCTCTAGTGAGTTCTTGAGGGTTGTTGAAGCACTTAATAAGAGATTGGAGAGAGGAATTTGGAAGATTTTGGTGATGTCCAAATATTGGCATTGTGTAAAGGTTCAGTTTACAAACCTAAGAATCCATAATTGGTTGGCAATTGAAGGTGATGTGTTCTGTGAAGTTTGGTTTTTGGAAGAAAAGACATTTAACAAATATGGTTACACATTTTTACTGCTCATGTAAGAAAAGGTACAACATTACAAAACCAGCCTCTGCATCCTGAGAGACTGAAGTGGCATCTCAGGTCACGAGATCACTTGTGACTGGGATGAGAGAAGGTAGTAATGAAGCCCAATGAACACCGTAAAATGTACACAGAATTTTGAGCCTCAAATTTAGAGGTTTTTCTCTATATGTTGGTGAATATAAGCTGAAAATCATACTGTGTGCTTGCCTTTCAATTGTGACTTTTCAATGCAGCCCTTTACCTTTCAATTGTGACTACTTAAATGCAACCCCTTGTGAGATACTGTCATACAGTCCTTGTAGATTAAACCTTCTTTTTGTTAACACTGGCTGTCATTTCAGGATTTACTTTAATTTTGTTACAAATAAATGATAATTTACATTGAAAGCTTAAATCAACCTACATCAAGATCTAATAATTGCTTATTGAAACCAGTCTAGTTATTCAAGCACTAGGTATTTGCAATTGCAATAACTGATGTCAGCTTCAAGAATTGAAAGGAATTGTATAAACTATTGATCTAAGCTGTATTGCTCTATGCATTTGTCCATTTTGAACGATTCATTCAGTTTGAATGAATAGCTGGCATCTCCTCATGACTTTATCTGTGAATTTTGCCAGTTTTCATACATATGACTATGCAAGGCATTTTGTAAGTGCATGCACACGAATCCTTGGATTGGAAGGGACTCCAGAAGGAGTAGAGTACCAGGGGAAGTTGATTCGAGTTGCGGCGGTATAATATGTTTCTGTCTCTGTCTTCTTGGATATTTCCAAAATGTTTATTTTATTTTTTCCCTTCTTTAGTTTCTATGCGAATTTCAAGCAATTGTATATCTCTTGTTTCATTTGATCCCTGTATGTGCTCTTAAAGAAGGTATTTGGATGTAAATGAAGATGTGTGAGTTTAGGCTTATTTTTTTGCATAACTGTTTCTCCTGATTAATTTGTCATTATTGTGTTGTTATTATAGTTTCCTATAGGTATTGATTCAGAAAGGTTCATAAAAGCGCTTGAGTTGTCGGAAGTCAAGAAGGACATCAGAGAGTTAAAAGAAAGATTCGCTGGTCGAAAGGTGACTTTACT
Source organism: Cunninghamia lanceolata (assembly GCA_027924645.1). NCBI lineage: Eukaryota > Viridiplantae > Streptophyta > Pinopsida > Cupressales > Cupressaceae > Cunninghamia > Cunninghamia lanceolata. The sequence continues at coordinate 14,337,419 of BSBN01001567.1, read as the reverse complement.
TGATCCAATTTCACAACAAAGTATTCTTAAAGGTCCATTATTTCTCTGTGACATATTGAAAAAGATTTGCTGAAAAATCAGTATGGTACATGAGCAGTTCAATGCTTCTGGAAATTCCCTCTTGATTATTCTTGTTTCAGTTTGAGTGGCAGCTTAAAGACATGTTATTTGCAGCTCCATTCTCAAAGCCTTGTGTTAGTTTTTGGAAGGCCAGGGGACAAATGGCACATTACCTATTTATTTTGGAGAAAATATTTAGTACAATCATCCAAATAAGTTGCTGATCTCTTCCTTCCTTACATAATCCTCTATGTGATTCTTTGTTACCTGTCCATGGTTCCATTGGTTGTTACTCCTCTCTGTACTTCCCAATCGGCAGGGGTTGCTTAAGACACGCTTGTGTTTTTGACGCTTGAGTTAGAGATGATAAAGCTTGACATCAGATTTCAGCATTGGCATTAAGTGTAACCTTCAACTGTTTCCTTTGATCATGATAGTTGAAGCTTATCATGGGATTTCAGTTGGCCTAACTTCTTAAATCATTAGCAGATTTGTAACTAATCTGTCGACTTCAATTCTAAAATTTAAACAATTGAAAGAAGAGAAAATCCCGTGGGCTGTGATCTACCTGTTGGACATATCTGTCCTCTTAAAGTAGCATATATATTCAGAACTTTTTTAGTGATTCTAAGAAAACAAAGGTACTGAAAGGACTTCTTGCAAGCTATTGATTATTGAATTGGATCATTTATATTCTAAGAAAACAAAGGTACTGAAAGGACTTCTTGCAAGCTGTTGATTGTTGGATTGGATCATTTATTCTTTCCCTAATGTTTTATGTGAGTTTTTCTTTTCTTTAACAAGTACTGGTATTCTTGGAATCAAAATGGCAAACTCTCATTAATGTTTATAGCTCAGAAATTGATTCTTTTCAGAGTATTGATCTGAAGTTTATTATGCTTCTTTCAGAATGAGTTTTAATGGTGATTTTTTAAACGTTTTTGGCTCTCAAATAGCTATTCTTTGGCCTATAATATTTTGACTGATAGCTAGTTTCATTGTTTCAATGATCAGGTCATGCTCGGTGTTGATCGTTTGGATATGATCAAAGGCATTCCTCAAAAGCTTTTAGCATTTGAGAAGTTCCTTGAAGAGAACCCAACTTGGCGGGATAAAGTGCTTTTGGTGCAGATAGCTGTGCCCACAAGGACAGATGTTCACGATTGTATGTGCTTTTATCTTAGAAGTTTCTCATTCCGTCTTTAGAATTAGAATTCCCAAGGTTTCTATACTTTTTAATTTTATGGAGTTTGTCATTTCCACACCGTGTTGAATGCATTATAAGCTCATCGTTTCCTTTTTAGAAGTAAAAAGTGTGGTAAGTAAGAAATAATAAATCTACTCAATTTTCTTCCTCATAAAGTAGTGCAGGTCTTTTTCCTTTCAGTTTAGACAACTTGATCATGTAGTTAGTATCTTTTAATTTTATATATAAAGAACTCTTGACTGTTCCCAAAAGAGAACTATCCAAGTTAGTAATAATGCAAAAGACAAGGTAGAAGGATGTTGTGCAAGTCAGAACCAAGAGCAGTAGGAATAAAAAAGAATAACAAGAAAAGAGAGAGAGAAATTGAAAGAGGAAGTTGCAAGTGGGAACAATGATACGGAACAAAGAAACACAACAGTTAGAGATCTACATGATAATGTGTGACAAGGAAATCTCTGCAAAAGAAGCTACACACTTGATTAATTATATTGAAAAAATTATGTGTTTGTATAGGCATAAACTATGCCAAAATTACAATATCCCAAATCTAATGTTTGTTGGATGAAAAACCAAGGCGAGAACCAAAACAAAAATGAGCAAAACAATTTGCTAACTATTTTTGCTATTCTAACTTAGTCATAACAAAATGACATAGGAGAGAAAATTATTACATAGTACAATAACAAAATATAAAGAAAACTGAACTATCCTAGCAAATATAATCTAAGATAAAATATATCTTATGATTCTGTAATGTTCCCTTTCTATGATTTTTGCAAATTTCTAATTTTTTATATTTTTTTCTGATTTGCAACACTTGGAAAAATACAGAAATATCAATTTCCTATCTCACACTAATAATATGAGTATTGCAGCAAGACTGAGTAGAAAACTAGTACTGATATAATAAATATTATCACAGCCAAACTAATATCACAAATCACCAAGCTATACATTTGAAATCAGCAGCAGTTGAAAACATTATTCCAGCTCTTCATGAACTATACGGCAGCTAGCATAGAATAACAATTTGAATATTCAATATACCCTTTATAAGTTTGTAATATGAACAGCAGACCAAAAAGAATGCGGTAGATATGTGGCCCACCATCCACTTGCTATGGTTTCCGAAGATTGTACGGTAGTAGAAATTAGAGAGCAGCTAATACAAAAGGTTCAGCACCACACATTTATATGAGTCTCATACCTTTTCCCCTTATATGGCTGGCTTGGAAATTTGATTCAATGACAAGAGGGATGTTAGTCAGTGCTGGGTCCCACTTCGCACTAAAATTACTAAACTCCTTCAAAAAGTAGCGCTGAATTAGACTTCATATAACATTTCAGATGATTTCAAGCTTTATAGGCAGCAAATTACATGCTACAGGTCCCACTTAATGTCTTGCGGCAGTACCAAAAATAATTCTGAATATATATTATACCTGGCATTCAGCTGTATGACTGCTAATTAAACGCATAGCCACGCAAATTGGAATGCAGCAGTCTTAAATACCATGACCCCAGCTCTAGAAGGGACGGCTAGTCTAACAAGGTTATATCAGGTATTAACAGTCCCTTTTTCACTCAAAGAAAGCTGCGATCTCATTAATTTCCAATTACTGGCTGTGATCACACTTACAAATGGTGATGACTGATGCAATTCCAGCCAAAATATTATTGTCTCTGAATCGGCACTTCTCCAGTGCTGAGGTAATTCCAACCGTCAGTTTGTAGTAGCAAATACTGAAAGATGTGATAAATTAAACTCAGCTGCGATCACCCAAAGATGTCATTTGCCCTTTCCTCAAAGATGTGTGACTGGAAAGATTCGGCAAAGTCTTCTATGGATAGTTGCATCAAAGATATCGGTCTATCATTAGAGCGTATGGATTAATTTCAAACTGCACATATATTATAATTGTTGGATTAGTTGTCATTGATGTCAAAGTCATGGTAGAAGGATATTGTCATTGATGTATGAATGAGATTGTTAGAAGATTGATTGTCATTGATGTCAAAGCAGATGTCAAAGGAGATGTCAAAGGAGTGAAAGACAAGGATTGCAATGCGACATTTAGAAATAAGAGTTGTAAGGCATATCAAGTATAATTCAATGACAACAAGCAACTTCCGTATTTGGTCGTAATATCGTTGAGTTATTGGAGATGATGCAAGGCACTGGGTTTCATGGTCTAAGGAACATGCTAACCATCATTATGATAGTGTGCAAAGATAAATGGAATTACATGTGTAATTAAGAAGCCGACTATGTGAAGAGGCCGACTACACAAAAGAATGTTTGAAGCATAGTTTCGAGACTCGGACTCGGCGCAGACTCGGCGAGGGTGACTCGGCTCGGGACTCGGGACTTGGCGCCTAGACTCGGCGCAGACTCGGCAAAAACTCGGCAAAGTGAAAAACCCAAGAAATTTAGAGATTTTTAAGGATTTAAAACTTGTTTCATGCACCCTTTATTAAATAAAACTTAAAGACACAATAACATCATCAAATAGAAGCTAATTGGATCACATACACAAGTATACATCGATCACATAAGTATAAATGCAAATTGTAGCTGAGCTGCTGAAGGAAATAACACACTTAGATATATAAATATAGTCAAATGTATACAAAACTCATGGAATATGAAATCCATGACATCAAAATGATCAAATGTTCCAAGCAAATATGAAGTATCAAAACAATAACTAGAAGTCTATGGCTCAGAGGAGCCTGCATCCTTCGCCTTCCTACGAAGGCGTAAATGGTAGGTCTTCAATGATGTAGCAGCCATAATCTCTGCCTGTGACTCCATGCCACCCTCACCAACATCAGATGTGCCTGTGTCTGCTCGTGCTCTATCCACCTCCTCTGCCATGGCTACAGCCTCAGCCTCTCTATCTGCCTGGTCAACCCAATCAAAGTCCTCATCACTAAAGATAGGATCTGTAGCCTCAGTGATCCACTCAGATTGTGGATCGACCTCCTCTAGCCTGATTGGGGTGGAGTCATGGTCAAAAATCTGTTTGTGTCTAAGTCGAAGGTTGTAATGAACATACACTAGGTCATTCAACCTCTCCACGGACAATCTATTGCGCCTCTTGGAGTGTATGTGCTCAAACATACTCCAATTACGCTCACAACCTGAAGCACTGCATGGCTGGCTCAATATGCGAATGGCAATCCTCTGAAGGTTTGGTGTTTTAGCACCAAACATTTGCCACCATACATCTGAAATGAGAAAAAGAAAAAAAAATCAATCTCATTTCCAATTTTAAGTCTCAAGTTTCAAGTTTCAACATTTAATAATAATATAAAAAGAGGAAAATTATGCCCTTATATATATTTTTACCTGGCTGCAATGTTGTCCTACTCTCTTTGCACATTAGACGAGAAAAGAGCTCTCCTTGTGCACTAGTAAAGGCCTCTATCTCATGGACTATCGGTCTAGTAACTGCAGGCGCCATCCGCTCTATCACTGAGTAGAGCCCACCAAGAACCTCATCATCCGCCTTGAAATCAGGGCGGAATTGGAATGCCGGATTTAGGAAATAAGCTGCTGCATGGAGGGGCTTGTGAAGCTGGTGCTGCCATCTCCTATCAATGATCTCCCAAATGGGACGATACTTACCCTCAACTCCCCCATAGATTGATCTAATGGCCTCCTTGGCCCTATCCATGCCCTCATATATGTAGCCCATTGCGGGCTTCTCCCCATCAGCAACTCGTAGGAGAACTACCAAGGGCTCGGTGAACTGCAAATATTGTGAAACATTAACTTAAGTGTGAATAAAATAAAGTTAAACAAATAAAAGAAAATATGAATAAAAATTAAAGAATACTAGAATTGAATATTACGGTTACCTTCACAATCTCTGCAGCAGGTGTCCAAAAGCCTAGCTCATCAAAAATGTAATTTGCCACTTCAATCCCTGTGGTGGAAGTACCATAGGATGAGGAAGTCCACTCCTCAGCAACAAACATACGTCTCAAAGGTCCCTTTGACCGAATCAAGGATTGTAGTGTGATGAAATTTGTAGCAAATCTGGTGATGCCAGGACGAGCCAACTCCTTTAACCCCGTGTATTGCCTCATTAGGCTAAGGACCCATGTGTGATTGTATATAAATTTGCAAATATTTTTGGCAATATCCACACATGTTTTGATCCATGGAAGCTTGCCTAAATCCTCCAATATGAGGTCAAGGCAATGTGCGGCACATGGAGTCCAAAATACTGTTGGGTGCCTCTCCATCAGTAGTCTACCTGCAGCAACATAATTTGCTGCATTATCGGTCACTACTTGAACCACATTCTCCTCACCCACCTCAAATAGGACTTCCTCTATAGCCTCACAAAGGTATGTGGCATTTTTTACATGTGTTGAAGCATCAATTGACTTGATGAACACGGTGCCACCTGAAAAAAGAAGCAAAATCAATGGTTCAATAAAACATAAATTAAAAATATTAATCGTTAAATCAAATTTAAAATTCAAATTATTCAATGCATTGAGGGAAGTACAATTACTTGAAGAGGAAACAAGAAAATTCAGCAGCGTCCTATTTTTTCTGTCAGTCCAACCATCGGTCATGATGGTGCAACCCTTCTTGCTCCATACCAAGCGCTGCTCCTCTATTTCAGCTTTTATATCAGCGACCTTTTGTGTCAAAAGTGGGCCCCTTAAGTCATCTTCAGTAGGGCCTTTGAACCCCGCCCCACAAACAGTTATGGCATCAAGCATATTTTGCCAATAAGGAGACCTAGCACATGTAAAAAGGAGAGTTTAACTTTAAATTTGAATTCAACACACATCTAAAATTTAAATATAAAAATTCACGAGACAAAGAATCAAACTATAATAATATAAATTTTAAAACAATCAAACAAAAAAGAATTACCTGGCTGCATGGAATGGAATGGTGCAATAGTACCAAAAGTCGCCAATTGCTCGTCTAGCTGCGTCATGTGCCTCCTTGTTCCAACCCGTGCTCTCAAGTGACGGTTGGGCACCAGGAGTAGTGCGTGGCACAAAAAATGAATCCAACCTAGATTTACGAATTCTAGGACCAATGCTAATACTACCACTACCACTACTAGTAGCGGCAGCGGCAGCACTAGCAGTAGCGGTAGCACTAGCAGCAGCGGCAGCAGTAGCGGCAGCACTAGCAATAGCACGGGCACCAACAGTAGCAGAAGTACTAGCACAAGCACTAGCACTAGGATGAAATGGAGGCTTGGAAGAAGCCTCTCCAACACCACCAATGCACGCTAACTCCTCCCTTTGCCTCTTTTTCAGCGCTTTTTTCATTTCAAATGTTTCTAATTGTATTTGCACCTCACGAACAACCTCAATAGGTGCATCATTGCATCCCAAAGCATCATGGACGGCTATGCGTGCAAGATGGTATTTCAATCTATTAATGCCTCCATGAAAAATTGTTTTGCAATAAAAACATTTTGTTTGTCCTTTTTTTTGCCCTGGAAAATTTTCAGCGTGTTTCCAAGCTGGGTCCTTTCGAACTGGGTGTGAAGAGTTAGACATTGTGCAAAATACAATTTGAACTTGAAATCAAGGCTGCTGCAATAACACATAAACACAAAAAAAATGAACATTTGTTAATTCATTTATAATTATTAATTTATTAAACTAATGCAAAAAAAAAGTAGGGTTTGTTTCAAAAATAGGTAGGGTTTGTTAATTGTTCCAATTTTCAAAAACAAAAGGTAGGGTTTGTTTCAAACTTTCAAAAATATGTAGGGTTTGTTGATTGTTGAAAACTTGAATGTAGGGTTTTTTAATTTGTTGAATGTTCAAACTTCAAACAAAAGGTAGGGTTTTTTAATTTGTTGAATGTTCAAAGTTTCAAACTTCAAAGTTCAAAATTCAAACAAAATAAGTAGGGTTTGTAACTTTGTTCAAAATAAAATTTGAAATTTTACAAAACAATGCAATTTTTGCTAAAAAACACAAAAAAAACCAACCTTGAAATGAAATGCAAAGTTGCAAACTCCTTCCAATCGCCGGTAGAGAGCTCTCAATGCACCAACTCTAAGTATGAAGCTGCTCCAATGCGATTTAATGACGGATTTTTCGTTCTACGGTTCTACCTCCTTGCTATTTGCCCTACAATGCACACTCTTATTTTTTCTCACAACTCTCTCTTCTCCTCCTATTTTGCCAAGAAAATGAAATGAAGTTACTTTAAGTGTAATAGAGGCAATATAAGTACAAAAAAAATCAACTTTGACTTGAGTTTTTTATGTTTTTTTTTCAACTTTTCACTCATGCTGCGCCGGCCGAGTTTCACCATCGGGACTCGCGAGTTTGGGCCGAGTTTCGGCGAGTTTCAAGAAATGGCGAGTTTCGGCGAGTTTCAAGGCCGAGTCCGAGTCCGAGTCTCCAGGACTCGCCAGACCTTGCTCGGCTCGCGACTCGCCGAGTTCTGGCGAGTTCGGGCGAGTCTCGGAACTATGGTTTGAAGTCAATGTTCAACTAAAGGTGGCCGACCTTGCTCATGTTCATGCAAGATAAAATCAACTTAATATATCCAAAGAAGGCTGACCCTCATATATAGGCGACTTCCTTGTTAATAAAGACTGACTTGATTGCTGGCTGAGTTGTTGCAGGCTGACTTCCTTAAATGTTTCAAGACTTATATAAACGTGTTTTAGATTGCCCAAGTAAAGGCAGCGGTTAAAAGGAGATTAAAGGCAGAAATTAAAAGAGATTAAAGGCAGAAATTAAAAGAGTTTAAAGGCAGCAGTTATGTATAAAGACTGATTCCCTTTGGAGATTAAAAGAAACTAAAATCACTTGCTTATACTGGCTGACTGCTTCTCAAATCAGTGCCATCCTTGTGGTTAGTAAAACAAATTGAAATTAAATTTAAACATGGGCCGATTCCATGTTGGCGCCCAAAAAGCCTTGTATATATGCGACGCCTCCTTTGGTGAAGTGTGACCATTCATTTTGTAAAGTGGTGTCTCTTAAATGAAGTCGCATCCTTTTGAGAAGAGTATGAGGATATAAAATAAATGTGAAGTGTGGCTGAAATAGATGAGTGTGTAGGAATAAAAAGATATATCATATCCACACCTACAGATCTGCATATGGAAAGATAAGAAGAAGATCATAGTAAGAGATATCAACGCAGTTTTGAAAGGAGAGTTCATGCAGATATAGAAGAGCACTCTATGATCAAATTTATGAAGACTATATGAGGCAGATTTGACGAGACTTATAAGGCAGATTTGAGCAGACATATAAGGCAGATTTGAGCAGATATATTAGGCAAATTTGAGCAGACATATGAGGCAGATTTGAGCAGACTTATGAGGCATATTTAAAGGAGGACTATGATTCGAATTAGAGAAGATCATAGAGCATATACGAGAGATCTATGATGGATATATATACATGAAAAGAAAAGGTAAATATAAGGAAAGAATATGCAAGCGTGTGTGAACATACAAGTGCATTTATGTTATGGTAAATAAGAAGAGGGAATCGTGGAATGAATAAAGATAGTGATGTTCATCATCCATTGAAGAGAACATTCACAAGAAGATATTAATTCTGTTGCAAAGAAGGTTGGTGCCTTGACAAGAGATTGGTGTCTTTTACTGGGTTGGTGCTCAGTTGCGGGGATTGGTGTCTCCAGTGGGTTGGTGGGTTGGTGCTCACAAAGCTTGTAAGAGAAATATATATAAATATATATATATAGCAATATTTTGCCATGGTTTTCTCTCGTGAGGGTTTCCACGTAAATCATGTGTTCATCCAATGTTGCATAATTGTTAGATCTTAAGTGAATGATGTTGTGCAATTGATATTATTGTGGATGTTAGTTTGAAAAAGTAAAAGATTGTATTATACGGATTCACCCTCCCTCTCAGTATAATCGTGTGCTCATCAATAATATGATGCACGACAACTCATAATCTATTATTGTTGTGATTCCACATATTAATCCTCTAAGTAAAATAATGCCAAATCACTGAAATATAATATAATATGATATTTGAGAAATCTTAACAACTTGAACAACCCAACAAATATACAAAATGCAACACAAGTGAGATCCAAATCAGCAACACCAATATCTATAGATATATCAACTGGATTACAATGCTAAAATCTATAAACTCACACACCAACTACAATTATGAAGCCAATTCTGAAATCTCCAACAACCAAATTGAAAAATGAAATCTTCGACAATATTGCTGATATGAAAATTTGCTTGCAAATCCAAATCGTTTCCACACAACCACGATCCTTGAGTGGAATCGCCATCGATGAGTGAGAGGGTTTTCGTCCTCAAGCCTGTAATGGAAACCGAAGGGTTTTCATCCTCCGATCATTGACACCAAGGGGTTTTCGTCCTTGAATGCTGAAGAACTCCAAATCTGGAAGGAATAGTGAAATGATATAATTGGATAATCAGATGATTTGCTTGATGCCTTTGCCTTTCTTTTATAGTTGCCTTTTTTAGGCCCTCCATTTATTTTATTTTTTTTATTCCCCTCCAAGTATTTAAAAATACTTTTTGAATTACATTGCTAAGGTGGATCAATAAAGAGTTCCTTTAGAATTGTGGGAATTTGAAATTTTCTGGCCTGATCCTTGTGTGAGTTTTTGGAGGTGATGTACTTATGTGCTGACATTTGTATTTGCTATATTGGATATCCCCTTTTGCAGATTTGGATTACTTGGAGCTTCTCCTCTTCATTCTAGCATTGGCAATCTTGGTGTCTAGAAAGAGAAGATATATTTGATGTCTGCTTAAAATTTTGTAGCCTTGGCACATAAAATATTTTTGGTGCTGACCTATGATGGTTGTGAAAAATGGAGAAAAATTTACATCATCTTGCTTGTTCTTTGAATTGACATATCTGAGAGGGCTGAATTGGAGGCATTTGACCCTTGAATGGGAGTCAAGAGTCCAACATTGAATAGTGTAAAATTTAAATAAGTCAATCATCTTCCCGTTGTTGAACTGACATTTAGGTGCAGAGAAGAACATGTTTGCAAATTCCTTTATAGAGATCTGCTTGTTGTTATTTGTCTTGGATTTTTTTCATTTATACAATCTATTGAGAAATAAATATCATTCTCTTGTGGGCTAATAGGAATTTATGAATGATCATAAGGGAATTATTTTGATGTGATGACCTTGGGCAATGGATAGAATAATATTTTTTGGAAACATCTTTGAATGTCTAGGTAGTGCTTGGAAGGCAATATATAATTGTTGGCTGGTTATGTAATGAAAATTACTAATTGGTAAAATGGGAAACATATTCGATGCCAAACACAGAAGTCTCTTGCCAGCCATGATGGGGATGATATTACTAGGATGTCAGTTTAATATCAATTGATGTTTCATTGGAATGCTTCTCTGTTACAGAATGTAACGGAAAATATATTGATAAAAGAATATTTTACAATGATACAGCGGAGCTGTATTTAAAGAAATTACAAAGGCTAAAAATAGCCAAAAGAAAAAAACAAAGATAAGTAAGATCGACTAGTATAACATAACTAACTGTAGTTTAATACCCTCCCATAATGGTCGATCGGTCAACTACACCAAGATGCTCGCAAAATTTGACAAACTTATCCGGGCTCAGAGATTTGGTAAGAATATCTGCAGTCTGGTCCTCTGTAGGGACATATCGCAACACAACAGATCTGTCTTCAACCAGCTGGCGAATGAAGTGACAATGTAGATCAACATGTTTTCTCCGTTCATGGAAGACATGATTTTTGGCAAGTTTCAACACCCCTTGATTGTCACAAAACAAGGCTCGGTCAGAGACATTTTCATGTCTGAAAGCATCCGTCGAAGCCAAACTGCTTCACAGGCTGCTTTAACAGCTCCCCTATATTCAACTTTTGTCGAGGAGAGAGCCACTGCCTGCTGCTTCTTGCTAGTCCACGTGATTGCACTTGTTCCTAAACTGAAAACATACCCAGAGGTAGACTTTCTGTCATCAACAGAACTTGCCCAATCTGAATCTGTAAAACCAATCAGCTGAGGGTCTGCACACCTGCCATACAAAAGGCCAAATTCAGAAGTGCCTTGCACATATCTCAACACACGCTTTGCTGCAACCCAATGTTCATCTTTAGGAGCTATCATGAAGCAAGAGATGTAGCTGACAGCAAAACTAAGATCAGGTCTAGTGGCAGTAAGATAGATGAGACTGCCCACTAATTGCCTGAATGCGGATTCATTCTCTATAGGATAGTCTGAATTAGCTGAGAGTTTCAGCCCTTTTTCCACGGGAGTGGAAGTAGGTTTGCAGTTTGTCATCCGAAATTTGTCCAACAAGCCTCTTGCATACTTTGATTGAGAGATGAAGATGCGGTCAGGGTGCTGCCAAACCTCAATGTTGAGGAAATAGTGGAGTCCCAAGTCGATCATGTCAAAAGTTTTACTGAGATCCTGTTTGATCCCCTGAATCAACTGCTTGGAACTGCCAGTAATAATCAGATCATTGACATAGATAACGATGTAAAGACCGTCACCAGCATATTGTTGGACATACAGATTGGAATCCGAAGGGCTCCTTTGAAAACCACGATCCACGAGGTACTGATCAATCTTGATGTACCATGCCCTTGGAGCCTGTTTGAGGCCGTGGAGAGCTTTCACCAATTTGCACACCTGGTGTTCTTTGCCCGCAACTTTGAAGCCAGGAGGTTGTGTCATGTAAACTTATTCTTGCAAATCGCCATTGAGGAAGGCACTCTTAACGTCCATTTGATGAACTTTCCACCCAAATTGAGTTGCCATAGCAAGAACAAGCCTAATGGTACTCATTTTGGCTGTAGGAGCAAAAGTCTCCTCATAGTGAACACCTTTTTGTGAGTAACATTTGGCGACCAACCTAGCCTTATATTTGTCAAGAGTTCCATCAGCCTTGTACTTGACCTTGTAAACCCATTTGCATCCAATGGGTTTCTTCCCAGGAGGAAGATCAGATAGAACCCAAATATTGTTTTTTAGAAGACTCTGGTGCGCAGCTTCCATAGCCTTTTCCCATTCAGGTACACCTGTAGCCTCAGAATATGTTTGAGGCTCTGAGATGCTGTGAAGATTGGCCATGAGAGCAAAATTGGCAGTATTTTGCTGCTTGCTCTTCTTCCGAGCAGATCTACCCTCGATGAGTTCATTATCATGAAGATCACCAATTGTTTTGGCCCACCAGTTAGGCCGGAGAGCAGAGGAACCAACATCTGAAGTAGGTGCATCAGTATCACCAGGAGAGGTAGGAACAAAATCAGGAGGATCTAGAATATCCTGAGGGGCAGGTGTTTGAACCATAGTTGAAAAACTCGGACTCGGCAAAAACTCGGCAGACCCAAAATTTTTAAAAACTCGGGACTCACCAAAAACTCGGGGAAAAACTCGGCAATAACTCGGCAAACATAATTTATGTAAAAATATTCTTAAAAAACACACATTTCTGAAATTGTAGAATGCATTGCTGATTTCCTTCATATATAAATCAAAATTAAGAGTTTAATACATATCATAGACAAAAAAAAGAGTTCAACCTTCGAATACATATGAAATACCAGTTTGATAATACATATCATAGACCAAAAAAAGAGTTCCATCATCACTAGAAAATCCAAATCATAAATTTCTTCTACGACTAAAGCTCAAAAGAGTTTTGTTTCTCTGTGTGGGTGGTGCAGAAGTGGCTGGTATAGCCAAGGTATATGCTCAACAGGATCCTCATCTATAGGATCAAACGGTACATGTGAGGAACCCGCCCCTGATGGCACATCAATATCATCTGACTCTGTCTCTGAATCCTCATATGCTGCGACATTTGCTTGCCATTCCGCTGTATCCCTCTCCATAGCAGCTATATCATCATCATCAAGTGATGGATCAACATCAACATCCTCGGCAATCCAATCTGAATATGGATCAATGTCGTCAAGGTCCAATGCCTGATATGATTCTTGGCCTTCTACCTTCTTCTCATGCAACCGAAGGTTGTACCGCACATAGACAAGGTCATTCAAGCGCTTTTGAGTCAACCTGTTGCGCTTCTTTGTGTGAATGGCCTCAAAAACACTCCAGTTGCGCTCACAACCAGATGCACTACAAGGCTGGGATAAAATCCGGATGGCTATCTTTTGAAGATTAGGCGTTGAAGAACCATAATCATCCCACCATAAATCTGCAAGGATAACATTTATAACTTTGTAAGGATTTTAGTAAACTTAAAAATTAAAATAGATAGTAAATGAAAAATAAACATATGTATTTTACCTGGTTGCAAAGTGGATCTCCTACGAATGGCATCTCTTGAAGAAAAAAACGGCCCATCCGCATTCTTATAGGCCTGTAACTCATCGAGTATGATGTCTTGAAGGTTATCATCAAAGACCAACCTCTCCAAGCATGTGTTCAGGCCAAGCTTAACCTCTGCATCTGCTTTGAATGAAGAGGAGAAGAAAAATGCGGGGTTCAAATAGTAACCAGCAGCATGAATATGTTGGTGGAGTTGTCGATTCCACCTCCGATCAATAATGCGCCATATGGGTTCATATTTTGTTTTATTCAACCCATACAAATGCTGAATGGCCTCTTTGGCCTTATCCATGGCCTCATATAGATACCCCATGGGCTTTTGATCCCCATCCACCAATCGTAGAACTTTAACCAACGGTTCTGACACCTAAATCAATAGTGGATGAAAATAAAATTAGAAAATTATAGTAATTGAAATTCAACAAATATAAATATAAGTTTTTTACAAAATCAACAAATTTTAACATTAGCAAATAAAAATTAGTGTTTAAAAACTTACCTTGATGATCTCCTCCAAGGATTTTTCTATGACAGCATCATAAACTGCTTTCACGACCCTCTCTGCTTCTGGCTTCCTATGATAAGGACTCTCCAACCACCTTTCAGCCACAAACATGCGCCTAAGGTGGGGCAATAATGATGCTATACTCTGCAAGGTAAGGAAATTAGTGGCAAAGCGTGTGACTCCTGATCGTGTGAGCTCCTTGCCACCAGTGTACTCTCTCATAAGATTTAGCACCCATGTGTGGTTGTAGATGTATTTTGTGATATTTCTTGTCTCTTCAACCACATTCTTCACCCAGCTTATTTTTCCAATGTCCTCAAGAAGAAGGTCAATACAATGGGCAGCACAAGGGCTCCATAAAATGGTCGGATGTCTCGCCTCTAGAAGTCTACCGGCTGCCACATATGCAGCTGCATTGTTAGTCACTATTTGGACGACATTTTCCACTCCCACCTCCATCACTACCTCATCCAACATGTTGCACAAGGTTTCTGCATTTTTTATTTGATTGGAGGGATCAACTGATTTTAAAAAGACTAGCTGCCCCGCTGAAGCCACTAAAAAATTGATGAGAGTTCTGTTCCTGGCATCTGTCCATCCATCAGATAAAATAGTGCAACCTTTTCTTTCCCAAACTTTCCTCTGATCCTGTACTAGTAGATGTGTGTGTTCCACCTCCTCCTGCAACAATGGGCCACTCAACTCATGACGACTTGGGGCCTTGAACCCCTTACCTGCCACAGTCAATGCAGTGACCAAGTGCTCCCAATAAGGACTCGAAGCGACATTGAAGGGAATATTGTTGTAGTACCAAAATCGTGCACATGCCAACTTCGCCTCACGATGCACCTCTCTATTCCATGTATTTGCAAGACCATCTAATGAAGGTTGCGAACCAGGAGTGTTCCGAGGAACAAAAAAGCTATCAAGCCCTTTGCTTGATCGTCGTATCCGTGGCCCAATGGAAGGTGTAGAAGAGGCCTCTCCACTTACACCTCTATAATCTGACCCTGTAGAACTCAAATCTCGGTTTGGGGCTGCCATTGCCTCTGCTGCTCTCTTTTTAGCTGCTTTCTTTCGTTCATAATCCATAAGGAGGACGTGCGCCTCCCTCTGAGCCTCCACAGGTACTTTGTCACATATCTCAACATCATTGCAAGGGACTTGTGCAAGGTGGTATTTAAGTCGATTAACGCCTCCGGACATATGTTTATTGCAATGGTTACAAATCACATCTCCTCGCTTTGGACCTGGTGTCCCATGTTTCCAGCAAGGGTCTTTAGGTTTGCCACCGGTTCTTCTACCTCCAGTTCCACTTGCAGAAGCCATAAGTTATAACCTGTTACCTATCAAAAAAAGAGACAACAAATTAAAAATTTAAATTTGACAATGACAATAACACAGTTGCTGTATTTTGACTCTTTTGCTATAAAAATTAAACGAGATTCGAAATTATAAAAAGACTATATCATATGAAATGAGAGATTTTGGACTATATTATAATTTATTTATAAGATATGTGTTTTAACTTTTATTTATAAAATTTTGACAGTAATTTCCTATTTATCATTAAAAATTTAAATGACTGGTCACTGTATTATAAAAAACAAAAATTAAAAAATGACTGAGCATATGAAAGAAGAGTTTTTGGACGAATTGTTAAAATTTATATAGGATTATGATGGTTTTAATTTTCAATTTTTTTACTCAGTGACAGTGTGACTAATAAAAAAACTGAACTTTTAAAAAGACTGTATCATATGAAATTATAATTTATGAATATGAATTATGAAAGGAGAGATTTTGGACAAACTGTCAAAATTTATATGGAGCCTGAATGGATTGTTATAAATTAAAATTTATATAGGATTAGGATGATTTTAAATTTCACTCGAAATTTTAAAAAGATTGTATCATATGAAAGGAGAGATTTTGGACGAATTGTCAAAATTTATACTTCAAGTTTAAGTTTATAGTCAATGACTAATCACTAAAGAGTCAAAGACTAATAAAATTTGAAATTTAGGTAAAAATGTATGATATGAAAGGAGAGATTTTGGACGAACTGTCAAAATTTGAAATTTAGGTAAAAATGTATCATATGAAAGGAGAGATTTTGGACGAGAGATTTTGGACGAACTGTCAAAATTTGAAATTTAGGTAAAAATGTATCATATGAAAGGAGAGATTTTGGACGAACTGTCAAAATTTATATAAATTTTGACAGTTCGTCCAAAATCTCTCCTTTCAAATTTCAATGCTTTCATAATATCATATGATTATGTTTAATTTATGATACATATTTGTAAATTTTGACAGTTCGTCCAAAATCTCTCCTTTCAATGCTTTCATAATATCATATGATTATGTTTAATTTATGATACATATTTGATAATATTGATATTACAACTACAGAGTCCAGAGTGACCAGACGACAGTCATTTAAAAATTTATAATGAATGATCAATGATGAATCAAATAATCGATATTCGATACAAATGCGGAGTCGCAGACTACAGTTCGTCCGAAATCTCTCCTTTCATATAATACGATCTTTTTAAAACTTTCGTTTTTAAATTTTTTTAACAGTTCATAACTTCATTTAAAATCTTACCAGTTAGATCGCCGCCAAAGGAGGTTTTCGCGCCGCCGGGAGCCGTCGGGAGGGTTTCGCGACTTCTTAAAATAACAAATAATGCTTTAGGGTTTTCGATTTTTAGTGTTTTAATTGTTAAAAACCGAACATGTTTTTATGTGCCGGATTTTGCATGAAATACTCGCGTTTTTTGGCGAATTTTTATCAGAAACCTCGCCGCGAGTTTTATCAAAAACTCGGGCCGAGTTTTACTGATAAAAACTCGCCCCAGTTTCTGCCGCGCGAGTACTCGCGGGTCAGGCGAGTTAATGGCGAGTTTTTCATCTATGGTTTGAACACCAGATGGAGGTGCAGGCAAAACTGCAGGAACCCTCCCATCAGGTGGAGCTAACGGAATGCGAACGTCTAAATCTGAAGCCTCCAAAGGCTGATCCTCAATATGAGTAGATGAAGTAGATAGCAGAAAGGGCCCAATAGTCTCATCAACAACTACATCACGACTAAATATGAGACGATTAGTGTCTACATCAATCAGTCGGTAAGCCTTATGATTTTCACTATACCCAGTGAACATGAGTTTCTGGCTTTTGGAATCTAGCTTAGTGCACTTGGCATCTGGGATCCAAACATGAGCAGTGGAGCCAAAAATTTTCAGATGGTTGACACGAGGCTTACGTCCAGACTAGGCTTCCTCAGGAGTCATCTTTCTGACGGCATAGGTGGGGGGCCGGTTCAGAAGATAGACAGCAGTGTAGACTGCTTCAGCCTAGAACTGCTTAGGAACACTTCTATGTTCAAACATAGAACGTGCCATCTCTGTAATAGTACGATTGCGACACTCAACAACACCCTTCTGTTGAGGTGTGTAAGGTGTAGTAAACTGACGTTTGATGCCATGTGTAGTACATAAATGAATGAAGTTAGAGGAACAAAACTCCCCCCCATTATCAGACCAAAGAGAGACAATTGGATAGCTCGACTCTTTTTCCATCAAGGCTTTGAATTGCTGAAATGTACTAAGCACATCGGATTTCTTTTTCAATAAATACACCCACATCCTTTTGCTGAAATCATCAACAAAAAGCAGAAAATATTGGCACCCAATAACTGAAGGAGTGTTCATTGGTCCACATACATCAGCGTGAACCAACTGCAAAACCTTGGATGCTCGCCATTTGTCACCATCGGAAAATGGAGTCCTATGTTGTTTGCCAGCCTGACATGCATCGCAGATTCCAGGAAGTTGAGTTTGAATGTCTGGAAGACCACCGACCAGACTCTCCCTAGCTAACTGAGAGAGATAGTGCATGTTGAGGTGCCCATAGCGTTGATGCCAGAGTTTACTGATGGAAGTGCTCCTAGTTGCCAAAGCTTGTTCTGGAGAATCACTAGAATCCGCGAGTCTATATAAACCATGATCTTCAAGAGCCTGAGCAACAATGATGCGGGTCTCACGATCCATTATCTGGCATGAGTGCATACTGAAGACAACATCCAGATGAGGTGAGTGTCACATGATCTGACTGACAGAGAGAAGGTTCAGCTCCATGCCAGGTACGAAGTAAACATCGAGAAATATTAGATTTCTCTTACCAGACTGTATCTGAATGGTGCCTTTTCCGACAACTGTATACTCTTCGCCTCCTCCAAAGACGACAGAGTCTCGGAATGGTTTGTACTCAGTGAACCAGTCTCGCTGATGTGTGAAATGTCGGGAAGCGCCTGAATCAATATACCAGGCAGAGGATCGGATGTGGTCTTCAGGTCGTTTAGCCATAAAGGCGTAGAGGTCAAACTCCTTCGGCTCAGTGTTCTTGACAGAAGATACCATCTTCATGCTTTTCGAGGCATAAAAAGCAAAATAGCGAGAGATGAAAAAAAACAGAAAAATCCCAAATGCTTGAAAAACACAAGCAACCCCTAGCACGGAGTTCGAGGCACAGAAACCAAAGAGTAAAAACACCATCATCTTTGAGCTCATCTTGAAATTAGAATTTAACAACTAAGCCGTTTGAAAGAGAAGCTGATGAATAAGCACTTAGGTGCTAAAATCACAAACTGATTCAAACAGAAAACGTGAGCACCCACTAATTTGCCAGATTTGCCAGATACTATTGATGAATAGGGCCGCGACTAGATTCGCTAGAAATATCCTGCTAATGACAAACTAGTGGCCGGCAAAGTCAAAGCAGGAAAATCCACCAAAGCTACGGATCATAGAGGCAAGACCACAGGAAATAGAACAATGCACACAAAAAAACACTGAATGCCCTCAGAAAGCACCGACAAACACAGAGAGACGCCAAATAGAAGAAATAGAGCTGCAGAAAGGACAAAAAACATTGACAAAGGAACACAGCGGCTTTAGAGAAAGTAACGACTCCAGAATCCGACTACCTCCAAGCGTGACCGAAGCCAAAAGCCATGCAATAGTGATAAACTCGATCAGAAGGGCAAAAGAAGATGACTTCCGCACTCGCAATCTGCAAACTCCTTCAAGTGCGACCTCACAAATGAAGATGTTTGATGAAGATTGCCGCTGCCAGTCGAACAATCGTTACTATGAATCGTGATTACAAGAAAATGTGAGCCTTTGCATATAAGCTCAAAAAATTGCGATTATAAGTGACGAAAACCGCGAAAATCGTGATTTATAAGTCAGAAAAACAAGTGCCCACGACTTGCAAAGGGATTTGAAAACCGCGACTGGATGAAACACAGACTCGCCACCAGATACAGTGTGAAAATCGTGAGTATAGAGAGCATACAAAAAATGCGACCTCCAAAATCAGATTCGGACAGTCGATTACAGAATCGCGAATTTCTCCAAGCGATCAAATGAAAAAAAAGAAAAAAAACGAACATCCATAGAGAGCCAAAACCGCGTGCTAGGAAGAAGGTTGTACGAATTGGTACGCTTGTCTGTACGAAGTACGGAAAAACAAAAGGCGCCCCTAAAGAAAAAAAATTTAAAAATGAACCTTCTCCTGCTCGAATAGCTTTGATACCATGTTATAGAATGTAACGGAAAATATATTGATAAAAGAATATTTTACAATGATACAGCGGAGCTGTATTTAAAGAAATTACACAGGCTAAAAATAGACAATAGCAAAAAACAAAGATAAGTAAGATCGACCAGTATAACATAACTAACTGTAGTTTAATATTCTCAATATTTGAGTTGAACCTTTGTCTTATGCACTTCAGTCTAGCTTTGTTTATTTGTATTGTAATGTCCCCATTTTCCGAGTGATCACCTAATGGAGTTGGCTAGCCTATCCTATTCCCGTAGGCTAAGTTGGAGGGCTAAGGGAATGACCTAATTGATTAAAAATTATATTTAATCAATTTATTTGGGCATATTGAAGATGTGAAGTGACTTCTCATATTTTTGTGAGCCATTTGGTGAAGGCAAAATAATTAAATAAAATGGCCAAGGAGGTGAGTGACTCAAGAGGAAGAAAAAACAAAGATGGAAAATAAGTCTGGGTATTTTGTAATGCCATGGGAAAAATAAAATAAATTCAAATAATTTCCTTTGAGGTGGACGACCTAAGTGAAAGATCAAAACATGAAATATTGAATGCCTAAGTGGTTCGCCCCTCTTGGAGGAAGGAAAGAAAAATAAGAAAAAATAAAATACCTTGTCTAGGCCAGCCAAGATGCAAGAAGGAAAACAAAATAAAATTCTTTATTTGTGTTTTTGGGCGCCTAGCATGCCTTGCAAGAGGTCGGCTCTAAGGAGGAGAGAAAAAGCAAATAAAATAAATATTTCTCCTTGAGGAGGTTGGCCAGATTTGGAGGGAAAAGGTGGCTATGAATATAAGATCATTTGAGGTCATTTCATCATCCATTCATATCATATTTTCTTATTGAGATTTTATCTCTTGGCTGCAACCTTGGTTGGGCTTCATTCCAAGGATGAAAACCCTTGTGAATGTGGTTAGTTGGACGAAACCCTAGGTCATCTTGTGGAGGACTCATCACAAAGTTCTAATTGCACTTCATTGGAGACATTTGGAGGTTTGGAGCATCATTGCATAATCAGATTTGCAGATTAGATTTGGAGCAGCATTGTTGTGGCATTTTGTGTGCATATTGCATTAGGGTGTTGCCCTAATTTGGAGTGCCACTTTGGAGCAGACTTGAGCATCCATCTTTTGAGGGCGATTTTGCATTTTTGGAGCAACAAACCCTAAGTGCTTGCCAAGGAGGAATTCTCCCATCTAGGGTTTGATGTTTGAAGACTTATTTGCATATTTTTGGTATGTACAATCATAGTTTTAGATCTGATTTATAGAGCAGAAATCTGGGCATATGTTTGGCATGTTTGAGCCCAAGAATTCATCATAAAATCAGTCCAGAATATTCAGATTTGTAACAGCAGAAGTTACCTACAGAAAATCAGATTTGTATGTTGCATTTGGATGCCCTATCTTGTGTTTTTCATGGTGGATTTCATGTTTGATAGGAATATCAATTGGTAATATCATTTGACATGTTTATTTGTCATGTTTGGGCATTTGTATGTTCGCTGTGATATTTTCTTTGAAATCAGAAAATAAAAATCAGAAATCAGAATTAGGGTTTGAGCAGAAATAAAAATCATAAATTTAGGGCAGATCCCATTGGGGATATTTCAGACTTGGCTGTGGGTACATGTTAGATTGTTGAGTCAATGTGATTTTTGCCTTGAAGTGAGTCTTCCCTTTCCTACATGTCAGTGAGTTTTGAATCATTACCATTTTTGTGTGTTTGTGAGTTTGGTTGACCATTGGATAGAGAGGTGTGGCCTTGTGAAAAATTCAGTGACAAAAGGAATGTAACTTCTTGAGTGGCAACATGTCTTGATATCCACCCTATGCATTAAAATCTGGATGGGTTGAACAATGTGAAAGCCTTGGGGTGGTTGATATATAGAAACTGACAGGAGACAGTCCCTCCATGTTTAACAGTCCTTTTATAATAATGTCTTGAATTCTTTGTAGACATCCTAAAGGCATTCTTTGTTTGTTTGTTTGGATATTCAGTTTACTTGTGTTGTGAAGGAATTCTTCTAAAATACTAGTGTGATGTTTTTGAGGACTTGAATATGAACTTTATTTGATTTTGAACTTGACAAATCGTGTCTATTGCTGTAGATATATTCTATCTAAATACCATGTAGTATCTGCATTCATATTTCCCTTTATTTTATTCCCACTTTACCTTTTTTGAGCACAAGAGTAGAGTTTTTCTTATTGCATCTTACTTATGATTTCTATTTAACTTCATGAAGAATATTGAACATGTTTAAGATGTATGAATTTAATGAATTGTAAAATTTGCTGCTATGCTATTTTTCTATTTTGTGTTTCTCCTTTTATTGTTCTTGGGGAAGTAACAGGGAGCTTGATTTGACAGATCAAAAGCTTACAAGCCAAGTTCATGAGATTGTGGGACGTATAAATGGACGATTTGGTAGCTTGGTGGCTGTTCCAATACATCATTTGGTATCTTTTTCATGTACCATACTTTTCGTAGACTAAGCATAAGAAAATGATAAGTAATCAAATTTGGAAAATGCATTGTATTTTTTATACCATTACTTTTCATCATGATGAGGTATGTTCCTTCTAACTTAACACAAATCCATTGGAAAATTAAAGCTACAATATGGATGTCTGTTTGGTGAGCACCTTAATATCTTGATGTGTATCTTACATCTTTGTTCTCTTAATTAACTAGCATTACAACATAACCTAAGCAAGTGAGCAGAATAAAACACAAGGGTAAAACATAAGAAATTACCAAGATTGTGCAATCTGATCCTTTAGGGGCCAGATAAGATTTAAGAATTACCTCAGCCAAGATTTGGAGCCAGGATTCAAGGAAGTAAAAATCACCTCTAATAGGAAATCATTAGCAAGGTATGCATACTTGAAAGGAGCTCAGCCTATGGAGAAGTTAGGTGCCTTGTTTGAATAGGGACATATGTGGACTTCTATTCCAAGTTCTAAGAATAGTTCTTGGATTTTTTGAAAACAATACTTAACATAATTTGCATATAAGTTGATGAAGAGATATTCGATACCCTTTCAGATTGATCCTGGCTAAATTTATCCTAACACATTCCTATTATTGAAATTTGTTGAGTTTGTAATATGATAATGTGACTAATATTATAAATATATAATAATTATCAATTTACTATAATTGAATATGTTGTTATGGAATTGAATCAAGCATAAATGTGACAATAATAATTACACCAACACACATAATTACATGGGAAAACTGTAACGGTAAAAAACCCACAAAAAGCATCATTTTAGTAAGAACACTTACATAAGTGTCTATTTAAAAAAAATAGACAGAACCTGGGGATTCACTTCTCATTTCCACTGGCCCACAATTTACTCTCTGTGCAAAGTGAATTACATTCACAAATTTCCAATTCCCATAATCAGTTAATTCTCATTTAGAGAATCATCCCTTAAATAAAGGGAGAAGAGACAAAACCACCTTTTGTTAACAATTACCAATTTAATAACTATTTTCATACTTGTTAAATTATTAATTATTATGCATGCTCTTAGCATAGAACAAAAGGTTTCCTTTGCTAGATTAAAAATTGTAAAGCATGCTTTAACTTGGTTCAAAATTCTTTTCTATTCCTTGGCCTTGAGAAAACAAACTCCAATTGGTCTTGTTGATTATACTTTTGCACTTGAGTTGTAAGTTGTAAACCTGAAAGGGTGGCTTACAAACTTTTCCATTAAGTTGAAAACCCGAAAGGGCAACTTAATGGAGACTCTTGATGAAAATTTGAGAGGGCATCATTGAGTTGGGCATTTCTATACACAGGTTCATTGTTCTCTTTCCAATGGGGCCTTTGCAGTGGCTATCCACTCTCATCTTACTTGGAGAAACATCAAGATTCAGATTTTGAGCTCTTCGAGCATGGTACGTGGAGATTGCTCACATTGTCCATTGAGGATTTGTCATTGTAGCATATTGCAAATTACAACATATTGCTAGTTAACACTATAGCATCTCAACAAGTAATGTTTAGCTTAGCACCTGAACACTTGACATTGCACACTTCATTTTGGTTTTTGATGACTATGCCATGGAGTGAGATCATCATATGCCTTCATTTTTGACATAGTTTTTTTTGCCACAAGAGCAGTTTTTATGTGTCAACATCGTGGAGAGCAAGTGGTTCACATTTGCAGCTTGACAGAAAGTCGGGACATTCAGTGCATGCTTCAACACACTTTTGGGTTACTCATGGGCACAATCACCCTGGTGTAGCTGGCACACTTTTGGACTATTCATGGGTGCAATCAGCCCGGGTTCTCTAGTTTTCACTCACAAAAGTGACAAAGATAGAAGTTGAACAACCTTATTCTGCAAAATTCATCACTCAGAAGTAATGTTGAGTTTTCAATCAGTACAGAAAATGGTGAACTCACAAATTTCATCACTCACACAAAAAATGGTGGCGAACTCACAAATTTCATTACTTAGAAGTAATGTTGATTTTTCAATCAACATAGAAAATGGTGGTGAAAATTTTCATAGCAAACGAGTGTGGTGGTCTCTCAAAATGCGATATAGCATCGTGGAAAGTTCTCTCGACTTGAGAAAACAAACTCAGGTCTAAATACCAAGTCCATATCTTGGTTCTTGAAAAATTGTAGAAGGGAATCACCTAGAAAAAACCTTTTGTAGAACATTGGAGCTTCTTATCAAGAAAAAAAGGCACCATAAACAAGTTTCCCAATGTGCAACACAAACAATGGTTTTAGCACTACCCCTACGGATTAAGGGGGGGATGTAACAATAATGTACATAATCCTAGGAGTAGTAGGACAATATTTTATATTTTATATTTCCTAGTTGCACTAGAAGCTGAACAATCATCTAGAAGATGAACTGAACAGTCATTTTGATATTGTTAAATATGTACATTGTATCACATTTTTGATCAATGAATAAAATGTATGCATTAATGGATGAATGCTAAAAGTTTTCATTAAATATTTTTTCTGGTTGTCCAAGTCCCTTGCATTTCATTTGTCAATAGTTTCTACATTACATTCTCGGGCCTGACAACTTGTTGCTGCCATTGCCCATTTTTGTTGTGCTCCTCTTTTCTTGAGCATCATAGATTATATTTGTGCCAATTTCCACTTCTTCAATGGGAAAGATATCTTTGAATTTTGCAACATATTCTTTTTCTATCTTTTGTTAAAATTGATCAGCTGTAGCAGCATTCCTGCTACTAGTCTCATTCTTGATGTGAAATCCAAAATCTCTACTGTATTCTCCAAAAAGTGTAAAAGTTGCATACCTTTCATATTGCTCAATAGCCTGTAGATGGCCGTAGTCGGCTGCAGTTTTGTTTGGCCAAGAAATAATAATGAATTAAATAATACTTATGCATAGTTAGTTTATTATGAGTGTTATCGGGAATTAACCCCGACAGTTGGGTAGTTGTGTAATCGTTGCCGACGGTTGGTATCTCAACCAACTTCGGCCAGTTATATATTGGTTCAATACTTTGTAGTCGGGGACCCAACATTGTGATATTGTGATGTAATGCTGATATATTCAGTGAATGGAAACAATGCTTTAACCTGTGCAATCCTGGTATGAATCTTATGCTTTATAGTTGTTACTTTATATTTCCGTTTACTCCATATTTGTCTGAGAAACCACTTAGCAAGTAAGCATAGCCTTTGTACTTTTTGCAATATTTTGATATGTGCTTGTAATAATAAAATCAGCTTGATTTATTGCAAGAATGTCTATTGTGAATTGACATGACAAATGGCACCTTTCATCAAACCTTTTCCAATATATGTCCAGATCTGTGTATTTGGTCTTCTTCCAAGTATGTGCAATGTTACTATGAATGATGTCTAATTTTTTTGCAACCAAAGGAACCACGAGATTCCCATCAAAATAATTCTTAAACTTCTGCAATTTCTTCTCTGTGCATCCTGGGGTGGTGAACAAGTTTGGAACTTGATTCCAAATTTATGCCATGCTGAGTTCCTTTGTTTGGCTATGATCCTGGGGGCAAATTACTAAACACACCATATTTATTTAGAAAATTTTGCATATCAAAATAATGTCTATTTGGCTTACCACAGAATGAGAGGGTTATGAATGCCTTCCAAACATCTTGCTGCCCTGGCTATTTTTATTTTTCTAAGCATCACACCTTGCCCTTAAAATGTAAGGTTTATCTCCCTGAGGATTCTGTGAGAATTGTCCCATTAACTGTAACCACTGAACATCCATAACTATGTTAGTATTCATAACATATATCTTATATTCATTAGCAATAATAATATTAAACTCATCACCAAATTTACCCTTTATGTGTCTCAAAATATAACCTGGATCCCATATCTGAATGCATAAGCCACTTTGAGCAGAAGGATCTATGCGCTCTTTCACATTTTCACCATTATTAGAATGCTTGGCATGATGACAAGAGTTTTGGCACTTATGTTCATAGGCATGTGCAATATCATATGTTTACACCAAGAAGCATTTAGAGAATTACCTTCTTGACTGTTTACCACAAATGGCGGATCATGAGGATGCAAATATATCAAGTTACCAATACCTTCTTCCTTAATGCGGTTAAGCAGAATCTTCCTTAATGTGACATTACTTCCACATAAATATAGTCCATTACATATGGAAAATGTTATGCCAATATTAAGTGGTAAATCAACAATACTAGCAATTGAATCAAAACCAATATGAGAAAAGAAAATTGTTGCTGCCCCACCAAACATGCCATTGACTCTGTATGGAAGATAGTCACTTGCTAACTTATTGCCAACCATAATGACAAATATTATGACCCGTGCATTTGCAAATGCAACCATGGTTTGGACAATTGCACTCTCTATCCAAACACCAAATTTGAACCCAACCATAATGGTATATGATCATTGTTGGAAAATTCGGACTCGATAGAGCTAAAATTTCCGACTCGAGGAAAACTCGACAAAAAACTCGGCAACTTAAAATTAAAAAAATAACTTAAATTTCTTTAAAAACACAACTTTTTACAAAATTCAATGACAAAATGTATCCAATGACTCCATAAATGAGTACAAAAGTGTTTTCTATTAGATTTGATCTATGTTCCATGGAATTTCTTGACGGGGAGATGGGGGAGCGGGTTTCAGGATGAGAGGACCAAGGGCTTAAGTTTGGGAACGATAGGGAGATAGTGGTGGGTGGGGTTTGGGGGCAGCACCCCTAGCGGGGTCAAGGAGCAGCGCCCCTAGCACGTTCCATGTCGTGGTACATGGCGGGGTCGAGGGACAGAGCCCCCGCCATCAAGCCCAAATTAAGGCCTTCGATACCACACAAACCTTCATGGTGCACATCATTTTAACAATTTTATCACTATGTTTTCTGCAATACCAAGTCCTTACTTTTCCTATCTTAATACAGTAATACTCACTCTTGTAGCCTTTAGCCTTTCTCATTTTTTCACTTTTGTGACTGCTTAGGGTGTGGGTTGGGCCCATACACCATTAGGGTTAGGGTTACTAGCACGAAGATCCAAAAAAATTCTAATTAAAAAAAAAACTTTTTGCCTCAATTGCTGTGTTTGGCGAGTTTTTTTGCAAAAGCTCGGCAGAAAAACTCGATGAGTTACTCTCCAGAGCGAAAAATTGGCGAGTACTCGCCGAGTTTGCCAACTATGGGTATATGTATGAATCTGCTTACCTTGTTTCTAAGCTGCTCTATTGTCACTTGCCTAGAGAGCACTATTGGATGTGAGGCGACATGCCTTTGGACCTTGCATTTGACCCATGAGTTTCAGGGTCTGTTCATTATAGTTATTTTAAGCATATCCTATAATCCATGCATTCCATGATACTTCCTTTGGTTCCTCCACAAGGCTTACACATGTATTTATGGACCAATTAGAAATTTGTTAGTCCTTCTAGTACAATTTTATCTAGGCCATGGGGGTAAGGATGGATAAAAGGATCAATCAACCAAACTTGCAAAACAAAAACTGATTTCTTTGACATACCTTTCTGTAGTTCCGATGGATGATGTTGAATCATACCTTGTTGATGATGAATACTTTTCTGTTGCAGCTGCTCTGATTCATGACTTGTAGATAAGATTTTTTGCCCCTTTGTGACTCGTTAGCTATTATGGGCTCTAAGTTTTTGTCAAATAGTGCATGCCTCTTTTCTTGGGAGCATATTGGGATTTTATTGAGCTTGAGAGGAGTTTTGTAGATACCATTAGAAACTTCACATTCAACTAGTAATGCCCGTTTCTCATTGACTTCATGAAGACAAATATTTTACTTGTTAGAAGTCATTAAAATACTTTTTCTTTTTCTTTTAAGGGATCCTTATTTCAATTTGCATTGTGGATTCCTTTTGTTCTTGCTTAATGGTATATTCCTTCTCACTGTCTTGTAGCTTTGATTTTGACTTTTCTTCTCTTTTCAAGAACGTTTGCTTTGGTTCCTCCTCAATGATTTCTTCCTTAGCAATTTCTTGTGATTTTGGTTTTGGCCTTATTTCTCTATCAACTCTTTTCTTCTTTCTCTTCTACTCTACTTGTATATTTTCATTACTACCTCAAGGTTTTTTTGAAATTGTGTACTTACATCTTGCATTTGCTTTACAAAACCAACAAGATGTTCTATAGATTTTTCTCTTTGATTTCTTGTCATGATTCACAGATTGGCAAGATCAAGACTTTGATACGACTGTATTCCCCCCTTTCAATATTTTTATAAACCTTGCAATTTTTTGAGATTCCTATCTATGCAAGAATACAAATAATTCATTGTATTTTTTGATGTAAACAATAATGACCATTAATTCCCAATTCCACCTTATATCAGGCAATATATGACTGAATACAATTGCTGGTCTAATAAATTATTACAACACCATACATAAGGGAAGAATGAATATTATGACAACCCTAACAAAGAACGGTTTTTCTGTTTTTATGCATAGTTGTAAATAAAAGGTTGTATGTTATTACCTTGTTAAAGTTGCACATTGCATGCATGTTGGTTCCCAAAATTGCAACCCAAAACCCTAAAACATTACTCAATCACCCAAGCTAGGGGTGTCATCAAGGTGATTGGAAAGAGGTTTGTGAACAAGTTTAGGGTGATTTTGGCTAATTTACAGTAGTGGGTAGTGTTGATGAGTGTTTTATGACCACAACAACATTAGGATAAAGACATAGAGTGTTCTATCCTCTCTTGAACAAAGCATCTCAAACGCTGAACTATGTGATTGAGTGAGACTACTCCAAGGTTCCTTGAATGTCAGGTCTTGACGTGCACAGGGATAGACTCAGTGGGATGATGTGATTTTGCTGGTAATCATGAGGGGACTTACGTGAAATTACTCCTTCATGGACATGGAATTCACTCCTTACTCCCTAGATTTGTGAATGAATGGAACTTCTCAAACAACTTAAAGGAAAAGGCAAAAGGGGAAAGGGTTTAGAAATCTAGTTGATGGAAAAGATCACTGTGGATACATGAAACCGGAACCACACTCTGCTTCGTCATGAGGCAACAACTAGGAAGAGATGGTGCAATCTTCTGAGGTGCTAGTGATGATTTTCAGACTGTCCAAACATAGAACATGGGAATGGAATATGTGAGAACAATTGAAGTTATATCCTGGAAGGAGTTCAGGCCAACCATACACTATGATATGCAAGCCACAGATCACAAATGGTATGAACTAAAGGTTTCAAACATGCATCAACAATTATTCTTACCATCACTTAATAAAAGAAAATTGAAACACAACTGAAATGAAACAAATTAAAGCTTGGAGATCATGATTTACTTTAAAGAACCAAAAGACCATGTCACAATCCAAGGAATATAATAAACACCAGTTCACAATGTTTGTATATTGATCAAGGAGTGTGTTACAACAATCCCTTTGCTTCCTCAAAGTTTCCTACTCCAAGATGGAGTGCACAGAACTACCTACTCTAATGCTTGGAAAACTAAAATGCCAGAATGAAAAAGAGAGAGATCTGTCCCCTTTGAAATGAGGCCTCCAACCTTTATATAGGCAAGTGAAAATACATAGAGAGGGCAAATCAGATTTCCTAGGAATCCACGCCCAAATTAGGTCAAGCAGAAACCCTAAAGGGGGGGTAGGTGAGATTGCAGTCTTCTGACAAAGAGGAAGGTGCCACCTATCCTGGGCGCCCATGCTGAGTAGGACTCCTGGACAAGACAGTCTTGGTCTTCTGGAACTTCTTCCTGCTCCTTGGAATTCTGTCTGTGTTGTGTACTTTGGAATTGGAATTCCGCCCTTGTTCTGCCTTTCCCTTTGGATTCCTGCACTGGCACGGATTCTTGTTCTTGGATTTCCAAGGATTGATCCTCTTGTTCGGAATTGTGTCATTGAAATCTTGAAAGGATTTTTTGATCTTCCTTTATCATTCATGCGAAGTCTCCTTGTCACTGACCTGGAATCCTTGATCCTTGGAATAGTCATCCTCTTCGGCGCTTGAACCCTTCATCTGGATTTTCATCGAGCATCCTCATGGAATGTTATCCTTGTCCTCAGATCCTGGAAAATAAGAAAACCTCGAGTAGTCATGATGGACAAAATCCTAAAATGTAATGCAAAAACATGAAATAAACTTGCATGATTCAAGAAGAATACATAATTTTGATCAACTTTCATTCCAAATTCTTGAGTAAATGAAGATTTTCTTCATTTTCCTTGTATTTTTCACATCCTTCATTCTAGGATTATTAGGTAGGAACTGAGGAGTTTCTAGGGCAGGGCACAATTGGAAGGAGCAGGCCTCTTTGGACAGGAATTCCTCAGTCAGGAATTCCAGGTCGCACTTTCCATAGTCTCTTGGATTGTTTCCTTGATTTCAATTCTTTGTCTTGGATTCGTTCCATGATGAAGATTTTCACTACTTTATAGAATGCTTCATCCTTTGGAAGAGATCTTTGCTCTTCCAGGAGGATTTTCTTATGAGGAAATCTGCCTTATGGATGGTCTAATTTTGCTCCTAAATGATAAATTTTGCTTTGGAATTGGTGGACTCTGCCTTCCTTTCGATGAAACCTGCCCTCAAATGAAGAGGTCTGCTCCGTGAGTGTTGAAATCTGCCTAACTTCTGCTTGGATTTGCTTTGGACTTGGTTTGAAATGGCTTGGGCGTCCTCCCTTATATAGGCGTTCAAGCCCTAGGGACACTTCGCTGACTGGGAATGGCCGACCCAGTGTCCTGATTTTGTCTTTTTCGTCTAACCACCAAAGCCTGGCCGACTTGGAATTTTGTCTTTTTCTTCCTCAGGCGATGGTGCATTTTCAAGGGGGTTGGGGATTTGGGCATGAGGAGGAAATTTCCTTGTCCAAGGGCGCATATTCCATGCCCTTCCGGACTTCTTCCTCTGCCGCATTCTGCTCAAGGTCATGGAATTTCATTTCTGGAGTAGGAGACTCAAGAACCTTTATTCCGAAATGATGAAACAAGGACCTCCTGGATTTTCGCATTTTAGACTGTCATGGAATGTCCCATTTTAGAACTCCTCTTGGATTGAACCCAAGTCGCACTTTCCAGTGCCTCAAGGAATTTCGTATTTCTAAGCCCCTCAAGGAAATTCGCATTTCCAAGGGTCCTGTGGAATTTTTCGTATTTTGAGACCCCTCAAGGAATGTCGCACTTTTGGTCTCCTCCTGGAATTTCTGAGTCCAGGTCGTAATTTCCAGTGTGTTAAGGAATTCCCAATTCCATGGCAAATTTTGAGTGCTTGAAGGATTTTCGCATTTGGAAGTGTCCTCTGGAATTTCCAATTCCTAAGTCGCAATTTCAAGGCTCTCAAGGAATTTCGCAATTTGGAGGCCCTTCTAGAATTTCCAAGTCCAAGTCGCATATTTTGAGGTGTTCCGGATTAAATCCATGGCAAATTTTCCTAGGTTATGGATGATCCTGATCATGGTCGCATGATTCACTAAGTTGTGGAACTTCACCTTTTGCCCTATCTTGGATAAATTTTATGTTCCTTATTCCACTTTGCAGTCTCCCTCCAAGTCGCACTTTTCAGGGTGTCAAGGATTTCACATTTCCAAGGTCCTCCTGGACAAGTCCAAGTCGCAATTTTGACTAAGTCATGTTATGGAATTTTCGCACTTTTCCTCATCCTTGGATTTTTCCTTCAAGTCTTGGATTACTTCATTCCTGTCGCATCCTTGACAAGGTCAGGGATTTTGGAGTGGGAAGGAATCTCCCCTTGGTCGCATATTTCACTAGGTGAAGGAATTTTCCTGTCTGGAAATCATCGTTGTCCAGAGGCGTATCTTGGAGTGGGTCATGGAATTTTTGTCAAGGAATGAATCCAGTTCAGGAATGTTCTTGTCAAGGAATGTCCAGTTCAGGAATGTTTTTGTGAAGGAATATCCAGTTCAGGAATGTTCCTGTGAAGGAATATCCAATTCAGGAATTCCTTCTTGAGGATCTTCCAAGTCTCAAGTTAGACTGGGTCTTGGTTTTCCTGCCTTGAACTGTGGAATTTCTATTCACTCTTGATGAAGCTTCTTGACATTTGAACGACGATTTATACCTTGAAACGAGGAACTACCTCATTTATTATGGAATCCCTGAAGTCATCTTTGGAATTTTCCATTACTTCAAGTCAGGGATTGATGAGTTTCGCCAAGGAATGACAAGTCCTCGGTGTACTCCGGACTTTGAATTTAGAACTCTGGAACAAAAATCATGGTGGGTTTTGGAGTAGAACCCTAGATAGGAACTTAGGACAAAGACCACCGGAATGGAATTGTGAACAAGGACCTCCAGACTCTGAAGTTTGAAACATGGATCAAAACTGTGGAATGATGGACACCCACCCACGGATTGACTAGATTTGATCGAGGAATCATAGGTAGGGCATCATTTAGCCTCAGGAAACTCACTCTTTTACTTCACCATTTCAAGCCTTCTTCAAATTCCTCGTGAGCCAACCATGTTGAAACTTCTTCTTTGTCAAATGTTCATGGATTCTGAGCAAGAAACCTGGTGAAAGATGAGCAAAACCAAAACCTATCCTACAAACCCTAAGACCTAAAAATGAAAAGAGGGGGTCCCCATTTGCAATGGGGTGATGTGTGAAAACGTCACAACAGGTAGACTCCTCTACACTTCAAGCTCAACTAGGCTTAGGAGGGTGATCCTGGAGGTATCCCTTAACAGGGGTTTAAAACTGCACACTTATACATCTTCAGATTTGTAACTCTACAACAATACCTAGACAATTGTTTTAATGCCAAATATTGTCACTGAATTATTAAAACACACTTGTTGCACATTTGAACCTCATTTTAAGCTGATGAAAACATTCTTGCATGACTGCAAATTGCTGATATGCATATGTGATTTATTTTAAAGATCATTTGAAAATGGTTCACAATTTATATTCCCTGGTTATAATGCTAATCACACAAGGCATACATATCTGATTACTTTTACCTCACACTAGATTGATTTGTTTGATTTATAAAGTGTTTGGGTGATCAAAACACCTCTCAGACTGGTGCCTTCAATGGGTTACAAAGTCTACAGATTATCCAAGGGAAGAATAACAATGAAATGATATTGAGTTGCCTAATTGGGACACCTAGATGCATGAAACTTGAAAATAGAAGCAGACATACTTATTAATCCCTTCGCACACAACATTCATTCATATGCAATCTTAAAATGACTATTACAAGTACAACATGTAATATATTGTGGACCTGTCAAATCCTTTGAATGAAGATTACAATGACACCACGAATCGTGGCAAGAGGAATCCTGTAACAAATCAGAAATTCCCTAAATGAACATCTGCAACAATGGAGAAAATGATTCTACTCACAAATTTTGCATTGATTCATCCATATGATTTACAAAAAGCTGCCCTTGAATATCTGAAACTTTCACAGTGATAGAAACCCTAGTTGCACTGCACCAGTTGCCCTAAAAAATGCCAAAGTGACCCCCCTTGCTTTTAAACTGAGTTCCAATTCATCATTTATAGCCTTCACAACTTGGATTTGAGGGAAAAAAGGGCGGAAAAACCCTAACAACTCCACCTACTACAATAAAAACTTCATTTTCAACTACCCATTTCGCATTAATGGCGGTCTGGAGAGTTGGCGTCGCGTTTTCGCGTGATTCTAGGCATTTGACGACAGTTGGGATCGCAGGAGAACCTAGCACTCAGGAACTGGTGCCATGATGCTGGTGGGACCCGAAGTCCTGCTGGAACCAAAAGAGGCTAGGGTCTAAAATGAAAAGTTGACCCAAATCTTCATGAAAAACTCAGCCATTATCCCAAAATATCAAATGAAAATTCATTAATTGTGCCTTCAAATTTGACATGAAAAATCAAGGGGTCCAGAAGGATTTTGGATTTAGAAAATTTTCTTTGTTGGCGGGGATTAGGGTTGCGGAGGAACCCAACACTTTGGCACTTGGTTCCTGGGTTGCGACGGGACCCGAAAACCTGCAAGAACCAAAGGGGCTCGAAATAGAAATAGGTTTGGGCTGGGGAAAAGCCCTGGCCTGAACAATATATACATAAAGTATAAGTTGGTATTTTCCTCTTTGTATTTTCTTTTTTATACTTTAAGTTATATTTTATGTATATACTGTCAGGATGTTTGAGAGTGGTTTCAAAACTTTAGGAATTAAAATGCAAAATCTAGATTTGGAGGATTTTTTGCATTTTATCAGACTTAGTCAAATTTCAGGGGATTAAGCACAAGTTAGACAAAACGAGGTAAACTCACAAAGGACCTCCATAGGAAAAAAGTTAATGAATCCACGAGAAAAATTTAGACTTTTAAAACAAGGTGTTAACACTAGCTCTAGGTGGGGACATGTGTTAAACATTGACATAACAAGAATCACAGATCTCTAGGGCAAACCAAAACACAACAAAAATGACACACCGGGAATGGAAACACAAATACCATCAAGACCAACAACGGTCAAGACTGCTTGAAGTCAAAATATAACAAATATATCAAGGTTTAACCACAAAATTTTGAAGGGCTACATTAGTTACGAGAAGTAAAATTTCAAATGTTGTCCATGAACAGGTAGCTCCAGAAGTTCTCCTTCCACATTTCTGATATAAAAGGTATCTTGGCTAGCTCTTTCATCAATCTGATATGGGCCTACGCATAGCAGTTCAAACTTACCATGCATGCCCTTGTCCTCTAATCTTGCATTCCAAAGGAGAACCAAATTATCAATTTGAAAACACCTTTTAACAGTTCTCTTGTTGAACAAATGCTGAACCTTCTGCTGCTGTAGCAAATTTTTATCATGTGCCACCCTTCTAGCTTCATCCAATTCTGTCAACTCATGCATCCTTAATGCCAAAGCATCATCTTTATCTTCTCCGATTTATTGCAGTAGTTGATACACTGGCAATTCTAATGACATTAGCATCTTAGCCTCCAACCCATACACTAGCTCAAAAGGACTTTTGCCTGTAGCACGTTTGTAGGTGATCCTATCAGCCCAAACTGCATATTTCAATTTGTCATCCCATCTTTTCTTGTTCACATCAAGAGTCCTCTTCAAAATTTTCATGAGGCTCCTATTGCTGGACTTAGCTTGTCCATTACTCTGTGAATGGTATGGTGATGAATGAATCAACTTTATCCCATACTTGGAACACATACCTAAAATGTCTTGAGACTTGAAGCACATGGCGTTTGCAACTATTCTATATGACACACCAAATCTCGTTACCACATTGTTCAAAAGGAACTCAATCACAAACTTAGATGTGGCATTGCGAGTTGGAACAACCTCAACACACTTTGTAAAATAATCAGTTGCCACCAAGATCCATTTAAATCCATTGCTTTATTTTTCTTGAATTTCCCCTACGAAATCAATGCCTCATTGCTGAAATGGTGCCTCAGTGGTGACATTCATAAGGGGAAGAGCACCTCCAAAATTTAACTTACATGCAAACCTTTGACAGACATCACATTTTCTGATTTGTTTTGCAACATTCTTGAAGAGGCTCAGCTACCAAAAACCTGCCCTAATAATCTTATGTGATGTGGTGTCATGGAAGTGCCCACCACATATCCCTTGGTGATATTCTTCAATGACTTTCTTAGATTGTTGCTGGTCCAAACACTTCAACAACAGCCCCTCATGATTTCTTCACATTAAAACACCTTGAATTAAAACATATTTCTGAGACTAGAGCTTAAGTGTTCTTTGTTGAGTTACATTCATACCTTGGGGACAGTGCGTGTTGACAAGATAGAAAATTATGTCTTTGTACCATGGATCATTTGTCAACTTACACACATTAGCAGATGGAACAACATCTACTTTATTTATTTTAGCTGCCTCTAAATTGGAATTAGCCATCAACCTTGCTAAATCCTGGCCTCTAACCAGTTTGGTGACTTGCACCTCAATGTCATATTCTTGGATTCTGTTGATCCATTTGCATCTCCTTCCAGAGACTTTCTGTTGCATGAAAATGTCCTTCACAGTTGAATGGGGCACATATGCAACTATCTTTGCACCCATAAGATATGACCTGATATTTTTTACTGCCTTGACCAAAGCATATGCATGCTTTTCCATATTTGAATAATTCAGTTCAGCAGTCTGCAGGGATTTGCTAAAGAATCCTATGGGCTGCTCAAATCCATCCTTGTTCTTTTGCAATAAGACAACAACAATAGTGTAGTATGAAGCAAAAGAGAAGCGCTGAAAAGGCTTGGAGTAGTCTAGACTTAGCAACACTAGTGCATCTTTGAGAGCCTCCTTTATGTCAATAAAGGCTTTAGTTGGTTCCTTGCCCCATGCAATAGACTGCCCCTTCTTGAGCATTTTGGATATTGCCTTAGTCTTCTCAGCAAAGTTAGGGACAAATCACCTCACAAAGTTGATTTGTCTGAAGTAAGACTGGACACCTTTGATTGATTTAGGCTGAGGGATGAGGTCAATAGCTTTCACTCATTTCGGATCAATTCTAACCCCATCCTTTGACACAATATGTTCCAACAACTTGCCTCCTACTCCAAATTGACATTTCTTGGGATTCAAAGCAATCCCGTACTCCAAACATTTTTCAAAGATCAATTCCAAATGCTTGCAATGATCTTTCCTGTCTTTGGAGAGTGTAGTGAGATCATCTTGGTATACTAACATGTTTTCATCAATGAGGTCTGCAAAGGCAACATCCCTTGCTCTCTGAAACATTGATCATGCATTCTTCAACCTGAATGGCATCCTCAAATAAACATAGGTCCCCCAAGGAGTAGTGAATGCTGTCTTGTATTGTTTTGACTCCTTGACAAACACCTGGTTGTAGCCTGAGAGTCCATCCATCATAGACATCAGCTATGATGTAATGTCCATTCATATGAGGTCGCCCCGGACTCATGTGGTGCATGCCATTCATATAAAGACCGTTATCCTCATCTTGCCATCTTTTCCATTTCCCCATTATTGCTCTCCTTGTATTGTTATACCATGATAGGAGAGTGAGGTTACAAAGGTGCCTTGGTAGCCACTCTCTAAGCCCAGAGGCAGTATTCTTACTGCTAAAGGCAGTACCCCTCTGGCCCATGTGGGCTCATCTTGTCCCCTCCAGGGTGGTGTACCTAGAAGAGAGCCCTCGCGCCGTTCCCCTTTGCAATTCTTTTTCTTCATCATGGTGAAGGTGTGTGCAGAATGAAATAATCAAGATTACATCAATAATAACTTATAAATATAAACCATTAGCCATATTGACATTATACTCCCATATGAGTATCCTACCACAATAGATTAATGGAACAGTCCTCAATTTGATAGCTTGATTATAGATTTGAATATATGCTTCCCTCTTGCTTGCTGTTATGCTCACTCAAATATATCAGCAATATGTATTTCACTTTAGAATATATATTCTTAGAGACCAAGAAAATATGTTATTCCCTTCTTTACATTCAGCAGATATATGTATATATATATATAGATATTTTGATTGCTTGTTTCTGTTTTTATACTGCCCATCGATCCACTATTTATATTTTTGAAGGGTTACTTCCCTCTCAGCGGTCACCTCCTTTCAAGAGATGTCACTTCTCTTAGTGATTGCTTCTATTAAAATATCCTAATCCCATTTCTCATATAATAATCATTGTTTGGTTTTATGAAACCGTTGGATATGTTGACTGCTGCTATTGTATTATACTTAATCGCTGTATCTTTAAGTCTATTAATACTTTCCTTTAGTTAAGATGACTTTTAGTCTTGTCAATGCTGTCCTTAGACAGCGTTTTCTTAATTAGGAATCGTTGCTCTTAGATCGTAGTCCCTCTATAGTATGTTTTATTATATATATTTATAATATTTAGAATTTATATTATTATATAATAATAATAATAATTTTTATATTTATATTTATATGTTTTTTATATATTATATATTAATAATATATTATATATTAATAATATATTATATTATAATTATAATAATATTTAGGGGGCGGGGGCCCTAGCTCAATTGGCTAAAAAATTCCGTTGCAGTAAGAAGGTCACGAGGTCCAATCTCCCCCCCCGTCCCCATGGTACTGGAGGGTGTGTCGTGCCAACGTCACCAATCACGTGAAAAAAGTTTACCAGACACTGTAGAACCCAATTCCTGTAGTCTAATAAAAATAAAATAAAAATTATAATAATATTTAAATTAATAATTATATTTGTTTCTTATATTTAGTAATATAATTTAAATAAATATATTATATATTATATTTTAATTATATTAATTTATATAAGGCGAATTTATTATTTAAATAAACATATTCGATTTACAATGAACAATTCAATTATAATTCATTAGTATAGGGACATGACAGCCCTCCCCACTCAAGATTGCTTGTCCTCAAGCAATCACGAGTTCTTTCGTTACCTTGCACCTTTAACGTCTACCCTTTGATGTGGTGAGACGAAGTCATGGTTTGATTCAGAATGAACATGCTTTAGTGAAGAGAAAATGATTGTCATTCTATGAAAGAGAATTTGTGACCAAATAATACTTGAAAAGTTTAATGAAAGATAAATGTATAGATAAGCATTTGTTTTGATGTTTTGAATAACAATGGTGTGATTGAGATAATATAAGTATCATAGGTGAGGATGTAGTTTTAGTCAAATAAAAACATTTTCAATGCTAAAGAAGATTTTGAGATTCCAAGATGAAGCCACATTGATGAAAGACATGAATGATGAAGTCATCTTGAAAATTTGGAGAGATGAATCTAATGATGTTGTAGAGAAGGTAGATTCAAGTAAGACTTTGATTATTTCACAAATCGTAGAAGTGTTTAATAATTGATGATAAGTTAGCGTGGAGACAATCAATGATGGATAAGATTATTAGAAGAGAGAAGATCCATGTTAAGAGTATACGTGAAGTATATGTGTAAGACATAATATACGGAGCTAAGTCACAGAGTTTGCCGAATTTCTGGCATAGGGTTCGAAATTCGGCGAACTTTTAAACAGGGTAAAAAATTCATTAAAGTTCGCATGAAATTCGTAAGGATTAAACACACTGTTTTTATAATAAAATTTATATAAATTAATGACATGAAAAACGTTTTAGGTTGTATTTTTATTAGACAGACTCCAGCGACTTCATTTTCTCCTGCGTCTTCATTCTCCTGCGATTGCAGACTTCATTTTCTCCCATGACTTAATTCTCCTGCGATTGCAGACCATGAGGTACGGCAATAGAAACTGGAGCAACGATAGAAGCTAGCACTTGCACCCATACGAGGTTGAAGGAATGCGCCGATTGGAACAACCGGCGAGTTCAGAAAATTTTCAGGCGTGATTTCTTTTTACAGCGTGAGATAATTCCGAGCACTATACTGCTCACATATAAAAGCCTGTTGGCTAATTATTAATAAGGCCACTTTTAATGTATAATTTAAGTTCCTATATTTTTATATCTGAGTAATTCATTAATGATGCCAATTTTAATATATATTTTAACTTGCTATATTTTTATATAAGTAAATTATTAATAATCTCAGTTTTAAACGACACACATCATGCCATTTAACAACAATTCATAATATATTTTATTTTATAAAAAGAGAATTTTTAAAATAATTTTTATAAAAACATATATTAATTTATAATATTTTTCAAAAATAAAATAGAACTATTTAAATTTTCTTGAATTAAAGCTTTAAGATCTTTAAAAGTAAGTATTCATCTTCTTGATTTTTACAACAGCCTGTATGTTAACTATACACCAAATAATACCCTCTTATAGGTTAAATTATGCACCAAATAATACTATCTTTTTATAATTTAGCAATGTTAAATTATAGGTTGAACTATATAATTTAGCAATGTTAAACTATTTTGTTAAACTATATAATTTAAATTATATAATTTAGTAATGTTAAACTATATAATTTAAATTATATAATTTAGCAATATTAAACTACTTTGTTAAACTATATAATTTAGTAATGTTAAATTATCTTTTTATAATTTGTCACATTCCGATATATTACCTATATTTTAAAAAAATCAAATTTATATAGGCGAATTTAATGACGATTTTTTTTACCCCTTGTCGAATTTCATCCGAATTTTATAGTTGTCGAACACGGACACGAACACAAACTCGAACCTTGTGACTTAGATACGGAGTACACACATAAATACACATAAGGTATGAAGTATGAATGAAGTATACACATGAATACACGTAAGCCAATTATTATTCACGGGATGGTAGGATGAAAGCTCTAATACCACTTGTAATGTCCCCTTTTAGGATATTCTTGATTTCTTTACTTGCACACAATAATATCACTAGAAAGGGACATGAGAAATATTAAAGATCAATAAATTAGATAATAATCAGCTGATAGCTGTAATGTTCCTAATAAGAACTATACTAATTTTATCTTAAACTATCAATTTCCCAAGCAAACAATGGATTTAGAGAGTACCCGGGCCTGACTTAATCCCTGCATAAGTAAGTCCATAGCAAATTAGTTAACTCAATTAAATCTTACCTTGGGATGATCAACCATGGGGGGGCATGGACTAGAGTGACTTGATGGGTGTATTAATCTTCCTAGGTCTCAAGGTAGATATACCATCCCTCCCTAGTCCTCGTGTGGCACATGCCATTCATATGAGGTGTCCTTGTCTTAATGTGGCGCATGCCATTCGTATAAGGTACTCTCGATCTAATGTGGCGCATGCCATTCATAAAAGATCAACTCGGCCTCATGTGGCGCATGCCATTCATATGAGGTCACCCTAGACTCATGTGGCGCATGCCATTCATATGAAGTCTGTTATCCTCATCTTGCCATCTTTCCCATTTCCCCATGATTGCTCTCCCTGTATTGTTATACCATGATAGGAGAGTGATGTTACGAAGGTGTCGTGGTAGCTACTTTCTAGGCCCAGAGGCAGTGTCCTTACTTCTAAAGGTGGTAGCTACTCTCTAGGCCCAGAGGCAGTATCCTTACTTCTAAAGGCAATACCCCTCTTGCGCATGTGGGCTCATCTTGTCCCCTCCCGGGTGGCGTACCTAGAAGAGAGCCCTCGCACCGTTCCCCTTTGAAATTGTCCTCCTTCATCATGGTGAAGGTGTGTGCAGAATGAAATAATCAAGATTACATCAATAATAACTTATGAATATAAACCATTAGCCATATTGACATTATACTCCCATATTAGTATCCTACCACAATAGATAAATGGAATAGTCCTCAATTGGATAGCTTGATTATAGATCTGAATATATGCTTCCCTCTTGCTTGTTGTTATGCTCACTCAAATATATGAGCAATATGTATTTCACTTTAGAATATATATTCTTAGAAATTAGGAAAATATGTTATTCCCTTCTTTACACTCAGCAGATATATATATATATTTTGATTTCTTGTTTCTGCTTTTATACTGCCCATTGATCCACTATTTATATCTTTCAAGGGTTACTTTCCTGACAGCGGTCACCTCCTTTCAAGAGATGTCACTTCTCATAGTGATCGCTTCTCTTAAAATATCCTAATCGCATTTCTCATATAATAATCGTTGTTTGGTCTTATGAAACCGTTGGATATGTTGACCGCTGCTATTGTATTATACTTAATCGCTGTATCTTTAAGGCTATTAATACTTTCCTTTAGTTAATATGACTTTTGGACTTGTCAACGCTGTCCTTAGACAGTCTTTTGTTAATTAGGATTCGCTGCTCTTAGATCGTAGTCCCTCTATAGTATGTTTTATTATATATATTTATAATATTTAGTATTTATATTATTATATAATAATAATATTAATATTTATTTTTATATTTATATTTATATATTATATATTATATTTATATTTATATATATTAATAATATATTATATTATAATTATTATAATTATAATAATATTTGAATTAATAATTATATTTGTTTCTTATATTCAATAATATAATTTAAATAAATATATTATATATTATATTTTAATTATATTAATTTATATAAGGCGAATTTATTATTTAAATAAACATATTCGATTTACAATGAACAATTCAATTATAATTCATTAGTATAGGGACATGACAGCCCTCCCCACTCAAGATTGCTTGTCCTCAAGCAATCACGAGTTCTTTCGTTACCTTGCACCTTTTAACGTCTACCGTCCGATGTGGTGAGACGAAGTCATGGTTTGATTCAGAATGAACATGCTTTAGTGAAGAGAAAATGATTGTGATTCCATGAAAGAAAATTTCTGACCAAAGAATACTTGAAAAGTTTAATGAAAGATAAATGTAGAGATAAGCATTTGTTTTGATGTTTTGAATAACAATGGTGTGATTGAGATAATATAAGTATCATAGGTGAGGATGTAGTTTTAGTCAAATAAAAACATTTTCAATGCTAAAGAAGATTTTGAGATTCCAAGATTGCACAATATTCCAAGATGAAGCCATATTGATGAAAGACATGAATGATGAAGTCATCTTGAAAATTCGAAGAGATGAATCTAATGATGTTGTAGAGAAGGTAGATTCAAGTAAGACTTTGATTATTTCACAAATCGTAGAAGTGTTTAATAATTGATAAGTTAGTGTGGAGACAATCAATGATGGATAAGATTATTAGAAGAAAGATCTATGTTGAGAGTATTCGTGAAGTATATGCGTAAGACATAATATACGGAGTATACACATAAATACACATAAGGTATGAAGTATACACATGAATACACATAAGCCAACTATCATTCACAAGATGGCAGGATGAAAGCTATAATACCACTTGTAATGTCCCCTTTTAGGATATTCTTGATTTCTTTACTTGCACACTATATCACTAGAAAGGGACATTAGAAATATTAAAGATCAATAAATTAGATAAAATCAGTTCATAGCTGTAATGTTCCTAATAAGAATTATACTAATTTTAGCTTAAACTATCAATTTCCCAAGCAAACAATGGATTTAGAGAGTACCCGGCCCTGACTTAATCCCTGCATAAGTAAGTCCATAGCAAATTAGTTAACTCAATTAAATCTTACCTTGGGTTGATCAACCATGGGGGAGCATGGACTAGAGTGACTCGATGGGTGTATTAGTCTTCCTAGGTCTCAGGGCGGATATACCATCCCTCCCTAGTCCTCATGTGGCGCATGCCATTCATATGAGGTTTCCTTGTCCTTATGTGGCGCATGCCATTCATA
The DNA here is from genome assembly GCA_027924645.1 of Cunninghamia lanceolata. Taxonomy (NCBI): domain Eukaryota; kingdom Viridiplantae; phylum Streptophyta; class Pinopsida; order Cupressales; family Cupressaceae; genus Cunninghamia; species Cunninghamia lanceolata. The sequence continues at coordinate 14,293,920 of BSBN01001567.1, read as the reverse complement.
TAAGGTACCCTTGATCTAATGTGGCGCATGCCATTCCTAAAAGATCGCCTCGGCCTCATGTGGTGCATGCCATTCATATGAGGTCGCCCTGGACTCATGTGGCACATGCCATTCATATGAAGTCTGTTATCCTCATCTTGCCATCTTTCACATTTCCCCGTGATTGCTCTCCCTATATTGTTATACCATGATAGGAGAGTGAGGTTACGAAGGTGTCCTGGTAGCCACTCTCTAAGCCCAGAGGTAGTATCCTTGCTGTTGAAGGCAGTACCCCTCTGGCCCATGTGGGCTCATCTTGTCCCCTCTCGGGTGGCGTACCTAGAAGAGAGCCCTCGCGCCGTTCCCCTTGCAATTCTCCTTCTCCATCATGGTGAAGGTGTGTGCAGAATGAAATAATCAAGCTTACATCAATAATAACTTATGAATATAAACCATTAGCCATATTGACATTGTACTCCCATCTGAGTATCCTACCACAATAGATTAATGGAACAATCCTCAATTTAATAGCTTGATTATAGGTCTGAATATATGCTTTCCTCTTGCTTGGTGTTATGCTCACTCAAATATATCAGCAATATGTATTTCACTTTAGAATATATATTCTTAGAAATCTGGAAAATATGTTACTCCTTTCTTTAAACTCAGCAGATATATATATATTTTGATTGCTTGTTTCTGCTTTTATACTGCCCATTGATCCACTATTTATATCTTTGAAGGGTTACTTTCCTGTCAGCAGTCACCTCCTTTCAAGAGATGTCACTTCTCATAGTGATCGCTTCTCTTAAAATATCCTAATCTCATTTCTCATATAATAATCGTTGTTTGGTCTTATGAAACAGTTGGATATGTTGACCGTTGCTATACTATTATACTTAATCGCTGTATCTTTAAGGCTATTAATACTTTCCTTTAGTTAAGATGACTTTTAGACTTGTCAACGCTGTCCTTAGACAACCTTTTCTTAATTAGGAATCGCTGCTCTTAGATCGCAGCCCCTCTATAGTATGTTTTATTATATATATTTATAATATTTAGTATTTATATTATTATATAATAATAATAATATGTCGGCGTTTCAATTCGCACCTCTGGAATGTGAGTTGGAAATGGACAGCTATGCATAGATAAACTGCTCTTCTATTAGGAGGGGAAGTTCCCTTTTTACAGATGATTGCTTAAAAGATAAATAAAGTAAATTGCGTACCTTTTTGATTCTCAGCTGCGAGCACAAGGTTATAAAACTCTATCGCTGCAGCAGAGGTTTTTTATTTTAACTTCTAACTACAGCTAGGCCTAAACTAAATGACGCTTTTGACAAGCTAAGTAAATTCAGAGCTTAGGAATCAAAAGTAAACAAGGAATGATTTGTTAACACAAGAGCTCAATTAAACTTATTCCGGATCACATCAGAAGACTCATTGTACTTTAAGATATAAACTGAAAGTAAGGATACACAAGCAACACATATGACGTTAATTGAATGAACATAAGATAGAGAATTAGAGCAATAGAAGGCATGATATTTCCTTTCTCAATATCAAAAAGCTATTACAACTCCAGGACAACAATATTGCAGCAAAGACAGGCATACAATATGTGAGCAGACACTGGATTACAAATAACACAAAGTGAACAAGCACTTGAATAACAATTTGCAGGCTAGAATAGGCACAACAAATTATGCTATCTCAATTACCGTTCCTAAGCAATGGGCAAGGCTGCCCTTATTTATACACAAATCAAAGGAGTAGGGAACCCTAAAATCTCTTTGATCCTAGCTAACTAACTTGCCAACTCGCAAGCATTATTTCTATTCTAAGCAAAGATTACAACTAACACCCGTTTTAAAACATCCTGCTTTAAAGCAAAGAAAGCTCTATACCCCTCTTTGTCCTGATCTAAAAATGTTTTATTCGGACTCTATACCCCTCTTCTTTCAAGAACAAATGGGTTAAACAACAAATGGGTGAACTATCAAGAATAGTTCCCCTCTGAATTAAGGTACAACTCCCTCTAGGATCTTCAATGAATTCAAATTATCCTAATTCTTCAAATACACTTTTAACCAGAAAGTGCTTAAAGGCAAACTAACATCCATACATCATCATGTTATGAATGCGATATCTTTTTCTACAACATCATTTAGTAATAGAATACATAGATTCTATTTTCAATAATAATTAGATATATTAACAAGTGTATTGCTGAACCAACAAAAGATAAAACACATATAATGAGTTATCCAATGAAAGAATAATTACCATATGAAAGAAGATTTCGCACAGAAAACCCGATTTCAAATACTCAAATACACAGATCTAAGCATGCAGTAATTATTTCTCCTTTTCATTTACAGATGAAAAACGTTTCAGATAAACATCACATATATTGAAAAACAACAAAGGTTCAACTCCAAAATTTTGTGTCTTCTTAACTTCTGTGTCAGTTTTAACAACTAAAAACATATATATAGTTGCCCTAATTATCCAATCATGTAAACCAAACCCAGAGTTAAAGTAACTCTGACCCATGCGGGATTTAGTTTTTACAAATTCATTTAAAGATCAAGTTTTTGAAAATAACTTTAACAGAAAAACTGAATAAAGAAACTGTGAAAGAAAGATTATGGCTGAGGTGACTGATTTGAATCTCCGGATTTGTTGTGTTCATTTGGGGAGGCACGTTGAGCTTTCCACTCCTGAAATGCTGTAACGAACTCCTGGATTTTTGGGAAATTGAGAATACCGATATGTTTTACTCTTGCCTTCCAGACGTCTCTCTCCCTCCGAATTTTCCCCACCTTTTCCGTGTGTTTCGGGAGTGCGTCGACGCAGAGATAAGGAAGTGACTCCACCTTTGAAATCCGAGAGAAATCTTCGGTTAATAAGCTGTCACTTTCTTTAACGAAGCTGATCTTCTCCCTGAAGGATTGAATCACAGTATTGATGTCCTTTTCTGGTTCTCCATTAGCCTTAATATATTTTACATCAATACACTGTTGATCATGCTGTAATGATTTGGTGAATTCAGTTATTTCTTTGATCATTTTTGTGAGTTCAATCCGCCCTTGTTGGGACACTGAATTCCTCCATTCGATATTTTTCTTACTTACATACTATACATCCTCATCCAGACCTGTTAAATTCTTTTCTGACAGAAATTTTGCTATCCCATATTTTTGTACTTCGTCAATTTGATTCATCACGTTCACCCATTTGCCCTCATCTTTTATCCAGGAAGCATTCTGTGTCTTCAAGTCATCAATGGTGACTGTGGTTTGGTCATATTTTTTTCAGTTCATGAATATATTCTGTACCTTTCTGCATAATACAGTCCAACCAATCATCGAATACCTTAGTTACCATTCTGTTCCTGTTTACCTGGTCTAACATTTTTTGGTTAGCTGGAGATTTAGGATCAAAAGACAAAGAAAGTTGTGAAACTGATTGTGGATTTGGGTTATGAATGGCATCGATGTATTCTGCCATCGAGCGCAGGGTCTGTTTCAATTCCCTTTTATCTTTCTCATCTTTCCAGGCTCGGCTGACTATCTTTTTGGTGGATGCCTCTAGATGATGCACATCTGCGGCTCTTGAAGCAGTTCCAAGATCTCTTTTTTCAATTGTGAAGTCTTGAACCGTAGGGTCTTGAACCTCCTCATTAGTTGTCGGCCGAGCTATTTCAGCGCTCCAGTTCCCAGTATTAGGGTCAATATCTACCCTAGATGTTGTTTTTAGTTTCTTGGATTTGGGAGTTTTTCCCAAACACTTACTCACCATGTCCTCTAACGGCAAAGATTGGAAATATATTGCCGCAACTGCCTATTTTCAGCCTTGAGGGGGCTGCTTTATCTTCCCCGTCCGTCAACACTCTTTCCTTCAGATTATCTGTTGCAACCTCAAAGAGATTCACATCCATGTGCGGGGTACTTCTACCAAGATTGGCTCTGACAACCTTAAAGTCATCAACCTCAACCTCATTGACATTCTTATATTCCGGTGGTGTTGCAGTTTCAAGAACAATTTCTCCATCGACATTCTTCTTCATGTGAACTTGCTTTTTAAGTTTCTTTTCTGGTACATCTTGGTAGACGCTATCAAGTTCTGTCAAGTTCAACTGGTATGAAGGATTTCTCCTCTTCCTTCCCAAGATGTTCTCGAGCCAAGACTTGCTAACTTCCTTGGGAGGCTTGGTTCCAGTTCCATCAACTCCTGATGAATCAATGTTTGTTGCAGTGTTATGAACTGGCGAATTTGGTTTTGAATCTATGTGAATGGGAGAAGACCTTGGTAATGGAGGTGGAGAAACATGAGCTGAAGGCATTGTTTCAACATGCGGTGCTGATTCAGCCGGAACTTCTGATGCAACTACTGGCTGTTCTTGTTGAATATGGACTGGAGACTCAACCTTTTTCCTCTTCAATTTGGCCATCTTTGTTCCTTCTGGAAGAACGCTCATAGCCTTAACTCTTGGTTTGGGTTTAGAAGTGGAAGGTAATAGATGCTCAAACAACTGGCGGCTCTACAACCGGAATGACTTATTTCCGCTTCTTATTATTATTCAAGAATATCATACTATTTTTGATAACCCGACTCGTTCTTTCCTCGATTGAGGTGCTCTCTTTGGCAAACCAATCAACTTGTGATAGTGGCTTTTGCTCGACCTGATCTCTGAAATACGTGGGAAGTAGAACCTCACCATCATCATCTGACAAGCCTTCTACATCCTCTGACAGGATATTAGCCAATTGCTGCAAAGTAAACCTGCTGTAGCTACGTTTCCGCACTTCGAACTCATCTGCACAATTAGCCCAGAAATCTTCAATTGCAGGCGCATGTACACGATTTTGATCAAGGTGTGCTGCAAAAACACCACGGGTATCATATGAAAACCTCCTGTCAAATGACTTGAGGCCATACTTGGACAATTCACTACCAATTACTTTGGCATCTGCTCCAGATCTGCATCTGTATATACCCATCCCAACAGGAAAACTGAAAGCCGTCTTGCGCCTTCTATGCAAAAATGAATGAACTTCATAGACTTGCCTCAGAAATTCCATGAACGCTACCTCATCCATGGGATATCTTGGTAGCATAATTGGCTCTCCTGAGAAGCCATATACCCTGATGTAGGAAAATGTAGGGAACTGGATAAACCAATCAACCCACTCTGCCATTGCTGATCTAGCATCAGCTGAAAATTGTATATGCAACTCATTGTCAAGACCTCGCACCGCATGCATAAGGAATGCATCATTTACCCGCCTATAATGTCGTTCAGCCTCTAAAAACTCCAACTGTGGGTAATGGTGATATATATGTCGAATGTCCGGAGTTCCAACAACATTCAAACCTTTAAACTGACCTTGAAACGCCATCAGATATACGAGGTATGACATCATATGGAATTCATGAGCTCTTTGAAAATCAATTATCTGATGGTGGAGACTATCACTGATTAATGCTGACTAGTCAAAGTATTATGTTCCATCAACAATCTGGGACATGATATAAAACATCCAAGGCTGAAATTTATTGGCTTCTACTTGACCTGTGACCCGGCTCAACAAAGTAATCATTATAGCGTATTCTTCCTTGAACTCTCCACGTCCAATGTTCTTTGGCAAAACATTCAGCTTTTCCTTCAACAACTTTTGAGCAATCTTTTTCCGATATTTTTACTTGTCATTGTGTCACACCCTCTTGCATCCTTCAATGGAAATGATGAAGTTCTCCTTCCACGATGGTATTGAAAAACATTTCTCAATGTCATTAGGCTTGAGGCTGTAGAGTACACGCCTATCTACTGATTGGATTTCCCTTGTAACTGAATTGTAATGCTTAGTACAAGCGATTACAAATTCAACGCTTTGCACTGTGACGGGGAATGAAGTCGCTGCAAGCAACCCGGAGTGACTCAGATTCTTGATTGCGATGTTTCCTGCATCTTCTAAAGCTTGCAAATTGAATGTTGGAAGCACCTTATGCAAATATGTCTCAACGGTTTTCAGGTAATCATGAACCAACGCCGTTTTAGGCTTGATTTCTATTGGAGAGTATTGCATACTGAAAAACTTGAAGAATGCCTGTGAATACGCCTATGTTCGAAAATATTTTGCGCAAAAGGCTAAAAATTATTTGCTGATTTCTTTTAAAAAATAGCTTTTGATGGAAAAAGCTGACACGTGGGTTTTGTAGACAATCCCGTTCTGAAGCAACCCAGATCATCGGATTCTGAAAAAGCAGAGGATTTTCCGAAAAAGTAGCAAAAAAGTAGAGGATTTCTCGAAAAAGCAGCAAAAAAGCAAATTTCGGAAAAAAACTAAAATTTTCCAATCTTCAAGAGGACGTAATTCTAGATGAACCCATTTCAATGAAAACTGAAAAAGCTCCGGCCCTGTTTCTGAAAAATGATGCCCTAGAAAAATGGACCTTGAAAAAGCGTGCCTCTGTGCTTCCCTATCTTGAAACCACGAAGAACACTGAAAAAGCACTCCGTTTGGGTTCTCAAATCTTCATGAGAAGAAAAAGATGTTTTCTTCCTCTGGATGCAACATGCAAAAATAATGAATAAAGGAGGCCAAAAGCTTGTTTTTATAGAACTTTAGGGTGAAAAAACAACTTTCTTTATGAAAGCATAAAACTTGAAGCTTATCCATGAAGAAAGCAACTTTTAAAGCACAAATCCAAGTTGATATGCTTGCATAGGATGAATCCCTATTTTATAGCTGCCTATGGCTTCACGTGTGAGGATGATGAAAAATTGCTTCTTTGTTGATATCATCAAACACGCGAGGTTGCAAAAGTGTTAGCCAATTTTCTATCGTTTTTGAAACTTTTGCACTCGTTTTGACTCCGGCGTGGGCTTCTCTGACTTCAACAAGATGGCAAACTATCACCGTTGACTAAAAAAGGTAACTGATCATGGCATTTTGAAGCTTTATCAATTTTGATTTCATCCCCAGCCTCGAACTGACGATCTGACGACATTTGACTGCAAATTTGATTTCTGGGAACTGTCGCTAGACGAAGATCGGGAAGTGCGGCTGCAAGAAACGATGCTGGAACATGAAAAATTCTAACACTGGAGACTCCAGGCCTCCCTAGTTTCCAGGGGCACTTGGGATGTCATGCCTTAGCCATTTTTCAAAATTTCCAATTTTTGCTTATTTTTCATTTTTCGCGCGCATGCTCCGATAACCGTGGGCCCCTGTTCGGATGCTGAAATTTGCTTGCCGGAACAGAACTAAGACTGATGGTCAGGCAATTAGGCAAGCCTGATGAAAACTGAATTGATTGTACCTTCTACCTACCTCAAAAACTGAGTCAAACTGATTTTCTGTGAATTCAACCGAGCTGACAGAGGAGGATTTGTCATTTTCTGGAGAAACATGAAAAATTGGATAAGTCTGGAGATGATGGGCGTCCCTAGCCTCCAGGGGTACTTGAGTTTTCATGCCTTAGAAATTTTTTGATGATTTTCATTTTCTTCCGCAAATCTCAATGGCAAATGGAATTCTGCCATAATTTTAAGGTCCCTGCCTGACGTATATTTCAAAATATATTTAAGTTGAATTTCCTATACTTTAAATTTTTTGAAATATACTGTCAGGATGTTTGAGATAGGTTTCGGATCCATGGGATTTAACATGCAGATTCTAGATTTTTTGAGGATCCACCAAATTTCAGAGTTAGTCAGTTTTTCAGGGCTTTAGGACATCAGACTTAGTCAATTTTAGGATTTCAGGGACAGGCATCAGGATGAGGGTAGACTGGATAGCCAGAGCATATTTGAGATGAATCCCCTGCTTTTCCAGGCTTGTTGACTGAATTTGACTGATTTTAACCACCTGGAAGCGGGCTGACGAGGCTTTTTGACGTTTTCCGAGAAAATGCAAAAAAAATCTAACACTGGGAAGGTTGGGCACCCCTAGCCTCAAGGGGCGCTTAGGCTTTCTAGACTTAGTCAAATTTTGATGATTTTCAACTTTTCTTCGTTTCTGGATTCATCGTGCTTAGTTCTCCGTTCTTCGTCAGTCGTCTATTGCTCAACAGTTCTTCGCCCTCTGAACGTCACTGAAAACTTGAAATTGACCCCTAGCAGATGAATTGCCTCCATTAATGGCCTCGGATTTCGTGCTTCACCTTTTGAAAAAACAGAATTGACCTAGTAGAGAAAACTCGACCTTTTGCAAATTCCGTTTGGACCACCTTGATCGTGAAGCAGTATCAGCCAATGAAAATCAGGCAGGACTCTTGAATCAGAGATTCTATTTTTAGAAAAATTTGCCAGCATTCTGTTGGCATTTCAATTCGCACCTCTGGAATGCGAGTTGGAAACAGACAACTATGCATAGATAAACTGCTCTCCTATTATGAGGGGGAGTTCTCTTTTTGTTGATGTTCGCTTGAAAGATAAATAAAACAAATTTGCCTATCTTCTTTTTGATTCTTAGTTGCGAGCACAAGGTTATAAAACTCTATTTCGCTGCAGAAGAGGTTTTTTCTTTTTAAAACTTCTAACTACAGCTAGGCCTAAACTAAATGACGCTTTTAATCTCCTAAGTAAATTCAGAGCAAAGGGATTAAAAGTTAACAAGGAATGAATTGTTGTAACACAAAAACTTATATAAATTTCTCCCAGATTCACATCATAAGACCCATTGTACTTTAACGATGAAAACTGAAATAAAATTTACACAATCTACACATCTGACAACAAAACTAGATGATCTGAGATAGAAAATCAAAGCGAAAGGCAAGCATGAGACTTCTATTTCAATATCATAAAGTTGATACAACTCCAGGGCAACAATATTGTAGCAGAAAGGCAGGCATACAATATGCGATCAAACACTGGAAAACAGATATCATAGAATGAACGAATAGTTGAAATAACAAGTTCTGCAGGCTAGAATAGGCACAACAAATGTGCTATTACAATTACCATTGCTTACAATGGGCAAGGTTGCCCTTATTTATACTAAATCAAACAAGTAGGGGAACTCTAAAATCTCCTTGATTTTAACTAACTGACTTGCCAACTTGCAAGCTTTATTTCTATTCTAAGACAAAGATTACAACTAACAAACGCTTTAAAGCAATTTGCTTTAAAGCAAAGAAAACTCCAACTAATACAAAGTGATTTCTTTCTAAATAAAGAATGGATGAGTTTTGGATGAAAGCAAATGCTTTAAAACAAAAAATATTTGAGTTAAAGCTGCTTTCTTTTGAGTCACATCCTCATCTTCATTCTTGCCTTGTTGGTGACATCATCCACTGATATAAATATATTGCCGTAGCTACCTATTTTCAGCATTGAGGGTTGCTTTATCTTCTCCATCCTTCAACACTCTCTCCTTCAGATCATCTGCTACAACCTCAAAGAAATTCACATTCGTGTGTCGGGTACTTATACGAAGATGGGATCTGACCACTTTGAAGTCGTTCACGTCCAATGTTCCTTGGCAAAACATTCTGTTTTTCTTTCAGCCACTTTTGAGCAATTCTTCTCTGAGAATTTTTTCTTGTTATCATGCCACACCTTCTCACCTATGTTCGGAAATATTTTGCACAAAACACTGAAAATTACTTGCTGATTTCTTCTAAAAGGCAGATTCTGAGCGAAAAAGATGGCACATGGGTTTTGTAGGCAATTTTGTTTTGAAGCAACCCATATTGTTGGATTTTGAAAAAGTGGAGGATTTTCCGAAAAAGCAGCAAAAAAGCAGATTTTCGGAAAAATAAAATTTTCCAATCTTCAAGAGGATGAAATTCTAGATGGACCCATCTCGATGAAAATTGAAAAAGCTTCAGCCCTATTTATGAAAATTGATCCCCTAGAAAAAACGACCTTGAAAAAGCATGCCTCCTTGCTTCCTCATCCCGAAACTATGAAGAACGCTGAAAAAGCACTTCGTTTGAGCCTTCGAATCTTCGTGGAAAGAAAATAGAAAACTTCCCTCTCTATGCAACCTGCAAAAGTAATGAAATAAAAAAAGCCAAAAGCTTGTCTTTATAGAAATTTAGGGCAAAAAAGCAGCTTTCTTTGTGAAAGAATAAAGCTTGAGTCTTATCCATGAAGAAAGCAACTTTTAAAGCACAAATCCAAGTAGATGTCTTTGAATAGGAAGAATCCCAATTTTATAGCTGCGTATGGCTTCATGTGTGAGATGATGAAAAATATCTTCTTTAATGATGTCATCAAACACGCGAGGTTGCAAAAGTGTTAGCCAAATTTTCATTCGATTTGAAACTTTTGCACTCGTTTTGACTCCAATATGGCTTGCCTTTGATTTCAACAAGACGACAAACTGTCGCCGTTGATTGAAAAAGCTGACTGATCATGGCACTTTGAAGATTTATCAATCGTGATTTCATCCTCAGCTTCAAACTGACGATTTGACGACATTCAACTGCAAATCTAATTTCTGAAACCTGTCGCCGGACGAAGATCGGGAAGCGGCTACGAGAAAACACTGTCAAACATGAAAATTTTCCAAGGCATGAAAACCTGGGCCCCCTAGCCTCCAGGGGCGTCTAGTTTTTTGTGCCTTAACCATTTTTCTGAAAATTTCAACTTTTCAATTTCTCGGTTCCTGCGCACGTTCTGGTGGCTGTGAACCTCTGTTTGGCTATCGATTTCTGTCTGCTGGAGTAAAACTGAGTTTGATGATTTGGCAAATAGGCAAGCATGATGAAAATTGAACTGATTGTACCCTCTGCATGCCTCGAGAAACGTGCCAAACTGATTTGCTGTGAATCTGACTGGGTTGACGGAGGAGGTTTTGTCGTTTTCCATAAAAATCTCAAAAATATTCTAACTCTGGTTAAACTGGGCGCCCCAAGCTAGAAATTTTTTGATATTTTCAATTTTTCATTCCATTCCTCGATTTCCGTGCCAACAGGTCCTGTTTGATTTGTTGGCAAGAGACACTGTGTGGCTTCATGATTGTTGTCATTGATGGCAACAAAGTTTATCCCACACATCCGCAGCACATAATATGTCTATACCGGAAGTCAGATTGAAGAGTGTTTTGGTCCGGTGAACAAGAACAGAGCATGTAGCAAGGTTCGACAATTAGGTGCGGATCTCTCAGAGGATGTATCTCAGAAAAGTGTGGACTTGGGGAAGTCAAGAGGGGCACCATGACTACTACATTCTAGAGATTGAGCCTCCAGTGATGAAAGAGTGAAAAGAGATGAGCATCTAAGTGTTGGGTTCCTGACAGGCAGAGCAGACTAAGGAAGAACCAACTGGCAGAGCATCAGACCTTAATCCGGATGAGAAATTGATGGTGATCAAGCTTCTTGAGGGATCATTCATGGTTGGCCGACATAATTGATGACTTCTATAACTATCTCTTTGATGCGCATCACTTAGTAAGCATGGATTCAGCCGATAGATCAGAGTTTGGGAAAATCTTGAGTATTCCGAATGCTGACTAGAAAGATGTTGAAATCCTTGGTGCGGATATATATACCAAATGAATTTCGGTATGAAGGTGTGTGTGTGGCGTGATAGAGTGTGCGAAGAAAAGCAGAGAACAGTGTGGAAGCAGCTATACAAGTCTGGTATGTGATAGAATAGCAGCACTAAGCAAAGGAAGAATGAAGTGCAGCAGATCAGTATATTGAGCCTAACCGGAACTGAATCTCAGCATATGTGGATGCCTCTGATCAGTTCAAACACCTGATTACATTCTATATACCTTGTAGACAGTCAGTCTCTTGTAGGCAGTGAGCCTCTTGTGAGCAGTGTGCTCGGGCAGTGAGCCCTAATTGGCAAGTGCCATCTTGCACTTCTTATTCTTTTAACAGAGAATACAATCTTGGGTTAGTCACCCCGTGGTTTTTCCCTTAACAGGGTTTTCCACGTCAAAATCATTGTGTTATGTGTATTGATTTTATTTCTGCTCTCATGGTTATGCATGTTTATATGTTTTGATGCTGCACTAATTGTTAAAGAAGAACAAGAAAGTTAAATTATTTAAGATAACTGATTCACCCCCCCTCTCAGTTATCTACCTTGTTTACAACATGATCATCATTTTCTGTCATCCGAATGACTGCTGAAGCACGACGGAAGGTGCTCTGAGCTGTCTGAACACACCTAAGATGAAACCCCAATTTTTTCAAGCTTTTGACTGAGTTTGACACCTGGAAATGGGCTAACGGAGGCTTTTTGACGTTTTCTGGAAAAATGCAAAAAAAATCTAAGGCATGAAAAGGTGGGGCCCCTAGCCTCCAGGGGCGCTTGGATTCTAATGCCTTAGCCAAATTCATGATTTTCAACCTCTGTTTGCAATTTGCCCTGTTTCGTGTGCCGACAACTGCTTCCTTTCGCTAATTTCGAGGTTTCGCTAGTCAATTGCCATTGGATGAAGGATGGATTGGATAGCTTGGGTACATCTGACGTGGATTCCAGCTTTTTAGGGCCTTTTGACTAAAATGACTGCTTTTGTCCACCTCGGAACTGACGGACAGAGGTATTTCTAGCATTTTCTTGAAAAACACGAAAAAAATCTAACACTGCTAAAGTTGGGCTCCCCTAGCCTCCAGGGGCGCTTGGAAATCCATGCCTTAGTCAAATTTCAGGATTTTTAACCTTTCAACATATTCCGGATCCATCATGCTCCGTTTCCCGTTCTTCGTCAAATCGACGACTGTTCGTCAGTTCTGCGTTAGTTGAACAGCCTGGAAGACTTGAAACTGATCTCTGGCAGTGAACTTCCATTGATGGCTCCAGAGTTCGTGCTTCACCTTCTCAAAAAGAAGAATTGACCAAGTAGAGAAAACTTGATCTTTCACAGATTCCGTCTGGACCACCTTGATCGTGAAGCGAAATCAGCCAATCGAAACCAAACACGACCCCTGAATCGGAGATTCTATTTTTAGAAAATTTTGCCAGCATCCGTATCTCAAGAAACCCAGAAAACCTAATTTGACGTCTATTTTTAGAAACTTTTTAGAAATAGAAATTTCTATTTTTAGAAATTCTGACTTTTTGACTTTTTTGACGAAAAATTTTCTAGACTTTCACAAAATGCCTTAATGAAGCAAATTTTTTTGATTGGGTACAACACATTCGTATCTCAAGAAACCAACAAACCTAAACTTGACGTCTATTTTTAGAAACTTTCTAAAAATAGAAAATTTCTATTTCTAGAAATTTTGACTTTTTGACGAAAATTTTTCTAGACTTTCACAAAATGCCTTAATGAAGGAATTTTTTTTGATTTAGCACAACATAATATTAATATTTATTTTTATATTTATATTTATATGTTATTTATATATTATATATTATATTTATATTTATATATATTATATATATTAATAATATATTATATATTATAATTATTATAATTATAATAATATTTAAATTAATAATTATATTTGTTTCTTATATTTAATAATATAATTTAAATAAATATATTGTATATTATATTTTAATTGTATTAATTTATATAAGGCGGATTTATTATTTAAATAAACATATTCGATTTACAATGAACAATTCAATTATAATTCATTAGTATAGGAACATGACATATGAGCCAACAACCCTTTTGCAACAGATGATCCATACTTGGAAGAGGATAGTTGTCCTTAAGGGATTTGATGTTCAAACTTTTGAAGTCTACGCACAATCTAATCTCCCCATTCTTGTTCCTCACTGGGACAAGATTAGATACCCACTCATAATGTTTGATTGGTTTTATAATACTTCCATCTCTTAGCTTTGCCAACTCTTGTTGCATTTTAGGAGCTATTGTGGGATTTATAGGCCTTTGCTTTTGCCTAAAAGGTTTTGCATCAGGCTGAAGGGGAATGGTATGCCGAAATAAATTCTTCTATATGCCTTTAACTCATCATAGGACCATGCAAAACATTTTTAAAATTTTCTTAATAATACAATCAACATTTGCTTTTCATGGGGTTTGAGCCTCTTACCAATATAAAGCATCGTAGGTTCATCCTCAGTGCCAAGGTTAACACCTTCAACGCTGTCCTCTTCGATTGGTTTACCTTTATTCTTCTAGCGGTCAGCATTATCAAACATCCTTTCAAGTGCAACCAAACCCTTGGGAATGGTATTCGTCTTCAGCTGTACAACCTCACTCCCAAACAATGTTTCCTTGCCATCTTTTACCTCTATCATAGGCTGCCAATTGATTAACTGATTGTCAAACTCATCTATGCAATGAGGAAATTGTAAATCTAATTGTTGTCATTGAAAACTTACCAACTGTATATGTTGTCAGGGATTGTTGGCCTTGTAAGCACTTCAACAACATAATGACCATAAGAAAAACTTGACTGAGGGTCAAATTTTAAAGCAAATATAGCCAAGGAATCTGCCTTCTCATTTTCAACTCTTTCAACCCATTCAATGCCAATGGCATCAAACAGTTCTATAATGGCCCACACTGCATTCCTATATGCTCTTAATCTGCTGTCGTTGGCTACAAAAACACCTTTGATCTGCTGCACAACTAACTCTGAATCACCATAGATCTTCAAACACTTGACTCCATGCTTATGAGCAACATTTAATCCTAACAATGATTCATACTCAGCTATGTTGTTAGTGCGCTAAAAATCAAGTCTAAAAGATATCCCAAACTGTTCTCCATCTAGTGCTATCAGAACAACACCGGCACCTAAGCCATCTCTAGAACAAGCACCATCGAAGTACAATGTCCACAAAACACTTTCATCATGCATAGGGGCAACAATTTGAGGCAGATCAACACATAGCTTAGGTTCATTTTCATCACAAAACCCCATAAAACAATCAATGTCAATGTCAAAGAAGTTCACTTCGTCATGAGTTTTGTAATGGTCTTCAATGTTCTAATCCTCTACCTTCTTTTCTCTGTAAAGCTTTACCTCAACACCATGGACTGGAATGGTAGCATGTGATAAATCCATCTGTATACTCCCACCCATAGAAGTTGCCCATTTTTTGGATAACAACATACCCCATTTAGCAGGGCAGTCTACAATAATTGTATCCATCAAAAACGACTTGCCAGGATATGCAGCTAGCTGAACCTCAACGTCCTTGACAAGACCAATTACATTCACCTCTCTTGAATCCATAGCAAAGCATTTACCAAAAGACTTGGACACCTTCAACCCCAAATCATTCATGATTTCCAATGGCATGACATTGCTAGATGTTCCCGAATCGAGCATACAATTATGTAGCAGGCATCCATTTATGATCAATGTGGTGTAGAAAGGATCTACACCCATCCTGCTATTCACCAGAGATGACCCCAAATAAACTTCAACTGTTTCATCATCCTTAGGTTGGACAACAATGGGCTGTATGAGTGCACTAGTGGCTGTGATAAATGAGACAACCCTATCCCTATGCTCATGGATCCTAAGAGCCTCCCCTAATGGTAGTGAAATTTTGATTTGACTTAACATCTGGGCCATGTCAAAGGGACGATACAAAGGTAGAGGGTGTCACATGAAATTGTAACATCATTCGTATCAGGAATATAAGGTATCAACTGACTGGAAGAAATATCCATACCTTTTACCTCCCTATCTTTGTTGTTTTGTTATTCACTTGATGCTTGAGGCTGGCTATCTTTGGGATCACCTTTTGACTTGTGAATATCGACGACAGGTACGACAGCTAGTTGTACCATGTATGCTGGAGATTTTTGTACATATTTCTTTTTTGTGGTTGCTTGCTGTTGGATTGCAACTTTCTTCTTTTCAAATGCTTTCTTTGGAAGGTCTCGACTTTTTACCTCAGCATTCTGTAATGTTCCATTTTTGGCACATTGATTATTATGGGCATTTGTGCTTGTTCCTAGTCTTTTGGAGGCTATCCAACATGTTTGAGAAGAACTCCAATGTCATTGGAGTGGTCTTAGTTCAGTCTGCAGAACAGTTAATTGGGTTTTCCTTTTGTAAATGGATAATTTTGTCTTGGTTTTGAGCTCAGTTGATGTTTCGGGTAACATTGATGGTTTCTAAAGTTTGATCGGGCTTCTGGTTTGCTCTCCAAGATCCTTGGAGGAGTTTTCTATTTTTGGAAAGTCACCCGGAAGGCATCGTTGCACATCCCAAACCTTACAGAGCATATTGGTTCAGTTTATTTTGCTTTCGGAGGTCGTTTGGGATTTTCCGCAAAATTTAATATTTAATGAGCTATTTTAATTATTATTTTCACTTAAGCTCCTAGGGGTGGAAATAATTAATAAAAATCTAAGTGTTATAGCTCGTTGGAACAAGGAAGAAAAATTTTAAATCATAGATGCATCATTTTGGGGCCTTGAGAAGCAAATATTTCCTTTATTTTGACAAGGAGGTCTTTGGAGCTAAAAAGAGTTTTTAATTAAAAGTGGTGACTTTAAGTTGTGCACACATAATGAATTATTTTATATTGTTTGAGGAGAAATATGAAGGGATAAAGGAAATAATATTTTATTTCCCTCAAAAAGTTATAAAAAGAGGAGTTGGGCTCATTGTTTGGGTATGCTTGGATTTGTATTGTTATGTTGCCGGAATGAACCTGCGAGTTCTTCCTATTCTCTTGAGGACGGAAACCCTCTTGTAGAATGCTCTTGAGGACGAAAACCCTCTTGAGATTGGGTGTGGTTTCACCACAGGAATCACCATTGTGCTGGAGACAGAGATTGGAGCAAGCTTATACAGAGTTTGCCAGGGAGCTTTCATGGAGCTGATCAGAGTTTTGAGAGTTATATTTGTTTCATGCATTTAAAACCAGTTTTGGATTGTGGAGAGTAGATTTTGATATTATAATGTGTTTTAGAATGATTCTTGCATTGTCTAAGAGTTTCCTTGTTCCTAGCCGTACATATGAAGCCATACTATGCAGAAAATATAAAGTTTGAATACAAATTTATATGTCTGTTTTGGAGTCTGAATTTAAGTGGAATATCATTGTCTTTCCTAGGCGTCCCTTTACATACATATGCTATAAGTTTTGATGCATTTTAATGATTCTTCATGCACATCCGTACCTCCTACTGCCGTACATCTAATCAAGGATCGACCCACATCAAAAATTATATATATACTCTTTCCATTGTTTAGTATTTGTTGTGTCTTAGTATTGCCCAGCTGCTTCTATTGGGAGTGATTTTATGAGTTTTGAGGCAGTTTTTATAAATCTATGAGCATCCGTGCCCTGACCTTCCGTACAATCCTGTAGACAGCAAAAATGATCAAGAATAATCATTGTGATTTGAATATATACTCTTATTGCAGTGTGTTGTAGGTGTTTTAGATGACCATTGGAATTTGTTTACATTGTTTAGAAGTATATTTGTTCTTGCAGCCTGTTATCTGCACTACCAAGGCCGTACAAACCTGTAGGCAGTCATCTATTCTGAATATGCATATTTTCATCCTTGATCAGTCATGATTATTGCATCAAAACTGTATTAGCAGCAGTGAAGATTGAAGTATTTTGAAAGAACATAATTTGGATTGTTTATGGTGGAAGTTTAGGTCATTAAGGGCATCATCATTATCTTCATGACAATCTGATTTCTCAAACAAACAGAGCAGCGAGTTAGCATCCAGAAGACAGCATGAGCTGATTCATATGAACATGATATGTTATGCAGGGTGAAGTTCATAGACTCCATCTCTCTAAGTGCTAAGCTCAAATCCTCTCTTTCTACTTCTGAATTTTATAGCATTAGGAATCTCTTGGTGTTGGAATTCATTGTAGTCAATTTGTAATGCAAACATAAGCCCCCTGGATGGTTTACCGCCAGTGTGGAAGGAAAGAACATATTCAAACATTTTGTAACCCCTGGATGGTTCAACCGCCAGTGAGGATAAAGAACTCTCTTTTCTTTTCATTTCTACCCACTGGACAAGTGGCGAATTCCCACTGAATAAGTGGATGGCTTTGTAATCTTTCATGCTTATTTCATACCCACTGATAAAGTGGTGAATCCCCACGATATGTGGATGCCCGCCACAGCGGAAGAAGTGTATTTCTTTCTTGCATACTTGTTACTGTAAGCCAAAAATCACTGTATGCTCTCACCTTGCCCATCCTGGGATCTTGGTGATCAGAAAGTGTGAGGCCTTTAGATGGTTTATGCTTTGATGCTAACCTTGACATATCATTGTATGAATTTTGAAAAAAAAAAATCTAGGGGTAGCATCTTACACATTCACCTTTTCTTTCTCCTTTTTGTTTTCAACTTTGCTCCCAGTTTTATTTGTAACAGGGTTTGTAACAGCAACACCTTGCACAGGTACATGCCTATTTCTGAGCTGGTATCTGCCTTGGACTTGCATAATAGCTGCATTGGTCAAGGCCTTCATATCTTCTTTGGACGGTTGGGACTATTTGTATTTCTCATGCATAATGTCCCTCAAATGCTCAAAATCATGAGCTGGCAATTGATATTTCTTTAGACATGTACTATAATCGGTTTGGAAGATATATTCATCCTCTTCAGGGATGTCATATTCACCATCTCTATCAAACTGCTCATAGTCATTGGTGTCACTTATTTATCTCATCCTCTTCATAATATTCAATTGCACCCTCTTCGTTTGGAAACTCTTCCTCTTTGCTCATTGAATGAGCCATTGCACAATTGGTTGGATCACGTGGGAGAAAACATGCCTGGCACCATGAAGATGTCTCTTGAAAATTCACATGGTCCCTCCTAAGAGGATCAAGTGTCTCCTTGTCATTTTGCTGTCTGAAACTGACATGTTTTGGTGTAGTCTATCTATCATTTTGTTGCGGTAGCCTCTTTGACCAATCTGTATTGTAAGGCCTATTATGCAGTCTGTGGCCTTCATTAAAGTATGTTGTTGCGCCCTGAGGTGGCAACCCTTTCTCATTTTTGGCAACCTTATAAGACAGGTCTTTAATGACTCCCATGAGTTTATCCAGTTTGTCCTCAATTGTGAGGGGCTTGTTGAAGGTTGCTCTATTTGGCTGGGACAATTTTACATCTAATCTTTTAATGTGCTTCCCTGAAGCCCTCATATTACTCTCAATGTTAATTGCTGTAGCATAAGCCTCCCTCAATGTTTGTGGACTCTTGTCCCTCAAGCAATGACCAATCTTTGAGTCAAATGCACCACAATACAACACCGAACACATTGACTCATTAGGTCTTAGATGAGGACGTACCTTTCTCATAGTCATTATGAAGCGGCTATTAAAATTGGCCACTGTCTCATTTATTGCCTTTTTGACAATTGTGAGTTCATGGATGACAAACTTTGAATCAATCCTATCCCCGTATTGCAATCGGAATACCCTCATGAATTCCTCTCAAGAGTCAATACTGTTATCCGGGAGAGCCTGTACCATTCTTTTGCACTTTCCTCAAGTGAATGTACAAATAATTTCATCATGACGTCTTCATCCTAAATTTCATACTCATTAGTGACATTAATAAATGTATAAGATGCTCTTCACCTATGACAGCATTGTTGCTTTGGAACCTTGGAATCTTTCCTCTAATCTCATTTGGAGTTGGATTAGGAAAGTCAGGGATGCCAAAGAAATCAAGTTGTTTGTACCTTTCAGCTCCCAAAGGCTGCCTTAGTGGAGAAAATCTTTGTGCTTGTCTTCGTTGTGCAGGCCTAGGATTGGGAATATTTTGTTGTTGATGTTGATTATGTGCATTCTGAGCAAGTTGAGCTTGCTGCTGGTCAAGTAGGGCTTGTACCTCTCTTTGTCTATTCCTGATATGATCAAGTGGGTCAAGCTCATCATAGAGGGTCCTTTATCTTTCCTCAACATCGGACCATTGTTGTTGATCTTCCTAATTGGGAATGTTATCACGCTGACCTCTAAGTGATCTTGTGGGAGAAGTAGGATGCTGAGTATTCTGAAGTGTCTCTTCATTCTCATTGGGCATTCCAAATGCTCTCAAATGTGCATCAGGAGATCTATCTCTACTTCTTTTGCCCACAATATTCTCATTTCTTCGGACCTCATACTCATTTCTATTCATCCTTTTGTTCGTTCTGAGTATGTTATCTGCAGAGTCCTCAGAAGTGTATTGGTACTGATTTTTGAAATCAGCAAATGTATCATTTCTGCTAGAGGTACCTACTTGTTCTTGGGCATTCAATGGAGGCAGTACATTAGGGTTTCTTGCTCTCCATCTACTCCTATTTCTTGCGTTGCTAGAGGAATCATCATGCCCAGGCTGTACGTGGTTTCTTCCTCTATTCATTGTGAATCTCTTTTCTTTTCAAATTGCAATTAATTTCTGGGTTGTAGAATAGAGTCGCCACTTCCCTGCTGGGAAGAAAAACTTGGACTTTCATTGTATTACAAGATTGCAACAACCAAAAGTAAACTGATTTTATGTTTCCTCGGCAATGACGCCAAAAATGCTAGTTCCCAAAATTACTACAACCCAAAACCCTAAAACATTACTCAATCACCCAGGCCAGGGGTGTCACCAAGGTGGTTGGAAAGAGGTTTGTCAACAAGTTTAGAGCGATTTTGGCCAACTTACAGGAGTGGGTAGACTCTGTCATGTCACCTATAAACTGATTATTACTTAAGCAAATTAACAATTGAATGTATCCATTACACACATAATAATAATATATTATATGTTAATATAAATATAATATATAATATACAATTAATTATACAAACAAGATATATTAAATGACATAATTAGATATCATATAATAATAATAATTAAAGTTATCATATTATATATATTATCATGATATAATAATGAGAAGAGGATGGATACCCTCTATAATATAAACCTTCCCATACGTAAGATTGAAAGTTAAGCAATCGACACAAAAGATACCAACGGTTCTTTATTTAAACAAATAATTGTTTACCTATTATTAACAGCATCGATCACCCTCAAGGGTGACGTCTTTTGTAAAAGAGGTGCCTACCCAAAGGCAGTGGGAAGTATAAAGTATTCGGGAGTCATCCAAGATAGGCAGCGAACACATCTTGCACAAAAATCTGAGCATCGAGTCTCATTTATAGTCACCATAAAATATATAATAGAAACATCACGTGCCATCAGCGGATCCTTGATACCATCAAAGTAATTCTGAAGGAAGAACCCAATCATATAAGTAAATATATTGATCAGCGAATGTCTTAAATCAATCTTTTGGTAAGCGGCCGATCCAGCACAGAAGAAGCATTAAACCCAATATCACTTTTGCAAATTCAATCAGCATCCACGCATAAGGTATGATTTATCTCTCATGTTCATTTATTTTGGATAAGAGTAATATATGTTAAATGATTGACAAATAAAATACATAAGAAATTGCTGTTGTATATCGAACCAATAGAATGTATGACAGTTACTTACGCTGATCGATGAGATCAATGAGTCCATTACATATACGTTAAATAGGAATGGTGGAAAGATATTATCAAAGGAATAGCGTAGGAAGTTAATATACTGATACATGTCGAATTAGACTAAACAGATAAGAATCGTGACTATGATAAATAGAATATATATATATATATATATATATATATATATATATATATATTGGAATAGGCAAGATATAGTAAAGCAAATGAAACTGTGGCATGATATGAATTTGATATTAGGATTTATATATGGACAAGATAATTGGAATGGAACTCTATAAGTGGTTATGGGCATGGTCATCCTAGGGATGAGTAAGTGGCCTCGTTACTAATTTGCCCAACACTATGGAAATGAGGTTGATAGTTAGGACAGTAATTGACCAACCATGGGTATGGCTCGTGGTGATGAGAAATCATCTCCGAGACCAATAATAATGGGCCTTGATTGACGAATCAAGGAATAATAATGGGCCTTTGATTGATGAATCAAAGGATGTAATAATGGGCCTTCGATTAAAATATTGAAGGAATAATAATGGGCCTTGGTTGACGAATCAAGGAATGATAATGGGCCTTCGATTGACGAATCAAAGGAATAATGATGGGCCTTTGGTTTAATAACCAAAGGAATAATAATAGGACCCATGATAGTTGGTATGACATTGCCTCCTAGTGAGTCATCTCTCATAAGGTGGAAGGTATGATTAACAATAGGCCTAAGGCTATCTCTTCCAAGGTAGATTATGAAATATGGACAATGGACTTGTGAAATAGAAAAAATGCATATAGTTGTGATTCTGAAGCAATTACATATGATTATGGTTAAGTGTTAAAGAGAAATGGAATACTAATGTGCTCTTTTACAAGTTGAAATTATTTGCAAGGTTGCGAAAATTTTGGCTTGCAAGAAGGGGACATTACAAGTGGCATCAGAGCTATCGACCTGCCATCCTATGAGGAAATTTGATGCAAACCTACTCGAGAAGGTAAAACACACGCAACAGCAGCAACCAAATGGAGAACCTTATGAACGAGGAACTGAGAGCATTCATAGTGGATCAAAACAAGACCAACGAAGCTCTCTGTCAAGCACTACAAAATATGGGGAATACTATTGAAAGCTTGAAATCTCAAGTAAATAATGGAAGAGAGGTAGGATTAAATCATTCCAAGAATAGTCAAGCTTCATCCATTCCAAGAGTGACTATTCCATCCTTCCTTCCTAACGAAGAGGTTTCAAGTGCGGAAGAAGTTACACCCGCCACAATGAACACGGAAGACATAGCAATAGCATATGCAAATTTGGACCCCGAAGTAAGGAGAGTAGTATCTTTCAACGAATTTAGCAACTCAAAAAGAAATGAAGTGAACCGAAAGGAGAGAAGGCCCGTGAACAAGGACCTTAAACACAAGGCGAATAAGGTACATCTACCCAATTTTGATGGGTCAAACAAGATTTTTGCCCTTGCATGGTTAGAAAATCTTAATGACTACTTCCATCTAAGTCCTATGACTGAGAAAGACGCACTACAATTCGCCATCCTACATTTCGAAGGGCTAGCCTATGAATGGTGGCACCACGGGAAGCACACCCTAGGCCACGAGAAGATAACCTCATACGAAGAATTTTCACGTAAGTTCATTAAAAGATTTGATAGGAGGCACCCACAGGAAGATTTTAAAGAATTCACACATTTGAAGCAGTAAGGAACGGTGGAAGATTACATCCATGAATTCGAGAAGCTATCCGTAAAAGTCTTCGGAGTTGAGGAAGATCGACTCACATACTTGTTTGTGGAGGGTCTAGATGAATCTCTAAAGAATTTTGTAAGTGCTTTCAAACCTACCACTTTAGAAGATGCCATAGATACGGCCCTTAGGTTAGAAGAAGACAAGAAACCTAAGGCCTATGGTAAACCCCCCCATAAGAAAGGAAAATTTGATGAAACGTTCCATTCTAAAGAAGAAAAAAGGGATAGAACTTCATGTTTTAAATGTGGAGAGCCATGGAAACCGGGTCATATATGTCCAAACATAAGAGACTTGAAGGATAAAGGCTTATGTTTCAAATGTAAGAAGAAATGGGGAAAGGATCACAAATGCGGGCAAGTTCACATCATAGAAGCCTTGCCCGACAAGGAAGATGAAAAACCAACCAAAAGGAGCAAAGATCCTTAATCACCCCAGCCTAAATATTGCTTGAGGACAAGCGATCTCAAGAGGGGAGGCCTGTCGTGTCACCTATAAACTGATTATTACTTAAGCAAATTAAGAATTGAATGTATCCATTACACACACAATAATAATATATTATATGTTAATATAAATATAATATATAATATTCAATATACTTATACAAACAAGATATATTAAATGACATAATTAGATATCATATAATAATAATAATAATAATTAAAGTTATCATATTATATATATTATCATGATATAATAATGAGAAGAGGATGGATACCCTCTATAATATAAACCTTCCCATACGTAAGATTGAAAGTTAAGCAATCGACATCAAAAGATACCAACGGTTCTTTATTTAAACAAATAATTGTTTACCTATTATTAACAGCATTGATCACCCTCAAGGGTGACGTCTTTTGTAAAAGAGGCGCCTACCCAAAGGCAGCGGGAAGTATAAAGTATTCGGGAGTCTTCCAAGATAGGCAGCGAACACATCTTGCACAAAAATCTGAACATCGAGTCTCATTTATAGTCACCATAAAATATATAATAGAAACGTCACATGCCATCAGCGGATCCTTGATAACATCAAAGTAATTCTGAAGGAAGAACCCAATCATATAAGTAAATATATTGATCAGTGAATGTCTTAAATCAATCTCCTGGTAAGCGGCCGATCCAGCATAGAAGAAGCATTAAACCCATCATTACTTCTGCAAATTCAATCAGCATCCACGCATAAGGTATGATTTATCTCTCATGTTCATTTATTTTGGATAAGAGTAATATATGTTAAATGATTGACAAATAAAACATAAGAAATTGCTGTTGTATATCGAACCAGTAGAATGTATGATAGTTACTTATGCTGATCGATGAGATCAATGAGTCCATTACATATACGTTAAATAGGAATGGTGGAAAGATATTATCAAAGGAATAGCATAGGAAGTTAATATACTGATACAGGTCGAATTAGACTAAATAGATAAGAATCGTGATTGTGATAAATAGAATATATATATATTGGAATAGGCAAGATATAGTAAAGCAAATGAAACTGTGGCATGATATGAATTTGATATTAGGATTTATATATGGACAAGATAATTGGAATGGAACTCTATAAGTGGTTATGGGCATGGTCATCCTAGGGATGAGTAAGTGGCCTTGTTGCTAACCTGCCTAACACTATGGAAATGAGGTTGATAGTTAGGACAGTAATTGACCAACCATGGGTATGGCTCGTGGTGGTGAGGAATCATCCCCGAGACCAATAATAAAGGGCCTTGATTGACGAATCAAGGAATAATAATGGGCCTTTGATTGACGAATCAAAGGATGTAGTAATGGGCCTTTGATTTAAATATTGAAGGAATAATAATGGGCCTTCTATTTAAATATCGAAGGAATAATAATGGGCCTTGGTTGACAAATCAAGGAATGATAATGGGCCTTCGATTGACGAATCGAAGGAATAATGATGGGCCTTTGGTTTAATAACCAAAGGAATAATAATAGGACCCATGATAGTTGGTATGACATTGCCTCCTAATGAGTCATCTCTCATAAGGTGGAAGGTATGATTAACAATAGGCCTAAGGCTATCTCTCCCAAGGTAGATTATGAAATATGGACAATGGACTTGTGAAATAGAAAAAATGCATATAGTTGTGATTCTGAAGCAATTACATATGATTATGGTTAAGTGTTAAAGAGAAATGGATTACTAATGTGCTCTTTTACAAGTTGAAATTATTTGCAAGGTTGCGAAAGTCTTGGCTTGCAAGATGGGGACATTACAGACTCCTCTACACTTCAAGCTCAACTAGGCTTAGGAGGCTAATCCTGGAGGTATCCCTTAACAGGGTTTTAAAACTACACACTTATACATCTTCAGATTTGTAACTCTGCAACAATACCTAGACAATTGTTTTAATCCCAAATACTGTCACTGAATTAAAACGCACTTGCTGCACTTTTGAACTTCATTTTAAGCTGATGAAAACATCCTTGCATGACTGCAAGTTGCTGGTACGCATATGTGATTTGTTTTAAAGATCATTTGAAAATGGTTCACAATTTATATTCCCTGGTTACAATGCTAATCACACAAGGCATACAAATCTGATTACTTTTACCTCACACTAGATTGATTTGTTTGATTTATAAAGTGTTTGGGTGATCAAAAACCTCTTAGACCGGTGCCTTAAATGGGTTACAAAATCTACAGATTATCCAAGGGGAGAATAGCAATGAAATGATATAGAGTTGCCTAATTGGAACATCCAGATGCATGAAACTTGAAAACAAAACTAGACATACCCTTCCCAAACAACATTCATTCATATGCAATCTTAAAATGACTATTACAACATGTAATATATTATGGACCTGTCAAATCCTTCGAATGAAGATTACAATCACACCACGAATTGTGGCAAGAGGAATCTTGTAACAAATCAGAAATTCCCTAAATGAACATCTGCAACAATGGAGACAAATGATTCTACTCACAAATTTTGCATTGATTCGTCCATATGATTTACAAAAAGTTGCCTCTGAATATCTGAAACTTTCACAGTGATAGAAACCCTAGTTGCACTGCACCAGTTGCCTGAAAAAATGCCAAAGTGACTTCCCCTGCTTTTGAAGTGAGTTCCAATTCATCATTTGTAGCCTTCACAACTCGGATATGAGGGAAAAAAGGGTGGGAAAACCCCAACAACTCCACATATTGCAATAAAAACTTCATTTTTAGCTACCTATTTCCTATTAATGGCGGTCTGGAGAGTTGGTGTCGCGTTTTCGCGTGATTCTGCGCGTTTGGCGTGCGTTTGGATCACAATAGAACCTGACACTCAGGAACTGGTGCCATGGTGTTGGCTGGAACTAAAAGAGGTGAGGGTCCAAAATGAAAAGTTGACTTGAATCTTCATTAAAAATTTAGTCTTTATCCCAAAATATCATTAAAAAATTTAGTCTTTATCCCAAAATATCATTAAAAAATTTAACTAATTGCCCCTTCAAGTTTGACATGAAAAATCAAGGGGTCCGGAAGGATTTTGGACTTAGAAAATTTTCTCTGTTGGCGGGGATCGGGGTCGCGGAGGCACCGGGCACTCTGGCACTTGGTCCTTGGGTTTCGACAAGACTCGGAAACCTGTAGGAATCAAAGGGGCCCAAAAAAGAAAGAGGTCCGGGTCGGGAAAAAGTCCCGGCCCTGACAGTATATACATAAAGTATAAGTTGGTATTTTCCTCTTTGTATTTTCTTTCTTATACTTTAAGTTATATTTTATGTATATAATGTCAGGATGTTTGAGAGTGGTTTTGGACCTTTAGGAATTAAAATCTAAAATTTAGATTTGGAGGATTTTTTGCAAGTTATCAGACTTAGTCAAATTTCAGGGGATTCAACACAAGTCAGACAGAACGAGGTAAGCTTAGAGACGACCTCCATAGGGAAAAAAAATTAATGAATCCACAAGCAAAATTTAGACCTGAAAAACAAGGTGTCAACAATGTAAACAAAGAATGGTTTAATAGGCATCAATATTCATAAACAATAAAAGAAAGGAATGACCTAATGTGTACATCACTTTTGAGTATAACAATGTCGTTTGGAACTTTGGATAAGTTTTATGTATATAGTCGCATATACTGTTTATAATAACTTAGTCTTAACTCCTTAGTATGTCATCTCCTTTGAAGAAGGTAGCTTTTCAGCCCCTTGATTTAAATATCCAGCATTGCTGATTTCTATCTTCTAGATAACTTTGTTTTTAGGTCTAGGTGGTCAGATTCTCTAGCATATCATTAGTTGCCGCTGAAATCTTTTATAACTTTTATACTGGCCTGAGCTTGTCATTCTCAAGCCTCCTATGTAACTTTTTTCAATATCAATACAATATTTTACTTTATTAAAAAAAAAGTTGTATATCACTTTTGCTTTCTATCCTTATTGTTTCTGTAATGCCCCCTTTCCATATTTTTATAAACCCTGCAGTTTTTTGAAATTCCTATCTATGCAAGAATATGAATAATTCATTGTATTTTCTGGTGTAAACGGTAATGACCATTAATTCCCAAATTCCACCTTATATTAGACAATATATGACTGAATGCAACTGTTGGTCTAGGAAATTATTACAACACCATACATAGAGGCAAGAGTAAATATTTTGAAAACCCTAACACCGTTACTTAACTCTTTATAGCTGTACAGTTCTATGACTGTGCCACATATGGGAATTCAAGAATATTTATTGAAACATAATACTGAATACATTCAATGCTTTTTATGACTGCGCCACATATGATAGTATTTTAATGAAGCTCACACATACTTGTTACAACTGAATATAGAGTATATATATTCTTACCACAATTGCTATGAACAACTTGCAAGAACTGTCATGATGCTGGACTGTCTACAGGCGGTATGATAGATTGCAGAGATGGTTTGACGACCTTGCACAGCTGCCCAAAACCTGTATGGCGGCTCACACACTGCACGATGATAAACACTGAATGCTGCATGGCAACAAACTAACACAATAATGGAGCGACAAACACACAAAAATATAAACATGCTGAAATATTGAAACACCACCTTTATAGATATCAATCTTGTTATAATGAGTGGCTGTGGCACAATGGGAAACACACAAAATATGAATCCTCACATTGACAATCTTCCACTGCAAACCAAGTTGGAATGCTACCAAATTGAAATACTGAAATAAACTTACCCCACTGGAATGCAAATACATTGAACTTACACACCAAACTGGAAATTGGAAACACACTGCAATTTTCTTAGCACAATTGCAATTCTTGAATGAAACTGCTTCAAAGAACAAAGGGTTATCGTCATCTGCTCTTGCTTGGAAACCAAGAAGGTATTCGTCCTTCGAATCTACGCACTCCGAGGTTTTTTATCCTCAGGAGAAATAGATGAACACAAGTGTTCAAGCTATTAGATAAAAAGGGTTTTGATTTCATAAAATTGGATGATCTCCTTGAGTGAATGCCTCTCTTTGATAGACTCCAATTTGGCACCTAAAATTTGAATTGCCTTTTCCCTCAAAAAGTGCTCACTTAAAATATTTTAATAAAATATTACAAAAGGCCTTATTATGTCCCATTTAGACTGCCTATTTTGTCTAACTAATAATAATAATATTTAAGTCGTCCTTTTACAATGCTTTTAAATAATATTACTAGGACTAATTTAAAACATTATTATTAAAATATTTCCCTAACTTTATCCCTTAGCCTATGGAAAATTAAGAAATAGGCATTGGGTCTCCTAATTATTTGAATTAGAAAAAGGAAATGACAGTTTTATTTTTATTTGGATTAATTTCTCATTCCTACACATAGTTGTTATAAATTGTTGTACTTGATTAGTGGTTATATCTATCAATTGTCTTTCGAAACTCTAGATTACTTATTTGAATCTATTTTAATTTTTTTTACAGGACCGATCACTTGATTTTCATGCTCTTTGTGCACTTTATGCTATTACAGGTACGGTGGCTTTGCTGATACTGTTCAGATATTTATACCAACTGTTTCTTGCCCCTGTTCTGTTGCTAGTTATTTAGGATTTTATTTGTGGATAAACTGGTTGGAAATTCATTCATTTTCATATGAGCTTCGGAAAATGTCTAAAACAAAATGAGTCAGGGTTTGTGCATTAATGCGTACAAATTGCTATGTGGGAGAGTTTGCTTATATATATTATATATAGGACAAATGTTTATCCACACATTTATTATTTATTCCATAGGAGCAAAAATCTTTTGGGGAAAAATTTGGCAAATCAAAAGTATAAGGTTTTTTCAAAAAATGGTGAAAAAATCGTGAAAAAATTGGATTTCCAAAAAACGTAGAAAAATGCAAAAAAGAGAAGAAAATGTGGTCTTTTTAATTTTTTGGGTATATTTATAGTCATAGTTTGCAAACTCTCCGAGTCGCCGAGTACTCTCGAGATTTTTTGCTCCATGAGTACTCACAATGTTTACTCTGAGTTTTTTTTGCCGAGTATTTGGAAAAACTCACCGAGTTTTTGGCGAGTACTCATCGAGACTCACCAAAAATTCGACAAGTTTTTCCAAATACTTGACTTGTTGCATCAGCAATACATCAAAATCGCAGAAAAAAACATTCCAAAATTCTGTTTTTTTTGGTGTTATAAGCATTGGTTTTTGCCTTTTTAAAAAATTATGAAAATGGTGTGCGCCATGAAGGTTTGTGTGGTTTTGAAGGTCTTCATTTGGGCACTGCCCCTCGACCCCGTTGGGGGCGTTGCCCCCAAACCCCCAACCAAACTCATTTGGTACATTTTCTAGCTGTATTTTGCATTAAATTTATGTTTTTTTTCAAAAAATTATTTTAAAAAAAAAAATTTAAGTGTTTTTTAAGTTGCCGAGTTTTTTCGAGTTTTTGCCGAGTACTCTCCGAGTCGGAAATTTTTGGTTTGCCGAGTACTCTCTGAGTCCGAGTTTTCGAACTATGTATATAGTTATATATTATAATATTAAATATAATATTTATATTATCAATATATTCTAATATAATATTATTAGTATTATACATTATTATATTTATATATTATATTATTAATAGTTATATATTATAATATTAAAATATAATATTTATATTATTAATATATTCTAATATAATATTATTAATATATAATAAATAATAAATATTAATAATACATATATATGTATAAATATATTATAACTATTAATAATATAATATATAAATATAATAATGTATAAAATTATAAATATTAATAATATATTATATATTAATAATATTATACTAGAATATATTGATAATATAAATATTATATTTTAATATTTTATATTATTAATATTTATAATTTTATAAATTATTATATTTATATATTATATTATTAATAGTTATAATATATTAATGTTATTATAAATATTAATAATATAATAAAAATAAAAATATTATAATATATAACTATTAATAATATATAAATTAAAATATAATAATATATTATAAATATTATAGTATATAATTATAATAATATATAATAAATACTATTAATTAGTCGATAGGCTTTTATATGTGAGCATTATAGTTCTCGGAATTGTCTCACGCTGTAAAAAAAAATCACATTAGGAAATTTTCTAAAGTTGTCGGTTGTTCCTATCGGCATATTCCTTGATATGGGTGCAAGTACTAGTATATATATTAATAATTCAAACCTAAACTATAGCCATTGGCATATCTAAATGTTGCCGGAAAACCCTGCAACTCTATTTTTTAACCTAAACATCGTAGGAAAACCCTCGAAAACGTGAAATCGTGCGCCAAAACTGCGTGGGTAAGTCGCATGGTAAAAACTGCGATTTATACACCATTTTTTTTTTGCGATTTAAACCTGATTTAAGCGTTGAAAATCGGGTCAACCTTTTACAGAAAATCGGGTATTAAATCGGGGTAAAAATCGGTTCTAATCCCGATTCGTGATTTTTACCCGATTTCTGCTTCAATGATTTTTTCATACATGTATGACAAATAAGAGTGCGTGCATGTATGCATTTTATTTTTTCACAAAATATGAATTTATATGAGACTGGATTTTGTATATAAAGAAGGTGACATAATTGCCATAAACAAGGTGAACAATAAGAAAGAATGAAATTGATTATATTAGTGTTTAATAGGCACCATAGTTGAGGAATGGGCCCCATGTACATTTAGTTACATTAGGATTATGCTATGGTGGAAAGAACCCTAGGTTCTTTAAAATAATTAAATAGTAAAGAACATAATTGGAAGGGGTAAATCTAAAGCAGTTAAACCCCAAACTCTATGATAAAAAAATTCTAAATACAAATGCAACTAGTCATGTAAGAGAAGTACCCTTAATGAAATAGACAAGGGGCATGAAGAAGAACAAAGGTGGAGATGAAGACTAGAAAATGCTGTTGTCACATGAATGTATCAAGGTTAATGCCCAAAAATCAGTGGCATGATCTTCCACTACAATGAGAGCACCAATGTAGGATTTGATAATGTTTGCAAGGAGTGTCTTTGGATGACGCGGCCAACTAGAATTTGAGGAAGCAATGTACGTCTGATGGAACCTCTCCTAGCACCCAAGGCTGATGAAACTATTTCAACATGCAACTCAGATGAATCTCGAGGACTAGAGAAGAATATAACAATGTGTGTTTTGTTCGATGGACTGAGTTTTGAGAGAAGAGTGCTGGTAGGCCCTTGACGTTGAACTGAAGCATAGTCATGACACCTAAAATGAGAGTGAGGAGGGTGGGGCACTCTAGTGGTAGCACACAAAAAGAATGATGCCACCATTGACTATTCCCATTGTGTAGAAATCAGTAATATTCAAGGGGCTCTTAATGCCTTTTAATGCTTGTTATGTGTTGAAAGGAGGTGATCAACTTGGTAGCTCTAGGGGTACCTTGTAAAGACTTATGCTCAAAAGTGATAGCTAAAAAATAACTAGACACCTTTGATTAGGATGGCAAATAAAAGTGGTCAAATAACCATTGAGTCTTTGTAGAGATTATGATATCTTACCCAAATGTCATGGTAGACATGTTAACTAGAAATATAATGTTACCAAGTCACTACTTCTTGAAGGAAATAAAGTCGACAAATTCTATCACTTAGTGGATTATGGTGGTTATTCTCAACTTGTAAATGATTGGAACACCACCTTTGCTGGCCATTGGGGATCATTAAGCCATGCAACCAATGATGCTATGGATAGTTAGTTCAAATAATGGAGCCATTCACAATTTGTAGGAATTGCTCCAACATAAAAATATTGATTGGGGTTGAGAGGCTATTTAGAAGTCTAAGTGACTTGAATCTATATATGCTCTCTAACAAGGGAAGGAGGCTAAGAGAGGCATCCAAGGGGTATCTAAATGAATTTTATCAATAATAGAGAGATCGATAGATAGATGGAGCAAACTGGTCTTAGAGCACCAAAACATTCATGCCTAATGGGACCAATAGAGGCAATCCCCTTCGAAAATTAAGTGGCAAAAACAAGTACCTTGCATTGGCCAAGGAAAAATCATTTAGGAATTTGTCTTTGGATATAGAAAATAAGCTTGAAGGTCCTTTTGAAGATGGGTTTTCATGCAGGAGCATCTAGGCTGTAAGAGCAATCTTGCATCACCCAAAAATATTTTTAATGTTTGTTTTCGTTTGCAGGTACCTAGAAGTATTGTAGTCATTTTGTTCTTGCTACAGAGTTCAATTCTTTCTTAGTCAACATTTCAGCACATTAGTCTACTAGAGGTCTAGATAGTGATCTTATTTGTCACTTGAAAATACCAAGATTTCCTTTTCAAAGCTGAAAGTTGGTAGCTATAATAAATGCAACAAACCTTGCAAAAACTAGTGTGAACATTACCTTTGTTTCATCTTGTTTTGTTGATCAAAAGATATGATGTTATAAAGATACTGTCTAGCCACTGATGCATGCATGAAATAGAAATATGGCTGTACTAGAATTTTAATTCACACCTTTTAGTGTGTTAGTATTTTAATTTGTCTCTTGCAAGACAACACAAAATGAAACAATGTGTATGGTAGAACCATTTTTCAAATTGTGAGGGGAAGCTCCTTGAGATCTAACTAAACTTAAAACTAACCCTAGACTAAAACTATAGACAAAACTTACAAGTATGCACATTATACAAGATTTCAATGGAGGGTTTTGTATGAATGGAAATTACTAAATGACTATGATTTTTGCCCCAGATGCATGTGCTGCACTATTAACTTTCAAGCTTTGTAGACAAGATTTTTAGATAGTAAGGAAAGCAATTAATTCAAGCATGAACACAACTCCCTATTGGCTAAAGTAGAGACCAATACTCCATTGCAACAGAAATATATTGAAATGAATAACATAGACGAATGCTTACTAACTAGCTAAAATAGATGCCAATAGATCTACATCAATAAGAAAGTGTAATGTTCTACCCCAATTTTTTTCAGATTATTTCCAACACTACAAACAGTTTTAAAAAATGAGATGCAACCATGTAACTCTTCCACACCTTTTGATCACCTAGTTCCTGATATGGGCAAGGTGAGAGCATACAAGTGCTTTGGACTTAGCAATTAAAATATAGAACAACAAATAACAACTTCCACATGTTCAGTGGGCATCCACTTATTTAGTGGGAAATCACCACTTATTTAGTTGGAGCACTGAAAGGAAAAGCATAGACACATCCACTTATTCAGCGGGAAGCCTTTTCAATGAAACCACTTATTTAGTGGGGTAACATAAACTAGAAAATATCAATTCCATTGGTGGTATTACCATCCAGGGGTTACAATCACACACTAATGAAATATAAATGTTTATCACGAATGATTGTAAGCTGCCATACATCAAATAATTTTGATTTTCAAATTAAACATACTGCTGCAACCGTTCACAAAAAGATAAATCTGTTATCATTGCTGTAGCATTGAAATCATGAAGAAATGGCATTAAAAATCATCCAAACAACATATGAAGTCATACCCACAAAGTTCTAGTGTTGTAGATGATGAAGAAAGCTCAAACTATCACTGTAAACCCTTCTGAAAACACTGTATCAACATAATCAAAGGAAACACTCCAAAACTTCACACTGAAAGCTGTTATGAAGTACCCAAATGATGCAAATTGTCCCTGTTGTCACCTGAATTTGCACTCTGTTGTTGAAGCTTTTGGCAGTTCCAACAAATTCAGTGAAACATGGGAATGATCTCAAGGTGTGGGACCTTGCAAATGAGATCAGACCTCCAGAGAAGGTTGGTTCCTCTTTCAAGACTTAAGGTCTAGAGAATTTAACTAAACCTATGCTACTGATCACTAAGGAAAAGGGAGAGAAGGAATACAAAAAAGAAAACGGTGATGCACCAAGATTTAGGGTGTTATCTGGGACTGACATAACACAGTAATGATCTCAAATATTGATATGGATTCACACAGACTTACAACTTTAATAGAGGTTCGGAATAGAAAACTGTAACTACAGGAGGGACCGTTTTATCCACATAATAAGCCTACAATTTTCAAGTAAACACAGAGTAGAAGCATAAAGAGAGGCAAAATATCAGTGATTATATTGATCATAGAGGCTAAATAGTCATTACAAAAGGAGAATTTGCTGCAGAATAAATAGACACAAAATAACCAGTTACATTCATAGGTGAACCACAATCAAAGACATCAAAGGCTCATCTTCAAGCATAGTGTATCAGATTCGATTGGTTCTTGTAATGCATTACAAGGTCTGAAACTGCAACAAACTCCCCTTGCCCGTGGAATGACCCATAAGAACAACTAACAACAATTACATCTCTTTTACATGTATATATCGCTTTTCAAATCGCTGCGCAACTACAGGCGCTGAAAATTAGTCAACTGTTTTGCCCAGGGGCCCACACTGCATTTAATTCATCTCATGGCCCTGTCAGGATATCCTGCAAGATTGGACGACGACCATGCCTTGACAGGTCTGCAAATTACGCAGAAGAAGATTGCCTACACGCATGGGTGTTAGGCGCATTGAAGAGGGAGGGTCTGAAATCTTTCCATGGTGCTTGCAAATTCATTCTGTCCCTCACGCGTACAAGCACATTGAAGATTTTAACTGTTTCAACTACCTGAATCTGACTGATCTACAATATTGTCCTTTAGGCATTTAATTTATTCTGCAAAAATGGTGTGATTTTAGGAAATCGTGCCCTGCAAGCTTTTTCAACACTTTAAAAGTGTTTATCCTTTTAATTCTGCCTTTGACGCATTTGAATTTCCCTTTATCGGTGAATTCGCCCTCTGGCGAATTCCTTTTCCTTGACTTTCTTCACTTTTCTTCTATTATCTCCATTTGGTCGGCGAAATCTTCATTCGGCGAACCATCGGGTCATCTTGTTTTCTCCTTTTGGGTCTTTAGTCGGCAAATCGCCTTATCGGCGAACTTGAGAAGCCACGAATTGATCGGTGAGTTTGCAATTTTGTTGATTCCTTGATTTCTCCTTTTCTTTCCTTGTCTTTGTCGGAGCCCTTCTCTTTTGCCTTAGAGAAATCCTCTATCTTCTTCCATTGTGCTTGGGTCGGCGAAATCTTCATTTCGTGAACCAACCATGGTCTTTGTCTTCTTCTTCTTCTTTTTCTTTTTGCTTAGTCGGCGAAATTTGCATTTCGCGAACCAACTTCCCTGGCGGAAGGCTTGTCTTTTTCTTTACTCTTGCTGTCATCGTCTTTGTTCCTTTGTCGGCGAAGTTGCCGATCGGTAAACTTAAGGTTCGCCAAACCTTAAGTTTTCTGACAAAAGCAAACTCTTGCTTACTTTGCTTTCCTTTTCCTTAGTTGCCCGCTCCATTGAAGAGAACCTTTTGCAAACTTATCTTTTACCTTGCTTCTTTCCTTTGTCGGCAAAGTTGCTGATCGACGAACTTAAGGTTCGCCAAACCTTAAGTTTGCCAACTAAGGCAAACTCTTGTTTCTTCTTGGCCTCTTTCTTTTGTCTTTACTCTTTTGTAGCTGATGACCCTGTTCTTCTGCCCTTTGGCTCCTCCTTAGCCTCTGTCGGCAAATTCGCTGATCGATGAACCAATGGGTTCGCAAACCTCCCATTTTGCCGATAAAGCCCTCCTTGCCTTAGAAGAAATTCCTTTATCTTTCTTCTTTTTGTCTTTGGTCCTTTGAAGAAAACATCCTTGCTGCCTTGCTTTCCTTAGTTGGCGAATTCGGTCGATCGGCAAACTAGCTGATTGACGAACTTTAAGTCAGCTGAACTTAAAATTTGCCGACTAAGGCATGCCTTCACCACTTTTGCCTTAGAGAATTCCGCCCGCTTGCTGGTTCCTTTAGTCGACGAATTGGCCAATCGATGAACTGGCCGATCAACGAACCAAAGGTTCGCCAAACTCAAATTTTGCCGACTAAAGCAGAAAACAAAGGCAAAACACTTAGAATTTTTGGGATTTTTGAAGGGAGGCCTTCTTCCATTTAAGCTTTTTCAGATCAGATATTTCTAATGGAAGAAAGGTGGGATTTTGGACTATTTTGGCCTGGTTTAAAATATGACAACATTTTGGCGACTATGCAGGGTTATTTGCTTGCTAAAGACATGGATCAAGTGGCCTTATCAATCCATTGGGCACAGAGTCAAGAGGGAAACTGCAACGTATTGATACAGAGGAGTTGGCCAGACCAACATAAAAATGAACATGCCTCGAGACAACAAAACCAAACAAAACAAGGCAAAACAAGCTCCTATTGAGGATGTTGCCTGTGTAAGAGCACTTAAAGGAAGGGAAAACTACACAAAGCAAACCTATCCCAAACCTAAACTAACCAACCAGAAATGACCTTAAACAAAGCCATTAACTGTTTCTTCAAAATAACTGCCCTTTCTCAACAATTTGCAATGCTTTCCCAACTCATGGATAGCTAACAAGAGGTGGGGAAGGGATGGGCTTTCAACAAACTGACAAAACACTTCCCCAAAAATGGGAACAAACTCACTTACCCACTTGAATTGATTGTTGATGCAGCTGCCTAGAAGTGGATAAATGGGCTGATCCCACTTATTTGGATGCTCAACTTCATGCTCAGGAGTGAGCATGACAAGTGGTGACTCTTCATGGTCTGTCCCCTGTTGGGCTAGATGCCCTATAGGACAACCCCTTGAAATGACATGCAAATCAACAGAGTTGATCTCATGCCTTTGCTCTAACTCCTCATCATTTGGCTGCTGGTCTGAATGCTCTGGCCCTTGTGGCTCAACTAGTAATATGGTTGCCTCTGCCTTGGGTTCATTATTTTCTAAATTAGGCTTAGAAAATGAGCCCTGCACATGCTCAATGGTTAAATCTCCCCCACCACAAAGTTGATATGCTTGCTGGATAATCAAGATCAAATCTTCAATTTGTTCTTGCCCATGCTCGATCTCCACATCGTTATCTTCTATAAAAAATGGGAGCTCCTCAAATAGACATGCACTATCAATTTCTACACTTCCCACTATAGGG
This sequence comes from Cunninghamia lanceolata, assembly GCA_027924645.1. Taxonomy (NCBI): domain Eukaryota; kingdom Viridiplantae; phylum Streptophyta; class Pinopsida; order Cupressales; family Cupressaceae; genus Cunninghamia; species Cunninghamia lanceolata. Next base: position 14,256,286 of record BSBN01001567.1, on the reverse strand, counting down.
TGGCTTATATGCTCCTCTTCATGAGCTGGAGCGTCACTGTTATGCCTGACCTCAGATGCGAGCAACTTGCCCTCATCTTCCATGTCCTTATGCTGCTCCAGAACTGCAACCAATGTTGGCATTTGCATGCCTTCTTCATCTTCAATGTAGCTGGACAGTTCATGAAATAGAGCGGCATCATCCACTTTTGGAGCAATTGCAACAACTTCCTCCTCAGCGTCCTCATCCTCTTGCCAATTCAAAAACACACATTCAGCCTGCATTTGCCTTTGTCCCACCAAGCCTGCTGATTGGGTCCAACCTGCAGTTTTTGGACTGCTGATGGATTGCATGGATGGCGCCACTCATAACATTGAGCCAGGTTGTTCTGAATTGGAACAAGTATGCCTGATGTACTTGTAGTAGTTGAGTTTATGGAGTTTAGGGGCCTAACATAGTTCAGTTGGTTTTGTCCTTGATTGTTCCCTTGACAAGGTTGCCCGCTAGGCTGATAGGGCTGATTGGGAGCTTGGTATGGCACATTAGCTGTAGGAATTGGTGCCATAATTGGTTGAATGACTGGGGCTTCTGGAAATAATGGCATTGGAGGTCTGGGATGTCATGTCCCCATTTCTGGAGTGATCTCATATTGAGATGATGTTTAGCCTATTCACCATTCCCTTAGGCTAAAATATTTGGTAAGGGAATGATTTTCAGTTTGAGCTTATTTCTAGAGGATGGAAAACTATAATGTGGAGTAAATGACCTCTCAAAGAGACTTTGAAGCTTAATGAACCTTTGAAGATTGGGAGAACTTGACTTGAAGCTTGGATGGATGAATGTCTTCGAACATGATGCCATTGATTAAGTATACTTGAACTTGATGTGATCTAACATGATGTCATTGATGAAGTTTCCTCTACAATTTGAAGGTGACTCAGGTGCATGTCCTTTAGATGATTCCTTGGCTTCACCAATACTCCTCTCAATGATGCAACTTGATGATGATCTAAGCAGTGATGTCCAAAGGTGGCTAGCATGATGACTCTTCCTTGAAGGTGACTCCTTACTCCTCGCTTAAAGGTGACTCCTTGAACAACTCCTTAGATTTGTTGATGCTCCTACAAGACGACAAATATATCAATCACTTCATAACACAAAGAAATAACTTTAAACATATGAATAATCCCACTTCAAACTTAGGCGCATATATAATGTTCTGGAGGTGCAAAATGCGCCTAACACAAGTTAGTCCCACATTCATCACTTTAAATGATTTCTAACAATTGTAATAGTTTAAAGAAGTCAATCTCCCTTATAGCGCTCACTTTTAAATAGGGACTTGAGTGATTTTCTCCAAGGCGCCAATTTAGGTGGCATGGAGGTGAAAGGGCGCCCAACCTTATGAAGCTTTATACTTGTCATTTTTCATGTTTTAAACAATTGTGAATGTCTTGGAAGGACTTCCCTCACCTAGGCGCCCACTCTTTGATGTCCTTGGATGCAACTTCAATCTAGGAAACTCAAGATGACTCATACACTTAGGCGCTCAAAGTTGATGGTATTAATGACAATAGGCGCCTAGAGTCTTCATGCAAGGTTTTAGTCATTTAGAAACTCCTAACACTAGGCGCCCATTTAGGTCTCTGCCTTTAGGCACTCAAATGATGTTATTCCATTATCAAGGCGCTCAAACTCACCTCAATGATCAACCCTTCCCTAGGTGCTCAAATGGTGTTATTTTGACTCTTTTATCCTTAGGCGCTTATACAAGATGGTTTGAATGGAAATAGGCGCCTTCTTCTAGGATGACTTCTCCCAAGGCGCAATTTTGCTGATTGTTTGAACATGCAAAGGCGCCCAATCTCATTAAGTACTTTCTTGTCAGATTTTCAATTTCTAAGGCCTCCCATCTTCAATATCAATCAAGGCGCCGTCTTTTGGAGTGTTTGAAAGTTGATTTTCCTCTAGGCGCACATTGAAGTCTCCACCTTAGGCGCAATTATGATGTTTGCAGAAGTGAAAAATGCGCCTAGCCTCCTAGAATGAATTCGCGCCTAGAAGTGGAAGTCTCAAAGCGTAAGGTATATTGAAAAATATATTTAAGTATAAGTTTCTTATACTTTAAATATTTTTCAATATACCTTTCAGGATGTTTGAGATAGGTCTCGAATCCACCGGATTTAACATGTAGATTATAGAATTTGGAGGATCCACCAGATTTTAGACTTAGTCAATTTTTCAGTGTTTCAGGATTTCAGGCTACCAGACTTAGTGATTTTCAGGATCTCAAACATACATCAGGGATTTCATACTCTTTCTTCCTAAGGTGCAACTTGGAGTTAGTTTAAACATCTCTTCATGCTAAGGCGCCAAAATGAGGTAGTCTAATGCATGAAGGGCGCCTAGACTTGAATTTGCTCATTGTTGACATCTTTAAGGCTCTTCAACACTTGATTATACCCCTGTGAGACCACCTCATCCTTAGGCGCCTTCAATAATGATTTAAACTCCATCCCACATCAAGGCGCCTAAAACTGGCAGGAGCAACAAGGAACAGGCGCCTTCAACTCAAGGCGCTATCTGATGATCATTTGAACATGAAAAAGGTGCCTAAAACTCCTGGATCATTCCTTTGTCGAATTCCTTGATGTTTAAGGTCTCTTATGCCAATTTCAATCAAGGCGCCTATCTAGGAGAGGTTGGAAGTGTGTTCTCCTCTAGGCGCACATATGAGTCTCCACCTAAGGCGCACTTTTGGGTCTCTGCAAGTGGGAAAATGTGCCCAAGGTCTATATACTTAAGTATAAGTTTAGAGATTGAATTTCTTATACTTCAAATATTTTTCAATATACCTTTCAGGATGTTTGAGATAGGTCTCAGATCCACAGGATTTAACATGCAGATTCTAGATTTTTGAGGATCCACCAGATTTCAGACTTAGCCAATTTTCAGGATCTTTAGGATCAGGATACCAGACTTAGTCGTTTTCAGGATCTCAAACATCAGGATCAGGTCATCAAGGGACTACAGGACTCAAACACCACTGACTTCATCATGCAATAGACTAAAGACATCATCAAAACTTCATGCAAAGCATCAGAGCTCAAAAAAGGGGGGTCCCCATTTGCAATGGGGCGATGTGTGATTAGGTCACAACAGGACCTATATGAGGTGGATTTCATAGGATTATGTGCCATCAATTTGGAGTCTTGTGCCAACGCCATGTGGAAAGAGGTGACTTCATTGGATCATGGACCAATATGGAGGATCGATGCATGCAAAGAGGTGAATTACCATTGGCTAAAGACCCAACGGCCAATAGGAGGATCGACGTCCATGGAGGAGGATAAAAATTGAAATAAAATTTATATTTTGTTCATGGAAATCGGCGCACAAGGTGAAAGAGCATTGTAAATGCAAATTGTTGATTTTTAAATGCTAAATGTTATCTCTATATGGCCGCCGCCCAAGGAGAAGGCATTTAAAATATTGTTTTAAAGGTTTTTTAATGCAAATAGGGAGTTTGTTAGCATTCGCCCAGCTACAAGGGAAGTTTATTAAATAAAATACATTGATGCTGATGTGTATGAGCGGCTAACCATGAAGGAAAAGCTTTATCAATAAAAAATACACTTTGTATTTACTGGCCGCCACCAAGGATAGTACGATTTTGCTCAAGGGATGGAATTTTGTGGAGAAATGCATTCAATGACAACTAGAATGATTTTAAATGATTGAGTTCCTTGATCCAATGCATTTTAAATTAAGCAAGAAGGAGAATTATCATTGGTGGACTTCAAACAAAATATGAAATCATGCAAATTGGGACGCCTAGCCAAACTCAAGGATAAATACCTCAATTTGCCTTCATTTTACATCTTATGATCATATGATTGATATTGAGTAGTTTGGAGTGATTTTTGATTGCAATTGAAGCTCTTGGTGATTGGAAGAGACTACCAAGGGTTCTAGGATTGGATTTGTGAAGACATTTGAAGTTGAAAGTGTTGCAAGTGATAAAAAAGCATTCTAGGAGTCCATCGCTTGGCTTTGGAGGAAGATCTGGATGTGTTTTCATTGCCAAATCCTTGGCTAGGCAAAATCAGTGTTTTCAGCAGTCATAACAGCCTGATATACTTTCATATCAGACATTTATTTGTCCACTTCCAGGGCTGTAACAGTCATATATGGTCTCTAGGATCATTCTACATTGATTGGGCATTGATATACTAGTTGATTGAAGGCATTTGATGTCAATTTTCATGATGTAATTAAGTCTGATATAAATCAGACATTGACTATAATTCAGAACAACAGACAACTATTTGTTTTCATTTGCATTTAAGTAAATAATAATGCAAGGTGTTTGGGCTATCAAGTGTTGATGTGATTTGACATTTTGATATTCATTTGTTGAGTGCATTTGAAGACAAAAATTTTAGTCATTATAAGTAGGGTATTTTACATGGGAGCAATCTTTCCAGCCAGAATCAAACAATTTTCTGCCCTAATAGCTACCTCATAGGCATCAGGTAACACATCTCCCAGAGACTGGATCATGACAGCAATATCACTATTCAGGGATCTCAAATAATACAAGAAGGCAACATTAGGGGAAGGTCTCACCAATGGTGGGATTCTATACCAAGTGTTTTGAAACCTAAAATTAAAATCCACCATGGATTCATAAGGAGCCCTTTTAATAGTGGCTAGTTTCTCTATCAGGGACAAATGATCACCGTTATCTTCAAAACGCTAATAGAGCCTATCTCTTAACTCATCCCATTCATGAATTGAATTTGCAGGTAATCCCTTGTACCACTGGAGAGCTTTTCCTTTCAAGGAAGAAGCAAGGAGCCTTATTGCGACATTGTTTTGGGTAACATTGTGAACAGAGCATATATTGGCAATGTCTTGGATGTGCTTGACAAGGGTAGTGGAATTTTCACCAGTGAAAAAGGGAATAGCCTTTAGAGCTGAAACTGGGTATCATATTGTGCAAGGTCTAGAGGGCTTCTACCATTGAAGGCCACAAATGTTATATTTCTTGGCAAAGCCATGACAGTGGTGTGAATGTTATGATGGGTGCATGGAAGCCTATTCTTGATGGAGGGAAAAGGCCATGATTTCTATAATAGCTTGACATACTAGAGCATTGAAAAACAGAGATGCATCAAAATATTCTTTGAAAATAAGGGTAACAGGTCTGCTTTTGGAGATTGTGAACATACTAGAAGAGAGTCGCCAGGTGATTTGAGAACCCTGAAAGTTGGAAAAGACCAAGAGCATCACCGAACTTTGATCAATGTTGGCAAAAGGAAAGCTTAGGCAACTTACTTGCCAAAAGTGACACAATTCTCCTCAAGCATGTACCTAATTTTCCAAACTCTTCATCATGTCCTTGCTGTTCTATGCTGAAATAGAATGAACAATCCTCATAGATGTCATCATAAAATGATTCCTTGTCCAAAACTCTCATCTAGGGACTGTTTCTGCTGTCATAAACTAATGTAAACTCAAAACCAAGTATCTCAATGACAACATCTTCATACCTTGGTTCATACCAAACCCAAACAAGTCACTCCATGACACTTGTCACAAATCCTTGAAGTAGGGCAGCCTTATACTCCACCAAAGAATCATCAACATGATGGGTCTCATCACAAGCAAACTCCTCAAGCTCTCTATGAATGATCAAGGGCTCAACCAAATCCTGAACACTTATGTCTCTTTCTTCATGTGTAGGCAAAATACTAGGGGCTGATCCCCTAAGTGAGTGTAGGTGCTGTCTTGCTTGGGCAGCCAACAACTTTGCCTTCCTAGCTCTTTATACGCATCCATCACACATGTCTTGAGTCTTCTTGACGTCCTCCATGGTATGATGTACAAAATCAGAATTGTTGTGGCTTGAATCTTAAACATACTCCTCATGCTTAACACCCAAAACTTGAGTGCCATCATTAGGAGACTTTTCCACCTCATTTTCCTCATGAGAAGTGGCTGCTATTTCATGATTATTTAAGGAAATAGGACTGCTGTCACAAAACAGAAAATCAGACCTGCTGTCATTCCTTCATGTGATGTCCCCTAAATCCTCAAACACTTTTCCTTCCTATGCCGAATGCTCTCCCACAAGTGCAGATCCAAAAGGTGTACCACTGCAAGAACCCTGACTAGTCTTGACTGAAATTTTTCATTCGCTGCCCTGAATTTTCTGATTTGCTTTTTGAGAATTTGGTTTGGAATTTTGATGTTTCGTTTTCACAAGTATGTTTGCAATATAGTAAAGATGGAAAGGTTGCAATATCATAGACAAATACTCACTAAAGATGATTGAGATATAATTATACCAGCTCATACATACATCAAAAAGCAATGCAAAACACAAAGGAACATACCCGAATGACAAGATTGGCTTCTTTATTGCAATAGATAATGATGATTACAAAAGATGATCTCAATTGTTACATCAGACCAATCTGATTATAAAATCAGACCTCTAAAAGTGTGCAAATAAGCCCAATTGTTGTATCAAACCCTAGCCGCTTGGTATTAGATGTTGCCTTTCCAAAGTACAATGCCAAACTCAATGATGGATGACTGAAACAATGCCTGTAGATGAACAAATATGGTCTGATATGACTGATACAACTGCTGATAATGCTGATTACAACCCAGATTTGATGTATGATGCCAAAAGTGTCAAAATGTGCCCAATTATGAAATCGCCTCGCTGTAGGAAGGTAGCGCTAGCATCCTAGATGCATTATTTGTCCTTGAAGTGCAAATTCATGCCATGAAACCCTCCGATCTGCAGCTGCCCAATGAAATTCAGAAGTCTGAAACACAATCAGCAAACCCTAGGTTCAAATAACACTCAAATTCAACCTCCAATGCAAATCGCCTATGCCCAAATGTGAAGTGATTTTGCCTAGCTTGCCAAATATGATATTAGAATGCCAAAATGCCTTCAATTCTGAAAATAAATGCCTTAAAAGTGCTCTCAACTTCAAACCCTAGCTGCTGATATGAAATTTAGTCCAAACCCTAGTTGGAATGAAGCCAATTCTCCTTCAAAAACTTGCAAATATGCTCAATGATGAACTCTAAATGAATTCATCTCTCATGGTGGGTTGAGTCTTCGTCCAACCACTGAAAATCCAAGGGTTTCGTCCTTGAATCACGCTGAAGCACTGCTACAGCAAAGAGATAGCTCTCCAAATGCAAAATGTCAAATAACCAAGATATGCAAAATGATGCCAAATGATGTTCTTTTATTTTGCTCAAGATGGGCGACCCAATTAGCCATGAAATAATGAATTTTTGAGTCCACCGCCAATATCAAATATTTTATTTGATATTTATTAAATATTTTTTTATTATTTTCCTCCTTGGGCGGCGACGGCTAGGAGAAATAATATTTTATTATTTTTTTTCTTTTTTTTTTAATTTTTTCTCGTTCACTTGGGCGTCGATTTCCTTCGGTAAAATAAAATAATAAAATATTATATTTTATTCTTGCATAACAATTTTCCCAATTTCCATTGTTTACTCACTGAGTGGTTTCTTAGAGAAACATGGAGTAAACGGAAATATACAGTAACAACTATAAAGCATAAGATTCATACTAGAATTGCACAGAATAAAGCATTGTTTCCATTCATTGAATTTATTAGCATTACATCACAATCTCACAATGTCGGGTCCCTGACTACAAAGTATTGAACCAATATATAAGTGGCCGAGATTGGTTGAGATAACCATCGGCAACGACTACACAACTACCCAATTGTCAGGGTTAATTCCCAATAACACTCATAAACTAATTGTGCGCAAGTATTATTTAATTCATTATTATTTACTTGGCCAAATAAGACTACGGCCGGCTACGACTCTAACTAACTATGGCCGTCTACGTCATCCCCCCCACAAAACAAGTTGTCTTCCAGACGACATTACAACCAAAAATGGGGGTGAGTGACCAACAAAATGAACTACTGAGAAGAAGGGGGCTGTGGAGACGTCCCTGGATGGATCGAGGATGTCTGGTGGACGTTGGCGATCGCATCTCTTGTAATCTCCGGACCTCCTCTGTATGTAGTCATAATTGGTGTTCGGCCACAATCTCACGTTCTCTGGCTGCCTTCACCATGTGCGCAACCTCCATCACTTGATGTTTCGCTTGGTCCACCTCTTGTCCCTTCGCTGCATGTAATATCCCGAATAGGATATTTACTAAATTAACTATGCAGAGATGACCTCTTATACCACTGTAAGAACCCTACTAGTTCTAATTGAATTTTTTGCCCCGCTGATCTGAATTTTCTGATTTAGTTTTCTTACCGAGTACTTAATATTTTTAAGATCCGCTTTCAGTCATGTGTTTAGAAAGTAGTGTAGATGGAAAGGTTCCAATATAACAAAATAATAACACCATATGAAGATTGAAAATCAAATAATCAGCTTACTAATGCAAGAAATATCAACACAAATTACCAATGAACATACTCGGCAAGATAGCTTCACTTATTTATTGAATTTGAAATCTGATTACAATAGAAGAAGGCTGAAAATCAAAATCAGTCAGCTCTGATTTGAAAATCAGACCTCTAATTACATTCACAAATGCCCAATTTCATGTCCAAACCCTAGCCAAATGATTAGAAGATGAAGCTCTATGTAAATAAGATGAAATCTTCAGCTGGATATGACTGATATGCAATTGTAGCAGCCTTATAAAGGTCTGATATAACTGATGTAAACCTGTAGTCACTGCTGAAATGAAACCCTGACGCAATTGTCAACAAAAACTACCAAAATCATGCTCCAAATTCAAGTGGCCATGCCTAGGATGAAGGCGATTAGGGTTAGGATGATGTATTGATGTTGAAAACCTCCTGTAGATGCCCAATAACCTTCAGATCTGAATATAAAACTTTCCTGTAGCTGTTGTCATGAAAAATCAGAATACCTGTAGCTGCTGTTGTGACAAATCAAAACTTGTATAATGGCTAGAAATCACTAAAATTGCCCTTGATTCATGTGCAAATTCATATTTATTATAAAAGATGTCAAATAGGAGAACAATATTATTCATAACACTTCTACCCTTGATTCATGTGTCAATTCATGTTTATTATAAAAGATGTCAAATGGAAGAACAATATCATTCATAAGACTTCTACCCTTGATTCACGGGCAGATTCATTTTTATTATACAAAATATCGAATAGAAGAATGATGGGGAAGAGGAGACTTTTTATCCTTTGAGTGATACAAGAAAGTTGTTTCTATGTCTACGGTGGTAGCATTGACTGGTACTTGATACAAAGTTAGCTGAAATTTGCACTAATGTTGGAATTTGGTGCATTTGGCATAAAAATGTTGACACCAATGTCAACATAGATTGTAGATTTTATTCAAATTGAGTTGGCACTGACACCCCGATCTGCAAGGTACTGCCACCTCTTGACTCTACAGGGGAAGCAAAGGAGCATAAGCTGCTTCTATTGGCCACACCATATGCTACTTGAGAATGGCGTGCAAAACTTCCTGAGATTAATTGTGGCCTAGATCACCAGAACCATTCAGTAAACATTTCCACAAAAGTTTCGGAGCAATTTACATGTTGGAAACATTTCCAGGTTGAAAAGTGGGGTGGGGGGTTTGGATGTTCTTGTGACTTAGGTATGAAGTTGAGTCTGTTAATAAAATTATATATCTTTTCCGAAATGCAACTGGAAGTTTTCTTTTCCATGTCATTAATGCTAATTTTTAATAGATTCTACATATTTTTATGCTTAATGTTTTATGTTTGATCATAAATAATGCATATAGATCCTATTATTTGATAAGAATAATGAGGGTTGGAATATTTAATTTATATGTGGTTTGAACAAAGAAGAAACATTCTTCTTGGAGATTAAAAGAACTGAACAATGCCATTGGCTTTATAGATGTGGTGCTCGTAACATCTTTGCGTGATGGGATGAATCTCGTGAGCTATGAATTTATAGCATGTCAAAGTTCTAAGAAAGGCGTGCTAATCCTAAGTGAGGTGAATCAAATTTATATCTCTAACTTCGGACTTTAGTAATTTATATTGTGTTTTTTTCTAATAATTATAATTTATCATGTTAAATCATATCTTTGCAAAAATTCAAGGATCTCTTTTGCTGTTTTCTTGAATTTAGCATATGCTAAAGAAGGCTTATGCAGATGCTTTTTGAATAACTAATTCATAACATACAAGTTATATAGATTTCTTCTTTAGATTGGGATGGATCAAGGTGAGGGAATGTGAACATATATTCTAATTGACAATTCAGTGACACAAAAACTTTCTCAGATGACAGAAGTTTTGCATTTCATAAATTCTGAGAATATACACATACTTAAGAGACTAAAGATTGCTTGAAATATCGATATAATAATAGGTGTGTTATTGGTGAAGATGACACTAAATCGAAGGATACGTTCTTCATCTGTGAAAGAATCTCTATAGGTGTTGTACATTGCATGTGCCTCGTAGGTAAGGGATTCATAAAAGTACAAGACAACTTCCTCCAAAATCAAAAATATTAAGAACAAACACACTGAAGGCAAACCACTAAATAGATTCTTAATGTCTGCAATATAATACAAGAGGAACACTTCAAGTGGTCATTATTTCCTCCTTTTTAAAGATGAAATTCTTTATGATTAGCTGCTCTCTGCAAGATCCCAAAGAATAAGATTATAAACCTTTCTCCAATGGAAGAGACGATTTGGCAGCAATGTTGTTAAAATTAGGTGGTGGCCATGAGTTTGTGTCCATTGAGTTGTAGGCTTCTGGTATGTCTGGATGACACCATGTTTGTATTTATACTGGAAAACCTTGTGTTCGATTTTAATTATTGACCAAGGCTTCCTACTTATGACTGTATTGAAATGGGGATCAACCCCTCACTTGGAATGAATCGTGCACTAGTAGAATCACTTAATCAATTGTGAGTAGCAAGTATTATTTGGGTACTTTGAAGTTTGTACCCTATCCCATTGTTTAAAAAGCTTGTGAATTACTCGCAGATTTGTGAGTTGAAATTACTTGGTGAGTTGCTCATTAGAAACTTGGCTGTCAAGTTATTGCCTCACTGAGTTTTTCTGAGTATTCTCCAAAATTTTCTAGTTAGAAAAAAAACATTTTTTTCACTTCTTGTCTTCAAATTCTTTTTTAATTTTTTTTTCCATTGCTGTGGATTTGAATAATTTATCAACGATTTTCCTGGCTGTGCAAGAATTAAAATTATCATTCTTTTTAACATTATTTTGCATGTTATTTATTTATGTATTTTTCTAATATGTCAAATTTCATTTCCTAGTCAAAATTTGGCCTGTCAAGTTGTTGACAAGTCCTAGTTTTGAACTATGCCCTATCGAAATCTTTGCATCTCTGGTGTGAGATTAATATTATATGTTTAGTCCTTACATTAGTATGCTTGTAAGTTTTTACACAGAATTGGAGCAGGTCAAACCATATCCTATGACATTAAGATCTGGAGCATGTAAAGATCACCTTGATTGTGAAAGCAAGAAAAAATTAGACATGGCTGAAGCAAAGTGGAGGTGTGGTGATTGATGCACATTGCAGACTACTAGATATAATATAATATTGGATTACACTTTGTTCATGAGAATTTATTGCTTATGTTAATGATGTAGTAACACCACATATAAACTTATAGTTATGTCTAAAAAGACTAAAGTAACTTTCAATTAAGTTACAACCGGCTTGTAACTTCCCCATACAATAATAAATACAAGCATACATTCATTGAAGTGTGGGCCATCCAATTCTCTCAAACTTTGTGCATTCATTATTCCAAGATTTGTGACATATACCACCCCCTTATGTGTTTTCTGAGTTAAGTTGGCACCTGATGAGGTTTTGGGTTTTTGCATTTGAAAAGCACACATGTATATATATTTTTTTCGAAAACACAAGAAATAGAGAATACCTAGATGATTTATTTCAAAGAGAATGTATCATAAACCACAAACAAGCAATATCCATGTCATGAAATGCCATAAAATGAGAGTCCATTACATACCCATTATGCTGTCATGCAAAAACACAGGTCTGATACACTGGAACAGCAACCAGGTTGTCTATTGCTCCTTGGTATTGCAAGATACAATGCAGAAATTAGCTCATAAGTGTATAACAGCAATATTTAGGCGGATTTGAGAAGATTATCGCCCCTTTTGAGGGCCTCACAAGACTCCAAACTCCCAACGTGGCTGCTACAGGTTGGGACGGCTGGCTGAAGGTGTTGGACAGCAAACACAAATGAGGAATGTCATCAAAATACCTCCTAATACCCCTGTAGTCCACTGCAGACCCCAAACGCCTAGCTGGGTGGAAGATTCACCATAAAATCAGACCCCAAAATGCAAGATGATCCTCACAATGGTACGGCTGGTCCAGGAATGGCATGGCCTGCCTTGGTGATCACACAACCCCGGAAACCCCTCCAAATCACTTCAAAATCTGAGCATATAACCTTCAAAATGCAACAATAATTATGATGGATAATATTCTGAGAAAGCACTAAGTTTTCCCCTCCGCGACAAAGCTCCAAAATCTTCAAACTGTGCAACAATAAGCACTCACAACCACTGAGTATGGCTGTCCTCAAGCCACCTTAGATTCTTGCACACCCGCGGACGCTGTTGCAAATGGTGGTTTTTGTCACCAAGAGCCCAAGTGGTTTCTTCAAACCCTCATACATTGCAGAGCAATATGCAAAGAAAATATGTTGTCGTGAATGAGCTTTTCTTTTTTCATTTTTGCTTATATATTTCCCTCATGAGGTGCACTTTACTTTGCGAGGGAAAATATTTCATTTAAATTACTTTATTTCCCTTACTTTGGACGCCCAAGTCCTTAGTGACTTAAGTTTGCATTATATTACTTTATTTCCTAAGTCACCATAATATAATAAAGTCCATACATTAATTATTAACATTAAATTACGGACTTTAATATGAAAGCCCAAACGGACTCGGAATCGCAAGATCTTTAGACCGTTAGAAAGGTCTAATTAAATTGCTCTGCCTCCAACCTTGAACTTCCTCGTCCGGAATAAACCCTAACTTACTAAAAATAGTAAGTTACCGCCAAAGTGTCCGAAATCAACCAAATAAACGGCCATAGTTCCTTAACCACATTGGTTAGTCTATGGGAACCGAGTATAGACTAACCCATCATAAAATGGGGGACATTACAGTCCGCTCTCCCCAAGATTGCTTGCCTCAAGCAATATCAGGTTTGGATGTGACAAGATTTGTTCATTCTCCCATGTAGAATCCTCCACCGGCAGGTTCTTCCATTTTATCAAATATTCCCTGATGACCCTTTTTCTCAATGTCCTCTCCCTAGTGTTAATGATGGCCTTAGGTACCAAAATCAGCTTCCCCTCTTCATCAAGAGGAGGCAACTCTGTAGAAGGTATCACGTTGTGCCCCAGAGCCTTTTTGAGGCGAGACACATGAAAAACATTATGTACCTTACTCTCTGCCGGCAACTCCAACTCATAAGCCACCTCTCCAACCCTCCTAGAGACCCCGAATGGTCCATAGTAGCGTGGCTTCAATTTCTTTGCACCATTCTTCTTAAGAGTGGATTGTCTATATGGCTGCAGCATAAGATATACCATGTCACCGACCTCGAAGGATCGCTCAACCCTGTGTTGATCTGCATACTGCTTCTATTGGTTTTGCGCCTTCTGAATATTCTCCCTCAAAGACCTCATTATGTCCTGACTTTCTTGCAGGAGGTCTTTAGCCTTGGGTACTCTATTGTCCCCAAACAAGTCTAGAAAACTGGGAGCCTCATACCCATAAAGTGCCATGAAAGGTGACATCTGGATGGACATGTGGTAGGTGGTGTTATAATAGTATTCCCCCAAATGGAGCCACTTGACCCATGCCTTCTGCTTCCCAGCTATGTAGTTCCTGAGGTATCCCTCCACCCACTTATTAACTATCTCAGTCTACCCGTCAGTCTGGGGGTGGTAGCTCATGCTATGTGTGAGCTCTGTGCCTGTCAATTTGAAAAGCTCTTGCCAGAAATTGCTAAGGAATCTACTGTCTCTGTCGCTCACTATACTCCTAAGCAACCCGTGAAGGCGGAATACCTCTCTGAAAAATAAATCAGCAACCTGAGCTGCTGTATAAGTGGCTGAAATGGCAAAGAAATGGGCAAACTTCGTCAACCTATCAACCACCACATATATGCAGTTCCTGCCTTGGGCTTTAGGCAAGCCCTTAATGAAATCCATCGAAATACAGTCCCACTTCCTCTCAAGAATGGGTAATGGGCTGCAACAATCCACTTGGAGAGGAGTGCTCATGTTTGTTTTGCTGGCATAGTGGCCACTCTCTCACATACTTCTGCACTTCTGTCTTGAAGCCCTTCCAAGTGAACCTCTCCCTAACCTGCCTGTAGTTTTGAAAAAAGCCGGATTTCCTGCCATAGGCAAGTCGTGGAATGCCCTCAAGATCTTCTACTTCATAGCAGACCCTGGCACTAGAAAGATCCTCTCCTTGTGAATGATCAAGTCATTTACAATAGTGTACCTGTCATCACGGATGGTGCCATCAATCACCCCAGAAGCCCACTTATCCTTTGCATATTCTGCAGTGATCATATCTTTCCAGTCCTCTGCAATCTCTCCTAAAGCACACAAGTGTGGTATCCTGGATAAGGCGTTAGCAACTACATTCTTCTTCCCCTTGACAAAGACAATGTCAAAGTCATATGCCTGGAGTTTGCTGACCCACTTCTGTTGTCGCTCGTTCAGGTCCTTTTGACTAAGGAAGTGCTTCAAGCTATTGTGATATGTTTTGACGACAAATTTGCCCCCAACCAAATACCGCCTGAACTTTGCTAAAGCATGCATAATAGCTAGCATCTCCTTATCGTAGATGCTGTAACTCCTCTCACGACCCCTCAACTTCGGCTCTCAAAAGCAATGGGGTGCTTGTCCTGCATTAGCACCACCCCTATGCCTTCCCCTGAGGTATCACATTGAAGCTCAAATGGCTTCGAGAAGTTTGGAATGGCCAAAACTGGGCAAGTATTCATCACCTCCTTAAACCTATCAAAGCACTGTTGAGCACTATCTGACCATTCAAAAGCTCCCTTTCGTGTCAGATCTGTAAGGGGGGCATCTTTCGGAGAAAATCCCCTCACAAAACGGCGGTAGAATCCACAGAGGCCAAAGAATCCCTTGAGCTGGGAGAGATTCTTCGGTGGTGGCCAATCAACTATAGCCCAGATCTTTTCTGGATCCACACGAACACCTTCTGCCCTGATGATATGTCCCAAGTACAGCAACTTTGCCATGCCAAACTCACATTTAGACATTTTAGCATATAAAGACTCCTGCTCAAGTATACCCAATATAATGTCAAGGTGCGTCAGGTGATCCTCCCAAGTCTTGCTGAATATAAGAATATCGTCAAAGAAGATCAATACAAATTTTCCCAACTGCTCTCTGAAAACTTTATTCATGCAAGACTGAAATGTCGCTGGTGCATTGGTTAAAATGAATGGCATAACTAAAAACTCGAAGTGCCCATAGTGGCACCTGAACGCAGTCTTCTCCACATCCTCATGTACCCTTATCTGATGGTACCCGGACCTCAAGTCTATCTTGGAGAAGTAACAAGCACCATGCAGCTCGTAAATAAGCTTATCGATCCCCGGGATGGGATACCTATTCTTGATGGTCCTCTTGTTCAGTTCCCGGTAATGAATGCACATCCTGAGTGTGCCATCCTTCTTCTTAACCAATACAACCGAAGAAGCAAAGGGACTCTTGCTAGGCCTGATGTGTCCCACCTTGAGAAGCTCGTGGATGGCCTTCTCAATTTCATCCTTATATCTTTTGAGATGCTTGTAGAGAATTGTGATAACTGGCTTGGCATCCTTTTCGAGCTCTATGACATGTTCAAACCCCCTATCAGGAGGTCTACCTGGTGGTATCTCACTAAACACTTTGGTGTGTTTAGTCAATAAAGACTGGATCTCAGTTGGATACAACTGTTTTTGCTGCTTAGGCACCTCGGGCATCACAAGTACTTCCGCTGCCCACTGTACCTGATCATGTCGCAGTATCCTCTCCATCCTCTGAATAGACATTGCCCTTAGACCACCATCTGACATCCCAACCAACTGAGAATAGATCATACTTTTCCAGTGGCATATGAAGAATACAGAGAAGAGGATATTGAAATAGACAAGATTATCATGTATGAAGAACCCTCAACAAGGAAAGTCAACTTGGGAGAGGAAAGTAACCCTCAGGGGATTTTGGTTGGAGACGATTGGAACCCAACATTAAAAGCGGCTGCATTTAAAATCTTCCTCGAATACAAGGACATACTCACGTGGACATACAAAAATTTGAAAGGAATACCTTGAGAATTACACGTTCATAGAATACCATTGGTACCAAAAGCAAGACTAGTCAGAAAGAGGCCATACCGAATGAATAAGGATTATGCAATATTTCTGTCAATTTGTAATTTTATTGAAGTTATGGTGATTGGTGGAAAGCAACAAAGAAAAGATGATTTTAGAAGGTCAGACAGTTTATGCAGGTGGTGTTGATGTTTGTTTTTAGACAAGTCAACTATAGAGTAAAACACTAGAGTATCCCACTCTCTCTTGAATAAAGCTCTTCAAAGGCTGAACTATGTGATCTAGTGAAGTAACTCCAAGGTTCCTTTTTATGATTCCTGATGGGTTAACTCAGTGATTACATGTGATCTTGCTGATAATCACAAAGGGACTTATGCAGACTCTTCTTCTTTCATTGAGCTTATCTTTCCTTGGTATGGATGATGTATTAATGATAAAGAAAAGACAAAAGATAAAGGTTCAAGGGATCTAATCTAAGGTCAATGAAGCAATGATGATGCTTGAATAGACAAACTCCTAAATAAACCTAACTCCACTTCGCCAAGGATGCCTACAACTACATGGAGTTGGTGCAATCTCCTAAGGTTACGCGAATGGTTTTCAAATCATGAAGGCTTATATGAACACCCATCAAACGACGCAGCTCAAACAAGCATCCACAATCGAACTTATGCAAATTAAGCTCAGACTAGCTTTACACAACACTTCATCAGCGGTGAATGTTAAAAGCATGAGCTAGGAGTTGATCAAATATTCAATACAACATACATCACATCAATGAACTTCTAATCTACTTTTAATCTAATTTGAAACACCTCTCCATTTCATCAAAGTACAAGAAACCATGTAATTCCACAAGACAACACTTAACACCAAGCGAACTCCAATGTCCTTTGCATTAATCTTGAGAAATATGTACAACAACTTCAAGTCCTCTAAGGAAATTTTGAGAGTCTCTTTTATTCTACTCCTACAAACTATTGCCTACAATCTACTACTTACAAATGAGGCAACAAGGCCTTTATATAGTGGTTCAGATTACAATGAATGGCTTGGATCGATTCGAGTAGCCAAGGGCTCAGATCATGCCACCTCAGTAGGTAGTTACAACAATTTGCTATTTTTAGTACAAAAGAGAGGCAATGAAGGCACGTTTCCCAATGTGATTAGGATAAGATGAAATCATTTAAAACATCCTCCACATAGGCGTCCCTTTTGGCTTCTTTTATTAAATGATACATTGAATGTATTTAAAATAATGTGTACTCGCATAGATGCCACCTTAGCATACTTTGAAAATTGTATCCTCAATGTGGTGATGTATTCAATGTGATTGCTTGAACTTGTATGTTTGGGAATACATCTTGTAGATCTTGCCTTGTTCATTCTTCTTGTAAACTGAATGTATGATACTTGTTGCTTCACTTGACTAACTTCATGATTCTTTCTTCTTCTTGTAGGTAAGTTGATATGATGATCTTCTTTGATGATGCTCCTTCTTGAAGAGTAAGTAATAGAGTAGATGATGACGATGTATACTTCCTTCATGTAAGAGTAGATGATCTCTCTTGGACTTGAAGCTTGAATGGAACTTGAAGTTGAATAGATGAAAGTCCTTCGAACATGATGCAACTTGAAGATGAAGTGTACTTGAAATTGATGTGATCTAACATGATATCATTGATGTAGAAGACTTGAGGTATGATCCTTTAGAATAGTGTTACTCCCTCCTCTGCAACTTGAAAGCTACTCAGATACTTGCCCTTTTAAGATGACTCCTTGGGTGAAGGTGACTCCAAGCTTTCTCGCTCAAAAGTGACTCATTGAACAACTCCTTAGCTTGGCTAATGTTCCTACAAGACAAAGTAAACAATGTATTAATCACTTCATAAGATAGGAATAACTTTAAACATTCAAGTAAGTCTTTTCAAGTCTAGGCGCCTATATAATGTTAGAAAGGTGCAAAGTGCGCCTACTACAATTTAATCCCACATTCATAAGTTTAAATGATTTCTAACAACTGCAATAGTTTAAAGTGATTTCGCCTACTTCTAGGTATGAACTTGAGTGATTCTCTTCAAGGCGCTAGTTCAAGTCTTCATGGAAAAAAGGTGCCTAGATAAAATAGCCTTACTTTTATCATTTCAAACTCAATTTGACAATTATGACTCTCTACTTTAACAAGGTGAGGTCCTTCATACTTGATCTTCGTCTTCACAAGGCTAGGCGTTGATTTGAAGTTACACCCACGCTATGATCTTAAGGCGTTAGAAATGATTTGGGAAGGCAAGATGGGGCGCTAGGAATGATTTGGGAAGGCAAGATGGGGTGCTTAAGGTCACTTAGCTCATTTCTTAGTCTTCAAATGATTTCTTTTCATGTTTGGACTTCACCAAACCTTCATTCTCTCCTCCAGGCGCTTCTTAAGGTACATTTAACTCCTTGAAAGCTTATAGTGACTTTTTCATCTCCTTATATTCTTAGGCGCTAATGATGATATCTCTAGGAAATGGTGCCTAACACAAGAGATATGCCTTTAGTGCCTAGAAGACTTACTTCAAGTTAGGCGCCATTTGATGATTTCCCCACATCATGCACTCCTAGGCGCCATAAGATCATCTCTCCAACTCTCCGGATGTAGGGCGCCCAAAGGTAATGATAATAACAAGAAAGTGTGCCTAAACTTATCTACTTCAACTCAAGGCGCAAGTTGATGATCATTTGAGTGTGAAATTGGCGCCCAACTTGAAATGTAGGTTTTGTGGACTTAGATCAATCCTTGAGTCTTAAGGAAGGAAATATCTCTTTAGGCGCCATCCACAATTGACTTGGACCTCTCCTCCCATCAAGGCGCACATCTAAGTCAACCTAAGGTGCACTTTTTGAGTGTTTGCAAGTGAGAAAACGCGCCTAAGGTCTTTCGGAGCAAATTTGCGCCTAGAAATAGTAGTCCCAGAGCATAAGGTATATTGAAAAATATATTTAAGTATAAGTTTAGAGATTGAATTTCTTATACTTTAAATAATTTTCAATATACCTTTCAGGATGTTTGAGATAGGTCTTAGATCCACCAGATTTAACATGTAGATTCTAGATTTTTGAGGATCCACCAGATTTCAAACTTAGCCAATTTTCAGTGTTTCAGGATTTCAGGCTACCAGACTTAGTCATTTTTAGGATCTCAAACATACATCATACTCTTTCTTCCTAAGGTGCAACTTGGAGTTTGTTTGAACACCTCTTTCATGCTAAGGCGCCAAAATGAGGTAGTCTAATGCATGAAGGGCGCCTAGATTAAGTTTGCTCATTTGGAGTTGTTTACACCCTTGGGAGACTGGATCATCCTTAGGTGCAACTTGGAGTTGGTTCATCCACACTATTGCCAAGGCGCCTAAATGGCAAAAGCAACACTAAATGGCGCCTAAACTCATCTACTTTAACCTAAGGCGTAATTCTTATGATCCTCTGAACATGCAATGGGCGCCTAAACTCTAGAATCATTCCTTTGTCTAAAATTTTGATGTTTAAGGTCTCTAATGCCAATTCTAGTCAAGGTGCCATCCTCTAGAGTGTTTGAAAGTTGATCTCCTCTAGGCGCTGATGTGAGTTGGCAGAGGTGGGAAAACGCGCCTAAGTAGTAGAGGAAATTCGCGCCCAAAAATGCAAGTCGCCAAGGTAAGGTATATTGAAAAATATATTTAAGTATAAGTGAATTTCTTATACTTTAAATATTTTTCAATATACCTTTCAAGATGTTTGAGATAGGTCTCAGATCCACTGGATTTAACATGTAGATTCTAGATTTTTGAGGATCCACCAGATTTTAGACTTAGCCAATTTTCAGGATCTTCAGGATCAGGATACCAGACTTAGTCATTTTCAGGATCTCAAACATCAGGATCAAGTCATCAAGGGACTACAGGACTCAAACACCACTGACTTCATCATGAAATAGCCCTAAGACATCATACAAGGCTCAGCAAAGCACTGGAGTTCTAAAAAAAAAACAGGGGGTCCCCATTTGCCATGGGGCGATGTGTGATTTGTTCACAACAGGTGGAACATAGTACACGGCTCGCAAAAGACAATAGTACCGGTTCCAATAAAGGCACCTGATTTTACTGATGATTGCAAAATCAACAAAGGTACGTCTCCGATTGATAAAATTAAAATATTTAATTTGGAGCATACGATGACTTGTCGTAGAGTCAAATCAACGTCACAGCAAAATTCCGGAGAAGGGAAAAATATCAAGAGACATTCTAGAGAAGGGAAAAATATTACGTGACAAGAATTTGTTATAGTCAGAGAGGCAGATAACAGGGGGATCCCGCTAGAGAGAAATAGAAAAACTCAATTTAGTTTGCTATGGATGGAAAATTGGAAAAAAAACAGAAAAAATAGAATTGTCGAAAAAAATTAGACATGTCGGAAAAAATTGAAAAGTTAAAAAAAAAAATAGAAAATTGAAAAAGTGAAGAAAAAAATAATAAATAACAAAGTATAAAGGGCCGTATGACTTATTGGTCGTACGGGCCCCATTTCAACCTTACCTTCGTATGACTTAAAGCTAAAAATCCCATACGAGTTCACCAATACATGTCGCACAAGTGAAGGAGAAAGAGTTCTAGAGGATTTAGATCACCGTACGAGTAAATAAAACACAGATTGCCAAGGCCGTACGAGTTGAACTCACAATTGCCGCTGTACGAAGTAAGGGTTGTTGTCGTCGGTTTTGATCAGAAAGTAAATCTGTATGACTTGAGTGAGTTTGTGAAGCCGTACAAATTGATTTTTGACTATCTTTGAAGACTTCTCACCGTGCCGTACGAAAAAGACAAAACAAATTGTACTATTAAAATTTCATTATTTCTGAAGGATAGAAGGAAGCCGTAATATTGGAGAAAGCTACACCGTACGAGTTCAATAATTGCCAGCATGTGGTTTTGAAGCCTGAAACCGTACGAACTTAAGTGTACGAAGGAGATCCCTCTAGAGGAGTTTTTTTGGATTGCCGACCGTACAAGCCTTGGCAGGAATTTATCTTAGCGTCGTACGAATAGATCACATGATTCCCCAGTTTTGCAAACCATACGACTTCAATTCAAACGAGTATCTTTCTGCCGTGCATTCAACTCCGTACGAGTTATTCCCTGCTGGAGCGGCCGTACAAGTTAGATGTATTATTGAACAACACTTCTGGAGCCGCTACTGTACAAGGAAACAAGAGGTGAGAAGAAGTGCAGGAATAATCGGCCACTCAATATAACCGCCCACAATTCAGGCTGTACAAACTAAATCTCTTGCATTAGGCCATACGATTGAGCATTCAAAAAAATGACGGGCACTATGAAGGTTTGAATGGTTTTGAAGTTCTTATTTTGGGCTTGGCGGCGGGGTCTCCGCCCCTCGACCCTGCCCTATACCATGACAGGGAGCGCACCCGAGGCGCTACCCTCGGACCTCGCGAGGGGCGCTGCCCCTCGACCCCTGTTGGGGGCGCTGCTCCCAAACCCTAGCAAGGGGCACTGCCCCTCGACCCCGTTAGGGGCGTTGCCCCCAAACCCCCATCAAACTAGGCAGAAACAAAGAATCATTCTTGTTGATTGGTGAATTAAATGGATGTACATTCATGACACTACACAATCTTTTCATGATCAGAACGTTTCTAAGATGCTTGCAGTACTATATCAATTCAGTGATTGATGGGGTGCAACATTCTTAACATTCAGTGTGCTATCAGATTGGGTCCCTTGTTGGTTGGTCTATTGGCAGGTGTTCCGAATGTGTTGGTTCTACTTTTTCTCAGCTCGTACTTCATGGTTTTCCTCTAGGATCTTTAGCATTGTCATCAGTTTGGTAGAGCTTACCTAAAGTCACTTGATACTTCATGGTTTTTTGTCGTCTAGAAGACGACTAAATTTTTGGGGGGATGATGTAAGCGTGATATTATGCTAATTGTAATTAGTTATGTTTTGGGTGTGATCGATGAGGTTGTTACCTCCTGACAGTTGTAGTCGGTGGCGACGGTTGGCCACCCAAGCAACTATCGGCCTCCTTTATATACTCATCATTTCATTGTATCAGGGACAATGCAGTTTTGGTGTAAATTGTATTGGCAAGTTTGAATCAATATAGATGCATCTGAGTTTTATTGTGTCAATTCAATGTGTATTCTCGTATAATGTTATTCTTCAATTCATATACTCTGTTTGTATGAATTTATCTAGACTTGTTAGGCAGTAAACAACTAGAACTTTGGAATTTACCTTTATTAGGTTCGCCCTTTTGCTCCAAGTGTGCACTTCAACACCATACTTAGCCAATTTTTGATTCGAGTGCCTCCTCAGAGGTGCACCCCTAACCTCATGCCTTAGCCATTTTCTTGGAGTTTTAACCACACCTTATTTCTCTTCATAGAGGTACGTGATTTGTCTTCAGGTTAGCAAAAATCTTCAATGGTAACATCCCTTTCTTTGCTAAGATGGATGCCTTCAAGAGCTCCATTCCGTGATCTTGTGAATATTCATAAGAGAGCCACAAAGACGACAGACAAGACAAAACAAACTAGACAAAACTTGACAATGGCTTGTACGTGGGAAAACTATAGACACTAGCTTTAAACTTGACACAATATGAAAATTTTGTATGGGTACAACCATAGTTGGAAAACTCGGCTTGGCAAAAAACTCGGCAAGCCAATTTTTGGAGAGTAAAAAAAAACTTGGAGAAATCTCGGCAAAAACTCGAGAACTTAAAAAATTGCTAAAATTTCATTAGAAATGCATTTTTTTTGCAAAATTCAATGACAAGATGAATCCAATGAGTCCATAAATGAGTAGAAAAGTGTTTTCTATTAAATTTGATTGACTTCAATGCAAATTGATTACAAAATCGCATTCTCATGCAGAATCCTGATGGCTGAAAGCTTGATAGTCTGATACAAATTACAATAGATAGCTGAAAATGAAAATAGTAAAACTAGAAGTAAATACTAAAAGTAAATACAACATATTACATCTTCCTCTTCCCTAATTTAGCCAAAGCTAGGGAAGAGGCAGATACTCTAGTCCTGTGAGTGCGTGGTGCCTGTGGCTTCTTGGTTGGCATGGAAGGTTGTGGCTGAGGCTCGACCACCATCCTAGAACTATCTGGCTCTGGCTCTGGGAATGACTCCTCATGCTCATGAATGTCCTCCAACCCTACATCTTCTGTTGCACCCAGATCCTCCATTCCCTGTCTCTCGAAATCAAGAATCTCGTTTGCGGTAAATAATGGAGGCTGCTCATCCTGCCCTGTCCAATCACTGTAAGGATCTATCTCATCCAAATCAATAGGATCCAGTGATTTGTCCTCTACCTTTTTTGTGTGCAACCAAAGGTTGTATTGCACAAAGACAACGTCATTGAGGCGCTTTTGGGCTAATTTGTTCCTCTTCTTTGTGTGAATGGCCTCAAACAAGCTCCAATTCCGCTCACAACTGGATGCACTACAACGCTGGCATAGTATGCGGAGGGCAATTTTTTGGAGATGTGGGGTATTTCCACCCCAACTTTTCCACCAAGCCTCTGCAAAAAAAATATTGAAGAGTTAGAAAACAAAGTCAAGACTCAAAACACATTTTATCAAATTATAAGATATTAAGATGCATGTATGATGTGACAGTGAAATAAACTTAAAGACTCTGAATTTTATACCTGGTGTCTGAGTGGTTCTTCCTCGAATAGCTAGATCTGACGAAAAGAGTTTACCCCTTGTTTCACTGTAAAGATCCAACTCTTGGACAATGAGGTCTCTCACCTCAACCATGGGTTCTGTTGATGATTGTTTTTGGACAACTCAACAATTAGAGTGAGATACTAAGTATCTGACTCCCTCTTGAGCAAAGTCTCTCGAATGCTGAACTAGGTGATCAAACAAGATGACTCCAAGGTTCCTTCTGATGATTTTGAAAAGAGAAAGCTCAGCGACTAAGTATGATTTTACTGTTAACCTGCAAAGGGACTTACGCAATTGTTCAAGTTTGACTTATTGTTTCAAAGACTACGGAAGTGGACACTAGAGGATCTAGGTACTGCAACTGATGGCGTATGATTCAACAATGGATGTTCTGGATCCTAATTCTACTTGAATGAATAAACAAAAGGCAAAAGATATAAGGTTCAGAAACACTAAACTAACCCTAGATGTAAGGAGATTTACTACTTGAAGTGAAATCCAACCAAATCCTGCTTCGCCAAGACAAACAACTACACAAGATAGGTGCAATCTTCTGGGGTATACAAGATGTTTAAATCAGCTATGCTCATGGAAGACTCAACAAGCATGAAGATCAAATTGATGCTCAATTTGTTCAGGCTAACCATGCACTACAATCTACAAGCCGCAAACTGCAAATGGTATGAACTTATAGATTTCACCAAAAAGCAATAAAGAAACCTTTTATCAACTAATATAAACTTAAAGAGAACTTATAACTTAATATTCGCTTGAAAATTGAAACCATGCAACACTCGGAAACACAAATAGAATCACCAAGGCAATGAATCTTTTATTATCTCAGAGAGCTCTTGCAACAATTTCAGAATTTCCAATCGTACAAATGAGAGCAACAAGAGCTCTTTTATAGACCTCAAAGGTTGAAGGGTCAAGATCGATCGGCGAAGTCAGCGGACCAGATCAAGCCACATCACAAGTAGTTGTAACAAACTTCTCTTTATTAAATGAAAGAGGTCAACTTTATTAAATACAGGAGGCTATCCATATTAAATGAAAGATGCTATCTTTATTAAATGACGGAGGCCATAAAGAAGGGAACAAAAGCACGCCTCGCAAGAAGATAAGAATAATATATCATTATTTCAGGAAGAATCCCCATGTGAATATCCATCACTAGAAGCTTGGCATTCAATGAACTTAGACACTATTCGCTTGACTTCTTCTACAGGTACACTTGGCGTATTTTGAATGGTTCCTTCAGCTTCAAGCACATCAACTGAATAAAGGCCAAGTGTCCTTTCCCAATCAGTTATTCTTGCTTTGTTGTCGCCAAGGTGGACAGCAAGTGAGAATATACTATCAAGTCTCTCATCTGTAATATCATTTTCCTGAAAATAGAAAACTTGGACTTGTTCTTTCAGATTCTCAAAGGTCATCTCCCCAAAAGGATTGCAGATCTCCATCAAAGAAGCGTGTATTCCATCCTGAATCCTCTGAAGCACACTTCTAATTCTTGACATATCTAGTTCAATCTTATCCAGCAATTGTCCTTTGATGCGAAGACTGAAATACCAGGAGGAAAAGTTGTATGTTCTACCTTCTTCAATAACTTCAGCATGTAACAAATCATCCATTGATGTTTCCATCAAGCTCTTCAGGTGTGGTAGATGTTGATCCTTGAAGTCTTTGAATTCAACACAAGCTGTCATTAATGCAAGTACCCTGTCCTTTAGGCTAATAATCTTGTCATTTACTTGCATAATATCTCCCAGATACCTGAATGTAGTCTCTTTCGATCTTTTCATCCAATCCTTCAGTCTGTGAGATGAAGACTTCAATTCTTCCAAGTGTCCAACTGTTTCAGGAGGAAGGAGAGATGGAGGTGCAGCAACCCTTTCCTGCGGATGAATAGGATGTACTAAATGCTGAATGTACTGCTCGAAGGCACGACATCTTTGCTCAGCCTTGATTCTGCCTTCTGTTTCTTGCCTTATGATAGCTCGAGCATTATCAATCGAATTCTGAAGCTCTTCTTCAACTTGCATTCCAGTCAAAGGACCCAGATTGATTGTATTGATGTCATAATCATCAGGTGTTACATCCTCTATGTTTTTCTCAAGCCTAGGAACTGCTACATGTACCTTTCTTACTCCTGTTTCATCTTTAGTGATTTTAGAAAGGATGTTTACCTTCTTCTTCGGTTTCTCCTTTGACATATCCAAGAGTAACTCATCAACTGGAAGGGGAGGACAACTTTCAAGTTCACAATTTTCTCTAATTCTTTCTTGTAACCATTCCGGAAGTGATGAAAGATCTTGCTGTTGTTGTAATTGTCTTCCTTGTGCAGGCAAGGACTCCTCTTCAGCATCATCCTTCTCCTCGGTGTTAGCTTCATCAATGATTTCAGTGTCATGTGGGCTAGAAGGTACTTCTTCCATTAGAGCTTCTGGAACTACATTTTCAGCGGGAATCACCAAGTCTTGATCCGGTGGGATATCACCTAGCTGTCTAGAAGAAGCAGTCTCAATGCTTATCCTTTTCTTCTTTCTACTGGATTCTCCTTGAACAATCTCAAGCTGTTTCCTTTTCTTTCCCTGTCCTGAATCTTTCTCACTTCCTCTGCTTCGTGAATCCTTACTAAGTGCTTTATGTTGTTCTTGCTGATCCACTTCTCCCATCTTAGTATAGGTAAGTTTCTTACCCTCATCAAGCAAGGCTTGTACTTGTATGTTTATTTGCTCCTCAGTGATAGCAATAACAGGCCTTATCAATCCTTCATCATCGACCTTTTCTCTGTCTGACCAGTTGACTTCATAAGGCAGATTGCGAATTTTATCATATTCATCTCCAAGAAGAGCTCTATCACCTTCTAATTGATCAGGGATTCTTAGTACCTTTGTAGCTCTTATCAAGTCCCATTTTAATCTTGAACACTTCTGCATCCGGATGTCGTCATCATCTATAGCATCAGCCCAGTGATCTTCTAGTTGTTCTTTATGCCTGTAAGAAGAGTAAGACTGCTTGATAGCTCCATGTGGATCAAAGTTTTCTCTCCTCGAATCATGTGGATGCAGATGATAAGCCTGAAGCTCAACTTCTGAATGCTCAGCTGCCTGTAATGATGGACAAGAATAGTACCTTCCTAGCTGAAGGGGAAACTGAACTCCCGCTTTCTTCCTTGCTTTCTGCATCAATCAGTTGTCTGGAAACCTCTAGCAAGACCATCCTGTTTGAAGGATATCTAGGCAGCCTATATGGGAATGATGTGAATCCTTGAAGCCTGATGTAGGTGAACTTATCATATTGAATGTAGTACCTCCCATACTGTTTGATGAAGTTCCTGGCAGCACCTGTTAGTCTCCGATGCAACTCACCTCTTAACCTCCTCACTATAAACATGGCGAAGGCATCATTGAATCTCTTGTAGTGATTGATGTTTTTCAGGTGGAGCTGAGGGTAACACTGATAAGAAAGGATCTGTCCCGGCTTTGTTCCCACCTGCCCTTTAGCTGTTAGCCCTTTATAGACTACATTTCTTGCTAAGATATATACAAGGTATGAAGTCATGAAGAAAGACTTTGTCTCATCAAAATTTTCCAACTGTTCATCTAGGCAGTGGCTTATAAGGCCGGCCCAGTCAATCATCTTATTCTTTGTAAACATGTGATCAAAATAAGTATACATCCATCCTTCGAAAGTAGATGATTGTGGCCTACCTGTTACTCGATTCAGGAACATGATCAAGTAACTTATCTCCCGCTTGAAGTCAGCTTTGTGATACTTGGGGTCTTTTGAATTGTATATCTTCATAGACGAATTGTTCATCCACTTCTTCCCGATCTCTTGCATGTAGACCTTTGAGTTGCCTTCGAACGTCTTCTGAGCTGTTGTAGGGCATATGAAGACTCCTTTTGCCTTCGGGATATTGAAAATCTCTTGGATAGCCTCCCTTTGCAGGTAAGCAAGAACAGTTCCATCCTTGGCTATGATTTGTCTTTTCTCCTTGTCGTAGTGCTGAACACACTCCAACACGAGCTCGGTGCTTGGCAAAGCAGGTGGAAAGCAAGCCGCTTGTACAATCCCGCTCTTCGCGATGGCTTTGATGTCTTCATTCCTGGTGATCGTGAGCAAGAAGTCTTTCGCTTCATCCAAGTTGACGTGTCCCATGTTGGTGTTGCCGACATCCTTCCACTGCGTTTCTAGCTTGGACTCCGGTATGTTGGACTTGGCATCCATCTTGATGAGTACTTGCCTTTCCTTGGCCGTCATTCCCATCTATCTGCAAGACTAGACTCGAATAAGTAAAGTGAAAGAGTAGATTCATGAGTCTTCTACATCACAACTATCATGTTATCATGTTTCAATTCAATTTTTCAAGTACAAAGAGATTTTCTAAATCATTTTCATTGAAGCCTTATCTAATTTTCTGAATATAAATTTGCAAAATTAAACAAGTACAAGGAAATTAAATAAAGTAAAAGTGATCATACATACCTCTTACTCAATTTTCTGCCTTAGAAAACACAAATTTCTGGAATTTAGTTCAATAAATCAGTATAAAAAAATGTCAAGAATCAGAACAGAAATGTGGAATCAGCAGGTCTGCCTTAAAATCTGATTCTTCTTGCAAATCCAATGCTATTTATATACAATTTGCTGCTCCTTCTATGAAAATTCGCTGCCTCCTACAAGTAAATTCGCTGCCCCTTTGACTTGCAATTTGCAAATGAATGAATGAAATAGGGGAAGCGCTCTCCTTTATATAAGCAATTTCCCTAGCATTTAATGAGGTCGGCTGGGTGGTAGGTCGGCCAAGGTATTTGTTTTTTTACAATTTTCACAATTTAAATTTCTCTTTCTTGGCGCCAAAATAAGCGGGAGCCTCCTAATTTTGCGCCTAACATGACTAGGTGTCTAGAGGGCGCCAAAAATGACTAAAAGGAGGTAGCACTAAAAAGGAAAGCCTAAGCCTCGATGGGCGCCTAACTCCATGATGCACCTCCTCCAATTGTTCTCAAGGCGCTTGAACTGTATGATACTCTTCTTCTGAATCTTCTTTGAGTAGATGTCGTTACTTCATGTAAGAGTAGAAGACAACAATGTGAAGCCCTTAGGAGACCTTCAAGCTTGATGTATAATGATGATCTTAGAACAAGATGCAACTTGATGATGACCTTGACGTGAAAGGTAATTAGAATGACCACATCTTCCTCTTCCAATGATACATATTAGTGAAGACCTTGAAAAGTACCAACTTGAAGTGATTTGAGTTCTCTCTCTTGATGGTCCCGGAGTATTCCTTAGATGATGACTCCTTCCTCATTAATGATGTTCGCTCAAAGGTAAAACTCCTATTCTTTTGTTGACTTCAAGACTTCATAAATACTTCAACACTTCATAAACACTCCAAGGCGCCAGAACTCAATTCTCCTACACTTAGGCGCTCATCTTGCTTCTAAAAGGCGCAAAACAACCTTCAAGCATTGTTCTAGGCGCCAAAATTTATCTCTTCTTCCTAGGCGTATTCTATCTAGGGCGCAACTTCCTCAGGATACTCTAATGCTTACCCAAGGCGCTCTCACCTAAGGCGCATTCTGAGGCTCTCCAAACACTTTAAAAAAAAACTCACTCCTCAAGGCGCTCATTCTAGGTTGAAGGCGCATATCACTTCAAACCTTTATGGATCAAAACTCCACTTTAGGCGCTAGTTCTCCTCCTCATCCTAACTAGGCGCTTTATCAATGATATATAACCAAGGATCACCAAGGCGCTCAGTTATCAAGGAATCCTCCTTTTAGGCGCCAAAGTCACTAGCTTCCACTCAAGGCGCCAAATTCATTCGTTGAGGCACTCTTCTTTCTCATCAAAGGCAACAATCTTCTCAACTTCCTGCAGAGGGCGCTAAAACACACTAGGGCGCTCAACCAACATCCTCAAGAATCACACCTGAGGCGCTTAAAACTCCATCAACCATTTAAGGCGCCCAAATCCTTCAAAGTGCTAACTTGGATCATTCTCATCTCCTATCTTTACTACCATTCTCCACTTCCAAAAGGTGCTTTTCAAATAGGTGCCACAACAAGATCAGTGGGGAGGCAAAGGATGCACATGCTTCTTGTCTCTACTTACCCTGAACTTAGGGCGCTTATACCAATACCCCTCCAAAAAAGGCGCCAAAATGTCAGGAGACCTCACCTAATGAAGGCGCCAATAGGTCATGGAATGATATTTTCTCCTTTCTAGGTTTAGGCGCAATTTGAAGCCTTCTTTATCTATCCTATACCAAGGCGCCAAAACTCATTCTAGGTGCATTTTGAGTCCTCCACCCTAGTTAGGCGCATTTTCCTCTTAGGTGCAACTTCTTAAGCGCTTCAAATCCTTCAAAGGCACTCCTATTTACTTCTAAGGGTTCAAACATCATTACTCTTTTAAAAGATCAACACAATTCTTTGACGCTTCTAGCCATTACTTAGCAATTCTATCCTCAAGCTGGAGGAATCCTGTCCCAAGGGGGCTTGACACCTCAAGGCGCATTTATCATCTAGGCGCAAAAAATGAGGTTTAGACATACAAGGCGCAAAGAATCTCATCCTAACATCCTCAAGGTGCCTTTACTCCTGAATGAACTTGCTAGGCGCATACATGTGGAGACTTCAATCATCAATCGTGATCAATAGCACACAAATTGTCCTTCAAGGCGCATAATTCTCCTCCAAGGCGCTAACATTCACTTACCTGCACCAATCCTTCAAGGCGCTAAACACTGGGTCCTAGGCGCAAAAGGAGACCTTGGGTGCATATATCATAATTCATCCTCCTAGACTAGATGAAGGCGCTCCCTCACCTCTTCTTTAGGCGCACCTTGGATAGTTCCCTCTCTTAGGCGCCAGAATCTTTTCATCCAACTCTAGACTAGGCGCTTCAATCCTCCAACATGAAGATACACTCCAAGGCGCTCTTAAATGATCTCACCATACACAAAGAATCTTCTCTCAAAGGCGCTCAAATTCAATCATCAGGGTACTCATCTTGCATTCTCCTCCTGAAGGCGCTCCAAAGTCGCTCCGGGGAGTGATCTATTCAAAGCGCATTCTCACCTCAAGTTGGTGTCTAAACATCTTCACTGCCCCGGAATACCTTAGCCAAAACAACTTCCTGCACAAAGCATCTGAGCTCAAAAAAGAGGGGGGGTCCCCAGTCCGATGGGGTGATGTGTGATCTGGTCACAACATCTGGCGACTCCACTAGAGGAATGTTTCCGAACATTTCAAAAACAAGGATTCAAAGCGCAGTCAGAGAACATTAAATCACCATCCTCAATCATAAACTAGGCAAAAACGAACTTAAAAGGGAAAGGAATCATAAATTGGATCAAGACACTATACCTCTGATGTGTGATGAAAGATAAATTTTGATTAAGACAGTTCCATAAATGTTCCAAAGATAAACAAACATCAAGTGTCAACATTTCCATGTACGCTCACACACTAGATCAAACAAGCATAAATATCCAATCAAAGAATCAGAAGCAACTGCTAGCGCGACTATCCGTATTCGAGGTTTAAAGTGCAAGCACTTGAGTTAATTCCGATCCCTCAGAAACGAGGATCATCTAAGTTCATCTGTCTCAAGCTAGGTAAATTCATGAAAGCGGATGGAGGACGAATATGTACATGTAGATGAATGGACTATGCAATGACTTAGAATTGAGCAATGACTGAACAAGGTGATATGGAAATGATCGGAAATGAAATGACGTGAAGGAGTGAAATGCAATGAGACATTGTGTCTCTACCATGACGCCTGTTTGCCAGGTTTTCATCATGATACTTATCCATGGCGCCTGTTTGCCAGGTTTTCACCAGTGGACGAAATTTTTTCTCTTTACTATTTTTTCATTTTTTCATTTTTTTTTTTTTTTTTAGAATCACCATTACACACGGCGCCTGTTTGCCAGGTTTTCACCGAGGTAACGAATAGTAAGAACTCCAGAGTCTGATTCTGCGGATGACGCGATGATCCACACCTAAAATCATGTCAAATTGTTATACATATGGATGTTGGCAGGAAAGAATAACATGATAGGGTGAAGGGAACGGAATTGGATGATGGCGGATTATGAAGTGGACTATAAAACAGATGTATGAAAGCGTATTCAACCATAAACCAGATGAATGACGAGATATGCTGAACAGCAAGAAATAAACATGGATGGTGAATAAGTAAATGAGATGGAATGGAATCACGATCAACTCCTGTTCGTATCAAACTAAACTCCGAAGCTTGCAAGTGGAAAGGGAAATGTATAATAGGGAACGGGATGAGTGATAACTGGTAATGATACCTTCACGACCTGTACGAACTTAGGATTTCTCCCTTTATTTTTTTAGTTCGCAGGATGAAGTAAGGGATGGAATGGAAAATAGAATGGAATGATTGGGTGGATTGGATGCGGTAGCCTCTTTGAATTTGGCTACAAGTACCCAGAGCTTCATTCTTTAAGGACCTCTTTATTTGGAAGTACAAAATGAAATAGCTTTTAAGCAAGCCTTGCTTAGGATTTTGGCATTTGTGTTCTAAGACATAGAGATTTATTGAATTATCAAAAATTTCTTTGCTTAATGGGTAACAGCATCCAAATATTTATTTTTTGAAAATATGGGGGAATGGGCGGAAGAAATTGCAAGCTTCTTGCTTAGACGACACTCACATTCATCAATCACGATTAGGCAATGGGTGAAAGGGATAAAGGATACGA
Organism: Cunninghamia lanceolata; assembly: GCA_027924645.1. Lineage (NCBI taxonomy): Eukaryota > Viridiplantae > Streptophyta > Pinopsida > Cupressales > Cupressaceae > Cunninghamia > Cunninghamia lanceolata. Next base: position 14,223,359 of record BSBN01001567.1, on the reverse strand, counting down.
TAGTGTGATAGAAAGGCGGAGATAGGATGGATGACGGAAGGTATGAATAGCTACATGCTTTTAAGACTTTGCATGATAATGAAGATGAAATGAACATATAATAGGTGGATAATGGAAAATGATGGATTAGGGTGGAATAGATGGGGATACCAACATCTTGACCTTGTCTTATAGTGGCTAAAGTCATTTTAAAAAAAGGAAAATGACAAAGAAAACTCCAAGTGCTCAATAATCCTTCTGGAGTATACAACGAACACCAGACCATATAAATGATTCAGACATCAGACTCGAATTCATTATTGAATGGAGAATGCAACATGGGTGGAAATTTTTATTGCTTTGAAATGAAATGGATGGAGAGCGAAATGATGGATGGAAGTATGCGGGATGCTTATGATGGAGTGAAATGGAAACATGAATTACCTTAAGATGTACACTTGATCCAGGCTTACAAAGACTTTCCTAGCAACTTCGGGATCATTAAGATGTGTGAAGTATAAAACCTCAAAATACTTCAGTCAATACCGAACAACTGACTCATCTCCTAGGATCAGGCAGTCATGCTATCTGATACTAGTGATGGAATCCACGGGAAATCCATCAATCATGACCCAAGTTTCTCAAAGGAACAAATAAAAACTCATAAAATTAGATTTGGCATTTTTAGAACATTATGTTCAAACGCTGATAGTGTCAAGATACAATAGATGATTAGTGTCCCAGTCAAGTTCAGAACTTGCATTCGTTCAACAATTGAAAAATTATGATCCAACCAATCCTAAGAATGTCATGAATAAATGTTCAGGAAATGAGCTAACATACTTTAGTGGGAGTATTCCAAATGTCTTTAAGATATATATCCCCCGGTCAAGAGTTGAAAAACAACTATTCTAATCAAAAACAACTAAACTAAACAAAAAAACAAGAAAAACAAGAAATTCTTGAGTCAAATGACATCAAGACGAGCAAATCTAACCTAAGAAAGCCAAACAACAGAAAAGGAAATCCTATTCTAACTATGTACAAACCAGCCCCTCAGGGAATTCATGGCTGGAAATAGTGCTTTAGGTACTGCCCATTAACAGGCAGTGGGACATCTTCGCCAGTCAGAGTCTTCAATTTGAAAGCGTTTTCTCCCAGAATCTCAGCAATTTGGTATGGGCCTTTCCAGAGATAATCAAACTTGTCATGATCACCTCACCGTTCATGTGCCTTGTCCCAATATAAAACCAGGTCAGAAATTCTGAAGGCTTTCACTCTCGCCTGGCGATCAAACCAACGCTTGACCACTCCTTGATGCTTCATAAACTTATCTAAGGCAATGTCTCGTTTCTCTTCCAGATGCAGGAGCTGTGATAATCTTGTTTGTACTCGTTCATCTTCGTCTAAATATTCTTGCATGAACTGCAAGGTTGGAATCCTTAACTGTATTGGGAAGATGGGATCCTGCCCATAAACCAGGTGATATGGAGAAGTGCCCAGAGAAGACTTGACTCTGGTCCTGTCTGCCCAAAGAGCAAACTTCAGCTGTGTATGCCAGTCTCTTGGATTCTTATCCAGCAACTTCTTGATTGCATTCAAAAGGTTCTTGTTCGTGGATTCAGCCAAACCATTACCTTGCGGATAATAGTTTGACGAAAACTTCAGGGTTATTCCATATTCAAAGGCCCAATTAGAAAATCTGAGTGATGAGAACGCAGGACCATTGTCGCACACAAGGGCGCTGGGACAGCCAAATCTGGTAATTATGTTTTCTTCTAGAAATTTGATCACCACATCGGAAGTGCAGAACTTCAAAGCGTGGGCTTTCGTCCATCTAGTGCAGTAGTCTGTCGCAGTCAGGATATATCTATGCTGTGCAGAAGACGATGGGTTTATCATGCCAATAAAGTCTAGTCCCCACTTGGCAAAAGGCCTGAATTCAACAACTGGCTGTAAAGGCATAGCTGGGTTTTGTTCCCTTGAAGCTGCTACCTGACAAATGTGGCAAGTTTTGATGTGCTGATGAGCATCTTGAAATAGTTTCGGCCAATAATAGCCTGCCCTTAGTATCTGGTTTGCCGTTGCCAGCTCACCACCATGGCAAGTTCCAAACTTGTCATGAAATTGCTCCATAATACTTTTGGCCTCGCTTCTACCAACACACCTCAGGTAAATACCTTAATGATTTTGCCTGAATAAAACTGATCCTTGCAACATGAAGCGTCTACTTCTGTACCTCAATGCTCTTCTCTGTGTTGGGCTCATATGATCCGGACATTTCTGAGATAGCAGGTAATAGACGATATCATCGTACCACTCATCCGGTGATACTGCTTCAAGTACATAGGCCTGTTGAACTAATCCAGGGCCTTCGACTGCGATAGTCTAGGTCAGGGCTTGTCCTCTAACCAACTTCATTGGTTGAATTTTGATGTCGTATTCTTGGATAGTGGCGACCCACTTGCCTCTTCGTTCACCCAATTCATTTTGCATCAGTAGGGTCTTAACTGCGGCATCTGGAACTATAGCATACACTCTGCTCCGCAGGATATAATGTCGAAATTTCTTGATAGCCTTTACTAGAGCATAGGCCTGTTTCTCCACAGCCGGATATCTTAGCTCAGCGTCTTTAAAAGGGGCACTCATAAACGCGACAGGGTGTTCATCTTTATCATCTGTCCTCTGGGTCAAAATCCCTGCACAAGTGTGATCTGATGCAAAAGAATACAAATAGAATGGCTTCAAATAGTTTGGACTGATGAGAACAGGAGCCCTAGCGATTGCCTGCTTGATTTCTTCAAATGCTCTCTTTGCTTGAGGAGTCCATTCAACTTTCGCATCCTTCTTCAACATATCATTCAAAGGCTTAACAATTTCTGCGAATCCGGTAATAAACTTCCTGACAAAGTTAATCTTGCCGAAGAAAGACTTCAACTCCTTGCTGGCAGGCATACTGACTCTTTTAATGGCCTCTACCCTATCTGGATCGATAGAGATGCCATGTTCTGATATTACGTGGCCCAGGAGCTTTCCTTCTGTTACCCCGAAGATACACTTTTTTGGGTTTAAGGAAATTCCATATGTTCTGCAAGATTCAAACACTTTTCTTAAATGTTCCACATGATCTGCTCTGACTTTTGAGAATACCGTAAGGTCATCCATATAGATGATAATGCATTTTCCAATAATATCTCTGAAGGCAATGTCCATAGCTCTCTGGAAAGTGGCTCCTGCGTTGATTAAGCCAAAAGGCATCCTTCTGTATGCATATGTACCCCATTTGGTAGTGAAAGCGGTCTTCAACCTGTCTTCTTCTTCAACCATGACTTGGTTATATCCTGAATATCCATCCAGGAAAGACATCATCTGGGAACCATTTACAATTTGAAGCACTTCGTCCAGTGAAGGTAAAGGATAATTATCTTTCTCTGATGCTTTGTTCAGATTCCTGAAATCAACACATAGCCTTATCTCTCCATTCTTTTTCCTAACAGGAACTAGATTGGCGACCCACGTCGAGTGCCTTATTGGAAATATTATTCTTGCCTGTAGCAGCGTCTTTACTTCTTGATAAATAAGTGGCTCCAATAACGGATTGACCGGCCTCTGCCTCTGTCGGAATGGTCTGCTTCCCGGCTTGAGAGGAATAGTATGCGTGATGATGGATGTGTCATAGGTCTTCAAATCATCATATCCCCAAGCGATAACATCATGAAACTCTCTCATGCTATTGAGGATATTTTCTCTTTCTTCTGGTGTGCAAACTTTCCCTATAAAGACATTTTTTACCTCTTCGTCTGTTCCCAGATTGACTGCTTCACACTGATTCCCGTCTTCATTGCGGTGGGGAGGAATGCCCAACTTATCTGAATCGAAGAGTCTCTCTAACTCAATCATACCCTTTGGGATGGTATTGTCCTTCAAATTCATGATCCCGTCCGGATCAAACTCAGCTTCAACTTCACTTTCATCGATTACCTGGGTAGTGAAAATACCTGAATTAGTTAAGAAGTCCAGTATGTGTTTGTCATCATCAAACACTTGAAAGTTTGTGACATTATCTGGTACTGATGGGACTGATGTCAGTTCGACCGTGAACTTCTTTAACCCCTCCATAGCTAATGGCTCAAGAGAACTTGCGGCCTGTGCTAGTGCATTAGCTACTTGATTTGTTGACCTGTAAATTGACTTGATGTTAAACGCATCGAAGTCTTCAATCAAATCCCATACTCGGTTTCTGTATTTCTTTAGCCTCTTGTCATGGCACACATATTGTTTCCTGACCTGTCTGACAACTATTTTTGAATCGCCGAACACATGCAAAATCTTAACTTTCTTCTTTATGGCTAGGAGTAATCCGTGTATTAAAGCTTCATATTCAGTAACATTATTTGTGCACGGAAACTGTAATCTTAAGGCTGATAGATAAGCTTCTCCCAGTGGACTGATCAGTTCAAAGCCAGCTCCGGATCCTTTTTTGGATTTTGATCCATCAAATCTTAAGGTCCATACTTGATTATCTCCTGGATTTGACATATCAACATCATGATTTGCTTCTGCAGGTTCAATTTGGGTATGTTCTGTTGCTGATGCCGAAGTGCTTGCTTCATCTGTAACGGCCGTATTCCGAACAGGTTCTTTTAATTTCATCATACTTGGAATTTCCAACCCCATAGCCTCTGGAATCCTTTTCCTGACTTGTTCCAGGGCTACTACGCACATAGCGCAGGAGAACTCTGAATGAAAAGCATTGTGTATCCTGCACCAATTGGGTAATAATAAATCATGGACGGATGCATGACTTCCTAATTCTACTCCTTGTTTCACATGTTTCATCACAAAATTTCGGAAGTTCTCGAACAGGCCTTCCCCTTCTTCATCTAATGATGTGCTATGATCACTTTCTATGAGGATCTCTGTTGAACTATGCAGCATTAAAATCTCCTCCACCTTAGGCTTGTAAACGCCCAAGTCCGTCTGTACAAAAAGGATTTCATTGTGTTCACCATATTCAGTGATCATTAATTTCAAACGCGGAGTGCTATCTATCCTGATTTGATTCGGCAATCCTTTCCATGATAGCCACATGTGCGAAAAGTCGGTGGAGACGTACCCATTGAGTTTCTTCAGCCAATCTCTGCTTTACCCTTCAGGTATATCTACTACTGAAATGTCAATGTAATGCTGAATCCTGGGATCAGCTGCCAACTGCATGTGAATGTTGTGCAATTCTCCAATAACTGGAACTTCGGTCTTATCTAATTGAGTAACTTTCTTGTTTGTCTGCTTCGGGATAAGACCAAGTTTCTTACAGATACCCAGAGGCATCACATTGCTTGAGGCTCCTGAATCCATTAGACAATTATGTAACAGTTTACCAAACATTCTAACGGATATCAAGAACGGAGGCTGTTTATCCTTTCCTTGGTAAAAGACTACTGATTTCTTCTTAGGAGCACTATATCGGTCATCTACTAGATCTGGATTGACTTGTGAACTTTGAACTTTCGGTGTGTTATTATCTTCTGCAGGCTCTTCCTTTATTGTAACTGACTTGGCGTCTGTCATATTGGATGAATCCTGTGCAATGAAAATAGCATTTGTCTGCCCTTGCGGATGAGGTGGCCTCATTTGGGTTGGAGTCACATTTTGACTCGCATATGCTCTCGGCGCAGCTAAAGTGGAGGGACCTGAGGGACCTATGGTGATTTGTACGTTTTGATTTCCACCTTTTGCGATGGTATCATCGACACTTCTCAAAAAGGTTTCCTTAATCTCGGGTACTCGAATCAATTCTGTCAGTGGCAAGTTAATTTTGATCTTCTTGAGTTCCTCGACAACACATTGACTCAACCTCTTTAAATCATCCTTAGGAACTTCCTTTCTGGCTGGAGTGCTCTACCACTGAGCTACTGGCCCAGCCCAAGAGGTTCAGCAGCAGAATATTACTGAGCTACTGGCCCAGCCCAAGAGGTTCAGCAGCAGAATATTTCCTCAAGGATTGATCCAGCCAGAAAGGAAGTTCCTAAGGATGATTTAAAGAGGTTGAGTCAATGTGTTGTCGAGGAAATCAAGAAGATCAAAATTAACTTGGCACTGACAGAATTGATTCGAGTACCCGAGATTAAGGAAACCTTTTTGAGAAGTGTCGATGATACCATCGCAAAAGGTGGAAATCAAAACGTACAAATCACCACAGATCCTCTAGTGTCCACTTCTGTAGTCTTTGAAACAATAAGTCAAACTTGAACAATTGCGTAAGTCCCTTTGCAGGTTAACAGTAAAATCATACTCAGTCACTGAGCTTTCTCTTTTCAAAATCATCAGAAGGAACCTTGGAGTCATCTTGTTTGATCACCTAGTTCAGCATTCGAGAGACTTTGCTCAAGAGGGAGTCAGATACTTAGTATCTCACTCTAATTGTTGAGTTGTCCAAAAACAATCATCAACATTTTTGGCGCTAGAAGGAGGGCGGTTAACAAGTTGTTTCAGATTAAGGAAGAACATCCTGGAGCGAATTGGTTCTTTTTCGCCAGAAAGGCACCAAAGAATTCTAAGGTTTGCACCAGGAGCATCCAAGGAGTTTTCCGAGTTGGGGTTCACTTCAAAGTCGAAGAAAGGAAAGAAAGGGACTTCATCGGGCCAAGGATCTCCAAGTGGGGGTGATATTTCAAATTTATTTCAAACTCCACCTCCACAGAATCAGAATCAGGGAGTTGTTCAACCGAGCAACGTCCAAGTAACTACCATAGGTACCCCGCTTCAGCCAGGAGCTGCTCAAGTAGGTCCAGGACAGCCCAACGTTCCAGGACAACCCAACATTCCAATGGCAGCACCAGCACAAGTTTGGCCCCTGGGAAATGTCTCACCCCTTGGGACTTTTACTGATTACCATGATATGCCCAAAAACCCTGAACATTTCTGCTCAAAATTTCATGTCAACGATCCAAGCAGGACGGCTGAAGAGCATATTAAGATCTTTGAAGGTACTCTGGTGAATCGAAGGATCGAAGATCAGGATGTAGCATGCCGACTGTTTCCATACTCTCTCGAAGGGGATGCTACTTTTTGGTATGTCAACCTACCGGCTGGGTCTATTACTACCTGGGAACAAATGAAAACTGCTTTCCTGGAGAAGTTCAAGATTCCCATCACCCCTGCAGAACTCTATAAGCAGTTCATTGAAGTAAGAAGACAGGAACACGAGCCCATTGCCTCTTTTAATCATAGGTTCCATAAAGCATATTCTAGACTACAACCTCCATACGATATCACTCCAGCAATGGCGATGGAGATTTATTACGCTGCATTGGATCGCCTTACTTCTATGTTTGTTAAAAGAGCAACGACCCCGCCTACCACTCTGATAGGAGCATATGCTGAAGCCGTTCAGGTGAACACAGATTTGGGCATGAACACTCACGGGCCACTTAATCACATAGGGCATGTGGCGATGCCTAACCAAATCCAAGGGATTAATCACGCACTGGCTCAACATACACCTGTAATGAATCCAGTTCCTGTTCCCACCCCTGCTAATCAACTAGTCCTGCATCCAGGGGTGCCGATTTCACAAGTTGCCCCTGAAAAGCCAGTATATTTGCAAGGAGCATCATCTTCTGCAAAGACCCAGGATGAGAAGGATGAAATGAAAGAGCTGATTGACCAGGTGAAGAAACTGTCTACTGAAGTTACACATTTGAGAAATCAAAATAACTATCTGCAGAGGAATTTCCAAGGCAATCAGGGAGGATACCAGGGAAACCAGGGCGGTAATCAAGGGTATAATCCGGGGTATAATCAGGGTTTCAGAGGAAACAACCAAGGTTTTCAACGGCAAAATAGAACCTGGAACACTGCACCGAACAATGGAACTGTACCTTCACCGCTTGATAATCCGCCAGTTTCTGACCCAAAACCAGCAGAGAAAGTCTTCTTAGCAGAAGCTGCATTGTCCACTTGGTGCAGGTTGCATAATACCAATCAGCATTCAGAACTTCAGTGTCCCAAATTTAAGATAGCTGTTGACATCTTCCAGCAAGAAATGCATGGCTTGCAGGTACCAGAAAACCCTCCGGTCACTGGGTATGAAATTGTGCCCACGCAGAGGTATGATCAAGCACTGATGATTGAAGATTTTACTTTTCCACCCACGATGGAATATGACATGACTGAATATAATGGGAGATTCCCGCCAGCCTCCGCAAATGGGCCTGTCGATGATACGTATTACCCTCCTCCATTTGAGGGCAATTCCCAGACTCAAGAACCAGATGAAGTTCAGGCCTTTCAGCAATCTACCGGTAATGCACCACAAAGAGTTTATCAGCGGAACTATCGGGCACAAGATCCTATGACCACATCGACTCCTCCTAATAACTTGCACACTCCGCCAAATCCTAATGCAAGTAACAATCCTAGCTATCCCAGGGATTCGCCCGAATACAGACAGCGGAATCCAGCTCAGAATGTTGTCCCAGCCCAGGAGGTTCAGCAGTAGAATATTTCCTCAAGGATTGATCCAGCCAGAAAGGAAGTTCCTAAGGATGATTTAAAGAGGTTGAGTCAATGTGTTGTCGAGGAACTCAAGAAGATCAAAATTAACTTGCCACTGACAGAATTGATTCGAGTACCCGAGATTAAGGAAACCTTTTTGAGAAGTGTCGATGATACCATCGCAAAAGGTGGAAATCAAAACGTACAAATCACCACAGATCCTCTAGTGTCCACTTCCGTAGTCTTTGAAACAATAAGTCAAACTTGAACAATTGCGTAAGTCCCTTTGCAGGTTAACAGTAAAATCATACTTGGTCGCTGAGCTTTCTCTTTTCAAAATCATCAGAAGGAACCTTGGAGTCATCTTGTTTGATCACCTAGTTCAGCATTCGAGAGACTTTGCTCAAGAGGGAGTCAGATACTTAGTATCTCACTCTAATTGTTGAGTTGTCCAAAAACAATCATCAACAGGTTCCATCCTCTGAATGCATGTTGTGAGCCCCTACATAACCTCTCCATTAGGATTGAAGAAGTTCTCTGAGAAGTGAAATTGAGGGTTGAGGAAGTACGCTGCAGCATGGATGGGTTGGTGGAGTTGATTGTTCCACCTCCTATCAACAATCTCCCATATGGGATCAAATTTGAGGCTGTCCCCCATGTAATAATTTTTTATAGCCTCTTTGGCCCTATCCATAGCCTCATAAATATATCCCATGGGGTTTTGATCCCCATCTACCAAGCTAAGGACTCTAACCAAGGGCTCCGACACCTACATTACAAATACAAAAAGATTAAAAATTAAAAATTACAAATTTATAATGAAAGACTTAAATTAAGAAATAAAATACTCAATTTGAATTTAAAATCAAAGTTTTGAGGTTACCTTCATGATCTCTGTAGCTCTTTCCTCAAAGAGCTTATCAAACACTATGCTTGCAACTCTCTCTCCTTCAGGGTTTTTTTTATAAGATGATTCTAGCCATGTTGGACACACAAACATTTGTTTCAAAGCATTCAACGAACCAATAATGCTTTGCAATGTCAGGAAAACCATTGCAAACCTTGTGGCACCTGATCTCACCAACTCTTTCCTTTTCGTATGTTCCCTCATCAAACTAAGAACCCAAGGGTGATTGTAGATAAATTTTGTTATGCTCCTTGCATCATTTACAATTGGTGCCACCCAATCAAGTATGCCTATGTCCTCCAAAAGAAGGTCAAGGCAATGTGCCGCACAAGGTGTCCAAAAAAGTGTAGGATGTCTATCCTCAAGCAATCTCCCAACTGCCACATATGCTGCTGCATTATCCGTGATGACTTGCAGAACATTATCTATCCCCACCTCCATGACAACTTCCTCCAACAATGTACACAATGTTTCTGCATTTTTTATTTTGTTGGAGGCATCCACTGATTTCAAAAACACAACTTGACCTTTTGAAGAAATCAAAAAATTAAGGATGGTGCGGTTTCTCCCATCCGTCCACCCATCGGAAAGAATGGTGCAGCCATGTTTCTTCCATTTTTTCTTTTGATCTTCAACTACTTGCACCGCCCTTTCGGTTGCATTTGTGAGTAACCTACAAGTAAAAATTAAAATAAGTACAAAATTTTATTTTTTAAACAAAAAATAACTTAACATAAATTAACTAATCACATAAAATTTAAATGATAAACTTAGCATAAAATTTAAATTGACTAATGACTAATCACTAACCTCCCACTCAAGTCTTTGCGAGAAGGTGGCTTGTAGCCTTTTCCCGCAACTGTCAATGCGGTAACTAAATTTTGCCAATAGGGACTACTCGCCACATTGAATGCAATGTTATTGAAATACCAAAAGTCTGCACATGCCATGTCGGCATGTTAATGCACCTCCCTATTCCACCCTGTAGCCTCCAATGATGTTTGTGCTCCTGGTGTGTTTCTTGGTACAAAAGAACTATGTTGAGCGTGAAGATGTAGACCCCGGCGGTGGCATTCTACTCGAAGTAGAGGAAATGGGGGGCCTAGGGGCCGATGTGCCACGAATGCGTGGACCACGAAGAGAGCCCACAATGTTAACATCAGCTCCACTCGTCTCCTCATCTGATTTAGACTCTATGTCCACTTGCATTTGCTCATGACCATGCCCACCGGCACTAGCTATGCTTGCTGCTATGACTGCCTTTGTCCTCTCCCTTTGCAATTTTCTTTCTTCGGCAGCTGCAAGTAAGGCAAGCATCTCCCTTTTTATCTCTTTTGTGGTCTTAAGACAACCCTTGGAATCATGACAAGCAATGCCTGCAAGATGGTATTTAAGGCGATTTATGCCTCCATGTAATACCCTCGTACATTTATCGCAAACAATCGTTCCAAGATTCGGTCCTCTCACAGCATACTTCCATGTTGGGTCTCTAGCTCTTGGAGGACGAGTACCTGGAACCCATGACGATGTCATAGGCATGGATGGGGTGGAGCTTGAGGTTGAACTTGAAGCCATTATAGTGCGAATTTAACCTACACATACAAAAAAAATGTACAACATATTAGGTTTTAAATACAAAAAAATCTCTCTAAAATTGATTTAAATTGATACAAATGTGTTTCAATGATTAAATCAGTCAATAAATTAACTAATCTAAACAACAAAATAGATTTACAATAAAAAAATGAACCTAGGTTTAAAAATTTAAAAAAACAGAGAAAATCATGAAAAAAATCAGAAAAAATCCACAAAAAATAGTGAAGAATCTTGTTTTTTTGGAATCTAAATGCAAAAATGAAGCTTCTTTTTGCTATATGAAGAATTTGTTTTCAATTTGGATTCAATATTTTGCAACAAGAACCAAAAAAAAAGATTAAACAAAAAGAAAAATGGAAAACCAAAAACTTACCTGGGATTCGAATTTGCCTTCAAAATCCGCAAAAAATGGCGTTTGAATCCGATCTTCTTGATGCCACAACGTTGCAAATGAACTATTTTTGCTTGGGGGGGTTTTTTTGCTATGTAGAGCTCAAAAAATCTAATTTCTGATTATGAAAAACCTTTTCTGGCCGTGGAATCCACATATACTTGCGCCCGCGAGTCTTTTGCACGGACTCGGCGAGTCTCTGGAAAAAACTCGCCAAAAACTTGGCGAAAACTTGGAAGAACTCGGCAGAAAAACTCTGCGAGTAAAAGTCAAAAAAACTCTTTTCGAAAAAAAACTCGCCAAGTTTTCTGCGAGTTTGCCAACTATGGGTACAACAGAAGGTTGAGGTTTTTCCACCGGATATTTGATTATCAGCATGGATGAGCCTTAGTATGTTTCGTTTCAGGTGAGTTCAAGCAGTTCAATCTGGGTGGTTGCATATTGAGTAATTTTCTTCATCTCTTTATTAGTTTTGGCTAGGTACTATTGGCACCTCAAGAAATGTGGGTTAATGAAACCTGCAATGCAGTTTAAGATGGTTGCCAAGAAGCTGCACGATATGAAATTATGAATTTCTACTGTATATGTAGGCTAATAACATTTTTTCTTGAGGGTATGGATATAGAGATTGTGGAATTAGTCTTGTGCTAGATGAATGGAATGGTGCATCATTGCATGTTTATATGTCTGAGAAGTCATGAATGTTGATGTTTCTTATTTTTTAACACAATAAGGTCTAAAAATATCATATCCTGAAAGAAACTGTTTGGATGGGAGAAAAGGTGAGTATTATGGATGTAATATGTGCAGTGCCATAAGCTTTTACCGAATATTTGTATCTGAGCAAGTTCCTATGGAGTTATGCTTGCGTAGATGGTTCTAGTAGATTAAATACTGCATAACTAGTTGAGAATTTATAGACACACTGATTATCCTTTGTAAGATTATGGATTTGGTTTGTAGTTTACTTGGGGAGAGCCAGTGGCAACCAAGAAGGAAGATCTTGACTTGATGAATCTTTATTGTAAATGTCTGGTAACTATAAAGTTAAACCAAGAGAAGTCAGTGGAATACTGACTAAATGCAGGACAGAAGCTCTAGCATGAAATTACTTATCATTTCTTTGTTAAATGTTAGGATTATGTAATAAGTTATTGAGAGTGGTTATCCCATTGGCAGTTCAATTGATAAATAACCAAAATAGAGGATAAAAATGTTGTAGTGTTGCTTCTTGGTATATTATCTTGAGCTAATTTGAGGGCTAGCATTGGTTTCTCTAAAGCATGGTGGTGAGAGGAAATCTATATATAATTTATAATTTAGTTTTTAGATCGTTCTCTAAATGTTTAGAGATTAACACCTCAACTAGACATTGAATGTTCTAGATAAACAACACATTTGTGACAGGATACTCATTTTGCCTATAATTGTTGTAAGATTCTTTGCAAATGATACTGTCAATACTGCAAGAGTCTAATTTGAAGATCTGGTAAGTGTTAAGGTTAGAATTCTAATATGTACAGTTTATTTTACAGTTTGCAGGAGCAGCTCAGTCTCTTGGAGCTGGAGCCATACTTGTAAATCCTTGGAATATCACTGAGGTGGCACTTGCCATTGGCATTGCCTTGAATATGTCAGCAGAGGAACGTGAGGAGAGGCACTGCCATAACTTTGACCATGTTACTACTCACACTGCCCAGGTCTGGGCTGAGACATTTGTCAGGTAAAATAAATTGCAGTTTTAAGAGTTTGTGCTCTTTGATGATCCTATTAGTTGGTTATATTCATGGATTGTGATTTTGTTAGTAATCTTCAACTCATTAAAACTGCTCATTAAATCTGCTCAGAACTGAGCGCCTGGGGTAGTCAACAACATTCCAATATCATGACATACATATAGGCACCTCCAACACCAACTCTCAGCATCTTCTTTGGATGTACGGCTATACAAGGTACAGACATACAGAAAACCCCAAATCTGCAAGATCAGATCTTAAAAACATTCAAACAGTGTCGGCCAAGTTTGATTATTAAACTCTATAGCATTGCAATAGAAATTCCATTCAGACTCCACAGAAGTTAGAGCATAAAGAAGGTACGGCTCTGATAAATACGGCCTCTCTGTGTAGTAATATGCTTCGTGAAACAATCTTCCACAAACCCATTAGATAATCAATCCCATCAAACAAAAATACAATCATAATATCAATAAATCAATATCAAATCCAAGTATCACAAATTCCTTGAAAGCACAAAGGCAAACCCTGTATGAGCTTGCTCCAAAATCCACCTTTAGCACAATGGTGATTCCTTTATGAAACCACATCCAATTCTACAAGAGGGTTTTCGTCCTCCAGAGAATATGGAAGAACTCATAGGTTCAATCGATCTGCAAACAATATCAAATCCCCAAAAAGCCCCTCCAAATGAGCTCTCATTCTCTTTATAAAGGCACTTTAGGAGTTACAAAGGAAATGAATTATTTCTTGAAAATAATAATATTTTCCCTCCAACTTAAATAATTCCTTTTTTTCTCCACTTATGTGCTCACTTTTAAGTGCTTAAGAAAAGAATATATTTTCCCCTTTCCAATGAGCTATAACACTTAATCAACTTTTAATTATTTTCACCCTTAGGAACTTAAGTGAAAATAATAATTAAAATAGCTCATTAAATATTACTTTTTGCGGGAAATCCCAAACTTAAGCGAACTGCAAAATAAATCATACAATTGCCTTATCTGATGTTTGGAATGAAGAACAATGTCATCTGGGTGAATTACTATAAATAGACGGCTTCTCCAAGAATCTTGGAGAGCAATCCGGAAAGCCGAAAAAACATTTGAAAGCATCACTGAAACCCTGAACATCCACTGAGCTTAGCACCAAAGAAAATAATCCACTTCCAGAAGGGAAACCATTAATATTTCACTAAGTTTTTATAATTAATCACAACCTTAGGCAACCTTAGTGAAATATTAATTAATTATCTAAATAATAGTCATTGATTAAACAACTTCGACCATCCCTTGGTGAACTCGAAGACTTGAGACACACAACTGTTTTGTAGACTGAACCACGACCACTCCAAGAACTTTGGAGTTCTCCCAAACACGCCGGATAGCCTCCGAAAGACTAGTAACAAGCATAATGTGCACAAAAATCTCTGTGCCAAAAAAGGGAAATTACATTTGTCCATAGTTTCACCATTGTAGGCATACATTGTGTGGCTTGTTTGAAAGTTGACATCCAATGATATCGAGTTGTAAAAACAATGCACACTGTCTAGGATCCTTGGCAATCTAACAAGGTAGAAATAGTCTTGAAATATGATGTCATTAAGTACAAAACAGACACAATGCTTGTGCATGCTCATTATTTCTAAATTCGAATCTCATTTACTGACCTTAAAACTTCCACCTACGTTATCCAAAAGAGCTTTGGCAATGATATAAAAATGTTAACAAGTATGTTTACATATGTGTGTGTGTGTGCAAAAAGATTACGTAGTATAGATAGTATAGAAGAAACTTTGCAGCCACAAACCCTCAAAACATATGTTCAAAGATGTTCCATATGTGTGAGATAAGACAATTGACTCTCCTCTCTACTGGGTGAAAGTGATTTATTTGCCTCTACTTTTTTAATTGTTTTTCAGTATGTTTTTGGGATATGGATTGAACTCCTTAACTGTCATATCAAGTATCCTTGAACCTCGTGGGAACGCTCAATTCAACGCTAATGTTATGTAGTAAGGATCTATAATGTATATGATGAATGCCTTATCAATTTTATCATATGAATATTTGAAATTTCCCTATATTTTAAATTTTTCCATATTTTTTAATAGTCGTCCCCTAAAATGGCCTCCAAAAAATTTGTCCCTGAAACACGTCCCTTGTCTCTTTCCATTCCTATCTCGGAAACTTGGTGTAACATAGGATTGAGATAATGTATTGGGCATTAGCCCAAAAACTATCCCTCTTCACTACTTCCTTCATCCTCTTCCCCTGCTCTGACTTAAAATCAGGTCACTGATTGCACTCTTGTTTTATGACCATTAGTTGCAATGCCTCTTGCAAGTCAAGCATCGTCTCCAAGAGAATGAAGTATGAGGCATATTTGGTCTTGACAGGGTTCAGAAATTCCTTCTTGGAGAAGGTTCGGAATAATGCATGTGATGTGTGGTTGTCATGTCCCGATATTAAGGCATTGTTTAAATTAAAAATTTAAACATCATGATAAAAGACGATTTCGTAAAATGTCAATTCGGATGACTGAAATAATTACATATATTATTAATATATATATTATTTAATAAATAATATTATTATATGAATATTTTAATATAATTAAAATATAATAAATTCATATTATATTTATAAATAACAAATATAAATATATACAAATATAAATATAAATATTATTATTATAAATAATAAATATAAACTAAATCTTATTATAAATTAATTATTATTAAATATTATTATAAAACTAATATAAATAAATATATATATTTATAAAGTTATTATGGCATATATTATATGAAGAATATAAAAGAAACTAAAACTCAAAGGCTGTGATTATTCAAGAGAGGAGGAATATTATAAGACAAAGGTAATTATTAATAAGTGCAATGATCCTCATATGAGGACAAAGGAATTCTAATAAAGACAAAACCTTGTCTTATACAAAGGTGCGTTGAATATCCTTAAGCAGCAGATATCATAAGACAGCAGCTGCGATCATCATAAGGGTGCGATCTTCCAAGGGAAGAGTTACGTAATCTTACACAAGGGGACGCATCTCTTAAGATGCTTAAAGGAAACTTCCCCCCCTCTTTCAAAGGATGGGTAAGGAAGAGACATATCTGATTTAGATATATGTAAAGTAATATATATTATGATTCTTATCAAGAGGAAAGAACTTCAAATATTATCATCATCGAATGATATCATCTCCATCAGCAGCAGTCAAGGAAGATATATTGGGAATTCCTTCTCTCATCACAAAGTATTCGATCTGCAGCCATATCAGCAAGCAAACAATCTCATGATTTCAGCAGTCGAAGAAAGGGATCAATCAGGCAATTTCATGAATACACTTCAAGGAATGGAATATTATCATCCAATCCCATCCGCAATATCTCCTCAGCAGCTTATTCGAATATATCAGCATCTTATTTCTAATATAATTATCTCATTGACTTACACAATCATGATTGAATTATCTCAGCAGATCTCCTCTTATAAATCAACAATACAATACAATATATATCTCTCATCATCAAGCAAGCAAATATAATTCATTCTCAGCAACGATCTTTTATCATATTCGGTAGCATTATCATTTAAAGAAAATCATAAAATAGACTCAGCCTCAAGAAACAACACATCAGCATTGAATATCCTCCAATAATCATTACACAGTAATAAGTCATACACAAATCAATATATCTCATTGGGAAGAGCCCTATGAATAACCAATAGCAATCAATACAGCGAACTATATAAGGAGGAACAGAAAATGCTCTTCAATATATATAATGATGGGAGGACAAGCAAGCATTTGAAGATCATTCCTCAAGCATTTAAATTTCTATTATCAAACAGAGATTAGTATTCATATATATTTACATCAGCATTCCAAATATCACTTGAAGGAAGAATAAGCATCTCATTCTAAATAGATTGGATCTCATATCATCTCATACATTATTATCATATCAAGCAGAGTTATTATGTATATTACACATATATCAGCAAGTCATTCTATCAGCAATCTATGCTCAAGAAGACAAAGTATCTTATATAGTCTCTTATAAAAGCGCTTATCGCCTCTATTCCAAGCAGCAGTATATCCAGTGTGTCATGTCCCCATATTGACAATTTATAATTAATCGATTATGTACTATTCATTCAATCAAAGATATGAATGACATTAAATCAATAGTAAAAACATTTAAATAATAAATTAAATATTATATTATAAATATTAAATATTGTTATCAATATAAATATAAATATTAATTATTATTATATAATAATTATAATTATCAATATAGATAAATAATAGATATTATTATTATTATACAATAAATATAAATATAATAATAAATATATGTAATAAAATATAAATATTAAATATCATTATGATCATTTATTATATAATAATATTAATGAAGATATTATATAAATACTATTAAATTAGATATTATATAGTAACAATATATAATTATAAATATAAGCAATATAAATATAAATATTTATATAAAGTGCAGCATGTAAGTCAAGTAATATAAATATTAATATTTATATAAGAGCAACGATGACTTGCATATAAGACAAGTCTTATTAAAAGAGAGACTACTAAAAAAGAAGACTTACGTATGTTAAGAGGACAAGGATTCATATGGCAGTTTACAAAGGGCTGCGATCAGCCTTGAGGAAGGCAGCGATTCCTTTTAAGGGGTCTATTTAATATATAAAGGCAGCAATTATTGTAAGTCTTATGTAACAGCAGGATTAGAATATAAGATGCATTAAGTAGTCTTTGATATGCAACAATTACTATTTATTTATTAAGGTGCAGCGATCCATTTATAAGGGGGACAGCCATATGTTATGAAAGAATATTTTTTTGTTATGGAGAGTTGTCTCCTTTGTGAAGTAATGTGACTATTAATTGGATCATCTCCCTTGAAGATGTATAAGAGGGAGAAGGTGGTGTAAGGAATAGAAGGCAGAAATAAATATCATCCAGTCCAATCAGCAATCAACTTCAGCAAACATATTTGCAGCCATCTTCTATATGTATATCCAGCCATAAGTTAGTGGATACATCAACTTATACATCAAATAAATTCAGTTCCTATTATAGAAACAGCAGAAATAAAGGAGTCTTTAAATATTTACATGTTTATATAGCCTTGTGAGAAATCAAGGCAAAGCATAATTTTTGTAATCTGTAAGATCACTACATTTCCTTGAGGAGAGCACACCACCAAATCGGTATGATCTTTCTAACTTATATTTATCTATGCTTAGTCTTGCTCATGATATACTAGGGTCTAAGTGTCTCAAATTATAACGTTAATCTATCAACCACCTGGTGAGAGTATGGATTAGACTAGGGAAGAGCGGTAGTTGTATATAAGTCTCACACGGTAGGTGATTCTCAAGTTTAGTGAGGGACCATCGGGCGTGCAGCGAAGCCAACTTGAGCCAAACGACGAGGGACCACCGAGTGTGTGGCGAAGCCTTTGGGCCTACGACAGTGGAGATAGGCTTTACTCAAGTGGGTGAGGGATCACCGGGCGTGTGAAGAAGCCCCTTGAGCCAAGTGGTGAGGGATCGCCGGACGTGCGAAGAAGCCCCTTGAGCCAAGTGGTGAGGGATCGCCGGGCATGCGAAGAAACCCTTGGGCCAAATGTTATTAACCTGCGCCCTATATCTATGCCCCATCTCCACTAGGGTTTATAAATGGATAAGATTAACGCATAGTGGACAACCCCAAGTATATCATGAGGTTCAAATGGAATGATTAAGAATTGATTTAAGAAAATGAATATTTGAATTATTGATTTATGATGAGATTGATTGTGGTTACTAACCCTAATTTGGATATTCTAATATGATTTATTGATCTTATTTATTACTAATGTTTCTTTTAAGAAGTCATTCTTGTGTGCAAGGTTAAAAATAAGAATCTTCTTATAAGGGACATTACATAGTGTTATATCTGCAATTATATCAGCTATTCCAAGTAGCCATCACAACAGGTTACAAGGTATTCTTATCAGCATCACTTATATGATCCTTATTTCAATCTAATCAAAGAATGAATATATATCTATATTGAGATAAAGTTACTGAGGCATAGCATTGCCATATATATATATCTATCCGATAGTGATGGTGTGATATCTAGTTTCCATTGAAGGAACAATATTCATAAGAGAGTAATAACTAGTTCCCATTGATGGAACAATATGCATAAGAAAGTATTATTTAGTTCCTATTGATGGAACAATATTCATAAGAAGGCATTACCTTCGTGATCCATAGGATGATTAGATCGAAAGGACGAGCTCTTTATTGGTATGATTTCTCTAACCTTACTCATGATATACTAGGAATAAGCAAATCACGCCACGTCCTTAGTCTTATCTATTACCCCTACGAGGACGGTTGAGTAGTTAAGGAAGTGCTGGTATTATTATTATTATTGTTATTAAATCTCATAGGGTAGGTGACTCTCAAGTGGATGAAGTATTGCCGGGTGTGCAATGAAGCTTTTGGGCCTATACCTATGGAGATGACTTACACGGTAGGTGACTCTCAAATGGGTGAAGTATTGCCGAGTGTGCAATGAAGTCCCTTGAGCCAAGTGGTGAAGTATTGCCGGGTGTGCAATGAAGCCTTTGAGCCTATGACAGTGGAGCATGGTGACCCCTAAGAGGTGAAGTATTGCCGGGTGTGCAATGAAACCCCTGGGCATATTATCTAGCGCCTTAACAAGTATATACCTTTCCTTTGCTAGGGCTAGGTTAGATTAACAATTGGGCATGCCCAAAGTATATCATGAGGCCTAAATATGGTTAAAGTATAAATAGATTTGGATATATGTACTTGTTCATTATCATTGATTATGATTATGATGTTGTTAAACCTAATGTTTATGAAAGAATATATGTATTTGTATATATTGTTGATGTCTTTGATTGCAGGAATTGACTATATGCACGCAGAGGTAACCTTACATTCGTATTCATTGTTATTGATCATAATTATGTATTGATTTCAGTACGGAATTGAAATTTAATAGTACTAATGTCTCTTGCTAGGAGTTATTCTTGTGTGTAGATTAAGAAAGCAAGGATATCCTAAAACGGGACATTACAGTGGTGGTTACAAATAAACATATGCACATCTCTTGCATCAAGAAACACCTGTTTGATCTAGTCTATATTCCTCATGTCCTTGAGTGCATTGTTCATGGCATGTACAAAACAAGGAGTCCATATATGTGTGTAGGGTGCCTCAACCAACTTTCCCACTACGTTGCATGCATAGGCCACATCTATCACGACTTGCAACACATTTTCATGATCAACCTCAATAAGATCTCTAAGGATGTGAAATTGATACTTGACATCCTTGTAGTCCCTTGAATAATCAATATCCTTAAGTAAGGGCCCTTCGTATATGTCACCATGATATTAATGAGCGAATGATACCTAATTTTTTTCCACCCAGTCATGACAATGTTGCATCCACTTGTGACCCATGTAGCCTTCATTTTCTCCATAAGAATGTTAATCTTGGAATAGTTCTTATGCAAGATCACGGTCCTCAATTTCATCTCCCTTTCTGGCACATATGAAGGCCCTGCTCTTATAATCTTAGCCATAGCCTCCTTATAATAAGGAGAGTGAGCAACATGGAATGGAATGCCACTGGAGAAAAATATTTTGCCAATGACATCATTTTTGTCATGTCCCCATTTCTGGAGTGATCCCATGTGGAGTTGATGATTAGCCTATTCACCATTCCCGTAGGCTAAAAATTGTGGTAAGGGAATGATTTTGGTTTGAGCTTGGTTCTAGAGGATGGAAAACTATAATGTTGGCTCAACAAGTGATTTTTATTGGATTTTTGGCTAAGTGTTGCTAAGTGATATTGTTTATCTAGCCAAAATATCATGTTCTTTTAGCTATGTTGGAGGATGGAGAATGGGAAAATGGGAAGTGCAATATTTAAATTGTATTTTCATTATTTCTTTGGTTGATTCAAATTGATGCCAAGTGGACACAAGGGAAAATACTAATCTTTAATTGCATTTTCAAATATATTTCATCTAGAGCTTTCCAACACCACTTGGAGTTGACGCCACCTTTCAAGGAGAATAAAATAATAATAAAAGTTTGTTTTGATGATTGGGTTTTGTGCCAACGCTCAAAGGAAAAGGTGATTTCAAATTGTTTCATTGGATCAAGTGCCCAATGCTTAGGAGAAGGATTTCAAATAGCAATAAAATATTGCTCTCATTGGATCAAGCGCCCAATGCTCAAGGAGGAGTTTCAAATAATAATAAAGTATTGTTATTTCTTTGGATCATGGGCCCAACGTCTAGGTGGAAAATGAATAAAATAATGGATTTCAATGCCCAAGAGTCGTCGCCCAAGAAGGAATATTTTTAATTAATAAAATATTATTTTGCTATGGGTGCCGTACAAGGAGAAGAATAAATAAATAATATTTTTGATCCAAGCTGGCTGTCGCTCAAGGAGAGGAGAAAAATTCAGTTAAAATATTTTATTCTCCAAGGAGGATCGACGCCAATATGAAGAGTTGATAGTTTTTTAAATATTGGTGGTTGTACAAATGCATTTCATTTAAAATTATCATTGGGCAATTGCAATTTCATTGGTGGACTTCAAAATTTGGCAAAATGGAGCTAATTGGGATGCCTAGGCCAAGAGGAGGATAAATAGAGCCATTTGCCATCAATTTGCAACTATTGATCACTTGGTGAGCTTTTCACATTCTTGTGTTTGGCTGAAAATTGCATTTTTCAGTATTTTTCAAGGAGATGATCTCTTGATTTTGATATGGAAATCATCTCATATCACCTTGTGAGATGATATCATATGGATTTCATCATGGTTATTGATTTGCAGGTTTTCATTGTGATATTCAAGGATATGTGGTTTGCATTTGAAGTCATTGAAGCATTGGTTCATTGTTGAAGGCTTCCAAGGGCTGTTAGACATTGTTCAGTTGAAGATTTTGATAGTTTGAAGCATGAGGAACAATCTAAAGTCCAATCGCTGCCCTCCTTGATCCTATCGCTTGCCTTTGGAGGCATGTTTTGGCATTTTAGACAAATTTGGGTTGTGTAAATCAGTTCTCAGTCTGATCAGCAGGTACAACAGTCATATCAGGGCATTGAGGTCAGCTACAGCCTACATACTTCCCTAGTTGAGATCTTTCATCATTGGTCTTCATTGCCTATCACTAGGCTAGGGTTTTGATACATATTTGTTCATCTATCTCACTTGTATGAGGACTGATTATAAACTCAGTCAAGGCTGATATAATAATCCAGCACTTTGCAATTGTAATCTTCTTATTGAAAGCAATAATAAGCATTGGAGGTTTCGGCATTCACTTTCTCATGTGTTCATTGATATTGTTATGTGTTTATAATTGATCATTTGGTGATTGCTTTGAAATACATTGGGAAAAAATTCAGTTATATTTAGTAGGGTATTTTACAATTTGCCTCATCTCTCGTCTGAACATTAAAAATCTCTGCCACTAGGTTGGGAGAACTTGTCACCTTATGTTTCCCCTTAGGTTCTATAGTTCTACTATATTGGATGAAAAAAAGGAATTTGTGGCTCTTGGGAAGTGCTAGAAGCTCTCATTGGCATAGTAGTAGGGGGTGTGTCTTGTTCTTCCTGTAATGTCCCCTTCTTAGGCCTAGTCAGTTTGGGTGACCGTTAGCCTATTTCCTGAGTTCCCGTAGGCTAATTGGTATTGGTTAGGGGACTCCAAAGATCTTGGAGAGCACCAGTTTAGTTTTAATTGGTTTCTATTTTTGGCTTTGAGTTTAGTTGGCGTTATGGATCGCAATGATGCTTTCAGAAGTGTTTTTGGCCTCTTGGTTTGTGCCCCAAACTTCTTGGAGAGCACGTCTATTTTTTAATAAGTCACCTGGTTGGCTCCGATCATCATCCTACATCGTCAGTATCATCTTAGTGTGATCAGAGTTTAATTCTGATTTAGTTTTAGTGCTTTCCACAACTTGGGTAAGTTATTGAATAACTAATTAATATTTCACTAATGTAGTCTAATGTGGAGAATTAATAAA
The DNA here is from genome assembly GCA_027924645.1 of Cunninghamia lanceolata. NCBI lineage: Eukaryota > Viridiplantae > Streptophyta > Pinopsida > Cupressales > Cupressaceae > Cunninghamia > Cunninghamia lanceolata. Next base: position 14,200,111 of record BSBN01001567.1, on the reverse strand, counting down.
AGGACTACTTAGTGTAATGGCTCGTTGGAAAGGTAATGAAGTGTTTTAAAAGCTGGACGTCTAGTTAAGGGGGCCTTGGACATGAAATTTTATTATTATTTCAAAAAGGACATTTTTGAGGGAAAAGGAATTAGTATAATTTTAATTTGCAAATTCCCTCCAAAAAGCTATAAAATGAGGTGTTGGGGCTCATTTTGCATATGCTGAAGATTATTTTGTTGCTATGTGCTGGTTTGAACCTATGAGTTCTTCCATGATCTTTTGAGGATGAAAACCCTCATTGGATTTCTAGTTTTGGATTTGAAAGATAATCCCTAGCTAGACTAGAGTGATTCTATTCAGGAATCACCATTATTCTTCATCGGAGTTTTCAGTTTGGGGGTTTATTGAAGATATCTTTTGCATGTATGATCAGAAAATTCCTCTTAATGCCTGGCCGCCCATAACCAAGGAGGAGACGTTGAATTTTTAGCTGTTAGAAGGATTTTCTGTAGGGTTTTTGCTGGCCGCACCAAGAAGAGGCAGGCCGTACCAGTTTGCAAGGGGGATGTGACCTTTTGAGGTTGAAACGTCTCACATCTCTTTGTGATTTTCTGCTGTGAAGGGATGCCTTGGGGTTTGATAAGTGCGGGCTGCAGTTGTGAAGGGGACTTATGTACTGAGAAGGGTTTATGTGAGTCTTTCTTGCTGCTGCACTTGATTTACCAGCGCTGCCATTTGTATATCAGACTTTAGAAATTTCAAAAATCAGTATGGGTTTGCTATTCCAGCAGTTGCAAGTTATCCATTTCATTGCATGTAATTTCTAAAGAGGTTAGACAAATCTGGGTATTCTATATTTTCAGTATTTTCTGATTTAAATCAGCAAACTGTTTTGCTTTGTATTGTTTTTCCACTGATAATAAAGAGCAGTGAAATGTTTGATATAATGTCCCTGTAAATCTGTATTCTATTGTGATGCAATGTGAATGATTTATGTTTGAAACTTCATGATAAGTTGTTCTTGACAAAATACCCCGAGTTTATTGTGGGATGTGCATTATGAAGGCAGAAAAATTGTGGGTAGAACTGGAAATATCTGGGGTGCTTATTACACTTCCCTAGTACCAAACAATCTTGGAAACTCTGCCCTTTGTGTAAGTGAGAATTGGTCACATACCCCAACTCCTTTGCTTGCGATTTGAAGGAGATGTGCATTAACTCTTGTAATGCTGTCTTGGAAATCAAGGCCACAAAAATGGCATTTCCATAGCCTAGTGCCCTGTGATGTGCTAGATTTCTTTGCTTGTATTTTGTTAGGAAATTGTTTTAAAGGGGCCTTCTTATTGAAGGGACTGTTGGCAATTTTTTCCAACAATTTGGATGGGCAATTGAAATGAGTACTCCCAATAGAACTAGTTACCTTACACCCTTCCCCTTGCCACACGTATACTTTGATTCTCAAACTTAGCTGCAATGTTTGGATTCCCAACCCCCTCATTCTCACTCACTCTGTGAGAACACATAGTGACACTACAAGAAATGAAATTTATGGTTTAAAACATAGTTTCGCAAACTTGCAGAAAATTTCTCAAGCTAAGTTTTTCTAGGGTTAACTCATGACTCGCCGAAATGTGGGAAAATTTTGGTAAAAACACCCAAAAACACTGCAAAAACTAGTATTTTCTCCGTCCTTGTCGTGTGCCCTAAAATGCGAATGTATATTGAAAAACATGCCCAAAAATGCTTGTGTATTGTGCCCTAAAACACATCTATAGACTGAAAAAGGTGACTATATATTGAATAATGTGCCCTAAAATGTGACAATAGATTGTAAATGTGATTGTACAGTGAAAAATTTCCATTTTTTTGCCCTAAGTATTTTTAAGTTGTTGAGTTTTGTTGAGTTTTTCTTTAGTTTTTAAATTTGGGGTTTGCGAAGTCCGAGTCGAGTTTGAATTTGCAGACTATGGTTTAAAATTGAAAATTTAGTGCATATACATAATGCAAGGGCTCAAGACACAAGGCGTTTTGTTTTTCTTACTTCAGGTCACACAAAACACAAAAAAAAAAGGATACATAAAAATCGAATCCTTGTTTTTCAACCTTCATCAAACAAGGATTTCACTTTCGTTTTTCTCGCTTTAGGTCACATGAAGTGCAAAAGCAGTGGATACACAAAAAATGAAATCCTAATTTGACTATTAGTAATAAGTATTAAAATTGAATATTTAAACTTGAAAATTTAAAACCAAAAGAGAAATTTTCATTTTGATTTTACTTTTTTTTTCGTACTTCAAATAGCATGAGGCACAGAAGCAGAGGGTAAACAAAATCCAAATGAAAATCAGAAAGTCAGCTATACATTATGCAAATTTGCAAATAATTTGTAAACATTTGAAAATAATTTAATAAATAAATTTAAAATCCTAACATACTAAAAAGTTAAAAAACCCTAAAAATTTTTTGTTATAAACCCTAAATAGTAAAAGCAATAGTTAAACAACCCTAAAATAACATTTAATAATTTCTAAACCCTACAAATAATTTGCAATTTGCGTATATAAACAATATATTGAATATTTAAATTGAAAAAAAAACATATGGTCATTGATTTCAAATTTAGCATGAAAATACAAATGCGAAAAACAAAGTATGAACTTCAAAATTTATGAAGTCTTACCTTGAAGGATTGATGAATGGTTCAAATGGTTGATTGATGAAGACCATAGGTCAAAAATTTGCAAAAAACTCACTTGATTGGTTGGTTCTTGCAAGACAACATTGTTCCCAAGTCACTTGTGTAAAAATTCGGGGGCAATTTTTTGCAGCAAAACGCTGCAAAAATCAGCAAAAAACCCACATGAAGTTGTGAGGACATTGCAAGAATTGCATCATTTGAAGATAGGAATGCAGGAACAGCGCTGTGTGAAGACAATCTTGATCACGCACATGCCGAACACTAGAAAAAAGCAATCCTATGGGTACATTTTTCAGTCACAATCCATTGAGGGCACATCTTCCAGGTGAGGGCACATCATTTGATTGTGAGTGGGTGATTAAATGTTTGCTATTTGTTTGTGTGCAGGAGGGCATCATGCATTTCCAATCATGAATGAATAGGTTGCAGTCACAAATGGGCAGTTGTAGTCACTTGCCAAGTTTTGGTGAGTTTTTGCCTAGTCATTGAGATTTGAGTCAAGCTAGTTTTGCAGTCATGAGTTTTTAAACTATGATGATTGAAGTCTTCCTCTTCCTCTTCCTCTTTCTCTTGCTCAATGCAGTGAAAAAGTGTTGATGGTGATTTGGATTGAGAGTGGGCATGTATATTTATAGTATTTTTGAGGGTTTGGAGTGTGGGTGGGGTCCATTAAGATTTTAGGGTTAGGGTTAGTGAATTAGATTTGCAAAAGAAATGTTTTTTATTTAAATTGACTTTTTTGATGCCCAAGCCGTGGGGAGATCCTAGGGTTTCCAAGATGGTTAAGGGACTCCATGAAGTTCCCATGCTGTCTCGAGGATTTCCTAGCATCCCCTCAATGTCCACAACAAGAGGGATGTGTCAAAAACATTTCCCCCTGGTGGTGATGGTGGGGGGCAATGAGGGGATGCCTCTTGCAATCCCCATGTCTCAGGGACATCCGTGTTTCAAAAACAAACCTATTTGGAGGAAGGGTGGATGTGTTCTCGTGGAACACTATTGATTTATGCCATGTCAGCATAGAAAAGCTAAACTTGAATGAAAAGATAAAAAATGGAAACAAGGTGGTGCAAAATCTAATGGACAATGGTCTTGTTCAAGCAGGTTACTTTCTTGTTTTAGTGCAAAGCCATGGATTCATTCTCATATGTAAAGCAGTATGATCCTAGAAAGCAAGCTTAATCTAGAGGTGATAAAGTACATTCATCTTGCTGACTTATGAAGAAACATGAGATGTTCTTGAGGATTGCGAAGAAGTTTAGGAAAGCAGTGTGTTGGAGTGCCAAAGCATATTGGCAAAAAGTGGCTAAAAGAAAAGAAATCTTGTGTCCCAAAGATTTTGAAGAAAGGCGAGTTCAAAGAAGAATTCTCCATCATGATCACCTTGTTGAACTGAGTCACAGGATAGGGGGAAGCAAAAGGTTTTAGATTGTGGATGTTTTATCTCATAAGCACTATATGTGAAGGAGATGTATGCTTCTATTGGGCCATTTTGATCAGCGAATGCGTTGTACCCAATCAAATTTTTTTTTGCTTCTTTAAGGCATTTTGTGAAAGTCTAGAAACTTTTTTTTCAAAAAGTCAAAGTCAAAATTTCTAAAAATAGAAATTTCTATTTTTAGCAAGTTTCTAAAAATAGGCGTCAAATTAGGTTTTCTGGGTTTCTTGAGATACGGATGCTGGCAAAATTTTCTAAAAATAGAAAGTTTCTGAAAATAGAATCTCCGATTCAGGTGTCGTGCCTGATTTTGCTTCACAATCAAGGTGGTCCAGACGGAATCTGCAAAAGGTCAAGTTTTCCCTACTGGGTCAATTCTGCTTTTTCAGGTGGCAAAGCACGAGCTTCGAAGTCATCAATAGAGGAGGTTCGTCTGCTAGAACTCATTTTCAAGTTTTCAGGGTTGTTCAGATAACGCAGAACTGACAAACAGTCGTTGATTTGACAAAGAACGGAGAACGAAGCATGGTGAATCCGGAAAGTGTTGAAAGGTGATAAATCATGAAATTTTTCTAAGGCATGAAATCCTAGGTGCCCCTGGAGGCTGAGGGTGCCCAGCTTTAGCAGTGTTAGAATTTTTTCCACATTTTTCAGAAAATGCAACAAATGCCTCCGTTGGTCAGTTCCTAGGTTGATAAAAACATTCATTTTGGTCAACGGGTCCTGAAAAGATGGAATTCATGTCAGATATGCCCAGGCTATCCAGTTCATCCTTTATGCAGCGACAGTCATCTGACAAAATCATCGAAATCAATGATAGGAGCAGCTGCCGACACGAGAAACGAGGTAAACTGCAAATAGAGCTGGAAAATCATAAATTTTTCTAAGGCATTAAAAACCAAGCGCCCCTAGAGGCTCGGGGCGCCCATCTTTTCTTGCCTTAGAATTTTTTCCGTGTCAAAAAGCTCCCGTCACCCCGCTTCCAGGTGGTCAAATTCAGTCAAACTCAGTCGAAATGCTTGTAAAAGCTGGAAACCCATCTTAGGGATGTTCAGGCTACTCAAATCACCTTCCATCCTGCTTCAGCAGTCAGACGGACGACCAGAAATGAAGAAATGCAAACAAAATTAAAAAACATCAAAAATTTTCTAAGGCATGAAATGCCAGGCGCCCCTGGAGGCTAGGGGCGCCCATCTTTTCCAGCCTTAACCATTTTCCCATGTTTTTCTGGAAAACGATAAATCTTGCTTCGTTAGCCTATTCGGATCCGTAGAAAACCAGTTTGGCTTAGTTTTCGAGCCAGACAGAGGGTACAATCAGTTCAGTTTTCATCAGGCTTGCCTGTATACCAGATCATCAGACTCAGTTTTTCTCTGGCAGACGGAAATCAACAACCAAACAAGGGTCTACAGTCACTGGAACGCGCACGGAAATCGAGAAGTTGAAAAAGTTGAAAATTTCAAGAAAATGGCTAAGGCACAAAAAACTAGGCGCCCTTGGGGGCTGGGGGCGCCCAAGTTTTCATGAGTTAGAAATTTTCATGTCTGACAGTGTTTTTTTGACAACCGCTTCCAAAACTTCATCCGACGACAGGTTTCAGAAGACAGATTTGCAGTTGAATGTCGTCAGATCGTCAGTTGGAGGCTGGGGATGAAATCAGGGTTAATAAATCTTCAAGGTGCCATGATCAGTCAACTTTTTCAGTCAATGGTGACAGTTTGCCGTCTTGTTAAAGTCAGGGACAGGCCATACTGGAGTCAAAACGAGTGCAAAAGTGTCGAAATGAAGTAAAAATTGGCTAACACTTTTGCAACCTCGCGTGTTTGATGACATTGTCAAAGAAGATATTTTTAATCATCTCACACATGAAGCCATAGGCAGCTATAAAATAGGGATTCTTCGTATTTGAGCATATCTACTTGGTTTTGTGCTTTAAAAGATGTTTTCTTCATGGATAAGATTGAAGCTTTATTCTTTCACAAAGAAAGTTGCTTTTTTGCCCTAACGTTCTATAAAGACAAGCTTTTGGCCTCTTTTATTCATTACTTTTGCAAGTTGCATCCAGAGAAGAAAGATTTTTATTTTCTTTCCACGAAGATTCGAAGACTCAAACGAAGTGCTTTTTCAGCGTTCTTCATAGTTTCAGGATGAGGCACGCTTTTTCATGGTCCCTTTTTCTAGGGGATCATTTTTCGGAAACAAGGCCGAAGCTTTTTCAATTTTCATCGAGATGGGCCCATCCAGAATTTCATCCTCTTGAAGATTGGGAAATCTTATTTTTTCAGGAATTTGCTTTTTTGCTGCTTTTTCGGGAAATCTTCAGCTTTTTCAAAACCCGACAATCTGGGTTGCTTCAAAACAGGATTGTCTACAAAATCCATGTGCCAGCTTTTTCCCTCACATTCTGCTTTTTAGAAGAAACCAGCAAGTAATTTTCAGCCTTTTGTCCAAGATTTTTCCGACATAGGCGTGTTCACAGTCATTTTTCAAGTCTTTTAGTATGCAGTACTCTCCCATTGAGATCAAGCCTAAAACGGCGTTGGTTCACGATTACCTGAGAACCTTCGATATAGATTTGCATAAGGTGCTTCCAGTGTTCAATTTGCATCCTTTGGAAGATGTAGGAAACAATGCTATCAGGAATCTGAATCACTCCAGGTTGCTTGTAGCGGCTTCGTTCCCCATCACAATGCAAAGTATCGAATTCGTAATTGCTTGTATGAAGCATTCCAATTCAGTCACAAGAGAAATCCAATCAGCAGATAGACGGGTGCTCTGCAGTCTCAGGCCAAACGACATTGAGAAGTGTTTTTCAATACCAATATGGAGGGAAAACTTAGTTGTTTCGATTGAAGAATGGAAGAGGGTGTGGCACAATGATAAGGAAAAGTATCGGAAAAAGATTGGTCAGAGGTGGTTGAAAGAAAAGCAGAACGTCATGCCAAAGAACGTTGGACGTGGAGAGTTCAAGGAAGATCATGCAACAATGATTACTCTGCTGAGCCGGATCACAGGTCAAGCAGATGCTAACAAATTTCAACCTTGGATGTTTTATGTCATGTTCGAGATTGTTGACGGAACCGAATACTATGATTGGTTGGCACTCATCAGTGATAGTCTCCACCAGCAGATAATTGATTTTCAAAAGGCCCATGAATTCCACATGATATCATATCTCGTATATCTAATGGCTTTTCAAGGTCAATTTAGAGGTTTGAATATTGTTGGAACTCTGGGCATTCAACATGTATATCACCATTTCCTGCAGTTAGAATTTTCTCAGGTTGAGCGACATTATAGGCAGGTAAATGATGCATTCCTTATGCATGCGGTGCGAGATCTGGATAATGAGTTGCATATACGATTTTCAGTTGATGCCAGATTGGCAATGGCGGAATAGGCTGATTGGTTTATCCAGTTCCCCACTTTCTCTTACATCAGAGTATATGGCTTCTCAGGAGAGCCATCCATGCTGCCAAGATATCCTACAGATGAGGTAGCGTTCATGGAATTTCTAAGGCAAGTCTATGAAGTTCATACATTTCTGCGTAGCAAGCACAAATCGGCTTTCAGTTTTCCAATTGGGATGGGTATTTACAGATGCAGATCTGGAGCAGATGCCAAAGTAATTGGCAATGAATCGTCTAAGTATGGGCTTAAGTTTTTCGACAGGAGGACTTCATATGATCCTCGTGGTGTTTTTGCATCACACCTTGGTCAAAATTGTGCACATACACCTGCAGTTGAAGATTTCTGGGCAAATTGCGCAGATGAGTTTGAAGTGCGGAAACGTAGTTACAGCAGGTTTACTCTTCAGCAGTTGACTGATATCTTGTCGGAAGATGTAGAAGGCTTGTCAGATGATGGTGAAGTTTTACTTCCCACATATTTTAGAGATCAGGTCGAGCAACAACCATTGCCACCAGTCAATTGGTAAGCCAAAGAGAACACCTTGATCGAGGAAAGAATGAGTCGAGTGATAAAAAACAGTTTGATATTCCTAAAAAATAAGCGGAAAGAAGTCATTCCGGTTGCAGAGCCGCCAGTTGTTCAACCATCAGAACCTTCCACTTCCAAACCAAAACAAAGTGTTAAAGCTATGAGCGTCCTTCCAGAAGGAACAAAGATGGCCAAGTTGAAGATGAAAAAGGTTGAGTCTCTAGTTCATATTCAGTAGGAACAACCAGCAGTTGCATCAGAAGTTCCCACTGAACCAGCATCGCATTTAGAAATATTGCCTTCTGTTCATATTTCTCCATGTTCACCAAGCTCTACTCCCATTCACATAGATTCAGACCCAGATTCGCCGGTTCATAACTCTGAGACACATATTGGTTCATCAGGAGTTGATGAAGTTAGAACCGAGTTTCCAAGAGAGGATGGCTCATCTTGGCTTGAGAACATTTTGGGAAGGAAGAGGAGAAAGCCTTCATATCGGTTGAACTTGACAGAGCTTAAAAGTGTCTACTGGGACACACCAGACATGAGACTTAAGAAGCAAGTTTACATTGAAAAGAATGCGTATGGAGAAATGATCCTTGAAACTGCAACACCGCCAGAAGATAGAAATGTTGATGATATTGAGGTTGATGACTTCAAAGTTGTCAAAGCTAATCTTGGTAGGAGTACTTGGCATATAGATGTAAATCTCTTCGAGGTTGCAGCGGATAATCTGAAGGAGAGGGTGTTGAAGGACGGAGAAGATAAAGCAGCTCTCAAGGCTGAAGTTAGGCAGTTGCGGCAGTACATTTCCAATATTTTCCATGGCACATCACAGGCCGATTTATTGCTTCCTCCGATTCTGGAATCACCGGCCAATCAGCAGCAGTTCAGTCAGTTGGTCATCTATGGGAGGCACATGAAGGATTGGGTGGAAGAATTTGTGACTAAAGGGAGAGTTGTACTTTCACAGATCTACCAATTGAAGCATAACGCTCATGATCTGCGTCAAGGCATTCAGGGGCTATAACAGACTATGGCTGAAAACAGGTGTTTGAGATCATTATTTCCGACTTGAAGATAGCACATAATTCTGTTGATTCAGCTGAAAATAAGAAGATTGTTTCTACTTGGAAAGCACAGTATCTTTTCACAGTAAAAACTTATGACAGTATAATCTCAGAGTTAGCAGAATGGAAAGAAAAAGTGGTAAATGTTCTCGAGTACGTCAAATCTTTTTTTTCTCAGATCCCGTGTTCATATGAGAAAGAAGATGGTACCCTGTATGATCTCAGGGAAGTACAGACAGAGTTCCAGACTCTTGCCTGCAGCAATTTTAATGGTAATATCAATGCCAGCAAGATAGATCGTTTTGCCGCAATGACAATAAAGTTTGATAAGGCTGTGAGCGAAGTTCGTGAATTTCTTCAGATGGTTGCAGATGGTGTAGAAATATTAGAGAATCAGAATGTCATCTTAGAGAGTATCAGTGTTCTTGGCAAAGATGTGGTCACTCGCTTTTTAGAAGATATTATTTCCTAGAATATCAATGGATGACGTCACCAATAAAGCAAGAATGTAGATGGGGATGTGACACAAAAGAAAGCAGCTTTAACTCAGATGCTTTTTGTTTTAAAGCATTTGCTTTCATTCAAAGCTTATCCATCCTTAAAATAGTAAAAATCACTTTGTAATAGTTGGAGCTTTCTTTGCTTTAAAGTGTTTGTTAGTTGTAATCATTGTCTTAGAATAGAAATAAAGCTTGCGAGTTGGCAAGTTAGTAAGAGTAAATCAAGGAGATTTTAGGGTTCCCTACTCCTTTGATTTAGTATAATTAAGGGCAATCTTGCCCATTGTAAGTAATGGTAACTGTGATAGCAAAATTTGTCGTGCCTATTCTAGCCTACAGAAATTGTTATTCTAAGTGCTTGTTCACTTTGTGTTGTCTATTCTCCAGTGTTTGATCGCTTATTGTATGCCTGTCTTTTGCTACAATATTGTTGTCCTAGAGTTGTATCAATTTTATGATATTGGAATAGAAGTCTCATGCCTGCCATTTGCTTTGATTCTCTATCTCAGATCATCTAGTTTTGTCATCACATGTGTGGCTTGCATAATCTTATTTCAGCTTTCATCTTAAAGTACAATGAGTCTTCTGATGTAAATCTGGAAGGAGTTTATTAAAACTTTTATGTTAAAAACAAATCATTCCTTGTTAACTTTTAATCCCTTTTGTCGTCAGATGTGTGGCTTGCATAATCTTATTTCAGCTTTCATTTTAAAGTATAATGAGTCTTCTGATGTAAATCTGGAAGGAGTTTATTAAAGCTTTTATGTTAAAAACAAATCATTCCTTGTTAACTTTTAATTCCTTTGCTCTGAATTTACTTAGGTGATTAAAAGCGTCATTTAGCTTAGGCCTAGTTGTAGTTAGAAGTTTTAAAAAAGAAAAACCTCTGCTGCAGCGATTTAGAGTTTTATAACCTTGTGCTCGCAGTTGAGAATCAAAAAAAGAAGATAGGCAAATCTGTTTTCTTTATCTTTCAAGCGAACATCAGCAAAAAGGGAACTCCCCCTCATAATAGGAGAGCAGTTTATCTGTGCATAGCTGTCCATTTCCAACTCGCATTCCAAAGGTGCGAATTGAAACGCCAACAAAATGTTTGGATAAGCAGTTGCAAACTTGTGAATTGCAGATGACCTCTTATATTGTCTATCTCATGGCACAAAGAGGGACATTTGCAAGGTCCAACATAGTTGGGCTTGACAAGCAAACATGCATCTTTAGGCATTTGCCACAGCTGGGTGAATGATACTTTCCTTATGATTTCAGTATGAAAGATGAATGATCAAATGCATGTGTGGATCTTAGAGCATGCTAGGGCAATAATTTTAGATTGGGCAGATTTGTACATTTAGTTCTCAACCTTAACATATATTAATTAGACTCTTAAGAGTATATGGATCCTCGTCTTATCCTTACATGTTGCCATGATATCCAAGTGATGATGACATCTTCATGGAGTATTTATAGCAGGTTTTAGAGGTGTATTTTTTGTTTAGAGGGCGACACAAGTTGGGCATTGGTTTGCCAATCGAACTTGGTATATACAACTGTAAAAGTACTATGGATTCAAAATTCTTCACTAGTGAAATGGCTAGATTCAAGTTTAAACCCTTCTATTGGAAGCTTACTTATTATACAAAAAGATTGATGGTAGATAGATTGGGTGGAAAATACAAGCATTTTTTAAAGATTGAAGATTATTGGGTCACTTGTGTAGATAAGTTTTGAGGTTTGAAGGAGGGATTTTGATTGTTTTACTATCCAGCATTTTTTTGACACACTTTTAGAGGATGTGGATGACATTTTAAGATGATGAGTCTAAAATTCTTTCTCCTTGGTCTGTGGCAAATAATATTGAACAGCAACCTTTACTTTTTGTAAACTGGGTAAACAAAGAAACTTCTCCAAATTAGGAAAGAGCCAAAGTGGTTCTAAGTCAAAGTAGGTTCTTCCTACAAACAAAAATGACAGGAAGACTTTCAGGGATAGCAAAAGATAAAGTTCAAATTTTAGAGCCACCATCAATGAATGTGCCTCCTTTGTCTTCCTTGAGATCATTAACAGGTACCATGATTGAAGAAGGTAAGGAAGTGAAAAAGGTGTTAAAGGAAAATGAAAAGAAGAAGTGGTTGATAATATAGAGGCAGCCCTAAAGTTTGGCAAATTGAGGTTGGTTGCTGAGAAGAGTGTAGGCATTTTCCCCATGATTCAGCCAAGGTGTGAATCACTAATTGTATCTTCTACTCCTTTGTTCCCTACCCGCACTTCTCCAATTTCTCCCCCTTCTAGATATCCTTCTAGATTGTTAAGAAGAGTGTAGGCATTTTCCCCATGATTCAGCCAAGGTGTGAATCACTAATTGTATCTTCTACTCCTTTGTTTCCTACCCACACTTATCCAATTTCTCCCCCTTCTAGATATCCTTCTCCATCACCCATTAGGCCATGTTCTCCTAATATTCCTATGGGTGTTTCTTTAACATTCATTTAGTATGAGTCTCAGATTCCTTCTTCCATTTCATTTTCATCTTGTTTTCGAGTTCCATCTCCTATTCATCCCATTCCTTGTCCTAAAGCACCCTTTGTCATTGACATTTCTTGACCCATTAGAGAGCCTTAGAGTATGTAGGAAAGAGGAAAAGATGCTCTAGAGTGGGTAAAATCAGTTATTACCAGAAAGAGAAGAATCCCACCTTCCTATCAAATTAATTTTACCGTACTTTCACCATGATTGAAGATTTAGAGGAAAAGAAACGTAAAAGGCAGTCTAGAACAAAGAGGACTATAGTAACAGTTTGATCATGGAGACTACTGGTCCTTTTGAAGATAAAACTACACAAAATATTGAGCTGACTGATTTTCAGATAGATAGGACAAATTTGGGTGTTAGCACATGTCACAGTGATGTTAACACATTGGAGGTTGTTACATAAAACATCAAGGAAAGAGTTCTTAAGGATGATGAAGACAATGCAGCCTTGAAGGCTGAACTTAAACGACTCAGATGATTCATTACTCAACTTTTACAACTTGTTTCTAACCCTATAGGGGTTGTGCCCCAAATTCTAGAGTCCATTGATGAGCAGAGGCGATTAGATCAGCTATCATGCATGGAAAGAATATGGAATAGTGGTTTGATGATATTTGTGAGTACGTAACTAGGGTGTTAGATCAGTTGTGTGCTTTGATGACCAAAGCGAAGGATGTAATATATAAGATCACATAATTGCAGAAGAGTATGCCATAAAAACTTCCTTCTTATGAACAAATTTCAGAGAAGCCCAAACCTAACAGCACCCTGAGATTGGATAAGTTGTGGGAAAAGCGGATATTTACATGGAACAGACATTTCAGTTTTTTGATGAGGATTCTGAATGAAGCTTCTTCCACTTTGTGTGAACAAAAGAGCAAATTAAACGAAATAGAAAAGTTTGTTTCTGATTTGTGATTAATCTCCCATGTAAATATATTGATGAAGGCAGTATGACAGTTGACTTGGATGGTGGGCAGGGTGAATTACAATAGTTGATAAAAGACAGATTTGGGAAATCCTAAAATGTGGGCAACATGTATGGAATTGCTAAAATCACCATACACATCTAGGAAAGAAAAGAAAAATTAGTAGAATTAGGCACATTGGTTTTAGAAGCTGGATTTGCAATTCAAACATAGATTGTTCAGTGGTTGTACCAGGTGAATCTAAAATTGATCATTTTTTTTCAGATCATCTAGAGGGTTGCTTCAGCACCAAGGCCTTTTTAAAAAAAAAAAAAAAAGCGCCTGGTAAACTTGTTAACGTGACCGGCAACGTTGGTGCGACACGCCCTCCGGCTCCACACGAATGCATTTGCCTAGAGTAATGAACCAGTGAGGCCACAACATGGGGGACCTCATCCCCTAGCAAGAACACTTCAAACCTGCGAGCTCATTGGCCCAGCAAAGGCGTAAACCCTGCGAGCTCGTTGGCCCAATGGGGGTTTGAACTCTGGTGGCCGCCACTACAACCGAGCGACTTAACCACCGAACCACGCCCTTATCGGCGGCACCAAGGCCTTTTAGTGAGGTTGCGAATAGCTATTTTTAGCTGTCTACTTTAGCTGAATGCGATTTTTCTGAGGACTCTATATTTAGAGTACTATTTTTAGATCTTTTATTTAAGGAGATGTGAGGTTCTAGATCCTTATCTATAGATCTCTTGTTAGCTAATAGCTATTGTTATTAGGAATCTATTTGAAGATTGCTCGAGTTAGGATTTAGTATTTATGGACATAATTTTGTAATACTTGTTTTGCATGCAAGCAAACTATTCTTAGCTTAGAAGTTGTAGTTGAAATTTTATTTGTTTTTCATGCAATGTTTTGTAATCCTTATAAATAAGTGTCATATGCACTCAACTTTTCAATAGTAATGTTCATGCCTATTTGCTGAAATTGTTGTTCACAGAGTTCTTGCTTTTCGAGTTCAATTGTCTTGCGAGGTGAGTAAAATCTAGTAATTAATGGAAGCTTTGTATTGCAGATCTTACTAGAGGAAGTGTTGTATCTTTGTATGCAATTTTGATTCATAGTTCTTCGTATTAGTGTTCTTTAATCTTGTTTATTTTTTGTTTTTAGTCTCTTCTTTTAGCTATTAGAAGTGTTCATAGCTGTTTTAGATTTATTTCTGCAATAGATAGTGTTGGGTCCCAAAACAACCAATCCCAATCCCTAGAACACATTCAAACTCTGAGGATAGGGATGTCGTCAAGGAGGTGAAAAGGGGGTTCATCGACAGGATGAAAGTGATTAAGGGCCAATTGTTAGGAGTGGTTAATCTCCTCTTCGCTTTTGGTTCAACTAGACCATGGAGTGTATTCCGAGAGGTGTCCCTAAGCAGGGATTAACTATCATGCAAAAAATATACTGGACAATGACAAGGGTAGTGATACTCGAAATGTTGCTCTAAACCCTATATTGTCATTGGTTTAGACAAATGCTCACTGCCTCGAATAACCTCTCTTTTAAGTTGAAAATAGCATCATTGCAGTAGTGCAAGATGCGGGTATAGCAGGTTTTGAAAAGATATATCTGGACTTTCACTTAGAACAGGGATGCATGCAGAACTGTAACTACATTTGATGTATTGTTTTGATGTTTTAATGGAGTGTAGGTGATCACAGGCCTCTCAGATTGGTGCCTATCCAATGGGCTGCAGAGTCTCACGTTTATCAAAGGAAAACAATCACAAAGGGTGTATGAATGCCTATTTGATGGATTTAGATGCATATAAATCGATATCAAAGCTTGAAAATATTTAGTAATTGAACACCATACAACATTCATCCATTTGCAATACTGAAATGAGCATTTACAAAGCTGGAAATGAATTAAGAACTGTCACATTCATTCAAATCAGGTATTGCAATCACACCACAAAATGTGGTGAAGGAAAACCCTAGCAACACTTAGAAATACTCCTAAAAGAACACTTATAGCAGTGGAGAAAAAATAGAGATTGATATCAAAATTAAAATATAATTCCACACACATTTGTCCAATGCTTCTTGAAGAACTGAGACTGAACACTGGTTCAAGCCTTAACTGCCTTGGACACCTAGCACCTGGAGAGAGAAATTCTGCCCAAAATGACCAACCCTTTGAATGAGTTTCAATCTTCTATTTATAGCCTTCACAACTCGGATCTGAGGGTGGAATGGGTAGGAAAACCCTAACAATGCCACCAAATGCAATAAATAGATGATTTCCAACCACCCATTTTTGCATTAATGGTGACCTGCCACGATTTTGCGTCATTTTGGAAGTCGTATGGAGTTATCGCTTTTCGTTTTTACGCCTTTTTTGAGAGTTGTGGGAATCTGAGGGGGTATTGGATGCAGGGGTTCATGGGGGTCTTTGATATTGTAGAACTTCAAGGTGTCCGGGATATATCCGCTTCTGCACTAAAACTCCGCCCAAAAGACAAGGAAAGAAAGTTGGTGGACCCATTGAGGTAATCAAGACATGGCAGAGATTCCAGGGGAAAAGGATATGGCGATGGAAAAGGATGTGAAGGCGGAAGTTTAGGGGGGATCAGGATGCATCTTGAAGAGCAAGAAACCAACGTAGAGGAGAAAGAAAGGAAATGCGGAACTTCCAAGGGGTACTGAAAACATCCTGATCCAAGAAGAAATTCCACCATGTCTTAATGGGGGCAAAAGTTCTGCAATGAGAACATGCAGAAGGGGGGCGGAGGAATAAGGGGGTCAGGATGTGTCTTGATGGGGGTGAAACTTCTGCCAGAAACAAAAAGATCAAGGAGACTTAGGATTTTTATGAAATATATACATAAAATATAACATTTACATAGGGACATTTACTTCCTTATACTTTAAGTTATATTTCATGTATATAGTTTCAGGATGTTTGAGAGTGGTTTCTGATCTCTAGGAGTTATAATGCAAATTCTAGGATTTGGAGGATCTTATAAATTTCAGACTTAGTCAAATATCAGGTGGCACAACACCAGACACAAAACGAGGCGAATACGCAGGGACCTCTATATGAAAACTTTGATGAATTTGACCGAATTTTGTGAATATGAAGCTTGAAAATATGAGTCCCAACAGATAGAAAAGATAAAATCTCATTTAGCATAGAAGTTTTGAATAGCCTTGTGCCCTAGCTTGAGAACAATAATATATATTTTTTCTTTTTAAGTTTATTTGTATTCTATGCTTGAAATCCTGGCTAGTTATAGGTTTTATAAATTGTAGTGTTAGGAAATATATCATTTCCTTCACTCTTCTAAAATGGGAGCTTCCCCTCATAATTTGAAGAACAGTTCTACTGTACACATGATCTAGTTTGTGTCACACTAAAAGGTGTGAATTAAAATTCTAACAATTCCAATCAATATAGTGTGAGGTTATCCAATTGTTCTCCATAGGATGATTTGTATCAATTTATCATTATGCCATTGAAAATGCAGTCCACTCTAGAAAATTGGTTTTGATTGTTTGAACTTTGGTTTGACATAAATTCACATTTTTTTTTATAGATTTTAGGTCAACAAGTATCTTATATCAAATTCCACTTCTTTAATAACTAAGAACATCCTATAGATTTAGGTGTCGAGTATCTAGTGTCTAGTTTCCATTTTGTAAGTATGAGATTCGACTAGTTAACTCTAGTATTTGACTTGCAGTGAATTGAATGATACAATTGTGGAGGCTCAACTAAGGACACGCCATATTCCACCTCAACTTCCAGTTGAAAAAGCTGTTGAAAAGTATGGGCTGTCAAATAATCGTCTACTTATATTGGTAACTTGTTTTCATGCTTTATTATCTCCCATCTCTTTTACTTAAATGAGGCATCACTTTCTATCTACCACATACTAAGTTTAGTTTTGATGTATTGCTGATTTGTCTATTATGTTCGTTCCTTTTCTCAATGGTGTCAAAACATCTTTTGTAATTGGAAGTGAACCGAAGGAGAGTGACCTAGAAAATGAATTTGCTTTTTAAAGTTGAAATCATTTTATTGTAGGAAAAAAGGTATGGGAAGTGTGTTTGTAAACTTGTTTGTTTCCAAGCTCAACCCTAAAAAGGAATGATACAATATCCACTTTGTTATTATTTATAAAATTCATAGATACCTTAAAACGGAATAGCAATACAAGTTTAATCACTTTTACTACTACACGAGCATGCACCTATGATGTATTCAAGAAACTTACTTGTTATTTTAATAATGTGCTCATGTGGTGTGTTATTTGAAACGTAATGGTCACCTTCATTATAGTAACAATATATTAAAAATTATCTAGTACTCTTTACACAATTGTTCTATTCAGCTAATATGGGGTGAGTCCTTTTGCTCAAGGTCACCGAGGATAAAACCTACAATTATTTTTATTGCTTGCACTTTGATTTAGATATTAGAATCCAATATTGACTAGTGCATATTTGGTCATTTCAGATGGGAACAATCTGATACACATGTCCAATTTTAGTGCACTTTTTAATGACACCGAACAAGGATGTCTTTTGAGTCTTTGGTTCTTGACCATGCCAACAACAAACTTCAGCTAGCAAACATTTTTATTTAAATGTTGAAGACAGGTATGGTTACTGTCCCAAATGGGAAACTTCATGATTGTTCCCGAGTTCAGAATAAGTGTCATTTCAGTAACTAAGTTGTGTCAATAAGACTATAAAGTAGATTTCCATAGAAATACTTGTTCCATTAAAGATCCTACGCAGAATTTTAAAATTGCAGCTATGGCAAAATTTGATGAAGATACTCATACAAATTTACTCAATTTAACTCATCTAATTTAAGCTATGCTATGCTTGTTGTTCCTAATAGCAATCTCTGGCATGAAAGCTTAGGGTTTATACATTTTAATAGTATTTCTCTATGATTCACTTCAACATGTTTGAAGATGTCAGCATTCTAAGATGTACGGCAAAACCGCTCTTTGAATTAGAAGATTTTTACAATGATTTTTGGGGTGGTTCATGTTCGTGCTGAATAAAATGTATCTTTTTGGTTTTGCCTAGGGTAAAAGGCTAAGATGCAGAGGCAGACATCTGTTTAAAGACTGCAGAAGAATGTTCCACTGCATCAGCACCACTACTAGCAATTACAGGGATATTAACAGATTCTGAAATCAACTTGACTAGATCTATATCAAATTCTTGCCCCTGCCCATCAGTAACCGTGCATTGGTACCGTGCATATTTGTCTCCTTTAGGTCTTGGATGAGTGAACTCGACTGTTGAATGGTACACCACTAGGATTCTTAAGGTAAACTCTGCAAGGATCAATGCTCTCAACAACAGCCATACACATATGAAATTTGTTACAATCTGGTCTACCGTCTTACACATTTTCCCTCCTATCTTTATATATTCTCCAGCCGCATAGACTGCATCTCTGATACTTTGTGCGATAAGATTACAGTTAAATTGTCTGCTAGTTAGAATGCTGCACTATTCACTGTTAGATTCTTCTTCCACTGAATCTTCTTTTGGAGATCTTGCATTATCCTTCTCTGCTACAAAGTCCTCATCATCTTCATCACTCTCTTCACCACCAGCAATGTCAATTGCATTTTTGATTTGCTTAAGATGTGGATTCACGGCTTCATCATCAGAATTCCCAAGAAACTTGACTTAATACCAAAATTTTCGGATTGGGTAGAACAGAAGACTTTCCCAATATTTCAACCTCTATATCTGTTTATTCTGGTTGTATGTCTGGTAAAATCCATTGGCCACCATTCATTAAGAAACAAGCTTATAGAGAAACTGAAAAGTTGCATCTTGTTCATAATGACCTCTTAGGATAAGTAGAAAACTCATCAATTAGTTTGTGATAGATGTGCTTTTACTTTGGCTGATGATTATATCAGACAGGTATGGATATTTTTTTTGTAAACTAAAGATCAAATCTTAGATTTTTTGAAGAAAGGAAACATAGAACTATGATAGAAATGGCTAGATATATGTTGCAAGGTTAGACTATGTTCTATAAGTTTTGGGCTGAAGCCATACATTGTGTTGTTTATTTGTCAATAGGGCTATGAAATCTGTGAGGAATATTACTCCTGACAATACTTGGTCAGGCAAAAAACCTAATGTTATGCACTTCAAAGTTTATTGGCTTTGTCTGTGAAGCATTTGTGCATGGTCCGAAAATGAAAAGAATGGAGATAGAATCAAAGTTCTACCTCATATTTTGTTGGGTATGATGAGCAAATGTTTAGGCATATATGGTGTACAATCTTAAAACTAACAAATTTAAAGTTAAAAGGGATATATGTATTGCTCAAAACGTGTTTATGATTGTTCTTTAACTTCTAATTCTATCAATATTATTAGATCTAGAAAATAATATGCATACTCATGCTAATGATTTTCATAATTCATCTATTTCTATGTGGTTTCTATGCCACATGGCACTCATACTCTGATTTTTATCTTTCAGATTCTGTGTATTATTTCTATGGATGATTTTTACGTAACGCTATCTCGTTCTTGGTGAATCTTACTATTAATTACCTCAATCTGACGTTGGAAAAGGAGCTTTGCCATTAGTCCCTTGAGGTTGTTAACTTCTTTTTGCATAGATTTTAGTTTTGTATTTGCAATATTTATGATGAAATCTGTTCAAAGAAACCGAATTGTTTTCATTGTAAATATGTACATTGTAATGCCCCCCTTTTTCCGAGTGATTACCCATTGGAGTTGGCTAGCCTATTTTATTGCCAAGGGATAGGTCGAAGAAGCAAGGGAATATTTTGATTAGTTAAATAATATATTTAACTAATTTTGTCGGGCTAATTGATGATGAGAAATGAATTTCTATATTTTTGTGAGCCATGTGGAAAAAAGAAATAAATTAAATAAAATTATTTATGAGTTGGACGACCTAGGAACGGGCTTAAAAATGTGATATCAAGGGCTAAAAGAGGTTCACTCCTCTTGGAGAAAATAATAAAAATAAAATGAAAATATTTTATTTATTTCTTGGCACCTAGCATGAGGTCGGCCAAGTTGGTAGAAGATAAAACAAATAAAATAAAATTTATTTGCCAAAAAGGAGGTCGGCTAGGAGGAGGTCGGCCAAGGTTGAGTTGGGATGAAAGATGGCTATTTTGGAGTGATTTGATCATCCATTCATTCATATTTTCATTGAAATTTTCTCTCTTGGCTGCAACATTTGTTGGGCTTTATTTCAAGGTCGAAAACCCTTGTGAATATCGGTAAGTTGGACGAAAACCTAGCTCATCTTGTGGTGGACTCATCACGGAGTTCAATTTGTACTTCATTGGAGACTTGGAGCTTGAAGCATATTCAGATTTTCAGATCAACATTGGAGCATTATTCTTTGTGGCATTTTGTGTTGTCATTGCATTAGGGTTTTACCCTAAGTTGGAGCGCCACCTTTGGAGAAGGGTGATTTGGCTTGTGTGAGGTGATTTCATCATTTGGAGGGTTTCCAAACACTAACCCTAGCGGCCGCTATCATCCTTGCAAGTGCCCCCTTTTTGGACGGTTTGTTGTGCATCATTCTTCATCTTTGGTATGTACAAACCTAGGGTTTAGATCTGATTTGGACAGCAGCATTCCGGGCCATGTTTGATCGTGTATTAGCCCATGATTTGATGTAATTTCCAGTCATCATATTCTGATTTGTAACAGCAGATTTATATTCAGAAAATCAGACTTTTGTGTTGCATTTGGATGGCTATATCTTGTGTATTTCATGGTGGAATTCATGTTTGATGTGATCATCATTTAGGAGCATTATTTGGCATATCTATTTGGCATTATTGGCACTTGTATGTTCGCTGCTATATTTGTTTTGTAAATCAGAAAAATAAATCAGAATTCTAGGGCAGATTCGGTTAGGGATTTTATAGTGGTATCAGAGCTTTGATCTTGTCAGCCTAGAGGGTTGATACATGTATGAATCCCAAAGATAGAGAATATATCACATATAGGAGAAGGCAGCAGTTTGTTGACTTAGATTCTGAAGAAAAAGCCATCATGAGTGCCAGAAATCATGAGGATCCCAACACGAGAGAGATCCTCAATGATATTGTTAAAGGGCAGCATGAACTAATGCAGGTTTTGACTCAGTTGATGAGGCAAAACTTAACAAATGGTAATGGAAATTAGAATAATAACAGAGGTGTTGTACCCAATAAATTTTTTTTGCTTCATTAAGGCATTTTGAGAAAGTCTAGAAATTTTATCGTAAAAAAAAAAGTCAAAAAGTCAAAATTTCTAAAAATAGAAATTTTTATTTTTAGAAAATTTCTAAAAATAGACGTCAAATTAGGTTTTCTAGGTTTTTTGAGATACGGATGCTGGCAAAATTTTCTAAAAATAAAAAGTCTCTAAAAATAGAATCTCCGATTTAGGTGTCATGTTTGGTTTTGATTGGCTGTTTTTGCTTCACGATCAAGGTGGTCCAGACGGAATCTGCAAAAGATCGAGTTTTCTCTACTGGGTCAATTCTGCTTTTTCAGAAGGCTCGCGGTTCATCTCAGATATGCTCAGGCTATCCAGTCTACCCTCATCCTGATGCCTGTCCCTGGAATCTCGAAATTGACTAAGTCTGATGTCCTGAAGTCCTGAAAATTTGACTAAGTCTGAAATCCGGTGGATCCTCAAAAATCTAGAATCTGCATGTCAAATCCCATGGATCTGAGACCTATCTCAAACATCCTGAAAGTATATTTGAAAATATTTAAAGTATAGGAAATTCCTTAAATATATTTTGAAATATATGTCAGGCAGGACCTTTGAAATCTGGCGGAATTCAAGATTTGCAGTAGAAGTTGAAAAATTCCAAAAATTTTCTAAGGCATGAAATCCCAGGCGCCCCTAGAGAAAAAGGGCGCCCATCTTTTCATGCCTTAGATTTTTTTTTTTTGCGTTTTTCCAGAAAACGTCAAAAAGCCTCCGTTAGCCTGCTTCCGGGTGGTCAAAATCAGTCAAAACTCAGTCGAAATGCCGGTAAAAGCTGGAAATTCATCTCAGGCAGGTTTAGGCTACTCAAATCACCTTCCATCCTGCTCCAACAGTCAACCGGACAACCTGACACGAAGATCGAACGGGACCTGCGGCACACAAAATGGAGAAATGGAAAGAAAAATTGAAAATCTCAAAAATATTGAGGGACAATTTTCTAGGAGCCCCTGGAGGCTAGGGGCTCCCATCTTTTCATGCCTTAGAATATTTTCCATGTTTTTCCGAAAAAACGACAAATCTTCTTCCGTCAGCCCGGTCATATTCATAGATAATCAGTTTGGCTCAATTTTTGAGGTAGGCACAAGGTACAATCAGCTCAATTTTCATCAGGCTTGCTTGTATACCAAATCATCAGACTCAATTTTGTTCCGACAGGCGGAAATCGACAGCCAAACAGGGGTTTACAGTCACCGTGCGCGCAGAAGACAAGAAATTGAAAAAGTTGAAATTTTCCAAAAAATGGCTAAGGCATGAAAATCCAAGAGCCCCTGGAGGCTGGGGGCTCCGAAAATTTCACGCCTTAGAATTTTTCATGTTTGATAGTGTTTTTCCGACAGCCGCTTCCAAAGCTTCATCCGGCGACAGGTTCCAGAGGTCAAATTTGCGGTCAAACGTCGTCAGATCGTCAGTCCGAGGCTGGGGATGGAATCATGGTTGATAAATCTTCAAGGTGCCATGATTCTTCAGCTTTTTCAGTCAACGGTGATAGTTTGCCATATTGTTGGAGTCAGGGACATGCCATATTGGAGTCAAAACGAGTGCAAACATGTCGAAAACGAAAAAATAAATGGCCAACACTTTTGCAACCTCGCGTGTTTGATGACATCATCAAAGAAGATATTTTTCATCATCTCACACATGAAGCCATAGGTAGCTATAAAATAGGGATTCTTCCTATTTGAAGACATCCACTTGGATTTGCGCTTTAAAAGATGCTTTCTTCATGGATAAGATTTAAGCTTTATTCTTTCACAAAGAAAGCTGCTTTTTTTGCCCTAAAGTTCTATAAAGACAAGCTTTGGCTTCTTTTATTTCATTATCTTTTGCAGGTTGCATCTAGAGGAAGATTTTTATTTTTCTTTCCATGAAGATTCGAAGACCCAAACGAAGTGCTTTTTTAGCGTTCTTCGTAGTTTTGGGATGAGGAAGTAGGGAGGCATGTTTTTTCAGCGTCTTTTTTTATAGGGGATCGTTTTTCAAAAACAGGGCCGAAGCTTTTGCAAATTTCATTGAGATGGGTCCATCCAGAATTTCATCCTCTTGAAGATTGGGAAATTTGTTTTTTTGCTGCTTTTTCGGAAAATCCTCCGCTTTTTCAAAATTCAACAATCTGGGTTGCTTTGAAACGGAATTGTCTACAAAACCCATGTGCCAACTTTTTTTTTGCTCACATTCTGCTTTTTAGAAAAAATCAACAAGTAATTTTCAGCCTTTTGTCCAAGATTTTTCCCACATAGGCGTGTTCACAGTCATTTTTCAAATCTTTCAGTATGCAGTACTCTCCAACAGAGATCAAGCCCCAAACGGTGTTGGTTCATGATTACCTCAGAATTTTCGAGTCAGACTTGTATAAAGTTCTTCCAGTGTTCAATTTATATCCTTTGGAAGATGCAGGAAATAATACTATCAGGAATTTGAATCACTCCGGATTGCTTGCAGCAACATCCTTTCCCATCACAGTGCAAAGTATCGAATTCGTAATTGCTTGTATGAAGCATTACAATTCAGTCACAAGAGAAATCCAATCAACAGATGGAAATGTGCCCTGCAGCCTTAGGCCAAACGACATTGAGAAGTGTTCTTCAATACCAATATGG
Organism: Cunninghamia lanceolata; assembly: GCA_027924645.1. Lineage (NCBI taxonomy): Eukaryota > Viridiplantae > Streptophyta > Pinopsida > Cupressales > Cupressaceae > Cunninghamia > Cunninghamia lanceolata. The sequence goes on along the minus strand of BSBN01001567.1, from coordinate 14,176,145 downwards.
AGGGAGAACTTGGTTGTTTCAATTGAAGAATGCAAGAGGGTGTGGCACAATGATAAAGAAAAATATCAGAAAAGGTTGCTCAAAAGTGGTTGAAAGAAAAGCAGAATGTTTTGCCAAAGAACATTGGATGTGGATGTCAAGCTTTTCAGAGCCAATCTTGGTAGAAGTACCCGACACACAGATGTGAATCTCTTTAAGTTGCAACAGATAATCTGAAAGAGAGAGTGTTGAATGATGGAGAAGATGAAGCAGCCCTCAAGGCTGAAAATAGGCAGCTGCAGCAATATATTTATATCAATGGATGACATCACCAAAAAACAAGAGTGTAGATGAAGATGTGATTCAAAAGAAAGCAGCTTTAACTCAAATGCTTTTTGTTTTAAAGCATTTGCTTTCATCCAAAGCTCATCCATTCTTTATTTAGAAAGAAATCACTTTGTATTAGTTGGAGTTTTCTTTGCTTTAAAGCAGATTGCTTTAAAGCGTTTGTTGTAATCTTTGTCTTAGAATAGAAATAAAGCTTGCGAGTTGGCAAGTTAGGGCAAATCATGGAGATTTTAGGGTTCCCTACTCCTTTGATTTTAATATAAATAAGGGCAGCCTTGCCCATTGTAAAGAAGCTACTTTTGTGATAGCAAATTTGCTGTGCCTATTCTAGCCTGCAGATCTTGTTATTTCAAGTGTTTGTTCACTCTGTGTAATCTGTTTCCAGTGTTTGATCGCTTATTGTATGCCTGCCTTTTGCTACAATATTGTTGTCCTAGAATTGTATTCACTTTATGATATTGGAATAGAAGTCTCATACTTGCCTTTGCTTTGATTTCTATCTCATTAATCATCAAGTTTGTCGTCAGATGTGTGGCTTACGTAAATTTTATTTCAGCTTTCATCATTACAGTACAATGGGTCTTGTGATGTGAATCTGGGAGAAGTTTATTTAAGTTTTTGTGTTTAAACAAATCTTTCTTCGTCCACTTTTGATTTCTGTGCTCTGTGTTTACTCAGACAATCAAAAGCGTCATTTAGCTTAAGCCTAGCTGTAGTTAGAAGTTTATTAAAAGGAAAAAACCTCTTCTGCAGTGAAATAGAGTTTTATAATCTTGTGCTCGCAGCTGAGAATCAAAAAGAAGATAGGCGAATTTAATTTATTTATCTTTTTAGCGAACATCAACAAAAAGGGAACTCCCCCTCACAATAGGACAACAGTTTATCTGTGCATAGCTGTCCATTGCCAACTCGCATTCCAGAGGTGCGAATTGAAATGCCAACAAGAGGCAACCAACATGTAGGTGGAGGAGATGGAAGCAATGGTGAGAATAGCCATACCGGTAATGATACACACACTCACACTCATGCATCTCATGCATTCGTGGTTAGACCTCTTATGCCTACTTTCTTGGATCAGCAAGGAGCTCCGGAGAATGGACACCAAGTTGCAGGTGAGAGCTTCAATGTTTACATGAGAGTGGCAATCATTAGGTGAAGAATTCCAAGCTGCCATGTCTTTGCAAGACTTTTTATCAATTGAAGTATAAAAACAAAGATAGACCTAGAGGAGAAAGAGGCAACAATAATCATGACTTGCAAAGTAAATTGGGAAAGATGAATATCACTCCTTTTGATGGTTTGGGCAAAATCACAGCACGAGCATCGATCCAAAAGTTGGATAACTATTTCACATTGAATCCAGCGTTCAAAAGGGATGCAATTTAGTTTGCTACCTTACACTTGGAGGTGTTGCCACAATAATGGGTTACACTTTTTGGGACATCCTGATTTTTGCTGAAATCACATATTTTTAGAAAATATAATGATTTAAGCCTTGAAAGGTTCCATTTAAAAGATTTTAATTGAAGAGGGTTTGATCAAACCCCCTTGGATAGAACCCCGCTAGTTTTAAACCCTATCTATAATGGAGTCTCCTCTACACCTATCAAAATGCTGATAAAAAACCACTTTTGATTTACCTTTTGGGGGATCAAATGAATTCATTTAAAATTTATGTTTTGTATGTAGTCCTTATTATAAGCTTCCCAAAAAGTATAATTTTAAATATATTTAATTTGATTATTATATTCATTTTTTATTTCTTGTGAATGTAGGTTTTTCAATGAACATCAAGGTCTTTGTTTCATACATACGAAAAAATAGGAAATATAGAAAAAAATTCTAAAAAATACATGTCCTCTAGGTATTGATGTCCTTATTCCTAAAAAAAAAAAAAGATTTCCGATACATACAAAAAAAGTTATGCTCTTTATAGTACACCTATGTCTAAATTGTAATTGGTTTGACTTCAAAACTTAATTAAAAAAAAAATTCAATAGAACATTATGAAACCAAATGCATCCTCTAGATATTGTAGTTACAAATCTAAATTCGAAAAAATTAGAATTTTATCCTTCATAGAAAAAAAGTTGTGGTTTATAGTACACATCACTCTTTAAAAATGGCGTTTACTATTAAAAACTAGTTATCGAAGGAGATGGAAAAAGAAATGCAATTTGATTCAAAAAATTTTAAAAAATATATTTAGAATCTACAGACAAAATGTCACAAATCACTAGTTTGCATCATCTTCAAATTCCTCACGGTTTAGCAGCTATAGGTGTTTGAAAGTGAAGATTTAGTTCAAAATGTTCATTTCAATGTCAAGTTTGGCGAAAAAGTGTAACCCAATATTGTGGGATCACCCTTGGAGGGATATGCTCTTGATTGGTGGTACAATGGTATGGTGACTCAAGGACATAGCCTTGTTACTGCTTATGTTGATTTCTCACAAAGGCTGATTGATAGATTTGATGAGACTAACCCTGAGTAGTTCTTCAGAGAGTTGGCCCAACTCAAGTAGAAGGATTCAGTGGATGCCTACATTTCTGAGTTTTAGAAACTTGCTGTATTGGTTCCTAATGTGTCGGAGAGTAGATGGACCTATCTTTTCATTGAGGGTCTAGAGGAGCCACTTTGTGGATGGGTGAAAGCCCTAGATCCACCATCTTTGAGGGAAGCCATTAAGAGGGCTAGAGGTATGAAGTTTTCAGCACCTTCCAAGTCCAAGTTTCAGGATAAGCCTTTCTCTTCATCAAGAAAGGACCCGACTAAGAACTTTCAGAAGGAATGGCCCAAGAGGACAACACTGGACATAGAAGCAAAGAATGAACTAAGGAGGAAGCAGCTATGTTTCTCATGCAAGGAACCTTGGGAGCCCGGTCATAGATGCCTTGGGAAATGCAAGGCTCATTTCATTGAGGTCACTTTCGACATCGATGATGATGGAATTCAACACTACTTTGGAGAGTGATCATGAGGAGCAATAGTTGGAGCTTGATACTATGGCGTAAGGTACCATTGCTTTTTTATCAGGTGTTCCTAAGTATCATTCTTTTAGAGTGAGGAATTGTGAAGGGGCAACGGGTCTCATGTTTGGTGGACAGTGGTGCAACACATAACTTCATTGATGAGGGTTTTGTGGTCAAGAGATGATTGCATGTAGAGGATTTTCCTGGATTCAATGTCATGTTGGCTGATGGATTCAAAATGAATTGCACTAGGAAGATCTCACAATTGAGCATTTAGTTGGATAACTATACATTTATTGAGGAATTCTATGTAGTTGGAATTGGTGAGACTGAAATTGTGTTGGGAATCCAGTGGCTACATTCATTTGGCAGGTATATCCAAGATTTCCAAAAGATGGAGTTAGAGTTCACATCAAAAGGGAAGCAAATAGTGTTGAAAGCTATAGATAGTGGTACACCAAGGGGCGTAACAACCAAGAGGATGGAGGTTCGGATCAGCCTTGGGAAAAGTATTATAACTAGTGAGGCATGTGATTTTTGGCAGGATACACTTCCTGGACCAGCACCTACTGATGAGCATCCAACAATTGAAGATGTGCTTAAGATCTATGAAGACACCCTCAAGAGGTATGATGGAAATATTGATTTTTTGATTATGAACAGCAATCCATTATCTTCACATGATTTTGTGATAGATAAGTCCTATGAGGATGACATTGGTAAGAAGCACTAACTTGTTGATAATCAAGACTTGTTAGCTAAGCATGAGATAACGTTTGAGGATCCAAGTTGCATACAAGCTGATTTTGTAAATCATGGCATAGAGGATGTTGTGAAGACTCAAAACATGTGTGAGGGATTGTAATGTCCCCTTTTAGGATACTCTTGTTTTCTTTACTTGTACACAATTAGATCACTAGAAACGGACATTAGAAATATTAAAGATCAATAAATTAGATAATAATTAGTTCATAGTTGTAATGTTCCTAATAAGAATAATACTAATTTTATCTTAAACTATCAATTTTTCAAGCAAACAATGGATTTAGAGAGTACCTTGGCTTGACTTAATCCCAGCATCAGTAAGTCCAATCAAATTAGTTAATTCAATTAAACCTTACCTTGGGATGATCAACCATGGGGAGCATGGACTAGAGTGACTCGATGGGTGTAATCATAGATGCAAGACTCGCAAAAAACTCGCGAGTTTTTTTTGATGGTGAGTAGTTCGTGTAAAAACTCGGCTGTTCCATTCGTCGAGTTTTTACCAAAAACTCGGCGAGTTTGTCAAAAAAATTCGGCAAAAGGGGCATTTCAGTCTCTAAAAAAATCAGGAACACGCTTGGTCAGGAACACGCTTGGTCAGGAACACGCTTGGTCAGTGTATTTCAAAATATACTTAAGTATATGTTGAGATATTATACTTTAAATATTTTGAAATATACTATCAGGATGTTTCAGATAGGTTCCAGATCCATGGGATTTAACATGTAGATTCTAGATTTTGGAGGATCCATCAGATTTCAGACTTAACCAATTTTTTAGGGTTTCAGGGTTTCAGACTTAGCCAAATTCAGGGTTTCAGGGTTTCAGACTTAGAATCAGCCATCAGGATTCTGCATGAGGATGCGATTTTGTACTCAATTTGCATTCAAATCAATCAAATTTAATAGAAAACACTTTTGTACTCATTTATGGACTCATTGGATACATCTTGTCATTGGATACATTGGAGCCCTTGGTTAGAGTCCTCCGCTTGGTAGATGGGGATAAAACCCCAATGGGGTATTTTTATGAGGCCATGGATAGGGCCAAGGAGGCTATAAGAAATTATTATAAGGGGGACAACGTCAAATTTGATCCCATATGGGAGATTATTGATAGGAGGTGGAACAATCAACTCCTCCAACCCATCCATGCAGTAGGGTACTTTTTGAACCCCCATTTCTTCCATTCATGCACCTTCTTAGATCCTAGTGGAGAGGTTATGGAGGGCCTCACTTCTTGCATTCAGAGGATGACACCCCAGGCTAAGGTGGCAAACCTCATTGTTGATGAATTGCAATCTTATAGGGAAATAAGGGGTAGGCTCTTTTCTTCAGACTTGGCTACATGAGCAATAAACAATTAGTCACCAGGTATAAAATTTCAAATTTACAAGTTACAACTATTGATAATTTGATATTTAATATGTTTTGAACTTTTGATTTTCCTTTCTAAGTTTCTAACTCTTCAATATTTTTTTTTGTAGAGGTTTGGTGGACAAATTGGGGTGGAAATACCCCAAATCTCCAAAGATTTGCCCTCCATGTCTTATGCCAACGTTGTAGTTCATCCAACTGTGAGCGCAATTGGAGCTTATTTTAGGCCATCCACACAAAGAGGAACAAGCTAGCTCAGAAATGCCTCAATGACCTTGTCTGTGCAATATAATCTTCAGCTGCGCACAAGAAGGGTAGAGGAAATATCAGATGATCCAATTGATTTGGATGAGATAGATCCTTACAGTGATTGGACAGGGCAGGATGAGAAGCGTTCATTGTTTTCTGAGGATGAGATCTATGATTTGGAGAGACAGGCAATGGATGAGGGGGATGGAATTGGTGGATTGGGATTCTCATTGGATGACATTGAGGATGAGGAGGATGAGGAGACATTGCCACCGATACCACTACCAGCATCTACATCCAGGATGGAGGTTGAGCCATGGTCTGTCATGCCGAGGATGGAGGAGCCACAACATATTCCTAGGACTAGACCCTCTAATTCTACCACTCCCCTAGTTTTCACTAGACTTGGGAAGAGGAAGATGTAGTATTTAGTATTTACTTTTAGTTTTACAAAAACAATTTGCTATTTTCATTTTGTTTTAGACTATCAGTATCAGCGCATTCCACATGAGGATGCCATTTTGTACCCAATTTGCTTTGAAATCAATCAAATACAACTAGACTCAGCTTGTTTCTCATTTATTGACTCATTGGATTCATCTTATCATTGAATTTTGCAAAAAAAATGCGTTTTTAATGAAATTTAATCAATTTTTTTAGTTGCCGAGTTTTTGCTGAGTTGAGTTTTTCGGGCTTGGCGAGTTTTTCATTTTGGCAAGTTTTTCAACTATGGGTATAATTAATCTTCCCAGATCTCAAGGTGGCTATACCATCCCTCCCTAGTCCTCATGTGGCGCATGCCATTCATATGAGGTGTCCTTCTCCTTATGTGGCGCATGTCATTCATATAAGGAGCCCTCAATCTAATGTGGCACATGCCATTCATAATAGATCGCCTCGGCTTCATGTGGCGCATGCCATTCATATGAGGTTGCCCCAGACTCATGTGGCGCATGTCATTCATATGAAGTTTGTTCTCCTTATCTTGCCATCTTTTCCATTTCCCATGATTGCTCTCCCTATATTGTCATACCATGATAGGAGAGTGATGTTACGAAGGTGTCCTGGTAGCTACTCTCTAAGCCCAGAGGCAGTATCCTTACTACCGAAGGTAGTACCCGTCTGGCCCATGTGGGCTCATTGCGTCCCCTCAGGTGGCGTACTTAGAAGAGAGCCCTCTCGCCGTTCCCCTTTGCAATTCTCCTTCTCGATCATGTTGAAGGTGTGTGCAGAATGAAGTCATCAAAATCACATTTTCAAATAATTACATCAGCAATAATAATAAAAAACATAAATCATTAACCATATTTACATTATACTCTATATGAGTATCCTACCATAAGTAGATTAATGGATCAATCCTCAATGTGATGTCTTCTCGATATAGCTTGACTATAGATCTGAATATATGCTTCCTTCTTGCTTGCTATTATGCTCACTCAATGTATCAGCAATATATATTTCCTTCTTAATACTTTAGATATATTTGTATTTTGATTGCTTGTTTCTTCCTGGAAAGATGAATGCCTTATGTTGTTCACCGACTCCTTATCCCTTTCAACAAATGCTTTCTCATTCATTGCCTTCTTTCTCATGCTCATCGTGACCCTTGTATGAGTGTTGGCTTGCCGTTTCATTAATTGCAGTATTCTTTATTAATACTTTCTTCTTAGTTAAGAGGTGATGACTCTTGGTCTTGTCATCGTTGCCTTATTACTTAATCTCTGTTTTCTTTATACTTTAATCATTGTGCCTTAACAAATATATTAAATGCTTATTATAAGGTAATAAGACTGCTTTTAATCGCTGCTTATGCTATTTTGTATATCTCTTTTAACCAGCGCTTACTTGGTAGAGGGGATCGGCCATTTCATATTAATCTCTCTTTATATTCCCTTGGTCTTATGTTTCGCTGTCCATGATTGGTATAAGTTTTAGTTATGTAAACAAGGCTGTATTATTCCTTAATGTACATTAGTTTATTGGCAGGGATTACTTAAGTATGATCGGGCCCTCTTTATTGGCTTTTAGAGGATATCGATCCTCTTTTGAATATAACAATTTATTAATTTATATTTTATTTATAATAATATTAATATATTTTAACTTATAATATATATTATATATTAATAATATTAATTTATAATATATTTTCGTATTTATTCTTATATAATATAATAATATATATTATATTAATATTTATAATTGTTATTTATACTTAATAATATATTTTGAATAAATATATTATATATTATATTAATTTATAATATTGCTTTAAGGATTTATATTATTCAAATATATTATCAGTTCAATTATAAAGTATTGATATGGGGACATGACAAGGATGGCTAAGGAAGCGAAGTTGTTAGTCATTCAAGCAAAACAACACCTACAAAAGATTAAGGAACAATTTGTTCACATGGATCATGAGAGGCAAAAATAGATACATTTCTTTATCGAACTTATTACTTCAAAGGGGAGAAATTATGATGGTAGAGCATGAAGAACAATTGGATTTGCATGAACTTGTTGAGAGGTATGATTTTGAAGACAAATCAAAAAATTCATTTTTTGCAAATGATCTTAATCATAGGCCCCACGAGTCACACATCATTTGGAGTGCCAATTGAAGGTTTAGCTCATGGTTAAGTAAGAGGAAGAAGTGCATACACTTTGTGGACCAGCAAATAATGATAGGTATGCATGTGTGGAGAAGAACATTCTTGATTTAGATTTGATGAAGAACTTGACCATTCAGGGAGAGCTCAATGAGTCTACTTGTGTTTTGACACTATACCATTATGATGATGGTTCTTTGATTGAGCATAATGTTGTCCTAGCTTCAAAACTTGAATTATGTGAAGAGGATGTCATGGAGGTATCCGATTTTGAGAGGTATATGCATATGGATGTTGGGTTTCAGCTAGACTATAATCCAAGTCATGGAGGAGATCATGAGAGCAGAAAATATTCAGACTTGGTTCGATGGTTTTCAGCTTACACCTTTATGATTAGTGGCAATACTGTATTGCTGATCATGAAGTTTTCAGACTATGCATTAATGTTTGCATCTGATTGGATGGATTTGTGTGCATGGGATTGTCACTACAGCACTGGGATGTTGAATGATGATGAGACCTTATCAGTTTATGACAGCAGAAGCATTCCCAGGATGACTATAGGTCTGATTCTCAGTTTTACTAGTGATGTCCTGATTTGTACCAGCAATCTAGAGTGGATATGTATGCTTGGTTATGCACATATGATGAACACATTTCAAGTCCATATGCAACAATCCAAATTTAGATGGATAGCTTGTGATGGTGACTTGATAAGAGACACTTATCGTTTCATTTTCAGTTTATATGATGGTGTAATAATTTGGGATCCAGGCATTTGTATGATTGGTAGATTGCTTCACAATGTTTTGTCGAATGACAATTGTATCAAAGTGGAGCAACGGAAACTTGGTGAGTTGCTTCACAATATTTGGTTGGGTGATATTTGTATCAGAGTGGAGCAGTAGAAGGCTTGGAGCAGGTGGTTGTATTCCAGAGCACATTGTTATAATACCACCTATCACATGTCGATAGGCATGTCACCTTTCAGAGCCCTGGATAGGTATGACGTCTTGTCTATTGTAGACTTAGCATTTGAGGTCAGAAGAGCTCTCGGAGTGAGAGAATTGATGTAGGACATGCACAAAACATTTGAGGTTGGTGATTTGGTTTTCTTGTCCCTACCGCCATACAGACAGATTACAGTGAGGAGTGGTGCAAGAAAGTTGAAGCCTTGCTTCTACAGCCCTTACAGGATTGAGAGTGGAGTTGGAGTTGTCGAAGGGTAGTTGGATTCATAATACATTTCATGTATCTTGCCTCAAGAGGGCAATTGAGCAGCATATTACATCTCTCGAGCTTCCTCCTTTGGATGAAGAAGGGAAATTGATGCTTGTACTTGATACTATTCTGGATGTTAGGAGAGTGCCAACCTTGAGGAGCAAAATTTCAGGGTTTGAAGGATGGGGTAGATTTGAGATTGAGTGTATATGGCTGGTATTGTCTCTTTGATGGCCACCAGAACTCACTTTGCATGCCATTCTTCATATTCACCGTGGGGAGTGTTGCCACAAGTTGACGAGTAGGGTGATTAAGGAGTTCTTGATTAGATGGAAAGACTTACCGCTTGAGGATAATTGCTTGAGGGCAAGCAATTCTGGGAAGGGAGGACTGTAATGTCCCCTTTTTTCGAGTGATCACCCATTGGAGTTGGCTAGCTTATTTTCTATCTAAGGGCTAGGTTGAAGAAGCAAGGGAATATTTTGATTAGTTAAATAATATATTTAACTATATTGTTGTGTTAATTGATGATAAGAAATGACTTTCTATATTTTTGTTAGCCATGTGGAAAAAAGAAATAAATTAAATAAAATTATTTATGAGGTGGACGACCTAGGAAGGGGCCAAAAAATGTGATATCAAGGGCTAAAAGAGGTTCGCTCCTCTTGGAGAAAATAATAAAAATAAAATAAAAACATTTTATTTTTTTCTTGGCACCTAGCACGAGGTTGGCCAAGTTGGGAGAAGATAAAACAAATAAAATAAAATTTATTTGCCGAAAAGGAAGTTGGCTAGGAGGAGATCGGCCAGGGTTGAGTTTGGAGAAAAGATGCCTATTTTGGAGTCATTTGGTCATCCATTCATTCATATTTTCATTGAGATTTTCTCTCTTGGTTGCAACATTTGTTGGGCTTTATTCCAAGGACGAAAACCCTTGTGAATATCAGTGAGTTGGATGAAAACCTAGCTCATCTTGTGGTGGACTCATCACGGAGTTCAATTTGTACTTCATTGGAGACTTGGAGCTTGAAGCATATTCAGATTTTCAGATCAGTATTGGAGCATTATTTTTTGTGGCATTTTCTGTTGTCATGGCATTAGGGTTTCACCCTCAGTTGGAGCACCACCTTTGGAGAAGGGCAATTTGACTTGTGTGAGGTGATTTCATCATGTGGATGGTTTCCAAACCCTAACCCTAGCAGCCACCATCATCCTTGCAAGTGCCACCATTTTGGAGGGTTTGTTGTGCATCATTCTTCATCATTTGGTATGTACAAACCTAGGGTTTAGATCTGATTTGGACAGTAGCATTTCGGGCCATGTTCGATCATGTTTTAGCCCATGATTTGATGTAATTTCCAGTCATCATATTCTGATTTGTAACAACAGATTTATATTCAGAAAACCAGACTTTTGTGTTGCATTTGGATGGCTATATCTTGTGTATTTTATGGTGGAATTCATGTTTGATGTGATCATCACTTAGGAGCATCTGTAAAATACCCTACTTAACATGACTGAAATTTTTGCCTGAATTTTACTTCAAACAATCAATTCTAATTGCAACACAATATCAATAAACACATGAACAATTGAATGTCGAATCTCCCATGCTTTATTATTGACTTCAATGATAATGAATACAAATAGTTATTGGCTGTTGTATATGACAGTCTAGGACTCATTTATATCAGACTTCAATACATCATGAAAATGAACAACAAAGTGCCTTAAAACCCTAACATATCAATGCCACTTCAATGACGAATGATCAACATGACAATGTAGCACTTTTACAGTCTAATATCACTGTATCTGCTGCTGATATGACTTCTGTAGGTGATCAAAGTGCCTAGAAATGTGAATGAAGCCAAAAACATGCAAAATGAGACCTCCAATGCCAAGCGATGGGTTCCTAAATGCCACAATTTGCTTCAATGATGTTTCAAATGCCTTAAACCTTCAAGATCTTCAATAGAATGATGTCTAAGAACCCTATAACAAAATGTCCAGCTTGCTGTTATAAAATCAGACCTTCAAAATGATAGCAAATTCACACAAAATAGCTCTTTTAGCCAAATCGACTACCTTGGTAGTCTTCCATGATGAATGATAGCTTCAAATTCAATGCAAATATCCTTCAAACTCCTCAACATAAGTCTGCAATTCAAAAACATGATGAAATCTCCATGATATCACCTCATTGCAAGATATGGGATCATCTCCTTGACAAAACACTGAAAATACAATTTCCAGCCAAAACACAAATATAAGAGAACTTACCAAGGGAATCAATAGTTGCAAATTGATGGTGAAAGGCTCTATTTATCCTCCTCATTGGCTGGTCGACCCAATTAGCTCCAATTTGCAAGTATTTTGAAGTCTACCAATGAAATGCCTTTCTTTTGAACAATTTTAAATGCATTGGATATATGAAAATGAATATTTAAAATCATCTTTGATTTTGTTAAATGAATTTCACCTCTAATTTCCACGCCTTGAGCAAAAACGACTTTCCTTGCATTTTTAAATGAATTCACCATGGGCAGCGACCAATATGAAATGATATTTTATCATAAAAAACCTCTTTCCTTGAGCGGCGTCACCTTGGCATTTGAAATCCTTATTTTATGTATTTTTATTCATCCTCAACATAGCCGTTGGCTCATGATCCAAAGTGATGACAATATTTTATTAATATTTTGACAATTACCTCTAGGCGCTGGGCGCATGACCCTAGGAATAACAATATTTTATAATTTTTGCAATTCTCCTTCCAAGTCGCCTAGCACATGATCCAATGACAAGTATTTGAAATTACCTTATCCCTTTGAGCGATGGCACAATACTCTATTCTCCTTAGTTGATGGCACGAAACTCAATGCAATTTGCTTTCTCCTCATGCGTTGGCACAAAAACCAATATATTCAACCTCAATATGAACGTTGGACCTATAGATAAAATAGATATTTGAAAATGCAATTGAAGATTGACATTTTCCTTTGTCCACTTGGCATCAATCGATCCAATCAATGAAATAATGAAAATACAATTTGAATATTGCATTTCCTATTTTCCCATTCTCTATCCACAAGAATTGTGATATTTGGCTAGATAAATAATATCACTTAGCAACACTTAGCCAAAAATCCAATCAAAACACTAGTTTAGCCAACATTATAGGTTTCCATCCTCTAAAAATCAAGCTCAAACCAAAATCATTCCCTTACCAAATGTATTAGCCTACGGGAATGGTGAATAGGCTAATCATCAACTCCACATATGATCACTTCGGAAATGGGGACATGACAGTCCTCCCTTACCGGGATTGCTTGTTCTCAAGCAATTGAAGATTAGGACTCTCCAAAATTTGCTCTCCTTCCCAAGTAGCATCCTCCAATGGCTATCCTCTCCATCGTACCAAATACTCTCTAATGACTCTGCTACGCAACTTGCGCTCCCTCATATCAACAATGTTGTCAGGCTCCAATATCAACATGCCCTGGTCATCAAGAGGTGGAAGATCAGGAGAAGAGACCACGTCCCAATGGCTTTTTGAGGCATGACACATAAACACATTATGTATCTGACTCTCTGCAAGCAAATTAAGCTCATATGCAACTTTGCCAACTCTCCTTACTATCCTGTATGGACCATAAAATCTTGGCTTGAGTTTTTCTGCACCACTCTTCTTCAATGTACTCTGTCTGTATGGCTGTAGGCGCAAAAAGACCAAGTCATCCACATCAAATGTCCTCTCAACGCGATGCCTATCCGCATAGATCTTCTGCTGATTCTGTTCTTGTTGAATATTATCCTTAAGTATCCTAAGGATGTCCCGTGTATCCTGCATCAACTCCTTAGCTCGAGGAGCTCTATTATCATCAAATGCCAAGTCCACAAAAAATAGTGCATCATATCCATACAAAGCTCTGAATGGAGACGTGTGATATGTGGTATTATAGCAATACTCACTGAGGTACAACCACCTAATCCAAGCATGCTGATGACCCGCAACATAATTGCAAAGATATCCCTCAATCCATTTATTCACTATCTCCGTCTGTCCATCCGTCTGAGGGTGATAACTAGTGCTCAGTGTCAACTCTGTACCTGCAAGTCGGAATAGCTCACGCCAAAACATGCTGACGAATCTACTATCTCGATCACTGACAATGGTCTTTGGAAGGCCATGCAAGTGAAACACCTCTCGAAAGAATAATTCTGCAACCTGCAATGCTGAATAGTCCGCTACAATAGGATAGAAGTGTGCATATTTGGTTAGCCTATCAACAACCACATATATGCAATCCGTACCATGTACCTTCGGAAGACCTGTGATGAAACCCATCGAGATATTCTCCCACTTCTGCTCAGGAATAGGCAATGGCTGAAGTAGACATGCGGGAAAAGTATGCTCGGACTTGTTCTACTGACAAGTCAAACACTCTCTGACATGCTGCAATACATCATCCTTGAGACCCTTCCATGAGAATCTCTCTCGAATTTGCCTATAGGTTTTGAAGAAACCTGGATGCCCTGCTAGAGGTGTGTCATGAATGGCTCTCAAAATCTGCTGCTTAAGCTTTGACTCAGGTACCAAGAAAATCCTGTCCTTATAATATATCACATCATCAACAAACTTATACCTATCATCCTGAATCAAACCATCCATGATCTTGGATGCAAAAGTAGACTTGGAATACTCAACTAAAAGTTGAGATTTCCAATCAGTTGAAATCTCACTCAAAGAGCAAATAGTAGGCCTCCTGGAAAGTGCATCCGCTACAACATTCTTCTTTCCCTTCTCAAATTGGATGTCAAAATCATATGCCTCTATCTTAGAGACCCATTTTTGTTGCCTCTCATTCAAATCTTTTTGCTCCAAGAAGTATTTCAAGCTATTGTTGTCGGTCCTCACCACAAACTTCACACCTACCAAGTACTGACGAAACTTTGCCAAAGCATGCATAATGGCGAGCATCTCCTTGTCATAGGTGGAATATAAGTGCTCCACATCCCTCAATTTCCTGCTCTAAAATGCAATGGGATGCCTGTTCTGCATCAAAACAACCCCAATACCTTCACCTGATGCATCACACTTAAGTACAAAGGACTGTGTAAAATTTGGTAGTGCTAACACTGGAGTAGTACTCATCACCTCCTTAAGCCGATCAAAAGTTGCATGTGCCTCAATAGACCAAAGGAATGCCCCTTTCTTAGTGAGATTTGTCAATGGTGCTGGCAACTGTGAAAAGCCTCTCACAAACCTCGTATATTACCTACAAAGACCCAAGAAACTTCTCAACTCCGAAATGTTCCTTGGAGTAGGCCAATCCTGTATTGCTTTGATCTTCTCATCATGTACTCTCACTCCATTAGCACTAATCAGATGCCCCAAATAGAGAATCTCCTCTAATCCAAATTCACACTTAGAAGCCTTGGCATACAATGATTGTGCCTCCATAACACCAAGTACCTCATTAAGATTTTGAAGATGCTCCTCCCATGTCTTACTGTATATCAAGATATCATCAAAGAATACCAACAAGAACTTACACAACTGCTTATTGAACACATGGTTCATGCAAGACTGAAAAGTAGCAGGCGTATTAGTAAGACCAAAGGGCACGACAAGAAACTCATAGTGTCCATAGTGGCATCTAAATGCTGTCTTCGGAATATCCTCCTCACGGACACGAATTTGATGATAGCCTGAATGAAGATCAATCTTGGAGAAATACACGACACTGTGTATCTCATCAACTAGCTCATCGATCCTGGGTATAGGGTACCTGTTTTTGATTGTCTTCTTGTTTAGCACTCTATAGTCAATACACATCCGCATAGTACCATTCTTCTTCTTCACCAACACCGCCGAAGAAGCAAATAGACTAGATGAAGGCCGAATGTGTCCCATATCAGTCAACTCCTTGATTGTATTCTCAATCTCAATCTTGAAGTGCCAAGGATGACGATATGGTGGAATGTTGATGGGCTTGGTCCCATCCTCAAGCTCAATCCATCCTCAAGCTCAATCAAATGCTCAAAATCACGGTCTAGTGGTCTACCTGGAGGAATGTCACCAAACACCTTACCATGCTTGTCCAACACAGATTGGATGTCTACATGATACTCACCAATTGAAGAAGATTTGGAAGAAATAGAAACTTGTGCTGCCCATGCAATGTCATCATGACGAAACAAAGTCTCCATACGCCTAGTTGAAACAACTGCGCTCAAAATAACCTTCCTCCCCTCATGAATGAATTCAAGCTCCATCTTTCGAAAGTCTTGAATGTAGCGGCCAAGAGACTGAAGCCACTGGACTCCCAAAACAATATCAATTTGTCCAAGTCCCACCATGTAGAAATCATCTGTCAATGTGTTGTCTCCCATCTGAATACTAAGCTGAAATATCTTCTTCTGACAACTCATGGTAAAACCATCCGCAACTGCAACTGTGAATCCTGGAAAATCCTCAGCCTATAAACCACGTCTCATGACTAAACCCTCATCGATGAAATTATGCGTGGCTCCACTATCCACCAAACATGTAATTCGCTATCCCTTAATGATTCCTTTCACACGAAAGGCATGATACCTAGGAACACCGGAAAAGGAAGCAATAGTCACTGAACTTGTACCACCTATATCAAGCTCCAATGTAGGCTGCTCCATATGATCATCATCATGTTCTGAACCTGTATCATCATGTGTATCACTCTCATCACCCGAAATCACCTCTATAAGATGTGCCTTGCCTTTCCCAAGGTATCTATGTCCTGGTTCCCATGTTTGCTTGCAAGAAAAGCATAACTTCTTCCTCCTCAATTCATCTCTCTCCATGGAAGAAGGATTAGACTTAAGTTGCTGAAATGCTTTCTTTTGATTTGAACTTGAGCCCTTAAAGAAGCTTTTCTTGTGAGTGAATGTAGGAGTAGTATCCAAGTCAAGTGCTAACTCGATGGCCTCCTTGAGCAGTTGGCTTGTGAACTTTGACCAAACCCTTGATCCTATCATTCAATCCTTCAAAAAACAACATAGTGATCCTCGTATCTAGCATATCAGGAACCACAACCGCAATCTTCTGAAATTCATTGACATATGCATCTACTCTACCACTCTGTTTCAACTATGCAAGCTCACGGTAGTAGACCTCAACATCCTTGTGGTCAAACCTGGTAATGAGTTTATTGACAAACTCATCATATGAAGTGATCCTATTATGATGTTGTGAAACAAGACCATGATGCCACCAATCATATGCTAATCCCTCTAAATGCATAGTAGCAAAGTGTATAGCCTTTTCCTCACTCATGGGCTTGAGTGTAAGAAAAGTATTCAACTTATTCACCCATGCTCTAGCACTTAGCTTACCGCTGCCATCAAAACTAGGGAGAGGAATCTTATTCAATGCATCTTTGTATTCCTTTCGCTGTGTAGGTTGTGCTCTTCTTTGTCTTGGACGTTCAACTCTACCTTTTTGTCATTCCCTCTTTTGACTCATGAAATTATTGAAGCTGATCTGATTCCTTACATGCTCAGGAAGTGAATCGTACTCATCAACCAAGGATATCAAATCTTCTCCAAATGGAATCTCCTCTTCCTCAACTTGTGGCTCCTCAACTACCTCTTCTTTTCTAGGAAGAAAAGTAGGTTGCATAGGTCTCTCAATTGTGGGTGTGCGTGTCCTCCTTGCACGAGGTGATCCTGCATTGCTACCAACACTTGTATTATCCTGATTTGCTTGATTAGCATGATTGTTGTTGTTCTTGTTATTATTCATCAAAGCCTGAAACATCCTTTGAATATTCTCATTTGTCTCACGCTGTTCTGCCATATGTCACTGATTATCAACCATTTCTCTCAACATATGATCAATATCTTCCTACGGATTACCTTGCCTCCTATCTCCCATTGTACCTGATCTTCTTCTATAATGATGCGGTAAAGGATCAATGTAGTAGCTCATAACCCATAGGCTGGCAGGATCTAAGCTCTGATACCACTGTAAAATACCCTACTTAATATGACTGAAAATTTTGCCTCAATTTTACTTCAAACAATCAATTTTAAATGCAACACAATATCAATAAACACATGAACAATTGAATGTCGAATCTCCCATGCTTTATTATTGACTTCAATGATAATGAATGCAAATAGTCATTGGCTGTTCTATATGACAGTCTGGGACTGATTTATATCAGACTTCAATACATCATGAAAATGAACAACAAAGTGCCCTAAAACCCTAACATATCAATGCCACTTCAATGGGGAATGATCAACATGACAATGTAGCACTGTTACAGCCTTGTATGAGCCCAAACAAATGTCTGATATCACTGTATCTGCTGCTAATGTGACTACTGTAGGTGATCAAAGTTCCCAGAAATGTGAATGAAGCCAAAAACATGCAAAATGAGACCTCCAATGCCAAGCGATGGGTTCCTAAATGCCACAATTTGCTTCACCGATGTTTCAAATGCCTTAAACCTTCAAGATCTTCAATAGAATGATGTCTAAGTACCCTGTAACGAAATGTCCAGCTTGCTGTTATAAAATCAGACCTTCAAAATGATAGCAAATTCACACAAAATAGCTCTTTTAGCCAAATCGACTACCTTGGTAGTCTTCTATGATGAACAATAGCTTCAAATTCAATGCAAATATCCTTCAAACTCCTCAATATAAGCCTGCAATTCAAGAACATGATGAAATCTCCATGATATCACATCATTACAAGATATGGGATAATCTCCATATCACAGTCAAGGAACCATGTCCTTGACAAAACATTGAAAATATAATTTCCAGCCAAAACACAAATGTAAGAGAACTTACCAAGGGAATCAATAGTTGCAAATTGATGGTGAAAGGCTCTATTTATCCTCCTCATTGGCTGGTCAACCTGTTGATGATTGTTTTTAGACAGGTCAAAAATAGAGTAAAACACTGAGTATCCCACTCTCTCTTGAATAAAGCTCTTCAAAGGCTGAACTATGTGATCCAGTGAAGTAACTCCAAGGTTCCTTATTTATGATTCATGATGGGTTAACTCAGTGATTACATGTGATCTTGTTGATAATCACAAAGGGACTTACATTAGACTTCTTCATACTTCCTTAGTTTATTCCTCCTTCAGTGTGGATGATGTATCAATAATAAAGAAAAGCAAAAGATAAGGGTTCAAAAAGGCTAATCTAAGGTCAATGAAGTAATGATGATGTGTAAATAGACAAACTCCTTGATAAACCTAACTCCATTTCGCCAAGGATGCCTACAACTACATGGAGTTGGTGCAATCTCCTAAGGTAAACGAAAGGTTTTCAAATCATGAAGGCTTATACAAGCACCCATTAAATGACGCAGCTCAAACAAGCGTCCACAATCAAACTTAAGTAAATGATAAAGCTCAAACTAGCTTTACACAACACTTCACTGGCGATGAATGTTAAAAGCATGAGCTAGGAGTTGATCAAGTATTCGACACATACATCACATCAAAGAGCTTCTAATCTTTCTTGAAACATCTCTCCATTTCATCAAAGATGCCAGAAACCATGTCATTCCACAAGACAACACTTAAACACCAAGTGAACTCCAATGTCTTTGCATTAACCTTGAGAAATATTTACAACTTAAGTCCTCTCAGAAAATTTCGAGTCTCTTCTACTCTACTCCTACAAACTAATAACTACTAGCTACTCTCTAATCTCTTCTCTAATGAATTTACAAATGAGGCAACAAGGCCTTTATATAGAGGTCCAGAAATACAATGAAAGGCTAGGATCAATTCACGTAGCCAAGGGCTCAGATCATGCCAACTCAGTAGGTAGTTACAACAACTTGCTATTTTTAGTACATATGAGAGGTAATGAAGGCACGCTTTCCAAGAAGATAAGATAAGATAGAATCTTTTAGAGCATCTTCCACATAGGCATCCCTTTGGCTTCTTTGTTTGTTGTAGATACATTGAATGCGGTTGAAATGATGTGGCTGATTATGATTGGATGATAATGTGTACTTGCCACGTAGATGCCACTTCAACAAACTTGTGGATTTCAACTGTTAATTAAATATGCTTTTGGGCATATTCCCAAATGGTATCATCTTGTGATGTCTTCAATGTGGTTGCCTTTGATGATAAACACTTGAGATGTATCTTGTTGACCTTGCCTTGTTCATTGTAAGTAGTATGATATATGATACTTGTCACTCATTTATCTAACACTATGACATTTCTTCTTGCAGGTAGGTTGATGTTGATCTTCTTCGATGCTTCTTCATGAAGAGTAGAGTAGAGATATGATGCTGCTTCCTTCATGTAAGAGTAGATGATGATGATATGAAGTAGAGTAGATACTAGGAGACTCTTCTGATACTTGAAGATTGGGATAACTTGAAGCTATATGGATGAAGTGCCTTTGCTTGATGATATGATGAAGATAAAATAGTGAGATGATCTTGAAATTCCTCCAAGTGTCAATAGCATGATAACACCTTCTTTGGATGTAGAGTAGATGACCTCTCAAAGAGACTTTGAAGCTTGATGAGTCTTTGAATCTTAATGAGTGAAGTGTCCTCAAACATAATGCAGATGATGAAGCCTGTGGAACTTGATGATCTTGAAGTGACCTCGAAGAGTGGCAACATGATGTCTCTTCTTACAATGACCACGCCTTTAACTTTATTCCTCGCATGAAGGTAACTTTGAGTGCTTGACTCTTTGAATGACTCCTTAACTTAATCCATGCTCCATGTTCCTGCAAAACCAATCAAAGAAACAACATCAATTACTTCATAAGCATTTTTATTTCATAAGATAGAAGCATATTTTAAGCATTCAATCCTTTTCTAGATCTAGGCGCTCATGATGGTGGGAAATTACATAAAGGGCGCCTAAGCCAAATTAACCTTGTATTTGATATTTTATGACTTCAATTGACTTAGATCAACTTATAATGGCTCAACTTTTAAAGTGCTCACTCAATGATGTAAATTTAAGCTCTTTTCCCTCCTAGGTGCTCAATCAATGAGTTCACTAGATGCAATTTCCCCTTAGGTGCTCATTTAGGTGATTGCAAACATTATACTTTCAAGGATTTGAGTGGTCTTCCTTAGGGCGCCAATCTAGTTCTACGGAGAGGCAAAGTGCGCCCAACCTTATGAAGCTTTGTACTTGTCATTTTTTATGTTTTAAACACTTGTGAAGGTCTTAGGATGACTTCCCTCCTCTAGGCGCCCACTCAAAGATGTCTTTCATGTATCTTTTCCCAAGGCGCTCATGGAGGTATGGAGTGACAAGCCAAGGCGCCTTATCTTAATTGGCTTATTTCTTTAAATTTTGATGATTTTGACTCCTAAATGCCATCCAATTTCATGTTCTTAAGCCCTCTTCTTATAAGGCGCCCATTTATGATGCTCCAAATATGAAATAGCGCCTAGTTTCCCTTAGTGATATTGATCTCTCAGAGGTGCTCTTGATGATGATTTTGAGTGTAAAATGGCGCCTAAGGTCAACTTGACTTAGGTTTGATATTCCAGTGAGTTCTAAGAATGGGAGACGGCATAAAATGATCCTATTGCTCAAGGAGTCCACCCAAAAAGGTTGTTTCAATCAAATTCTTCCTAGGCGCCAATGTGGGGTGATATAAACTATGAAATACGCCTAGAAGATGTTGAGGCGCCAATGTGTGATTATATGACATGGAAAGTGCGCCTAGACTCATATGGGATCTTGGACTTGTATTTTATAACTTCAAGCACCTTCACTAAGCTGAGTTTGATGACTTCTAACACTCTGCTTTCCTAGGCGCCAAAACTAGATGAAACAAACAAGAAAATGTGCCTATCAAGCTTGTGGTCTTGAATCTTGTTATTTGGGCGCCAAAATAGCTTGGGATTGAGGAAAAGGGCGCCTTTGCTCAATTTACTTAATTTCTTGGGCTCTTAAACTTTCAACTACCCTCCTAAGCCTCTAAGAAGTCCAATCATACCTTGCTAGGCACATAAACGGTGGCATTTATTCAATTTCCTCCTAGGCACCCATTTAGGTCTGCATGGAGGTGAAAGAGCACCTCACTTAGTTGATTTCTTCAATTTTGGGATCAATATAACATCAAATTACATGGTTTTAGGCTTCCTCATGCCTAGGCGCCAATGTGTGATGCTCTGAGTAGGAAATGGCGTCTTGTCTTAGATAGATGTTTACTTCAATTCTCATGCATCCAGGGCATGGTAAAGGCTCTTGCTTCAAGCATGCTTACCTCTAGGCGCCAAAATGGATTCTCCAATGATAGAAATGCGCCTAGACTCCTTTAAAGCTCAGGATGACTCTTTCAACCCATCATATTCTTAGGCGCTCATAGTTGATAAAAGATTTCATGAAGGGCGCCAAAACTCCTTTGAATGAATTTTGGTCTTAGAGAATTGCAAGGTGTCTTTGGGAAGCCTAATTCTTCAAGGCGCCAAAATGGGTGGTTTGGACAAGAAAAGGCGCCTATTTGATGTTGCTTATTCTTTGATATTTGGAAGGGTCTTAACACTTGCTTACACCCTTGTAAGACTTCATCATCCTTAGGCGCCCATTTTGAGGTTATTCATCCACTCTATTGTGAAGGCGCCAAAATGGATGATTGAGGCATGAAGTGCGCCTAGACTCAATTAGGTGTATTCCTCAAGTTTCAAGTGATCTTTACTTAGGCGCTACCTTCTTTGATAATCTCCATCACCTATCCTTCAAGGCGCCTAACTTACTTCGAGTGAATTTGCGCCTTGAAGTGGAAGTCCCAGAGGGTAAGGTATATTGAAAAATGTATTTAAGTATAAGTTTAGATATTTTTCAATATACCTTTCAGGATGTTTGAGATAGGTCTCGGATCCACCGGATTTAACATGCAGATTCTAGATTTTTGAGGATCTACCAGAGTTCAGACTTAGCCAATTTTCAGGATTAGGATACCAGACTTAGTCATTTTCAGGATCTCAAACATCAAGATTAGGTCATCAGGGGACTATAGGACTCAAATACAAAGCTATAGACTCAAATAATACTAACTTCATCATGGAAAAGACATCATCCAAGACTCAGCAAAGCACTAGAGTTCAAAAAAAGGGGGTACCCATTTGCAATGGGGCGATGTGTGATTAGGTCACAACACGACCCAATTAGCTCCAATTTGCAAGTATTTTGAAGTCCACCAATAAAATGCCTTTTTCTTGAGCAATTTTAAATGCATTGGATCAATGAAAATCAACATTTAAAATCATCCTTGATTTTATTAAATGAATTTCACCTCTAATTTCCACGCCTTGAGAAAAATAGACTTTCCTTGCATTTTAAAATGAATTCACCATGGGCGGCGGCCAATATGAAATGATATTTTATCATAAAAAACCTCTTTCCTTGACTTGGGTAGCGATCCACATTAGCAAAACAAATATTATTTAATGAAATTCTTCCTTCTCCTTGAGTGGCGTCACTGCGGCATTTGAAATCCTTATTTTATGCATTTTTATTCATCCTCAACATAGCCGTTGGCTCATGATCCAAAGTGATGACAATATTTTATTAATATTTTGACAATTACCTCTAGGCGTTGGGCACATGATCCTAGGAATAACAATATTTTATAATTTTTGCAATTCTCCTTCCAAGTCGCCTAGCACATGATCCAATGACAAGTATTTGAAATTAGCTTATCTCTTTGAGCGATGGCACAATACTCTATTCTCCTTAGTCGATGGTACCAAATTCAATGCAATTTGCCTTCTCCTCATGCGTTGGCACAAAGACCAATATATCCAACCTCCATATGAACGTTGGAGCTATAGATAAAATAGATATTGAAAATGCAATCGAAGATTGACATTTTCCTTTGTCCACTTGGCATCAATCGATCCAATCAATGAAATAATGAAAATACAATTTGAATATTGCATTTCCCATTTTCCCATTCTCTATCCACAAGAACTTTGATATTTGGCTACATAAATAATCACTTAGCAGCACTTAGCCAAAAATCCAATCAAAACACTAGTTGAGCCAACATTATAGATTTCCATCCTCTAAAAATCAAGCTCAAACCAAAATCATTCCCTTACCAAATGTATTAGTCTACGGGAATGGTGAATAGGCTAATCATCAACTCCACATATGATTACTCTGGAAATGGGGACATGACATATTTGGCATTATTGGCACATGTATGTTCGCTGCTATATTTGTTTTGTATATCAGAAAAATAAATCAGAATTCTAGGGCAGATCCGGTTAGGGATTTTACATACATAAACATGCCAATGCCATCATTTACATTTTTCTACAGGCAGGGAGAAGGGGGGAAACCTTTCCTACGAGTATAGGAGGTACATCATGTGCTGCATGCTGCTTCTAAACAAATTTGTTCACCAGACAACTTTTTTCAGATAACAGATGGTGAAATTCTTTCTTTATTCACACCTCAAGTTTCTTGGGTTAGGTGTTGTATCTTCCTTGAAAATACTACATTCCTTAGGTTCATATTTTCAAGGAAGATATAAAAGATAAAAGGCTGTTTTTTAGGTCACAACCAAGCCAAATGCCAATTGGTATGAAACCTCCCTGGTGGATGCTGATAAGGGAATTTTTCTTCATTGACCTTAAATGTTACTCATAATTTATAATCCTAGGTTTGGAGCTCATGACCAAGCCTGGGAGCAACCCAAATCTTGCCAATGCACCACCCGAAGTACTCATGATTCTTTGGATATCAACAAAAGAAAGCATTTTCTGTGAGATCCTTGTAGATATTGTCAAAGGAAATGCATATGAACATTTATTCGTACAGAATCGTTACTTTTCTTGATGGTAAAGACTAAATCTTGTAGTGAATTTCTTAGTGTTAAACATGATTTATGCAGACAATGGATCCTTCTCTTCTCTGAACAAAATTGACTATTCAGAATAACATGAGTTCAGTAAAAAGAATAGAAGTGCCTAAATTTTGTACTACTTTTTGTGTAAAATTGGATTTGCTGCACATCGTGAAGCTAGCTCTCTGAACTCTTTCACCTTCATCAGTGTCTTTTCAGCTCTATGAAAGAAAATAAATTATTTGACAAAATTGATTAAATGCAGAGTTAAATACTGGCTTTGTAGGCATAAAATCGCTAAAATACTTCTTGTTTTTAAATCTTGATTTTTCTCTGCTCAGGGTCTTAATGCAACGTTGACTATACAAGTAGATGGACCTGATAGAAGAGGTCATGACCAAATAAAAGAAATGAAGCTTCGCTTGCATCCTGATCTGGGGGAAACTCTTTCACTTTTGTGCAAGGACCCTAAAACAACAATTGTTGTTATAAGTGGAAGTGAGAGAAGTGTATTAGATGAGGTATAAAATTATCTACTATCCTTTCAGAACACTTCAAATATTTTCCTACTTCATGCTTACTAGATATATTTGTTTAGTAGAATTTTGGAGAATTCGACATGTGGTTGGCAGCAGAAAATGGCATGTTTTTGCGACCTACAAAGGGAGACTGGATGACCACAATGCCAGAATATCTTAATATGGATTGGATGGAAAGTGTGAAGGTATGTCCTTGTCATTAAATCTTATAGTAAGCTTCTCAAACAGGTTACTACTTTTTTCTTTTCACTAAGTATTTATTCAAAAACATTTAAGAGAATTGAGCATGTTGCAAACAAAATACTTCTTAATAGAGTTTGAGCTGTTTATTGACCACAAGAAATTAAAAATGTTCATTTCCAGAAGTGAAGCCTAATTTTATATAAAAATTGAATTGTCCAAGGACAGTATCTATGCTGAATTTCTCCTCCACATAACTGAGGTTTTACTTTATGCAGCTTGTTTTTGATTATTTCAAAGAAAGGACTCCTCGATCATATGTTGAAGTTCGAGAAACTTCTTTGGTTTGGAACTATAAGTATGCTGGTACTTATTCTATATTTTATTATGTGTGTTATTTCATTTCCGAATAAACATGAAATGATGCTATATGGCATTTTTGTCTCTTGTACAACTTGAAGATTCTCTTGTTTATTACATGATCTCAGACTAGTAGTTATGACTTGCAGATGTTGAATTTGGTAGAGTGCAAGCACGCCATATGCTACAACATTTATGGACTGGTCCTATTTCAAATGCTGCTGTTGATGTTGTTCAAGGTAGTAGGTCTGTTGAGGTTCGTCCTGTTGGTGTCTCGAAGGTAAACTTTTGGTAATTTGACCTTAAAGATCAATACAAGCTCATTGCTCCTTATAAATGGTTTTTGGTTTATATTACAAGACAATGTTTTCTGCAGATTTTTTTTATTATAAAATATTACTAAATAAGTTCAATCTTTAGTTGCAATGTCAGTAGGTATGATTTGAGGTCCACAAAGTTAGTTGCAGCTTCAAGTTACCAAGTACAATTTTTCTTAACTATGTATTTCATCATCCAAAAATGTTGCCTTTGTATGTTTTAAAGAGCAGATAAGCTTTTGCCCATTCCTACATCATGAAAATCTAAGAAACCGGGTTCTTCCCTTTACCTTGCTGTGCCCGTCTGGGTACGGATCAGGTACGGGTGTGGGGATGGGACGGTGGGCGATACACTGTGGGTTCTTGCCTGGGCGTATCCATGTGAAAGTCGACCAAAAAGATGCCATGGGTGTTGTTATCCAAGTGTTGAAAGCTCATTTTGTCATCAGTCCCGCACCCTCATTTTCTCTGCACCGACACACACAGACTTTCTCTACAGCGCGCTCGAACGTCGACGTTTGATAAATCATTTTGTATCAACATTCAACAAATAAGTGAATTATGAATATTTTCTTTTTAAAATTATGAAGTATTTAATTATTTTGTTTGTTGACAATTATGAGTATTAGTATTTTAAAAATTATTAATATATATTAATATAAAATTATGAATTATAATTATAGAACATATTAGTATTTTTATAATTTTTAATATATAAAATTATAAATTATAATTATATATTATGTAATAATATAATATATTATAGTTATCTATATAATGTTATAAATTATATTTTATATTTTATAAATATAATTATAAATTTTATATATATATATGTTGTCGTACTATACCCGGGCAAAAAAATTGTCGTATCCACATACCCAAACCTTGAACTCTTACTTGTCCACATACCAGGATCGACAACTTAGATGAAAATGATCACTCTTAATCATAATTGTTTTCTTGAATATTTTACTTACTATAGTACTTAGGAACAAAGGTTACAGAAGAGCTGTTGGTGCACCCAAATTTCCATGGTAGGTCATTTGTCAGTTGTTTCCATTGGATATTGCTCATAGCAATGATACTAGCAGCCAGGAGTGTGTATCTTTGGCTCAAGTAGTACTAAAGTGCATCTTAATGGACCATGGAGTGTGATCTGAAACATTGATGAAAAATAAAATATAGAGTTTTTTTTCCAGAAGCTTTTAACTTGATTTCATGGACTGTGAAAACCTTATGTTCATTATTATAGAATGTTTGAAAAGATTAGCTTTTTTTCTCACCCAACCAAATAGAATGTTTTCCCATGTAGCCTGTTGAGTGGCTAAGTTTAGTGCAATGCAAGTATCTAAGAAGGCATAGATAAATAAGAGAAGAAGCCAATATGAAGAAGTGAAGAAGCTGGAGTACAAGCATTGATCTATAGCCCAAGGGTGCTTAAGGGTAACCATACTCAAACTGGTTGAAATGTGTTATGAATGGAAGCAAATTACAAAAAATGATAAGAGTCCAAAATATTACTCAGTGCATTAGAAAACAAGGATGGTTCCAAGGAGAAAAGGTGCCATGTAAGAATTGTAAACTGCAAAATTTCTATACAGTATTAAGAGGTTGAATGTGTTAGATGATGTCTATCTACTATTACCCTGCTATCAATCTATCCATCAATCATAAATAGTAATCAAGTACATTAATAGACAAAAGTGGAAGACAAAGGGATGCCTTGGAAGCTAAAAAACACAACTATTCATTTTCAGTCAGCTTATTCCTCTGTTTTTGTTGTTTTCCACAAACGTTGCAGAATAGTTGTGTAGAACAAGGTTGATGTAAGATTCCTAACCAGAGCTGCCCTAAAATTCTGATTTTCTGCTCTAATTTTCTGATTTCTTTTTCTACTCAAACCCTAATCTGAATTCTGTTTTTTATTTCTGAAGTAAACATAATCATGGGCAGCGAATATACATGTGCCAAACACTCAAATAATCATGCCAAACATGTGTGCTTATCAAACATGAATCCAACCATGAAATACAACCATCCAAATGCCAAACATGTGACAAATAAATCTGATTTCTGAATGTAGAAGTTTGCTGCTACAAATCTGAATATTCTAAATTGAGTTTACAATAAATTCATGGGCTTAAACATGCCAAACATAGCCCAGATTTCTGCTCATATAATCAGACATAAAATAGGTTTATACATACCACAAAATGGCGAAAATGACATCAAACATCAAACCCTAGATGGGCGAATCCTTCGTGGCAAGCGCTTAGGGTTTGCTGCTCCAAAATTGTGAAATCACCCTCCTTGAGAAGTGGTGCTCAGCCTAGGGAAGAAACCCTAGCATGCAATCTTTGTCCAAATCCCTCCAAAATGGGCACTCAAATCTGCTCCAAAGAATATGCTTTAAATGCCCAAGAACTTCTCCAAATCTCCAATGAAGTGCAAGTGTGAACTCTGTATGAATTCACCTCCAAGATGGAATTGGATTTTCGTTCAATCCACCAAATATTCCTAAGGGTTTTTGTCCTTGGAATTGCTGAACTGAAAGTGCAGCCAAGAGTAAAAACTCCAATGAATAAATCAGATGTGAATGAATGATGAAATGACCTCCAAATGCCCTCATTTTATAACCAACATTTGCCCAATTCAACCCTAGCCGACCTCCTTTTGGCACTTTTATTTTTATTTTCATTTTCTTTTTCTCCACCTGGCCGACCTCCATGGGCTCTCCTTTTATTTTATTTTATTCTTTTTTTTATTCTCCTCCATAGGTCGCTCACCTTCTTAGCAATTTTCTTTATTTCATTTTATTTCACCAAGTGGCTCACAAAAATATTAGGTCATTTCACATCTCAAATTTGCCCATTAAAATTAGTTAAATATAAATAATCCTAAATAATTAGGATTACTTAGTATTTAACCAATTAGGTTATTCCCTTGCTCTTCTGGCTTGGCCTACGGGAATAGAATAGGCTAACCGACTCCGTTATGTGATCACTCGGAAAAAGGGGACATTACAGTCCTCCCTTCTTGGAATTGCTTGCCCTCAAGCAATTGCAAACCTAGATGCTGCAAAATCTGTTCACCTTCCCATGTGGCATCCTCAAGTGACAAGTTTCTCCATCGAATCAAATACTTCCTGATCACCCGACTCCTAAATTTTTGCTCCCTAATATCCAATATAGCATCAGGAACAAGTATCAATTTCCCCTCCTCATCCAAGGGTGGAAGCTCTAGAGAAGATGTATTGTGTTGCTCAATTGCCCTTTTGAGGCAAGATACATGAAATACATTATGAATTTGGCTACCCTCCAGCAACTCCAACTCATATGTAACCTCTCCAACTCTACTCTCAATCCTGTAAGGGCCGTAGAAGTGAGGCTTCAGCTTTCTTGCACCGTTCCTCAATGCAGTTTGTCTATATGGTTGTAGGCAAAAGAAAACCAAATCACCAACCTCAAATGTCTTGTGCATGTCCTGGCTATCCCGCATCAACTCTCTAGCTCTGGGAGCTCTGCTGTCATCAAATGCTAAGTATACAAAAGACATAGCGTCATAACCATACAAGGCTCGAATGTCCCATGCCTATCGATATGTGATAGGTGGTATTATAACAATGCTCTCCTAAGTACAACCACTTGATCCAAGCCTTCCGCTGCTCCACTCTGATACAACTGTCATCCAACCAAACATTGTGAAGCAACCCATCAAGTTTCCGCTGCTCCACTCTGATACAAATGTCATCCAACAAATCATTGTGAAGCAATCCACCAATCATACAAATGCCTAGATCCCAAATTATTGTCTCATCATATAAATTGAAAATGAAGGGATAAGTGTCTCTTATCAAGTCACCATCACAAGCTATCCATCTAAATCTGAATTGTTTCATTTGAAAGGTGTTCATCATGTGTGCATAACCAAATACGCATATCCTCTCTAAACTGTTGGTACAAATAAGGACAGCACTAGTAAAACTGAAAATCAGATCCATAATCATCTTGGGAATGCTTCTGCTGTCATAAACTGATAAGATCTCATCACCATTCAACCTCCAAGTGTTATAGTGACAATCCCATGCACACAATTCCATGCAATCAGTAGCAATCATCAATGTAAAGTATGAAAATTTTATAACCAACATTATAAAACAGCCACCAAACATCAATGTGTAAGGTGGAAACCATTGAACCGAATCTGAACTTTCTTCCACAACTCGCTGCATACTGATATTTTGCCCATTCATCAATCTTAAAGTTTGGGATACCCGATCATTGGTTATCAATGGATGAAGAGCAGCCGATTCAAGGTTGGAACCTATCAATGTTTCATTTGATAACCATCTCAAAGGTGTAATGACAATGACAAACCATACATTATCAAATTGTAGTATCTTCCTTAAAGGCCGCCCCTTAGTTTCCATAATCAGCTCTCTAAGCATATGTATACCAAGCAAATTCAACATTCTATCTAGAGCCATGATATCAAGATCTTTGCATACCTTGTGTCCTTCCAATGTGATCATGAGTAGTGACGGTTTCATGAAACAAAGAATAGCAAACCCACTATTTAATGTCATACCTTGTATGTAGCTTGGATCCACAAACATTCTCTGATGCTTAACCATAAAATATTGGAGATCAACAAGATAATGCCTCTTACCAATGTCATTCAAATGGAACACTTCTATCACCTTATGATTATCAAAATCATGTGAAGATAATGGATTGCTGTTCATAATATTTTCTTCATACCTTTTGATGGCGTCATTATAGATCTCATGCACACCTTCTAGATACTCATCATTATTGGTTGATCCAAAAGTTATATCATGTTGAAATCTGCATACATCACCTGTTCTAGCACCTATCCCATAGCTGAAAACTGCATCTTCATGTAAAAATTGGTCCTCCAAACTCACGAGCTCACACTCGATGTACTTCCCCATCACTATCAGCATATTGAATCTCCATGGTACGAGGAATGCTGGAACCATTATGCGAGACTTCAACCTTATGGATTTCAGCAATGCCTTCAACTATTTGCCTAATCTTCATGATCTTTATATTAGATCCTTGTTCCATAGGTGTGGCTGCCATAGATGACTGATTTTCTGATTTGTATGATGAAAAGTGAGCCAAGCTTAGCTCTAGGCAAAGTTCATCAATTGGATTTTCTGATTCTTGGAGGGCCATTTGAGAACTCTTCAAGGAATCCTTAGTAGTCTTATGCTCAAGGGTAAGCTTATCAACTTCTTCTTTTCCTCTCAATGCATCATAATATATTTTATCAAGCTTGAAGAGATGATCTCTATTTGAAAGTAGATGTAAATAATTTGGTTTCATTGCCACCAAAGCTTCTTTGAGTACTTGCAAATCTGCAAGAGAAAGTTCTCCTTCAATTCCTCTTTGTCTCCTCTCAAGTTGAACCTTCCAAAAATGATTTTCAAGCATCTTGTGAGTGTTATCAAAATGTGTTAAGGCTGCAACAATCATATCTTCATTGACCTTCTATTGGTTCTCCAAATGATGTGATTCATGGGGCCTATGATTAAAATCATCTTCATATAATGAATTTTCTGATTTGTCTTCAAAATCATGCCTTTCAAAATCAGCTACCTCCATGACATCCTCTTCACATAATTCATGTTTTGAAGCTAGGACAGCATTATGCTCAATCAAAGAATCATCCTCATAATAGTATGGTGTCAAAACACAAGTAGACTCATTGAGTTCTCTCTGAATCAAATCTGAATCAAATAATTTTGGATTACCAAGAATGTTCTTCCCCACACATTCTTCAACATACTCTTCTTCAACTGATGTGTACCTATCATTATTTGTTGGTCCACAAAGTGTATGCACAACGTCCTCTTCCTTGACCATAAATTGAGCCTTCAAATCTTGCCATGCTAAAGGTCTTTCATCATAGTAACTTTGTTCATCACATAATAAATTTTCAATATTACTCACAAATTGATTCCTTGCAACTATTATGTAGAGATGGTGAGACAATGCTATGCTCAAGTAATGGATCATCAAGAGAAATCATACCTTCATATGGCTGATCAATAATTGTTGATTTGACAAACTCCATATCAGCATACCCTTCAACCTCGTCGTTGTCATGAAGACTCGTATACTCCTCACTTGTGGATGCATGAAGTGATTCTTGACTGTCCATATCATCACCCTACGATTCATCTTCTTTATTGTTTCCACATGTATGACTAGGTGTCCAAACTTCGTGGCATGTTAAGCAACGTTGTTCTCTCCTCAACTGATTTTTTCTCTTCTTAGGATCATCTGTAGGCTGCACATCACAAGGAAGCAATTCTTTTTTCTTCTCTTTCTTCTTTTCTTCTTTTTTCTCAATGATCTCTTCGACAACTTCTGATTTTTCTTCTTCCCTTTTTAATTTTCTGATGTAGTTATATAGCTCAACTCCTTATAAAGGCACTTTTAGGGCAACCCTTGAGAGAATAAAATACTAATTTCCACTTTTTCCATATTCTCCTCAAAATAATAAAAATAAACTTTTTATTATGTGCAGAAGTCCCTTTTTGTCCCCTTGAGCCTTGCGCCACTTAACCGCACAACTTAAAGTCACTTTTTATTAAATAATTAAATAAGCTGTCAAATGGAAAATATAAAGTAAAGTTACTTTTTGACAACTTATAATAATTATTTAATCTATTTTCCCTTCATCCAACCAATTAGCCTACGGGAAAACTTAGGAAAATAGGCTAATGTTCATCAAACCGCTCACGAACGAGAAGGGGACATTACAAAATGTAACCATTATCTAAATGGGTATGATGCTAAAGAAATTCCTCCAACTTTTCAATATAAATGCTAAATAATGTTAGTGAGCGAGGACATCCCTTGCTTGACCCAAATGGTACTCTTCACAAAGTCGGAGAAATTGTGAGAAGTACGGAACTACCCAATAACTATCTCATAAAGTCTCCAAGTGATGGTAATCAAAATCTATCTCTCAACTTTTGGAAAAGGAGGCATCTCGAAACTGAGCCAAAGGCCTTTGTGAAGTTAACAAAATAGCAAAAAACTTTAGAAGACTTGTGATGAGAGTGTAAAGATGTGGTCAATATTCTAGAAATCCCTTCTGAAACTAGCCTGCCCCTTAGCTCTAATATTATTCCTTTCCAAGTGCCCTAACAACTACATATCCAACACCATGGCATAAAGTTTGGCAAAAGTATACCCAATAATAAGGGTCCTACAATTGCTAGGGATAGAGAGATCCCTAGACTTATGAATAGGGTGAATCATGCGCTAGGACCAAGATTGAGGAAAACTTGAACACAACACCACATTAAGAGTGTGGCAAGGGGAAATGCAAGGGAATCCACACCATATTTGATGAATTTAACTTTGAGACTTTCGCAATCAGTTGCCTTGCTGGTGCATAGCTTAAAAATAGCTCTCTTGACAGAAATAGTGGAGAAGACAAAGGAGGGTGGTGGATGAATGGGTACATTGATACCAGGATGGTCAGGAACATCATAGAGGGAACTAGCATAGACCCATGCAGCAAGGGTGATGTCGGAAACATGTCAAAAGATGCATAAGTGATGAGGAATGTGCTTCATGATGTAAGCATCAATGTGAAAATGTTAAAAAGTTCTCATAAGTGACAAAGTGAACTAATTAGAATGAAAAAGTGCACATGGACTTGAGGAACATGCCTTTGCATGGAAGAAGCCAAGTTTCACCTCAAAACATAGAAAGATTCCATTAAGAAGGTTTCCTAGTAGATAGTTTTCTGTTTTTAGGTTTCCTAGGATCAACACTTGCTTCCATTCTTCCAACACCTATGGCAAAGTTTCATAAACCAAGTTCACATATTTGACATAAGGTAATGAGGGTTTCGAAGGAAAACATTGGAAAATTATCATTTCCTTCACTCTTCATTCAAAGTGCTTCAAGGTTAATGGTCTGATGATTCAACAATAGAAGTCATGTGAAGTGTTTATCAAGCTAGGACCAAGGTTGGATTGTCAAGGTTTCATATTCAATGTCTAGGGTTTTTAGATCTAAGTCACCAAGATGGTTTAGTGAGTTGTTAGTTTCAATTTTTTTTAGAGGATCTACCATGGCCAAAATGAGTAAGCTACATCAGAATCGCTGTTAGGAGCAAACTACCAAATTGACTATTTCTAGTCCATGCTATTTTTAGCTAGGACAATTTTTAGTCGTCACTATTTTTGGGAGAATTATTTCAAGATGTTTTTCTAGAATATCTATTTAGAGACATCCTATTTATAGATGACCACCTAGAAGTTCTATTTATAGAGATATATGTTCTTGTCAAAAATCTATTTGAAGATTTCTAATTTAGTTGATGTATTTGGTGACAAATTTGTATTTTGAGCTTGCTTTAATTGCAAGCAAGTTATTCTTAGCATAGAACTACAGTTGCTTTTTATTTATTTTTAGAGGCACAATTTTGTAAACACTCATAAGTGCTCTTGGCACTTAGATTGGAGGGAATAGTGTAATATCCCACCCCCTTTGTGTTTTTTGATGTTTAGTTGACCTGATGCGTTTTGGGTTTTTTTCATTTTTGACATAAAAACATGCATGTGCATATATTCGAAAATACAGTGAAATAGAAATACCCAGATGCTTATATTTGATGTAAATGTTACAAAGCATAAAGGAACAACACCCATAAGAAATATATTCAAAATAACTAGGGTTTCAACATACCCAGTTTGCTGTCCAAATATCACAAGGCTAGAAATGAAGGTACAACAGTTATGTCATATGAATCCACTCTAAATACATGGAAAACTCAGATTTATCACTCAGCTCAGCGAGATACATCCAAATACAGAGAAGAATCGCCCTTATTGAGGCCACACAATAACACCAAACTCAACGTAGCTGATATATATGCTGACCCAAGACCCTATGCTGCTGGTACGACCTGTGTATTCAGGCACAACAATGAAATATCACACATAAACCCTCCTTAGCTGATTGTATTCTTCTGTGGTGTCAGTTACAGGACCAACGCCCAGTTGGAAATGTAAAAACCAGTTCAAAACCCAAGAAAGAAACACTATATTCTCTGCTGCAGGGTACAGCCCTGACTAGACAGGGTACGACCTGTATAAGGGATCAAAATGGCACTAAATCTCCTCCAAATCGCTGTCTAGGACTTCCAATAAGTTCTCCAATGTCCTTCCATAATTATCATAACAAATACTTGAAGATATCCCCATGAAAACTCCTCCTCGACAACTCTTGATTGCAATGAAGCTCAAATGGTGACCCCTGGAATGAAGCCACTCCAATAACACCTTGGGAGTGTCTTTCAACCTTGCAGATGCTCTCAACAATGGAGGTTTTCGTCTCCAATGTAGCTGGTTCGGAACCCTTCCTCACAAGCAAAACTCAGACTTAGAAAATAAAATGTCAAAGTGAATGAATGAAATGAAGTTTAACTTTTCTCTTTTATTTCCCTTCCTTCAACGCCCTCTTTTTGGGAATTACAATATTTTACTTTATTATTTCTCCTTATGTCTTGGGCGCCCAAAATAAAGTGACTTTATGAACTTAAAATATATCATAAAGTTCACAATATATTATAAAGTCACTTAATAATAATTAACATGTTAAGTTATATATTTAATTTAACTTAACAATGTCGATTATTAAAATATTAATTCAAACGGTCTCCTCTGGCCTCTGTAGTACTGCATAGCTGGCCAATGAAATGTTGACATGATTTCTAGGCTGTTGCATTGACTTGCTCGGAGTCCCGTGAGCCCTTGCTATAAAGAGTAAGTTTGGCCAAATGGCCCAAACTCACTCTAGAAAAAGCCAACTGGCAACTCCCATCACAAGGAATCCATCTCATTATTCTGAAAGTGTTGTTTGAGCTCGGATGCCACGTCACCATGGGTCCCCAAACCACACTCACTAGTCTACGGGAACCTGTGTAATAGACTAGCCCAATGAACAAGCGCTGACTTAGGAAGGGGACATTACAGTTTGCCCTCCCCAAAATTGCTTGCCCACAAGCAATTTCAACTCCGGATGCTGAAGAATTTGTGCACTCTCCCAAGTAGCATCCTCCACCGGCAAATTCTTTCACTTAACAAAACATTCCCTGATAATTCTCTTCTGCAGGGTGCACTCTCTGGTGTCAATGATAGCCTCAGGGATAAGAATCAATTTACCCTCCTCATCCAATGGAGGTAACTCAATGGAAGGTATCACATTGTGTCCCAATGCCTTTTTGAGGCGAGATACATGGAACACATTATGCACTTTGCTTCCCACCGGTAACTCCAACTCATATGCCACTTTTCATATTCTTCTGGATACCCTGAAAGGTCCATAGTATCGTGGCTTGAGCTTCTCTGCACCACTCCTCTTGAGAGTGGACTGTCTATATGGCTGCAGCATCAAATAGACCATGTCACCTACCTCAAAAGAACATTGAACTTTGTGCTGATCTGCATATTGCTTCTGCTGATTCTGCGCCTTTTGGACATTCTCCTTCAAAGATTTCAGAATGTCCCGGCTCTCCTGCAGTAAATCTTGGCCTTAGGTACTCTACTGTCCCCGAAAAACAAATCCAGGAAATTGTGCGCCTAATACCCGTAGAGGGCCATGAAAAGTGACATCTAAATGGACATGTGGTAAGTAGTGTTATAGCAATACTCTCCCAGGTGTAACCACTTAGGCCATGCCTTCTGCTGCCCTTCAATGTAGTTACGGAAGTATCCTTCCACCCACTTGTTGACGATCTCTGTCTACCCATCTGTTTGTGGATGGTAACTCGTGCTGGGAGTGAGTTTAGTCCCACTCAACTTGAATAGCTCCTGCTAGAAGTGACTCATAAACTTGTTATCTCTGTCACTGACTATACTCTTGGGTAGCCCATGCAACCCAAATGCCTCTTTGAAAGATAGATCCGCGATTTGTGTTGCTGTGAATGTGGCTGAAATTGCAAAGACATGAGCGAATTTTGTCAACCTATCAACCACAACAAAGATACAGTCCCTCCCTTTGGCCTTGGGCAAGCCCGTGATAAAATCCATAGAAATGCATTCCCATTTTTGATTAGGAATCAATAAACCAACTGGAAAAGAATGTTCCTGTTTGTTTTGCTGGCAAGTGGGGCATTCTCTGACGTATTGCAATACATCTGATTTGAGCCCTTTCCATGTGAAACACTCTCGGATTTGCCTATAAGTTTTGAAGTATCCCAGGTGACCAGTTGTAGGTACATCATGGAAAGCCCTCATTACCTTCTTCTTTAGGCCCGATCCTGGTACTAGTAAGATCCTTCCCTTGTAAATGATCAAGTCATTTACAATTGTGTACCTGTTGTCCTGAAGGGTACCATCAATGATCCCTGTGGCCCATTTGTCCTTAGCATAATCTGCTGATATCCACTCTCACCAATCAGCTGTAATCTCACCTAATGAACACAGGTGAGGTCTCTGTGAGAGTGCATCAACCACCACATTCTTCTTTCCTTTGACATAAACTATGTCAAATTCGTAGGCTTGCAATTTGCTCACCCACTTCTGCTTTCTGTCGTTGAGGTCACGCTGATTTAGGAAATGTCTAAGGCTATTATGGTTTGTTTTAACCACGAATTTGCTGCCCACTAAGTACTGCTTGAATTTAGCCAAAGCATGCATTATGGCTAACATTTCCTTATTGTATATGCTATAACCTCGCTTGGCACCCCGGAGTTTTTTTCTCTCAAAAGCAATCGAGTGCTTATCCTGCATCAAAACAACTCTTATGCCTTCTCCTGAGGCATAACACTCAAGCTCGAAAGGCTTGGTGAAATTTGGAATGGCCAAGACTGGGCAAAAACTCATGATCTACTTAAACCTGTCAAAACACTGTTGTGCCTCATCCGACCAAGAAAATGCCCCCTTCTTCGTCAAGTTTGTTAGAGCTGTTGCACTCTGTGAAAACTCCTTGACGAACCGGCAGTAGAACCCACATAACCCGAAGAATCCCTTGAGCTGTGAGAGATTCGTAGGTGGTGGCCAATCCACAATTGCCCTGATCTTCTCAGGGTCTACTCTAACACCTTCGGGACTGATGATGTGACCCAAATAGAGGAGCTCG
Source organism: Cunninghamia lanceolata (assembly GCA_027924645.1). NCBI lineage: Eukaryota > Viridiplantae > Streptophyta > Pinopsida > Cupressales > Cupressaceae > Cunninghamia > Cunninghamia lanceolata. Next base: position 14,138,223 of record BSBN01001567.1, on the reverse strand, counting down.
GTCATGCCAAATTCACACTTCGACTCCTTGGCATATAGAGACTCCCTCTCAAGAATGCTTAGTACCTCCTCAATGTGTTGGAGGTGCTCCTCCCATGTCCTGCTAAAAATCAATATATCATCAAAGAATATGAGGACAAATTTCTTCGGTTGCTCTCTGAAGACCCTGTTCATGCAGGACTGGAAAGTGGCAGGTGCATTGGTTAAGCCGAAAGGCATAACCAGAAGGTCAAAATGCCCACAGTGGCATCAGAAAGTTGTCTTCTTCACATCCTCCTCTCTCACTCGAATATGATGGTAACCAGATCTCAAATCGATCTTGGAGAAGTAGCATGCCCCATGTAGCTCATCAATGAGCTCATCTATCCACGGAATGGGGTACCTGTTCTTAATTGTTTTCTTATTAAGAGCCCGACAATCTATACACATTCTCAAAGTGCCATCCTTCTTTTTTACCAATACAACTGCGGAGGCAAACAGACTCTTGCTGGGACGAATGTGCCCCATCTCGAGAAGCTCCTTGATTGTCTTCTCGATCTCATCCTTCAGTCTCTTAGGATGTCTATAGGGAGTGATGATCACAGGCTTAGCTCCCTCCTCTAGCTTGATCACATGCTTAATGCCTCTATTAGGGGGCCTCCCTAGGGGTATATTACTGAACACCTTGGTGTGCTTAGTAATCAACTTCTGGATATCTAGATGATAGCTCTACTTGGACTGCTCTGCAACTATAGGCATAACCACACACTCCGTTGCCCATTCCACCTATTCATGCCTAAGCAATTTCTTCATCCTCCTGAATGATACAACTTTAAGTCCACCATTTGACATCCCCTTGAGCACATGCTTCCGACCCTCTACCTTGAATTTCATCTCCATAGCTCACAAATTGAGGTAGAACTTACCTATTGCATGAAGCCACTTCATGTAAGGACCATGTTCATGTCTCCCACTCAGACCACATAGTATTCTGCCTGGAACTCATAGTCACTTAACTTAATAGTTAAGTTTGGGATTCTCCTCTTGCAGGGAATTACAAAGCCATTTGCAACTCTGACTTTGAACCCCTCGGACGCCTCAGTCTTGAGTCCTCTTCTTGCCACCAAACCCTCATCAATGAAGTTATGAGTAGCACCTGTGTCAAGTAATGTGGTCACTCTTTGTCCTTCCAAGACTCCCCAAATCCTGAAAGAACCTTCTTTCTGAATAGTAGAAAGATGGGTTGTAGGTATGTCATCATCTTGTGTACCCTGCATCTCTTCTACTGCACTCTCTACATCACTATCCTCCCGATCACTTTGTTGTTCTGATTGTTCTGAAGTTGTCTCCTCGGCAGAATAGTACTCCAATTGTCTTGCTTGCCCGTTAATTGGGCACTTATGATTAGGGTCCCATGGCCCCTTGCATTTGAAACACAATTTTTTCCTCCTTTATTCGTTCAATGCATCATCATCAAGATGAGGAGCTGGTTTCTTTTGTGGGATGGTGTCTTGCTGATGTGAAAAACTCTTATCCTTCTTTGGAGGAAAGTATTTGGAGAGAAACTTATTTCTTGGGACAACAAACTCCATGCTCCGTGCTTTCTTGCCTATAATGCCGGTGGGTCAAATGCTTTAACCCATCCACAAAGTGGTTCCATTAGTCTTTCAGTGAATAGGACTATAAGTCTCCTCTCTGATATGCTAGGAACCATCACACTGAGTCTCTAGAACTCTGAAATGTAAACCTCAAGTGACCCGTATTGTTTAAGCTGAGCTAACTCTCTGAACTGCAGTTCTGGGTTCTTGGTATCAAATCTCTCGATGAGTTGGTTTGTGAACTCATCATATGTGGTGATGAGATTATGGCCCAAAGTGACCAACCCATGATACCACCAGTCATGAGCTAAACCGTCAAGATGTATGGTGGCGAAGTTTAGAGCTTCATCCTCCGGCATAGGCTTAAGTGTCAAGTAATTATCCAACTTCTGTACCCATGCTCTGGCTGATATCTTGCCACTACCATCAAAGCGATCCATAAGAACTTTGCTCAAGGCATGCTGACAGTCTCTGTTAGCTCTGTGTGCCCTGTGATCTCTACCACCCATAGCTCCCCTCTGCCTCCTCTGGTTCATGAACTACTCAAATGTCAACATATATTTGATATCTGGAGGAAGGCTCATGTATTCTGCATGTTGTATCCTAACATCATCCGCCATGGGAATATGTACCTTTGGCTCCGGATTAACTGGTGCCTCCTCTTTACGTGGGAAGGTAGGCTAAAGAGGTCTCAAAACCAATCTTGTGGTAGTTCTAGTGCCTTGACCACTACCCTGAGCTGCATGCCGATGATTGCCATTGTTTGAATCACTGCCCTCACCATTGTGTGTTGTATGTGGTTGTGTTGTTGGAATTCCCTGGTTCATTTTTCCAAGTAGCTGGGACATCATATCCAGCATCATATCGAACCTCCAATTTGTTCCGGTGTTAGGACTTTCCGGTTGTTCCGGTCCTTTGTTTCTGTCCTCCATGTGACCTGTTATGCTATCATTATCACTAGAGGAGTTTCTGTGCATACCCAGAATACCCGATACTGTTTCACCTTCTGGAATCGGTGGTGGCTGCCACTACTATGTATCTCTAGTATAAACCCACTTCCACTCACTCATAAAAACTTATCAACACAGGCTAGCAAGATGCACCAGCTTTGATACCACTGTAATATCCCACCCCCTTGGTGTTTTCAGACGTTTAGTTGATACCTGATGCATTTTGGGTTTTTTGCATTTTGACATACACATATGCATGTACATATACTCGAAATTACAAGGAAATAGAAGTACCCAGATGCTTATATTTGTTATAAATACATTGCAAAGCAATAAGGCACAATACCCATGTGAAGAAATGGCAAAAACATAGAATGTTTCACATACCCATTAACTGAAATGGAGTTACAAGTCTGATATAGTCTGTTTCAGCATGCTGAGAGCCTCAGAAAACACTGGATATTCAATATGAAGAACAACAATACATCAATACATAGAACAACAATCTATTTTAGTGTTGGTGCCTCCATATGAAGCCTGAAACAACAAGGAACACCTCCTGAGGGACCCACAACCCCTGCTGGTCTGGTACGACCCTGAGAATTAAGGAACATCAGCAAATAGATGTTGATACCTCTGAAAATAGCTCACTAAACAGTCTCAAAGTCTCCTCAACTAAAGCGCCTAGGGAAGGGGGAAGTTATCAGCCCCAAACACCATCCAAACTCCGTCAAAAACTCAAGAAACCCTACCCATGGTGGTACGACCAAGTACAGAACAGGTACGACTAGGTACATAATAGGTACGACTTGGTGTGTGGGTCTTCAATCCACCAAACACCTGCAATGTGTTCTTCTATGTCGACCACTAATTATCATGCCAAAATCTGAATGATATATCAAAGAAATCCTCTCCACGACAATATAACTTCGTGCAATGAAGCTCAAATGGTGACCTCTGAATGAAGCCACTCCAAAACACCCTGGGAGTGTCTTTCAACCCCGCAGATGCTCTCAACAATGGAGGTTGTCGTCTCCAATGCAGTTGGTTCGAAACCCTTGCTCAAAGCAAAGCTTAGACTTAGAGAAAATATGCCAAAGTGAATGAATGAAAATGAAGTCTTTTTTCTCTTTTATGTTTCTCTCCTTTTCCCCAACGCCCTTTTTGGGATTTGAAATATTTTTACTTTTAATATTCTTTTCTTGCCTTGGGCCCCACATTAGTGACTTTATAAACTCAACATATTTCATTAAGTCCATACTATATAAGAAAGTCACTTTTAATAACAAACATATTAAGTTATATCTTTAATTTAAGTTAAATATGTCTATTATTAAAATATTAATTCAAATGGTCTCCTCAGGCCTCCGTAGTATTGCTGAGCTGCCCAATGGAATGTCGACATGATTTTCCGGACCGTTGCACCGACTCGCTCGGAGTCCCGTGAGCCCCTTCTATAAATAGTAAGTTTGGCCAAATGGCCCAAACTCACTCCAAAAAAAGCCAACTGGCAACTCCCGCCACAAGGAAACCATCTCATCACTCTGAATGTGTTGTCTGAGCTCGGATGAACCACGTGACCATGTGTCCCCTAACCACACTTAGTAGCCTTCAGGACCCTGTATAGTAGACTAGCTCGATGAACAAGGGTTGACTTAGGAAGGGGACATTACAAAGATCCTCCCCTTGTAAATGATCAAGTCATTTACAACTGTGTACCTGCTGTCCTGAATGGTACCATCAATGATCTCTGTGGCCCACTTGCCCTTAGCATAATCCGTTGATATCCACTCCCTCCAATCAGTTGTAATCTCACCTAATGAACACAAGTGAGGTCTCCGTGAGAGTGCATCAACTACCACAATCTTCTTCCCTTTGACATAAATAGGGATATCTTCAAGTATTTGTTATGATAATTATGGAAGGACATTGGAGAACTTATTACAGGTCCTAGACAGTGATTTGGAGGAGATTTGGTGCCATTTCGATCCCTTATACAGGCCGTACCCTGTCTAGTCAGGGCCGTATCGATATAATGTCCTTCGATAATTATCATAACAAATACTTGAAGATATAACCCTAGGAGTGTCTTTCAACCCTGTAGATGCTCTCAACAATGGAGGTTTTTGTCTCCATTGTAGCTTGTTCGAAAACCTTGCTCACAAGCAAAGTTCAGACTTAGAAAATAAAATGCTAAAGTGAATGAATGAAATGAAGTTTCACTTTTCTTCTTTTATTTCCCTTCCTTCAACGCCCTCTTTTTGGGAATTACAATATTTTACTTTATTATTTCTCCTTATGTCTTGGGTGCCCAAAATAAAGTGACTTTATGAACTTAAAATATATCATAAAGCTCATAATATATTATAATGTCACTTAATAATAATTAACATGTTAAGTTATATATTTAATTTAACTTAACAATGTTGATTATTAAAATATTAATTCAAATGGTCTCCTCCGGCCTCCGTAGTACCGCTGAGCTGGCCAATGAAATGTCAACATGATTCCAGACTGTTGCACCGACTCGCTCGGAGTCCCGTGAGCCCCTGCTATAAATAGTAAGTTTGGTCAAATGGCCCAAACTCACTCCAGAAAAAGCCAACTGGCAACTCCTGCCATAAGGAATCCATCTCATCACTCTGAAAGTGCTATCTGAGCTCAGATGCCACGTCACCGTGGGTCCCCAAACCACACTCACTAGTCTACGGGAACCCGTGTAATAGACTAGCCCAATGAACAAGTGCTGACTTAGGAAGGGGACATTATAAATAGAAATTTGATGCCTACTTGCTACTAAAATTATTGTTCAATCCCACTTGTGTTTTTAGTGATATTGTGAATTGAATAGAGTTTGATATTTATTGTAGGCTTTGTATTGTAGTAGTTATTGATTTTGGCTCTATGGCTTTGTATACAAATCTCCATATTTGATTTAATGTCTTGTGTGGTCAATATAATTTAATCTCTGTTGTACTCACTTTTTAGTCTCCACTTTTAGCTAGAAAGAGTGAACATTTGCTAGTTGTTTAGGTTGTTTTCTTTAAGATAAAAGACTTAAAAATCTCTCATCTTGTGTAGAAATGTTGATAAGCCTTGTGTCCTTCCTTGAGAATCAAAAGGACAAGCGTTTGTTTTAAGTTTGTTTGTATTGCATATTGAAAAACCAATTTTTTAGCGTTCTATGGTTATACTTTTGTTACAAATGTGCTTCCTCTTCTAATTCGAAGAAAGGTTTTACCTTACATGTTCCATTTTTTGTTGTCTTGCAAGGGACAAATTACTAACAATGCACATATTAATAGGAGGCCTTAGTTCATACTCTTGGTTTTTATTGAAATACAATATACCCCTCATTATTAGTTGTTAGGGGAGATTTAAGGCAATACAAGGACCATATGTTATTGGGGATATATGGAGGGAATACCTTTGTGGATTCTCTCATGTTTATTTTATCATTGGCCATGGTATCATAGCTACAAGGTTCGATGTGGTCCATTTGGAAGTATGCAAGTACCTCATCATCATTGTGATCCATCTATTTTGAAGGCATGCAAATATTCTTGGATAACCATCATAATTCATTTAATTAGAAGGTAGAAATCCTATAGTGTGTTGCTTTCATAGTTACAAGACTTGCAGTTGGCAAGTTGATTTTTTACTTGAACTCAAACTTGGCAAAGCCTCAGTAAATTGAAAAACCATGAAATATAGGGTTTTTTTAAGGATTTAAAGATATTTTTATGCACCCTTCAATAAATAATCTTTGAAAACATAATAAATTTATCAATTAGAAGCTACTTTGATCACATACACAAGTATACATCGATCAAATGAGTACAAAAGCCAATTTGAGTTGAAGGAAACACCATTTTTAAATATATAAATATTCTCAAGTGTTTTAGGTGTACAAATCTCATGGATTATGATATCCATGGCATCAAAAACAAAAATAAAAAAATGGAGTTATGAACTATGGTAGAGAGGAGCTTGTATCACTCAGCCTAGCATCACTAGCTCTATGTGGAGTTATGTGCATGTATCTTAGACAAGTTTGCAAATGTTGCTATAGCCATAGGAGCATTACTTATAGATAGGGATTGACTCGACAAACCAAAAGTATAAATGTAACTCAATTACTTGGGATTTAATTGGGAAAAAGACGAGAGAATAAAAAATGTTGCTTTTCCATCCGACATGGATCAAAATTTTTTATTTTTTATTTTTAATTTTAAAACTAGAGAAGGGGTTTGGGAGCAACAGGCCCTAGTGGGGTCGAGGGGCAGTGCTCCTTGCAGGGTCAACAAGTAGCACCCCTTGTGGGGTCTAGGGGTAGCACCACCAAGCCCAAATTACAGCCTTTGAGACCACATAGACCTTCATGGTGCATGCCATTTTTCATAATTTTATCGCTTTTAACCAAGCTCTAAGGGTCCTCCAAACCCTTCAAAAAATGCCTAACTTTCACACTTCTGGTTTGAGTGTTTTCAAATTTTTATTCTTTTTTTACTTTTATTAACACCTAGCTTGGCTGAGTCTCAATGCTAGGACTCACTGGGGTCGGCAAGTCTAGCAGACTCGATGAATCTAACTAGACCATAGTTACAAGACTCGAACTTGGCTTAGACTCGCAAAGCCGATTTTTGACCTAGACTTGGACTCAATTCTCAAACTCAACCAAGACTTGACAAATTGAAAAACCATGAAATATAGATATTTTAAGGATTTAAAACTTTTATCATGCACCCTTCAATAATTAAACTTTAAAGACACAATGAACTAATCAAATAGAAGCTACTTTGATCACATGTGCAAGTATACATCAATCGCATGAGTATAAAAGTGGATTTTAGCTGAAGGAAACAACATTTTTAAATATATAAATATCGTCAAGTGTTTTAGGCGTACAAAACTTGTGGATTATGATATCCATGGCATCAAAAACAAAAATCACAATATGAGTCATGAACTATGGTAGAAAGGAATTTGTATTGCTCAGTCCAACATTGCTAGCACTATGGGAGTCATGTGCTTGTATCTAATCAAGTCTGCAAATGCTGCTACAGCTATAGGAGCATTACTTAGGATAGGGATTGACTCAACAAATCAGAAGTATAAATGTAATTTAATTACTTGGGATTTAATTGGGAAAAAGTTGAAAGAATAAAAAAGATGTTTCTTTTCCATCCAGCATGGCCCATAATGATTTTTATTTTTTTGCTTTATAAAACTAGAGTGGGGGTTTGAGGGTAGTATGGTTGCGGGGCCAAGGAGCAGTGCCCTTGTAGGGGTCTTGGAGCAATGCCCCTCGACCCCCCTAGCACGCTCCTTGTCGCAATACAGGTCAGTTTCAAGGGCCAGAGCCCTTGCCACCAACCCCAAAATAAAGCCTTTGTGTAATGTCCCCATTTTGGGCTAAGTAATGATTTCTAGTTTGAGCTTGTTTCTATACATGGAGAACTGGAATGTTGGTTTATTTCTATAGCATGGAGAATCGGAATTTTGGCTCAACTAGTGTTTTTGTTGATTTTGGCTAAGTGTTGATAAAAGGTATTATTTTATTTAGCCAAATATTCAAGTCCTTCTAGTGGGTAGAGATTGGTACTATGGAAAATGCAATATTCAAATTTGTATTTTCACTATTTTTCTCTAGTGGAGCGACTCATGCCAAGTGGACAAGGGAAATGAAATCTTTATTTACATTTCCTATATCTATTGCTAATGCCTAGGATGAGTTGTATTTGTTTGCATAGTTGAATGTGCCATCGATTGGAGGATAGGACCTATGTAATGTGGATTGCATGGGATCATGTGCAACCGATTGGTAATTTGCATTGGGTTTTCATTGAGTAAGAAGCCACGTCTATCTAGGAGGATCGATGCACATCAAAGAGGTAGATTTGCATTGTTGCAAGTGCCAACGGCTAGGAGAGACATTCGCCCAAAGAAAAAACATGAAATTTATTTAATGAAAGGCATGTAGCTAATGTAAAGATATTCGCTCAGCTTGGTGAAGGATTTCAAATGCAAAGAATGGAAATTAAATGCAGAAATAAAGGGTTTTAAATTATCAACAGTCAAGTATGAGGTTCGGCCAGCACAAAGAAGTACTTTTGAATAAATAAAAATATTTCATTCTCTTAGAGAGGTCGCCGCCCAAGACAAGACAAAATATTGTTATTATTTTATTAAATGCCTCTCAATTGGATCGCTGCTCAAGGAGGTAAAGCATTTAAAATTGTTAAAAAACAGTTATAAGAGGTTAGGTGGTTGGATTTGGAGGAGAATGCATTCAATAAAATCAAGGTTTGTTTTAAATGATAAACTCCAACTTGCAAAGACATTTAAAATGATTCAAAAAGGAGAATTTCCATTGGTGGAATCCAAATTACTAGTAAAATGGAGCTATGTGGATCGACCCATCCTTGAGAAGGATAAATAGAGGAGTTCCACCATCATTTTACAACTATTGATCTTTGGTAAGCTTTCATATTGTTCGTTTATTGCTGGATATTGCATTTTCTAGTAGTTTTCTCAAGGTGATGCTTCCTTGAGTGTTGTGGTGATGTTCCCACGACAAATTGTGAGGTGTTATCATTCAGATTTCACCATTTGTGTGTGAATTGTAGGTTAATTTGAGGAGTTTGAAGAGACATTTCATGTCATATGAAACCCTTGGTGATTGTGGAGTTGAGCCAAGGTAGCTGAACTGAGTTTTAGAGTGATTTGTATGGTTTTTTGGCATATTTGCATTGACTGATTTTTATGACAGTCAGCTGATATATTCATCTACAGGCTTTTATAGCTTGTTTTCATGAAGGTGATTGAAGATTGACATCATTACAAGACAATACAAGACAATATCTTCATCTAGGAGTCAATCGCTTGCTTGGGAAGTGTTTGTTGAAGGATTTTGTCATCTTTTGGATTGCTGAGTTAAAACAGTCCTTACTGCCGCTGCAACAGTGAAATTACAGTCATATTCAGTCAATGTTACAGCCTATTTCAAAGGTCCAATCAAGCTGACTCGAAGTGTTGAACATTCTAGAGGGTTTTGTTATTAATTCTATGCAAGATTTGATCCATTGCATGTATTTTTGTACATATAATAAGGTCTGATATAAAATCAGACTGTGACTCTAATAATTTCCAGCCATTGGACATCTGAATATCTTTCATTTGAAGGTTTCAATAAAGTATGCTATTTGAGGGTTTGATGCTTCACTTGTTTATTGTTCATATTTGATGTTTATGTGGTGAATTGATGCAAGAAATTTTATCTAAAATTTGGGACAGCAAAGGGAAAAATCTCAGTCATTTAAGTAGGGTATATTACACTTTGAGACCACATAAACCTTCATGGTGCATGCCATTTTTCATAATTTTATTGCTTTTAACCAAACCTTGAAGATTCCTCCAAACCCTTCAAAAAAAGCTTTACTTTCACACTTTTATGTTTGAGCATTTTCAATTTTTTATTTTTATTTATTTTGTTTCTGATTTCACTAACTTGGTCGAGTCTTCCCAATGGGGCTTGCCATGTCCGGTGAGTTTGGCAGACTTGGTGAGTTTGACCAGACTTGCTAGGTACCTTGGTCATGAGTCCCTAGGCCTCGTTTGGGTTTGCTTGCCTCGAGACTTGCCGGCTATGGACTAAACTTGCCGGCCACTTAGGGCCTGAGTCTCTGGGCCTCGGTTCACTTTGTTTTCTTTGGGACTCGTTGAGTCTGGGTGAGTCCTGGCGAATCTTGTAACTATGGTTGCTTGGACCACATATTAGTGGTGATGAATGACAAGTAGTACCTAGTATTGGAAGTTTATGTAGCAATGACAAGTCAATCATAATAATGTGAAAAGCTACAAAAGACTAGGTCAATGCTTTTGTAGTTTGGCAAGGCTTTTCGTGTAGAATCTTGTTTCTAAAAAACATATATCATAAAGTTTTGAATGCCAGGAACTTGTATTGTCTCAATTAAGAGATTGCAATACAATGTGTTTTTTAAAGGGTTTGTATTATATCAATGACAATAGTTACGTTTCTTATAAAGGTTTATTTATTAGAAGCATGGAAATGCGAGTACAAGAGTAGTGACACCATGCGTTGGGTGTAATAGAGTAACTAAGATTAGGTCATCATGAGTATAGGATCAATTTTACAATTTTGATGTCTAGCCACTTAAATTATATGAAATTTTATTTTTTGGGTGGTGTCTTTTTGGCTAACTTGAACTGGAGTGCTACTAAAGCATTTGAAGTAGTATTTTTGAAAGACAATGCACAAAAAATTCCTAAGAGTAAAGAAAAAGCATCAAGAATTCTTGGACAATGTAATAATTTAATTCTACTAGTTGAAATGTTAATGCCTATGTTGTGTTCTTTTTCAATGATTGAACTCATATTTGTAAGTGTTATTCAAGATGCTTGTTTGGATTGGTCTATCTTAGCACTGAAACTTTCTTGATTTTTATCATTTTGTAAACATTTAAAGCAGTAATTTAACTTTAAATTTCACAATAAAATTATGTGAGACACTAATTTATGTTGTTTTCTCGCATCCTTTCATAGATGACATCAATGTTTATTCTAATAGTGTTTAACATGCAGGGAGCAGCAATTGATCGTATTTTGGGAGCAATTGTGCATAGGCAATGTATGACTACTCCAATAGATTATGTCCTATGCATTGGTCACTTTTTAAGCAAGGTATACATGCTCTCAAAATTGTTAAGAGTTGTCATTATGTAGTTTCCATACATGATATGTATCTATCATAGAGATTTAAAATTCATTTAGAATTTATTGCTTGAGGAGGATGATCCATTTTGTGTCCATTCCCTGTCATGTGCAGGCCATGTAAAATATGCTCTCTCTCTCTCTCTCACACACACACACACACACACGCGCGCGCGCGCGCGCGCGCGCCACTTCTTTTGTTGCATCAACCCCTCAAAGCACAAATGCAATTTTTTGTTTGTCTATAGTTTTTCATTCAATTATTTATGACAAGAATATCTTGACTAGCTGATATTTTTCCTAACTTCATTGTCACTTGTGTCAATTTATTGTGCCCCATTTTGTAATCTTGGTTTGGGTACTTAGCCCTATGTTTGACTTATCAAAGGTGGACACTTACTGTTGATGGTGGTGTTTTGTGGTTTTATAGATCTCGACTCTATATTGTTTTGGAAACTCCAATGGCCTTTCCTTTTAGCATGAACATGATGGTTGTCTATTGAATTTTGTTTAATTTATACTATCATATTTTCCTCGGTCATTTCAACATTCTTCTATTTTGAATATGTTAATGCTTATCATTGATTTATCTTCCCTTGAAAGGATTTTGCTCTTGGATAACATGTGAAGGGAAGAGAAAATTGTTATCACATATTTTCCAAAAAATTGAAGGGGTGACTAAAGGAAGAAAAACCATGTAATAACCCTATGTAATCTTAACTGAATTTTTTTCGATCTCTGCCCTGAATTTTCTGATTGCTTTTTGTTTGAAATGTGTCTATTGTTTTGACATATGATGTTCAAGAATGCGTTTGACATATAATGTAGATAATATAGGTGCAAATGAACATTCAAATAACATGAAATGATTATATTATTGAACTAAACAACTCACACAAAGCATATGTAAACATACCCGAAATGAAAGCTTCACTTCTTTATTGAAATAGATGGCTGATTACAAATAATGATGGCTGTAAGTTACATTAGACCAATCTGATTATAAAATCAGACCTCAAACAATATGCAAATATGCCCAATTATTGCAACAAATCCTAGCCACTTGGTATGAAATGTTGCCTAGCCAAGGTACAATGTCAAACTTGATGATAGATGACTGAAACAACACCTGTAGATCAATTATGGTTTGATATGACCGATGCAAAGTTTGATAACAAATTCCCAGCCAAACAAAGCCCAAAAACACCTTTAATATGAATCGCTATAGGCTAGAAATGAGGCAATTAGACCATAGACCCTCTAAACTTGCGCTGGTATAACCCTGATGAAGTCTGAAAATGCTGACTACAACCCAGATTTGATAAATCATGCCAAAAAGTGTCAAAATGAGCCAAATTATGAAATCACCTAGGTGGAAATGAAGGGTGATTTGTCCCAGCAAGCCTCCAAACCTCAAATGATGTCAAAATATGATGATATCTATCTCTGAAACACAATCCCAACATGCTGTAACAAAAATCAGGATATCAAATGATGCTTCCAAGCCACAAATTTGCCTCCAAATGAAGGGCGATCCACCTAGAAACCCTTGTATAACCTCAATAGATGAAAATATGATCAATAATTTGTCCTCGGATCTGCATTATTCTTCATTCAACCTGCATAAAAAACCTTCAAACCCTAGCTGGAAATGAAATCACCATGAAACCCTAGTTGTTTGAAGCTAAATCTCTTTCAAAAACTTGCAAATATGCTCACTGATGAACTCTAAGTGAATTCATCTCTCATGGTGGATTGGGTTTTCGTCCAACCACTCAAAATCCAAGGGTTTTCATTCTTGAATCGCGCTGAAACTCTGTTACAGCCAATAGATAGCTCTCCAAATGCAAAATGTCAAATAATCAAGATATATGAAAAATGCTCCAAATGACCTCCTTTTATACTTTTCAACTTGGGCGCCCAAATAAAGCATTATTTTATTATTTTTGAAGTCCACCGCCAAAAGAAAATAATATTTAATTATTTTCTTTTTATTTTATTTTATTTTCCTCCAACTTGGATGTCCCACAAATAATAATAAAATAATATTATTTTATTATTTTTTTTCCTTTTTCTCCCTTGAGCGTCAATTTTCTAGTGGGATTTTAATTATAATATTTTAATAATAAAATATTATAATTTATTCTTCCTCCAACGTTTCCTTTTTCCATCTTCAAGTTATTTTTATTTCTCCCACCTAGGTCATTTTTCCTCTTGGCTTAATATTTTAATATTTTTGGCTTTTCTAAAAATAATATAAAAATACCAAAAGCCAAAATATAACTTCATTTCATAAAAAAAAATATAGTTGAAGCCATAAAATCCAACATTCCATTCTCCAAGCCTCAACAACATTCTCTTTTCCAATCCTTGCTCAAAAAGGGGACATTACAAACCATGAGAAATTTCAAGCCTCAAAGTACTAAGCAACAGAAATTTGGCTAAGTATTTTCTATGCTTAATGCTCAACAATCACATAGAACACATCTAGTAGCCATCTAGTTCCTGAGCACTATCAAGGGGAAAGGGGCTAAGTATTAGGCGATGCTTTATCCTGAATACTCAACTGTTATAATGTAGTTCATACAACACAAACATTAGTCTAATGACCTGAGCCTTGAGCATGAAGAAAACAACTAAAGGTGCTTGATGTTCTCTTATAAGGTACTTTTTACATCCTTGATTTCAATTTGAAGATGCAAGAAAAATATTGTGCTTCATTTGGTTGCTTGGTGCTCAACTAAACTATTGTTGAATTAAGAAGTCGACTCCCAAGAAAACTTTCCAAATCAATTTAAGTATAAGATGTACTCAATGCTTGATGATAAGCAAATGCAATTGACATCTCTTATAGTTGAGGTTGAGTCCCAACATTGAGCTAAAACTACATAACATTCTTCATGGACCCAATTACCAAGGTATATTTTCTAAGAAGAAATATACAAACAGAGAAATTGCACTTTATAGGCAGCAAGGCCAATAAAAAACCATGATAGTTAAGTGGCAAACATCTAATTAAACTTTTAAGTGGCTTTGCCATGAGGAAATTGCAAAAGTATCAACTTTTAAGTGGCTTTGCCATGAGGAAACCAGCTTCAAGCAAAGATAAGTGAAAGTAACAACTTTTGACTGGCTTTGCCATGAGGAAACTGCGAAAATAAAGTGGGAAATGCGTGGAGAAAACGTGACCAACATGAAACGTGAAAGAACATAAGTAGAAATCACACTTTTAAATGGCGAAGCCACATTAAAAATGTGACAATGAAGTGACAAACCATTGATAAAAAGTGTGCCCTGTAATGTCCCCATTTTCAGAGTGATCACTGATGAAGGCATAATGGCCTAATTTTCACATTTTGGGATTTTTGGAGGGCATATTGAGTGAAGGAGATGACTTGGCATATTTTTCTAATAATTTTGGTGTATTCACTTTGAATAAAATAATTTACCTTCATGTGGAGCGAACCATCATGGGATGGTAAAGTGTGGAAAATTGTCAAATAAGAATAAAAGATTAAAAGACGACATGTTGTATAAGTTTGATATATTTCTTTATGTTCGCCCTTGGAGAAAGGAAGGTTGGAAAAAAAAGGCAATAAAATAATATTTATTCCTCTTGTGTGAACGCCAAAAGGTGTAAAAAGAAATAAAAGAAGACAAATTTTCAAATTGTATTTGGGTGCCAATCTTGACTATAGGAGGAGGTCGGCCTAAAAAAGAAGGCCTAATAAAAGAATACATTTTGGGTGCCTAGGAGGGGGTCGTCCCTCTTGGGAAGAAAAAGTAAATAAAATAAAAATGTTTATTTTGCCTAGGTCGGCCAACTTGAAGAGGGCAAGGAAAACATGTATAAATACAAGGTATTTTGAGATCATTTCATCATCATTCAGCATTATATCATTTTTACTTCCCTTGTGGATTTTGCAACTTGTTTGCATCGATTTTTCCAAGGACGAAAACCCTTGTGAAAATAAGGTGGATTGGACAAAAACCCAATCTCATCTTGGAGGTGGATTCATATGGAATTCACAAATGCACTTCATTGGAGATTCAAGGTACGGAAGAGCAGATTTACAAATCAGACATTCAGGTCAGTTTTGGAACAGCAGGTTCGTGGTGTTTGTGAGATTTTGAAACTAGGGTTTTGCCCTAGATAGGTGTGCCACCTTTGGAGGATTCAAGGATTTCAAATCATATCTTTTTGGATCTGCATTTCATCATTATTTGGAGCAGAATTCCAATTATTTTTGGAGCAGCATTTTGTCTTCATCTTGGAGCAGCATTTGTACAATTTTGGAGCAGCTTTGAAGACCTTTTTGTAGCAGACCTGATCATAGCTTTGGAGCAGCTTCGTGGTGGGTTTTGGTCACATTGCATTAGGGTTTAATCCCTAATTTTGGAGCGTTACTTTGTGGAAGATGAATTGGCTTTTGGAGGTCACTTTTCTCATTGCTTAGGGTTCCTAAACCCTAACCCTAGAAGGAGACCTGTTCGCTATCATTTTAGGAGGTTGTGGATTGTCATTTCAACATCCTTGGTATGTACAAATACAATTGTAGTCTAATTTGTAACAGCAGAGATCTGATTGGAGTTTTGGCATATTTGGCCTATGCCTTGGATGTAAATTCATTTCCAGAATTTCCAGTTTGTAGCAGCAGAAGTTTAATTCAGAAAATCAGATTTATATTGTCATTTTGGTTGCCCTACATTGTGTAATTCATGGTTGATATGAATGTCATTGTAAAATTTCATTTGCCATCATTTTGCCATGTTTGGATGTATTTTATGCTTGCTGGAATTAATTGATTAGGAGCAGCAAATCAAATCAGAAATTAGGGTTTTGAGCAGAAAACGAAAATGCAGAAATTTAGGGCAGAATTCACAATTTTAAAATCAGAATTTTAGGGCAATATCCATTTGGGATATTACATGCCCAGTCAAAGATAGCTTAAAACATTAGGAAAATTGCACTTTTTACCTAGCATTGCCACCCCAAAATCGCGACAGAAGAAAGCAAGTTGGCCATGTTACATTCAAACACCTAGCTTGAATTTTGAAAGCAAAAAAAACACTTAAAAAGATAGTGCCATTCTGTCCAATGTACCTATTTTAGAAATAAAGTAGAGATTTAAAGCTTTGATGGCCTATTTAAACATGTTTCCTCTACTTCATTCCAAATCACAAAACAATTCTTACATCTGCTATGTATAGTAGAAAGCTTCTATTTCTCCTTGAAAATGTAGGTAAAAGGACAAATTAAAATGCTAAGAGTTTTTGGTGCCTAGGAAGCTTACTTGTCAAGTTACAACTATGGTGAAGAAGAATTTAACATACTTACCAGCTTACATTTCAAAATTCTTCTATTTTGTAGGGTTTCTTTTAAGCACGACACAAGTTTTGCACTCAGATTCACCAAGTACTAGCGAATACACACCTGAGTTTGAGTGCAAAACTTGGCCAAACAACTTGGTGAGTAGACACACAAAAATTTGTGGCTTAGAAAAATTCGCGAGTACTTCGTGACTTTGGCAAGTAGTTAAACTATGCTTGAAAGTATTTATCTCACAACGAGGTCTTTTGTATTTGGTATTTGCAACTAAACAATAATATGAATTGAAAACAAATGTTTACTACTAGTTAAAATAGAGACCAACAGATTCACATCAACAACATGAAATGATTAAATAAAAGAACTAATACTAACAACAAAAAACATAGTGCAAGATTTAAGAGAAGCAAACCACTTAGAAGCATGCAAAGTTACTTTCAAGAAGAAAGATGAGTGCTAATGCAAAGTTCAACATCAACCTTTACTATAACTCACTTATCGAATTTTTGCAAAAGCATAAGTTTGACTTCAACTATCATTAACAAATTATGTGCTCAAAGCATTTATTTATAAACTCACAAAATGGTGTCTTTTAAGGATTTAAGAATAAAATATTCCAAAAAGTACCACTTTAAAGCTATTCTATCCCTACCTATAGAAAAAAAGGAAATAAAACTCCTTTAAAGCAATCTAATCCTAAAATGAATAATTAATTAAAAGGCCTAATAATAGGCTCATATCTATCGCCCAGAAATAGCCATCATTGATGATGATAGCTCCCCGATGCGTTTGCTGCTGGAAATAGAAATTTGACACATGAGTGACTTCAGAAATCTGAAGCAATTTTTAACTTGAAAGTGATGAATCTTTTTGAGGCGAACTTTTTTGAAGCTTCTATTGAAACCCTATGAATGGATTGTGATGAATACCTTGCCAATACCAACTTGATGACTCAAAACTGGAACCTTGACCATGATGAGTCCATTGATGACAACCAACTTGAAACCTTACTTCAAGTTCCTGCACTTTGCTCAAGGATTTTGATGAAACCCTAGATTTGATGATATGCCCATTGTTTTGAATTTGAAACCTTAATCCTTGGAAGCAATTTGACTGAATTTTCCATGGTGACAAATTAATGTTTGAAAGATGATCTCTTTTCACTTGTCCTAGGACCTCGGTATGAAAATTTTGATCAATTCAGCTTATCAAAAAGAAAGATGGCCAGTTGAAAAAGAGATAAAACTTAGTTTAGAACTAAGTATCACTAGAGAAAATTAAGAAAAATAGAAGGATAGAAGAATTATACTGCTAAATACCCTTCACAAATTGGTGCTGGAAATTACCCTTCAAACCAGCAAAAATCAGATAAATATGCCTATTTCTGTTGAATGTAAAAGAGATGAACTTGCCCTGATCTTTGAATGAAAAACAACCCTCTTATAAAGGTGTCACACTTTACTTGCATGCTTTAAAACTTAGTTTTCTGCTTGATTTGACTAAGTATAAGGGTGGAGAGTTCGGTTAGCTATGCCAAGGGAAAAGTGCACCATTAGCATGTTTTTTAATTGGCTTTAACTTGAGCGCCATTTGTTAGTGGTTATGCTACCTCTAAAACATGCCTAGGAAAATGATTGTCAAACAACCATAAAAAACGTGCCTATTTTATGTTTCAAAATAGCTTTTATCATTCGCACGATTTCATAATGAGTTTGCCATGTTTTAGACATGAAGGAAAAACTTGAATGTGGCAATGCCACTCAAAAAATGTGCCTTAACTAATGTTCAAGCAATTCTGATTTGGCGTGGTTCACTAAAGGATTTACCACATTATGTGTTGTTTTGCATTGGCTTTGCCAAGCCAAAAGCTCGCCTACTTGACACTTGAACAATATTTCTTGCTTTGGGTGAAGATTCATGATGCACCTGCCTCTTGATGGAACTTTGTCAAGGTTTTGACTCAGCAGTGCCATTTCTATTGGCTTTGCCACCCAATTTGTGCGCCCCTTTTTGACATCTAAACTCTTCTCCTTTTGAGCTGAATTTTCACTCTCTTTTACATAGGTGTACATTTGGAGGCAGTTTGCCACTTTGGGGATGCTAGGTGAAAGTGTAGAATACCCTACTAGTTCGAACTGAATTTTTTTGCTTGTTGGTCTGAATTTTCTGATTTAGATTTCTTACAAATTATACAATATTTGCAATACCCACTTTCTTCAATGCACTTAGAATATCAAGAAGATGGAAAGGTTCGAATATCACATCAAATACACATCAAATGATCAATGATGAACACATAACCTATCAATGCAACATGAAATAGAGCATTGTAAAAGACCTTATATATGACTGAAAACTTTGATCAATTTTAGATAAGATTTCTTGCACAAATCAAAGCAAATCATCAATACAACTCAACACATATGAGAACCATCAAACTCTTTTGCATTCTTTATTGATTGGAAATGAAATGTCTTCAGATACACACTGCTGCTATCAAAATTCAGTCACTGTCTGATTATTATCAGACTTTATTACATGCATATATAGTGCCCAAATTAATCAAATCTTACATAGAGATAGTGTCCAAACACTCTAGAATGATATGAAATCATGCTATAACAGCCCTGAACAATTGACTGATATGAAAGTTCTATAGGCTGATATGACTGTATCAGACTTGTATTAGACTTTCCTAAGGCTGTAACATGCCCAGATTTCTCACAAACACCGCTTAAGCTTCTCCTTACATCAGCGATGGATCATCCAAAGGCTCCAAAGTCTTATTGTATCATTCCTTGCACAATATTTGGTCATAAAACCCTATATATCACCTATATCAGCTGACTGTTATAGAAATTCAGACTTCACAAAGTTAGACAAAGGCTTCCAATAATGTTTCCAAACTCAACGAATGATACCTTGGTTGAAATGCAATGAAACCAAGGGTTCTCAATGTTATCTTATTACTCTAAAAAAACTCTTCAACAACCTGCATATTCAAAACATGATGTAATCTGCCATGAAAACATCTCAGAAATCATTATGGGGTCATCACCCTAATATTGAAGGGGTCAACACCTTGAAAACTAGCTGAAAATCGGAATTTTCAGTCAAAATAAAAGAATAAGAAAACAAACTAGATTCAACATATCCTCAAATTGAACTTGCAATGACCTATTTATCCTCTCCAAAGCTGGTCGATCCTCCTCTATGGCGATTTGGAATGAAGTTTGGAATCCGCCAATGAAGAATCATGTTTTGGAACAATATTGAATGCTTGATCCTTAATTTAAAAACTTGCTTAGCAATTTTAAATGAATTACAACTAGTCATTTCGATCTCCAATGAAGGATTGGTCCCCATGCAAGGGCAGCGGTTGAGATAGGCATTCAAATTCCTTTGTTTTGCATTTAAATTTGTATCTTCTTCAAACTGACCGATCCCTTTTTTGCTGGGTAGACTCCTTGATATTTGCATTTGTCATTTAATTTCCTTCAAAATGCTTAGTCGATCTCTAATAACTCATGAAATGCATTTAAAATCCTTCAAATAATATTTTAAATGCCTTGTCCTTAGATGGCGGCTAAAATAATGAATTGATTGGCATTTAAAAACTATCAATAATCATTTTAAATGATTTTACCTTGGTCCCACCGTTGGCATTTCAAGTATAATCTTTTCCTTGGATGAATACCTCCTTATATTTCAAAGATGAGTTTTGAGCTGCTTGAGGGACCCACGCTGTCAGGAATTGTCCCCTGGCTGCCAACAGCAAACAAAAACCACAATTTATCCTCTCTAATGTTTGTCTTTGGCATGCGATAATACCAAGGAGGTTGTGATTTAGATCATAGAGAGTTGTATCAAATCTTTTGGGTCCACATTCCACTTACCATCTGCACTTCCTTCTTAATTTATTATTCTTATATTGCTGACTGGATTTTTAATCAGAATTTGCTCCCTTTGCAAATCACTGCCTTGGACCTCCTTATGGCAGAGATAGTATAATATATAAAAGATGGTAATACGCAACCCAAGCTCCACATTGAACTTAGCTCTAACTATTTCTCCTCCTACGTTGGCACATTGAGCAAATGACGACCATACCAAATCAAATGCAAATCCATCCTTGTCATCTCATGAGTAAATAGATATAGGACAAATGTAATAGAAGATTTCATTTGTAATTGTTCACTTGATAAAACTCAATCAAAACACTAGTTGAGCCAACATTCCGGTTCTCCATGTATAGAAAATAAGCTCAAACTAGAAAACATAACTTATCTCAAAATGGGGACATTACAAGCATACCTGGAATCTCCAATACTTCTTATTGATTTCAATGAGTTGATTACAAATGGAAAAGTATTGGACTGTTATATCAGTCTTGACTGATTTTTGGATCAGTCATCATACAATGTGATTTGGGAACAAATATGAGCATGAAACAATAGACCAATGATGTACAATGATGGCCAATCCAATGTAGAGTGAATGTATGCTTGTAGATGACCTTCAAACCCTGCTGTACCTCCTCAAATGACTTCTGTCCTAATTGATATGACTGTTGTACCTGATTGTGATTGCCCAGTTTTACAATGAATGCCAAAACATGCCAAAAATGACCTCCAAAGGCTAGTGATAGACCTTATGGATGTAGCGATTAGGGTATATGAGGTTCCAAATGCTTCAAACCCTTGAAATATCTCAAATGATGTTGTCCTTCAGCTCTGAAATGAAATTACCAGCCTGCTGTTTGTAAAATCAGAATATGCAAAATGCTCAAAAGTGCCAATGAGTCCTCTTTATGCCAAGTGATTAGCACCAAAAGCATGAAATATCAACCATGAATGAAAATGTCTTCATATACAAACCAAGAGTGCTTCAATGCCTTCATGAAAAGCTGCAAATTAATAACCATGATGAAATCCATATGATATCATCTCACCATGTGGATGGAGTCATCTCCATACCACCAAATTCGAGGGATCATCTCCTTGAAAATACTGAAAAATGCAATTTCAAGCCAAAATATATGAATATGTAAAACTTACCAAGTGATCAATAGTTCAATAGTTACAAATTGAAGGCAAACAAGCCTATTTATCCTCCTCCCGGCCTTGGCGTCCCAATTTGCTCAATTTTGCCAATATTTGAAATCCACCAATGGAAAAGCAATTGTCACTTAACAATTTTAAATGTCTTGCACTCATGAAATCCATCATCATTTCATTAAATTTCTTTTCCCTCTCCAATGCCAATTGCCTTGGGCAATAAAACTCATATATATTTTATTAAATAATTCCCTTGAGTGGCGGTCCTCTAGGAAAATAAATAATAAAAATATTATTTAAAATATTGTCTTTCCTCCTTGTATGATGATCCATGACAAATAATAATTTTTATTATTTTAAAATGCTCTCTCCTTCTTGGGCGGCGACTCCTCTTGGGCATTGAAATTCAATATTTTATTCATTATCCTCCTTGGCATTGGGCGCATGATCCAATGAAAGTAATATTTTATTATTTTTAGAATCCTTCTCCTTGGGTGTTGGCACATGATCCAATAAAATAATAAAAATATTATTTTATTTTTAGCTCCTTTCCTCTAGGCGTCCATTTTCCAAAGTGGCATCAATCTCCAAGGTGGCGTTGGAAAAATTCAGATAAAATATATACTTGAAAATGCAATTAAAGATTGACATTTCCCATCTTTCCATTTTCTATCCTCCAACATTTATATTTTCCACCCTTAGCTAGAAGAACATGATATTTTGGCTAGATGAACAATATCACTAAGTAACACTTAGCCAAAATCCAACTGAAATCACCTGTTGAGCCAACATTATAGATTTTCATCCTCTAGGACCAAGCTCAAACCAAAATCATGTCTAACTCAAAATTGGGATATTACAGAAAGTCCTTGGCTTTGCCATTGTTAGCATTTTAATTCGTCTATTGCCAAACGACACAAAATGGAACAGCATGTATGGTAGAACCATTCTTCAAATCAGAAGGGGAAGCTATGTAATGTCCCCTTTCTAGTGGAGACACTAAAACTAGAATCCACATTCAAAGTGATTCTCAAGGAGACATTAGAAACGCTAGAGATCAATTAATTTCAATGATAAGATCAAATAAGATCAATGATAATATAAATATATCATTTCTTTGTTAAATGATTATTCACTTTATGATCGTCATTCACCATTGCTGTCTGTTTTATACTATATTCAATAAGTATATCAAGGCGAATATTAGGCATACTTCAAGATTCATATCTTTCCCTTTTATTCTTCATCAAGGAACTAGGCTGTAGGGCGCATGGAAACCATACATGGATGGAATTACTCTGCCCCTCCCCACAATACCTTGTAGGGCGCATGGAAACCACTCAACATGATGGAATTACTCTGCCCCTCCCTCACAATACCTAACATTCCTTTAAGGATAAAGTGATAGGGAAATCAGATATATGATCTTGTATTCTAAAATTCTTTGGTACTGTTAGGACGGATATTAACATAAGCCAAATCCATATCTTCCCCTCTTGATCTTTATCAAGGAACTAGGCTTTAGGGTGCATGGAAACCATACATGGATGGAATTACTCTGCCCCTCCTCACAATACCTAATCAATGGACTAGGATGTAAGGCGCGTGGAAACCACTCAACATGATGGAATTACTTCGCCTTTCCCTACAATGCCTATCATTCCTTTAAGGACGAAGCAATAGAGGCAATATGATCTCTTACGCTAATATCCCTTGTATTATAAATAACATTATCCAGAAATATTTATCATCATAAGCATGGATTGAAACATTCTTATCTTAATTTGGAATACCATTATAAGTTATTATTGTTTTATACAATTGTTCATCATTGTTAAATCTTAGATCTAAATAGAGAAGACATTTCATTATAAACTATAATGATTCACAGGGGTTCATATCAAATATGAAATGATACTAATGTCATAATATATATATATATATATATATATATATATATATATATATATATATATATATATATATATATATATAATCTTACAATTCTTTATACTTAATAATCATAGATTAAGCATATTAAACAATTCTTACATGTTGTACCTTTACCTCTGAATACTTATCTATTGTTGTTGGTCTGAACCCGATTCTTGATTGTCCTGTTGTATGATTTCTATCTTAAATTTGAAGTTGAGAGGTAGTATCCACCTTCCACTCTGTACCCTTCATCTTTTCATCAAGGTTAGAACTCTTATCATGATAACAAAAATATTGTGATGATCTATCATGAAGATGTAGAACATTCTTGATATTGATTCCACCCTTATCATTCAAATTGTAATAATAGGAGCAATCAAAATGCCTACCTTCCTTTGCTGATTTATAAATTTCTAAGAAATCCTCACAATACCTAATCAATGGACTAGGATGTAAGGCGCATGGAAACCACTGAACATGCGAGATAATTGTGTATGTATTAATATTTAATACATATAACATTATTATATAATATTTAATAATATTATTATATAAATATATTTAATACAATATAATATATTCATAATGAGATATATTATATTATTAATTTAAATATTATTATAATTATAAATATATATATGAATAAATATAATATATAAATATAAAATATAAATAATAATATACATTTAAATATAAATATATAAATATCTAAATAAACACACACACACACACACACACACATATATATAAAGGTACTCCTAATAAGACAAAAAAGTCTTATGAAGTGATACAGCTATAGAGGATTGCTAAAAGCTACACATATTAAATTAAAGTATTTTATTGAAACTCCGATTCATACAAATAGCAACAGCCACCCTATATGAAAAAGGTGCGGTCAATTAAGAGGGTCGATCCATCCTAAATGAAGGAGCATATTTAATAAAACAGAAGTCTCATAAGAAAACCTTCGATCAATTACATAAGGGTGGGATTTGTAAGAAATGTGATTTAGTTGTGATGAGACAACGACTATCCTAAAAGCAGATCTAAAGCGGCGATCATTCTTTAAGGGACACGATCACTATGAGGCGTGATGTCTCTTACAAGAAAGAGATCTTTCAAAGGTATAGAAAGTAATCGATGGGCAGCATAAAGGATATGACCTCATCACAATACATAAGCGAATCATCAGCCCATCGAAGGAAGAAGAATAGAACACAAATCTAAGCTTGAAGTCTGCAGCAATAAACAAAATTCCAGCAATCAGCCAGAAGAACATTGAAAGATAAAAATAAGGGAACAACCATCAAGGTAGAAACATTGAAGATAGAAATCATACAACAAGACAGTCAAGAATCGGGTTCAGACTAGCAACAATAGATAAGTATTCAGAGGTAGAGGTACAACAGGTAAGAATTGTTTAATCTATGATTATTAAGTATAAAGAATTGTAAGATTATATATGTATGTGTGTGTTTATTATATAAATACACACACATATAACACACACACACACACATATATCTATGTATGCATATTATGAGATTAGTATCATTTCATAGTTGATATGAACCCATGTGAATCATTATAGTTTATAATGAAATGTCTTCTCTATTTAGATCTAAGATTTAACAATGATGAACAATTGTATAAAACAATAATACCTTATAATGGTATTCCAAATTAAGATAAGAATGTTTCAATCCATGCTTATGATGATAAATATTTATGGATAATGTTATTTCTAATACATAGGATATTAGCGTAAGAGATCATATCGCCTCTATTGCTTCGTCCTTAAAGGAATGATAGGCATTGTAGGGAAAGGCGGAGTAATTCCATCATGTTGAGTGGTTTCCACGTGCCTTACATCCCAGTCCATTGATTAGGTATTGTGAGGAGGGGCAGAGTAATTCCATCCATGTATGGTTTCCATGCGCCCTAAAGCCTAGTTCCTTGATAAAGATCAAGAGGGGAAGATATGGATTTGGCTTATGTTAATATTCGTCCTAACAGTACCAAAGAATATTAGAATACAAGATCATATATCTGATTTCCCTATCACTTTATCCTTAAAGGAATGTTAGGTATTGTGAGGGAGGGGCAGAGTAATTCCACCACGTTGAGTGGTTTCCATGTGCCCTACAAGGTATTGTGGGGAGGGGCAGAGTAATTCCATCCGTGTATGGTTTCCATGTGCCTCTTATGCCTACTTTCTTGGATCAGCAAGGAGCTCTGGAGAACGGACATCAAGTTGCAGGTGAGAGCTTCAATGATTACATGAGAGAGTGGAAATCATTACGTGAAGAATTCCAAGCTGCCATGTCTTTGCAAGATTTTTGTCAATTGAAATACAAAAACAGAGATAGACCTAGAGGAGAAAGAGGCAACAATTATCATGACTTGCAAATGAAATTGGGAAAGGTGAATATCACTCCTTTTGATGGTTCGGGCAAAATCACAACACGAGCATGGATCCAAAAGTTGGATAACTACTTCACATTGAATTCTATGTTCGAGAGGGATGCAGTTCAATTTGCTACCTTACACATGGAGGGAGATGCTCTTGATTTGGTGGTACAATGGTATTGTGACTCAAGGATATAGCCTTGTAACTACTTATGTTGATTTCTCACAGAGGTTGATAGACAGATTTGATGAAACTAATCCTGAGCAGTTCTTCAGAGAGTTGACCCAACTCAAGCAGAAGGATTCAGTGGATGCCTACATTTCAGAGTTTTAGAAGCTTGTTGTATTGGTTCCTAATGTGTTGGAGAGTAGACTGACCTATCTTTTCATTTAGGGTCTAGAGGAGCCACTTCGTGGATGGGTGAAAGCCCTAGATCCACCATCTTTGAGGGAAGCCATTAAGAGGGCTAGAGGTATGCAGTTTTCAGCGCCCTCCAAGCCCAAGCTTCAGGGTAAGCCTTTCTCTTCATCAAGAAAGGACTTGAGGAAGAACTTTCAAAAGGAAGGGCCCAAGGGGACAACACCAGACATAGAAGTGAAGAATGAACTGAGGAAGAAGCTATGTTTCTCATGCAAGGAACCTTGGGAGCCCAGTCATAGATACCTTGGGAAAGGCAAGGCTCATTTCATTGAAGTCACTTCCGACATTGATGATGATGGAATTCAAGACACTAGTTCGGATGGTGATCATGAGGAGCAGTAGTTGGAGCTTGATACTATGGCACAAGGTACCATTTCTTTTCTATCAGGTGTACCTAAGTATCATCCTTTTAGAGTGAGGAATTGTAAGGGGACAATGAGTCTCATGTTTGGTTGACAGTGGTGCAACACAACTTCATTGATGAGGGTTTTTTGGTCAAGAGAGGATTTTCCTGGATTCAACGTCATGTTGGCTGATGGATTCAAAATGAGTTGCACTAAGATCTCACAATGGAGCATTCAATTGGATAACTATACATTTATTGATGAATTCTATGTAGTTGGGATTGGTGAGACCGAAATTGTGTTGGGAATCCAATGGCTAGATTCACTTGACAAGTATATCCAAGATTTCCAAAAGATGGAGTTAGAGTTCACATCAAATGGGAAGCAAATAGTGTTGAAAGCTATAGATAATTGTAATGTCCCCATTTTCGGAGTGATCACCTAGTGGAATTGGCTAGCTTATCCTATTCCTATAGGCTAAGCGGGAGGGCTCAGGGAATGATCCAATTGGCGAGATTTCACACTTAGCCAATTTTGTAGGGCAAAATGAGCATGGGAGATGACTTGGTATATTTTTGTGAGAATTTTGATGAAGTCAAAACAATTAAGATAATTTGCGCTAATGGTGAGCGACCAAGGAGGAGAATGAAAATGTCATGTCCCCTCTTTAGCTCTGTCTAGCAGAGACTTGAGAGTTGGCCTATCATCTGGGTTCCCGTAGGTCAGCAGAGTGGTTAGGGGACTTATCCAGAGGTAGTAGAGCTTGGTAGGGAGCTTTATAGGCCTTTCCGGACAGTTTGCGGCAGTTTCCTATTTTTTAGGAAGGGTTCCTATTTTTTAGGGTTTGACCGAGAGTTGACCAGGAGGCATCAAGGGACCTCCAGGAGCATTTTGGGAGTTTTGGTCTCAGTTCCTATTTTTTAGGAGGTATCCTTAAATTATAGGGAGGCACTGTCAGTTAGCCTGCCATGTGGCGACATCACCTGTGGTGCGGGCTACATTAGTTTTCAGTTCAGTTTGGCCAGGTGATGGATTCGGGATAATTATTGAATATTAAAGTGTAGCTTTAATATTTAATAAAAATAAATTCAAGTGATTAATAATATCACTTTGTAATAAGATTTGAATAAAGTGACCCCCTCCTTGTTAACACGTGTTAAAAAAGTGGTCATTTCCTTCATAAGAAGTTGGGCCCTCAACTTGGGCGCCCAACTTAGGAGTCTTTTAATATAAGAAAAGAATCATTTAATGATTCCCTTTTGATGCCTTCTCAACCCTAAAAGTGGACGCCAACTTTGGGAAAGGAATAAAGTATATTGGAAGTGCTTTTTGGAGTTATCTTTTGCATCTTATTTTGAAGCTTCATGGCAGCTCTGAACTCTGAGGAAGGGGGCAGCAGCATTCAGTCTCTTGGGAACGGAAACTCTCAAGGATTTTGGTGAATTGGACGATAACCCAGTTCATGCTTGTGGGAGGCCTACTCTGGGTCTTCATTTGTGCATCATTGGACAGATTCCAGGGCATTATATTGCAGATCTAAGCTTGCAGCAGTACCAAATCAGCCTTATTCTTCAGATCCTTCATTTTCAGTTGCATGCATAGCCTCTTCTAGGCCAATACTATCTTTGTATGCAAGTAGGGTTGCAAACCAGGCTTTACATTGAATAAAAAATACAAATCTGATGGGTATGTGCCTCAAATTCTTAGCTAGTATCTTTCTATCATTTAATATTTATTTTTAGTCCATTTTTATTTGAGATTGCAGCTGTATGTATATCTATTTGTTATCTTGGCAAATACACATCTCAAGAAAACTGAAACCCCTTCTGCATCTCCTCTCTAGTATGAAAGAAAACAAAAAAATTAATAAAAATCATAAAACAAAAAAAAATACAAAAACAATACTTCATTTCAGCAAAGGGATCCATCAGGGATCTTTCAGTGGTATCAGAGCCTTTGACTTGCCAGCCTGTGGGGTTTAGAGAATTGTTTTCTATGCATACAGACAGGTATTACACACGCAGGATAGCCCAAAACGAGCTTGGGATTGGTATGGCAGAGGAACCAGTAATGGCTGAAGAACAGAGAAATGCCAGGAGAGATCAGGATGAGGAAGAGAGAGAAATGATGAGAACCCTCATCAACACTCAGCCTAGGATTGCTCAGACCCTTGACAGGATACAGGACGCCTTGGACCAGTTGGAGTTAGATAGAGGCAGACGGAGCAGATTAGTATCTGTGGCGGGGAGTCAGCATAGTCACAGGTCACACGCATTGGCTAGGAGCTCCCATCATTCCCCTAGGTGTGGACAGGCCAGGGATAGACCCTTACTTCCTCAGTTTGCACCAGGTGAACGGCAAGCACAGGTAGAGCCACCAGAGGTGGAATTTCAGGATTCAGTCATGGCAGCTACTGCTGAGTGGAGAGCCCTACCCCCTGAGGTCAAGGATGTCTTTCCCTTTCCACAGTATTGTGCACAACGCAGAGATTCTACCAGGTTCAGAGGAGACCGAGGCACTAGACCCTAGCAGTAGAACTATGACCTGAGTAGAGCTATTGGAAAGATCACGTTGGCTACATATGATGGTATGGGTAGTACGAGTGCACGTGCTTGGGTGCACAAGCTAGACATATATTTATCCTTGAGACCCATGCCTGAGCATGAGGCTATCCAGTTTGTTGTCTTACATTTAGATGGGGTTGCTTACGATTGGTGGCATCATGGATTGGTCACCCAGGATCATGCCTTGATTCATTCCTATGCAGAGTTCACTGAACGACTCATTACCCGGTTTGACCGTAAGGACACAGAACTCTACTATAGGGAGTTGGCACATCTTAGACAAATGGGACATGCTGAAGCTTATGTTAATGAGTTCTAGCGTATTGCAGTTATGGTACCTGATATGCCCTAGAGACGTAGCGTGATGTTATTCATTGAGGGGTTACAGGATAGGCTTAAGGGATTGGTACGTGCCTTCCAGCCGGCCACTCTTAAGGATGCCATTGATGTGACCTTGAGATTGGACACCACTCCCACTTATCAGTCGGATAAGAGGCCATTCAGGGAATCACGGCCTATTCAGAAGGCCAATACTCCACAGTTCAGAGATGGATAGTCAGTTAGACCTTCGAGGATGGATCAGGAGTCACGGAATGATTTGAGGAAGAAATTATGCTTTTCCTGCAAGGAGCCTTGGGAGCCCGGACACCGCTGTATGGGTAAGGGCAGAGTTCACTTGATTGAGGTCACATCCGAGCTTGGGGATGAGGAGATACCAAACACCGACATTGAGGACAGCCCTGAGGAGGTTATTCAGGAGCGACCCCAGCTAGAGATAGATATCCCTGATTCATCGGCGGCTGCCAAAGTGACTATGGCTACACTATCTAGTTATCCCAGGTTCCATGCCTTTCGGTTGAAAGGTACATTACAGGGACAGCGAGTCACGAGTTTGGTTGACACAGGAGCCACGCACAATTTTATTGATTAGAAATTGGTTGAGAGGCGTGGATTACAGTCTGAGGTGTTCGAGGGTTTTGGAGTTAAGGTTGCAGATGGTGCAGTGTTGGGTTGTACTCGGAGGATCTCACAGCTCAGCATTCAGATGGGGGATTTTACCTTGACGGATGACTTTTATATCCTACCCTTAGAGGATTATGATGTGATTTTGGGTATGCAGTGTTTACAGGGTATTGGGAGATATATTATTGATCACCACCGCATGCAGTTAAAGTTCCTATCTGGTGGAAAGAAGGTGATTTTGAGGGCAGCCTCGGACGGTGGGCCCAAGGAGGTATCTTCTCGCAGGATGGAGTCTATTATTAGACATGATGATGTGATCTGGGCCACACGTTTTGTGAAATCCAAGACACCTACTCCTCAGGATGGTAGAGCATTTCATGTTGACATATAGACAGTGATGGATCGGCATGGCCGAGTATTTGGTGACATACCTCTTGGTGTACCCTCGGATAGAGGGTTTGAGCATGGGATAGAGATGGAGGATGGAGCTAAGCCAATGATCACCACCCCGTATCGTCATCCTAGAGCATACAAGGATGAGATTGAGAAGACTATTCATGAGCTGTTAGATATGGGTTTCATTCGCCCCAGTTCTAGCCCCTTTGCTTCTTCTATAGTACTGGTTAAGAAGAAGGATGGGACTCTACGGATGTGTATAGATTACAGGGCCTTGAACAAAAAGACAATCAAGAACAGATACCCTATTCCGCGCATTGATGAGTTGTTGGACGAGCTTCATGGAGCCATCTACTTCTCTAAGATTGATTTTCGTTCAGGCTATCATCAGATTCGTGTACGAGCAGAGGATGTACACAAGACCGCCTTCCGTTGTCACTATGGGCATTATGAGTTCCTGGTGATGGCTTTTGGCCTTACCAATGCCCCAGCCACCTTCCAGTCATGTATGAACCATCTCTTCAACAAGCAGTTGAGGAAATCAGTTCTAGTGTTCTTTGACAATATTCTGATCTATAGTCGTACTTGGGAGGACCATCTCAGACATGTTGAGGAGGTATTTAGCATCATGGAGAGTCAGTCTCTATTTGCTAAGTTGTCCAAATGTGAGTTTGGACTTAGAGAGGTCCTATATCTGGGTCATGTGATCAGTGCTGATGGGGTGAAGGTGCACGAGGAGAAAATTTAGGCAATTAGAGATTGGCCCCACCCTCGGAACATTACTGAGTTACGGGGGTTCCTTGGTCTATGTGCTTATTACAGGGGATTTGTGAGGGGTTTCTCTCAGTTGGCAGCTCCCTTGACAGACCTCACAAAGAAAGGGGCTTTCAGATGGACAGAACAGGCACAGGGAGTCTTTGACAGGCTCAAGGAGGTTATGAGTACTTGCCCAGTTTTAGCACTTCCCGACTTCTCGCAGCCTTTTGTACTTGAGTGTGATGCTTCCGGTTTGGGCATAGGAGCGGTTTTGATGCAAAACCGACACCCCATTGCTTTTGAGAGTCGGAAGCTGCGAGATAATGAGAGGTTGTATTCTACATATGATAAGGAAATGTTGGCTATTATGCATGCATTAGCCAAGTTCAGACAGTATCTTGTTGGCAGCAAATTTGTGGTAAGAACAGACCACAACAGTCTGAAATATTTTCTTGATCAGACAGAGCTCAATGAGCGTCAGCAAAAATGGGTGAGCAAGATTCAGGCTTATGATTTTGACATCGAATTCATAAAGGGGAAGAATAATACGGTGGCTGATGCACTTTCTAGAAAACCATCACTTGCTGCCCTATGTTCATTGAGCAAGATTTCAGCAGATTGGAAGGCTCAACTTTTAGTTGAGTACTCCAAAAATAAGCATGCTTGTGAGGTCATGGATGGATTGGTGTTGGATGATAGGTACACGGTGGTAGATGAAGTCATCTACTACAAGGGAAGGGTGTATCTGGTTCCTGGTTCTCAGTTGAAGGAACAAATTATGCATGCTTACCATGATACTCCGACAGCAGGGCACCTAGGTTATGGTAAGACCTATAGGGCAGTTCGGGAGAGATTCTCTTGGAAGGGTCTCAAAGCTGATATCTTACGTCATGTTCGTGAGTGTTTGACGTGCTAGCAGAATAAGTCTGAGCATACTTTTCCTGCTGGTTTATTGCAGCCCTTACCTATACCGGAACAGAAGTGGTCAGGAATCTCCATGGATTTCATTACAGGTCTTCCTCGAGTGCAAGGGAAAGACTGTATCTATGTTGTAGTAGACAGGTTGACTAAATACGCCCACTTCTTCCCTATTGCAACTGATTTCACAGCATCTCAGGTGGCGGAGTTATTTTTCAGGGAGATATTCAGGCTCCATGGTCTCCCCAAGACCATAGTGAGTGACAGGGATAGTAGGTTCATGATATCTTTCTGGCAAGAACTTTTTAGGCTCACAGGTACGGAGTTGACACCTAGTACCAGCTACCACCCACAGACAGATGGGCATACCGAGATTGTTAATAAGTGGGTTGAGGGGTATCTGCGCAGCTATGTGTCAGGACAGCAGAAGGCATGGGTGTGTTGGCTATATCTAGGAGATTATTGTTATAATACTACATACCATATGTCTATTGCTATGACACCTTTCAGAGCCCTCTATGGTTACGAAGCATTATCTTTTGTTGATTTGGCTGTAAGTGACAGCAGAGTTCCCTTGGCACAGGATTGGTTACAGGAGAACCAGGACATCATGAGATCTCTCAGGGAGAATCTTCAGCAGGCACAGAATCAGTAGAAGGTCTACGCTGATCGACATAGGACTGAGAGAGTATTTGAGGTGGATGACATGGTTTTCTTGCGGTTGTAGCCTTACCGACAGAGCACCCTTAAAAGGGGTGGAGCTAAGAAGCTCAAGCCTCGCTTCTACGGCCCATATCGGATTCTCAGGCGCGTGGGAGAGGTTGCTTATGAGATTGAGTTACCCCCTGACAGCCGGATTCATAATGTGTTCCACGTATCTTGCCTGAAAAAGGCACTGGGGCAACATATTGTAGCATCTTCCGATCTACCTCCCTTGGATGAGGAAGGTAAGCTGACTTTGGTTCCTGATGAGATCTTGGAGGAGAGGGAACGACGGCTGAGAAGTAGGGTGATTCGGGAGTACTTGATTCGTTGGAGAGGTCTTCCTATAGAGGACGCCACCTGGGAGGGAGAGTCCATTTTACAGCATCCGACTTTGCAGTTGCTTGTGGGCAAGCATCTTTGAGAGGGGAGGACTGTCATGTCCCCTCTTTAGCTCTGTCTAGCAGAGACTTGAGAGTTGGCCTATCATCTGGGTTCCCGTAGGTCAGCAGAGTGGTTAGGGGACTTATCCAGAGGCAGTAGAGCTTGGCAGGGAGCTTTACAGGCCTTTCCAGACAGTTTGCGGCAGTTTCCTATTTTTTAGGAAGGGTTCCTATTTTTTAGGGTTTGACCGAGAGTTGACCAGGAGGCATCAGGGGACCTCCAGGAGCATTTTGGGAGTTTTGGTCTCAGTTCCTATTTTTTAGGAGGTATCCCTAAATTATAGGGAGGCACTGTCAGTTAGCCTGCCATGTGGCGACATCACCTGTGGTGTGGGCTACATCAGTTTTCAGTTTAGTTTGGCCAAGTGATGGATTCGGGATAATTATTGAATATTAAAGTGTAGCTTTAATATTTAATAAAAATAAATTCAAGTGATTAATAATGTCACTTTGTAATAAGATTTTAATAAAGTGACCCCCTCCTTGTGAACACATGTTGTGTTAAAAAAGTGGTCATTTCTTTCATGAGAAGTTGGGCCCTCAACTTGGGCGCCCAACTTAGGAGTCTTTTAATATAAGAAAAGAATCATTTAATGATTCCCTTTTGATGCCTTCTCAACCCTAAAAGTGGACGCCAACTTTGGGAAAGGAATAAAGTACATTGGAAGTGCTTTTTGGAGTTATCTTTTGCATCTTATTTTGAAGCTTCATGGCAGCTCTGAACTCTGAGGAAGGGGGCAGCAACATTCAGTCTCTTGGGAATGGAAACTCTCAAGGATTTTGGTGAATTGGACGATAACCCAGTTCATGCTTGTGGGAGGCCTACTCTGGGTCTTCATTTGTGCATCATTGGACAGATTCCAGGGCATTATATTGCAGATCTAAGCTTGCAGCAGTACTAAATCAGCCTTATTCTTCAGATCCTTCATTTTCAGTTGCATGCATAGCCTCTTCTAGGCCAATACTATCTTTGTATGCAAGTAGGGTTGCAAACCAGGCTTTACATTGAATAAAAAATACAGATCTGATGGGTATGTGTCTCAAATTCTTAGCTAGTATCTTTCTATCATTTAATATTTATTTTTAGTCCATTTTTATTTGAGATTGCAGCTGTATGTATATCTATTTGCTATCTTGGCAAATACACATCTCAAGAAAACTGAAACCCCTTCTGCATCTCCTCTCTAGTTTGAAAGAAAACAAAAAAATTAATAAAAATCATAAAACAAAAAAAAATCACAAAAACAATACTTCATTTCAGCAAAGGGATCCATCAGGGATCTTTCAGAAAAAAGGAAGAAAATATGGAAAAATGCCTTTGGAAAAGTAAGAATATTTTATTATAATTTCCTTGGAGGAGGACGACTTGATTAGATGTCGAAATCATGATGTATTCTATGCCTAAGTGGTTCACCCACTTGGAGAGTGGAAAGAGGAGAATAATAAAAAAATAAAATAAAATGTTTCCATTGTGTTTTGTGCACCTAGCATGAGGTCGGCCCTAGGAGAGGGAAAAAAGTGACAAAATATAATTGCAAGAGGTGGTCGGCTAGCTTGAGGAGAGAAGAAGAGTCGTATATAAATATAAGGTCATTTGAGGCATTTTCCATCATCATTCATCCATATCATTTCTTTGGAGATTTATCTCTTTCGCTGCAACTTTTGGTTCAGCATATTCCAAGGACGAAAACCCGATCTCATTTTGGAGGTTGACTTATACGGAGTTCATACTTGTGCTTCATTGGAAATTTGCAAGGAAAGGAGCGACATAGCCATATTTGTTTCTATAGAAACCCTAAGGCCAAATTGTAAGATTTGTGCCAAATACAATTTGGAGCAGAATTCTAAAGTGCAGAAATCTAGGGCAGAATCAAAAAATAAAAATCAGAATTTTAGGGCAGATCTTGTTACGGATCTTTCAGTGGTATTAGAGCCTTGATCTTGCGAGCCTGAAGGGTTTAATCACTCCAAAGGAAGAAGATATTTTCAGCGCCATATTTTGTGGAGTTTGGCAAAGGTTTTTGCCCTAAGGTGAGCGCCACTACTTTGAGAGGGTGAAAATTTGTTTATGAATCATGGAAGATAGAGAAACAACAAAATCGTTGCTTGAATCTTTTAGACATAGTTAGACTGATTTGAAAAGAAAGTTTGATCGATGGTGGTATGAACAAGAGGCCACAAAAATCATTGAGGAATGCTAGGGTTTATCAGTTGACTTCAAGAATGCAACTCCTTTTGATGTTTTTTTGAGAATACATGAAGATGGGAATCTAGGAAAGAGATATCTATATGACTACATTAGAAATTTGAGAAGAGAAGAAGAAAAATCAGAAGTTGTCATTTTGAAAAAAGAAAAGATAGAAGAAGAATTGCTTCCTTGTGATTTGCAGCCTATAGGTGATCATAAGAAGAGCAAAAATCAGTTAAGGAGAGAACATCTTTGCTTCACAAGCCTAGAAGTTTGGACATCTAACCATACATGTGGAAGCCGTAAAGAAGATGAAGCCATGTTCACAAGTTCACTTCAACGGTATGAGGATATGGACAAACAAGAATTGCCTCTTGCATCCACAAGTGAAGAACACATGTGTCGTCATGATGACCACAAGGTTGAAAGGTGTGCTATCATGGAGTTTGCCAAACCAGCAGTTATTGATCAGCCATATGAAGGTACAAATTCTACTAATGATCCATTGCTTGAGCATAGCATTGCCTCACCATCTCTACATCATAATGGCAAGGAATCAAGTTGTGAATTGGGTAATTTTGAAGGTGATGTTGTTCATACATACGAAGGCAATTCAGAAATCTTGTTATGTAGTGAACAAAGGGACTTTGATAAAATGGATTTTGCATTGCATGAATTGAAGGATCACTTTATGATTAAGGAAGTCATAGTTGTGCATACATTTTCTAGACCAGCAATTGAGGAAAAGCATGTTGGAAATGATTCTACGTACTATGATGATGATTCCTTGATTAAGCATGATGTTGACCTAACTTCAAAACATGGATATTGTGGAGAAGATGTCATGGAGATAGCTGATTTTGAGAGGCATGATTGTGAAGACCAATCAGAAATTTTGTATGCAGAGGCTAGGCCCCATGAATCACATTATTTAGAAAATCAATTGAAGGTCAATGAAGATATGATTGTTGCAGCCCTAACTCATTTTGATAATACTTACAAGATGATGGCAGATTATTGTTGGAAGGTTCAAAGGAGACACAAGGACATTGAAGGAGAACTATCTCTTGCAGATTTGCAGGTACTCAAAGAAGCTTTGGTGGTAATGAAATCAAATTACTTACATCTACTTTCAGATAGAGATCATCTCTTCAAGCTTGATGAAATATATTTTGATGCATTGAGAGGAAAAGAAGAGGAAGTTGATAAGCTTGCCTTTGAGCTTAAGGTTGCTATGGATTCCTTGAAGAGTACTCAAATGGCCCCTCAAGAATCGGAAAATCAAGTTGATGAGCTTTGTTTGGAGTTGAGCTTGACACATTCTTCATCAGAAATTCAGTCATCTATGGCAGCCACATCTAAAGAACAATAATTCAATACAAAGACTGTGAAGAATAGACCAATGGATGAAGAATTTGATAAACCCCATTGTGAAGTCTCGAGGATGGAAGAGAAATGTCCACATGAAAATATGACTTGCAGCCATGGGATAGAAGTTATGACAAGTGTTATTCTTGGGTTTCAGTTGGATACATCTCTTGGACCGGCATTTGTTGATGACCCTCCCACCATGGAAGAAGGGGCGCTTAAGACCTATGAAGACATCATGCAAAGGCATGAGGTAAAGTCTGATTTTCTGATTTGCAACAGCAGTCCTTTACCTTCACATAATCATGAGATGGCAGCCATAACACATGAGCATGATAGTTGTAAGAAGTCTTCCATTGTTGTCAATCAAGATTTGGTGGTTGAGCATGAGGTACTTGTTGTGGATCCAAGCCACAAGAAGTCTGATTTTGTACACCATGGCATAGAGGATTTGAAGAAGACTCAAAGCATGTGTGATGAGTGGCTACGGAGAGCTAGAGAAGCTAAGTTGCTGGCTACCCAAGCAAGACAACACTTACAAAAGGTCAAGGAACATTGCAGTCATATAGATCATGCGAGGCAGCAGAGGGAGACCTATCTTTGATCCCTATTTCTTCCAAGGGAAGAAGCTATGGAGGTTGATCATGTGAGAAATCGGCTTTGCATGGACTTGATGAAAGGTATGATTCAAAAATTTCAGTTTGTGCAAGTAATAGATTCATCATGAGGATCATGAGTCACACCTTTTGGAGAGCCCATTGAAGGCTCAAGTCATGGCTATGGAGGAGGTAGTTGAGCACACACTTTGTGGACCAGCCAAAGATGATATGTATGCATGTGTAGAAGACGACATTTTTTATTCAGTTTTGGTTGGGAGTCCAACCACCCTTGGAGAGCTCACTGAGTCTACCTGTGTTTCAACCCAACATTGTCATGATGATGATTCCTTGATGGAGCATGAGGCTGTCCTAATTAGGATTTGAGGTATGGGTCATGCAGGGGTTTGGTTTTGAGTGGATTGTATTTGTAGATGTTGGGTTTCAGTTGGACTATAGTCCAAGGCATGGAGATGAGCATGAGAGCAGAAAATCTCCACTAATCCATTGGGTTCTAGCTCACACATGGTTGGTTGATGGTTGTTTTACTTGGTTGATCATGGAGTTTCCAAATTATACATTGTTGTTTGCAGCTGTTTGGATGGATTGGAGTGTTGGGGATTGCTACTATGGTGTTGGAGGTTTGCATGGTGATGAGATTCTATCATCCTATGACAGCAGAAGTACTCTTGACACCATCATAGGTGTGATTTTCAGTTTTCTTGGTGCTGTTCTGATTTATATCAGCAGCCTAGTATGGATTGACATGCTTTTCTATGCACCCCTGATGAGCAATTTTCACATCCATATGAGATTATTCAAATTTAGATGGATAGAGGGTGATGATGACACGATGAGAGACATCTATCTCTTCACTTTCAGTTGGTGTGATGGTGTGATGATTTGGGATCTAGGTATTGGTGTGAATGGTACACTATTTCATAGTGATCATGATTAGTTGCTTCACAAGTCTTGGCTTAACAATGTTTGTATCAAAGTGGAGCAGCGGAAGGTTCGGTATAGGTGGTCGTGCTTCAGAGATCATATCATATATCACTTGTTGATGGACATGACTCTCTTCAGGGTTTTGGATATGTATAGTGCTTTGTCTTTGATAGACTTAGCACTCATGGACACTGGAGCCTTCGTAGGAAGGGAGTTGATGACACTTGTGGTTGATGATTTGGCATTCTTGTTCCTACAGCTACATAGGCAGAGCACATGGATGAGGAGTAGAATTTCAGAGTTTGGGGAATGGTGTAATGTCCCTGTGGGCGGGTGATGGGCCCCGCCGCCACGTGTCCGTAGTGGTAGGGAGATGTGCCCCGTTCGCCCTCGGATGCTCCGGTGGGGAAGTCTAGCCTCCACCCTTAACGCCTGGGTATGCCGCCCTCACTTCCAGGCCGGTCTTTTGGTGTAGTGGTTGGGCCTTTGTGGTATCAGAGCCGAGGTCTCGAGGTCGAGCCCTGCAGAGCATGGTGGGTTGTAATGTCCCTGCGGGCGGGTGATGGGCCTCGCCGCCACGTGTTCGTAGTGGTAGGGAGATGTGCCCCGTTCGCCCTCGGATGCTCCGGTGGGGAAGTCTAGCCTCCACCCTTAACGCCTGGGTATGCCGCCCTCACTTCCAGGCCAGTCTTTTGGTGTAGTGGTTGGGCCTTTGTGGTATCAGAGCCGAGGTCTCGAGGTCGAGCCCTGCGGAGCATGGTGGGCTGTAATGTCCCTGCGGGCGGGTGATGGGCCCTGCCGCCACGTGTCCGTAGTGGTAGGGAGATGTGCCCCATTCGCCCTCGGATGCTCCGGTGGGGAAGTCTAGCCTCCACCCTTAACGCCTGGGTATGCCGCCCTCACTTTCAGGCCACTACACCAAAAGACCGGCCTGAAAGTGAGGGCGGCATACCCAGGCGTTAAGGGTGGAGGCTAGACTTCCCCACCGGAGCATCCGAGGGCGAACGGGGCACATCTCCCTACCACTACGGACACGTGGCGGCGGGGCCCATCACCCGCCCGCAGGGACATTACAGCTCACCATGCTCCGCAGGGCTCGACCTCGAGACCTTGGCTCTGATACCACAAAGGCCCAACCACTACACCAAAAGACCGGCCTGGAAGTGAGGGCGGCATACCCAGGCGTTAAGGGTGGAGGCTAGAATTCCCCACCGGAGCATTCGAGGGCGAACGGGGCACATCTCCCTACCACTACGGACACGTGGCGGCGGGGCCCATCACCCGCCCACAGGGACATTACAAATGGAGCTGAATTGAGTTCAAGTGTGTATGGCTAGTTTTGTCTCATTGCTGGCCACTGGAGCTCACTTTGCATATCATTCCTCATATTCACTATGGGAGATGCAGCCACAAGTTGAGGAGCAGGGTGATCACGGAGCACTTGGTTGGTTGGAGGTACTTGCCACTTGAGGATGTTTTGCAGTATCTAGATTTGCAATTGCTTGTTGGCAAGCAATTCCAGGAAGGGAGGACTGTAATGTCCCCATTTTCGGAGTGATCACCTAGTGGAGTTGGCTAGCCTATCCTATTCCCATAGGCTAAGTCAGAGGGCTCGGGGAATGACCTAATTGGCAAGATTTCACACTTAGCCAATTTTGTAGGGCAAAATGAGCATGGAGATGACTTGGTATATTTTTTGTAAGAGTTTTGATGAAGTCAAAACAATTAAGATAATTTGCCCTAATAGTGAGCGACCAATGAGAACGAAAAAAGGAAGAAAATATGGAAAAATGCCTTTGGAAAAATAAGAATATTTTATTATAATTTCCTTGGAGGAGGACGACTTGATTAGAGGTCGAAATCATGATGTATTCTATGCCTAAGTGGTTCGTCCACTTAGAGAGTGGAAAGAGGAAAATAATAAAAAAAAAAAAAAAAATGTTTCCATTGTGTTTTGGGCACCTAGCATGAGGTCGGCCCTAGGAGAGGGGAAAAAGTGACAATATAATTGCAAGAGGTGGTCGGCCAGCTTGAGGAGAGAAGAAGATTCATGTATAAATATAAGGTCATTTGAGGCATTTTCCATCATCATTAATTTCTTTGGAGATTTATCTCTTTGGCTGCAACTTTTGGTTCAGCATATTCCAAGGACGAAAACCCTTAGGAATATAGGTGGATTGGACGAAAACCCAATCTTATCTTGGAGGTTGACTCATACGGAGTTCATACTTGTGCTTCATTGGAGATTTGCAAGGAAAGGAACAACAAAGCCATATTTTTTTATGCAGAAACCCTAAGGCCAAATTGTGAGATTTGTGCCAAATACAATTTGGAGAAGTGAAGATAAAATCAGATATTCAGATCAGACTTGGAGCGCCATCATTTGGAGAGCTTGTGCATTGATTGTGTTAGGATTTTCACCCTAGATTGAGTGCCAAAGAAGGGCGACTTCATTGTTGGTGTTTGGAGCCAAACCCTAGCAGCTACCGCCCTCATTTGCATATGTTTTGCCACTTCCAAGGGAGCGCCACCTAGCTGAAGAAGTTCGCCCAGCTAGGGTTTGTTTTGTGACATCATTGTTTATTTGTGGTATGTACAAACCTGATTTGTGAAGACAGATTTCTGACGTATGTTTGGGCATGTTTGACCTATTTATTTGATGTAATTGAAAACTCAGATTATTCTGATTTGTAGCAGCAGATCGATATATTCAGAAATCAGAATTGTTTTGCCATTTTGTTTGCATATGGATGATCATACTTTGTGGATGAGTTAATGGTTGATGCTATTGTCATAAGGGTTCATCATTGACATGTTTATTTGAGCAATCTTGCATATATATGTTCACTGTCCACACTTGTTTGTAATCAGAAAAATAAATCAGAATCTAGGGCTTGGAGCAGAATTCTAAAGTGCAGAAATCTAAGGCAGAAATCAGAAAATAAAAATCAGAATTTAGGGCAGATCTTATTAGGGATCTTACAATAATGGTGCACCAAGGGACATGACAGCCAAGAGGATGGAGGCTCAGATCAGCCTTGGGAAAAATAAGGTAACTAGTGAGGCATGTGATTTTCAGCAAGATACACTTCTTGGATCAGCACCTAATGATGAGCATCCAATGATTCAAGAAAATGCGCTTGAGATCCATGAAGACACCCTCAAGAGGTATGAAGAAAATACTGATTTTCTGATTATGTACAGCAGTCCATTATCTTCACATGATTTTGTTAATCATAAGGTGATAGATAAGCTCTATGTGGATGACATGGGTGGGAAGTATTACCTTGTTGATACTCAAGATTTGATAGCTAAGCATGAGGTAGCAGTTGTGGACCCAAGCTACACACAAGCTGATTTTGTAAATCATGGCATAGGGGATGTTGTGAAGACTCAAAACATTTGTGAGGGATGGATAAGGAGGGCTAAGGAAGCCAAATTGTTAGCCACTCAAACAAAACAACACCTACAAAAGATTAAGGAACAATTTGTTCACATGGATCAAGAAAGGCAACAACTAGATGCATTTCTTCATCAAACTTCAATACTTCAATTGGAAGAAACTATGATGGTTGAGCATGAAGAAAAATCGGATTTGCAGGATGAACCTTTTGAGAGGTATGATTTTGAAGACAAATCAGAAATTTCATTTTGTGTAGATGATCTTAATCATAGGCCCCATGAGTCACATTATTTGCCAATTGAAGGTTCAATTCATGGTTAAGGAAGAGGGAGTTGTGCATACACTTTGTGGACCAACAAATGATGATAGGTATGCATGTGTGGAGAAGAACATTCTTGATTCAGATTTGATGAAGAACTTGACCATTCAGGGAGAACTCAATAAGTCTACTTGTGTTTTGACACTATACCATTATGATGATGATTCTTTGATTGGGCATAATGCTGTCCTAGCTTCAAAGTTTGAATTATGTGATGAGGATGTCATGGAGGTATCTGATTTTGAGAGGTATATGCATGTGGATGTTGGGTTTCAGCTGAACTATAATCCAAGGCATGGAGGAGAGCATGAGAACAGAAAATTTTCAGACTTGGTTCAATGGTTTTCAACTTAGATCTTGATGAGTAGTGGCTGTCCTACATTGTTGATCATGAAGTTTTCATACTATGCATTAATGTTTGCAGCTGTTTGGATGAATTTGGGTGCATAGGATTGTCACTACAACACTTGGAGGTTGAATGATGATGAGACCTTATTAGTTTATGACAGCAGAAGCATTCCCAAGATGATTATAGGTCTGATTTTTAGTGTTATTAGTGTTGTTTTGATTTGTACCAGCAATTTAGAGCAGATATGCATGCTTGGTTATGCACATATGATGGACACCTTTCAAGCCCATATGCAACAATCCAGATGTAGATGGATAGTTTGTGATGGTCACTTGATAAGGGATACTTATCTTCTCATTTTTAGTTTATATGATGGTGCAATAATTTGGGATCCAGGCATTTGTATGATTGGTACATTGCTTCACAGTGACTTGTTGAATGACAGTTGTATCGGAGTGGGGCAGCGGAAATTTGGTGAGTTGCTTCACAATATTTGGTTGGCTGACATTTGCATCAGAGTGGAGTAGTGGAAGGTTTAGATCAAGTGGTTGTATTCCAAAGGGCATTGTTATAATACCACCTATCACATGTTGATAGGCATGTCACCTTTCAGAGCCTTGAATAGGTATGATGCTTTGTCTTTTGTAGACTTAGCATTTGAGGTTAGAGGAACACCCGAAGTGAGAGAGTTGATGCAGGACATGTATAGGATATTTGAGGTTGGTGATTTGGTTTTCTTGTTCCTACAGCCATACAGACAGATTACATTGAGGAGTGGTGCAAGAAAGTTGAAGCCTCAGTTCTACAACACTTACAGGATTGAGAATGGAGTTGGAGAGGATGCCTATGAGTTGGAGTTGTTGAAGGGTAGTTGGATTCATAATATATTTCATGTATCTTGCCTCAAGAGGGTAATTGAGTAGCATATTACATCTTCTCCTGAGCTTCTTCCTTTGGATGAAGAGGGGAAATTGATACTTGTACCTGATGCTATCCTGGATGTTAGGAGAGCGCCAACCTTGAGGAGCAGAATTTCATGGTTTTGAAGAATGGGACAGATTTGAGTTTGAGTGTGTATGATGGTATTGTCTCATTGTTGG
Source organism: Cunninghamia lanceolata (assembly GCA_027924645.1). NCBI lineage: Eukaryota > Viridiplantae > Streptophyta > Pinopsida > Cupressales > Cupressaceae > Cunninghamia > Cunninghamia lanceolata. Next base: position 14,094,459 of record BSBN01001567.1, on the reverse strand, counting down.
CTACTGGAACTCACTTTGTATGCCATTCTTTATATTCACTGTGGGGAGTCTTGCCCCAAGTTGAGGAGCAGGGTGATCAAGGAGTACTTAATTAGTTGGAGAGACTTGCCACTTGAGGATGCTCTGCAGCATCCAGGTTTGCAATTGCTTGAGGGCAAGCAATTCCGAGAAGGGAGGACTGTAATGTCCCCTTTTTCCGAGTGATCACCCATTGGGGTCGGCAGGCCTATTTTATTCCCGTGGGCTAGGTCGAAGAAGCAAGGGAATATTCTGATTAGTTAAATCATATATTTAACTAATTTTGTTGAGCAAATTGATTATGAGAAATGACTTTGGATATTTTTGTGTGCCATGTGGAAAAAAGAAATAAATTAATAAAATAATTTATGAGGTGGACGACCTAGGAGAGGGCCTAAAAATATAATATCAAGGGCCAAAAGAGATTCGCTCCTCTTGGAGAAAATAATAAAAATAAAATAAGAATATTTTATTTATTTTTGGTGCCTAGCATGAGGTCGGCTAGGGTTGGAATTGGAGGAAATTTGGCTATAAATACAAGATCTTTTGAGGTCATTTCATCATCCATTCATTAACATATTCTTCATTGAGATTTTCTCATTTGGCCGCAACATTTGTTGGGCTTTATTCCAAGGACGAAAACCCTTGTGAATATCAGTGAGTTGGCTCATCTTTAGGTGGACTCGTCACGGAGTTCAATTTGTACTTCATTGGAGACTTGGAGCTTGAAGCATATTCAGATTTTAAGATCAGCATTGGAGCATTGTTCTTTGTGGCATTTTGTGTTGACATTGCACTAGGGTTTCACCCTAGATTGGAGTGTCACCTTTGGAGAAGGGCGATCTTGGCTTGTGTGCGGCGATTTCATCATTTGGAGGGTTTCCAAACCCTAAACCTAACAGCGGCCATCATTCCTTGTAAGCGCCGCCATTTGGAGCGTTTATTGAGTATCATTTTTCATCATTTGGTATGTACAAACGTAGGGTTTAGATCTGATTTGGACAGGGACATTCCAGGCCATGTTTGATCATGTTTTAGCCCATGATTTGAGGTAATTTTCAGTCTTCATATTCAGATTTGTAACAACAGAGTTATATTCAGAAAATCAGACTTTTGTGTTGCATTTGGATGGCTATATCTTGTGTATTTCATGGTGGAATTCATGTTTGATGTGATCAGCATTTAGTAGCATCATTTGACATGTTTATTTGGTATAGTTGGTACTTGTATGTTCGCTGTTATATTTGTTTTACAAATCAGAAATAAAAATCAGAATTCTGAAGTTAGGGTTTGAGCAGAAAAAGAAATCAGAATTTTAGGGCAGATCCAGTTAGGGATTTTACAGGGTTATGCTTATTTATCATATCAATCTCTCAAATAGATTATTAAGTGCAAAGTTCTTCCGTCCGCAAAAAGTTGGCGTTTTCCAAGGATGATAGAATTCTCTAAGAATCTTGGAACTTTCCAAGAATGTTGGCATGGACCAAAAAAGGGACATTACATGTCCTCCCTCACCAAAATTGCTTGTCCTCAAGAAATAACAAATTGACTCATGAACTTCATCTAACTAAATCATTTTGTAAATCCTTGGATCCCATATAAATCTTGGGAATTTGCAATTTCCAATCCTCAAACCTTCATGTAATGTAGTTGGCTTTTGCTGTGCTTTTCTAACATAATTTGGAAGCCCTTCAGTAGGCAAAGCCTTTTCAACTATTTTAGTGAGAAAATCATCTACATTTTTCCCATGATAATTAAATCATGAACCAATTGGGATCTAGAAAAAGTTTGAAAATCATCCTTGTCTTCAGCTTGGAAAACAGTTTATTGATTAGACCACTCTTTATGTTGGCCTAATTCTGTACAATCCTCTAAAACCATCATTTATGATTCCCTTACAGCTGAATCTTCAAAATAGTACTTTGGTGAATTACGCTCAAAGGTGGGTTCATCAAACCTTTCCCTCGCCTCCTTAGATGCAATTAATATTGAAATGGTGAGCATATGATTACACGATTATTGCACAAAAAGAACAATATAGAAATGTAATTGATATTTAAATATGTTGATCATTACGTTCATTCCATTGGCTTATAAAGCCACTAGTTTCCCGTACAAACTACGAAAACAACCTATGGGAATAACTTCCCAAAAACTAACATTTATTTTATTTACTAAGTATTATAAACTAATCTAACATTATTTTATTATTTTTATATGATGTAATATTTATTGCAACATCCCCCCCCCCCCCCCTATTACATCAATTCGAACAAAGTATAGAACACTACATGGACTGGACACAGCAGCCCATCTAGAAACTTGATGAAGCATCTCCACCAAATCTCCTCGCTCACTGTAATGTCCCCATTTTGAGCTAGACATGATTTTGGTTTGAGCTTGGTTTTAGAGGATGGAATTCTATAATGTTGGCTCAACAGGTGATTTTATTGGGATTTAGGCTAAGTGTTGTATGATGATATTTTACATTAAGCCAAAATATTGTGATTTTCTAGCCAAGGATGGGAGAATGAATGTTGGTCAAATGGAAAATGCAATATTTAATTGTATTTTCAATATCTTATTATTCTTCTAAGGAAATTGACGCCTAGAGGGAAAAGAGATAAAAATAAAATAATAAATATTATTTTGTTGGATCATGTGCCAACGCCTAAGAAGGTAAAAAAAAAAATTAAAATATTGGTTTTATTTGCCCAAGAGGAGTTGCCACCCAAGAAGGAGAGATTATTAAAAAAATAATAAAATATTATTTTATTCATGGGATCTCTGCCCAAGGGAGGAAAAGGTATTTTAAATAATATTTTATTGTTGCTCAAGGAGTTCGCCGCTCAAGGAGGGATAAGGAGAAAAATTAATAAAATAATTTTATTTAATTCCACAAGGGAATTGGCAATTGGGAGAGGAGGAATTATTTAATAAAATAATAGTGTTTTGTCATGTCCCCTTATTAAGGCATTGTTTAAATTAAAGAATTAAACATCATGATTAAGAAAACGGCGAAAGTGCCTTCATAAAATATCAATTTGAAATAATATTTGTATTATTAAAATAATATTATTATTATATTAATATTTTAAAAATATAAATAATAGCAATTTAATACTATTATAATCATAATTATCATGAGATAATATTATGATTACAATTATCTAAATATAAAATATACATAACAAATATAACTATGAAATTAGATATTATATAAATGTATAATTATAAATATAAATATCAATAATATAAATATTAAATATCATTACTATATTATATATATACCCATGAGATATTATTATCTAAAGATATCCATATATACATGTATTAATAAGGATATTATATTATATTAGATAAAGGTATTCATAAAGATATAAATCAGATATGATATATATATCTAAACTAAAGCACTGCCAAAGAACCCCAATCCATTATAAGACCAACAATATAAATCAGATACGGTCTTATTTCTATAAGAGATATATTATATGATATTGAAAAAGGTATTAAGGTATTATGATACAATTTTATGATTATCTTATAAGACCGTTCACCATCATCACTCGCCCTACATATGTTAAAAGGCATCACTTACGAAAGACTTAATAAACAACAATGGTAACAAAGGTCATGCCACCAAAGTCAGCGGTCACCATAGAAATTGGCAACCATTGATAAGTGACATTTGATAAAGGATATAAAGAGAAACATGAGGCAAGCAACAGGGGCGGAGATCAGAATCCGAATCATAATAAGAAGAGCAGCGCAGACATTCGAAGGAACAAATATCAGATATTAAAGTCTATTCGCCAAGGAAGAAATTGTTGGCATACAACGATCAAGAATACATATACAGAGATACGATCTGCAAGATAAAACATTAAACAATTACAAGCTTCCAAGTATACATTCCCAGCCATATGAATATACATCTGGTCTGCCGTTAAAAGACTTTGAAGCATTATTATACAGAGGAGATACCCGCTGCAATCAAGAGATATTAACAAGCAATCATCAAATCTGAATTCTATTCCGTCTCATATTTAGAGATATCATTGGATCGAATCAGCATTAAACAGCCTTATAATAAACAGGTATGGTTGCATCTTTAATATTTCATTTCGCATGTTATTATTCTTAGAACTTGATTCTATAAGATGTGATCATAAATGTTTTATAATGAAAGTACTGTAGCTTATATGCAATTAGTCATATGTTGTACACATTAACCCCATATGGGAAAGAATGAGAATGAAATGCCTAAGAGGCCATTCATGGGTATATAGAAGCCTTTGTCACTTGCTGATACAAAAGGTATCCACAGTGCAAAGGATAGCAATCACATAGAGGCCTTTGTCACATACAAAAGGTACCCATAGTGCAAAGGATAGGTGATATAGTGGCCTTGGTTACAATGGTGCAAAAGGCATCATAAGTACCAAGGAATCTCATAGAGGCCTTGACTCTAAGAGTACAAAAGGTAGTACTTGAGTCTAAGGATAGGAGATAGAGCCCCATGGTGGATAGTGGCAAGATTCATCTCATCTCTCTCATATGATGTTAATGAGTAACACATGAAAAAGAGATAGAAAGTATGAAATATATATTGATAGAGATCATGACTAAATAATAGAGCATGTGAAATGTCATGATAGAGAAAGTGAAATATATGAGAATAGAGAACTTAAGAAGGAACATGTGAAATACATAATGAAAATGACTATAAGATAGTATTAAAGAATGTGAATTAATAGTGATCATAAGAATATGAAATAAAGATATGAAATGATCATTGATGTTGATCATAGAAATTATAATTACAATGTTCTTATGAGATTTGAATATTTCATATATAAAAGAGTTTAGTGTACTAATGTTCTCTTTTTGCAAGTTGAAATTTGTGAACAAGGTTGAGAGATTTTGACTTGTGACAAGGGGACATTACATGTTTTTTAAATGTGGGCGTCCAAGAGGATATTGGAGAAAATAACAAAATATTGTTATTTTAAATGATTGGGACTTATGAGTACAATTCATTTAAAATTGAATCATTTAAAATTGTTCATTGAGGATTGCATTTTCATTGGTGGATTTGAAAATTAGCAAAATTGGGCAAATTGGGATGCCTAGGTGAAGGGATGAATAAATAGAGGCTCTTGGTTTCAATTGGCAACTATTGATGATTTCAAAAACTTTGCATTTGAGTTGTTCTCTTGGCTGGAAATGTATTTTCAGTGATATCAAGGAGATGATCCCTTGATTTTTAGTGGTTTGGAGATGGTCCCATGCCACATTGTGAGGTGAATTCATATAGAGTTCATCATTGGGCTTCATTGGATGATTTGGTTGATGTTTTGGCTTGATTCTAAGCTAGGGTTTGACAAGGTTTTTCATCTACAGCTGGCTATGGAGTTTGACTTTGAGTTTTGGCTATGGAATTGATGTATCTTTCATTGTTGAAGACTTCTAAGATAGTCGATTTGCATAAGGAGCGATTGTAGTGTGTTGTTGTCATCATACATTATTCTGATTTTTGCATCAGCAGACTGGAAAAATCATATCAGAGATGTTTGACAACATTTGTTAGCATATTTTGAGGGTTTGAGACAAGTTACACCTCGCTGGGCCAAATCGCACTACTTGTGGCATATGTGATTTCATTGTTTTGGTGAAATTTGGCACTTTTTATCATTCTTTCTCAAATCTGGGCAGTCTATATCAGGTACAGCAGTGCCATCATCAGATACAACAGTGATATCAGCAGGTACAGCAGTGATTAAGGATCAGCTACAGGCATACATTCAATCCTAGTTGGGTGATTACTTCATTGGATATCATTGTCTATCATTGGGCTAGGGTTTTGGCCTATGTTTGTTCACATATTTCACTTGTTTGAAGTCTGATCCTAAAATCAGTCAAGTCTGATATAACAGACCAGCCAATTGACATTTGTAATCAGCTCATTGAAATCAATAAAAAGTGAAGTGAATTCTGGGTATGTTATTTGATGGTTCATAAGCTTTGATTTGCTATATGGTATTTGATGTTTCATGTTCATATTGTTTCAATTTAATTATATGATTGCAAAAGATTGAAAACATTGCATAAAGAATCCAAATAAATTTGCATAGAACAAGTAGGGTTCTTTACACTCACCAAAGACACACCAAACTGAACTCATTAGCAAATGTCCTGACTGTTAAACCTGCAAAATACCTATGAATCGAGACATACTCAATTATTCACAAGTACACCACTCCTCTTGTGAATTGAGACAAACTCAATTATCCACAAGAAAAACACCAACCAAATGTGAATCGAGACTTACTCAACTATCCACTGTAAGACTTCTTTTGTGGATCGAGACAAACTCAACTATCCACAAATCAAATCAAAATTGCCATGCCCCCCCTTGCTCCATGAAGGGACTCAAAATGAAATTAGTGCTTCTCATGCAAAGTATCATCTCTGAGTGAGAAGCTACCTCGAAATGATAATAAACCTCCATCCTTCGGTGCTTCCAACCTCTAATTGGACCTATTTAATTCTTAAAAGTTAAAAAAGATATTCCTCATTGTCATTGTGAGGAGAGTCTTGATCATGTATTTCAAAATCACATCTTTCTGCCTCGATTTCAATAATAGTCAAAGCATTATTTCTTTTTAGCTTGCCGTCAATAAGATCCTTGGCACATTGAATGCGATTCAAAAGAATGTGTCCTCTTCGATTACAATAGAAGCATTTGAAATTTTTATTCTTCCATGTTGAATTTTTAGACTTCTTTACAAATAGGGCAGTTTCTTCAGCAATTGAGTGATTTTTAGTGACCCTTTTCTCTTCATCAATCAAGGAAGATATCACATTTGCTAAGCTTGGATTCAGTTTGTTTAAAGTAAATACAATATTGTCAAAGCTTGAATGCATACTACCTCTAATAAAATAGTTTTGGCATCATCATCATCAACTGTAGATTTTATGCTAGAAAGTTGATTAAGAAGAGAACGAAATGTATTAATATGTTCAACAATACTGTCACTCTCTTTCATTTTCAAGCCAAAAAGTTTTTGCTTAATGGACATCTTAGCGCTTGCATCCTGTGAACCAAATAAAGAATTAAGACGCTCCCATATTTGTTTTGAATTTTTTGTTAGATCAATATGATGCAAATATGCATTAGATAAACTGAGACCAATCAATGTTGTGGCTTTACGATCTTTTGCTACCCATTTTATAGCTTCATCTGCGTCTTGTAGTTTTTTAACAATTCCACTTACAATATCCCAAAGATCTTTTTCTATTAAAACTAGTTGCACCTTAACTTGCCATGTATGAAATTTATGCCCTTCAAATTTAGCAAGAACATATGATTTCTCTATTTAGACATAATTAAGCTTATCACTTCAAAGCATGCAAATTCAACAAACCATCCTACTTATTTCTCCTTTTCTAAACACAAAGAAATCCTTATAACTCCTCCTGATTATGTTTACAAAAAAAATTTGTTTGTATCCAAAATAATTATTGATCTTACAACTCCAAAAGCAAAGAGTAATTGTATAGTTTTGAAACTATGACTAGCATATTTCAATGCCTCCCAATACTTATTGCCAACAATGTGAGTGCAACAGATACCAAAGAGCTTGGCTTGTTATTCCTCTACATGTTATTGAAATGCTTCCTACATTCCTTTTCTTCAAAAACAAATTAATGTGACTTTGGGTTTAAAACCTTAAATCTCCTTTACGAAAAGTGGGATTAAAAAAAAAAGAGTTGTACCTTAACCTTCAAGTTCTCCAAAACCGTTTAATTTTTCACATCGCATCTACCAAATCAATCTCCAAAACAAAACAAAAATTGTCTCTCTTCACTAACTTTGGCAACAATGTCTTCTCACCATAATAGTGTTTGTGTAATGTCCCTTTTTGGCCCATTTAATATTTTCGGTGAACTTGGAAGAATGTGTGGAAAATATTTTTAATTATTTAATAAAGGGAATATTTAATTAATTAAATTATAAGTCTTCCTAAGTATTTCTAAGGATTTATTTATATTTAATTAATTATTGTATTGAAAAATAATAAAGTAACTTTATAAGTGTCAAAAGTGGAATTTATTTTAAAAAGGGGGCACTTTATAATTTGAGAGGAGAATTTAAAAAAAAAAGAAATTCCTCTCGAAAAGATATAAAAGGAGATTTGGAATTCATTTGAGTTATTCTTGATATTTGCATTTTATTGAAACCCCAGTTGTGGAGGTTGAGCAGGTTTGTTCAACAACAGCCTAGGACGAAAACCCTAAGGCAAGATTGGTTTCGGGGAAGGATTTCTCCCTAGCCAATATAGAGTGGATTCATACAGTGTTCACCATTGTGCTGAATGCTTGTGTCATTCGATTCTGCAGTATTTGGTTATTGTTTTGTGGAATTTTGTGTTGCCGCGGAGATTTCACAGGTTTCCAGATTGATCTAGTTTGTAGGGGTTTGAGCGAGGTTGCATATTTGTCAATTGGCAAGCAAATAACAAATATATTTTGGAAGATCTGTTTATTCAGAATTTGTCTGAAGCGTTGTGAGTTGGGATCAAGTATATTTTTCTTTGAAAGCATCTTCAGCTTGACCAACCATACCATTGGAGGCACGTAGTTCTTGATTGTACACCCTTTATAAAGGAGCGCTCACATCTTAAGAGGGTGAATACATATTTTTAAGGCTTGAAAGCCTTCTCCAAAATTGTCGCAGCTTATTCCAAGGTTGACGCAGCTCCTTGAAGACTGATAATGTTGATGTGTATGGGTAGTGGGACTCTCATCTTCTCTACCGCCACCTTTTAGAGTCTTCATTAAGTGTTGGAAATAATATGTGAGTCTCATAAAGGAGTTGCACCTCATATTGAAGACTTGATAATATATTTTGAATGTTTTGGAAGGGTTGAAAGGAGACGTGAGAGTTTTTGTGAGGGCTGTGAGTATTTGTGAAGCGCAACCTTTCTTGTGAGCTTTCTACTTGTTGTGAGATGGCCGCCCAGAAAGGAAGTCAATATGATGAGTTTGGATGGTGACTTAACTCTCCAGGTGCAGATTTAATAGTAGAGCTTGCTGCAACAGGAGTTCTGAGGGATCTAACTACTATATTAAAATGCTTTCCAGGGTTCCAAACAATCCAACATCTGCTATAAACTTCATAGATGCATATTGAGGTCAGAAAATTGAGTATTTTAGTCTATTTATATTTTTGATTTTAGTATCAGCACTTCCCAAAAATTATTGTACACATTTTCAGCTGATTGAATGATTGGATAACTGTTTGATGAATTGTCCCTTCAAGATCTTGGCATAAAATGTTGTGAATGCAATTGTTATGTGTTTAACCATCATAGTTGCAGCTGCTCATGCATATTTTATCTAGAGAAGTTGTGTGGTTTACTTTCTACAAACTGATTGACGAAATGTCAGCATACTATAAACCAGAAACTTTGTGAGTTTTGGTTAAAATTTGGGTTAGAGATTTTACAGTCTGTTTTGTGTTTAACAGTGAGGACACTTCTTTCAATTAATTTGCAGACTTTATCATGGATTATCTTCTTCCTTAGTGGATGTATGCACTCTTCTTTGTCCATGGTTGATGCTTGAGACTGCTATTCTCAGCATGTGGATTCCTATTACATATTCCACACAGTGTTACATAGCATTCTTCTTCCACAGTCGACTATTGCATAGAATCATGGCATTATAGGCACAGACAAATATATGTTTTGATACCATATTGAATGGTGAGTAGATGATTACACCATTATTGCACAAAAAGAACAATACAGAAATGTAATTGATATTTGAATATGTTGATCTTTACATTCATTACATTGGCTTATAAAGCCACGAGTTTCCCGTACAAACTACCAAAACAACCTACAGGAATAACTTCCCAAAAACTAACATTTATTTTATTTACTAACTATTATAAACTAACCTAACATTATTTTATTATTTTCATGTGATGTAATATTTATTCCAACAATTAAGACCTTTTTTGCAAATCTGATGGCAATATCTCTATCTCTTATCAAATGTAGGTATTCCAATTTCATTATTTCTAATGCCTTCTTCACTATTTGCAACTCACTTACCTTATCTATTAGGTCTTTCTTATCTTCATCAATCTAAACTCTATTCAATCTTAATGATAGTTCTTCAATGAGTCTTTTTGTTCTATCGAACTATGTTAGGACTTGCACCTCTTTCTCTTCTGTTACCAACAATTGTTTCTTCAACTCATGCAGCTCTTTGGGCCTCTGCTTTATTTCTGAGAATGACTTTTCTTTGCTTGCTCTTAGTTGCAAACACTAACTTTTCTGCATGGAATTATCTTTGAAGTATCTTCATTGATAGGAAGAAAATAACTTGTAGGTGCAACAAGATCTTCAAGATTTACTAAGTTACCTTTCCCCTTGTGGGAAAGATTTGTATATCCAAGTTGATGAGAATATGATGCTGCTGATTTCTCATTATCCTTCGCCTCTCTGGCAGCAGTCTCACATGATTTAGGAAAGTTTGCCATTTGAAGAGAGTCCTTAATCATTGGATTTTGACTCTCTACCAAGGAAAACTGCACTACTTGTGAATTCATTACTTCACAAGCATCATATGTTCGACCATCAACTACCTCCTTCCAAATTTCCTCCACATTCTTGTGAGTTGCCTTGCAAACTCTTTTAGTAGAAGGAATGATGGCACCATGAACAGGTAGTGGACCAATGAGATGCGACATTAGGTGAGGACCCATTGCCTATTCCACTTCGAACTTCAACATTAGGTGTCTCAAAGTATCACCCAGATCCCACACTCTTATACATAAACAATTTTCAACTTGTACAAAAGGATCTGTGTACCCTTTGCTACAAGTTGTCTTCCTCACCTAATGACTCTCATGATCACGAGAATCATGTAGTGACATCAAACTTCTGCTAGAATCAATTAGACAATCAACATTCTCTTCTATGACATACCTTTCAATAGAATTTGTTTGAAAGGTAATTGTCCTATTTTGCTTCCCAGCCAAATAGTCCAAAATCCATAAAATCTCTAACTGTTTTCCCCTTTAGAAATGCAAGGAAAAACATCTCAAATCGACTAAATCCAAAAATCTTGAGTTTTCCTTGTGTTTTTAGCATTTTCAGAGTTTCGGAGTTCGGAGTTCTCCCCTTCGCCATGCCATTCTAATCAGCTCCGAACTCCGCTTTGTTCCTTGCAAAAATTCTCTAAGTATTCAAAGTTCGTCGGATGCCAGGGGTCAGACCTTCTTCCTTTTTTCCTTCCTTTTCTTTTGGAAGGAGAAAGGCGGAAGGCCTGAAGTCCGAACTTTGATCCTTTCCCTTCGAAAATATTTCTAAGTGCAAGGCCTTCCACCATTCCACGAAGATTGTTTTCTTAAGGCAAAAGGTGATGGCGGAACTACGGAAAGAAAACATGTTGCAAGTTTTCATAATATAAAAGGAAAAAGGCGAATACTTTGTGCCACGTGGCACGATCTGAAGGGTTTCTACTGTTCCGCAAGCCTTCTTCTGTTGCTTTGTCTCATGACCATGGAACAGTGGGAAACTGCTACGTGGACAAAAGACAAGCGGAAAGAGGAAAGCACGAAGTCTGTGTTCCGCTTCTTTTCTTTGAAAATAATTCTAAGTGTTTCGGACTTCAGGGATCGGACCTTCCTTTTTCTTCCTTCTCATGGAAAGTAGAAGACGAAAGGCCTGGGACCCGAACTCCGCCGAAACTTTCAAAAATTGGCTAAGTCCTTAGACTTTCAGGGCTCGAACTTTCCTTCTTCTTCCTCTGGGAAGGTGGAAGATGGAAGGCCCGAGGCCCAAAGTCCGCCGATACTGTAATCTTCCTTTGTATAAGCGGAGCTCGAGGAGCGGGATTTTCTTCTTTCTCCTTCTCTTTTGGAAGGCAGAACGTTGAAGGCTCGAGGTCTGAGGCTGATCTCCGACGGCTTCTGTGATCTTCAGAAACGGAGGGAAAAGAGGTGGAATTCAGGATCCGCCATGGTTAATCATGATGAAATCTTGCTGATAAGGCAGAATACATGCCAGATTGAAAGTCAAGCAGCCAACTCTAGTTGGAATTTGTTGTTGGGCATTTAGATGCAAGTTTTCAACGTAGATATTTGTTCAGCTACTTCAGAGAAGATATTTTATGCATTTATGTCAAAGACAAACAAATATTTTCAGACATTCTTTTTGTAAAATATCTTCTGATGGGCCCAAAGGCGAATTTATTACAGTAGGTGATGGTGCCTCATTGTAAAAATGCTATAAAATGCATAAAATTGAATGTATTATGTTGGTTGTTGGTCTAAAAAACCACGTCTTGTATTAGTTGTAACCGTGCCTCTTTGAGAATAAACAATAAGATTTTTACCTTTTCATGACTTCTTATGCTCTGTGTAATATTTCTGTTTGATCTCCATTTGTGAATGCTTCTTTCCTTTTGGATTTCATTTAGTTATCTTTGCCTCTGCAAGTAGTTTGTGATTTTTGTATGCTCGTTTGTTGTTTGTTATTATTCTGTGCATATATGGTTGATCTGAGGGCCGAACATTCAAACTTGGTGTATCACCTTTTCATTTCCAGTTTCTCCTTCTTCCCCTTTTCCACAATAGTGAATAGATTAGGTTTAGTCTTAGCACACTCTGAATCTTATATTCAGAAAAGGAACCGGCGTTCTTTGGAGGTTTGATTTCCTTGTAGGGTCCCACACTTGTAAATCATCCCAATGTTTCACTGGATTGTTGTAGCACTAAATCGCTCCAACACACGGTGCAAATTCAAGTGACAACAGTTTCTGGCACGCCCGGTGGGACAGTTTTTAATATGAATTGAGAGTTAAGATGAGAATTTGGTGTTGTTCTCAGTATTCTGTAGTTTGGTAGACACTTTCATGCACCTAGCGACTCTATAGACTCCTGTTTTAGACCAATCCAATGTTATATACCTGTGCAGACGAGAGCTTCTTCAAGAGGTGATAATTATCAGTTTGTTGAATTCCCTGTTGCTGCTTCAAGGAGAAGAACTAGGTTATCTAGGTCTCTTGCAACAAGGAAGAATAGTGCTATTCCATCTCACTCAAGAGCTCAATCCACACCTCCTCCTGTTAGGTTTCAATACACAAGAAGAGGCTTGCACATACCCAGAATAAATTTGAATACCCTAAACATGGCTCTACCAAGAAACCTACCCTTTGTGACCTTCAACGGAGGCATCTCTTTAGACTTGGCTGCACACAATGATATCCCCACATCAGCCCTAAAGAGTATTTCATTCTCTTTGGGTGATGGTTCTACTACACCTGCTGAACATATCAAAGATATATCCAACGCGTGTTCAATCCACCATATTCAATATGAAGATGTGGCTGTTAGGCGTATGGTTTCATCCTTCAAGGGGAGAGCTCTGCAATGGTTCAGGAGTTTAACCCCTACTTCAATACATAGTTGGGATGAGCTAGGAGAAGCACTCTACAAGCAATTTGGAGAGAGGGCAGACAATATTTCTCTACTTGAACAACTGACAACCATCAAGAGGGCTCCCAACGACATGATGGCGGACTTCAACTTCAGATTTCAAAGGACATGGGAAAGAATCTCTGCTCACCTCAGATCATCTCCACAAGGTGCCTTATTATATTTTTTGAGAGCTTTAAATTCTGATATTGTTGTTATGATGCAATCTATGGGTGTTGATACCTTACCAGATGCATATGAGATAGCATTGAAGGATGAAAATTGCTTAATACAAGCTGGAAGAATTGCTCCCAGATCTCCTGTACCTATTTTCCCAAAATTGCATTTACAGGTTTAGCAACCTACTATTGCCCCCATCCCAGAACCTAAAGCATCTACATCTTCTCTTTCCCAAGAAGAGAATGACCTCAAAACCCTCATGGCCAATCTGACTAACAAAGTCAATAGCATAGCTATTCAAAGTGCCCCCAAACCCCATCAAAATTATAACCAGGGGCAGTCTTCAAATCAGAATTGGAATCAGGGTTATATTTCCAATAGAAATTAGAACTGGAACCAGGGTTACCAACCAAATAGGTACCCAAATAATAGCCTTGCCTAGCCTTTGCAAATAGTCAGGCCTATCCAAGAAATACTGGCCAGTCTACTATAGCCCAGATCTTCTCCGGATCCACTCGAACACCCTCTGCACTGATGATGTGTCCCAGGTATAGCAACTCTGTCATGCCAAACTCGCACTTCAACATTTTGGCATATAAGGACTCCTGCTCAAGTATGCCCAGTACTATATCAAGGTGCCTTAGATGATCCTCCCAAGTCTTGCTGAATATAAGAATGTCATCAAAGAAGATAAGTACAAACTTCCTCAGTTGTTCTCTTAAAACCTTATTCATACAGGACTGGAAAGTGGCAGGTGCATTGGTTAAGCCAAAAGGCATAACCAGAAACTCAAAGTGCCCATAGTGGCACCTAAACGCTGTCTTCTCCACATCCTCCTCACGTACCCGAATCTGATGGTACCTTGACCTTAAGTCTATCTTGGAGAAGAAACATGGACTGTGCAGCTTGTCAATGAGCTCATCAATTCTAGGGATGGGGTACCTATTCTTGATAGTCTTTTTGTTCAGTTCCCTGTAATCAATGCACATCCTGAGGGTGCCATCGTTCTTCTTAACCAGTACCACAGAAGAAGCAAAAGGACTCTTACTTGGCCTGATGTGACCCATCTTGAGAAGCTCCTGAATGGCCTTCTCTATTTCATCCTTATATCTCTTAGGATGTCTGTAGGGAACGGTGATAACTAGTTTGACCCCCTGTCTGGAGGTCTACCTGGTGGAATGTCACTCAACACTTTGGTGTGTTTAGTTAGTATAGACTGAATCTCTGCAGGATATTGTTGTTTCTGCTGCTTAGGCACCTCCGGCATCACAAGTATCTTAGCTGCCCACTGTACCTTATCGTGCTGCAGTATCCTCTCCATCCTCCGAATTGATACTGTTCTCAGACTTCCATCTGATATTCCCCTCAAAATATGTTACTGACCATTTACCTCAAACTTCATCTCCATGGTCCTCAAGTTGAGGGAGAATTCACCTATCATGTGTAGCCACTTCATTTCAAGGACTACATCCATGTCACCTATATCGACCACATAGTACTTGACCTGGAACTTGTAGTTGTTTAACCTGAAGGTTAAATTGGGGATCCTCCGTTTGCAAGTAATGACAAATCCATCTGCAACCTTGACTTTGAATCCCCCGAACTCCTCTATTTTGAGTCCCCTTTGTGCCACGAGCCCTTCGTCAATGAAGTTGTGGGTGGCTCCTGTGTCTAACAAGGTGGTCACTCTCTGTCCCTCCAATACTCCCTATATTCTGAAGGAACCCTCTTTCTGAATAGCAGAGATGTGTGAAGCAAAAAATCCTCATCTTGTGCAACCTGCACTTCCTCTACTACATACTCCCCACCGCTGTCCTCCTTATCACTCTGCTGCTCTGATTGCTCTGAAGCTGCCTCCTTAGCAAAATAATACTCCAATTGTTTCGCTTGCCCCTTCATTGGGCACTTATGGTTAGGATCCCATGGATCCTTGCATTTGAAGCATAGCTTCTTCCTCCTGTACTCATTCAATGCATCATCATCTAATCAAGGTGCTGGTTTCTTCTATGAGGTGTCTCGATGATGTAAAGGCATCTTATCCTTACGTGGAGGAAAGGGTTTGGAGACGAACTGTTTCCTAGGCACTGCAAACTCCATACTCTGTGCCTTCTTAATGATCTATTGGAGTGAAGGTGAGTCAAATGCCTTAACCCAACCCCTAAGTGGTTCCATTAGCCTTTTTGTAAATAGGTCTATCAATCTCCTCTCTGAAATGCTAGGAACCATGACATTGAGCCTCTAGAACTCTGAAATTTATGCCTCAAGTGACCCATAATGCTTAAGTTGTGCAAGCTCCTTGAACTATAACTATCAGTCCTTGGTATCAAACCTCTCGATGAGTCTGTTAGTGAACTCGTCGTATGTGGTGATAAGGTCATGGCCAAGTGTGACCAACCCGTGGTACCACCACTCTTGAGCTAACCCATCCAAATGTATAGTGGCAAAGTTAAGTGCCTCTTCTGCCGGCATTGGCTTAAGTGTCAAGTAGTTATCCAATTTCTACACCCAAGCTCTGGCTGAGATCTTGCCACTTCCGTCAAACCGATCCATAGGGACTTTGCTCAATGCATGCGGGTAGTCTGTGTTAGCTCTATAATCTTCTCGACCACCCATAGCTCCCCTTTGTCTCTTCTGATTCATGTACTGCTCGAATGTCAACATCTCTCTAATATCTGGAGCCAATGTCATGTACTCTGCATGCTGCATCCGGACATCATCTGCCATGGGAAGCTGAACCTCTGGTTCCTGTTGAACCAATGCCTCCTCTCTGCATGGAAAGGTCGGTTGTAGTGGTCTAGTAACCGATCCTAGGGTAGTCTTGGTGTTATGCACACCACTCTGTCCTGCATGTCCACTGCCCTGTCCTGCATGTCCGCTACCATGTCCTGCATACCTGCGATGGCCCTCATTTGATCCACTGATCTCACCCTCGGGTGTTACATGGGTGTGAACTACTGGAATCCCCTGGTTGAACTTTCCCAGTAGCTGGGACATCATATCAAGCTTAATATCAAACTTCCTGTCCATTTGTGTGTTAGGACTCTCGGGATGATCTGGTCCTCTATATCCGTCCCCCATACTACCTGCTATACTATCACTACCACTGGAAGAATTTCTATGCATACCCAATATTCCTTAAACTGTTTCACCTTCTGGAACCTCAAGTGGTTGCCATTGCGGAGTAGGTCTAATGTAAAACCTTTTTCCGTCACTCATATAAATTGATCACACAGGCTGGCAAGATACACCAGCTCT
Source organism: Cunninghamia lanceolata (assembly GCA_027924645.1). NCBI lineage: Eukaryota > Viridiplantae > Streptophyta > Pinopsida > Cupressales > Cupressaceae > Cunninghamia > Cunninghamia lanceolata. The sequence goes on along the minus strand of BSBN01001567.1, from coordinate 14,077,508 downwards.
AATAATGTTTTTTTTTAATTTATTTGGTGATCTTTCAGAACTAGATAGAAGATGCAAAAGGGGTTTTTGGTTTTGCATGTAATGTTGTTTCATTCTAATACAGCGATACAAGCATGTAATAGAAACCCAGAAAATCTATGATAGATATGAACAAGATAATCAAGACCCAGTTCATAGAATGACATAAAACGAATTATCATCACATATCCATATCAAAATATGCATCTTCGAACTTCTGTTGCAGCTGGACCAGCAACATGAACATGGGGTTTTTGCATTAAATACATCAACAATGTGAGGTAACTCATCTACAACAATAGCAATGGCCTCATAGGCCAAAATCGACCCCAACACCAGAGAGAAATCTGCAATGAAAACCCCAAACAATGCCTCCAAAGAAGCACGGCCAAGTTTGAAATGTACAACCAGTTGAAGGGATGTATGGCCAGCAAGGAAGGAAGGAAATGCAGTCCCAAACTCTCCCTAAATCTGCAAATAAAATCAGTCTCTTCAATATTCTCTCAGCTGGACCAAAATCTGTGAAGGTGTATCTTGAATCCTCTCTAAAACTTCGTCAAAGTGTATCCAACTGAAGCACAATTACAGCCACTGTGTATGGCTGCCCAAGAGTCCCCTTGGGTGATCTTTCACACCTGCGGAAGACTGAAACTAATGGTGGTTTTCGTCACCAAAAGTCTTGGCTGGAAGAAGTTCTCCAAACCCTCATTTGCAGAGCAAAGTCTCATAAAAATGCAATAATAAGAATGAATGCTTTTTCCCCTCTTTTGCCCTTTTATAACTCTCAGTAGTGGGTCGACCCATATGAGAGGGAAATATAATTTTTAAGTTCGCACTTTATTTCCCAAAAGGGGCGTCCAAGTCCCTTAGTGACTTAATTTTCATTTTCGTTATTTTTCCAAAGTCACCAACATTATATTATAAAGTCCATATATTAAATATTCAAAATAAACTTACGGACTTTAATATGAAAGCCTAAACGGTCTTGGAATCTCATGAATTATGGACTGTTGGAAAGGTCTTGTTGTAACGCTTTGCCTCCAATCATGAACTGCCTCATCTGGGTGAAACCCTAACTTACTAAAAATAGTAAGTTCCAGCCAAAGTGTCAAAAACTGACCAAACGAACTCTCAGAGTTCTCTAACCACTTTGGTTAGTCTACGGGAACCGAGTATAGATTAACCCCAACTAGGAAAGGGGACATTGCATTGGAGGTTAGACAAAGGGGTCGTATAGGTGATAAAGAGCAGAGTTTGATAAATATTCAGTCTTCAGTGACCAGTGAATTCTTCCCTTATTATTCTTCGAGCTGAAGGTCAGAAATTGTAATTATTACTGGTATCAGTCAGTACTGAATATATGTAATGCTCAATTTCCCAATGAAATTAATGTGGTGATTGTTTCCAACCATAGATATATAATGTGTTATGTTGCAGCTGTGTGAAGATAAATTTCAATGGATTTGTATCATTAATACACTGCAACTGAATGCTTAATAATTTAATACAAGAAAAATCATTTTTCTTGCATTTTGTTTACTAGTCATTTTGTCAAACATTTGTCAAAATATCCAAAAATATCAGTTAGGGATATTTCACTTTGTCACTCCAAAAGTGTGCCTCACATTATCTTGTTATTCCCTTTCATCTTTGGCACATTTCACTAACATGATTTCCACATTTTATGTTGTAGGCACACTTTCATAACATCTTTGCCATGTTCTTGACTCGAGTGAAGGGCAACTAAGTTTTTGCCAATAAGAGGAACTTTGAGAGGAGTTTTCCCACTACTTTGCTATCTTTCCACTTTGAAGTTCTCATTGCCTTCGCTGGCTCATATTTACCTTTCATTGTCGTAGTCATCATGAATAGGAACCTCATCATTTTCAACTGGATTAGTGCAACCTTGATCACTATGCAAGAGTAGTTAGCCAAAATAACAGACCAAGAATGGACAAGCTTTTGTAAACTGATTGGAAAGACATCACTGACCTTGACTTGACACATAAATGATGATAAATTGATGACAAAAATGGACACCAAGTTATAAACACATCGAGTTTCATAGGGGTACCAACAGCCATTGCACCAATCTTTACTGATTTCTATTTCTTTCCCTTGCTTATCTTATCCCAACCACTTGAATAATGGATGATAGATAAGACAAAACTCCCGTGTGTGTGCATGTGTGAGCGCGTGTACTTATTTTTATGGTTATCTCCCAGGTTAATCTTCTATTATACCTAAAAAGCTAGGGAAGAGTACACCAATAGCAAGGTTGCCCTTATATAATTATGGATCTCAATGATCCAAAATGGAGCTCGAAAATCATCAAAATTTAATTGATTGAGGTGGTCAGCTCTACTTTTTAGTTCTGAGATCGAAAAAGGAATAAAGACATTCTCTTAATCTCACTAAGATAGAATTGGGCAAGGCAAAGATAAAGAGTTAGATGTAGAATAGGGAAGCATGGGCATTTGGCTCAGAGATGATTAAAGCTTCATGCAACTGCATTGTTGGGAGAGTGATGTCTATAATGTAGAAAGCATATTCAGACAACTGCACTTTCACCTAGAAGCATCTGTAATGTAAAGGGCTAAGAGTATCAGCCAAGAAAGACAACCACATGGGTTGAAGCAAAGACACCAAAGAATCCAAGAGCAAGCCAAGGAACCATTTATTTTAAGATCAAAAGGAAAAGGCTCGAAGAATGCAAGAGGGTCATTTGGTAAACATGTGGTTCCATAACTAATCTGGTTTTGTACGGCAGCAGGTTGGAACAGCATATTCCAAAAGAAAACATATTGTCACTCCATGGGAAATGAAGAAGAAAAGTTATTCCATCTGAGAAACTAGGTGGTCAATCCTTATCTTTTTATTATAAATATTTTGTGCACCAAAATCTCCAAATTAGGCTTGAAAATCATAAAAATTCACCTGATTGAGTGATTAGTTGTACTTCTTAGTTCAAGAGACTAAAGAAAGGCTTAAGGCATGTTCCTATGCAAAGTCAGATGCAGAATCAGGAAAATACGTGTACTAGGATTAAAGACGATTTAGATATCCTGCAGCCACACTAATTGAAGGATTTGTCTAGAAGTGTCTGGTTTAACTGTGATCAAAATAGTATAACATGTTCGACCATCGATGAATTCAGCTGTGGTTGAAAGCATTCCTTACAAGACAGAATAGCATAAATAAACTATCAAAAGGAAGCTAAATATTAGGGATAATATTGGAGATGAGGAAGCAGAGCTTCACTAGTCTGGACTTTTCCCACTTTGGGTTTCTCCAAGGTAAATCCTTGTGTTCATGTTTCATTCCATGGGTGTTAGTTTTATTTACTTGCCCATTTTTATATCATGCAAATACTACAGTGTCACAAGAATTTAAGGAAACATCTAATTGAAAAGTTATGTTGATTACAGGCATATCACTTGCTTATTATAACAAATAGATTAATACAATCTCACATAAGTTAAGAATCAATGTACTGTTGTATTATTGGTCTTCTGGAGTAATGAAGATTCACATGTCGAGAGTAGCATGTAAGGGGTATGAAATATTATGTGCAATGAATGTAAGCATGTCTATGAGCATGTACACAATTGCATAATGGATACACAATGTAGATGGTATCCATAGAGCATATAAAGGGAAGCCTTAGGGTGTATTTCAATAGAAAAGAACTTTGGGATATCGCATAAGAAAAGACATATCCATGTTAATGAATCATGCAATGGAATATGTATGCCAGTTACTGATCACTCAAGGCACCACAAACTTATAACCTAGAGCATTTCAAAGTATGTGCACAGCGGGTGATCAGGGAGCTTGACTAGGTGACATTTCCACAATGTGTGAATATGCACTAACATTGTCAAGTTTTATGATGCTTCATACAAATCACAAACCGAAGAGACGGGAAAGAAGATAATAAGATTAAAACTCCACAACAACATAATTGTGAAATGGAGGCAAATTTGAAGCTGTATGAGACTGGTTTGTACATCCATTGCTAGCAATCCTATTAGTGTTCTCATTACCTTAGAGTATTTAGAAGGTGGTTTCCTTATTCTCTAGTACCAAAATTGTAGAACTTTTGGATCAAATTACAACTAACATGACCAAGAGGAAAGACATGGTAAATGAGATTTGGGGTTTTGCTTCCCATTTACAACATTTACTTCCATCTAATTGAAAGACGAGTAAGTAGAAGACTGTCATTTAAATGAGCATCAAAGTCCACAAGTTATTGGCATGCACAAATGATTAAATCTTAGTAAATCTCAATCAACCAGGTTATAATGAGTTGCTAGAAACTTGTTGAACACAACTGCCATGAAGGTGAAATGCCATGAAGTGCCTCTATTTAAAAATGGATAATGCTATAAGACTGATTCAAAAACCATAATGTCCCAAGGAAGAAAAATTCCTTTCCCAAAATTGGGAACAAACTGAATAGTCAAGAAATTTTAATTCTTCTTTTACTAAATTTGAAGGTTTGATGGCCAAGGATTTCGAGGAGTCACCAAGTTCTGACAAATAAATAGCGAAGGACTTATCCTTGAGAGACGTTTAGGAATTGGACAATATTTATATGCATTGTAATGTCCCCTTCCTAGCCAGTTGACAGGTGGGAGCAATTAGCCTATTCTAGGGTTCCCGTAGGCTAATGGTTGTTGGTTAGGGAACTTCAGTGGGGATTTCTAGCAACTAGCACTTGTTTCATGACATTTGAAATGACCAAGGAATAATAATTTAAATGTCGATATATTTAAGTTAAATTAAATATTTAACTTATAATGCTTTTTTAATATAAGTTACTTTATAATATAAAGTGACTTACAAGAGAGTTATAAGTTGTATTTAAAAAATGTTGTGCTAGGCACTTGGGCGCCCAACTTAAGGGGACATAAGGAGTTTTTAAGTGATATTAAAAATATTAAAAAATAAAGATTCATTTGGGCGTTTAGATGAGAAGAGAAATTAAAAAGAAGAAATGAACACTTTTTCATTATCTATGGTCGTGCATTGTTTTCATGAAGCTTCGCTTTGAGAAGAAGCTAGAAATTTTAAGGGTTTGTAGAGACGGAAACCTCTACAAATACCACTTCCTACGTGGTTGAAAGACACCATTTGGGATGTTTGCTGGTGGTCTCATTCAGGGAACACACTTGTGCTTTGATTGATGGTTTTTATGAGGGTTTTTACACAGGTTTATATGCAGATTTTATGAAGAGTATTGATGAATAAATTGCAGATTTCAAGAGGGGATTTGTGGAAGATTGAATGCTGGTTCTATCTCATCTGCTGGCTGTACCCATCTAGACAGGTCGTACCATATTTGCATTGATTTGAAGGGGCGTTTGATGCAGTTTCTACTCCATCTTGGGCGCCAAGGTCAAACAGCAGTATTGACATCATTTTGTGCATAGCAGCGATCAGATTTGAGGGTATTTAGAGATATTTTGTTTGTTGTGGCGTCATCTACTGGGCCGTACAGCCTCATATAGGGACGTGGGGGACTCTGGGAGCCAACTTTTCAGCACTGGGACTTCATTTCACTATTTATTGTGGTACCTAGGGTTTTGGATTGAATATCTTGTGCTTGCTGATTGAAGAAGTAAATACTAGTGTTGCCGGAAGGCTTTCCATAGCATTTCTCTTGCTGGTTTTTTTAATATCAGACCTATAACATTGTAAATCAGCAAATGGGTATGTTATTTATTTGAAGTTTATGTCATTTTAGCATCTGGGTATTTGTTATTTGAGTTGTTTATGCACTCTATTCTTCTAGGTAACATTGCATGTTATGTATCCCTTTGTTATATTGCAATATTGAATGTTAACAAAGCAACAACAATCAAACCCTTCAGCAGGGAACATCATAAACAAAAATAAAAAAAATTGGTATCATAAAACTTCACAACAGGGGTGGATATTACATGCATGAAAGAGGGGTCAAAATCCATCAACACAGTATCACCAAGACATAATTGATGTCAAATATTACAAAAGAAGTGGATGACAAATATCTTCTTTTTAACTTCCAATTCGAAGCTATTGTCTTCTCTCTACATTCCATTTCTTTGGTGCAGACGAAAAATGTGTTTAATCGGTCATAAAGCAGCATAGGCTTTGAATGGGAGGACCAACAAAGGGTGCTTAGCTTGGTTGGTATGCATGCACTTCATTCTTCAATTGTGTGACCCTGTTCTTAATATGTTTCATGTTGTTTCATCAGAAAGACTTTCTTTCATAGCCTCATTAGGTACCTTCTACCCTAAAGAAAAGTTGTGTATAAAAATTGATGTTCTCGAGATGTAGCATCTAATAAGCTTTAATGTATCTTGAATTTTATTCAAGAAACATACTAGTAGTGATTTGTATTTTGTTTTTGTTTTTGATTTTTAAGGAAGGTTGGACTTTGTTGGATTTCATGCAAGCTAAATGTCTACTTTGTTCTTTACTAGTCAATGTGATAAACATATATCTTATACAACAGTATAAGATCATATTTTATTAGGAGTTTCTTGTATGTGTATAACAAAGTCTAGCACTTAAGGCAAATACAAAGTGATCAAGTCTCTTGTTTCCGAAATTACTAAATTATTGCTTTCTTGGTCACCTAATGAACCAATCCTTACATGTTTGAAATGTATTTAGATTCAAATTGTAGCTTGCATTTATTTTGCTTGTGATCAGGATCTTTGTACTCTTACTTCATTCTTGCTTTATCTACTATTTAATCGATCAACTGCTCTATAACATTTTTAATTTGCAGGATAAGGAGATATATAATTTTTTTGAGCCAGAACTCCCATTTGACAAAGAAGGGAATGGAGTGATTCAAGAAGAAAGAAATCAGCCATCCGAAAAAGCCACTAACACTAGATTAGAAGATACAAATCAAATTGAAACTGGAAATGGGACTCTTGATTGGCAAGATGGATCATCTGTATTGGATTTGAAAGGGGAAAATTATTTTTCATGTGCAGTTGGACGCAAACGATCAAATGCACGCTACTCTCTTACATCCTCAGAGGAAGTTGTCGCTTTCTTAAAAGCTCTTGCTAGAAAAAATCACTCACAACCTAGTACGGCTCTTGCAAATGGTTTGCATAATCATTACCCCATCTCCTCTAGTCTTTTTTTAAAATATACCAAGTGAGAGGCAGTGAGCACAATAACATATAACTGCGGCAGAGTTCTTTGAATGCTTCTACTATGCTTTACTAAAATTTTGTGATAGCTATACTTGAATTTAGTCATTTGTTTCAAAATATTTCTTGTTTACTAACCATAATTTAAAGATTGCAATTTTTGTTCATTAAATAAAATTATGATTTGTATAAATAGATACACCATGCATGTATGATGTCACCACACCTAAGTGCAGACAAACATCTCTAAATATATATAGACTTGTAAAACTGTATTTAATGATGGGCATGGACCCTTACTTTTGGGTTGAATCACAATTTCTAGATGCTAATTTTGAATTATGAAGGTTATCATGAGTCTACATACTGTGTTTGAATGATGTGATTTATTGTGTCATCTTTTAATTAGGCATATTTTTACAGTTAGTTAACATATTATATGTTAATATATATTTCTCAAGTTAATTAGAATTATAGATTAGAATAGAATAGAAGATTTTTAATGTTTGTAAGGTTAAAGACAATTTAAGGAATAGTAGATTTAGTTATTTTAGTTTTCTGTATCGTTGATTTTCTATATTTATGTTGATGATGAACTTCCCTATTTCCTTAACTTTCTCCTTTCTAAATAGATCTTATAAAAAACTACTGCTAAAATATTTGTATAATTAACCTAAGTATTACTATAAATTAGTAAATTTTATAAGAGATCAAGGCAACAAATTTGATTTAGTTCAATATAAATTATACCTTTTCCCCTTGTCTCTCATCTTATTTTATAATTAAAAGCATGGGGTTTCACACTTGCTCTAGTGAATTTGAAATAGAAGGTAATGCAATTATATCAATTTTTAGTAAATAATATACTTGTTGCATCATTGCTTCATGGGCAAGATGAATTAATATTCAACATTTGACACATAACTCTGAAGATCCCCATGCATGGTTGGTTTTATCTATTTAATGTTTTAAGGGAATGTTAAGTTGGCAATTTTATAAACTTAAAAGAACAATGTATTTAATGGTGGGTATGCATTGTGAATTATACTTTTTAGATATTTGTAAGGGTTTTATTACACTCTAATTAATTTTATTTAGGCTAATTAGATAAATATAATTATTGAAATAATTAATTTAGATTATAGAATTGGGGTTGATTAGTGTTATTATAGGTGAAATTAAATAAAACAAACATATGGGTATTTAACTCTGATTTTGATGTAGAAATATCTATCTAAATGTTAGGTATCCATTTGCCAAGATTCTGAATTTTTGTCCTCTATCATTGCCCTAAGAATTTAATTGTCCATTGCCTAGGATCAAAGCTACAATTGGGAACTGATCTCTATGAGTGTGAAAGTGATCTTCTATATAAAGCTAATCATGTCGCTTGTAGAATTGATCTCACTAATTTATTCAAGCTATTCACCTTGCTTCTCTAATGTCAAATTATAACTATTGTTTATAAACAACTTTGAGAATATGCCAAATTACAAGGGTCAAGTTCTCCTCAATCAAACCCCTAGCAAGTTGACTTTACAATTTTGAGCAAAGATTTGAAGACACCAAGCAGATGTGTAGTGTTCCTTGGATTATGTGCTCTAATGGAGATGTCACTAGATTATTTTTATTATCCAAACTATCACTCTAGATGTACTCAATAACAATGCCCTGGGATATCCTTCCATTCTTTTCAAATAAGTGAATGTATTTAATTACAACAACCAAGTATGCAAATCAACATATTATGTGTTAGGCTAGCTCAAAATGGCTAGTGAAATGGTCAATGAGGCAAGAATTTAAATTTTTAATTTTAAAAGTTTTGGGATCAAATATGCGACTGTAGAATTAACTTGGGTCAAGTATGCATCCTTGGATTTGATCTAGGGTTGGAACAATGAGTTTGGGGGTCAAGGATGAAACTCTAGGGATAGTGATGACGAGGACTGGGATATGAGTCAAATGTACACATGAATACGTCAATTGTAAACTAATTATCTCATTTAGGACACCCCAAAGTGAGCCCAAAAATATGGGAAAAGAGATTGGGTATGCAATTTTCACCATTATATTTTGCCCACACTTTGATGTGCTTGTAAATTATTAGGTGAATGGACATCAAAGTAAAATAAGTTGTCAACATGTAAAAGTAAATATTTCTATATAGTAAAAGGAATTTATATACAAAGGGAAGATAATAATTGATAATGTTCAATTATTCTTGCCATGAGTGCTCTAGTGAAACCTACAAAATGAAGAAAAAAACATGTAATGAGTAGTGTTTGTCACACAATTGGAAACACATATTTCAACTTGCTTGAGAAGGAACTATCTTCAAAAAAGTAAAAGGTCAGAGATTATGCCTATTATGGAAAGTGATACAAGGTTCTGACTTTGTAGAATGAAGATTTAACTATTGATTTCTCAATGAGAGGGCTCCACCTAGTTTGTAGACAAATGTAAAAAGTGCTTTGACTACATAAAAAAATGTAAAATGACTCTGCTTGGATATGAATGAGATGCCAAAGGGTCTTCGTTTGGATACAGAACAAGAATTGACTTTGTAGATAGTGTGGTGAAATAACATTGTCTAGATACAATGATGAAGTTCTATCTAATACCATAAGATGATCATGACTATTATTGAACTCATGAAAAGTGTTTGTTGCCTATGTAGGATGCAAGGAATTGGAGGAAAGGAAAAAAAATTATAAAGCATGTAATATAACAACAAATCATCATATGATAAGCATGTAAGCACATAAATTGGTGAAAACATCAAGATATATGAAAGGTTGCTCTCAGTATATGCAAATGATAAGAATAGCCATAGATGCTAGATAAGAAGCATGTAAACACATAAAATTAGGAGATAAGTGTGAAGGGGTGTGTGTGTGTGTGTGTGTGTGTGTGTGTGTGTATAAGGTTGCCCCCAATATAGGCAAATTAGCCATAAATGCTAGATAAGAATTGTGTAAGCACATCAAAAGTATTGAGTATAAGGTTGCCCCCATTGTGGGCAAATCATAGGATAAAGATGGCCCTAAAGGAAAGATAAGGATCCTGTAATATCAATAGGATGTAAAAGATGTCGGCCGAACAAGGTTCATATTATGTAATAATAGGATCTAAGCATGATATGGATCATAGACATAAAGACAAGGACATGACAAGGGTGATAATATGGAATCATGTGATATAAGCATGATAAGCATTATACACATAAAGACAAGGGCATGATAAATATCATATAAGATGTAGACATGGTAAGGCATGGAGGCATAAGCATGATAAGTAAATGCATGAAGCATTGAGATAATGTCAATATCATAGTCATGGAAGATAAGGATCATGGGAACTTCATAAGATCATGTAACATAGGAACACAAAAATAGTATGAATCATGTGATATATGATCATAAGGGCATGTAAACAAGAAATAAGTGAAGTTAGGTGATAAACATAGAGCATGAACATACACGACACACAAGTAAGCATAGGTGCTAAACATAAGATTGGTATAGGAAAGGTGCCCCCAAGTGGGGAAACAAAATATAAAGCATAACAAAGAAGATAACATGATAATAAGAAATGCACAACAAACATGGCATAAACAAGAGGCCAAAGTGTAAGGAAGCACAAGGAAAATGGAGAAATAAGCAAGGAGGATCACAACATACATGCCACAAGAAAAAAGGCTAACGTAGAAATGATATAAAACATAGGGAAAACGTGACATGAACAACACAACACATGTTCAAAGTCACTTGTGTCCACATGCATCACTAAAGGTGTCTTTGTGTCATAACTAGCAACATGGATCATAAACATAAAGCAAAAGCACAAAATGTGTTGAGTAGTGAGAAGGATATGTAAGGATATCTAACCAACAAAGTCATCTCCCATCATGTGTGTCTATAATGTACTCAAAAGACATCACTGTGAAAACCAATGCTCCCCACAACTCTATTTATGTCATTATGAAGTATACCTGCATGAACAAGAGTGGGATGCATGCTCAAAAAATTGGCGTAGATGTATAGATCAATTTCTCTTTTATTTCACGTGTAGCTTCAACATAGGGTGTGTTATGGTGAACAAGACCAGTTTCTTGATTTCACATCATTTTCTTTTGTATACTTAACCTCATCAACTAAGGGAGTTGTGGGCTTATGAACATTGTCAATGCTTATCTTCCCTTTGTATATAAATTCTTGAACTTTATGTTTGAATGCAATGCCTCTATCCATAGAATGTTCACATATGTCATGATAGGCATAAAATCATTTAGCCTTGTGTGGTGCAAGCTTAGAGTTATCCATTATTTTAACATGAGGCAAGGTGATGAGATTGTGTTTCAAAAGTTGTTCTAATTGATCTTTACAAAAATAAGCAAAGCATATAGTAGTGAAGCTTGTTAGATGAAGTAGTGGATCATCTTTACCATCATACATTGTATGCTATCACCAATCTACTTAGTGAGGCATAAGTCAAAATACTATATGCCAAAGGATTGTGAAATATTATGTTAGTATCATCTTGTGGTTTAAATCTTTGTGCATAAGCATTAACATATTGTTCTAGATGGTCAATCCTAGTGATGAGGTAGTTCACATAAGGTGAAATATCATGCTCAACATGTCCCTTAGTTATATTTATATGCATCATGCCATCTATAATAGGGGTAGACGGTGGACAAGCATCCAAAGATAGATCATGAGGAGGCTCAACTAAGTCTATACTATCGCTATATTGTTCTAGATGGTCAATCCTAGTGATGAGATAGTTCACATAAGGTGAAATATCATGCTCAACATGTCCCATAGTCATATGTGTATGCATCATGTCATGTATAGTAGGGGTAGCAGGTGGACAAGGATTGAAAGCTAGATCATGAGGAGGCTCAACTAAGTCCATACTATTCCTAAGCACAATAGGAGAGGGAAAATGGGCAATAAATGTGTCAAATATAGAAATGAATGATAAAATAAACAAGACGAATCTAACCATTGTAAAGTTCTACCATTCAAATGAATTCTAAATTTACTAATCAATAAGGTATCATCATCAAATGTGAAGATGCATCAATAGAACCATCAAAATCATGTATCAACTCCTCACTAAGAGCAATAATATCATATAATGAAAAAGGAGGGAATGAAGTATCAACATCTATATGAGAGACAAGTGAACCAATGCCATACTACAATCTATCATCTTCTTATGCATCACTAGGTGCAATACTATCATGAGTGCCATGAGATGTAAAATAATGATTATCACAAAGCATATTATCATGGATCATGTAAATGGAGGCAAAATCTCTCAAAATAGAATGAAAAATAGTGACAAAGTCCATGAAAAAGGATAGGGTGGATATGCATGAAAACAACTCATTAATGTAACATGAAAAAAACATCAATATGGAAAAAGATGCCATATCATCATAGACCAAAAGATCAAAATCAATAAAGTATGAGAACACCTTATAATCCTTGATATATATGTATGAAGATAATCCCAAAACATAGCATCATAAGAATCCATGATCAATGATCTATCCATGAAGCACAATCCAATAGTGTGTGGGTGGGGAGTGAATGAATATCAACCATAAAAAAACCCCAAACCCTACTAAAGATGAATAACTAATATATGAGTGAGGTAAGGATTGATATTAATAAAAAAAAATAGTTAATAATCAAAACTAAAAATAAAACCCTAGAGGGACAACAAGGTTGGGTAAGGTGGATGGAAGTAAGGTCACACTATGAGCCACAAACCCTAGAACAAGATAAATCTATGAAGCACAAATATGAAAGGGAAATCAAACCCTAATAAGATATGAGAATAAGATAGAATACTCAAAAAATAGATGTGAAAAATCCTAATTTAGAAGGTAAAGCCCTAAGCCAAAACCCTAGGGGGTGTAGGATACGTTAGGTTCACCAAAAATGTAAGGGTTTTCTCACACCCTAATCACTTTTACCTAGGCTAATTAAATAAATGCAATAAAAAAGTAATATATTATAGAGTTGGGGCTAGTCATGGCCACAAATGTAAGTACATGTGAAAAAGAAATAAAATAATGGGTACTTAGCTCTAATTTTGATGTAGAAATGTATGTTTAAATGCCAAGGATTTATTCACCAAGATTCTAAATTTTTGTCCTTTGTGGAGGTCTTGAGAATTGAACCATGCACTGTTTGGGATCAAATCCATGACTATTGAACTAATCGCCATGCTTGCAAAAGTAATCTTCTATGCAAACTGGTCTTATAGCTTGTAGACTTAATCTTGATGATTTGTTCAGATTGCAACATGTTCGACTTGCTTCTGTGATGTCTAAATTTTGTAAGGACTAGTAATGTTTATAAACACTTTTCATAATTTACCAAATCACAAGGGTCAAGTTCTCCTCAATCAAATTCCTACTAGACTAGCTTTACAACTCTATGTGAAGATTTGAAGATAGTACGTAGACCTACATTGTTCCTAGATTGATGTGATTTGATGTAAATGTTGCTAGATTCTTTTTATTTTCCAAAATATCAAACTCTAAATGTGTCAATAAGAATGCCCTGGGATGTCCTGTTATTTTCAAATGGGTGAATGAGTGTCTTAAAATACAACAACCAAGCACACAAATCAACATATCACGTGTTAGGTTAGCTCACAATGGCTAGTGAAATGGTCAACGAGTCAAGAGTTTAAACTTTGAATTTTAAAAAATTTGGGAACAAATCTGCAACTGCTAAATTGACCTAGGTCAAGTCCACACATGTGGATCAAATCCAAAGTGGGGAATAGTGAATTTGAGGATCAATGATGAAAATTTAGGGATTAGTGATTACAAGGATCAAGATATGAACCAAATTTATAGATGAATATGCCACTTGTAAGCTAAATGTTGCATTTAGAAAACCCTAATCAAAGAAAAGCCTAAAACATAATGGAAAAGAACATGGGTATCTAATTTTCACCATTACAATACTATTAAAAATGTATATAAATTAAACTTCAATTAAGGTATATATTATTGTCAAGAGAAAAATGCCTCTACATAAAATGATCTAGGCTAATTAAATAAATGCACACTTAAGCACTAATTAACCTAGACTAAGCAAGTTGGAACTGATGTTAGTGTAGGTTTTTTATTTTTCTTATGTTAGGGGATATTTATTTTTCCTACACATATTATTAATCTTACTTAGGTTATTTAGGCATGGTTGTCATGAGACCACATGGCATAATCCATTAGTTACACGTGTCACTCTCACCCATTTTTAGGTAGTTGAGTCTCACACCCTTTTTTTGATTTATATGCCACCTCTCATAACCATTTATTTGTCTTTATCTGAGTAGGTACAACCATGTATTTTTGGCATTTACCAAGTAGGTAAAACTTTCGTCTATTTTGGTAGTTGGAGTTATTACTCCTCTTGGATGTATATGCCCCTATTTTACTATATATATAGCACTCACCTCTCCTAGTCAGTGAGAGTAATGTGAGCATTGTCTAAATTCTCTTGCAATCTTGTCTCTGGAATTCTCTCCTTCAAGATAATCTCTCAATTTCACTATTTTGATCATCGATCATATGTCGATTGGAGTGCATGTGATCTATGACTAACAATAGTTCTTAGTTCAGAATCTCACTTCTCGTAGAATCTACCATGGTATCAGAGCTTTGTTGTCAAGTATAGTTCATTTTTTGTCCAATTTTTGAGAGATTTGAGACTAATCGTTGCTAATATTTTTCTAAAAAACTGAGTATGCTCTTCTCTTGCATCTTTAGATGATCTGGAGAATCAAAAAAATTTAGAAGAAAAGTAAGCATTTGTATTACTTTGGTTTGCATATATATTCTTGTGAAATTTAGGTGATTGCAATTTTTTGGTAATCCCAAAGGCATTTTAGTAGCTCCATAATGTCCAGAAGGCTCGAGAAAGTCAAGACTGGCTTTCATTTCACCAAAATTAGAGATCAGATGACCCAATTGCAAACAAGGGTTTGAAATGTGGTTCTAGAATGTAGTTGTTATTTTGGAGCACTTTCGATCCAAATAGACCTTGCCATCACCCTCAGATTGCCCAAAACCTAAAAATTGATTGTCAAATCATTGATTTTGGAGAAGTTTGCCTCTAAGGCAAATTTTTTTACATCCTCAAATCATATGACAATTGTACTAATACAAATTTGAAAAAAAATATAAGAAAAAATTAAGAGTTGAAGCCTTACACAAGTAGCACGCCAGTAGGCTGAGTGGCGCCACCAGTGCAGTGCCCTTGCACTCGCTAGCCACTACCCCCAGCGGTGAATCCAGGTGGCGCCACCAGTACTACCCTCCACACAGAATATTCTAAAGAATATTCTCTACAAAACAATTGTTTTCATTTAAGCAGTTCCACGCCAATCCTCTGATTGTTTTCTAACTTGCAAAAGGTTGTTTCAACCTCGACTGATAGTTCTCAGGTGAATTGAAGGTGGTTTGGGAATATTCCAACAAAAGAGAATATTTTGATAGAATCTTGGATTATACCAATGTTGATGTCATCGTGATGTCACCCTCCTACTCACCCAACTTATACCCCTCTCCATTGAGCTTTTCAGTTTTATAGGGCAACTTTAGTACAAGCCCGTTCTCAGTGATATTGAGACTTTTTTGACACAATTTTTTTTATTTGGGGTAGAATTTTGCACTTTACATAGTGGTGAAATTGGTTTTTTGATTTGACACTCCATTTTTTTAGAAATTGAAGATTCTTCTAAAATTTGTTGTGTAGTTCTTGTTTTGAGACCTTCCGGGAGCCATAACTTGTGCAAACAGACTCTTTTTGGGGTCCCATTTTTTCAAAGTGTATTTTTCTATATACTCTACATTGGTGCTCTGAAATTGATCTCATATTGTACTTGACCTATAGTTTCAGTGTTTTGGCTATTTTGGACCTTAAAAGAGTTTGAAAATATGCTATTTGCATTATAAATCACACTAATTATAAAGTGCCACACATCATACCTTTTTTTTTTTTTTGGGGGGGGGGGGGGGGGGTCATTCCAGAAACTAGTGAAAAGGGGGGTGTCTTATTTTCACACTTCTCTTCTACTTAATAATCTACTTTTTTGCACTAGTGGATCAATCAACAATTCATGTTCTAACACCATAAAACTATTTTAAATGGAAATCTAAAATGATAGTCTATCTTAAAAGGAAAGGATTGCATAGGGTTACAATGGGATTGAAACAAAACCCACATAGGATGTAGAAAAGCTAAAATGGTTTAATAAATGTGATGAAACATTTGGTACTTTGTGTATGTCTATATCTCCTGACTTAATCTTTCACATCAAGTCTACCACTACACCATCAGTCTTTGATAGAGTTTTGGACAATTTTGAGGAGGTTACATGCTGAAAAGTTTAGGTCGTACCCTTCTACAGGAGGTCGTACTTCCTCTTTGTTGGGTGTGTGGGTTTAAGGAAGATTTGCTGCCTTTTTTCTAATTGAAACACATTCTTTAAGCAAGGTGTCTATTCCATGGCTGAATCCATACCTGTTTTGTAGATTTTTAATGTGATAAATGATTGTTACGTCCTCTAATGGTTGACTGTACAACAACATGAAGGGGTTGTTGATATGAGTTTTTAATCAGCATTGTTGGATTGATGATTGTGTTCATTTGCATGGCTTTTATAGTGTGAGAAGGTGCATATCAGTTTGAGTGTAGGCTACACAAGATAGATAATATCATTTAATGATGAGTTTTATTGAATTTGATGAGTTTGTGTTCAAGTTGTGATTGTAGCAGTGGGCAGATTGAATAATCTAGTTTAGATTTAATGTTTGCAAATTAGAATCCTCGTGTTTAACAATTTACTTTCATTAAAACTAATTGTACTCTGGAAGGTTTATCGCCAATGGGGGCTATGTGATTCATGTTTTGGCTACTTACCCCACTGAACAAGTGGTTTATTGTAATGGATTCCCAATGAATAAGTGGTGAATTCCCACTGAATAAGTGGATGTTTACTATGTTGCAATTATAGTTTGTAAAGATCTAAAAAACACCGTATGCTCTCACCTTGCCCACACTAGGAACTGGGTGATCAGAAAGTGTTAAGGACTTTGTTATTTTATTTGTTTCAACTTCATTTCAAAAAAAATTGGGGTGGATTATTACAGTGCTATCAGAGCTAGTGATCTTGCCAGCCTATTGGAGTCTAATATTTGGTTGTAGATTTGTCACTCAAATTGAAGTAATAGCTTATTGAGTTGCACTCTACCTGTCTGAATGGACAATTCTTTGTCATAGAAAAAAAGATTGCAACTAGAGTGAATTAGAGTATATGTCCTTTTTCAAAACACTTCATTGATTCATTCAAAAGTTTCCAGCCTAGAAACTTGCAGGAAGAAGTAGTGGGAAGCTTGATATTGGCATTAGGGAATGATTTGGATTTTCTACATTTGTCTAAAGATGCTCTTCTCAACAAATTGAAAAAATAGAGAGTTGTTTGACCGAGTTTAAAGAATCATATTTTGGGATTTTCAAATAGGCTTTGAAGCCATCAATGATTGATTTGGTCTAGCCCAAGTTTATGAAACATCCTCATGAATATGTGAGACTTGCAGTTACTCTTTGTCTATGTGAAATCACAAGAATCACAGCTCCTGAATGTCCTTATAGAAAAATCATAATGAAGGAGATAATGAAGAACACACAATTATACTGAGAGGGGGGTGAATTAGTATAATACAAACTTTTACTTTTTCTCAACTTAACAACTACAACAATATCAATCACACGAGATCTATCAATGATGCACCACAAGAACACAAGATTTATGTGGAAACCCTTACGGAAGAAAACCACAGAAAAATATTGCTTATATATAAATCTCTTTTACAATATTTGTAGGCTCCAACCTACAGGAGACTCCAATCCCCTTTTATATGATTTGTGAGCACCAACCCACTAGAGACACCAATCCCTACTTGTAGATTTGGTGAGCACCAATCTGTAACTGAGCACCAACCCAATAAGAGACACCAATCTCTCGTTAAGGCACCAACCTTCTACGGATCTGAATCACTATCTTCTACAAATTTGATCATAACTCACACAATATCTTTTCTTCACAAATCTGATCCAAAGCACACAATGTTCTTCCTTTCAAATCTGATCCAAAAGATACAATCTCTTTTCACAAAACTGATCCAAAATATAATTACTCTCTTCCTTCAAATCTGATCCAAAATATGATTATTCTCTTCCTTCAAATCTGATCCAAAACATGTACAACTTCTTCACACAAAACTGGTAATAATCATAGCATCAACTCTTCATAACTTTCTGCCTTGAGATCTGCCCAAACTTGTCCTCTATCTTTGCATAAACTTCTTCTTTATATATACATGAACTCTTCACACAAAACTACTATAAACTCTTCTCTCAAATCTGCATTTATGCTCCCCACAATGATCTTATATTCTCATATGTAGATTCGAATGTGTATTTCAGATATTACTTTTATTCTTCACACTCTCTTCTACACTCATTTGCCACTCTACATAATCTGAATATGTATCTTCTTCTAACATTGAAGACATACACCCAATGGTGTTGTCCCTATGCTACCCAAGAGACACAACCAATTGTTAGACTTTCAAAACCATTCCTTAATAGTAATCATAGGCCCTTTTTGAATGTCTTCATTTCACAAATTAAGCGCTGCTCTCCTTTTATATAAGTCACACCTCTTAATAATACATGCTTCACTTAATACATCATCATTACCTTTTAAATAGCATTCCCTCTTTTATAAGTCTTTTGTCTTATTTACTGTTTTGTCTTTTTCTACACTCCATATGTTAATCACAGCCTTCACAAACATAGTCGTATCCCTTCAATATTAAACTAATTGCTGCTTGTAAAAACATATGTCGATTGCTCCATGTATTTAAACATGATACATTTATTTCTATTTTAAAACTCTTGTGTGGTTGGCCACCTCAAGGGAATTAAGATTTGAATTTCATTCTTGGCACCAATAGTATATGGTCGGTCAGCATATGTATATAATGTTAAATCTTTAGTTTAACATTAACAATCTTCTTCCAACATCTTTCTCATAGTTGGACAGCATTAATAAAGACTCTTCAATCTTTCTCCAATGTATTTCTCATAGTCTTGTTTATTATGTTTGAATCTTTAATTTAAACATATGAATGTCTCTACTTCGGTCTTCTCATTTCACCATTTCTCTTCAACGGGAATGTATAATGAACTACTCTTATTTTGTTTTGACATTAATGACTCCATGCCTTTGACATCATCTCCAATTATGCTTGATATGCCTTACACCCAACCTATGTCTTTGACTCCTTGCATTCTTGGCATCAATGATAACCATTGACAATGTTTTCAACCTTTGACATCAATAGCTTTGTATCTTGCATTCAATCATAGTACTATGTTGACATCAATGTCAACCATTTCTTATACTCTCGCATGTTCATTAATGATAAAAATCATGACTACCTTCTTGACATCAATGACAACATGTCCAACAATCTCCCCCTTTGTCATTGATGGCAACACAAACATAATCCTCTCTTTTTGCATTGCTCCTCATTACTATATCTCTCCCCCTTTGACATCAATGGCAAAGGGACACTTAGTATACTTATTTCCTTCATGATATGATTCTATCTTTTATGTGATGCTCCCCCTATCTGTAACTCTCCTCCTTTGTCTCTATATCACTTGGGTGATATGCTTCCTCTATGGTTGTCCAACAATAATTTGGATGATCTTCTTAAGTTTGACAAATAAGGAACTTGCTTTGTTACACCATCATTCACTATGCATCTTACAAGATGGATTCACTTCTTCACAAAGAATCTCCCCTTGTTTGTAATATTCCTTGACATTAATGGCATTATTTTCCTCTTTCTTGCTATAACTCTCCCTCTTTCTGTAACTTCCCCCCCTTTCAATTAATGGTAAAGGGATGTTCATCATCTTTTCATCCATTATCTTCTATGGCATCATTACATAAATAGAAACTCCTTTAATGTGAAGTCGAACATAACTACCAACACAACCGTCCAACTTTCCACTATCAATATCTTTTTCTTTTGCCAACACATGTTCTAGCAAATTGTCAAATGCAAATATACGTGAGCATACTCTTCAGTCAAGGACTTTCTTGGGTTGTTCTCATCTTCTTGTCAGGTTCTTATAAATGACTCTCATCAAGTTTAGTCTTACAAACATCTTTATCATGATCTCTTTCTTCTTTCATTGTCTCAAACCTTCTAGGCTCTCTATCATCTTTTTATTATAACCTCTACCACTTTTCACATTGTCATCAAATGTTGCGTAATATTCTGTCATTCATACATGATCTTTTCTTATTTGATTGTCACTCTTGCACATTGAAACATTGTCATGTTGTAACCTTCCTCTTCAATGTTTTATATGAGAAGTACATTATCTCTCTATCACTGGAGGTTTCTATTTCTGACTTGACGAATATCACCATTCTCAATGTGTCATACTTCTTTATGCCTTTGATGACTACATTGTCACCATTCCCACTGTACTTTGTCCTTCAAAATGTTGCCACGCATCATTTGTCAACCATCATGTCATACATGTTTTGAACTATACTTTGTTGAAGTGTTTATGATTTTTACTTCTCATGTTTTAACGTCCATCTTCCCCAGAACATAGCTCAATAGTCTTGTTGTATGCCTATCCATTCTTTAGTCTCTCTTCTTTTCTCCAATCAAATCTTCTCTTTCTCTAATAATTCTCGCCCTTTGATCAGTGAAAATAGAATGCTCATATAGAATATGCCTTAGTGGATCTATATTGAATTGTCTTCTCTATGGAGCTAAAGGATAATGCAATGGTTAGCTCCCCTTGAACTCATACTTCTCCTTATGAACTTGGTGATATCACTTGTGCATGAAGTGCATTTTGCACAAGCATAGATTCTTCCTTTTGGATATCTTGGTTTTTCTTCCTTCTCTATACTTTTATAGACTTTCCCTCTTGTTTGGTTATGGTATCCTCCATCTTGTGTTGTCTAGATGATTTCACAACAATACTTCTACAAAATCTTGATTTATGCCCATAGTTGTTGCAATTGTAGCATATGACATTATAATCTACCAAAGATGCAAAGTAGTTATAGTTCCTTCTTGAGAACCCATAAGAGCTCCTATAATTGTTCCAACCAACATGTCTCACTTGAGTTCTACAATCTCTTGCTTTGTGACCAAAGTTGTTGCATTTATAACATATGATATTGTTCTTTCTATTTGGCAACCCATAAGAACCTCTATTCTTGGTCCAATAAAATATTCTTGCATGTTTCCAACAATCCATTGCTTTATGTCCAAAGTTATTACAAGAGTAACAATAACCATAGAAGGAATGATGAAACACATTCATTTGTGCTTGCCTTAGTGGAAGGAGTTTCCTAAATGTTCCATTCTTTGCTTCTGGATGTATGCTCTGATTTTGGTTCTCCTTCTTGTTGATTTTAATTTTTATGGGACTTTGAAGAACATTGGCATAACCCTTTGGTTTATCTTAATTTGATGATTGTGATGTTTTTGAACTTTGACCCTTTTCATAGCCAAGACCACTTTTATCAAAAACTTGCCTTTGAAAACTCTGATAATGTCATCCAACATTTTGGTACTCTTCTCTTTTTTCAAACTTCGGTTTAATTGGGCACTTGTCTTTTCAAACTCCTTTCTTAAATATATGATCTTGAATTCAAGCTTCTCACAATTTTCTTCCCTTTCCTTTAGTTTCTTTCTTACCTCCTCAATTCCTTTTTCTTCATCTATTTGGACTTTCAAATCTATGATCATCCTCTCTGATTCTTCAAGATCATTTGATAATTTTTCTTTCAATTCACTATCATCTTGAATTTGTTCTTTTTGGTTCCGATGTCTTTCCTAAGTCTCTTGATTTCACTTAAGGAGGAAATTAGTTCTACTTCCAGATCAACCACTCCTTCATCATCTTCTTCTCTTTTACTCACAAAGTTGTCTCCATCTGACACAACATCATCGCAAGTTTCTATTGCCATATTTTTCTATTTGTCATCCCATCACATTTGCTTGCATCTCTATCATCACTTGCATTTGGTGTTGTTGGTGCTTGTTGACCTATGCTCTGCTTGGTATTTCCTTTTCCCTTATTTCCTTTTCTTTTTGCAATATGTGCTCTTATGATCTACCTTCAAGCAGTTAATCTCTCTCCGAAGGAACCCACTTTGATACCAATTGAAGAACACACAATTATATTGAGAGGGGGGTGAATTAGTATAATACAAACTTTTACTTTTTTCACAACTTAACAACCACAACAATATCAATCACACAAGATCTACCAATGATTCACCATAAGAAGAACACGAGATTTACGTGGAAACCCTTACGGATGAAAACCACGGAAAAATATTGCTTATATATAAATCTCTTTTACAATCTTTGTAGGCTCCAACCTACATGAGACTCCAATCCCCTTTTATATTATTTGTGAGCACCAACCCACTAGAGACACCAATCCCGCTTGTAGATTTTGTGAGCACCAATCCACAACTGAGCACCAACCCAGTAAGAGACACCAATCTCTTGTTAAGGCACCAACCTTCTATGGATCTAAATCACTATCTTCTACAAATCTGATCACAACTCACACAATATCTTTTCTTCACAAATCTAATCCAAAGCATACAATGTTCTTCCTTTTAAATTTGATCCAAAAGATACACAGTCTCTTTTCACAAAACTGATCCAAACTATGATTACTCTCTTTCTTCAAATATGATCCAAAATATGATTACTTTCTTCCTTCAAATATGATCCAAAACATGTACCACTTCTTCACACAAAAATGGTCATAATCATAGCATCAACTCTTCATAACTTTCTGCCTTGAGATCTGCCCAAACTTGTCCTCTGTCTTTGTATAAACTTCTTTATATTTGCATGAACTTTTCACACAAAACTACTATAAACTCTTCTCTCAAATCTGCTTTTATGCTCCCCACAATGATCTTCTTCTTATATTCTCATATACAAATTTGAATGTGTATTTCATATATTAATTTTATTCTTCACACTCTCTTCTACACTCATTTTCCACTCCACATAATTTGAATATGTATCTTCTTCTAACATTGAAGAGATACACCCAATGGTGTTGTCCCTATGCTGCCTAAGAGACACAACCAATTGTTAGACTTTCAAAACCATTCCTTGATAGTAATCGCAACCAATCGTTTCACAAATTAAGCGTTGCTCTCCTTTTATCTAAATCACACCTCTTAATAATACATGCTTCACTTAATACATCAATCGATGCCTTTTAAATAATATTCCCTATTTTATAAGTCTTTTGTCTTATTTACTATTTTGTCTTTTTCTATACTACATATGCTAATTACCGCCTTCACAAACATAATTGTATCCCTTCAATATTAAACTAATCACTGCTTGTAAAAACACATGTTGATCGCTCCATGTATTTAAATATGATACATTTATTTCTATTTTGAAACTCTTATGTGGTCAACCACCTCAAGGGAATTAAGATTTGAATTTCATTCTTGGCACCAATAGCATATGGTTAGCCAACATATGTATATAATGTTAAACATTTAATTTAACATTAACAATCTTCTTCCAACATCTTTCTCATAGTCGGCCAACATCAATAAAGACTCTTCAATCTTTCTCCAATGTCTTTCTCATAGTCTTGTTTGCTATGTTTAAATCTTTAATTTAAACATATGAATGTCTCTACTTCGGTCTTCTCATTTCACCATTTCTCTTTAACGGGAATGTATAATGAGCTATTCTTATTTTTCTTTGACATCAATGACCTTGTACCTTTGACATCATCTCCAATTATGCTTGATATTCCTTACACCCAACCTACGTCTTTGACTCCTTTCATTCTTGGCATCAATGATAACCATCGACAATGTTTTCAACCTTCGACATCAATAGCTTTGTATCTTGCATTCAATCATAATGCTATGTTGACATCAATGACAACCATTTCTTATACTCTCATCTGTTCATTAATGATAACAATCATGACTACCTTCTTGACATCAATGACAACATGTCCAACATATATTCCAATTGATTGTTGAAATCTTTAGTGGGTTGGCTGATATCAGAAATCCTTCCTTTGCAAAGAGGGTTGCAATACTTGAAATTGTTGCAAAAATCAGATTTAGAAATATCATGTTAGAAATGGGCTGTGATGATTTAATTCTCCAATTATTTCACCATTTCTTTGCTAGCATTAGTAAATTTCATGCAGATCATGTTATAACAACCATGCAGACCATTATGGCCTTGATTATTAATGAGAGTGATGAGGTATCTCAGTGACTCTTATCTATCTTACTGGCTAACATAAAGAAGAATGACTGAGAATCTTTATAAATTGAACAAGTATTAGCTGTTCAAAATGGTGTTGGCCCAATGTGAAGAAAAATTGAGACCCTATTTGTCAAAAGAGGATGAGGATGATTCTATTAAAATTGACCATGAAGATAAAGGAGAGTTGATAGCAGAAAATTTTGATGTGTTTGATGGAAATGTCAAAACGTCAACCTTGGATAAATTTAGTGGAGTTTATGAGACTCTTGTTGTCCTTGAAGACACTAAGGAGAGATGAGATTTTAGATATTGAAGCTAAAATTCCAATGACAACTATAGAGGAAGAGTGTTGGATTTTTCTTGTAGAAGTCAAAGAAGATTCGAAAGCTAAAGGAATGGACTTTTAATTCCTAAATTTGATGGGGAGTTTGATGATTATGAAGATGCCTTTTCACTAGAAACCGAAATGAGAATAATTGATAGGATGCTAGAAGAAGATTTATCAAGCAAGCCTGAGATTATTGCAACAGAATGTTTTGTTGAAGACATGAAAAAAATTACAGTTGCAGCAGTTGAAAAGTTTGAGGTTGCTGAAACTTTTGGGATAACATCTAATAAGGAGCATTTTCACCATTATATTGATGGCAATTCATGACAGCAACTTGACTTCTCAGAGAGATCAGAAGAAGAACACACTGAAGTGGAGTTTGTTGAAAGCTTTAAATCAACGCATAGTGTTGACTCATTTCTTGAGTTTGGAGCTACTATATCATTTGATTAAAGTGACTATGAAGAGGAGACAAATTTCAAGGAACTTATTGCTCTTGGAGAAGAGGAAATTTCAAAATCTTTGCTACTTGAAGAATTGAGACACTTGAGGGAGCAAAGTCTTAGAGAGTTGTGTAAGCTGAAGAACCAACTTTCGGTCTCTAATGAGAGAAAAAAATTCTTGTCCTCACTAGTTTGGACATAACTCATAAGGTCTTTGAAGACCTCATTCAAAAGAGTTTTGTGGATGGAGATACTTCTTCAAACTTGCAAATAATAAAAAACTCCTTGGAGATGGTGAAGTTTGAGTACTTGTACTTGATTAGAGATTGAGATCATGTCATCGAATTTGCAAAGGAAAAGGAGAGGAAAGTTGATTAGCTCACTCTTGAGCTTGAATCAACAATAGATTTGTCTCAAAGTACCCATATGATGCTTCTAGAAGTTGATAAATAACTCATTACTATTACAAACTTGAGGGAGCAAGAAAATGGTGCATTGATGGAAGAGATCAAGCAAGTAATTGATGAGCTTGATAATCATCAAGAAGAATTTGATTTGGAGATTCTTCCAAAGAAATTAGAGATTGCATGTGAAGCTTTGAATCAACAAGATGGGTTTGTGTAAGAGGACATGAATGACTTTCATATTTTTGATAACCTTCTCTTTTAAATAGGTACAGAGACAATTTATAATAATCCACTCTTTGATATGGATGATGAAAGATCTCCTCCATGTAGCAGCACAATTAGTGACAGCATTGAGATATGGGATCTAGGAAAAGTTTCAAAACATGAGTTAGAGCATGGTTTTCATCTTACTCAAGATTCTTGAACATATCATGAGGATGTGCCAAGTCTTGTGGTTGGTAATCCTCCAGGGAGACCACTTGATGTAGAAGGTGCAAGCAAAAATGAAGATGAATTTTCCATATGAAATGTTGGTGTCTCCATGAAACATCAATATTATTATGAGTTAGGGAGTTGTGTTGAGTTTTTTCCTATCTTTGAAGGAGTCATTGTGGATATCAAAATGAAAAATATAAGCATGATGGAGACAATTTTTATGTGAGTTTCTATACAAGAGGTCATCAACAAGGATTATTGAAGACTAATGATGATGGTAGGAATGTACCTTGGAAGGATAAAATTACAAATTTCAGAATTAATGTTGTTTTTTTTTCTAACCAGCCATCATATGATTCCATTTGTTTATTCACAAGTGGATTGGAAAGAGATTTTAAGGATTGGAGCAATACTCAAATGGTAACTCTTGGGAAGACATCAATTGCTCTTAGTTCCTTAGTAGTTGATGATTGCATGGTTGAGTTGCAAGAAAAGATCAAAGATGTAGCAATTTTCCATGAAGAGCAAGAAAATGAGATTAAAATGAATGCAATGTTTTATGCTGATCTTAGTGCTTTGGAGTTGCAGTTTGTGGATGCAACTTGGACATGTTGCATGAGAGGCATTCTTTTTTGGGAAAGATGCCTATGGGTACTTTAGGAGGTCTTCTGATGAGGCACATATGAGTAGCAGAGTTTCACAGCTCAAGCATGGTGGAGCTACTTCATTACTTCAAATTCAACATAGTGGTCACCAACAAAGTATGTTGGAGGGGCACGGTGACCAGAGAGATGCACCTTGGAGGAAGGAAGTTCTAATATTCAGTCCTGACTCTACTATTTTGCTACAAATCAGCCACCTCAAACTTTGGTTTGCACTTATCCATGGGGGTTGGCAAAGAAATTCATACTTGGGAAGGAGGAAATTTCAATTGGAAGATGTGTGGGAGTTGTTTTGAGCCTTACCCAAGTTGGTTTTGAGCATTTCAATGCTCAATTTTCATGATCATACTTGGAGATTCTTTTTGTGTAGCTATTGTTCTATGTGTAGGGAGTTAGAATTAGATTGTTCATCACTGATTTTAATCATGAACAATAGCGAGTATCCATGTTTTTCAGACCTTCCAAATCTTGAGAATTTATCTTATGAAGGTTTGTGATGAAAACTATGATAGTTTACCTTTGGAGTTCATTCAGGATAGTGAATTTCTGCATGCTTGGGTTCATCATTCATAGACTCTTGTAGTAGGAACAATGAGAGTTTTCACAAATCTTCACGATTATATTAGAATGGTTTAGGGGAGACATGTTAGATCCAAGGGGTGTTATGATGAAGAGTTTGTCGAATTCTTGCAAAGGATTGTTTCCCTTTTTGCAAGAAGTATATAGAAGGCTAGAATTGTAGTTGTGATACAACATGGCACATTGTATTTGGGGGTTCACAAATCTCTTAGAATAATTTGGGATCTTGGAGTCACATTATTTAGAATGGTTCTATTGGTAATGGTTTGATAATTGCTTGAGGACAAGAAATTTTGAGGAGGGTGAATTTGTAATGTCCCTTTTTGGGACATTTCCAACTTCATGGGAAATTCCAACTTTCCTGGAAAGTTGGGTTGGTCATATTGAGTTTTGGGTAGTGGCAATGAGTATGGAAGTTTGAGATGAGTTTAATGATGCTTCTCGAATACAATTATGACTGTTCGAGTGCACTCTAAAGTTGTTGGAGAACTAGGGTTTTCTTGGTTGTGAGTTTGGTTCATGACATTGAGCTCAGTTAATGTTCAGGATCTTAGTGGTGTTTCCAGAATTTTTTTGGCTTCCTAGTTTGCTCTCCAAACTTATTGGAGAAGTTGTCTATTTATAGTAAGTCACCCAGTTGGCATCATTCTTCATTCCAAACCTTCAGGATCGTGTTGGTATGGTTTAATTTGTAATTTGCTTTAGTTTGGGATTCTGTAAGTTGGGTGGTTGATTGAGCTATTTAATTGTTAATTTCACTTAAGTCTCCTAAGTTGCAAATATTAAAATTTAACTTAAGTGTAATAGCTCATTGGAAAGGGAATTTGATGTATTATTTGGTGGAGCACATAAAGTGAACTTTTAGACTTTGGAAAAAGAAATATTTGAAGAAAGTAAAAAAAAAAAGAGAATTATTATTGAGGAGAAATATGAAGAGACAAAAGGAAATAATATTATATTTCCCTCAAAGGGTTATAAAAGGAGGCCTGGAGCTCATTATAGAGTTTATGCTATTGATTTGATATTGTTATGCTTCTAGATTGAACCTGGGAGTTCTTCCATCCTTCTTGAGGATGAAAAACCTCTTGGAGAAGATTAGTTTCTATGGTGAAAGATCCACCCTAGCTGGTAATGGTGATTTCATACAGAGATCACATATGAGCTGAAATGGAGATTTGTTTTGATGTTTTTTGAAGTTCAAGTTTGGATTACAAATATTTGTGAAATTTCTTGCTAACCTTTCTATGGATTGAAGAGGTTTTAATGAAGATTTATTTGTTGATTATTGGAATCTAAACTTTCCTCCTAGCCAGTCGTACTTTCTCTATGTTGTCGTACTAGCTACTGGGAAGGAGTTTTAAATGAATGAATTTCTTGGATTGCTTAATATCCTATGTTAATCATCATTTTAATCAGTCTTTGATAGAGTTTTGGGTAGTTTTGAGGAGGTTGCATATTGATCATTTCAGTTCGTACCCTTCTATAGGAGGTCGTACTTGCTCTTTGTTGGGCATGTGGGTTTAAGGAAGATTCACTGCCTTTTTTCTTATTGAAACACATTCTTTGAGCAAGGCACCTATTCCATGGGTGAATGTGTACTAGTTTTGTGGATGGTTAATGTGATAAATCATTGTTATGCCCTCTAATGGCCATCTGTATAGCAACATAAAGGGGTTGTTGATCTGAGTTTTTAATCAGCATTGCTGGATTGATGATTGTGTTCATTTGCATGGTTTTTATAGTGTGAGAAAGTGCATATCAGTTTGAGTGTAGGCTACACAAGATCTAATATCATTTAATGATGAGTTTTGATGCATTTGATGAGTTTGTGTTCAATTTGTGATTGCATCAGTGGGCAAATTGAATAATCTGGTTTAGATTTAATTTTTGCAAATTACAATCCTTGTGTTAAACAATTTACTTTCATTATAAGTTATTATAATTCCTTGGAAGGTTTACCATCAGTGGGAGCTGTGTGATTCATGTTTTGGCTACTTACCCCACTGAACAAGTGGTTTATTGTAATGGCTTCCCACTGAATAAGTGGATGTGCCTATGTTATTTCCTTGTCTACCCACTGAATAAGTGGTGAATTTCTATTGAAGAAGTGGATGCTTACTGAAGAAGTGGATGTTTACTTTGTTGCATTATTAGTTTGTAAAGATCCCACTAAGTATCCTAGTCATCTTATAACTAGATAAACATAATCATAGTATCTTATGGTTTTACCTCAACTAAGACTAGTGCTTGTACTATTAACCACTTGGTCTAATTTAACATCTAGAACCTTGAGAACCATACCTCAAGTAAAAACAACACATGAGGTTCACATAATCATTATGATGCTGCAATGCCAATGTTGAACTCTCGAGAAAGTTGGACCAATCCTAACATCTGTCACCTGCATGTCACTGGTGAAAACCTATCTAAACCCTATGAAATTGGGTATCTATTGGCATCTATCACCTACATGCTACTAGTGAAAGCCTACTAAACCTATGATACAACCAAATAAATGTTTAGGTAGAGCATGATCCCTGACTCTTGTCATGCTGGAATAATGATAAGATTATCTATAAGCGTGTTATAGGTTTTACATTTTCAGTGATCACCTCAGGATGAGTGGAACAAGCTATGTTAAAAGAAATAATTATTCTTTACATATGCCCTTGTAGAGTCCCTTATTCAACCCTAGTTGTGATGAGAAGAAGTTAGCTCCTGTATCGATCTCAATTCAACATTATGACATTTAAAAGGAATAAGAACATTGATCTAAAACGTACTATCATAAGGGTTTACACCTTAAACTAATTGATCTAGTTACAATTACCACACAAGAATCCATAAACCTATAAACACGTCTTATCAGTTTTGGGGTCAAAATTATCAACATGTAACACATTGTACCATAGGAGCTAGGTCACATATACATAACAAAACAACTCATAGGATAATCTCAAAGGTCATTCACATCATTCCATGGTTACTTGAAAATACACTATTTATTAGATAGAAATTCAAACCCATGGTAGTAATATTATACAACATGAACTACTTCTAAACTGTACATAACATTTACATATTACCAATCATAAAGCTTAACATACAATTGCCCATCCAAACATATATAAAGGTAAACACCATACCATGTTTGGTAATACTTATTGTTACTTGCCCACATTCGACAAAGTCAATCATAAGAAGTTCCATCCTAACTCAACATAAATCTAGGTGCATATTTAGAGAAAACAGATCATCCACACATATCAAGAGTTGTTCACACCATTAGATCATAATGGATCAATTCAACCTTATCATTAAATGTGAAGTTGGTAGGTTCCATAACTCATACATAATCGTGTCATGGCCAAGTTTATCTCACCCTTATTTCCTAGAAGAACAGACCTAATGTAATAACCAATATATTCCCATACTTATCATCGAGCCAAGACACCATGCCTTAGTGTTCAACACACAAAGCTCTAATACATACACATTAGAGACGGACCATGATGATAGTGATTCTAAAAGTTCATCCAAGATTAGAGTAGATTTTGGGAGACAAACTCCACAAACCTTAGAGTAGATAAGCTTGATGATAATGGAGTGTCTTTTATCGACTTAGGCCTATATAGTTAGGACATATTAATTAGAAAGGTAAGTAAACAACCATCTGATGTGAATTATAGCCTCAAGTTGAAACACATTGAAGAGGGAAGGTTGATCAAATTTAGGAACACCCCAAACCTTCAAGCAATTCCCTAAAACCCTCCCTTACAAACTTGGGTCTAGGGGCATCTTTTACCCAAGAATTGCTTGCATACCTACTTCCAAACAAGACCAAAATCCCATGTAGTTCTCCTCACTTAATCTCTCAAGGGTTATACACATAGGTTCCTACCCTCAAGATTTCATTGTCATTCCAATTTCATACCAACACTTACTAATATTCCCATAATTAAATCCATACATAGAAATATGTATAACAACATAATCAATATAAAATAAAAGGTGATCCCACAATACTATGTCCCACTTTTTGGCCAAAGTGGGACATTGAAATGAGCATTTTTAACCAAATTTTAACTTTATAACACCTATAGCAACTAAATTGTTAAGAATTCGAAGATGATGTGAACTAGTGATTTTTGAGATTTCATGTGTAGATTCTAAATATATATTTTTAATTTTTTTTAAAAAAAATTTGTGAATTTTTTTACGTAAATTTAAATAACTTTTTTTTTATAGTTAATAGTATTTTTAAAAAGTGATGTTTATACCATAAAACATAACTTTTTAAATATAATAACACGTAGTGTCTAGTGTGCAAATATTTTTTCATATTTTTTTGATGCATATTTTTTTTAATTAATTTTTGAAGTGAGATTAATTATAATTTAGACATAGGTTTATGCCATACAACATAACTTTTTCTACATGTATCCAAATTCACTTTTTTTATAGTTGAAACAAGGACATCAATACCTAGTGCATAGATATTTTTTAGAATTTTTTTCACTATTTTACTATTTTTCCACATGTGTAGAACATAGAACTTGATATTCGGTGAAAAACCTATGCTCAGTAAAAAATAGAAAATAAATATAATAATCAAATTAAATATATTCAAAATTATACTAGTTGGAAAGATCATTCAAGAGCTACAATCCTACAAATTATCTTGTCAAGTTCATTCCATTTGATGGTCCAACCAAAGGTTTGAAATTGAAAATTCTAAGGAAAATTTGAGGCAAAGAGTGGGAGAGGCCATCCAAGGACCTTTGTTTGAAGGTACCTTCACACAAAGGTAATACCTTCATTTGAAGGGACCTTTGTTCGAAGGTACCTTCACACAAAGGTAATACCTTCATTTGAAGGTACCTTTGTGCAAAGGTACCTTTGTTTGAAGATCCTTTTGGCTACCCAAAATATAAAAATAACAATATCCAATCTTTGAACGAAGGTTGTGTTGTCATATTTTTCCCAGCCTAAAATATGCTAGAATCCCTCCTATCAGAAAAATCTGATCAGAGAAAGCCCAAATAGAAGGAGGCAAGCGTGATATCCTTCAGTTTTTCAATATAAAACCTTGTGAAAATCCCTAAAAATTCCTATGTAGAATCCTTGCAGAAAACCCAGAAAAACCTAGAAAATTCTAGGTTCTTGCCTTAGTTTTTGGGCCCCTTTTGGCCTTCATCGGCAAAAGTTCAGGGTCTTGAACTAAGGCAGAAAAGCTTCAAAAATTGGCTAGGTCAAGGGAAATTCTTTCCCTTTGTCAGCCAGTTTCATCTTGTTGTACCCAACCAAATTTTTTGCTTCATCAAGGCATTTTGAAACAAGTCTAGAAAATTTTTCGTCAAAAAGTCAAAAAGTCAAAAAAGCAAAATTTCTAAAAATAGAAATTTCTATTTTTAGAAATTTCTACAAATAGACGTCGAGTTAGGTTTTCTAGGTTTCTTGAGATATGGATGTTAGCAAAACTTTCTAAAAATAGAAAGTTTCTAAAAATAGAATCTCCAAATCAGGTGTCGCACTCGATTCTCATTGGTCGATTTTGCTCCACGGTCGGCACGGTTTAAGACAGAATCTTCAAACGACCAAGTTTTCTCTACTGGGTCATTTCTACTTTTTCAAAAGGCAAAGCATGAGCTCGAAAGTCATCAACACAGAAAATTTCACCTGCCAAAACTCTTCGACGAGTTTCCAACGCTGCTTCAACGACGTAAAACCTACAAAAGGCCGTCGACTCGACGATGCACGCAAAACGATGCAAGATGGATCCAAGGTGAATGGAAAAGTTGGAAAATCACAAAAATGGCTAATTCTAGTGAAACTGGGTGCCCCAGGAGGCTTGGGGCGCCCATCCTCTCCTGTGTTAGTTTTTTTTCACATTTTTTGAGAAACGTCGAAAATGCTTCCGTCAGCTCTTTTCCGGTTGGTCAAACTTGGTCAAACTTGGTCAAAAGTCAGTCAAAGCCAGGATTTCATCACAGATATGTTCAAACTACTCAGATCATCCTCCATCATGCCTCGACAGTCATCAGAATGACCGAAATCAAAGATCGAACAAGAGCTGTCGGCACGGAAATCGAGAAAAGGTACAAAATTGAAATTTTTTTAAAAAATGGCTAAGTGTTGACAAACTGGGCACCCCGGGAGGCTTGGGGCGCCCATCCTCACTAGTGTTAGATTATTTTTCATGTTTTTCTCAAAAAATGTGAATCCTCTTCTGTCGGCCCGCTTCGGTTCAGTGTTGATCAGTTTGGCACGTTTTTAGAGGCAAATAAAAGGTACAATCAGCTCAATTTTCATCAGGCTTGCATATTTGCCAGATCATCAGACTCATTTTCATCCCAATTGTTAGAAATTGACAGCCAAATAGGGGTCCTGTGCCACCGGAATGCGCACGCAAACCAAGAAATTGGAAAAGTTGAAAAAACTAAAAAAATGGCTAAGTGTTGGGAAACTGGGTGCCCCAAGAGGCTTGGGGCGCCCATCTTGAGCAGTGTTAGAATATTTTTGTGTTTTCAGTGTTTTCTGACATGCCTTGTTACCAATCTTCGCCCATTGGCAGTTTTGGGGAGGTCAAACTTGGTCAAACGATGTCAAATCGTCAAATGGAGGCAGGGGATGGAATCTCAGTTGATCAATCTCCAAAATCTCAGGATCAGTTAGCTTTTTCAATTCATGATCGACATTTTCCCACCTTGTCAAAGTCGGAGACAGGCCATATTTGAGTCAAAACGAGTGTTGAAGTGTCGAAAATGAAGAAAAATTTGTTAACACTTCTTCCAGCTCGCGCATTCGATGACATCATCAAAGAAGATTTTTTTTGTCGTCTTGCACATGAAGCCATAGGCTCCTATAAAATAGGGATTCTTCCTATTCGAAGACATCCACTTGGATTTATGCTTTAAAAGATGCTTTCTTCTTGGATGAGGATGAAGTTTTCTTCTCACACAAGTAAAGCTGCTTTTTCGACCAAAGATTTATGAAGATAAGCTTTGGGCTTCTTTATTTCATTATCTTTTGCAAGTTGCATCCAGAGAAAAGATTTTATTTTTCTTTCAACAAAGATTTGAAGACCCAAACCAGGTGCTTTTTCAGTTTTCTTCATAGATTCAGGTTGAGGAAGAAGAGAGGCTTGCTTTTTCAAGGTCCTTGTTTCAAGGAGATCATTTTTCAGAAATCTGACCAGAGCTTTTTCAGTTTTCGTCGAGATGGGTCCATCCAGATTATCATCCTCTTGAAGATTGGGAGTTGTGCTTTTTTTTCGGGAAACTACTTTTTTCCCGCTTTTTCGAAAAAATCTCTGCTTTTTCAAAATCTGACAATCTGGGTTGCTTAGAAATGGAATTATCTACAAAACCCATGTGCTAGCTTTTTTAGCTCACACTCTGCTTTTTCTAAAAATCAACAAATAATTTTCAGCCATTTGTTCAATACTTTTTCCAACATAGGCGTGTTCACAGTTGATTTTCAAATCTTCCAATATGTAGTACTCTCCAACACAAATCAGGCACAAAATGGCATTGGTTCATGATTACCTAAAAACTTGTGAAATAGACTTGCATAAAGTACTTCCAGTAATCAATTTACACTCCTTGGAGGATGCAGGAAATAATGCTATCAGGAATCTTGGACACTCCGGTTTGCTTGCAGCGGCATCCTTTCCTATCACCGTGTAAAGTATCGAGTTTGTGATTGCTTGCGTGACGCATTACAACTCGGTCACAAGAGAAATTCAGTTAGGTGATGGACGTGTGCTCTGCAGCTTGAGGCCAAACGACATTGAAAAGTGTTTTACAATACCTATTTGGAGAGAGAACTTAACTGTTTCACTTGAAGAATGCAAGAGGGTTTGGAACAATGATAAGGAAAAATACAGAAAAAAGATTGGTCAGAGGTGGTTGAAAGAAAAGCAGAATATTATGCCAAAGAATGTTGGACGTGGAGAATTCAAGGAGGAGCATGCAATAATGATTATTCTGCTAAGTCGTATCACGGGTCAAGCAGATGCAAACAAATTTCAGTCTTGGATGTTTTACATCATGTCCCAGATTGTTGACGGAACTGAATTCTATGATTGGTCGGCACTAATTAGTGATTGTCTCCACCAACAAATAATTGATTTTCAAAGGGCTCATGAATTCCATATGATATCATACCTTGTGTATTTGATGGCTTTTCAGGGTCAATTCAGAGGTTTGAATGTTGTTGGAACTCTGGGTACTCAGCATGTGTATCACCATTTCTCGCAGTTAGAGATCTCTCAAGCTGAACAACATTACAGGCGGGTGAATGATGCATTCTTGATGCATGTAGTGCGAGACATGGATAAGGAGTTGCATATACAGTTTTCTGTAGAGGCTAGAATAGCAATGGTAGAATGGGCTGATTGGTTTATCCAATTTCCTACTTTTTCCTACATCAGAGTATATGGCTTCTCAAGAGAGCCATCCATGTTGCCGCGATATCCTACAGACGAAATAGCATTTATGGAATTTTTGAGGCAAGCTTATCAAGTGCATACATTTTTGCATAGCAGACGCAAGACTTCCTTCAATTTTCCACTTGGGATGAGTATTTACAGATGTAGATCTGGAGCAGATGCCAAGGTAATCAGTAATGAATCATCCAAATATGGTCTTAAGTTTTTCGACAGGAGATCTTCATATGATCCCCGTGGTGTTTATGCATCACATCTTGGTCAGAATTGTACACACAAGTTTGCAGTTGAAGACTTCTGGGCCAATTGTGCTGATGAGTACGAAGTGTGAGGACGCAGTTACAGCAGGTTCACTCTTCAGCAAATGTCTGATATCCTATCAGAAGACATAGAGGGTTTGATAGAGAGTGGTGAAGTTCTACTTCCCACGTATTTCAGATACCAAATTGAGCAACAACCGTTGCCGCTAGTTAATTGGTCAGTAAAAGAGAGTACTTCCATTGAGGAGAGAACAAGTCGAGTGGTTAAAAACAGTTTGATATTCTTGAAGACTAAGCGGAAGGATGATATTCCAGTAGCAGAGCCGCCAGTTGTGCAACCATTAGAACCTTCCACTTCCAAGCCAAAACAAAGAGTAAAAGCTATGAGTGTTCTCCCAGAGGGAACAAAAATGGCAAAGTTAAAGAGGAAAAAAGATGAGTCTCCAGCTCATGTCCAACAGGAACATCCACCAGTTGAACCAAAAGCTTCTATTGAAACAACACCGCATGTTGAAGTGTTACCTTCAGATCATGTATCTCCACCTTCTTCACCGATCCCTTCTCCTATTCACATAGATTTAGAGCCAGATTCACCGGTTCGCAACTTTGATGCAAGCATTGATTCAACAGGAGCTGATGAGGCGAGAACTGAGTTTCCAAGAGAGGATGGCTCATCCTGGCTTGAAAACATTCTGGGAAGAGAAGAAAGCCCTCATATTAGCTGAATTTAATAGACCTAAAAAGCATCTATCAAGACACACCAGACAAGCAGCTGAAGAAGCAGATTCGCATTAAGAAGAATGCGGATGGAGAAATAATTCTTGAGACTGCAACACCTCCAGAAAATAGAAGTGCTAATGATGTCGAGGTTGATGACTTCACAGTTGTCAAAGCTAACCTTGGCAGAAGTACTCGCCATACAGATGTCAATCTCTTTGAGGTTGCAGCGGATAGATTGAAGGAAAGGGTGTTGAGAGATGGAGAAGACAAGGCAGCTCTCAAAACTGAAGTTCGACAGTTGCGGCAATACATTTCCAACCTTTTCCATGGCACTTCACAGGCTGATTTGCTTCTTCCACCAAATCTTGGATCACCAGCCGATCAGCGGCATTTCAATAAGTTGGTCCTCTATGGGAGGCACATGGACAGTTGGGTAGAAGAATTTGTGACTAAAGGGAGAGTTGTACTTACAGAGCTTTATCAGTTGAAGTACAACGCTCATGATTTACGCCAAGGCATACAGGGGTTGCAACAGATCATGGCAGAAAATAGACTGGTGTTTGAGATCATTATCTCCGACTTGAATATTGCAATTGATACGGTTGATTCAGCTGAAGATAAGAAGACAGTTTCTACTTGGAAAGTGCAATATCTTTTCACAGTAAAAACTTATGACTGTATGATTTCAGAGTTGACAGAATGGAAAGAAAAGGTAGTCGGCATCCTCAAGTTCGTCAGATCCTTTGTCTCTCAGATCCCGTGTTCATATGAGAAAGAAGATGGTACCCTGTATGACCTCGGGGAAGTGCAAGCAGAGTTCCAGACTCTCGTCCGCAACAACTTTAATGATGATATCAATGCCAGCAAGATGAGTCGTCTTGCCGCAATGTCAGTGAAATTTGACAAGGCTGCGGGTGAAGTTCATGAATTTCTTCAGATGGTTGCCAATGGTGAAGAAATGTTAGAGAATCAGAATATTGTTCTAGAGAGTATCAGTGTTCCTAGAAGAGATGCAGTCACTCACTTTTTAGAAGATATTGTTTCCTAGAATATCGACGGATGACATCACCAAAAAGCTAGAATGTTGATGAGGATGCATTCCAAAATAAAGCAGCTTTAAAACATATGCTTTTTGTTTTGAAGCATGTGCTTTCATCTTAATCTCATCCATTCTATATTTAGAAAGAAAGCACCTTGTGATAGTTGGAATCTTTTTGCTTTAAAGCAGATTGCTTTAAAGCATTTGTTTATTGTATCTTTGTCTTAGAATAGTAATAAAGCTTGTGAGTTGGCAAGTTAGGGTTAATCAAGGAGATTTTAGGGTTCCCTACTCCTTTAATTTTAGTATAAATAAGGGCATACTTGCCCATTGTTTGTAATGACTTTTGTGATAGCAAATTTGCTGTGCCTATTCTAGCCTGCAAACATGGTTATTCCAGGTGTTTGTTCACTTTGAGTTCAGTGTTCTTCGGTGTTTGATCGCTTACTGTATGCCTACCTTTTGCTGCAGTATCGTTGTCCTAGAGTTGTATTAAACTTTCTGATAGTGAATAGAAATCTCATGCCTACTTTGCTCTGATATTCTATATTGATTCATCAAGTTTTCATCGTCAGATGTGTAGCTTCTGTGGCTTTCATTTTCAACTTTCATCATTAAAGTACTCTTAGTCTTGTGGTGTAAATCTGGAGGAAAACTACTTGAGTTTTTGTGTTAACAATCATTCCCCATTCACTTTCAACTTCCTTTGCTCTGAATTTACTCAGGAGGTTGAAAGCGTCATTAGTCTATGCTAGTTGTAGTAGAAGTTTTAAAAAAGGAAAAAACCTCTTCTGCAGCGTTTAGAGTTTTATAACCTTGTGCTCTGCAGCTGAGAATCAAAAAAAAGATAGGCGAAGTTTCATTCTAGTTATCTTTTCAGCGAACATCAGCAAGAAAGGGAACTCCCCCTTCCAATAGGAGAGCAGTTTATTTGTGCATAGCTGTCCATTTCCAAATCGCATACCAGAGGTGCGAATTGAAACACCAACACATCTTTTATGAACTCTTCAAAGACTTCACTTTTTTACAGGTTCACCGATTCGACAATTTGCCAACCAAGGCAAGGAGAGCAGGTTGAGTTCAAAATTTGACTAAGGCGGAAGGAAGGGAATGAGAAGGCCTTTATTAAAATTTCTAAAAGTTCAAACTCTTCATGAGTTTGGAAATCCTTTGGTTTTTCGACAAGGTGGACCCCCGATAAAGCAAAGCAGAAGAAGCCCAAAGTTTAGGAAAGTGGGACTTTCTCGACAAGGAAGAATTTGTGAAAATGGCTAAGGCAAAGTTAGAAAAGAAGATAGAAGGGCCTTCATCAGAAAAGTTTAAAAAGTGTGAACTCTTTCAAAAGTTTTCCATTTCCTTAGTTCGGCGATCGGACGATTCTCTGATAAGGGAAAGTAGAAAAGAGGTCGAAGGGGGATGGTTCGGCAAGGCATGGTTTTGTCAATAGAGAAGGAAAGTCAGCCAAGTGTGATAGTTTGAGGAATGAACATTTTGCTAATAAAGGGAAAAAATCAAAGTGAGGAGTTGACAAAGCAAATGGTTTTCCCAAGGCAACTTTTTTTGATGAGGAAAAATAGGGACAAGGCCAATAGTTCAGAAAAGTGGAGCTTTTCTGACAAGAGGAAGCAAAAAAGAAAAGTTTGGCAAAATAAGATTTTTTTGACAAAGAAAAGAGTCAAAAGGAACCAAGGAACAATAGTTTGCCAAAAGATAGCTTTGTCGATAAGGCAAAAAGATGGTCAAAAAAGGTTCGTAAAAAAATGGTTTTGCCTACCAAAGAGAATGCATGTAAAGATGAGGTTGGAATAGTTCATAAAGATGGGATTTTGTCGACAAAGCAAAAGATAGGCCAAAGTAGTTCTAAAAAGTGACATCCTACCGATAATGTGAAAAGAGAACCAGAAATAGTTCTGGAAATTTAAAGATTGTTGACTGAGGGTAGAAGTTGAAGAAAGAGAGAGAAAAGTTCAAAAGGCAGAGATTATGCCGATGGGCAAAATAAAAGGTAAAGTAATAAAAATGGATGATATATTAGAGAAAATGGGGATTTAAAGTGGTGTAAAAGCTTACAGGCCCCTGGAATCATGCCATTTTCTCAGCAAAGAGGTACCCCAACATTCAATTTCACAGGACAAAGTCAGTATAGGTAGCTGAAACAGTGGAAATATTCAATGCTATTGTACATATGCTGCTAGAAGATGGATTTGTAGGCCCTTCCTCATAAATGTGCCTAGCACCCATGCATGCATGCAATCTTCTTCTGCAGGCTGCAGGCCTATCAAAAGCATGGCCTCCATTCCATTTGTAAATCTTCTATGTCAGAAATTTAAGGAAGCACGGGCCTATCCTGGGTCAATTGATCAGCTTCTAGCACCACTGTTGTAGAGTGCTAAAAAATTTATACATACATCAAATTACAATGTATTGTTAGCCATTCTTCTAAGCTATTATATAGGTTAGAGAGTTCTTGTGACCAGACCTTGTATTGCAATTGCATGAACCAACTGGATGTGATACGTTGTGCTCAAAGTTGAGCCTTCAATGTCTCTAGTTGCTAGTTCACCAATTAATGTAATTGGTTATTATGCGTATAATTTCTCTGCAATAATTCACTCTCTTTTGTAATGGCTATTTGGCCTCTATGATCGATATAAATTGATGTTTTGCCACTCTCATTATTCTTGTACTGTGTCTATTCGATTGATGTGAGTTGTGTATTGTGGATAAAATGATCACTTTCATACCTTCACTTCTCTTTCCTGAACTCTGTTCGAATTGGTATGAGTTTGTGTGAGTCTCTTTTAGTTTTGAGATCATTACTATGTTGAGTTGGTTGCAGCTAAACATATTTAATTTCGTGCATCACCTCTTTTAATTTCAGTATTCCTTCTATCCCTTTTCTCTAGCAAGCATTAGCACTAGATTAGTTCAATTCTCTGAGCCTTAAACTTAGAAAGAGGAACCAACCTTCTCTAGTGGTCTGATCTCATCAGCAAGGTCCCACACCTTGAGATCAGTCCCATTGTGTCATTAGAGTGATTGAACGAACTTCAAGTAGGGTGCAATTTCACATGACATTAGGTTGTTGAGTTAAAAAATATTTAAAAATGCATAACAAATGACCTTCGAATGAAGGTTGTTAAGCTAATAGTTTTACAATAAAAATTATGCAAACTACATATAATAAGAGGTCAAATATATTTGTGAAATTAAAAAATATTTGTCGTAATATTGACATTTTTTTGATTATTTGCAAGTGAGACATTTGGAAAAGAATTTCAAAAATTGTGTTTGCAATTTTGGGAGTTTTTTAAGGACAAAATATTTGGTAAATGAATTTTGGACTGCTATTTTGTAAAGGAGGAAATGGGAAATAAAAGAACAAGGAAAAATAAGGCTATGTGGTCATATTCAACATAAAAGGAACAAAAATTAACTAAAGAAATGGCGCAAATATATTTCAGAAAAAAAAAGAAGGCGTGTATTTTTTAATTTGTATAAAAATGTTTTAAAAATATTAGATCTATATATATCCCTACTTCCTCAACTCTAGTTTACAATTTTAGATTTGTATTGATAAATATTAGATTTGTATTTATCCCTAATTTGGTTTATACATTTAGATTTAATTTTAATAAAAATTAGATTCTTACACGTTCTACATTCATCTTAATTTTAAATTCTACATAGATTCCAAATAAATTCTTTAGGTTAAATTCACTAGTTCCTCTCTAGGGTTTGTATCTCTTTTCTCTCCTTCCTCAATAGTTTCTAGTTTTAGATTTAATTTTAAACTAGAATTATATTCCTACATGTTCTACATTCATCTAAATTGTCTAGGTTAAATTCACTAGATTCCCTAGTTTCTCTCTTCTCAAAGCTTAATTGTTTAAAAATTGTGTGTAATGATTTCTAAGGTTCTCGAGATGTTTGTAACATAGTTCTATAATTTAATCCTAGAGATCACTTACACTTTTAGATTTAATTTTAATAATAGAATTAGATTCCTACATGTCCATTCATCTTTCATATATGCATGGAAAAGTAATATTTCTTTCCCACATCATGGGCACCACATCTTGGATTCAATCTTGTATGTTATCTAAATAATTTAAAATGATATGCAAGTCACTTCAAATTATCTTTGTGCACCTATTTATGCTACCATTATGCAAGTATATATAGACATGTGGAAAATGATGTTAGAAATACATGTTTAATTTTATAGTGATTTGAGAGTAAATGGAAAAATAATGCTATACATTTAAGCTTATATTTAATATTATATAATAGAGAATGATAAAATATTAAAATGTAACTTACAAAGTTTTTTGAAAATGAGTTTATATATCCATCCTTGAAATATATTCTAAAATCTTCTCTCTTTTATATGATATGTGTAGGGGCTCAACATATAGAAACTAGAGTAGAACTTGAGCCTATTCTACCTACTGGAGTAGAGGATGCCAAACCACACATAGTTGATGTCAGGGAGGAGGCCCAACCAAACTTTGATGTTGGAGAGGGGTTGAGATCACTTCCTTCTACAGATATGCATATGAATCTAATTAAAGAGGTTAAGAGAAAAATTTATTACATAAATATAGATCATTTACTTGAAATGAATAAGAGAAATTGAAATTTTATGTTGAACTAAGAGGTCATTGAATAGAACTTCAAAGGAAATACTTGAGAATCATTTCAAACATCATGATACACTTCCAGTCAATCCCAACTATTATCAAGTATACTTCTTCATGACGAGCTAAAAGAGCCATTACAATTGTTGGATGTAGATTTCATTAAAAAACGGAGGAAAAGACATAGAAAAAGACATTGTTCAAAATGTTACAAAAGGTTTGAGATCCATCAGTAAAAAATCTTGTTTAGTCAAGATAAGAGCATTTCAAGAAGATTGATGTTGACATCTATCATAAGTCAACAAATACCAAGAAAGCATCAGATTTCTTCACTTTCAAGTGAAATTGGTTTAAGTAGAAAGACACTAACAAGATACATGTGAAAAGGAGAAAGATCTTGGATGATAGTACTACAGAAGGCAATTGGGCAATGATGTGTATGGATCCTCATTCTAAGAAGATTGAAGATGGTGTTAGGAAGTTAATTTCAAAATTTTGGCACGATCATACTCGTCCTTCATCAAATAGCAGAGATGTTCTCAAACAGAGGATCAGGCCAAATGATTATGAACTTCATTCAAAATATTGGTTAGACATAACACAACATGAGATGTAAATGACATTTTTTGATGCAAATCCTCATATAAATATTAGGCAAACAATGTTTGAAATATTAAGGCCATGGTATGAGAAGGAAAACAAAGTTTTTAAAACTTGTTGTCATTATCAATTGAATTTGATCTTTACTATTAGGTGTTTGAAAGATTAGAGAAGAAAATGATCGTGTTGAAAATTTACCTCCTAAATGGGTAAGTCAATTAATAGCATCCATCTTATGTGATAAATTTGATGATGATGCAGATGGTCCAATGAAATGTATAAAAGGACTTTGTGAAACATATGGCGATTTGGCTAAAATGCAATTGAGAAATCAAGATATTGACATGATGAAGATGGTAAGTTGCAAGAGTTACAAGTACATAAAGTTTGACACAAAATTTGGGAAAGAATCCACAAGGTTAGTGAAGATGAAAGAAAGATTAGAAAACAGAAATAACAAGAAAGGAACTTAAAATAAAGTGCTTTATACCTTTCCAAGCCTTGAAATCTCCTTCACTCCTTGATAAGGTGGAGCATATTGAACCCAAAAGAGCTCCTATCTTTACCCAAGTTGATGATTTGAATGTGGATTGCTCCTGTTATTTCAACATAATATGATGAGGATAGTGATGGATTTGATAAAGGATTTGATAGAGATGAGGATGAGAGATGGCTTTTGCTATGGAGATTTTGGAATTATGAGGGTAAGATGAGAAGAATAGAATGATATTTGGACAACATAAGGATGTGATGAAGAAGTTGTTAAAATGGCTTGGGTGAGGGCTCTATTTATAGGTCAATTGAGAGG
Organism: Cunninghamia lanceolata; assembly: GCA_027924645.1. Taxonomy (NCBI): domain Eukaryota; kingdom Viridiplantae; phylum Streptophyta; class Pinopsida; order Cupressales; family Cupressaceae; genus Cunninghamia; species Cunninghamia lanceolata. The sequence continues at coordinate 14,033,532 of BSBN01001567.1, read as the reverse complement.
GATTTGACTCCAACAATGGAGATTCAAAGTTGGAATCAAGGGTTGAGATGAGAGGATGAGATCAATGGTTAAAATCTCATCAACAACATTGGATAGATGGGATTAAATGTGAATTTTAAATTCACATGGGAAAGGGTGATGAGGATTAAAGATAAATTAAAAATTGATCTTGGGCAGGGGTGGATAATGACATATCAATGGATTAAAAATACATTTCATGGGGGAGTGTTGAATTAAAAATTTAAGTTTATGGGAGAATGTGGAGACATGTGACACATGTATTCTTTTGGGAATCACATGTGTGAACTCTTTGCATAAAAAGAACTCTTACATGGAAATGGAAAGGTGAATTGGAAGGGTCATGTGACCCTTTTGATTAAAAGGTAACTCTTTATTTGTGGGGTGTGGGAGAGAGTGTTAAGTGAGGTTTGACTAAGTTAATCAAGGGATTAACTTAATTAATATGGATGTAGTAAATTAGTCAGTGGGCTAATGGAGGATTAAAATTAATTAAATAATGATTTATTTAATTAATTTTGGTCTAGGGGTCATGTAGGCTATGGTAGCTAATTAAATAATTGATATTTAATCAACTAGGCTAGGTTTAGGCTATAGAATATGGTAGATTAATTAAATAAACATGATTTATCCAATTAATCATGATTAGGGATATGGACAAATTAACTAAATAAATATTGAAAATATTTATTTAATTAAAGAGGGATAGTGCTATAAGGTATAGTGATAAATTAAATGAATTAATTGACCACAAAGGATGGATAAATGGCTAAGGGTAGAAGATTAGGGATAAATTAATTGAATAAATTGGATTTATTTAATTAATAGGAGGGATAATTGGTAGTGTAGAGATACGGGAAAGTGGCTTATGGGGCAAGTCAATTTTAGGTGTCTACAGTTAGATTACATAAAAGAGGAACTACTTTTTGGAACATTCATGGAAAATTTTCGTAAATTGGTACAACCATATGTATACATTATGCATTTTTTTCTAAGTGGCAAGGAAAATAGTTTCAATTGTTGGGAGATACTTTTCCACTTGGAATAGTTTGATCAGTAATGGACTTTGCAGAAAATTACTCTTTTACCCATCAAAAGGAGAATCAAACACCGTATTATTATTCAGAGTAGGTCACTATTATGGTGCATGTGTGTTACCAATACGCAGAATTCGATTTGGATGGTGTTGAGAGTATATATCTACAATGAGTCATTAAGAAAGAATATCACTTTTATATTAGTGATGATAAAGAACATGACACATATTTTGTAGAACATTGTTTTAAGAAGTTTTTTGAAGATTTGGCAAGAATGAGTGTGAAAATTTAAAAAAAAATTGTATGGTCAAATGGGTGTGTGTCACAATTCAAATCATCAAGGCCATTTTATGCACTTTGTAGATATCATCAAAATGACAATATGCCACATGTTTGGAGTTTGTTTGAGAGTGGGCATGGAAAGGGTGAACATGATGGTGCAGGAGCTTACATCAAATGTGCTCTAAAAAAAATATCAAATGAATTATGAGGGAGATCGTATAAATGATGCACATGATTTTATTGAATGGTGTAAGAAACACTTCACATGTGAGGTTGACACATCTTCAGGGAGGAACCCACATCCAAATAGAGTGTTTTGGGAGATATCAGGTATGTATTATTTGAAAAAAGTTTAACTTGTTTAATATTTACTTAAATATTTGTTTTATTTGATTGCTATTATAGTTTTATAATTTCAACAAAAGTAGAATTGTAAATTGTGTTTGATGTATATATTAAATTTGTAGGTGTGGATAGAAGAGCAATGCATGGATGCAAGAGGGTAGAGAAAACAAGATCTTTGCAATGTGTCATGAGTATAGATAACCACACGTGAACATTGTGCACTAGGGATTACTCCTATTTTTGTTATGACTGCATGTTGGGAGATTATGAGAATTGCAAGAGCCAACAATGTGGATATGTCAGTAAATAGAATTTGGTGCCACTAGTTGTTACTAACACATACAACAAAGATGAAGACAAAAGATTTGAAGACATTCCTTTGATTTCCATTGATTATGACCACATTTTAGGATTGATTAAAAAGGGTATATATTGTGCAACTTATAGTTCAAATTTTTAATTTTTAATATGTTGATAAAATTTAATTTTAATTTGGTTCTTAAATATTAGAATTCATGATAGGAACTTCTAGTTTTTTTACATTTCATTTTGGTGTAGGAGATGTTTTTCATAGCAGAGGATGGAAACATAGAAGGTGTTAGTTATTATTTATTATGTTGCACAGAAGAGAGGATGAAGTTAAGAAAACTAGAAAAAAGCGATGGAATTTTATTTCCCATAGGTTCAGTTGTAGTGCATGGGACATATCTCAAACAAGTCAAAATTGCTCCAAGTGGGATTCATTTTATTGATTACCAACCTCACAACATGGTGTATCAATATAGCCACCTAGTAATTGCTACTAGCCTATCTCTTCGTCAATTTCCACATACACATGGATGGCATAAGTGGAGACTAGATAGAGATGACCATCAAAAAATATTACATGTTATTGAAAAGTGAGTTGAACCAATCGATGTGGTATGAAAAATGTGCACAACAACTTTCATTTCATTTCAGATATTCACTAGACATGCTATGGAAAAATATTGCCTTAGGTAGATATTAGGTGTCTTAGGTCAACTAGATCTCAAGTGTCTTGTATAAATTTTAAATTATTTGAATTTATGCTTCAATAGTTATTTCATGTAATTTTAATTTCAATGGTTCTTAAAAATTTTAGAATTCATGATCTCTAAGTTCTAATTTTTTTTACATTTCATCATGGTAGGAGATTTGTTTTTGCAATCATGTAGCTTAGAGGATTTGAAGTTATTGTTTCATTCTAGGTATGATCTCTACACTATACAACATAATATTATCTTACATGTAGTCTTTAAGTTAGGTGTCTTAGGTGTCTTAGAATGATATATATTTAATAGGTGTCTTAGGTGTTTTAGGTCTACTAGGTCTAGACTAGAATAAGGTATAAAGTCTAGGTGTCATAGGTCTACTACATCTATAAAATATAAGTATCAAGAATAGGTGTCTTATGTCTACTAGAATAAGTTTCTTAGGTCTTAGGTGAGGCCACATGTGCTTCCACCTTTACGTGGTTGGCCTTGTTAGTATAGAATAAATACTTCTTGAAGCTAAGGGAAGATCTTTTTTTTGTAGAGAAATTATGAAACCCTAGTAAAGTTTCCTAGTGCTCATGTGAGTTTCATATCATTAGAAATTTATAGAACTTAACTTTGTAGAACTATATTTAGAAATTTGTATGTGAGTTTAATTATCATTCAGGTCTCAAACTTAACAAGCCTCTTCTATCTAGTTCATTTATATCCAAATAGGATGAACTTGTATCTTGAATCTTTGGTATATAATATGAAATCAACATTTATATGAACAAATACAAAATACAAAATTCATTATTTATTTACCTTGTTTAATTCATTCATTATTTTTTTGTCTTTCCAATGTAATTCATGATTTGAGTGTAATAGTATTTGTTAGTAGTGGTGAAAGTCAAATTTTCTAGAGGTCTAATTTTATTTTTGAATAAAAATTCTTCCAAGTTTTATTTATATTTATTATATTGTGTTTGTATGATACTTATGTGGGCTTGACTTACGTTATTTCATTGTATAGCTACCCTTCTTGTATTTTATCTCTATTTGCATGGTGTATCATTACAGAGTTATAAAGTAAGTAGTTTAAACTTTAAATGAGATATGTAACAACTTAATAGAATCTATAGCTTACATCTAGCATGTGTAGATTGAAATACACATTATGTATTTCAACCTACAATTTTCTTCATATCAAGAATCATTTATATCAAAACTTTATATCTTTGGTATATAATATGAAATCAATTATCTTGCTATTCAAGTTATTGTGCATTTTTTCATGGTTTATTGATTTATATCCATGTCATATACATCAACTGGAGGATAATATTGATAGTGATTAATAAGTAAATGGCATGATAGAGATAAGCATAATATTTTTTAAGTTAATATTTTATTATTTAAACTTGTATTACATGTCTTAATACACACATGTAAATATCAAATATCCATTGTAAATATCAAGAATCATTTATATCAAAACTTTATTAAATATCTCAAACATAAATGTCCATGTCAACTATAAACATAAATATCCATCTGAAACATAAACATGTCCATACATGTCAAATATATAAACATAAATGTTAATACATGTCAAATATAAACATAAATATCCATCCCAAATATAAACATGTTGATACATAGATGCATAAATGTCCATACATGCCAAATATAAACATAATTGTCCATAGATCTTAAACATTAATTTCTATCTCTCAAACATGTAAACTAGTTAGTTTGATCATCAAGTCGGCTCCTAGTTGAGTGACCCTCAAAGTGAGAATCCTTCTCTGATAGATGCAAAGAGCCCTAGAAAAGAGTAATTACATGATGCAGGAGTATCTAGCAACCTAAAAATGTAAGTTTTGGGTTTTGATGTGAAAGTTCATGAAGAGGTCCATTTTGGTGTTTTAGCATGGATGCCCACTCAATGGGATCCTTTTGAGTATGTAATAAGGTCTAGAGGAGTTTCCCTCCAAAAGACTATGTTTAAATATTTGAATTTGTTAAGGAGTCCTAGGAGGTCAAAAGTTAGTAATGTTATTTAAGGAGGTTGCAAATATTGTAAAAGGGAAAATAATATTATAATGAACCTCTTAACCCACCCAAGTGGGGTTGTAAGTGAGTTACCAACTTAGGTTAGGTTTTTGGAGCACATAACTACTCCTAAGAGCATTTAAGAGATAAAAAAAGGTGTGGAAAAGGAGAGGTGTGTGTGAACATAAGAGAGCCTCAAGGGCTCAAGAAAACCTATAGAAAATATCAAAGAACTTTGTTTTTTCAGATTCCTTTGTAAAAATGGTTGGAATTTGCAGGTATATGCAATGAAAACTAAAGGTATGCGTTGTCAGCCTTGTAGCAGGGGTTTAGACCTCAAATTTTGATTAATGGAGGAAGTTTCCAAGCATTTTAGACTATTTTATTGTTTATGAAGTTTAGTATAATTTTTTTCATCAATCTCTAGGTGTGAGCATGTGGAAAAGTTAGGTTTTGTATTGCAGATATACTGGCAAGGTGTGAACAGGGTTTCTGGTGCCTCAAGATTGGCAAATAAATGGGATTTTCAATGTTTCAGGTTGATTCATTATATATGGAGAATAATACCATAGTTATTGAACATTATCCAGGTGAAATGGACCCATATCATTCATTGGAAAAAATATATTCATTCATTTCTTCAAGACAGTGTTGTACCAATGCATTTTAGTGTTTTTGGACTGGTAAATCTCAATTTTTAGGAGTTGTAGGTGACCTACAAACCTAAAACTTTTTCCTAGAGGTGGGGAATATAAATATAAACATGAAAAACTAAGTTAGAGGTTTCAAAACAAAAATTTACCATGGAAACCAATCGTTGTTCCTTTTTAGCCTGTCAAAATCCTAACTAGGGTAAAAAGTGAGATTTTGCATTTTGGAAGTTAGAGACCTCACCAAGAGCCAAAATTTATGTTGTAGCTTTGTCCCAAGATATTTCATCTATTCAAAGTGGTTTTATTTATTTTTTCATTTGTGAGTGCATATTTGCAAAAAAAACTCAATTTTGAAGACCTAGAGGGCTAACTAGGACTGTATTTTGCATTTTTGAGGGGTTTAAGTTTCAAATTGGAAGTTGCCATTGCATGGGGAGTTGTAAGACCATAAAGGATATTAGAATATGTTTTTAGATTCCAAAGATACATTATAAAAAATTTGTCAAACAAGTCACCTACAACTGCATTTCTTTAATATTTTGGCTTGCAAAGCCCAAATTCTTCTCCTTTGCATCAAATACTTGTTCAAGTGCCTTTACATGTTTCTTTGGGTTGGTATGTGCATGGGTGCTCTGTATCATTATATATATATATATATATATATATATATATATACACACACACACACACACACATGAGATATTTATATATATATATATATACACACACACACACACACACACACATGAGATATTTATATATATGGATTTCAAATTCTCAATTTGATAATTAACTCCCCTATCCACTATGATCAAGTGAAGCACGTGTGTGTACATGCTCTTCCCTCAAACTAGGAGTAACACCTGCTACCATGAGCTACACATGCATGTAAAAAGAAAAATTAATTTCAAATATAATTTATTTGTGTAGGACTACAAGCATATGTTTAAATTCTATTGTATAAATTAACTTAAAAAACTAAAAATTATATAAATGTGTCATACCAAGAGCCTGAATATCATCATCTCTATTTGTAATGATGGAATCCATTAACTCATCTATTGTTCTCTCATCTAGTAGTTATAGAAATAACATGTGCGATGGACTATGAAGGTGAGATGGAATCAATCTTGAAGAAAGCATCTCTAGAAAACCCATACCCCTTATAACCTACTCAATTGAATTAGGTGTCATAGGCTGAGCTTGTAGAGCAGTAGAATGATTAGTAGATACATGTGTTGCTCTAGTACATGTGACTCCTATGTGGCCCACCAAAGGATCTAACTATATGATCTACATAAGAATGTTGTGATTCAGCTACTAGACTCTTTGAATCTAAAAGGATGTGACCCACATACAAACTAACAGCTATCAAAGGCATCGCCAGTTGTTATGATATCACTTGATATGCTCTTATCAGGTCCTCAAATAAAAACATGCCGCCCTCTGCATCTAACCATAAGTTGTAATGCAATCTATATCCTCTAGAGATGGGATTCATGCAACATGATAGGGATCTAAATGAGTAGGTGACCTATGAGGATGCCTCATCAAGGATTGTCCCATGTAATCTGTAGATATAGTTTGATTCTGCACAACAATCTTAGCAATAATCTCAGTTGCTTCCTATTGGGGATAAATGACCACATGATCACCAATATCATTGAGGGACAGAGAAATCACATGAATCATCTCACCAACCAAGATCATATAAGTAGGAGGCACTTGATTTGCAGGATGATATGTATCCCTATCACATACCCTGCCACGCCCCTACCCCAAATGTGGAGGTAAATCCAAATAGTTGACATTGAGGCCTAAATGAACCTCAACGTACAACTATTGTGCAACAATATAATGGAATTTGTTCATTATTAGGATAATGAACATGGGCAGCAAGAAATCTAGGGTAAATTAATGGTTCCATTGGAGGGCATATGATAGGGTCATCGTAGTCATTTATATTTCCTAGCATTTAATTTTATCAATCCAGTGGTGTTTGGAGCTATCTGTAATAAGGTTTACTTTTGTTTTGGGGGTGTTTCAAATGGTGATCCTATTCTAAAGAAATGTAAAGACAATGTTGAAATCCAAACTATTCTATTTGCAAGGAAACACGCTTGCGGAATTGAAATGAATTGAAATAATTATCTATTGCAAAAGGGAATTACTTAATGAAAACTAAACTAATGAAAGCAACTATAATCTATGCTATTGTTGAATGGAATCACACAAAAGAAATACATGACTAGAATAGAACTAAAGAATTACTTAACATGAATCAAAATGAAACCATTTAATTTGTGCTTTAACAACCATGCTTTATGGAATTTAAACAAGGTTACTTCTTCAACAAGATAAATGTCTGAAAAGGAACTATTTTTATAATTGTTTGATTTAGAGAATAACCTGCAAGTGACAATAACTAGGAATAACATAGAATTTACTCTAAGCATATTATCTAAGTTCTAATACAAAGAAAGAAATACAATCATAAATAGAGAAATAATAAGAGATCTCCTCCATTGGGTGAGCAGGCACTACTCCCCACCTAGAAGGGTCCTCCTATACTAATACAAATTCAAAAGAATTTTCCCTTTATTATCATGGAATGGAATCTTGAACGAATAAGCACGCTTACACGATGGAAAATAGAAAGAAAATGTTGCTTGAAGAAAAACAATAATTCAGAATTAAAAGGAAGTAACTTCTAACTATATATCTGGCTCATCTTTATACATCGAGCCTTATTTTTAGACTAAACTAGATTGAACTACAGACTGCTACACAACTAAACTCTTCCTATGTTTTATTTATTAAACTAAGAGTCTTTATTAGAAACTTGGAGAAGACATTACTGTAATGTAGAAAAGAGAGACTAGCTCAATGGATCAAACTAGGTCAACCCCTCTTCGACAAAACATTAGGGCACAAATTGAGCTTGGTTTTTACCCAGGGAGGAGTGCCAAACTACAAGGATTTTTCCATTTTGTTTTATATAGAAGGAATTAACCCAAATCTAATCAATCAAGCTAGGATCAAGACATGAAACCCTAGTTGACAAAGATCAGAGCATAAAAGATAAATGACGATAGATACGGACAATCTGAAAGAAGCAATGAGATCAAGGAATAGAGGAGAACCTAATTCTAGAGGTTAAAATACCAAGGACAAGGGCACTTGGGCACCCTAGATCCTAATTAGGGTTAGCAGAAACTGTTGTCATAGTCAGGTCTATACCATCAAGCTTATCCTTCTTCCCAAATGCCACCTTTTGAAACTTGTCTGTCTGACCTAAACACATGAAAAGAGGGAAAATGTTGGGTGCTATTTAGGAGCTTTCCTTAGTCAAGCCCCATGAATGTTGTTTCCACCTCCACAATAGCAAAGATGATTGATAAAGAGTGCATGCCCTAGGAGGGCAGAGGCAAATCTGAAGTAGAATGGAATGCTAAAGAAAAACATGAAGGAAAGAGTTCACCATGAGTATGGAAACCCTTGCATGCTTGTAGATGGCATCACAACTTGACTTAAGAAGTTGGTGTAGCCTCTAACAATCTTCACAAGACCTGTAATATGTTAGTGCCATAGCAATAATATATAATGGAGAGTATGATATAGAGAGAGAAAGAGAACCAGAGTGCCAATATTTGTTGGATAGAGTTAGATGTTCAAATGAATGACTTAACTTACTTTTATTTGCATTCCCGTCAATTTCTAGGGAATTAAACCACATAAGGCTAACATTGTGGATGTTTTAGAGGGCCCAAGCCAACAAGGCAAAAATTTTAGGTAGGGCTAAAGGAGGGCCCAGGGAGCTTGGGTGCCTTGGTCCTTTAGCCACTTAACTCCCGAAAAGGGGCACTTAAAATCTTCTTAGCCCAGACTTATAGTTCTTTTCTAGGTTTCCTTTATCAAGATCAAGTATTACACACTTAAATCTCAAAAAGGTATTAAAATAGGTCCTAATTAACAAGGGGAAATATTTGAGGCTCATCTAGGAGCTAAACAAGGTGTAAAATAGTGGTGTACAATTTTATGACGTTACATTTTGCCCCCACTTTAGTGTGGGTATGAACTTACATTTGAACTCATACTAAAGGATGGAGAAGTCACAATTCAAACATAATAAACATAGAAGCCCCAAAGAATGTTGCCAAGATTGAGGTGTGGTTAAGCCCCCAAGCTTAGGATTCTAAGGTTGCAAACACATAGGATCATAGAAGCCATAGAATGCCACCAAGATTGGGGGGTAACCAAGCCCTCAACCTTAGGATCCTAGGAGTCTATGATGATTGGTATATACATTTGACACATGACATACATGAAGCATTTAGAAGACATGAGATAAAATGAGGCATACACAAGGCATACACTTGAGAAATCACAACGCATACACGCAATACACAAAGTATATGTGGAGCATACGCATATAAGGCACAAAGTATACATGGAACACACATGAAGTACACATAAGGAATACACACGAAGCACTCAAGGAATAATACATAGAGAACACATAGAAAATGCAACACAAGACACACATAATGGAAGACCTTGAGTCAACATGATAAGAGAGACCTTGATCTAAAAGGTGTCTCAATCACCACGCATCATTTCCCAAGATGCAATAAAGAAGAATGCTAAGGGGTTAGTTAGAAAAGAGAAGAAGCAAGAGGAGAAGTACAAACACACCATACACATGATATAATTCATCTTAAAAGGAAAATGTTTCTACTCAAGGGAAAACACCAAGCTACCTCCTGCAAGAGGAATTACATAGAGCCTTGTAGAATAAGAAGGTGAAGTAACCTTACTACCAAACTCAAGTTGGTGGCACAACCCTTTTCCCAAACATACAAAGAGATTCAACTTAGGAGAACAAGATGACTCAAGATCTTGCTTCCAAGTTTCAACCTAGGAGAGCAAGATAGACTCAAGATCTTATTTCCAAGCCTTCCATAATCTTCTCCAAGAGAGAGCAGTAACCAATATGATCAACAAGTGTCTAGATAGCAAGAAGAAGGTGAGGTGCATAGTACTATATATGCCCCCACCTTAAAGGGATTGCTAACTCCAATAGGGAGAAATTGTATTTAAGGTAGAGTGAGAAAGAAACATAAGATAGACACGCGAGCTTTCTAAAAGTACATGTCAAAATGATATGTGTTTTCCAAAAGCTACATCACAACAAGGGGTTACCCCTAGAATGATCAAACCAAGGAGATGCTTATAGGAATGATACATAATGGCTTGTGTAGTCATGGTATGACACCGAGCATTTCTACAAGGTGCCACATAGATAGAAGAAAGATCACATACACAAGAATTAAATCAATATGAAAGGATGCTAAATCATCCAAGGAGAAGATAACCAAATTGTACTTCACAACATATAGAAGAATGAAGATACATATAGAAGAATGACACAATGCATTCTTACTCCTTGTACCTTTGTGCTAACAAGGGTGTCAAGGGAGAACTAACAATCAACAAAACATCACAATACATGGATCACATTACACACAAACATAAGATAAATGAGAAGAAGGGACCACTCTTGTAAGTCAGCCTATAACAAATCATCCTCGCCAACTTGATTATAAAAAATGGATGGAGGACAAGGTTCTATAGGGACTACATCAAGCATGGTGAGAAGTGCTAGAGCCAAACCTTGTTTGAAGTTGTTGAATTTTTCTATTCAAGATTCGACATTCATTAGTGGAATGGCCAAGTGCTTGATGATATGCACAATAATGTGTTGAATGACTATTTTGTTGAATCTTTTTATGTTTTAGAGGAGGAAGAGTGATTAAGCAGTCTTTGAGTAGACTCAACAACATACACTCTTGTTGAGAAACAAGGGAAGATGTAGGAGGAGTAGGAAGCAAACCTTTTTGTTGTGAACATGGTGGATAGAATATAGGAGAAGGTTAGAAACCCAAACTTACTTTAGACAAGTGTGGGTTAGGTTCCATGGGTTCCTTAATCCTTTGTTCTTTACATCCTAACCCATTTCCATTGTATCCTTGTTTTGAAAGAATTTTGAGTCCACACCCATAACGCTTCTCCAATACCAAAGGGCAAAGAGAGGTCATATGGCTAGCTTTTTTGACTTTAAATGTGTGATTATAGGTTGAAGAAGAAAGATTGTTATTGTTATCATAGTGAGGAGGGTCAATAAACATCCCATGGGGATTGAAATCTAAAGAGGCCACTTCGTCACCAATACATGCATTAGAATTAGATGACTCATTAGATTGAGATGATTCTTTATCACAAATGGTCGCCATTCTTGTAGGGAAAGGAAGATCTTCATCTATTTTAAAGGTTCCATCATCATTAGATTTAAGTTTAAGCTTTGTAGGAGTATGAGACTGTGTTGAAGAATTGTATTTACCTTTGAGGTTTTTGAGTGTGGAGGTGAGATTTTATATTCACCCACAAAGGAGGGTGTAAAATCTAATGAACTCCAATCATTACCAAAAAGTGCATTCAAAGGATCAAGACTATCCTGACCAAAACTATTGTTAGCAGTGGAGGATAGTGTTGAAGAAGGGATCAAACTACTCAAAGGAGTTTGATGTCTCGCTTCTAATTTCAAGCAACTATCCAGAGTCAGATCAACTTCAATTGTATGTACTTTGTTTTCAAAGATAAATTTTACTGAATGATGAAGGGTAGACAGAACTGCCCCCATGACATGAATCCATGGTCTACCAAGAAGACAATTGTATGAAAGAGAATTAGGCATGACATGGATAAGGGTAGGAAATGTCTTAGGTCCAGCCCTAAGAGGTAAGGTAATAGTACCTAATGATTGCCTACCAACATTATTAAAGCCATGAATTTTGAGTTTATCATCCAGTTGAATTAAATATGTATCATATTGAGTTTATGTAACAAATCTATTCCTCAAACATTAAGACTCGATCCACCATCAATCATAGTGTGTCTTATCCTCTTTTTATTGAAGAACATGAATATCATAAGAGCTTCATTTTAGTTTTGAACTTCTATGGGAGGTAACTCATGTTGTTCAAATTTTATATCAGATGTTGCCGCCTGTATACAACTAAGCAGAGATGCTACATCATTCGGATGAAAAACTGGTGGAACACTCACCTTTTGTAGAGTCTCATGGAGCATTTCGTGGTATGTAGGTGATGTTTGTATTAAATCCCATAGAGAGATCTCAACCGAACTAGTGCGGAGCTGTTCGACAAGATCATATTCTTTACCAATATGAGTAGGAAGATGAGGTGCTTGAGGTAGGATAGGTTGAGAATATGGAAGAGAAATGGACACACTCAGTGCTTGCTTGCTTTGTTTGTTATTATGAGAGTTGTATGTGTGAGCGACTGGATCATAATGGGATTGTTGTGACACACTTTGAACACCTTGATTTATTTGAGTAGTTTGTCTTGCATAATTTAGAATGTAACCCGGGGGTCAAGGTGGTGTTAGATCACCTTGAATTGTAATCACCGGTTTGAAGCAAGGAGGCATATTAGGTGCCTCATGCACAATGATTTTAGGAACATTAGCACACTATTCACTATCCCCTTAGTGGGTGGAACAATCCCATTAATGATTATTGAATTGACGTTGTTTTCTTTTTGATTAAGATCAACATCCATCCCCAGGGGATTTAATGTGAGAGACCTCTCTTCATCCACTAATGCTTTATCTTTTGAAGGGAGAGCATTGGAATGAAGGGAGGGTAAAGTGTTGTTAAGAGGATTGCTAATGATTGTATCTTTAGGGATGTCCAATGGATTTAAACATGTGACCAAAGGGGAACTATCCATGGTCTTCACATCCTTAGTGATATCCAAGGTGCTTGAAAATTCAACCAAAGGAGGAAGATCAAGGGTCTTCACTTCCTTAGTGATATCTGTTACCAAATTTTCACCTACAACTCAAAATGGTAGAGCTAGAGCACATTTATTTCATTTTAAGATGAAAGATTCTTAACATTTTTTGCTATGTTGGTTTTGCATAGTTTGAGGTGCTTGAAAAAGAAAAGGTTCAGTTTATGATGCCATTGTTATAACAGAAGAGAGAAGTTTAGTTTATCATTTATTACTTTGCAGAGTTTTCATGGATAAATAAGAAGTTATTTCATTTCATATTGCAATGATTATTCATTTGACAAATGAGATACACACAAGCTGAATAAGTATTGCATTGAATGAAAGCAAGAAAGATAAAATGTCCCACACAAGCTGTAGGAGTAGCTAAATCAATATATTAGAAATAATATACTATGCATCTGAGGAACAACTAAAATAAAGAAGCAGATAAGGAAAGGTAATCTATCATTACCTATTGAAGTCTTGAGTTGACCCTCGTTGCAGCTAACTCCTCTTTCCTCCTGACCTTTGAATGAACCTACAGTGATGGAGAGAGATATGTTAGAGCTCTAGATATGATTTATCCTATGTACTTCATCAAACAGAGACATAATATATTCTTTATGATGCACTGAATCAGATAGTCAGATCATTCATATTCAAGAGAGCCTAAAAATGAAACATCATTGAGCTTCACTATTTTTTAAACTAACATGTTTGTTTCTTGTGCAGGTATAGAAGAAGTTATGTTGTTGATCTGAAGACATCGTAGCATGTGGTGCAAAGTGGGCTCCCACAAGGGTTGAGCCCAGCATGCTGCCCTTGAATCTCAAGAGGGGATTGGCAGTGATGCTCAAATAGAATAATATTCAGCTAAAGGAGTGCCACATTAAATGAGTGCATGAGCTTCAAGCTCATTGCCCATTCATGACTATCAGTTCAAACATGATGAAGTGAGAACCGTAAATGAGCATTGAGCTCATTTAAGGCAACTCAATAATGTATGAAACTGGGTAAAAGCATGGTCAACATTATGATGTTATTACATCCATTTTCTGATTCAGTATCAATTGTACGCATTTAAGGTGCTTAGGAGCAGTAGTCTTATCTCATTATGTAGCCTTACAGATGAGGAATTAATACAAGTGAAGGCAATGATAGAATGCAGCCTATAAGTGCTCACATGAAGAGGACAATAATCTTGTGCTAATCAAGGAATATAATATCCAATGCCAACATGAAAGATGCATTATAAATATGTTCATCAAGGTACCTTTCCAATGATACTTGCACACAGGGGACAGTAGGAAGTACATTGTTGACAAGAAAGCTCATATGAAGTAGTTCTCCAAGTATGCATTTCAATGTTCATAGTGGTAGGGCAGATATATCATAAAGAAAGCAACCACTATTGTCAACTATAGAGCTATGGAGCATTTAGCCCTTTTGTGTTTTAGCTATCAATGTTTTGAGGTCTCAATTGGGCTTCTGGTAATGATTAGTTTGCATAGAGTTGGGGCAAAAGTGATTGTGTTATCATAAGGTGCTGAAGAAAAGTGGCTATCATATGCATAGTAATCAAATGTCTCATTCAGGCGCTCATCAAAGAAATAGTTAGACATCAATACAATAGTCATAATGTATCTTATCATCTGTGAAATAGTATAAGTGCCATGATAACTTTCTGGTGTAAAAAGAAGATCACAAGCTATAGGAAGTGATGCTACAGGAGACAATGTCAAGTCACTATCATAAGGAGTTCGAAGGTAAAGCTTACCTTATTTTGTTTCTGAGTGAAGATATGGATACATGGGGCTACGGGTTTTGCCCTTATAGGGTCTCAAACAAACTCAACCCAGTTTCCATGGTGGCCTTGAGCACAGAGGAGGAATAAATAGTAGCGAGAAACAAAACTATGCATCAAAAGTTTATCATGGCCGCGGTTAAAAGAAAAAAACTTGAGTTTAAATGAAGAATATGGTTCAATGTTGTAACAGGAATGTTTACCTCTTAAGAATCTTCAAAGCATGTGCTCAGAGACATCAAGAAATCGAAGGGTTACAATTGAAACCCTAGTTCCCATGGTGGCCATAGGCAGAGCCTCTTTTCATCAAAAGTCAAAATGCAAAATGAGCTCGAAATGATAGGGTCTAAATGTTTTGTTTTAGGGTTTTCCTTTATTCCCTAAATCAATGTGGCATTTTATCATATTGAATTAATTTTTATTGCCTCAACTAATACCCTCAGGGTATCATTTGTCCCCTTTGCATTTTTCATTGTCTAGGCTTTATACCTTAGGTCCCTTTGCCACATATGTCTAATATGCCATAGGATTTTTTGCAAAACAAATGGAGGACAGACCTTAGGCATTTTTTATTTTTTCAAACATTCAATAATGCCTTCGAAAACTTTTATGATTTTTTATAGAAAATCAAATGACCAAATAGAGAGATGTATCATACTTGGCTAAATAATCATATAAGCCTTGTATTATTTTTTTGTAAAGAATCAAATCAGGAGATAAAACTGCAAAATCCATTGTAAAACATTATTAAAGCAATGTTTTTATAAATTGCTTTAATAGTTGTTATTAAATGCAGTTAAAGCAGAGTGAATATAGATCAAATCTTTCTTTTCTAGATTTGCTTTCTTCTGGGCGAAATTGAGGAAAATATGGACAAAATGGAGCTTTTAAATTGATCAGGTAAAGCTTGATTTTTAGGTGTTTTTGGTGGGACCACTTTGGAGAGCATTGTGGTAGATTTTACACTTAATTTGGACCAGTTTTGGCTACTTTTCTGGAGGCTTTTTCTTGGAGCTCAAAATGGATCAAGATGGCTATTTTGAGGAGTTTTTTCAGCTTTTCTTGGAAGATTTTTTGAAGGCATATATAGAAGAAAAAACTTAGTTTTTCTTAGTTCAGCATATTGTTTCTTACTCTCTTGTTCACCTACAAAGAGTTTTGTAAACACTTTTGTACTCAGATTCTCAGTTTGATATACTCCTTTCAGTTCAATAGAAACAACAGAGCATTCCTATCTCAATTCTTGTCTCATTTTGCAGTAATAGTTAGATGTTATCATTGTGATTCTATCTTTGGATCCTTTTTATGTCCTATTATTTCAAGTGTGGGTGCAGAAAGTTTATATGATGTAGGTTGCATGTTGTGTTTTCTTTTAAACCTTCGTACAAATCAATTTTGTGTTGTATGCACATGCGAGATTATGAAAGTTATTGTCTTGAGAAGTTACATTTGTGAGTGAGATCATTGGAGTAAGTTAAAATTCTGGTAAAATATCATTAGGTTTTAGGATTTCATTTTTATCTATCTTTTTAACCCTTTCCTCAAAAAGTCATTTAGATTAGGTGAAGTTACCAAGAGAACTAGCTCACTTTGGAGGTTCACTCCAAGTTTTAGGAAACCCACAGGCCTAGGAGTTGTCCCATGTGACAGGTAGCTATGTTGATAGCTTTGAATTTGAGTGCATACTTTGTTGATAATAGTTTTTGGCACACCCGGTGGGACTCTGAAATTTGCTTTCAGAGAAGTTTTTCAAGTTTTGAAGCTGTTGTTATGCTATATGCAGTAGTGTTTCCAGCCTTTGGAGGCTTCAAGATATACCTGGTGACTCCATTTTTCTGGTTTTGCATGCAGATCTAGTGCAACCAACTTATGAAAAGAATACAAACCACATCTAGTCCTTCTCCATTTGATTATTTGCAATTATCTCCACCAAGGAGGGGTAGGACAACAAGTAAAATTTTTGATTCATTAAGGAGGTCAAGATCTTCACCTCCGAGACTCAGTCCTCCAAATCTAGTACAGAGAAGTAGAAGTCCTGTGCTAGTAGTACAAATACTAATGATTCCTAGAAATTTTGCATTTGCACCTTTTAATGGGGGCAACCCATTAAATATTGCTCAGCATGACAACATTCCAATTGCAACCCTCAAAAATCTACCATTTTTTATTGGAGAGGATCATACCACTCCTATTGATCATATCCAAGACAGCAATGTTGTGCTCAGTGCATAATATCACCTAGGAAAATTAGCACTAAGGCTTTTGGCTGCATCACTAAAAGGGAAAGCTTTGCAGTGGTTTAGAGGACTCACAGTAGGTGCAATCATGTCATGGGATGATTTGGGAGATGGTTTACATCAACATTTTTAGGACAAGTTTGGTTATTTGTCGTTGCTGGAGCAGTTGAGTACCATCAAGAGAGCTCCTCATGAGCACATGACAGATTTTAACTATCATTTCCAAAGGACTTGGGATAGGATTCCCGCAACGGTAAAGCCTACTCCACAGCATGCATTTTTATCCTTCCTTAAGGATTTAAATAGTGAAATCTCTGTAATGATTTAGTCTATGGGAGGGTTTACTCTTCCTAATGCTTTTGAGATAGCTATTAGAGCATAAAACTACCTTATTCAAGCAGGAAAATAGCCCCAAGGCTTCCTTTGCCCATTTTTCTTGAAATCCAACCACATGTACCCATGGCTATACCTCCTTTAGCTATTGTCCTGCTAGTTCCAACAATAGGATATCAAGCTACAACTCAAGAAGTCATTGTTCCAGCCCAATCCAAGAGTTTCAAGAGATCAAGAACATATTGAAAACCTTTGGGAATGAATTAGTGAGTATCAAAAAGCAAGTTGGCCAAGAGCATAAGCCCTATCAAGTCCCATATCAGTAAAATAGGCCGCCTTTTCAAGCTGATTCTCAAGGCCAAAGGAGAAATTTCAATCCTAGACCTTTCCACTCCTATAATCCTCATGCTGTAAGCTCTTCAAAAGAACTCGTGCCTACTCAAAACAATATGGCATAGGAATGTGACTAGTGTTATCCATGTCACCAGCCTCATAACCAAGCTGCATGTACAAATGGTATGAGGAATCAGGCTCTTATGGTGCAGAACAGTTACAATGGTTCAGAAGGTATCACAAATGAGATTTCAGTTCAACAAGATAACTCTAATGTGGCTTTAATGAATTGGCAAGGCACTAAATTTTGTGGTGTAAGTTATCCCCAAGGCCAAAATCAATTAAATGTACCAGTTTCAACCAACACAAGATCAAAGAAGAGGGTTGTTAGTTTAGATCAGCAAGATGGAAATATTCAACAGTAGCCTGCTAAAGATAAATCTCAAGCTTCTTCATCACAAGTCATCCCCACAGCACAACAAAAGATACAGATTCTGCAAAGAGGTGAAGCTATACCTAGGAAGGATCAGCCTAAGGTGCAATTACAACCTTTACAAAGGCAAAATGGTGTTGCTATTAAAGGACAACAAAAGGTGAGTCATGTTTCATTCAATGTTGTAGAACACCTTAAGAAGGCTACAATTAACATTTCGGTAATGGATGCATTGCATATTCCTGGTCAAAAGAATCTGCTACAAGATGCTTTGGCTAAGCTTTCTATTTTTGATGGTACTAACCAAGAAAAAGCCAAAGTTGTACTTGCCAATAGCCCAAAAATTAATAATGAGCAACAACAAACTCAAGAGGTAAAGCCTCCTCCTTTTTATCTGAGTTTAATCATTGGGGATAAGCTTGTTCATAATTGCATGATAGATTTCGGGGTAAGCAGTTCTGTAATGCCTAAGAGTCTAGCTGATACATTGGGATTAGTTTATAAGACCCTTTCAAAGGGAGTGGTTCAGCTAGATGGATCTACTGTTAATACTACTGAAGTGATTAAAAATCTACCTCTTACCTTGCATGCCTATCCAAATTTCACAATCCATCAAGATATTCATGTTATTGACCTACCACCTCATTTTATCATATGTCTTTCTAGGGAGTTTACTGCCATGTTGGGTGGGTTTTTATCTTCCGATTGGTCCCATCTAATTTTTAGAACAAGGTATAGTACGAAAGTAACCATAAAATCTGAGCCTCTAGCCAAGGATCATATTGAACCATATGTCCCTAGCCCTATAAATGGTAACCTCTACATCACCCATGGGCAGGAGGATCAATCCATGACCCTAGACCCCAGCACACCTATAGAGGATGTAAATCTAGGTGAGTGGGTAGCCGAGGATCATGAAGATGACCCTTTCCGTCACACTAATGAGGTAGGATTAGGCATCTATATGATTCATGAGCATGATGCAGTGATTCCACATCTGGTTAAAGACCAAAGTCAGCTTGAATAGCAAGAGAGTCATCTTTAGAAGCTATACTTTGATGGATCAAAAAGAAAAATGGGTGCTGGTGGAGGAGTCATGTTAGTTTCACCTGATGGAGATAAGTACTATTCAACGTTGAGGTTTGCTTTTAGCTGCACAAACAATGTGGCTGAATATGAGGCATTTATCCACGGCCTAGAATGGGCCAGAAAGAAAGGTATCAAGTGCTTACAAGTTTATGGTCATTCTGAGTTAATTGTAAATCAAGTTAGAAATTTAAATGTTACCAAAAATAATTTGCTCAAGAAGTATAAGCATCATGTTTGGGATTTAATAGAGGATTTTGATGCTTTAAATCTACTTTCTATCCCTAGAAATCAAAATAAAAATGCAGATAAGCTTGCTGCCATAGAATCTCAGTTTGACATTCTGACTGATATTCATAGTATAGAGGTACAATAGTACATAAAAGTAGATGTAAGACCATCTGTACCAGATAACAATGTAAGCTGGTAAGTTTTTGATAGTGACAAGCATATTGTGAGTTTTTTGATTGCAAAAATTGAGTTTGTAGCTGAAAATCAACAAAAGCACTAGCAACAATATGACAACCAGATTGTACAGTTGAAGTCAAACAAGCTGCCCAAAGGATTGGTGACATTGGAATTTGTGTTTAATTCAAATGACCAAGTCAGAAAGGACAAGTGTAGCATGATTGTTAAACAAGAACATTATGAACCAATCAAGATATTCAAAGGTAAGCTTCTCAAGCTCAGAAAGGTATGCACTAAAGTATAGCAGCAATCTTTCATTTAGTTATGTCAAGAGCATAGTGATGTTTCTGCCTAGGAATATAAATATTTAAGAGGATTTGATCCTGGTTTAACCCAACATACCATTGAGTTAGAGCCCAATGCCAAGCCTGTTAGGCAGAAGCAAAGGTCGCTTAACCCAAAACTGGAGCATCTGATGAAAGCTGAGTTGAATAAGTTAATTGAAAGTAGTATAATATTCCCTATTAAGAATACATCTTGGGTTTCTAACTTGGTACCAGTTAGAAAGAAGAACAGAGAGATTCGGCTTTGTGTTGATTTCTGTGATCTGAATAAAGCCTCTTTAAAGGACCACTATCCTCTCCATTCAATGGACCAAATTTTGCAATCTGTTTCTAGTTCTAACATATTTTCTTTGTTGGATGGATATTTAGGCTATAACTAGATTTTAGTGAAGGAAGAGGATCAGTATAAAACTACATTTACAACCAAGTGGGGTACAATGGCATATAGGAAAATGCCCTTCGATTTGTCTAATGCAGGGGCAACATTTTAAAGGGCAATGGACATGGCCTTTCATGGCCTCATGAATAAGATTATTTTGGTATATTTAGATGATATAACAATTTTTTCAAAAGATGCTAATGAACATTTTGACCATTTGAGGTAGATTTTTCAGATGTGTAGAGAGTTTGGGGTTTCTCTCAACCCAAAGAAGTGCATATTTTCTATTCATTAAGGTAAACTTTTGGGACACATTATTTCAAAACATGGTATTTCCATTGACTTGAAAAGATTTTCTACAATTCTTGATTTACTGTTGTCTGCACACAAGAAAGGATTACAAAGATTTCTTGGTAGAATTAACTTCGTGAGAAGGTTTATTCCAAATATTGTAGCTTTATTACAGCCTCTCACATCCATGCTTAAGAAGAATGTGCCTTTTAGTTGGACTAATGAAGGTAAGAGAAGCTTTGAGCAGATTAAAGAAGCTCTTGCAGCTGCCCCAACCCTCATTAATCCTAACTATGAAAAAGATTTCATTTTATATGCTTTTGGAGGTGTTGATATTGTTTTAGCTATGCTGTGCCAGCAGAATGATGAATGTTTAGAGCAGCCTGTGGCATTTTTCAACCAAGTATTGCATGGCTATGAGGTAAAGTACTCCTTTGTCGAGAAACATGTATTTTATGTTGTTAGAAGTCTTAAAAAGTTCAGACATATGCTATCTAACAATAGAATTCAGTTGTTGGCTGCCCACCCAACTGTTAAGGACTTCTTACTTAATAGGGAGATAAATGACAAAGGGCTAGTTGGGTGACTAAAGTGATGGAATTTGATGTTACTAAGCTTGTTAGGGGCAAAGGGTTATGTGAAATAGCATTAAATAATGAAGAACAAGTTGTTGGTTCAACTCCTACTACAAGCTGGGTGCAACATATGATACACTATTTACAAACTGGTGAATGCCCTGAAGGTTTAGACAAGGCAAAGAGAAGGTACTATAGGCTACAAGCTATCCCCTATGCTATTATTGATGGTGTATTGTATAGGAAGGATTTTGACGATGTTTTGTTAAGGTGCATTGGGCCAGATCAGGTTAACAAACTGCTAGAAAAGTTCCACAATGGACCTTCAGGGGGCCATTTTTTAGCAAGGAAAACAACCCTAAAAGGTATGAGAGCTAGTTATTACTGGCCAGATTTGTTCAAGGATGTATTCACTTGGTTTAATAGATGTGAAAAGTGCTCATTATTTGCAGGTAAGCAAAGGCTTGTAGCCTTGCCTCTACACCCTATTCAAGTAGAACAACCTTTTGCTAAATGGGGTCTTGACTTCATTGGAGTGATTAACCCACCTTCAAGTGCAGGCCATAGATGGATTCTAACTACCACTGATTACTTTTCAAAATGGACTGAGGCTGCTACCTTGAAAAAAGCAAATGAATCTTCTGTTTTGAACTTTTTATCAAGATTTGGTGTCTAGATTTGGTACTCCAGATTGAGTTATTTCTAACAATGGTTTAGCTTTTATTGGTTTGAGGATTTCAGATTGGTCTGTAAAGAATAATATATTTTTTAATACATCATCTAACTATTACCCGCAAGGTAATGGGCAAGCGGAATCCACCAATAAGAACTTGATTAAGATCATCAAGAAGACCATTGAAGATAACCAGAGGACATGGCATGAAAAGTTGAAGTTAGCCCTTTGGACTAATAGGATAACTCCTAAGAGAGCCACTAGTTACTCTCCTTATGTGCTCACTTATGGCAAGGAGGCTAAGTTACCCATTTCAATTGAGTTACCAACTCTGACTTTCATCAAAGAACTTGAGTTGTTAGAGGAGAAACCTTTAGAAATAAGGCTAGCACAACTGATGGAATTAGAAGAAACTAGAAAAGAAGCCTTGAGAAGCCTTGAAATTCATCAAGCTCAAATGAAGAGCACTTTTGATAAGAGGGCTAGGCCAAGAGATTTCATTGTCGGTGATTTAGTTTTCAAATAGAATGAGCACAGAAGAAAACTCAGAAAACATTCCAAGTTTGATGCAATTTGGGATGGTCCCTATGTAATCACAAAGTGCAAAGAACATAATGCTTTCCAACTTTCAATGTTAAGTGGAGAGGTGCTGCCTATCCCAGTTAATGGGATCCTCCTCAAACATTGCCTCTAAAGATAAGTTTTGTTTTGTACCATAGTAGATTAGTGTTGCTATTAATAAGTGCTTTATGCACATTCCTTTCAATTATTTTCTTTCCCTAAGTGTTGATGCACATGTTTTCTGGCCACTAGGGCCTTTTAGTTTGCTTTCAGTTTGGTTCTGTTTGTTTTTTTTGCTGTTGTTTAGAGTAGTTTGTAGCTGAGTTTCATTGTTTTCTGAGTTTGAGAAGAGCAGAGTTTGACACCATGCCCAATGGACAGTTAAGGCAACTGGTCTTAATGCTTAGTAGGCAAGCATTTAGCAAAAATCATCAAAAATGTTACCAAATTTTCACCTACATCTCAAAATGGCAGAGTTGGAGCACATTTATTTCATTTTAAGATGAAAGATTCTTAACATTTTCTTCTATGTTGGTTTTGCATAGTTTATGGTTCTTGAAAAAGAAAAGGTTTAGTTTATGATGCCATTGTTATATAACAGAAGAGACAAGTTTAGTTTATCATTTATTGCTTTACAGATTTTTCATGGATAAATAAGAAGTTATTTTATTTCATATTGTAATGATTATTCATTTGACAAATGAGATATACACAAGCTGAATAAGTATTGCATTGAATGAAAGAAAGAAAGATCAAATGTCCCACACAAGTTGTGGGAGTAGCTGAACCAATACATCACAAAGAATATACTATGCATTTGAGGAACAACTAAAATAATAAAGCAGATAAGACAAGGCATATCTATCATTACCTGTTGAAGTCTTGAGTTGACTCTCATTGCAGCTAACTCCTCTTTGCTCCCGACCTTCGAATGAACTTGTAGTGATGGAGAGAGATATGTTAGAGCTCCAAATATGATTTATCCTATGTACTTCATCAAACAGAGACATAATACATTCTTTATGATGCACTGAATCAGATAGTCAGATCATTCATATGCAAGAGAGCCTGAAAATGAAACATCATTGAGCTTCACTATTTTTTAAACTAGCATGTTTGTTTCCTGTGCAGGTATAGAAGAAGTTATGTTGTTGATCTGAAGACATCATAGCATGTGGTGCAAAGTGGGCTCCCACAAGGGTTGAGCCTAGCATGCTTCCCCTGAATCTCAAGAGGGGATTGATAGTAATGCTCAAATAGAATAATATTCAACTAAAGGAGTGCCACATTAAATGAGTGCATGAGCTTCAAGCTCGTTGTCCATTCATGACTATCAATTCAAACATGATGAAGTGAGAACCGTAAATGAGCATTGAACTCATTCAAGGCATCTCAATAATGTATGAAACTAAGTAAAAGAATGGTCAACATTAGGATGTTATTACATCAGTTTTCTGATTCAGTATCATTTGTATACATTTAAGGTGCTTAGGAGCAGTAGTCTTATCTCATTATGCAACATTACAGATGAGGAATTAATACAAGTGAAGGCAATGACAAAATGCAACCTGTAAGTCCTCACATGAAGAGGACAACAATATTGTGCTATTCAAGGAATATAATATCCAATTCCAACATGAAAGATACATTATAAATATGTTCATCAAGGTACCTATCCCATGATACTTGCACACAGGGGATAGTATGAAGTACATTGTTGACAAGAAAGCTCATATTAAGTAGTTCTCAAGTATACATTTCAATGTTCATAGTGGTAGGGCAGATATATCATAAAGAAAGCAACCACTATTGTCAACTATAGAGCTATGGAGCATTCAGCCCTTTTGTGTTTTAGCTATCAATGTATTAAGGTCTCAATCTGGTGCAGTGCACCTAGGATGTTTTTATGTCAAATTTTTGAAATTTTGTTTGTTTGAGACTAAATGGGATTTTGAAATAATGTATTGAGGCCTTCTAGAGGCATTATGTTGTAGTGGAGGCCTAGAATAGGCAATTACTTTAGTGGAGTCTATTGTTTCCTATAGTTTAGGAGAGTCTATTTTGAGGTGTCATGGTGGACGGGCTTTTAATGCCTTCTTTTTTGGGTTTTCCCATGAATTCAGAGTCTTGAAATCATGGAATTCATTGGAAACATTTATTTTTACCTCTCACATGTCATGGGGGTGGACTTGATGAAGTTTAGAAAGAAGAAAATAAAGAAATTACTACTTGCTGCCCTGTATTTCTGATTTTTCTATCTTATTTGTTGTTCCAACGTACTGAGTGTAGCTGTACAAAAATGTCATAGGGCAAAGTGTCTGAAATCATGGAGAGATGAATGAGCTGAAGGAGAAGCATGCTAGAGAGTTGAGGGAGTTAAAGGAAAGAATGGCTACCCTAGAACAAAATCAGAGAAGAGGAATGGCTCTAGGTGATGAGAATGAGTCTGAGGAAGAAGAGGAAGATGAATATGAAGATGAGGAAGAGGAGCTAGACCCTGAGGATTAGAGGATGGTAAAGTTGCTGAAAGAGTAAAAGAAGACATGCACAAGATGAAGATAGATGTGCCAAAGTATGGAGGAAGCCTTAGTGATGAAGAGTTACTTGACTGGATTGCAGCATTGGACAATCACTTTGAGTGTGATGAAGTCCTTGAGGAGCAAAAAGTGAAGATTGCAAAGACCAAGTTGATAGGTCATGCTTTGTTATGGTGGGATTATCAGCAAATAGAGAGGAGAAAGCAGGGAAAGACAAAGGTTGCTTGATGGGACAAGATGGTGGCTAAGATCAAAGGTAAGTTCTTACCCAAAGATTATGAAGTTCAAATGTTTAAAAAGCTTCAAGGTTTAAGACAAAAGGAAATGGATGTTAAGTCATACACTAAAGAGTTTTACAAACCGAGTATAAGGTCTGGTCAAAGTGAAAGTGAAGTGCAAAAATTTGCTAGATATATTGGTGGTTTGAGGTTTAACATGCAGGATGAACTAGTGTTGGCAAATCCAAGGAATGTTGAAGAATGTTATCAGATGGCAGTAAGAGTGGAAGAGAAGCTGAAGACAAGACAAGACAACTAGAGGTAGAGGAAGCACCTCTAGAGGTAAAGGATCCTTTCAAAACACAAAGCAAGTCAATGAGAGTCAAGAAGAGATGAGAAAGGCACAAGGACAAAGTGCAGATTTCAAACAAGGACAAAGTGCAAATTTTAGAGGCAGAGGTTCTAGAGGCAAATTTGGTGGTGGAAGAAGTGCAAACAACTTTATAGGTAAGTGTTACAATTGCCAAGAGTTTGGGCACCCAGCATACAAGTGTCCTGAGAAGCAAAATTTTACAAGTGATGGTGAAAGTAAGAATGAGAGGAGGACTTAGTTAGTCCAAGAAGAAGAATGTGGTGGTTCTACTCCCACTAGTTGTGTTGGTGAAGTAGGAGAAACGTTGATGCTGAAAGAAAGAGCATTATTGAAGACCTCTAAGGAGAAGAAGTTGATTCAGAGGAAAGCACTGTTTAGGACAATTTGCAAGTGCAAAGACAAGGTATGTAAAGTGATAGTGGATTTAGGGTGTACTGACAATATAGTGTCTAGTGAAATGGTAGACAAACTGAAATTGCAAAGAGTACCTAGGGACACACCTTACAAAGTCTCTTGGGTAAGTGATAATCAGTCCATTTTGGTAACTGAATAAGCATTAGTAGAGTTCAAGATTGGAGCATATGAGGATAGGATACTTTGTGACATTTTACCCATGGATTGATGTCATATGATACTTGGAAGACCCTGGTAGTTTGATAGGTCTATAATTTATGATGGAAAAGATAACACCTACACCATAAGGAAGGATGAGAAGACTTTTATGTTGATTCCAATGCAGGAAGAAGCCAAGGAGCAGCCAAGGACAACAAAGATGATAATGTTTGGTAAGAAGGAGCCAATAAGGCTTGAGGAGAATGGAACCAAGGAGTATGCAGCCTTTTCAAGACATAAAGTTTCTGAGACAACAAAGAGGAAGAGAAGATGATTTGTAGATAGTTGTGAAGAAAAATGTCTTCATGTGGAAGAAGGAGGTGAATGAAAAAGTGTCTTGGTCTAAAATAGAGTAGAGTAAGAGTGGAAGGCCTATGGAAAGGCAAGAAATAAGAGGATAAATCTTAGTAGGGACATTCATGTGCCCCGTAGTGATGAGTACAGAGAAGAGGCAATCAGTTGAAGCTGGTACAGAGGTTCCTAGGACAGTGAACAAGCTAGTTGCAGGTCTGACAGAGGTTGCAAAAGGTAATGGTATAGTGGATAGTGAAACTAATGGAGACAAAAAGAGCATGAGGTAGTGGTGTAAGCAAGAAGCTGAGAGGGAAGTGTTGACAATTGATAGAAGGTTGAAAATAGAGGTAAAAGAGAATGAGATAGAAGAATTTGTTGATAAGAAACACCCCAGAAGGTAGAGTGTATAGTTGGAACAAGAAACAAACATATCAAGGACACTGAACTTGTTGAAGACAAGCATGAAGGTCAAAGGTGGACAAACTACAACAAACTTTCCAAGGGACTTGGAAAAATTACAAGTTGGGGTGTGTGGTGAAGTGCACCTAGGATGTTTTTATGTCAATTTTTTGAAATTTTGTTTGTTTGAGACTAAATGGGATTTTGAAATAATGTATTGACGCCTTATAGAGGCATTATGTTGTAGTGGAGGCCTAGAATAGGCAATTACTTTAGTGGAGTTTGTTGTTTCCTATAGTTTAGGATAGTCTATTTTGAGGTGTCATGGTGGACAGGCTTTTAATGCCTTCTTTTTTGTTTTTTCCCACGAATTGGGAGTCTTGAAATTGTGGAATTCATTGGAAACATATATTTTTACCTCTCACATGTCATGGGGGTGGGCTTGATGAAGTTTAGAAAGAAGAAAATAAAGAAAATACTACCTGCTACCCTGTATTTCTGATTTTTCTGTCTTATTTGTTGTTCCAACATATTGAGTGAAGCCATACAATACTATCATATGGAAAAGTGTATGAAATAATGGAGTGATTGGTTTAAGCTTTCATTTGGTTCAAGTTTGAAGGAATTTCATTAGGTTAGAGACATTTTATCACTGTTTTTGTGCAAGTTGGTCTTAAACCCTTATTTTGAGGGTTTTACTGAAATCAATGGGTTCCTAACCCATTCCATCTGTGTTAGAGCCCCAAAATGGGTGGAATGAGATTAGGATGGTATGATTTCAAATGGGTTTTGTGTGCAGGAGCAGAGGACAAGTGCAAGTTGGTGTTTGGAGCCATTGGGGCCTAATTGCACCATGTGTTGGGGCTAATTAGTTTTGATAGAGTGGAGGTTTGACCATAGAATGACTTGGAATGTCCTAATACCCCCAAAACTTGTAAAATATATCTACTTGCATCCCATTGGACACCTTGGAACAAGTTTTAGAAGAATGAAGTTGAGTTTGTGTTTACTTGGTGTGTAAAACTAACCTAATTAGGCCTAGTTGAAAATCGGTACAGTCATAATTTGAAGTTTGAGTTCCAAAGGACCCCATAGTGCATGTTTGGTATGTTAAAGAACTTGATAATGGGTACTCAAAAATCCCATCACAATCTTGTTTGGAGGTCAGCATCAAAAGTTATTGCTTGACAGTCCCTTTTTGAGGGCTATAAGGAAGTTGGAGCAGTTGTGAAGGAAGTGGTACAAGGGGTTGTCTCTAGAGCATTTTTATGGGTTGGTGAGCATTGATCAGTCAAACATAGGTGGTCTAGGGTCCCTAGAAGGTTTGGGAAAGATCCCATGTGTATGAACCCAAAGGTGTTGTTGTTGTTTAGTGTTAAAATAATGGACAAAGAGAGGACAGACATGTCTAGCTTGAAGACAAATGGAGCAGCTAGGTCCACAAGGGCCTAAAAGTCTTGTTTACCTTGCCATCCCTATGCATCCTCTTCACCTAAGTAGTGGGATGTGATCCCTTGGTGGTCTTAGCTCTGCATCACAATAGAGCTTTTGGTAATGATCAGTTTGCATAGAGTTGGGCCAAAAGTGATTGTGTTATCATAAGATGTTGAAGAAAAGTGGCTATCATATGCATAGTAATCAAATGTCTCATTCAGACCCTCATCAAAGAAAAGTTAGATAGCAATACAATAGTCATAATGTATCTTATCAGCTGCAAAATAGTATAAGTGCCATGATAACTTTCTGGTGTAAAAAGATCACAAGCTACAGGAAGTGCTGCTACAGGAGACAATGTCAAGTCACTACCATAAGGAGTTTGAAGGTAAAGCTTACCTTATTTTGTTTCTAAGTGAAGATATGGATACATGGGGCCATGGGTTTTACCCTTATAGGGTCTCAAGAAAACTCGACCCAGTTTCCATGGTGGCCTCAAGCAAAGAGGAAGAATAAACAACAGTGAGAAACAAAACTATGCATCAGAATATGGTTCAATATTGTAACAAGAGTGTTTACCTCGTAAGAATCTTCAAAGCATACGGTCAGAGACAACAAGAAATCGATGGGTTATAGTTGAAAGCCTAGTTCCCATGGTGGCCAGAGGCAAAGCCTCTTTTCATCAAAAGTCAAAATGCAAAATGAGCCCAAAATGATAAGGTTTGAATGTTTTGTTTTAGGGTTTCCCTTTATGTCCTAAATCAATGTGGCATTTTATCACATTGAATTAATTTTTATTGCCTCAACTAATACCCTCGGGGTATCATTTGTGCCCTTTGCATGTTTCATTGTCTAGGCTTTATGCCTTAGGTCCCTTTGCCACATATGCCTAATATGCCTTAGGATTTTTTGCAAAACAAATGGAGGATAGACCTTAGGCATTTTTTATTTTTTTCAAACATTCAATAATGCCTTAGAAAACTTTTATGATTTTTTATAGAAAATAAAATGCCCAAACAAAGAGATGTATCATACTTGGCTAAATAATCATATAGCTAAATAATCATATAAGCCTTGTATTATTTTTTGTTAAGAATCAAATCGAGACAAATCAAGAGATCAAACTGCAAAATCCATTGTAAAACATTATTAAAGCAATGCTTTTATAAATTTCTTTAATAGTTGTTATTAAATGGAGTTAAAGCAGAGTGAATATAGATCAAATATTTCTTTTCTAGATTTGCTTTCTTCTGGGCGACATTGAGGAAAATATGGACAAAATGGAGCTTTTATTGATCAGGTAAAGCCTGATTTTTAGGTGTTTTTGGTGGGACCACTTTGGAGAGCATTGTGGTAGCTTTTACACTTAATTTGGACCAGTTTTGGCTACTTTTTTGGAGGATTTTCCTTGGAGCTCGAAAATGGATCAAGATGGCTATTTTGAGGAGTTTTTTCAGCTTTTCTTGGGACATTTTTTGGAGGCATATATAGGAGAAAAAACTTAGTTTTTCTCAATTTAGAATATTGTTTCTTCCTCTGTTGTTCACCTGCAGAGAGTTTTGTAAACACTTCTATACTCATATTCTTAGTTTGATATACTCCTTTCAGTTCAATAGAAACAACAAAGCATTCCTATCTCAATTCTTGTCTCATTTTGTAGTAATAGTTAGATGTTATCATTGTGATTCTATCTTTTGATCCTTTTTATGTCCTATTATTGCAAGTGTGGGTGCGAAAGTTTATATGATGCAGGTTGCATGTTGTGTTTGCTTTTAAACCTTTGTGCAAATAAATTTTGTGTTGTATGCACATGTGAGATTGTGAAAGTTATTGTCTTGAGAAGTTGTTTGTGAGTGAGATCATTGGAGTAAGTTAAAATTCTGGTAAACTATCATTAGGTTTTAGGATTTCATTTTTAGTTATCCTTTTAACCCTTTCCTCAAAAAGTCATTTAGATTAGGTGAAGTTACCAAGAGAACCAGCTCACTCTGAAGGTTCACTCCAAGTTTTAGGCAACCCACAGGCCTAGGAGTGTTCCCATGTGTCAACAGGTCTAACAGCTAAGTTGATAGCTTAGAATTTGGGTGCATACTTTGTTGATAACAATATCCAAGGTATTTGGACATTCAACCAAAGGAGGAAAATCAATATGATGATTCATAGAAGCTTCATGTACTATGGTAGGGATAGAAGATTTAGAATTATTAGATGAATGCTCATTATCTATCCATGGAGGGTACTTGGTGAGAGGAAGCTCTTAATTCACTAATGATTCATCTTTTGAAGGGAGAGCATTGGAATGAAGAGAGCGTAGGGTGATGTTAAGGGATGTATCAATGATTTCATCCTGTTGTGCCAAAATGTCCTCACAAGAGAGAACAAATTTGGGAGAGGGATATAAATCATAGGGTGAAATAGACAAAGCTAGGTCACCATCACATGTATTAGTGAGTAGATCCATGGTAATAGACATGGAATTATTATGACTTGTAGTAGAAGTAGAAGAAGAACTACCACAATCACCTTTCTCATGAGTATTCATGGAGATGAATCTTGTTAGGTCTTTTAATATCGAAGGATATACACTCATGAGGGCTGTGAAGCTATCAAAATCATACATGTAACAAAGTATTTGCATTTCATTTATGCAACATTTATAAATATCAATATCATTCATGGATGATATATGATCTAAAACACGAGGATGCACGTTAGTGAATTTAGAGAAATTTTCAAAATCTAGGATATATGCATGTAAAGATTCCAAAGAGGAATAACTTGTAGATGCCATAATGAAATGTTTTGGAACAAAAATGTACAATTAGATCTATTCATTAATCAAGTACCACCAATGTGAAAATAAAATCATAATTAGAGACCTACAAGTGCAAGAGAAGTGGGGCTTCCAAAATTGTGATATTCTTGGTAACCACAACAACTAAGTCTTGCAAATGTAGGGTGCGTAGTATGTGAAAAAAGAAGTGCCTAAATAATTTATCCACTTAAATGCAACTAGGATTTAGAAAGCCTTTCTTTGATGAAGATGCACAAGTGCCACATAAAGCGAGCTAGTTTTTGTTTATGTTTTTGCCTTGAAATTTCAAAGAAAAGATGAATGCATGAATGTTCTTGCTCTCAAATTTAAAAAAATATGTCACATGTGATGAGTTACAGAAAATTAAAATCAGATTTAGCAATCATTCAACATAGCAAATATATAAGATTTCAAATTCAATGACTAGATGCAAGACTAGCTAGGGTTTCACTATCAAACCCTAGATCTTAAATGCTTATTCCTAGACCAAAATATTTCGATGAAAGCCTTATTTTTGAATTAAAATGAAATTTACATGACTTGATATAGAAATGGAAGATCAGATTTGAAATGTTTATAAAAGAAGAAAAATCTAAAAGAAGAATTTGACTATACAAACCCTAGGTTTTTGAATTTGACTAGGTTTTTAAAAATGCAACTTTTTCAACAAAACCCAGCAAATCAGAGCTTCAAATGCAAGGTACAACACCATGAAATGATTATCTACTGTAATATGAATCAGATATGATGCATAAATTAGAGATTTTAATTGTTCTATGATGACCTACAACACATGCAATGAAAATAATCCACAAAAATGCCTTTTTCTAAGCCTAAAATGCTTGATTTTTTCCACTTTTTTCAGTGCAAATATGCAAGATAAGCTTTACAACAGAAAGGATGATGAGCTAAAGAAGACTAAAATCCTTTAATTAATCCAATAATGCAATAATATCTGCAACACCACACCAATCTTGAAGCCTTGGGTTGAAGATTAACTAGTTTTTCCAAAAATGCAAGGATTTTTCAAATCCTAACAATGAAATAATGCAAAATTAAGCTATGAAACTATGTCAGCTGATGAATGAATTAAATATAATAAGATATAAGGTGGAAGATATCTCAGATCTGATGCAAGAAGGATTCCAAAGTGCAAGAAACAACGGGTTTACCAAAATATAATGTAGAAAAGAGAGACTAGCTCAATGGATCAAACTAGGTCAAACCCTCTTCTACAAAACATTGGGGCACAAATTGAGCTTGGATTCTACCCAAGAGGAGAACCAAACTATAGGGATTCTACCCTTTTGTTGTATATAGAAGGAATTAAACCAAATCCAATCAATCAAGCTAGGATCAAGACATGAAACCCTAGTTGACAAAGATAAGAGCATAACAGACAAACGACGATAGATACAAACAATCTGAAAGAAGCACCGAGATCAAGGAATAGAGGAGAACCTAATTTCAGAGGTCAAAATACCAAGGACAAGGGAACATGGGCACCCTAGACCCTAATTAGGGTTAGTAGAAACTGATGTCGCAGTCGGGTCTGTACCACCAAGTTTATCCTTCTTCCTAGATGCCACCTTCTGAAACCTGTTCGTCTGACCCACACACATGAAAAGAGGGAAAATGTTTGGTGCTATTTAGGAGCTTTCCTTGGTCAAGCCTCATGCATGGTGTTTCCACCTCCACAATAGCAAAGATGATTAATAAAGAGTTCATGCCCTAGGATGGTAGAGGCAAATCTGAATTAAAATGGAATGCTAAAGCAAAACATGAAGGAAAGAGTTCACCATGAGCATGGAAACCCTTGTATGCTTGTAGATGGCATCACAACTTGACTCAAGAAGTTGGTGTAGCCTCCCAAGATCTTCACAAGACCTGCAATATGTTAGTGTTATAGAAATAACCTATAATAAAGAGTATGATATATATAGAGAAAGAGAGCTAGAGTGCCAATATTCATTGGATAGAGTTAGATGTTCAAATAAATGACTTAACTTACTTTTATATGCATTCCTATCAATTTTCAGGGAATTAAACCACATAAGGCCAACATTAGGAATGTCTTAGAGGGCCCAAGCCGACAAGGCACAAATTTAGAGCAGGGCTAAAGGAGGGACCAGGGTGCTTAGGCACCTTGGTCCTTTAGCCACTTAACTCCTGAAAAGAGGCACTTAAAGTCTTCTTAGCCCAGCCTTATAGTTCTTTTATGGGTTTCCTGCATCGGGATCAAGTATTACATGCTTAATGCTCAAAAAGGTATTAAAATAGGTCCTAATTAACAAGGGGAAATATTTGAGGCCCATCTAGGAGCTAAACAAGGTGTAAAATAGTGGTGTGCACATTTTATGATGTTACAATTACATTCACCACAATTTGCGGCATGAGACTTAAAATGACAAAGCCTAAGGAGAACTTGAACTAAAGTGGAGCTTTAGTTATTCTGCCAAATATCCCTTGAACTAGAGTTAAGGGGTGTAGACAGAACTATGGTGACAACTGGGCAATTAGAGTTGCCTAATTTTATGCAGGGTATGTGTTGGGGCTAGGACTGGCACGGATCCTAGTATCTAACCATTGAATCAAGGAGAGGATGATTCGAATATAGCGTTGGGGGTACTCTGGAGTTGTCTGGAGTTAATGGTCTTCAAATGGAAGGTGGCTTCAGAGAGATCCAGGCCGCCTTGTTCATGAATCCAACAACTATCTTTTACAAAACCCATCATTATACATGCATGTAGAATTGAAATTATAGCATATAACCAAAAGGTTCTACATATATAAATAAATACTAAAGCACAATATCCATCCATTCATAAAAAAACTATAACCATTAATAATATATTTATATATGTCAATTCATATAAATAAAGGTTTTGCAGTTTCTAGTATGGAAATTAACATAAATTTATCATGACTCATTAACATACACACCTGGTTACCTTATATGCCCTAACACTAGTTTTGGGGGAATATTGAGGAAAAATTGGGACCTAATAGTTTCTTTCGGCACTCTTAGTTGGACTGTACTCAATGGAACATCACCAAAAACCTTTTACCACATTTGGATAAGAATAGTTGCTAACGTCTCACCAGAATAAGCACTAACACCCCCTAATGAACATCTAATATGAACTAAACTATCTAATACCTTCTCACAATTTGATCTGTAAACTCCCTTGGTTTGAGGGTCCTCTAAAATTAACTTCAATCTACCTATCTCCCTATCTATATGCTCAAAAAGTGAATCCATATCTTCCTATCACATTTACATGTAAATATACTTGAGAGAAGGAACATAACATGATATAATTCCTATGTTAGTTAATTTTCTCTTTTAAAAGTAAAGACATTTAAATCTAGCAAAATAACAGATAGATAGCTAGTTCACTATTGTTATATTTGAAAATGATGAATGATGACAACTAGTATGCACACTAGATCAAACCATCTTTCACAATAACATTCAAGGACAAGACTGAGCCAAATCACTACCCAATGGAGGTGGACTTAGCTACAGATCTTATACTCGAGAGTGCTATACTGCTATGGAAATATCAGATTTAATCAAGCCTTTTATCAAACCCCATGTCAATGATGCACAAAACCATAGTTCTATAATGATTTGATTATAATAGAAGATGTACAGAAAATCTCCAGAAACCAATTGTACAGGGAGGATCAAGAAGATGATAGAACCTATGTCCTGAAAGTGGAGATATCAGAGGACCATTTCAAAAGCGCCCAAGTCCTGAAAGGTGGAATCTTCAAAAACTATAAGCTAGAGAAATGCTGTAGAGACTGCCCTGGTGCCAGATCTAAAGTTTGTTAAGGCAGAAAGACTAGGGCACCAGCACCCAAGTCTTGCATAGAGGAATATTCCCAAATTGTTGTCGAGTCCCAAAACCCTAATCCTTGCTTAGTCTTGTTGTACCTTCATATTTCTTGGATCTTGCACCTGTAACTTGCACACAAGAAGAAAAGAAGGGATTTGGGAGTTATGGTGTTTAGGGACTTGCCTCAGTCAAATCCCAGGATAGCATTCAAGATTCCCAACACCATTGATAGATAAAGAGAGCGTGGCTAAACACAAAATTAATATGATGAATCAAATGATGATGAACAACAATGATATCACCTATGTTATGAGACCCTGAGGAGGATGAATGCTCTTCAACTCATAAGGAGAGATAGATGATAGCTTCAAACTTGTAGCCACACACAATGACAACACGAATCTGCTCTAGAATCAAAATGAATACTTTGAATGCTCTTTACTCCAAGGCTTCAAGTTTGCTATCTCTATTTTGGTTCATAATGAATTTGAAAACACACTTATATATGCTTTCTCTCTAATATTCGTCAAATTAAACCAAAAGAGCTGATAAGGAGAAACCTTTTTAAAGGTCCTAAGCTGACATGAAATTAAATTTGCCTCAACCAATCAAGGAAGACTTGGGTGTGGGCACCCAAGTCTTGAGGCTCCTTTTTGGTCTAGGGTAAGATAAAATATGGGCCCCTTTTTCCCCATTTATATTGGTTTCAGAGAATTTTGCATCGGGATGAATATTTAGAATGTATAATGTAATCGCAGGGACCTAGGAGATAAACAAGGAGGTAAAAAGACACGTGTCCACTTTTTACTCCATAGCATTTAGCACCCACTTTAATGTGTGTATGATCTTTCAATCAGTATATGTATTAAAGTATGATCAAATCACATCAAACACTAGAGTGAAAACACACCTTAAGTTTGGAGAACCATTTCTAGCCCCCAAGCTTAGGAAAACATAAGAAAACACTTGAAAGTCACACAAAACATAGAGAATACAATGAAGATACACACAATACACGAAGAAGACAATAAAAGGAACATAATATATGGAGAAGGCATGAACACAGTTGCGTAGTACACAGGACATATACAAAGAGAAGTCATGATTAAATAATTATATAACCCTAACTAGGTGATGGGGGAGCTCATCGCTATGTGTCACCATCAAAAGCACACAAAACACACAACGTGGGGAGAGCTCATCAATACATGCTGCCACAAAACATGCAAAACACATGGCATGGGGGAGCTCATCACTATGCATCGCCACTAAAACATGCAAGACATGCAAGGAATACACACCGAAAACACACAAAATACATGAACATTGTAGAGTATGTCGTGACACACTATATGTAGCTAGGGAAAATTAGATTTAGTGTCAAAAACAAAAAACTAACTAACAACCCTAACTATGCACCATGAAGTACAAAACTAGAATGAAAATAAAAACATAAATGCAAAGCAAACTAAATCCATGCTAGGTTTGATTGATCTCCATGGCTCTTCTCGATCTTGCATGAGAATGCATGATGTCAAAGAGTTGTTGGTTGTTCACAGCTGTAGCATAACAGAGCTCAAGATTATATGATTGTATGAAAATGAGTGAGTACGTGAGTAGAGAAAGTGTGAGAGTTTGGATAGGAAAATGAAGTCTGATTTATAGAGGGAAAGGGGATCAAATGAATAGCTAGGATTGAAAGCCAATGTGTGAAGTGGATGGCTAGGATTGAAAGCCAAACTTAGTGCTTATGATGCACCATAAGGGTTATGTCAAGTAGCTAAAATTAGGATGTGAGGGAATAAGTGGGATTTTTTTATTTATTTTGGAGGAAAAGATTCTTATGACACACAATAAGTGGGGCTAAGAGTAGGATGTGAGTGGGAATCTCATAATGTAAATAATAAAATTATTTAAATTATGTGTGCATGTGAAGAGTTGTAGTCATGTGACACATGTTGTAATGTGGTAAATGGTGAGGGATTAATTCAAATATTTAATTTGAATTATTTGAGACAAGTGAGGGGGAATTAATTAAATAAAGGGGTTTATTTAATTAATTGGTTAGGTGATTAAGTTGGATTATAAGTGGGATTATGCAAGGACCTAGGACAAAACGTGTTGTTGTGAGGCATGGACAATTTTAAGTGTCTACATTTTGCCCCTCTTTGAGATGATGTTCAAGATGATGAGATTTAAGTTGAGTAACATTATTTCAAAGAAGATGAGGTATGGATAGAGGGAATAGCATGATGATGCCCCTCAAGAGGATAGGCGGGTTGGACAAACACGGGTAGACTCTCGAAATGAAAGGGGTTGGTCAAGGAAGAAAAAAATAATGAAATGGATAAAGAAGGAAAGGGAAGGATATGTTATGTTGCAATGAAGGTGAGCAACCATGATGTTTGATATAGCACTAGACGTTATGCACCAAGGTATAAGGACCAAGGTGACGATGTATCTCGTGCCCTAGCATAATACAACCTTGTCTAGATACAAGTTATTAATATTAGCTAGGAATGATACAAATGCAAGATAAAATGATAACACACACAAGCAAGCAAGAAAGCATGCACAAATGATACAAAAACAAACAAGGTATTGCCCCTGTCAAGCTGTAAACCAATGATTGATTGATAATGTTGTTGATGTGGGAATGATTTATCCTGAGAACAACGCGAGGATCATGTTGTTGATATGGAAATGATATATCCCAAGAACAATACTAGGATTGGGGATGATAAATCCCATAGATTATGATGATGATTGATTGATTGATTGATTTGGTTGATAGCAAGATTAGAACAAAACCAAGGATGCAATTGGATAATTAAGTAGGATTGATTGACTTGATTGGTATGGATTAAAGATGATTTGTATTTAAGTTTATTGCTTGGAATGATTGGATGACTAGATTGAATTGATTGGATTGAGTTGATTAAAAGAAGTGATTTGATTTGGAGGAATTTGATTGAATGAATTGATTTTGATGAAAATTGATTGGAAGAATTGATTAATTTGATTTGAAGGACTGATTTGAATGATGATGATTGGATTTGAATGAATTGGAAGAATTGATTTGATAAATATTGTTTGATTGATTGAATTGATTTGAAGAAATGATTTGATGATTGATTTTATTTCTTGGATTTTTGTTGAATATTTGAAGTTTTTTTTTTGGATTTTTGGAATATTGTCATTTTTTTTAAATGTTCTGAATTTTTTGTGGATTTTTGAAAATGTTGTGATTTTTTTGGATTTTGAAAATGTTTTGATTTTTTTGGATTTTGACAATGTTTTGATTTTTTTGGATTTTGAAAATGTTTTGATTTTTTTGGATTTTTGAACTTTTGGAATGTCAATGGATGACAATTTTGATAGCCATTGTGCTAGATACCAATGACAAGGGAAAACCAAGTCTAGGTGCAAGGATGGAAGTAGGATTAGATAAATGGATGGGCAATAGTAAATGAAATGGAAAGCCCATGATAGGTGAATGGATAAAAGAACATGCCATGGAAAGCTCATGATAAGTGGATGGTATGGATGTATGCATAAGAGGACAAGGATGTGATCTCCAAAGACTATGTCGCATAGGAATAACATGCCCCATTCTTGGTGTAATGCTTAGGATTTTTCATGACAAAGCTTATGACAATAAGATTGGTTTGGAAAGGATATGGAAAGGATGAAGTATATCAAGAGATATCCAAAAACATGTTTCAACATTTTGCAACTATGTCTTCATCAAGATCAAAAGGAGAAGGGTGGATAAGTGGACTCAATATGATAGGTATGTGTTAGGGTTAGCCGGCAAAAGATATCAATTAAATGCAAATAAAGAGTAAACAGAGAAATGGAAATACACAGAAATAATAATAGCGAGAGACAATTTTTAACGTGGTTCACCCAAACTCGGGCTACATCCACCAAACAGAGAGTCCAATATTATTATCCAGTAAATCAAACCGATTACAATCAGCAATCCTTGCAACTCAATACCGCTGCAAAATGCTACCATACAATATCAAAACCCTAACCCTTAGCCACTTTTTATCAAGCTTTTTGTCGGTTACAAAATAGGGTTTTCTTATGTCGGTCAATGAAAAATTAACTCCCGGTGCATTATAAAATCGGTTTCGGGGGCGTTGCCCCCGAGCCCCCACGGGGGCGCTGCCCCTCGACCCCACAAGGGGCGCTGCCCCCAAACCCCCGCAAGGGGCGCTGCCCCTTGACCCCGTAGGAATTTGGGGGGAAACTGCGCCGATAAAAGTGGGGTAAATATAACCTCCGAGTCTGATTAGGCTCCATATAACAACAGTATGTATGATGGCTAAAGATGGTAGGTAGGATGGAAATGGTGGAAAATGATAGAAAGTGATATGATAGGATAGATAGTGTGGATGAGACAAGGTGCCCCCAAGTGTAAGTGACATAGAAGATCAACGTACACATGATGCCTGTTTGCCAGGTTTTCATCATGGTACTTATCCAAGGCGCCTGTTTACCAGGTTTTCATCGTTGGATGAAGGGATTTCTCTTTACTATTTTGATTTTTTTTTACTTTTTAAATATTTTTTGATTTTTTTTTGGAATATATGGATGGGAGAAGGGGAATATGGATAGGAGGAACTCAAGTGTCTAGTGCCATGAAAGGTGATAGTCTCGTTAGAGATGGATGTTGTTGCATTGACCATGTCAAGTCATTATACTCATAGATGTTAGTAAGGGATAACATGAAAGAGGTAGTTGGAGTAGGCAGATAATGGATTATGATGTGGATTATGTAAAAGAATGGATGGAAGGCTTATCCAAAAGCATGGACCATAGGAAGATGATGGGGAAGATATGTAGGATAATAGATGAATGATGGGTAGATGGAGGTATGTGGAGTTGTGGAATGGAAGGGAACCATGATCAATGGTTGCACACACCATGTTAAACATTTAAGCTTTTGATTGGAAGGTGGCATAGGAAGCAATGGAGATATTTGCTTAGGAGATGGATGATGAAGTGCTTTAGGTACCCACATAGACTTAGTATTTTTATGATTTTTATTTTTCTTGTGGGATTTTAGAATTTGAAACTTTTGAATGGAGTGGGACTTTTGGATGGAAGAGGATGGTTGGGATTTTTGTGATGTGGATGCCTCATTTGACTTTCTTTCTTTTTGCTTAGGTACCCATACCATTTTAGTTTTAGACTTTGCTTGGGAAGGTATGGGCTTGGGTAGCCTTTTAGATGGATTTTTGAATGTACTTTGCTTTGACTTTTCGAATTGATGTCCTAACGCATTAGGACCCTTAGGATTTTTGAATTTATGTGTGGAGGCATCCATTTTTTTATTTTTGAATCTCATGGGATGGGTGGAATGAGTGGAAGCTTCATGTTTAGACAATATGTGTATTTGCTGGTCATGATTAGGAATTTGAGGGAATGTGTAAATGGATGGATTTGGCATTCGGAGAAGTGGAGGTAAATTGGATGGTGGAAGATGTATGGTCACATGCTTTTGACATTTGTAGGATAATGCTCGGTAGAATGGCAACATATGTTTTAGGGGTATGGTAGGATTTATGATGGAAAGTGGTGGACTTAGGATGAATGGAAGAAGTACCAACATCTTTAGATTGTTTACCTTGGGGTGTATATCCAAGGCCATATGAGTGTGGAGGGACTTTGACATGGATTGGCTCCAAAATACCTTGTTCATGAAGGCCTAATCCTTTACATTTGTAGTCCATGTTTTGGAGTATGCGGTTGACAATGGGACTAGGTGTAGTTTGGGAACTAGACATGAGTTCCTTATTGGGTGGAGAAAGTGAAGTGGTAGACAATGGTTGTGTTCCTAGGGAGGACCATTCATGAATGAAGGTGGATAGACTAATAGAATGTGATGGTGAATTTGGAATATGGTCGGTAACAGATGTTGAAGGATCATTAAAATCTTGATCATGCTCATTAGGATCCAAGGTATTTGTTTGATCTTCTTTGCTTATGTGTTCTTGGGAGGCACATGTCTCATCATGACAAGTGGATGTTGGTGGTTTATGAATAGGACTAGGTGGAGGTGTATTTGGGATATCTTTCTCATGGATAGGTACATGATCAAGTTGCTCATGGATAGCTTCTTCATGGGTAATATCGTGATCATAGAAAATATATAGGTTATGGATAGATTGGATGAAAGTGATTTGATCTTGAGTAGGACTAGGGCTTGATGTTTCCACATTCTTAGGAATAAACTCTTGACATAGCTCTTGGTTTGCTTGAATGGAAGCGGATGACTCTTGGATGGGCTTGATAAGCTCTTCACAATCACCAACATGAGGGTACAATGGTTCTTGACTTGGACTCATGGTGGGAAAATTTTCCATAGGCTCGAGGAGTTGTGGACGACATGATGGGGTTGAAGAAGTGGATATGTCATTCAAAGGTTCTTTGGTAGGATCATCAATGGGTGCTTGACATGGGGATGGTTTATTCCTTGCTAGTGGCCCTTGGATCACATCCTTTATAGGTGGAGGGATGATGGAAGCTGAAGGTTCATTATTGGGATTAGGTGGAATGCTAATTGGATTAGGTGGATTAGGACTAGGAGTAGATAGATCCCATGGTGGAAGGACAAGAGGGATATTGGATGGATTAGACTTAGGGCTTGGATTTTGGTTGGATGAAGGGTCAAAGGGATTTAATGGATTGGTAGATTTGGATAACTCCATAGCTTTTCTTTTGCTTTTAGATCTTGCAAAGAATTTTTTGAGAAAATCATTCAAGGATTTGTTAGTTGATGGATTAGAGCTTGATGGTGATGTTGGTGTAGGACCAGTAGGCTTTGGTATAGGCATTATCTTGGATGATGATGGAGGACTAGTAGATGGATTGGTGTATGATTCCAAAATCAAGGTGGTATTTCCCTTGTCAAGAGTATCATTAGAGCTTGAGGACATTTGATCTTGTTTCAAGGGTTGGCTTAGATTGACATGTGCTTGTTATGATGCAGATGGATATGAACATTGGTTGGCATAGAAAGAAGTGGGATAAGTTGATGTGGCATTGACTTGATAGGTGGGTAGATTTGGTTGGATTTGACAAGTGGCTATGAATTGTTGGGCTTGGGCTAGGAGGTGTTGTATTTGAGGTGATTGGTTTTGTTGAAATTTTTGAATGAGGGCTTGGAATCTTTGTATGATCTGTTGATCTAGGGGTTGGGGTACCTGGTGAAGTGTTTGAATGAGGTCTTGGAGTTCTTGTGCTATGATATTTTACTCTTGTGTTGGGATGGAGTTACACATAGATTGAAGTTTTTGGATTTCAGTTTGTTCCTCCAAGTATGTCTCAAAATCTACAAGATCCTCATCATCACTAGGATCTACAAAGTTCTCATCATCACTAGAAACAAATTTTGGGTCACCTCAGAGTATCAAAGGTTTTGGATTGTCATCATGATTAGGAGGAGGGGCTCCTTGAAGTGTGACCTTGGGCTTTGGATTAGGATTAGGCTTGCT
Organism: Cunninghamia lanceolata; assembly: GCA_027924645.1. Lineage (NCBI taxonomy): Eukaryota > Viridiplantae > Streptophyta > Pinopsida > Cupressales > Cupressaceae > Cunninghamia > Cunninghamia lanceolata. The sequence goes on along the minus strand of BSBN01001567.1, from coordinate 13,990,796 downwards.
TAGGATTATGACCATTTTGACAAGTGTTGACTAGGATTAAGATGATGGTTTAGAATGATTAGGATGTGATTGCTTAAATGACCAGGATGATTTAGTTTGGAAAGATTGGATGATGTGGCAAATTATTTATTGATAGTTTGACTTGGGTAATATCAAACACAAATTTTCAAATGGAAATGCATGAACACACACACCAAACACAATGTTCAATTTTCCTTTCAAGATTAAATGTTATGCTTAAGTAAACACTTGAAGACACATCAACAAGTCCTAATGATTAGTCAGGTGGGGTATGGCCAATTAGGTCTTAAGCTAAGTTGCAAAAGGTTGACTAGGCAAATGGATTAAAGTGAAATCCTGCCACACAGTCAGGAGAAAGGGGTAACCCACCCTTCACCTTCACTTCCCAAAGGTATAAAGTTCTTTGGGGCTTAGCTAAGAATGAAAAGATTTACAACTCCCAATGAGGGTGTCTTTCGATTCAACCTCGGTTGAGGTCATCCCTTGGAGTGGTGTGTCTCCAAGAAGGCCTCCTAAGATAGGGTAAACAAAAGCAAACCAAGTGAGCTGCCACTTGATTCACACTTGCAATTGTTAATTGACCCTTAGAAATGAAATGTGTGTCAAGCAGTTCAAGCACTTGTTATTTTTAGATCCCAAAGCCAAATGTGTAGGAAGACACTGGTTAATTTTATACCTGATTTTTGATATGTGATTGAAGACAAGATTCATTTTTAAGCACAAAATACAAATGTGTTTGCAAACAATGATTAAGAGATGAAAGATGAAATGATTGCACCTGATTGTTTTTCACTTTCCAAGTTGTTGTGGGATTGATCCAAATGCTGCTCCAGCTCCTTTGATTCACCTACAAGCCACAAAATCGAGAAAGAAACAAGTAAACTTGCATAGAAAAGTGTGATATGAAAAAGATGAAGTCTAATAAAATATGATTAGTATGACTTGATATAGTTGAATAGATAGCATAAATAGAAAGTACATGAAATTCTATGCACTTTTAAAAAAATTCATTGAAATCTGATAAGTTTTGCTCAAGATATGCTTGTTTGAGGTTTGAAAGTAAGTTTGACTTTGACTAAGAAAAAATGTAGTAAAATGGTGCAATCACCTAATAAAAGTTTCTCTGTTACATGGTTTGCTTTGTCAGCTTTCCAATGAGTCCTTGTTTGCATGATTTTGAGCCCATATGCTCCAGTTATGGCGAAAAAAAAATAGCCCCTCTATGGCATGTAGGAGTAAGGCAGGGTACCTGACAGTTTACAAAAACTGCTAGTGGTTAGCAGTTTCAGTGTTCACATGTAGCAGTCTATGGGGAGAGTTAAGCTTGACAGTTAAAGTTTAGCAGGCCTAGTGGTGCAGCACAAACATTAGGACTTCACAAATTTAGGAGTCTAATTTCAATCTTATTTAAACCCTAAATGCTAAACATTAAATATTAAACATTAAATCTAAACATTAAAGTCTAAACACTACATAATGAAATTTGACCTAAGTGCTAAATGTGAGTGTTAAGCCTAATGGTAAACCCTAAGTGCTAACAACAATCACTAACTAATAACAACAAACACTAACAATTTAACAGCTAACACAACCTTTTAAGCTAACATTAACACTAACATTTAAACTAATACTAACACTAACATTTTAAGCATATCCTAAAGGCTAACACTAAACCTAAACCTAATGCTGGAATCTAACTCTAAAATACCTAACTCTAACAGTGACCGAGAATGTAACAGTCCAGGCAATGGGAGTAGACTTAGGGTTTAGATTTTATGCCTCAGCAACGGTTAGTGTTGAAGGAGTGGCGACGTATACCAGTCGCCACCACTGGTGGTAGGGTTGAATATAACATGGTGGTGACCAGATATCCAAGGTGGTGCTTGAAGCTTTGCTAGCGGCGATGGTGAGGATTGATGAGCAAAGGAATATTTGTAGAGGTGACCAAAATATTTGCAAAGTGTTTAGCGTTTTTAGCAGCTTGTGACGGGATTTTAGCTGAAGGAAAGGAGCGGGGAGACCGCCAGTGGTGGAAGGGCTCTTTGATGGTAGCAAAGAGTTCCAATAGTTGGCGACAGGGTGTTGTGTGAAAGGCAACCAAGGATTTTTGGGGATTTCGATAGGTTTAGGCTTAGGGTTTTATGTAGGATATAATCAACAACACCCTGCACCATAAAATTGAACCCTGCAAAACAAACCAAAACTTGAACATTCCACAAACACAGAATCAACACAGTCAACAAGGAGGACCTCTATGCAGGTAGTACGTCCGTGCAGATCCGTACAGAATGGCCCTGTACAGGGGCCTAAAATAAAAATAAAATTGAAAAATTTTCAGATATAAAAAAATGACAAATTTTATATGCCTCCTAAGGTTTTTGGGTCTTCTAGACTCAATGGTGGGGTCAGATTCAAGTTAGGAGGCCTCTTACAAAATCCAATCACCAAAACTCAACAAAAAATGTTAGATTTGTGCATGATTCACGTCAGTTTCACCAAAATGTAGCTAGGGAAAATCATATTTAGTGTCAAAAACAAAAAACTAACTAAAAACCCTAACTATGCACCATGAAGTACAAATCTAGAATGAAAATGAAAACATAAATGCAAAGCAAATCAAATCCATGCTAGGTTTGATTGATCTTCATGGCTCTTCTCGATCTTGCATGAGAATGCATGATGTCGAAAGGTTGTTGGTTGTTCATAGTTGTAGCATAATAGAGCTCAAGATTATATAATTGTATGAAAATGAGTGAGTGCGTGAGTAGAGAAAGTGTGAGAGTTTGGATAGGAAAATGAAGTTTGATTTATAGAGGGAAAGGGGATCAAATGAATGACTAGGATTGAAAGCCAATTGTGTGAAGTGGATGGTTAGGATTGAAAGCCAAACTTAGTGCTTATGACGCACCATAAAGGGTTATGACAAGTAGCTAAAATTAGGATGTGAGGGAATAAGTGGGATTTTTTAATTTATTTTGGAGGAAAAGATGCTTATGACGTACAATAAGTGGGGCTAAGAATAGGGTGTGAGTGGGAATCTCAATTTAAATAATAAAATTATTTAAATTATGTGTGCATGTGAAGAGTTGCAGTCATGTGACACATGTAATTTGGTAAATGGTGAGGGATTAATTCAAATATTTAATTTGAATTATTTAAGACAAGTGAGGGGGGATTAATTAAATAAAGGGGTTTATTTAATTAATTGTTTAGGTGATTAAGTTGGATTATAAGTGGGATTATGCAAGGACCTAGGACAAAACGTGTTGTTGCAAGGCATGGACAATTTTAAGTGTCTACACTATACATCTTAAACACAAAAAATATAGGTTATAGGGGGAGCTCAATGCTACGTGCCACCATCTAAGACATGCCAAACACACATGACGGTTGAGCTATGCTACCACAACCACCAAAGACACGCTTAAGGGTGAATAACTCAAGATTCAACCTCGCCTCTGTAGAGGACTTTTAAAAGGATGTGCAACCACTCAAGGGAATACACAATGTTGCCTTCCATAGAAGGGAATTCAAAAACATACAACCCCACCTACATCACGAAGATGCCTTACAGTGACAAGGAAGCATGTGCACAAAGTATACAACCCCACCTGCATCACAAAGATGCCTTATAGTGAAAAGGAATCATACACAACACATAAAAAAAATATACAACCCCACCTACATCACGAAGATGCCTTACAATGAAAAGGAAGCATACACAAACATGCTTTCTCACAATATCTAAAATATCTAAGCATTTACCACAATATATGCCCCTCTTAAAGTGGTTGATTCTACTTTCTAATAGCAATCATGTTTAAGGTAAGTTAAAAACACATGAGGGAACAAGAGCTTTTGCAAAGCCCATGCCCCAAAGTGACATGTGCTTGCGATCGTTGATTGTTCCTGACAATCACAATAGAAACACATCAATATTATATGCTTTGGTTAGAAAATCATCTCATGAAACTTATACATAAATCATTTAACAAACCAAGGCTACACTTGTGGGTTCGGAACTGTAAGCACAAAAATCACGCATAGCCTCCACGAGGACCCCTATGATGATTCAAATCCTTGTCATGTACATGTAAGCATGAAATAATGTCCTTTAAGCAGTGAGCCTCTTTATGGCATGTCCTCTTTCTTATCTTGTGTTGTTTCCTCTTTGTCATTTTCTTTCTCTCCCCATTTGCGATGCTTTTTGACACTTGTTGTGACACTTGTCAACTTGTGTTTTCTAGGCTTTTGACCTTGTTCCTAAACCCTGGGAGTGTCTTGTAGGTGATTTTTCACCTCTTCCCTATGTTTTTCATCTAGTGCACCTCCTGGAAGCCTTATAGAGGTCTCCTTATCCATCTTCCACTTTCAGTTTTCAGTTTTGTCAAACCAATCCAAATCTCCCCCTATTATTTCCAAATCTCCCCCGGGAGATCTTACTGACACAAGTGGAGATTTGGATTCTTCCACATGACTATCCTATTTCTTGAAGCAAAAGCCCTCCTTTTCTTCTCTTCTTTCATCTCCCAACCTATTTTTCTACTTCTGACCTTGTCTAGCCCGGATCACCCAAGGGCGGCCCAGGGTCACCCAAGGGTGGCCCCTGCCATTTTTGCAGCTGCAGAAAAACTCAAGTTTCTCACTTGTTTTTACTCTGTTTTTGCCCATTTTTCTTCTAGTTTGCATGGTTTTTGATCCCTAATATAGATTTAACTATTTCATGCACCCACACATGCATAATTAGCTCTATTTGATTTTAAATTAACTCTTCAATCAATCTCATGCATTCCCTCACCTCCATTTTCTCTTAAGTGATAAGCTATATTTGATTCATCACTGTTCGATCAGCTGAGTTCACTGGGTAATCAACCTTGTTAACTCCCCAATCATCTTTGTTAACTCATCAATAAAATGATTTAACTCTTCAATCAATCCCTTCTTCTAAACCTATAAATACACCCCTCCCTCAAGCACAAAGGGATGCAAATTCATTGTGCACACAACTCTTACCAGTTTTTCTCTCCAACTTAGCATTCAAATGCTCTTACAGGATGAAGGTGCCTTTTTCTTTATTTGTTCAACCAAGTAACATCACGCTGCTTCATTCTATGCCATTATGCTCAATCCAAGCTCTCATTGACCTCATACAACCTTCATCAAAGCTTCTTTTTATTTCTTTATGTCGTTTTGTTGTCAAGAGGATCACTCGCCACCACAAAAGGACTCAAGGTTGCTAATTACAAGGATTGCTGAGGGTAGTGGAGTCAACAAATCTTCGTTTCTCTTAGGTTCCTTCATTCTTTTTGTTCAATTAATAGTAATTAGAGAATCAAATTCACTCTTGTGAATAGTAAAGCATTATTTTTTCCTTGATAATTAGATCTTGCATGTTAGATTAATTGCTTTCATATTTCTAGATCTAGATTGTTAGAAGAAGCATTTTCCCTTTTCATTAGATTAGATTGCATTAAAATCATTGAAACACAAAAAAAACATAGGTTAACTTTGCATTAGAAAAGTCATATAGAATTGCATACATATTTCCTTTTCATAGATTAAAAGTACTTTCATTTCCAAAATACTAAAAAATACCAAAAAGAATGTTTTGCATATCATTTAGTTTGCATACATATATAAACCCTAGAATAGATAAAATTGCAAACCCTCTATTCCATCACGAGGTAACCACAATTAAACAATCCAATCAAAGCCTCGATCCCATCACAAGGTAGAAACAAAGTCAAAACACAAGTCAAACCCTAGGTTAACTAAACCCTAGGTCAAAACCTTAGAATTGGTTAAGGTTAGCAATCACACATTTACCTCCATCCTGATCCACGAATGTGCTTAGGAGTGAGAGGAGAGTGGGTGAGGGCTATTCATGATGAGATCAAAGAGATCCATCCACAACCACAACAAGAAACATTCATTCCACCATAAGGAGACCCATTTGCCCTCTTGTTAGAAGAAACTAGACAATGTTAGATACAACAAGAACTTGTTCAACACTTACAAAGATAAGAGGACATCAACGAGAACAATCGCTTACCCACACAAAGGTGGAATCTTAGAAATCCAAACATAAGAAGAGAAACTAGTGACCCTTCGGGTCATAGGGTTATCTCAACTACAACAACAATAGAATGAAACATACAACTAAGCACACAACAAAGGCCACAGTACTTGCCGACCCCTCTCCGTGAAGTCCAGCTCTCCAATGAGTCAACCCCCGCCGTGTCTCGCCTCCTCTTGACTGGCTAATTCCACGTGAGCGAGAGTGATGTGACGGATAGCCCTGTGACAAGGAGGGAAAGGGTCCGTGTGCGTGCCGAAATCTGACCTGACAGTCCTAGGCATCTGGAGTCACAATTTTGAGCGTACATATTTTGGTGAACACAACGTGAAATTACAGATCATTCTAGGATGAGTAGTTTTGTGTTTCAACTTCAGAAATTCATCATTCACATACGAAGTTAGCTTCACCACATATTTTGGTGAACTCGACATGAAGGGCACAGCCTCTCGGTTATGTTGTTTGTGTTCCCATCTCAAACATCTCAAAACAGTTAACAAAAACTTTAAAACATTTTCACACCATTCTTCATAGCCACTTTTTCTACTTCAGCTTCTATCGCTTATGCCATCATCCACTCCATTTATTTTGTGGTGTTTATGGCACCCCCAAATATGACGGAACCTGACTAAAATCAAGGGAACATTCCCTCAAGAGAACCAGAAACTCCCTCATTTGATAGGTATGTGCCGCTGCATCCTGATGTGCCAATCACCAACTGTTATGATTACGAGGATTCTGATTATGAGCAAGATCAAAGAGAATATAGGTGCTCTCTATCTTTCAACGACCCAGCATGGGAAAACAACCTGGCCATACCAAATGTGCCATATAAATCTAAAAAGGTAAGGTCGTGTTGTAGGGGCACCATGATAGTTCAAATTTGCAAGTTTTGTGAATAAGGTTTTTTGATAAATTTTGGTGTTAAGTATTTTGTCAAGAAAATAAGGTCATTGTAGACCATTTGTAATGTTGAAGTCATCTAGGGGGTCAGTTTGAGTCCATATTATCATATTTTGCAAAATTGTCAAAAATGTTGTCATGAAAAGATGCAAAAATACAAATTGTGGAAGCCCAATAGTCAAGGTATTCAAAAGTTGGTTGCAATCATTGGTTTCTAGTTGGATGGGATTGTAAAATGTTAAATATGCTTTGTAAACTTTGAACAAACTCTCTAAAGAAGATTGGAATGATCAAGTAATAAGAAAAACCTTGTTTTCTGTCAATTCTCTATGTTTTCTGTTGTAATAGTCAATTGTATGGCCACGTATAGTCCATTAATGATCTAAAACTCATTTGGTTGGATGGAGTAGTGAGTCTTCTACCATTTGAAGTTGGTTTGAGTCATTTCCATTGAATTTGAAGAAAGTTCGAGTGATTTCTCTGAAAATAGTTTGTAAAAGTAGGGTTTGAGGGTTTGATCACAAAAATCATGTTTTGAAACCCACTCCACCGATGGAAAATTGTCAAACTTGGTGGAATGGGTGCATTTAGGTAGGATTAGATGTTAGAATAGGTTTCAGGAGCAGGGAGCAGGGTTTCTTAATATTTTGATGATGCCCTAGTAGATTTTCAGTCATGTTTTGAGCCAAGAATGATGGCTAAGAGTGGAAGTGTGACTAAAATGCATTGGTGAATGATGGAAGATGATTTAGAAAGCATGTACAAACTTATTATGATGTGTTTGAGGTGGTTTTGAAGTGGTTTGTGGTTTGGAGTATAGAGATTCAATAAACCCTCATGAAACAAGCCTAAAATAGGCCTAGAACAAGTGTCTTGTGGTTAGATGAAGTGGGAGGCCTTTCTTTGGCCAAAAGTGGTTGATTTGGTCTATTTGAGACCTATGGAGACTTTTAGGATTGATTTTGGTGTTTTGGTAGAAGGATTTCACCAAGTTACTTTGTTAAAGTGGCTTAATTAGGCCTAGGAAAAGAGGGACAATTATTTTTTGAGGATTCTGTTCAAAATAACCTATGCCCATTTTAACATATGTTTAAGAACTCCCAAAAGGGTATTTGGAAAGGTGGTTGTTTTCTGGTTTTGCATCCTTATCCAAAAGATATGCTTAAAAAAACAAGTTTTGAGGGCTACAAGGCATAATGAAGGTTTGGGTGAGAAACCCTCAAAGTTAGTGTTTGAAACTTGCCAAAGTTGGTTCATTTTGCTTGTGTTGACATACTCCACCTGCTCTGCATCATATTGGTATCAGAGCATAGGAAGTAGATCAGTGGAAGGTGAAAAGTTGTAGTTTGAAACAAGGGAGAGTTAGAATTTGAAGAGACAAGATGCCTCCAAAGGGAAATGCTATTGCAAGGCAAGTTAGAGAGTTGAAAGAGAAGCATGCTAAGGAGATGAGAGCATTGGAAGAGAGACTGGCTACAAGACTTACTGCCATAGAGACAGGTCAAAAGAGAGATGCAATCATAGGAGATGTAAGTGAATCTGAGGAAGAAGAAAATGAAGTGGAAGAGGAATTAGATCCTTAAGACCTAAGGATGGAAAAGCTCTTGAAAGTAGTTAGAGGAGATGGCCACAAGACCAAAGTGAATGTACCCATGTATGGAGGAAAGCTAGATGGAGAAGAGCTCCTGGACTGGATAGGAGCATTGGATAATCATTTTGAATGTGAAGATGTGCAGAAAGATCAAAAGGTGAAGATTGCAAAGTCAAAGTTGAAAGGGCATGCTTTGCTCTGGTGGGATTTTGTACAAACTAAGAGGAGAAAGGAAGGGAAGGCCAAGATAACATCTTGGGATAGGATGGTGGTAAAACTTAAGAAGTTTCAACCAAGTGACTACAATATTCAATTGCTTAGAAAGCTTCAAAACCTCAAGCAGAAGGAAATGGATGTGCAAGCATATACATAGGGGTTTTATAGGCTGAGTATAAGGACAAGGCATGAGGAGGATGAAGAAGATAAGGTGGAAAGGTACCTTAATGGTTTGAGGTACAACATCCAAGATGAATTGAATCTCACTACACCTAGAACAGTAGAGGAATGCTTTCAATTGGTTGCTAAGGCAAAAGAAAGACTTAAGAGGAAACAAGAAAAACAAATTAGAGGTAGAGGTAGCACTACTAGAGGAAGAGGCACCTTTTCTACTTCAAGGTAGTCACAAGAAAGTCAAGAAGACACAAGCAAAGCTAAAGAACAGGTTGTTGATCAAAAAGGTGCATTTAGAGGTGGAAGAGAAAGCTTTAGAGGCAGATTTGGAGGACAAGGCAGAGGTTTCAATACATTTTCTAGGAGATGCTACCAATGCAATTAGTTTGGACACCAAGCATGGCAGTGCAAGGAGGAACAAGCTTCTAGTTCACAAGGTGGTAATAAAAGAGTTCAACTGGTGCAAGAGGAAGAGTGTGAGAGTGTAAACTCTCCATCACAACTTGTTGCTCCAAAAGTTGGGGAAACATTGATGGTGAGAAGAACACTACTGAAGGCATCCAAGGAAAAGGAATCAACACAAATAAGAGCACTATTTAGGACAACTTGCAAGTGCAAAGGAAAGGTATGTAAGGTAGTCATAGATTCAGGAAGTACTGACAATATGGTATCAAATGAAATGGTAGACAAAATGAAGTTAGAAAATGTTCCTCATGAAACACCATACAAAGTGTCTTGGTTGAATGATGATCAGTCCATTTTGGTTAATGAACAAGCTTTAGTTGAGTTTAATATTGGTGGTTACAAGGATAGCATACTTTGTGATGTTTTGCTAATGAATTGTTGCCATTTATTACTTGGAAGACCATGGCAGTTTGATAGACATGCCATTTATGATGGAAGAGATAATACATATCAAATTGAGAAAGATGGAACTACTTTTACATTGACTCCATTGCAAGAAGATGTGAAGGAACAAAGCAAGGTAGATAACGTGGTGCAGGAGCACCCCTTCGAAATACAAATTAGGTCTAATTATAGTATGTTTTACTTTCTGATGTAATAAGGTCCATGTGACCAATTCTTATGTTTTAACTCAATCTGGGATTGTGTGTTGACAGTTATAGTTTGTTATGCTAGCTGTCCTCCCAGCCACTTGGAAGCTCCCAGCCACTGGGAATCGAGTCTGTACTACTCAAGAGTAGTAGTTATTTATGCCCTAGATCAATTTGTTTAGATACAGTTCAGTATTGTAAATGAAAAACAGAGACATTGTATTTGGAGATTTGACAGAGCAGTGTTGTGCAATGGGACTGTGAAGTCAGATATTTGTATGCATTCCTAAATTTAAAATAAAGAAGATCCCATTGGTGTTGTTTGTCTGATCTTTGATCTATCTGTGTGATCATATTTTGTTTTGCAGTTGAGATGGAATCATTCATCCATTCCACTGGTTGATTCTCTGAATCGGTGGAATGGACATGTACATTAGTTTAGTTTGCATTCTCATTTTTCTATTTTTACATTTCATGTTTTTGTGATCGAAATATTGCATGCAGTGAGCAAAGCTAGCATCCTCATGTGCTAGGGATTAGAGGGAAGAAATCTATGTCTAGATTGCTAAGTAAGCAGATCGGGTCGAGCTCAGAGTTTTCGGTGCAAATTTTTGAAGGCATTGGCGTGAGAAGGACCATCGGGTTGAGAAAATTGTATTGAGCCAATAGGGGGCACTTTCACCGATTGGGTTGACAATTACAAAGTGCCATCGACAAAGAGTATATCGACATGAGATATGCCATTGGTGGAGAAGTTAAAGGTGTCGCCGATGGGTAAGAGTCTGGCCGATAAGCACGTAAACGAATACTCATCGGTGTGAGATGGGTATCGGGGTGAAATGTATCAGAGGTGCCGATAGTCATAGTCTGGCCGACGGTGGAGCCTGGCATTGGTAGTATTGGGGAGACAATAGAGATCGGCAAAAGACTCAAGGGGTTCACCGATAGTGGAAGTCCCGCCGATAGGCAAAAAGGAGATTCTTCATCAGTAAGAGGGTGGTGATCAGTATAGAGATTTTAGACGTGGTCGATAGAGGTTATCTTGCCGATGGGGAAGAGAATACATATTTTGATATTGTATGGTCTTTATTGAAAGGTGATTAAGTTAAACCCTAGCTTTTTGTGGGTTGATGGGTATTTTACACCCTATCATGTAAGCATCCACTACATGCTCTGCATCAAATTGGTATCAGAGTGAAGGAGTATCTTTTGGGAAGATAAGAAGACGGTAAGATGTCAGATGAAGAAGGAACATCAGAGATTCTGGTAAGGATGACCAACACTGAGTTGGCAGTTCTGGTAAAGAAGCAGATTGCAGAGAGCATTGTTGTAAAGGCTCAGAATCAGGCATTAAAAGATGAGTTGGAGAAGTTGAGGGACATAGTAGGTTCTGGTAAAGAAGAAGATAGGGAAGAAGAAGATATCCCTAGGTGGAATGAGGAAGACATTCCTACATACCAGAGACCCTTGATTAATGCCCTTAAATCCATGGAGAGGAGAACCATGGATGTGAAACTAGATTTGCCAGTGTTTACAGGAAAGATGGATCCTAATTCGGTGATGGAGTGGATAGACTCCTTAAACAATTTCTTCGAGACAGAGGAGATACCAGAACACTAGAGGGTAAAGATAGCCCAATCAAAAATGAAAGAGGCTACATTAACTTGGTGGAATTTTATCCAAGATGACAGAGTACAAGAAGGAAAGCGCAAAGTTGGTACATGGAAGAAGATGATGGCTTTAGTGAAAGAAGCCTATGTTCCATTGGATTATAGCATCTAATTGGATAGAAGGAAATAAAATTTGAAGCAGAAGGAGCTAGATGTCAGCTCATATATAGAAGAGTTCATGAAGCTTTGTGTCAAGACAAAGGTAAAAGAGAGTGAGGAAGAAAAGGTAGCTAGATACCTTAATGCATTGAGGTTCAACATTCAGGAAGATTTGAATCTGCATAACCCAGATACAATTCAGAAATGTTTTCAGTTGGCATTGAAAGTGGAAGAGAAGTTAAAGAGAAGACAAGAACAGAACAATAGGGGAAGAGGAAAACAGCAAAGAGGTGGAAGAGGTCCTTTCAGAGGCAGAGGACATGGATTTGGATATCAGGGAGAATCCAGTCATGACAATAGCAAGGGAGATAATAGTCAAAACCAGAGAGGAAGTTACAATCAGCAAGAAAACTTCAGAGGTAGAAAACCTTTCAGAGGAAGATCTTAGGGCAGAGGATCTATCAGATGTTATAACTGTAATAAAGAAAGCCATATAGCCAGCAAATGTCCAAAAAAGACAAGTTCAATGGGAGAAAGGAGAACAAATCTGATCCAAGAACCTGATAGTCAAAGTGCAACAAGCTCAAACACTTTTAAAAGTGTGAATGCTCCTAACAATTATGGATATCCAGAGAATGGAGAATCTCTGATGATGAGGAGAATAATGACCACCATGAAGGTACCTAACAAAGAACCCCCACAAAGAAAGTCTCTTTTCAGAACTACCTGCAAGGCAGGAGGTAAGGCATGTAAAGTTTTAATTGATTCTGGTTCTACTGAAAATTTTGTATCTGATGAAATGGTAACAAAGCTTAAGCTTAGAAAATTGACTCACCCATCCCCATATAAGGTCTCATGGCTTACCCAAGGTCAGCAAATAGTTGTAGAAGAGCAGGCTTGGGTAGAATTTCAGATTGGAGCATATAAAGATAAGTTGCTGTTTGATATCACCAAGATGGATGCTTGCCATCTTTTATTTGGAAGACCATGGCAGTATGACTTGAAGGCACGCCATGATGGTGTTAGGAACACCTATACAATCACCAAAAATGGTACGGTGACAGAGTTGATCCCACGGACAGAGGAGGAGGAGAAATCAAAAGGAAAAGAGGTAAAGGTGATGCTAATGGAAGGAAAACAATTCACGAAAGAAGTAGCAGCAGAAGGTGCAGTTGCATATGCCCTAATTCCATGTCTGACAGTGAATAAAGAACATCAGTAAGAAGTCAAGAAAGAGAAGAAGTAGAGGTTCATAGACCCAGCTGCCCAAGAGCTATTGGATAAGTATAAAGGCATCATCTTAGATGGAATGCCAAGATCCCTACCACATGTAAGGGATATTAGCCATTGCATAGATCTAATCCCCAGATCTACACTTCCAAACAAAGCAGCATACAAGCTAACTCCAAAACAAAATGCAGAAGTAGCAAGACAAATTGAGGAATTGTTAGACACAGGTCTGATTGGTAAAAGTTTAAGCCCATGTGCAGTACCAGCTGTACTAGCACAAAGAAAGAAGGCACTTGGAGGCTTTGCACAGATTCTAGGGTTATTAATAAGATAACAATCTAGTATAGGTTTCCAATACCTAGGATAGAGGATTTACTTGACTATTTGGGAGGTGCTAAGTATTTTACAAAAATAGATTTGAAGAGTGGTTATCATCAGATCAAAATTAGGCCAGGAGATGAATGGAAAACAACATTCAAAACCAATGAAAGGTTGTATGAGTGGAAAGTTATGCCTTTTGGTTTATCCAATGCACCTAGTACTTTTATGAGATTGATGAATGAGGTTTTGAGAGAATTCATGGGAAAGTTTATCATAGTATATCTAGATGACATTCTAATTTTCAGCAACACAAAGGAAGAACATCTCAGACATATAGATTTGGTTCTCAAGAGGTTACATGAAGAGCAGCTAATGATAAATTTAGAGAAGTGTTTGTTCATGCAGGAGGAGATCACATATTTGGGTTTTGTCATTTCACAAGGAAAGCTGCAAATGGATAAGGAGAAGGTGAGTGCCATATTGTCTTGGCCAACTCCAAGGACTATGAATGATGTCAGAAGTTTCCATGGGTTAGCAACCTTCTACAGAAAGTTTATAAGAGGGTTGTCATATTTGTGCGCCCATGCTTGATACTATAAAAGGAGGGCAGAAGTGCAGATTTGCTTGGAATAAGGAAGCAAATGATTCCTTTGAAACATTGAAGAAGAAAGTGGCACAACAGCCAGTCCTTGCACTTCCAGATTTTAACAAATTTTTCAGGTAGAATTTGATGCAAGTCACATGGCAATTGGAGCAGTACTCAGCCAAGAAGGTAGACCAATTGCATTTTTCAGTGAGAATCTCAATGATGCTAAAAAGAGGTATTCATCATATGATTTGGAAATGTATGCTTTAGTCCAGTCACTCAAGAAGTGGAGGCATTACTTGATGCCAAAAGAATTCATAGTATTCACAGATAATCAAGCTCTAAGTTTTATCAACAGCCAGGAAAAGTTGAGCCACAGGCATATGAAATGGGTAGAAACTTTGCAAGCCTTTACTTTCACATTAAAGCATAAGAAAGGAGTCAAGAATAAGGTAGCAGATGCCTTGAGCAAGAGAGCTCTAACAGTCAACTAGATTCAGTTGGAAAGTGTTGGCATTGATTCATTGAAGACCATGTATGATGTTGATGAAGATTTTGGAGAGATATATCAGGTATGTACTTCTTTTGGAGATAAATATCATGTTGAATTCTCTAAATTTTTGATCCAGGATGGATTGCTGTTCAAAGGTGGACAGTTGTGTATTCCAAGGTGTTCTATGAGGTTGAACATCATTAAAGAGAAACATTGTGGAGCTATGGCAGGACATTTTGGTTTGGATAAGAGTCTTGATCTTGTCAGAAGACATTATTATTGGCCTAAGTTACAATCAGATGTCAGAAAATTTGTAGAAACATGTGTGATATGTCAGAAAGCAAAAGGGAGATCCACTAATGCAAGTTTATATCAGCTATTACCCATTCCTTCCAGACCATGGGAAAGTATTAGTATGGATTTTGTGTTGGGTTTACCCAGAACCAGAAAGGGATATGATAGTGTTTTTGTTGTAGTGGACAGATTCAACAAAATGGCACATTTATTGCCATGCAAAACCACTACTGATGCTTCATATATTGTAGATTTGTTTTTCAAAGAAATAGTAAGAATACATGGATTGCCATTAAGCATAGTGTCAGATAGAGATGTGAAATTCATTGGTCATTTTTGGAGGACTCTTTGGAAGAAACTTGGAACAAATTTGTCTTTCTCATCTGCATATCATCCTCAAACGGATGGATAGACTGAAGTAGTAAATCGTTCCTTAGGGAATTTGCTCAGATGTTTGACAAGACAACATGGAGACAAGTGGGATAATATCCTATCTCAGGTAGAATTTTCCTATAATGATACTGTCAATAGGAGTATAGGGAAATCACCTTTTCAAATAGTATATGGTATGCACCCATGAGCTATTTTGGAGCTAAGAGATCTACCTACAGGAGATTCTGTTAGTGCAGATTGTGAAGCTTTTACAGAAGCCATAAAAGAGGTACATGATCAGGTCCAGAACCAACTCCAACAAACTACCCTAAAGTATAAGGAGTATGCTGATAAAAAGAAGAAAGATGTATAGTTTGATGTTAGAGATTTGGTATGGGTTCATTTGAAAAAGGAAAGACTTCCTAAAGTTAAATATACTAGACTCATGTAGAAGAAGATTGGACCATGTCAGATTTTGAGAAAGCATGGACAAAATGCTTATGAGATACAACTTCCTTTTGATCTTGGTTTATCACCTATATTTAATGTATGTGATTTAACTCCATACAAGCATAATCTAGATGAAGAACAGGAACTACTATAGGATACAATAGTTGATGACATTCCAAAACATGATCCACCACAGTTGCAGAATATTTTAGACACACGAGTGATCAAGAAGACCCAGAACAAAACATATTTGGAATATTTGGTGGCTTGGCAGGGCAAACCTGATTCCGAAGCAGTGTGGATGACTCAAGAACAGATCAACCAACATGGTTCAGACCTACATACTCTCATCTCAAGTGGACTTGAGATTTCTTCTTCTAGGGAGTATGGTGCAGGAGGACCCCTTCGAAATACAAATTAGGTCTAATTATAGTATGTTTTACTTTGTGATGTAATAAGGTCCATGTGACCAATTCTTATGTTTTAAGTCAATCTGGGATTATGTGTTGACAGTTATAGTTTGTTATGCTAGCTGTCCTCCCAACCGCTAGGAATCAAGTCTGTACTACTCGAGAGGAGTAGTTATTTATGCCTTAGATCAGTTTGTTTAGATACAGTTCAGTATTGTAAATGAAAAACAGAGACATTGTATTTGGAGATTTGACAGAGCAGTGTTGTGCAGTGGGACTGTGAAGTCAGATATTTGTATGCATTCCTGAATTTGAAATAAATAAGATCCCATTGGTGTTGTTTGTCTGATCTTCAATCTATCTGTGTGATCATATTTTGTTTTACAGTTGAGATGGAATCATTCATCCATTCCACCGGTTGATTCTCTGAATCGGTGGAATGGACATGTACAGTAGTTTAGTTTGCATTCTCATTTTTCTATTTTTACATTTCATGTTTTTGGGATCAAAATATTGCATGCAGTGAGCAAACATAGAATCCTCATGTGCTAGGGTTTAGAGGGAAGAAATCTGTGTCTAGATTGCTAAGTAAGTGGATCGAGTCGAGCTCAAAGTTTTTGGTGCAAATTTTTGAAGGCATCAGCGTGAGAAGGACCATCAGGTTGAGAATATTGCATTGAGCCAACAGGGGGCACTTTCACCAATCGGGGTGACAATTACAAAGTGTTGCTGAAGAAGAGTATATCGGCATGAGATATGCCATCGGTGGAGAAGTTAAAGGTGTCACCGATGGGTAAGAGTCTCGCTGATAAGCACGTAAATGAATACTCATCGATGTGAGATGGGTATCGGGGTGAAATGTATCGGAGGTGTCGATAGTCATAGTCTGGCCGACGGTGGAGCCCGGTATTGGTAGTATTGGGGAGACAACAGAGATCCGCAAAAGACTCAAGGAGTTCACCGATAGTGGAAGTCCCGCCGATAGGTGAAAAGGAGATTCTTCATCGGTAAGAGGGTGGCGATCGGTATAGAGATTTTAGAGGTGGCCGATAGAGGTTATCTTGTCAATGGGGAAGAGAATACATATTTTGATATTGTATGGTCTTTATTGAAAGGTGATTAAGTTAAACTCTAGCTTTTTGTGGGTTGATGGGTATTTTACACCCTGTCATGTAAGCATCCGCTGCATGCTCTGCATCATAAGGTGATCATGTTGGGGAAGGAGTTCATGACATTTGTGGAAGACAAACATGATGAATTTGCAGCCACTATAAAGGAAGACAATGCTGAGATAGTCAGTTTGAAGAATGATTCAAGGTTGGAAGGGAAAGATGATAGTTTTGTGTCAAAGGTAGAAATAGAGAAGGACAAAGATGACTTATTTGCAGGAGTACAAGCTGAGTTAGAAAAGCATGATGAGATTGTGATAGGGACAATGATTTGTCCATTGAAAGCAAAAGAGGTTAGTGGGCAATTGGATTCTATCAGTACAGAGGTTGGTAGACCTAATGGAACAAAGGTCTTAGGGGCAGAGAGAATGAAGCAACAAGGTGGAATGATCCATGGTGAGTTCCAAGGGCATATGACTGAGTTTAAGCATGCAGCAAAGGTGAATAAGAAGATGATTCATGGGACAAATGGTAAGGACATGTTTGCAGGTCAAGGAGTAGGTACAACATCAATCTCAAATGAGAGAAAGGTTAGAGAGCAAAAATCAAATCAGTGTATGAAGATGGAGCAAGATGTAGGTGGCAATAAGGTCATTAGTGCAAAGAATGATGCTACTCTTCAATATCTGATCCTGTGGAAGGGGCTACCTGATGGACGAACACTTGGAGAATAGAGGAAAGATGAGATCAAGCCTGAGTTGTGCAACGTAGTCCTCAAAGGGACTTAAGGTCTTTTTTAGTCCGGGTGTATGGTGCAGGGGCACCATGATAGTTCAAATTTGTAAGTTTTGTAAATAAGGTTTTTTGATAAATTTTGGTGTTAAGTATTTTGTTAAGAAAATAAGGTCATTGTAGACCATTTGTAATGTTGAAGTCATCTAGGGGGTCAGTTTGAGTCCATATTATCATATTTTGCAAAATTGTCAAAAATGTTGTCATGAAAAGATGCAAAAATGCAAAATGTGGAAGCCTAACAGTCAAGGTATTCAAAAGTTGGTTGCAACCATTGGTTTCTAGTTGTATGGGATTTTAAAAGGTTAAATATGCTTTGTAAACTTCAAACAAACTCTCTGAAGAAGATTGGAATGATCAAGTAATAAGAAAAACCCTATTTTTTGTCAATTCTCTATGTTTTCTGTTGTAACAGTCAATTGTATGGCCACATACAGTCCATTAATGATCTAAAACTCATGTGGTTGGATGGAGCAGTGAGTCTTCTACCATTTGAAGTTGGTTTGAGTCATTTCCATTGAATTTGAAGAAAGTTTGAGTGATTTCTCTAAAAATAGTTTGTAAAAGTAGGGTTTGAGGGTTTGATCACAAAATTCATGTTTTGAAACCCACTCCACCGATGAAAAATTGTCAAACTTGGTGGAATGGGTGCATTTAGGTAGGATTAGATGTTAGAATAGGTTTTAGGAGTAGGGAGCAGGGTTTCTTAATATTTTGATGATGCCCTAGTAGATTTTCAGTCATGTTTTGAGCCAAGAATGATGGCTAAGAGTGGAAATGTGACTAAAATGCGTTGGTGAATGATGGGAGATGATTTAGAAAGCATGTATAGACTCGTTATGATGTGTTTGAGGTGGTTTTGAAGTGGTTTGTGGTCTGGAGTATAGAGATTCAATAAACCCTCATGAAACAAGCCTAAAACAGGCCTAGAACAAGTGTCTTGTGGTTAGATGAAGTGGGAGGCCTTTCTTTGGCCAAAAGTGGTTGATTTGGTCTATTTGATACCTGTGGAGACTTTTGGGATTGATTTTGGTGTTTTGGTAGAAGGATTTCACCTAGTTGCTTTGTTAAAGTGGCCTAATTAGGCCTAGGAAAAGAGGGACAATTATTTTTTGAGGATTCTATTTCAAAATAACCTATGCCCATTTTAACATATGTTTAAGAACTCCCAAAAGGGTATTTAGAAAGCTGATTGTTTTTGGGGTTTGTAGGCTTCTCCAAAAGATATGCTTAAAAAACCAAGTTTTGAGTGCTACAAGGCATAATGAAGGTTTGGGTGAGAAACCCTCAAAGTTAGTGTTTGAAACTTGAAAAATTTGGTTTATTTTGTTTGTGTTGACATACTCCACCTACTCTACATCAAGTTAGAAATACATCGACCTGAACAACCTTCCACAAGCACATCGAATACCCATCTTGATGAGGAGGTTAAACGGTTAGAAAAACATCTGCAAGAAATCAAAGATGCTCAAGAGGCATTGAGAATCACCTTACAAGAAGAACAAAAAGAAAACAATGCATGCAAGGGAGCACATTTCCACAAAAATATTCGAAGAGAACATCCTAGAAATGAAGAAACACCTAGAGCTGCTACTCCTACAGACTTGATCGCAATGCTAGTACAAAGAATCAAAATCCTTGAAGCAGAACAAGCTACTCTTGAAGAAGACAAAAGTCCCATGAACAGGACCAGGGGACATCACAAAATCCCCCTACCTTAATTACTATTCATAGAATGCTAGCAACGCCACTTGTCTGAATGGGAATCCTCCTATTCAGAACAATTCAATGAATCCAACAATGGGCTATCAAAACCCACCCACGGGGTTATTACTATTGACCCTGCAATCTCAAAGTGCCTTTTTAGGAACGTATCTCAAATATTTGAAAGAGCCTTTGGACCAAAACATAATAAATGTGCAATTACCTCGGCCATTGCCAAATCTCCCAAAGTTCAAAGTTTAAAGGAGATTCGAACTCACACATTAAAGCATACACCATAGCCATCAGAGAACTCCTCCCTTGGGATGGGGTTGTAGAAAAAATCTTCCTAAAAACTCTTGAAACCATCACTCTGGATTGGTATTATCATCTCCTAGAAGCTTCAATCCATTCATTTAGACAACTCATCAGAAAGTTTGTCATGTCATTCGACATGAACAAACTCGTTAAAATAGGGATCAGAGAGTTCCTCACAATGAAACAAGAACCAAATGAATTTGTAGCCCACTTCATCACTCGATGGAGGCAAATCCTCTATTCCTCAACTAGTGCTCCCAACATGGACCATCGAGAATTGTGTGATCTCTTTTTACATGCCCTTAACAAAGACATGAGAGAAGATGTTCAAAAATTACCATACAAATCTTACAAAGAGGCATTGGAAAGCACCTTGAGGATTAACCAAGCTGCCATCGATAGTGGTCGGAAGACTTATGATACCAATGGAAAACTTTGAACATCCAAAGAAATAGAAAAGACTACATCCAATGTGTCCCAAGAGAAGGATTTCAACGTCATAAAAAGCAATCCTAGTAATGATAAATGGCGACAAAAAGGAAATCAAGGATCAAACCGACCTTCATATGACCCTAATACTTATTGCTGGGTCCATGAAACAAAGGGTTGTGAAACAAAGACTTGTTATGGATACAATAAAGCTATCTCCAAACTTACTCTGGATCAACAAAAGAACTTCCTTAAACTTCTCCAATCCTAGATAAAGGAGAAGGAACCTCAAATTGAGAAAGGGAAGGCAAATCAAAACAATTCCAATTGCATAAAGCTAAACCAAGAAGTGTTTGTGATCCATGAGGAAGAACAAGCCAATCAAATGGAAAACATCTCACAAGTAATAAACTTGTTGAGAGCCTCTCCCTCACATCGTAAGATATTTCTAGAAGTGCTAGAAGTAGGATGTTCCACACAGGAGGAATCAGCTCCTCTTACATTTAATGTTTCCAAACTACCCCAAAGTGAAGGAAGTAAGAAAAAGGATTCACCCCTATACATACAAATTCAAGTCGAAGAGGTCACTATAAAAAGAGTAGTGGTGGATGAAGGATCGACAGTCAATCTTTTGCCAATGTCCTTTCTATGAAGGATGGGATACAACAAAATAGGAATCAAGCAACAAACTGCCACATTAAGGATTTATGATAGTCATGATATCCAAACAGTCAGGAAAATCAGCCTGCCGCTCACTCTAATGGGAAAAACCATCTCTACGGACTTCTATGTTATTAACAAAGAAACCAATTACAACACGATCTTTGGGAGGCCTTGGATTCATGCCATGAAGGCCATTACTTCCACTATATTCTAAGAAATACATTTCCATCATCTAGGAAAGGTCACCATCATTAGAGCAGACCCTAATCCTTTTAGTATCTACAGAAAGGAACAGGAAGAAAAAGACAAAAAGCTAAAAATGCAAGAAAAACAAAAAGAGGAGACTCAGGATGTTCAAACAAGTACAAGTGCTCACAACATATCCTATCAAAGAATGGATGATCTTAGGGAATTCCCCTTTGATCCCCACACCACTCAAGCCCATGCACCATTTGGCTTAGCAGCCATCCCATGTGTCAATGAATGGGATATCAAAAACCTTTTGGTTGTAATAATTGAAATCATCGAAGAAGGAGATGAAAAAGAAGAAAAATGAACTTCCACGTATGAGTTTGGAGAAACATCTCATTCAGAAAACCATGAAATCTTGTGGACCCTACATTTTGATGGAGCTAGTTGCAAAACAGGGGTAGGAATGGGAATAATCTTAACATCTCCCAAAGGAAAAGTCCTCCCCTTCGCCTTCAAACTAGACTTCTTTTGCACCAACATCGTTGAGTACAAAGCCCTGTCCCTAGGAATCAACTAGCCATGAGAATGGGAGTTAAGAAAATCTCTACCTTTGGAGATTCTCAGTTGATAATCAATCAGGTTGTCAAAAATTGCGAACCAAAGTTAGAATGATTGGAACCTTATAAAGAAACCATCAGGAATTTGGTTCAGTTCTTTGATTTCTTCTCCATCAAAGCCATACCCAGGGAAGAAAATCAAGTGGCAGACTCAATGGCCACGTCAGCCGCATTATTTTCTCCACATGCTCAGTTGCAAATTTTAGAATATATTATCTCAATACGTGTAGAGCCATTATTAGAAAGTGAAGAATTACCAAATATCCTGAATTACGCCAAGGAGAGAGACCAACCCAAGATTACGCCAAGAACAATGAAGCCATCTTGGAATATCTACATGTTTATGATGGACTTCCAAGAGTGCACCACAAAAAAGGATACATGATCCTCCCTCACCTAGAGGACTATTTTGGGAATGAGAAAGAAATCCTTTAGGTTGAAGCAAACTCAGATTTACTGTCTGCCCCTCAAAAGTTTGAGGAAGGACATCCATCCCTAATTAGAGATACCATCGATGTCAATGTTGGAACACCTGAAAAACCTAGGATGTTAAAACTAGGAGGAGAACTAAATGATGAGGAATTAGAGGAGTACACAGAATTCCTCGTTGAGTATTCTTACATATTCACATGGGCATACTCAAACATGCCAGGGTTAGATCCAAAGATTGTGGTGCATAACTTGGTAACAAAGCCAGATGCAAAAGCCGTAAAACAAAAACCAAGGCCCATAAAGCCACAAGTAGCTGAAATGGTGAAGGAATAACTAAAAAAACTATTAAATGTCAGTTTCATCAAACCAGTGGATTATTCAAATTGGGTGTCCAACATTGTCCCAGTCCTGAAGAAAAATGGAAACATTCATATATGTCTCGATTTTAGAGATATCAATCAAGCTTTCCCCAAGGATGATTTTCCTTTACCATACATCAATCAAATTGTCATTTCAACGACAGGATATGAGGCCCTTTCTCTAATGGATGGATTTTTAGTATATAACCAGATCAAAATCGTAGAAGTTGACCAAAACAAAACAACATTCATTACCCCTTGGGGAATTTTCTGCTACGTAGTCATTCCATTCGGATTGAAGAACGCAGGAGCTACCTATCATAGGGCAATGATGCATATCTTTCATGTTTACATCCACAAGATAGTCGAAACATATGTCAATGACCTTCTGGCTAAATTAGAACAAAGGTCTAGACATGTGGAAGACCTTCACAAAATCTTCAATAGGCTTTGAGAATATAAAGTAAGGTTGAACCCCAAAAAATGTGTTTTCGGAGTTACGGTAGGAAAGTTGTTGCGATTCATTGTCTCATGAAGCGGCATAGATGTTGACCTGGCTAAGGTCAAAGTGGTCTTGAATACAACCCCACCGACAAGTGAGAGGGCGGTGAGAGCTTTTTTGGGATAGTTAGGTGCAATCAGATGATTCATACTAGACATGACTTTCAAAATTCTTCCAATTAATCAGCTATTGAAAAAACAAGTTGGCATAACATGGACCATGGACTGTCAAAACACATTTGAGAAAGTAAAGAAATTATTGTTAACTCCACCCATGTTGATGCCACCTAAACATGACAAACCCTTCATCTTATACTTCAGAGCAACTGATATCTTCGTAGCATTCATGCTAGCTCAAGAGGATGAGGGTGGAAGAGAAAGAGCCATCTATTTCATAAGTCAAACCTTGTTGGAATATGAGAAGAACTATACCCAAGCTGAAAAAGAATGTCTGGCCATAGTCTTTGCAACCTAAAGGCTGCAACACTACATGTTGAATCAGGAAAATAAAGTCATGATACGATCAGAGCAACTGAGGACTTTCTTAAATCAACCCATGCTCTCAAGAAGAGCCAGCCAGTTCATAACCTTGTTGAGTGAAGTTGAGCTAACCTACGTCAACCAAAAAGTAGTCAAGAGACATATAATAGAGGATTGGTTAGCAGATAACCTAGTTCCCCAAGAGGAACCCGTGAATGAAGACTTCCCTGATGAAGAGATTTGTGTGGTCGATCTTGAGAAGTATTCAACCTCATTGGTACAGAGATATTGTGAACTATCTCACAAACAAGACTTATCCAGAAAACATGACCCCTTTAGGAAAATGATAATTATGAGTCCTCATGGTGAGATATGTTTTAATAGATGATGTGCTCCATCAAAGGGCCCTAGACATAATGTTGCTTTGATGCGTTGACAAGGAAGAAGCATGCACAATATTAGAAGAGTGTCATAGTGGAATCTGTGGAGGACATTTTGGTGGCCATACCACGACAAGAAAAATACACAGAATGGGATACTTTTGGCCCTGTTTACAAGGAGATGCAATTAAGTTCATAAAGAGGTGTCTAAAATATCAGGCTTATGCTCACGTTCACCATATACCAACAAGAGATTTACAACCAATCGTTACCCCTTGGCCTTTTTCCACATGGGGATTAGATCTGGTGGGGAAGATATCTCCCCCATCAACAAATGGGTATTTGTTCATCATTACCGTGACAGAATATTTCACAAAGTGGGTGGAGGCCATGCCTCTCACCACAGTGTTAGGTGCTGTAATAGCTAAATTCATATTAAACCAAATCATTTGTTGATTTGGAATCCATCAAGTGATAGTGACAGATAATGCCTCATCCTTCAAAAATCCACAAGGGAGCTATGTGAGAGATTTCACATCAATCACAACTCTCCCTCGGTATTACCCTCAAGGGAACGGACAAGCAGAGGCTACCAACAAAACTTTGAAGTTAATATTGGTCAAAATTATGGAAGATTCTAAGAGGGATTGGCATTTATAGTTGTACCCAACTCTGTGGACATATAGAAAAAGTGTTAGGAATCCAATTGGAACCACCCCTAACGCCCTCACTTTTGGGCTAGAGGCTAGTATTACCATTGGAAGTGGAACTACCTAGCCTGAGAGTATCATTATAAGGATTATTGGACAACAAAGAATATAGAGTAGTAAGGTTAGCCGAATTAGAAATGATGGATGAAACATGCTTGAGAGCTATTCAAAGACATGATTCCTATCTAGAAAGAATAAAAAAGCAATTTAACAAAAAGGTCATCCCAATACCCTTTCAAGTGGGAAACCTAATGCTCAAGATAGACAATTTAATCAATAAAAGAGATGGTGAAGGATGAAAATTCAGACCTAATTGGATAGGTCCTTACATGGTTAAAGAAGATGTTAGAAATGGTGCCTATCTCTTGTGCATAATAGAGGGAGAGGAATTTGGTGAAATAGTCAATGCCTTTCACCTTAAGAAATACTATGTCTAAAAAACCAAAAAAATCATAAAACATAAAAATACAAAAAAATTATAAAAGTTCAAAATGTCAAAAACAATTTGTTTCTTGCATTTCTGTATCATTCTGTTCATCTTGCATTACTGTTAGTGACTTTCTCTTGTACTATTTTCCTTTTAGTAAGGAGTCTAATGTTGTCTAGATATACGTCATCCTTTCAGGACCTAGAGATTCCCCATTTTTCACAAATCACCATTATCCCCCTTTCATTCCTAGTGATTCTAATCAAAACCTAGCTCTTAGATTTACACTGATCCCAGTCTTAATGAGTCAAGATGTTAGGTCTAAACAAAGTCAGTATTCAAACCTACAGAGTTCAAAGGAAGCTTACAAGTAGACCTTCCCAATCCTTCCCTAGTAGTAGAGAAATCCAACCAGATTACAAAAACTTTAGGTGACACTCAGCCCCTTATCTTTCTTGGCCAAAAACGTTAGGAAGATCAAAACTCTGAAGGAAGCAATCTAAGATTCGAGTGAATAAAAAAATGAGTGATCAAAATAAGAGTGTCAAAAAGTGAGAATTGAGAGATCAAAGCATTGCAGATCAAAGTCCAAAAAACATTCATTTCATGAAAAGTCAAAAATCCAAAAAAATGAGAAAAGTCAAGTGAGGAAAATACAAAAAAAGTGAAAAAAAAGAGAGATACAGAAAAGAGTGAAAGAGAGAAGATTGTTGAATGTTCATACTCTTGGGTGGAGATTATTCTAAGCTTGAAGCCTCAAGGGTGACATTCTAATAGAGAAAGAAAGGTACAAAGCACACACCACACTAGCTAAGCAAAACCAAAGAGTCTAGTAGTCTCTAGGATCATCTTCTATCTAGAGACCCTTGTTCTTTCTCGTTTATCCTTTATCACGGGTCTATCTTGCTTGCCATATATGATCTAAGTCTAGCGAACATAAAAAAAAATGTTATTTGTCTAAGTTGAAAGCTTGTTAGATTGTCTTATCTAGATAAGGATCACTGTTTAGCCTTTAGCGAAGTCTAGAAATTAGAAATGCTTCATATTCATTTCCACTCCCCACTTGAGTTTTCTTGCATCCCATCTCACAACCTTGGATAAATCTCTTATATTAGGACAAATCACAATCCC
This sequence comes from Cunninghamia lanceolata, assembly GCA_027924645.1. NCBI lineage: Eukaryota > Viridiplantae > Streptophyta > Pinopsida > Cupressales > Cupressaceae > Cunninghamia > Cunninghamia lanceolata. The sequence continues at coordinate 13,964,594 of BSBN01001567.1, read as the reverse complement.
CTGAATTGAAAATAGTATCTAAAGAGTAGTCACTTTGTTTGTTCCACATTGTACTCATGCCAAAAATTAGAAAAAGAGTCTCAAAGCAATAAAGACAAATGTCATATCACATGACATTTAGTAGAAGTAAATGTTTCATTTCAGCATTTCTTGTGTTCTTGCATTATCATATCGTGAATTGCATCTCATATATATACCAGAAAAGCTACAAAAACATGTCATTCTTATCATACTTGCATCATTAAAAGAGTTAAAAAGGTCAAACATAATAAAAAAGTTCCCAAAAAACTTCCAAACATGCACAAGAGATGAGTACTAATTCAATGGGAGAAAACCATAAGAGGATAAAATTTCATAAGATACGTCCGAAGCTTACACATATAAGAGTATCAAAGAGCTAAGGCAAAATGCTCTCGAGAAAAGTAGAGGCTCCCCATGCAAGGGGGCATGAGTTCAAAAAAGGAAGTCAAGGGTGGTTTCCTCCAACGAAACCCTCAGGAGATTGGCTCCTTCGTCTACGAGTACCACTCGTCGCTCCATGAGACATATGAGAATGAGATGCTCTGCTGTGAGCATGTGATTGAGAAGGCCCTACCATGCTAGCATCATATTGTCCAAAATTAAGATGAGCCATCTCTCGGAGTACCTGGTTCTCACCCTTAAGCATGTTGACCTAGGTCTTCAACTCTGAAGTTATCTAGCACCCATGGTAGATAGGAGAAAAAATGTCAATGTGTCACCTCGTAGCTGGGAGCACACCAGGATCATCCAAAAGATGATCACGAGTCATCCTAGTGAAGGGGGAAGCTAATCCAACATTGACCTCATGAACAAAGTCCCTCCACTCTCTGACGTTACCTGAAATAGAAAATCAAAACAAGACCAAGTCAGTTCCACATAAAAAGAGAAAGGACAAAGGTACATAAAAAGCGAATAGGAGAAAGTTACATGGATCACCAGGCTGCCAATCAAGGTGAAGCTGATGCATCACCTCATCTGAATGAGGAGGTTGAGGAACAATGGGACGAGCTTCAAGGATATTAGGAACATCATCAGAATCATCAATGTCATCAAAATCCTCATGCTCGGGAAGGGCCTCATCTGACAAATCATTACTATCTAGAACGTAGTCCTCATCAGTGGACTCTAAGTCAACAGTCACAATCAGAGATCGGGAAGGAGTCCCTCTCCCTCCCCTCCGTCCTCTAGAGACCCTAGTAATGAAGATGCCCAAAGTCAAAGGAGTCCAAAAGATGTTTCTCTATCCAATCTCACCCATCTCCTGAATGGTCATGTAACAAGTAGACACTAGGGGCAAGTCCTCAGGGACATCCTCGCCAAAGTTTTGTAAGACATGATCAACTCAATGAGCCTCAACCAGACCATTACATTATGTGATCTTGGATACCTTGCGACAATAATCTCTGATCTCACAATCTTGGGCCCAAGCTCCCTCCATGTTGCGATAAGGATCAAAGATCGTGTCCTCATCCATGAGAGTAGCAATAGTGGGTAAAGTAGCATCGAAGTTACCAACATGCATCCATCTTGCTGCTCTCAGTAACCACCTATTTGGAAGTGGAATGAGCTTCTGGTAGGGCCTCATGTGCTCAAATATCCATGCCATAATCAAAGAAGAGTGGCTAAAGGCTAGAGCCCCTCGTCATGAAATCCTATAGAAATCTCTATAAACCATGGTCAAAATGTCAGGACCCCAAGTGCAAATTGTGCCCTCCTCAATCTCATGAATGATGGGTGCCCAACACCATCTCAGATGAGCCGAGGCCTTGTCTCTCGATAGCCTTGAAGCAATCAATCCAATCAGGAACCTCCTCAAGAGTGGGATGCAAAGTCACAGCACGGAGGTAAGCTGAACTCCTGTCTGATCCCCAGGGTGATTGACCCCCTAAATGTAGTCCAAGAAGCCTTGTCCTCATAGGACTTGCTGATGAGCCAAATAATTGACTCATTTAATTATCAATATTTTCATGTTTTGATAAACTTTTAAAAACATATTGGCATATAAATACATATTATTATAATTATATTTGTCTTGAAAATTGATTATGCTTATATTTTGTTTCCATTACGCTTTGATGAAATCTCTTTAATATTGATACTTGAATGACATTTTCTATGTGTATATCTCATAATTTGTGGTATAAGTTGTGGATGTTAAATAAGGATTGCAACAGTTGAACTTCAGCTAAACTCCAGATAGCTCCGAAAGCCAATACTTCCTAAGCGTCATCCTCCCCTGAGTTGATGATTTCCAGCAAATGCTCCTGAAGACCCTCTAAGTCTTGCAACACACCCAATCAACACCTTAATCCTTGCCACAGCTTTTGATTACACTGCCATGTCACTGAACTTAGTGACCCTGATATCTGATGGAAGATGTCAGCTCCAGCTATCACTGTCACCAAGCATCCCACTATTTTAGGGAACTCATGGAGTTCGCCCTACTAATTGCTTTATTCAAATCACAGATCTAGAGTTCCTTGCAACTGATTGTGTAGTTAATTAAATAATACAGCTAGTTGTTCTAGTTCTAGTTCATAAAAATTAGTTAGTAATTAGATTTTCCTTTCAATAAGCATGCAACTGACTGGCTATTCCAGTTCGCTATAGTTAGACTCACAATTAGCATCTCTTTCCAATAAGGCTCGATTGTATAAGTAGAAGAGCCATTGCACCTTATTAAGTTAGTTCCTATTTTTCATCAATTAGTTGTTCATCTCAGTTTGTTTTTAGCAGAAGGAAAACTTATGAGCTTAGGCATGTATGTCTTTTGAATGAGAATAAAATGCAAATGAATGGAGATTTCTTTTGAAAGAAATTGTTGAGCAAAGAGGATCGTCTCCAGCTGGGAAAGTAGGGCCTGCTTCCCCATCTTGGAGGAGATCTCTCAGTATTTTGTTTGTGTTATTTCTATTCATGTTAATTTATTTACAGTAGATTGTTATATGTGTTGTTTTATGTTATTTGTTCTCACCTGCAGGTTTATTCTTCCAAAAAAAAATCATAAAAATTAGATTTGTTATCTCTTTAAGCACTATGATGTTCAGAGTATTACATGCCTAAGAAGTAACAATAGGTTTCCTTTCTGTTCATCTTTTATTTTTTGCAAGTGTGTTCATTTCCAGCAACTAGATTAAACTTTCATTTCAACACGTGTGTTTGTTTCAAAGCAATTAGATTAGCATTTATTTCAGCAAGTGTGTTTATTTCAGCAAATGTTAGAATAGTTTCTTTCCTAGCAAGAGTGTTTCTTTTCAAACAAATTAAGGTAGTTTATGTCATGAGAAAGAAGATCAAAACTACAACTGTGTGAGGATCCTTAAACCAATCTTTGGTCCTCAACCATTCCATTCAAAAACCCCCCCAACAAACAGTCTTATCGCAGATCGCTCTAGACACCTCTAGATTGATAAAGAGTAAACGATGATGTATTAACAAAGCCTACTCTGACCTCATCATTTTTGGCGCCATTGCCGGGGATATAATCTACAAATCATTGTAGGTTTAAGGTGTTGATAAGACTTTCAATCCATTAGTTTATGAGAAGACCTAGGGATGCCTTAGGTCAATTCATTAGACATCCTATAGCAGATATAGCTTTGGAGGCTAATTTGGAAGAACCTCCAGATCATCTGATCAATCAAGGATTACCAGTACTATCCAAGTCTTCCAACTCATTTGCCACATCCTCAACCATGGGTGATCAGGGAGATCCAGTTGTTAACAGAACTTTCTCTTATCTGATAGCCATTGTTCCTGAGTTAAATGAGCCTCCTATGAGAAACATATCACCTGCCTCTTTACTTACCTTTAGGGGAAAAACATCAGAAGATCCAGACCAGTTCCTATTCAAGTTCAAAGTTCTCTGTCAAACTTATGACTATGCTACTGATAACTAGAAGCTGAAACACTTTCCTTCCACTCTTAAGGAGTCAACTTTAAGATGGTTCATGGGCTTGGCAGTAAACTCTATCACCACATGGGATGATATGGAAACAGTTTTTCTTGATAAATATCAGGATTACTGTAGAGTCAGGGATCAGAAAGATGAACTTTTTCGCATGAAACAAATGGAGGAGGTGAACTTAGAAGACTATGTGGATAGATTCTTATTTGTCCATAGGAGCTATGGAAACAACCTAGATGAGGAACTAAGTAAGACCATCTTTCTAAGAGGGATTGATGATGACAACAGAGGCATTAAATCTGATGGGTAAGGGATACATTAATAAGCAAACTTTTGAAGAAATTATAGAAGTTTGCAGAAACTATTCTCGTACAAGAGCTGGTAAGAGAATTTTAAAAAGGGGTAGTAACAGTAATGTTACAAAAGTAATGGAAGAACTAGCAAATCTTAAAACTAACATCCTACTTCATTTGAATACCAATTTGGATGGCATGCAGACTAGTAAAAAGAATATTGAACCCTTAGCTATTTATTGCCCTCGTTGTAGAGAAAAACATCCAATTAGGGAATGCCCTTTGAATAGAACTGAGTTGTGTAAAATTTGTGAGAAAAATCATTCCACCAACGAATGTGGCCTGCTTCCTGAGATTAAAAATAGACTAAAAAAGGTTCCAGCAGATGAGGAAGAGTTGAATTTTATTGGTCAAAAACAACCTACTTATTTATTTAATTAGTTTCAAAACTAATATGCTCCAAGAGGAAACTCTTATGATGGACCCTGGGGAATGCAAATGCCAATGCAGATGCCAATGCAAATGTCAATATAGTAGGGTTCATGGCCTCAACAAGATTGGACAAATCAATCTTGGTCCAATCCACAATGGTCAAACCAGCAACAGTATCAACCGCAATGGGCTCCTCAATACAACCAAGGAATGAGAAGATTTGGAAACCAACCTCGGGCTTTACTTCTAGGACCTTCACAGCCTGTGAATGCAAATCCCAATGAGCAAGTAAACCAACCATCAATGCCCGCACAACCAATTCTGAACCCCAAGAACAATAGGCCACAGCAACAGGTGTACAATACTGATCCAAATACAACAACCTTGAATGTGGTAGAGATCAATGATATCCAACTCTTATCTAGAAATGTGCCTGTAACTACACTTATTGAGGAAGTCATTGAAGAAGAAGAAGTGAATCCTAAATATGATACACAATAGTCCAATAAGAAGGCTAAAGCAAAAGAAACAGAAGCGATTCTGAAGGAGACCCTTGTTCCATTCCCAGAACGATTGAAATAGGCCCCTCCACAATCTAAGGAAAACCAACCCTCACATGATGACTCCCAATTAATTAGGGAACTTAGAAAAATGCACATTGAAGTTCCCTTGTTACAAGTGATAAAAGAAATCCTTGAGATAAATCAGACCATTAAAAGTTTGTGTCTAAAACTTCCAGGCAGAAAAAGAAAATTGCCCAACACTATCCAAGTTGAAGAAAAACTTGCAGATGTTCTATCAGGCAAGTTAATCCCTCAAAAGTATGGGGATCCTAGGAGTCTGGTCATAATGGTAGACATAAAAGGGGTATCTGTTTCAAATGCTTTAATAGATTTGGGTGCTGCCATCAATGTAATGACATTAGAAACTGTAGAATCTTTAGCTTTAAAACACGTTCAACCAACCTCAACTATTTTACAACTTGCAGACCTATCTATTACCAAACTGGAAGGAATTTTGGAGGACATCATAGTCACCATTGACACTTGGGATTATTCGGTTGATTTCCTTATCCTACAAACAAGAAAGAAATGACCAATTTACCCAATAATCTTGGGAAGACCTTGGTTGGCTACAACAACAACAGTTATTGACTGTAGATCTGGAAGTATGACCATTTCAAATGGAAAAAGACTTAAAGAACTTTCTATCTACCCTCTGGCCAAACCATTTCTGCAATACAAAAACAAACCATGGATAGATGACTTGATAGATTCTGATGAAGAGGATGCCTCCTCATTGGCAATGGTAACAATAGTAGAACACTTTGAAGAATGTAATGAGGAATATAAAGAAATGGAACCAAGCAGTGAACTCTCCTTATACAGTGCTACTCAGCAAGAGGTTTCCAAATGGCTCCAGAGAGACCCGAAAGGATCCTTCAAAGATTTTAATTGCCCATGCTCTGAAAATATTGCCTTCCATGTAAGTTACCAACAAGAGAAAACTCTCCACCAATTCATACCTCACCTTTGTCCTTTAAACATGCTATTAAGTCCGTATAGAGAACTTCTTTCTATTCATACTGGCACAAAACAAATCCTAGTTCAAACCAACAAAGAACTTTCTATCAGCAGTTGGTTAACAAAAGGGGAAGAGATTTGATTGGAAAAATTGTTACAAAACCACACCCAGGCTTTTGCATGGGAATACAAAGACATGAAAGGAATCCATCCCAGTGTTTGTACACACCATATTTACATTGAGGATGTCCAACATGTTAGGCAACCACAACAAAAAATCAACCCAGCTTTAAAAGACATAGTGAAGGAAGAAATTAAGAAATTATTATAGGTAGGATTCATTTATCCCATCTCTGATAGTCAATGGGTATCACCATTAGTAATAGTGCCCAAAAAGAATGGAAAATGGTGAGTCTGCATAGATTATAGGGAGCTGAACAAAGCTACAAAGAAGGATTATTTTCTAATCCCTTTCATTGACTGAGTCCTAGAAAACTTGGCTGGAAGCCACTATTTCTCCTTCTTGGATGGTTTTAGTGGCTACAACCAGATCCAGGTAGCCCCAAAAGATCAAGATAAGACAACCTTCACCTATCCATGGGGGACATTTGCCTACAGAGTCTTTCCATTTGGGTTATGTAATGTGCCAGCCACATTTCAACGTGTTGTTTTAGCAATATTTTTTGATCTAGCGAATACCTGTGTTGAAGTCTATATGGATGACTTTACGGTGCATGGTAAAACCTTTGATGAAGCCCTGAATAGTTTAAATAAGGTACTTGAAAGATGCAAAGAACACCAGCTATCTTTAAACCATGAAAAATGCTTCCTCATGATGACTGAGGGAATTGTACTTGGTCACCATATCTCGCAAGAGGGATTGAAAGTGGACCCCAAGAAGATCGAAATCATAGTACAAATTCCTCCTCCTAAAACTCAAACTGAGGTAAGGAGATTTCTGGGACATGCTGGCTATTACAGAAGGTTCATTGAAAATTTTAGTCGAAAGGCTGACCCTATGTTCACTTTGCTAAAGAAGGATTCTGAATTTAAATGGACACAAGAATGCTAACAATCATTTGAGACCATCAAAAGTGCCCTCATAACCACTCCAGTAATAAAAGGACCAAACTAGGGAGAACCATTTCACATCCACACAGATGCTTCCAATCAGGCTATTGGGGCAATATTAGGACAATTGAGTGAGTCTGGAGGTATGCATGCAATATATTACATCAGCAAAAACTTGAACCCAACTGAGAAAAATTACACCACAATTGAAAAAGAATTTTTGGTAGTAGTTTATGCTATCAACAAATTTTGCCACTACATCACAGGCTATAAAACCTTCATACACACTGATCATGCAGCCATAAGATATCTGATGAACAAGGCTGTAGTAGGAGGTAGAATAATCAGATGGTTATTATTATTGCAAGAATTTGACGTAACCATTGTTGATAAACTAGGCAAAGATAATGTTGTTGCTAACTTCTTGTCTAGATTGAATGTGCAGGGAAATAATGAACCAGTGGATGATACATTTCCTGATGAACATTTGTTCGCTATCTCTATACAATCTCCATGGTTTGCTGATTTGGCTAACTATCTGGTTTCAGGAAAATACCCACAACACTTCAACTTGAAAGAAATCAGACGACTAGTTCGGGAGAGCTCCAGATACAAGTGGGTAAATGGTTTTCTGTTTAAAAATTGTCCTGATCATGTATTACATCGGTGTGTGCAGGAAACAAAGGTGTATAACATAATTCGTGCATGTCATGATGAACCTTCTGGAGGACACTTTTCAGCCATCAGAACAGGGTACAAAATCCTGGGAGCTGGATATTTTTGGCCAACAATGACCAAAGATATTCAGCAATATGTCAAGCGATGTGATTAATGTCAACGAATGGGACGTCGAACCTTCACCATAGAGATGCCACTCCATCCCCAAGTGGTTTTAGAGCCATTTGAAAAATGGGGGATAGATTTTGTCAGACTAATTGACCCACCATCCAGAGGAAATCACTACATACTGGTCTGCACAGACTATGCCACCAAATGGGTTGAAGCAAAAGCACTACCAACAACAAAAGAGGAGAAAGTTGTAGATTTCTTGTACAAACATATCTTACAGTGGTATGGAGCACCCAGAACTCTTGTCTCCAATTAGGGAGCACAGTTTATGTCTACCATGATCAAAGCATTCCTAGAAAGATATCAGACCAGTCACAAGAAATCTTCTCCATATCATCCAGAGAGCAATGGTCAGGTTGAAGTAACAAATAGAGAATTGGAGAATATTCTCACCAAAACCATCTCAAGAAAGAGGATAGATTGGGCCGATAGAATGATAGAAGCTATTTGGGCTTATAATACTACTTGGAGATCAACAACTAACTTCAATCCATATGAGTTAGTTTATGGGAAGCACCCAGTGCTACCCATCGAATATGAGGTAGAGACATTAAGGACAACACTTGAAGTCAGCATTGATTTGACCAAGGCACAACAACAAAGGGTGTTATGGTTAAACAGGATGGATGAGATGAGAATGGAAGCACTTCAACATACTGAATTAATCCAGCAACAAAGGAAGGAATGGCACGACAAGCACATCATCAGCAAGCACTTCAAACAAGGAGATTGAAGCCTATTGTATGATTCTAAATATCAGGATCTAAAAGGAAAACTACATACCAGATGGTTGGGGCCTTATGAAATTCAAGAAACCTCTAGCAATGGAGTTGTCCAGTTAGTTCCAATTGATGGAGATCACAGAGTTTTTCTAGTCAATGGACATAGATTGAAGCTGTATCATAGACCAGCCTCTAAAGAAGAATTCTCTGCCAAAATTTAGTCTCAGATAGAAAATTTCTCTATGGAAGATCTTTCTTCTATGGGAATTGTGCTCTAAATGATGATTCTTGAATGAATAAAGTAGTTGAGGTTGAAAACCAGAAATGGCGGCCTCTCCTGTAAAAAAACAAAAATCAGGCAAATGTTGAAAACCAGTAATGGCAGCTTTGCCTAGAGGGAAGACTGAAAACTAGCAATGGCAGTCTTTTCTTTGAAATTCCCTTCTCTTTCAATAAAAATCTTTTGTAGATTCTACATATCTTTTTGCGATATAACGAGCTCTAGATGGATCCAGATAGATCCAGATAGCTTTGGATAGCTCCAGATGGTTCTGGAAAGCTCCAGATGGCTCTAGATGAAGACCAAGCGGGTATCACCTTCTCAAATACCTACGGGCGCAAGACCAATGTGCGGCGGAAATTAATTCGGTGAAAAGATTGAAGTGACATAATCAAGGTCAGGGGTACCTTACATAGGTATACTCTCTTCTCAAAATTTATATAATTATTTTAATGTGTATAACTATGCCATGTGTTTCAAAAAGTAACATCATGCAGCTTCAACTTTTGGTACACAAAGATAGTAGTCATGGCAATGATTGTGAGCTGACATGTGGCAAGATGGTACTTGATTGCAGATCCTACGCATTCCCTAAGAAAATCGTAGTACTTGGTCATTAAGATGGGTGAGTTTTAAATTATTGCCAAAAATGGAATAAAAGCCTGATTTGCAAAATCATAATAACAATAATGATCACCAATTAAGAGGGAAGTACATCTAAATTGACATAAAGCTGTAGTGGAATGGCGTCAGCTCCGGAAACACATAGAAGGCAATTAAGATGGCGGCTCTGAAGAAAAATTTTGCATGCACCACCCTATGGCAACACTCCAAAGTATCTGCCATGAGTATTGAAAGGACAACCGAAACAAGTGCCAACCTGCATGCAATTATTTCTTCCAACAAATCTATAGATGGCAACTCATACTTCAATAGCTTCCTTCTTTGCTGAGCTGAAATAAAGACAGTTTTCAACAAACCAAGTTGCAGTATAGATCCCCTTGCTCTGGATTGAATTTATTCAAACCAGAGTGGTAGATAGAGAGATAATCACTAGACATGGAACACAAATAGAAGGAAAAACCAGAAAATGCAATCATCGATGACACCAGTGCTCAAATTTTCCAATAGGCAGGGTGGCTTGAGTTCTTACAGAAGTTCGAGGGTTTCAAGGTGCAATTAGTCCAAGAATTTCCACAAGACATTCACAACTGTAAGAGGGGTAAGGATTCCAATCAATTCTACTATCATTAGTCAAATTTATGGAATAGCTATAGTAGGAGTTGATTTGTTTGCCACTAAACCCTCGTATGAGGCGTTAATTCAGAACTTTCATGTCACTCCAGAGCCCTTGCCTAGATACATTGTTAGCAAAGGTGCCACAAAAGGCATCGACAGGAATAGTCTTTCGGATCCATGGAAGACTGTAGTCCTATGGGTTATGAAGTTCTTTACCTATGATGGCCAGTACGGGACTATACTCGGCCCTGGAATGAGATTGATTACACACCCAAGGCATGGTACCAATAATCCACAGTTTCCTATAAACATTCCTGCCTTTTTGCACACTACATTGGTAAACATGCTGACAAAGCAAAAAAATAGAGAGGGTCAGGTTAGCCATGCGGGGTTAATTCATTTGATTATAAAACACCATTTCATGCAGCAGGAAGACGGGCAGAGAAAATGGGAAGACTTTTTGGCTTTGATGCCAAGGAAGAAAAGAACAAATCACTCTTCTACTGTGTCTATATTTGGCGAGGTTGTCACCATGTCTTCAAATCCTTCTAGAGTCCACTTCAAAAGGCTCCGCAAAGGTGTAGAGCATCCACGCCGACAAGGTGAAATAGTATCCTCCGGACCTGCACAAATAAGACACTCTCATACTTTTGTTATTTCTTCAGATGAGGAAGATATTGAACCAGTCCCCATTACTCTGGCAAGTCGGCAAGGTAGTCCACAAAGAACACAAGAAGCAGTTGAGGAGAGTGGTGGAGATGATATTCCACCAAAGGTACAAGAAACAATTAAGGAAGGTGGTGGTAGTGGAATTCCAATGACAGTTGAACATGATGCTTTGAAAGCACCAAAGATTGAACCATTGCAACATGGCCACAGGCAGGGCAAACAGGTCATGACAGAGAGCTCCAGCTATGAGGATACCATGGCATAGGATACCCGGCATGCCCTTGCCATTTCAAAGATTGAATTTGAGCTAAAGCAATGTAAAGCACAGATGGTAGCTTTGTCCCAGCAAGTAAAGGCAAAAGATGAGGAGCTGGCAGTGAAAAGGGCGAAGGCCACTGGGGAAAAAGAAGAAAGGGAGAAATAAATTATTTCTTTGAAAAAGGAGGTGGATAATTAGGCAGGCATGATTACCCAAAAGGACAAGCAAATTGCCAGACTGAGACAGATTATAGCCCACCAAACCCTTGCCACCACGCCCTTAAATGTTTATGTACAAAATCTGTAGTTAACTAGAGATAATAGACAAATCAGAGGTGAAATTGCAAAGCTCCAAAGAGAGATGGAGACCTTGAGGTAGGAGAAAGCAAAGGTAGAGAAAAATCTAGCTCTTGCCTACAAAACAGGGGAAACCATGTTAGCACAAAGGGCACCCTCAGGTGTGTATGCTCTTTTTCTAAGAGAACAATTTTTGAGATGGAAACTGTTACACATTAGCTACAATTTGCCTTTTGATTTTGAGAATGAAAAAGAATTTGTTGAATGTTACCTTCAAAACCCATCAAATTAGAGGAACCTTCTCTATGAGTTTTTCCAACATGGCCACATTCTGGGCCATATAGATACTTCCATGCTAAATCTCTATATAGGGGAACTCCAAATCCAGAGCTATTTGTCCCTATTGAGAAACAACAGATTATGGGAAGACAGAATGGAGTAGTATGAGACTGTTGCTGGGACAATTGGCCTGCTAATGAGGCATGAATGCCCAAAGACTACATGGTTCAGAAACACTTTCAGAGAAAATGTTTATAGGCAGGGTATCACGGGCCAATATCTACAAAATCTGAATTCTTATATTGCAGATTTCTTTGCTATTGCAAATTACCTTCCAAATGCCACTGCGTCAAGCTGTAGAGTACAGTTTGAAACACTTCCCAATGTACTAAAAAGAAGGGAACCAGTTTCCCTTGTAAACATACAATGGATGACGGCAAGAGTCAGGAGCCTCATTCCAATTATTCAACAAAAGCAACAAAACTGGATAGGAATGAGGTTTAGACCCCCACTGTTGCTCATGCTAGCACCCAGGCTCAGCCATCCTCAAGGTGAGCCAATGCCACAGGAAAAAATCAGAAAATGGCACAATAGGATTCAAGAGAATGATGGGTTCCATCCCAAGAGAAGGCTGTTGTTCTAGTACAGTGATGATGACTACAACTGCATCACAATTATGGAAGGGAAAAACATTTTGGATGGGGTAGTATAGTAGAGGCCATGAGGGCATGGAAGAAGCTAAGTGGGGAGGAGATGATGAGCCAAATAATTGACTCATTTAATTATCAATATTTTCATGTTCTGATAAACTTTTAAAAACATATTGGCATATAAATACATATTATTATAATTATATTTGTCTTGAGAATTGATTATGCTTATGTTTTGTTTTCATTACACTTTGATGAAATCTCTTTAATATTGATACTTGAATGACATTTTCTATGTGCATATCTCATAATTTGTGGTATAATTTGTGGATGTTAAATAAGGATTGCAGCAGTTGAACTTCAGCTAAACTCCAGATAGCTCTGGAGGCCAATACTTCCTAAGTGTCATCCTCCCCTGAGTCGATGATTTCTAGCAAACGCTCCTGAAGACCCTCTAAGCCCTGCAACAAGCCCAATCAACACATCAATCCTTGCCACAACTTTTGATTACACCACCATGTCACTGAACTTAGTGACCCTGATATCCGATGGTAGATGTCAGTTCCAGCTATCGCTGTCACCAGGTGCCCCACTATTTTAGGGAGTTCATGGAGTTTGCCCTGCTAGTCACTTTATTCAGATCGCGGATATGGAGTTCCTTGCAACTGATTGTGTAGTTAAGAAAATAATATAGCTGGTTGTTCCAGTTCTAGTTCATAGAAATTAGTTAGTAATTATATTTTCCTTTCAATAAGCATGCAACTGACTAGCTGTTCCAGTTTGTTGCAGTTAGACTCACAATTAGCATCTCTTTCCAATAAGGCTCAATTGTATAAGTAAAAGAGTCATCGCACCTTATTAAGTTAGTTCCTATTTTTCATCAATTAGTTGTTCATCACAGTTTGTTTTCAGCAGAAGGAAAACTTCTGAGCTTCGGCACGTACGTTTTTTGAATGAGAATAAAATGCAAATGAATGGAGATTTCTTTTGAAAGAAATTATTGAGCAAAGAGGATCGTCTCCAGTTGGGAAAGTAGAGCCCGCTTCCCCATCTTGGAGGAGATCTCTCAGTATTTTGTTTGTGTTAATTCTATTTATGTTATTTTCTTTGCAGCAGATTGTTATATGTGTTGTTTTCTGTTATTTGTTCTCACCTGCAGGTTTATTCTTCCAAAAATTTAGAAAATCATAAAAATTAGATTTGTTATCTCTTTAAGCACTGTGATGTTCAGAGTATTGCATGCCTAAGAAGTAACAATAGGTTTCCTTTCTATTCATCTTTTATTTCCCGCAAGCATGTTCATTTCTAGCAACTAGATTAAACTTTCATTTCAGCACGTGTGTTTATTTCAAAGCAATTAGATTAGCATTTTTTTTCAGCAAGTGTGTTTATTTCAGCAAATGTTAGAATAGTTTCTTTCCTAGCAAGAGTGTTTCTTTTCAAACAAATTAAGGTAGTTTATTTTATGATCAAGAAGATCAGAACTACAACTGTGTGAGGATCCTTAAACTGATCTTTGGTCCTCAACCATTCCATTAAAAAAACCCCCAACAAACAGTCTTATCGCAGATCGCTCCAGACACCTCCAGATTGATAAAGAGTAAATGATGATGTATTAACAAAGCCTACTCTGACCTCATCACTCGCTAACTAGAAGAGACATCATATACAGTGATAGTCCACTCTCTAGAAATCTGTGGGAACCTAAATGTGTTTTTGTCTACATCCCAGTAAGTCAAAATGTCATAGCAAATGCGAGATATAGGATGAATCACAGGTACATGACAAACTCTAGCTAGTCCTACCCTCTTCAAAATAGCACGATCCTGAGTACTCAATGAAGAAAACATCCCTGAGAGCCATCCCTGCTCTTGGCAGGCATTCCATCCAATACGCATGTCCTGCAAAACTAGAAGAGAACTTTAGATTAGATCTTATAAACTCATAAAAATCCCTAAAAATCATAAAACTACAAAAAAACCTTACATAAAAAACATAAACCTTCAAAATTACAAAAAATAGGTAAATACAGTGACCAAATCATGTTAGATCAGAGTGAAACAAGTGTTAAACAACATCAAATGCAGTCAAAAAATAGTCCGACAAGGTTGTCCCCAGGTGACCCAGGTGTTTTTCAGGATCTCCCCTGGGTGACCCTAAAGGAGGATCCCTCGACTAGAAACTGCTCTAAAAACCTCATTTTTTGACCAATTTTAGAAAATGAAAAACCAATCTTGCTCTAAATGATGAGACAAACACAATTCAACAGAGAAAATCACCAAAAATAGACAATTTTAAGAGATTTTTCACAAAATGCAAGCTAGGGTTTAGAGAAGGGTTTTTCACTGATTGTATACCCGATTCTCCATGGCTGAAGAAGAGGCAGCCATCTTTGCAATCTCCTCGACGATATCTTTCTAATGACTGCTCACACGAATGATCCTGTCACCGTTTTGCTCCAATCTCACAATTTGGATTACCTTGTTTTCCCTTAGCTTAGTTCATTCATGCATTTTTAGATTAGTTCTTTGCTTTTATGCATCTGTTTCGTGCATTGTTTTGTGTGCTCTCATCCTTACATGTTCAAACCAACAAAGGCAAGCAACTAGTCGAACACAAATGATCCATGGTAAGTTTGTCATTTCAGTTTTCATTATTTGTTTTGATATATTTAAATGTCAAACTAATACTAATTATTGCAGGTATAAATTGTAGGAAAATTGACAATAGGTAAGGCCTAGTTCGAGAATGGTACCTACCTTTCATGTAGACTACTATCCCCGAGGGGGTAAATATGTAAGCACAAAAATCACGCACAACCTCCATGAGGACACCTATGATGATTCAAATTCTTTTCACATACATGTAAGCATGAAATAATGTCCTTTAAGTAGCAAGCCTCTTGATGATGTGTCCTCTTTCTTGTCTTGTGTTGTTTCGTCTTTGTCATTTTCTCTCTCTACCTGTTTGCGACACTTTTTGATACTTGTTGCGACACTTGTTGACTTGCATTTTCTAGGCTTTTGACCTTGTTCCTAAGCCCTGTGAGTGTCTTGTAGGTGATTTTTCACCTCTCCCCTATGTTTTTCATCTAGTGCACCTCCTGGAAGCCTTCTAGAGGTCTTCTTATCCATCTCCCACTTTCAATTTTTAGTTTCATCAAACCAATCCAATTCTCCCCCTATTATTTCTAGATCTACCTCGGGAGATCCTGCTGATGCAAGTGGAGATTTAGATTCTTCCACATGAATGACCTGTTTCTTGAAGCAAAACCCCTCCTTTTCTTCTCTTCTTGCATCTCCCAGACTATTTTTCTGCTTCTGACCATGTCCAGCCCAGATCTCCCCCGAGTGACCTAGGGTTGCCCACTGGGTGACCCATGGTCGCCCAGGGCTAACCCTACTAGCAAAAGGGGTGACCCTGCCATTTTTGCAGCCACAAAAAAACTCGAGTTTCTCACTCATTTTTGCTTCGTTTTCGCTTGTTTTTCTTCCAGTTTGCATGGTTTTTGATCCCTAATATAGAGTTAACTATTTCATGCACCCACACATGCATAATTATCTCTATTTGATCTTAAATTAACTCTTCAATCAATCTCATGCATTCCCTCACCTCCATTTTCTCTTGAGTGATAAGCTATCTTTTCTTCATCACTCTCCGATCAGCTGAGTTCATTGGGTAATCAACCTTGTTAACTCCCCAATCATCTTTGTTAACTCATCAATCAAATGAGTTAACTCTTCAATCAATCCCTTCTTCTAAAACTATAAATACACCCCTCCCTCAAGCACAAAGGGATGCAAATTCATTGTGCACATAGCTCTTTCCAGTTTTGCTCTCCAACTTAGCATTCAAATGCTTTTATAGAATGAAGGTGCCTTTTGCTTTATTTGTTCAACCAAGTAGCATCACACTACTTCATTCTATGTCATTATGCTCAATCCAAGCTCTCATTGAGCTCATACAAGCTTCATCAAAGCTTGTTTTTGCTTCTTTGTGTCATTTTGTTGTCAAGAGGATCACCCGCGACCACAAAAGGACTCGAGGTTGCCAATTACAAGGATTGCTAAGGGTAGTGGAGTCAACAAATCTTCATTTCTCTTAGGTTCCTTCATTGTTTTTGTTCAATTAATAGTAATTAGAGAATCAAATTCACTCTTGGGAACAGTAAAGCATTTCTTTTTCCTTGATAATTAGATCTTGCATGTTAGATTAATTGCTTTCATATTTCTAGATCTAGATTGTTAGAAGAAGCATTTTCCCTTTTCATTAGATTAGATTGCATTAAAATAATCGAAAACACAAAAAAACATAGGTTAACTCTGCATTAGAAAATTTATATAGAATTGCATTCATATTTCCTTTTCATAAATTAAAAGTACTTTCATTTCCAAAATACTAAAAAATACTAAAAAGAATGTTTTGCATATCATTTAGTTTGCATACATATAGAAACCCTAGAATAGATAAAATTGCTAACCCTCGATTCCATCATGAGGTAACCACAGTTAAAACAATCCAATCAAACCCTCAATCCCATCACGAGGTAAAAACAAAGTCAAAACACAAGTCAAACCCTAGGTCAACTAAACCCTAGGTCAAAACCCTAGATTTGGTTAAGGTTAGCAATCACACATTTACCTCCATCCTGATCCACGAATGTGCTTAGGAGTGAGAGGATAGTGGGTGAGGGCTATTCGTGACCAGATCAAGGAGATCCATCCATGACCACAACAAGAAAAATTCATTCCACCACAAGGAGTTCCATTTGCCCTCTTGTTGTTAGAAGAAACTAGACAACGTCAGATACAACAAGAACTTGTTCAACACTTACAAAGACAAGAGGACATCAATGAGAACAAATGCTTACCCACATAGAGGTGGAATCTTAGAAATGCAAATAGAATAAGAGAAACTAGTGACCCTTCGGGTCATAGGGTTATCTCAACTACAACAACAATTGAACAAAACATACATCTAATCACACAATAACAAAGGCCACAGTACTTGTCGACCCCTCTCCATGAAGTCCAGCTCTCCAACGAGCCAGACCCTTGCCATGTCTCGCCTCCTCTTGACTGGATAATTCCACATGAGTGAGAGTGACATGGAAGATCACCCCGTGGCAAGGAGGGAAAGGGTCCGTGTGCATACCAAAATCTGACCTGTCAGCCCCAGGCAACTGGAGTCATGATTTTGAGTGTACAGGAACCTAGTATAGCCATGAGGTGATACTTTAGGTATCTCAAAACTGAGTGTATCTACAAGGTGAGACAAAAACATTTCAAAGTGCATAGAAGTAGGTTTAGAGTATTGCAAAGGCTTGTTACAACAATTTTACAATATGATACATGATCACATCACAACACAAAGTGATTCTACTAGTCAAGTGTCAGTAACATATCAACCCCATCTTCATAAATGGACTGGGTCCATTTTTGTTTTCTTGTTGTAGGGACGGACAGTCCTTATCAATGTTTATTTTTTATCATCATCCACTGACTAGTAGAGCCACGGAAGAATGAAATCTCAAAAAATGAGAGAGGCGACAAAAGTGACTTAGGTTCACAATGTGGGAAGATGCCCCTTAGGCACCACACACAAAAATTTCAATAAGAGAGAGGAGAATAGAAGAATATAGAAACAAATAGAAGAATATATCACAACAGAGGTGGTCTTCTTGTATCCTTGACCTTACAAGAGTATCAAGGGTCATCCAAGGAGACCTAAACAACTTTTAACACAATACGGGGGAACACAACACAACCCATTAGAGGAGGCCACCCGTGAGAGAAACTCAGAGACATTCTACATCAAGTGTGGTTGAATAAGGGAGAGATACTTACCTAATTCATGCGGGATATTTCTTGGTGGATAATCTATGTCTATCTTCTTAGGAAACATTAAGAGTAGGATGACATTAAGCTTTGCTGGGCTTCAAAGAATGGTATCCAATACCAGCTAAGTAGTTAATTGCAGTAGCTTGTAAGGGTACTATGATTCCTTGTTGGTTTACACCACAACCGTTGCCTACGTAGTTGCAATTTTTATAAAGGATTTGAAATCTATGACCATAGAGAGACTCTATCATTTTAGAAGGTCTCATATTCTGTAGTATACATACGAGTATTGTCTTTGTTTGATACTAAATAAACCTTAGGTTTCTTAGGTATTTCCAAAGATTGCTTGGATGAGATCGAGGCAACTTTTGATTCTTTAGGATTAGGGTTATTAAGTTTATATTCCCCCTTAAAGGAAGGAGTACAATCTAATGATCCCCAATTGTCACCAATAAGTGCATTCGATGGTGATGTAGAATCTTGCACAACATTATCTGCGGCAATAGGTATTGATGAATCAACTTTTAAGTTAATGAGAATTTTGTGATTGATAATTGTTTTTCTACCTCAACTTGTAAACAACTTTCTAGATTCAAGTCAACTTCAATGGTGTGAAGTTTATTTTCATAAATAAACTTTACTAATCAATGAAGGGTAGATGGAACTTCCCCCATGACATGAATCCATGGTCTATCAAGAATCATATTATATGAAAGTGTACTAGGCATGACATGGATAAGGGTAGATAATGTTGCGGGTCCAACCTTTATGAGTGGAGTTATGGTATCTAGGGATTGTCTACCAACATTATCAAAGCCACGAATGTGGAGTTTATCTAGTTTAATTAAAGATGTATCAATCTTGATTATATGTAGCAAATCAATGCCACAAACATTAAGACCCAATCCATTGTCAATCATAACTCACTTTCTCAACTTTTATTTATTGTGACTAGGATTACAAAAGGAACATATTAGGTTTTGAACTTCAATTGACAGTAATTCTTTTTGTTGAAACATAATATCCATTTTTATCATGTGCATACAATCTAATAGAGCTGCTACACCATTTGGCTTAACAACAGGTGGTAAGATCACCTTTTGTAAAGCTTCCTGGAGCATTTTGCGATATTTAGGCAATGTTTGTATGAGTTCCCAGAGAGATATCTTAGTGGGAGTAGCACAAAGCTTCTCGAAAAGATCGTAATCTTGACCAACATTATGAGTAAGACAAGGTGGTTGAGGAAGCATAGGTTGAGAAGATGGAAGAGAAACAGGCACATACGATGCTTGCTTACTTTGCTTATTATTATGGGTATTGTATATGTGAGCAATCATGTGATGTTGTACCGCACTTTGAACACCCTGATTTCTTTGAGTTATTTGTCTTGCATAATTTAAAATGTATCCCAAGGGTTGAGGTGGTGTCGGATCACCTTGAACCATAATCACTGGTTTGAAGTGAGGAGATGCATTAGGTGCCTCATGCACAATAATTTTAGGAACATTAGTAAACTTATTCACTATCTCCTTAGTGGGTGGAATAAGTCTATTAATGATGATTGAATTAACATTGTTTTTACTTTGATTAAACTCAACATCCATCCCCAAAGGATTTAATGTGAGAGACCTTTCTTCACCCATCAATGCTTTGTCTTTTGAAGGGAGAGCATTGGAGCGAAGGGAAGGTAAATTGTTGTTAAGAGAATTGTTGATGATTTTATCTTTAGTGATATCCAAGGAATTTGAACATGCAACCAAAGGAGAACTATCCATGGTCTTCACATCCTTAAAGATATTCAAGGTACTTGTACATTCAACCAAAGGAGGAAGATCAAGGGTCTTCACTTCCTTAGTGATGTCCAATGTACTTGAACATTCAATCAAAGGTGGTAGATCCATAGGATGAGCCATAGAAGCCTCATGTATTATGTTATTAATAAAAGATTTAAGATTATTATATGTATGCCCATTATCTACCCATGGAGGATCCTTTTTGAGAGGAGGCTCTTCATCCACTAATGCTTCATCTTTCAAAGGGAGAGCATTGGAATGAAGAGAGGGTAGGGTGATATTAAGGAATATATCAAGGATTTCATCCTCTTGTGCCAAAATATCCTCACAGGTGGGGACCATTTCGGGAGAGGGGTCCAAATCATGGGATGAGATAGATAAAGCTAGGTCACCCTCATATGTCCTACAGATGATTTCCATGATATCATCATGAAATGTAGTAGAAGTAAAAGAAGAATTATCACCATCACTTTTCTCATGATAATTCATGGAGATGAATTTGGTTAGATCTTGTAATATTGAAGGATGGTCACCCATGAGGGTAATGAAGCTATCAAAATCATATATGCAACCAGGGATTTCATGTAAAGAGCCTTTAAAGATATCAATATCTAAAACATAAGGATGCATATTAATGAATTTGTAAAATTGTTCAAGATCTTTAATATATGCATGCAAAGATACCAAAGAGAAATAACATGAAGATGCCATAATGAAATGCCTTGGATCATCAATGTATAATCATATCTATTCATTTATCAAGTATTACCAATATGAAAATTCCACCAAAAATTTTCAATACAAGTCTTGTTTTTGAACTTAAGTGGAATATGAAATGATATTAGCAATGCAATATTAGATTTGAATGTTGAAGATAGTAGAGAAATCTGAAACAAGATTTTAACTACAAACCGTAGATTTTGAATTTGTCTAGGTTTTCAAACATGCAACTTGTTCAACAAAACCCTAGCAAATTATACAACACCATGAAATGATTATATATTGTAATGTGAATCATATATGATGTAAAAATCAGATATTTAAATCTTTCTATGATGATTTATAACATATGTAATGAGATAATGCAAAACTATGCCTTTTTGCAAGTCTGAAATGATTGATTTTTTCACTTTTTCCACTCTAAATATGCAAAATAATGTCTTACAACAGCAAGTATGAGAAGGTACAACAACCTAAAACTATTTAATCAATCCACTAATGCAACAATATTAACCACAACATGCCAATCTTGAAAATATAGGTTGAAGATTAGCTAGATTTCCTAAAAATGCAAGGATTTTTGAAACCCTATCAATGAAATTAAGCTATGTAACTATGCAAAATGATGAATGAATGGAATTTAATCAGATCTAGGGTGGAAAATAGCTCAGATCTGATGTAAGAAGGATTCCAAAGTGTAAGATACTATGGGTTCACCAAAATGTTATATATGAAAAAGATGAATGATGACAACTAGCATACACACTAGATCAAACCCTCTTTCACAATAAAATTCAAGGACAAGACCAAGCCAAATCACTACCAAATGGAGGTGGACTTAGCTACTGATCTTATACTCAGGAATGCTATGGAAATATCAAATTTAATCAAGCCTTTTTATCAAACCCTAGGTCAATGATGCACAAAACCCTAGTTCTATAATATTGATTTGATTTTAATAGAAGATGAACAACAAATCTCCAAAAACCAATTGTACAGGGAGGATCAGGAAGATGATATAACCTATGTCTCAAAAGTGGAGATATCAGAGGACTATTTCAAAAGTACCCAAGTTTTGAAAGGTGGAATCTTCAGAAACTGTAAACTGGAGAAATGCTATAGAGACTGCCCTCATGCCAGATCTGAAGTGTGTTAAGGCAAAAAGACTAGGGCACCAGCGCCCAAGTCTTGCATATAGAAATATTCCTAAATTTTTGTCAGATCTCAAAACCTTGATCCTGGCTTAGTCTTCCTATACCTTCATATTTCTTGGATCTTGTACCTGTAACTTGCACACAAGAAGAAGAGAAGGGGTTTGGGGGTTGTGGTGTTTAGGGACTTGCCTCAGTCAAATCCCAGGATAGCATTCAAGCTTCCCAACACCATTGATAGATAAAGAGAGCATGCCCTTGCAAGGTAGAGGCTAAATAGAAAAATAATATGATGAATCAAATGATGATGAACAATAATGATATCACCTATGTGATGAGACCCTTAGGAGGATGAATGCTCTTCAACTCATAAGGAGAGATAGATGATAACTTCAAATCTGTAACCACACACAATGACAACACAAATCTTCTCTAGAATCACAATGAATGCTTTGAATTCTCTTTACTCCAATGCTTCAAGTTTTCTATCTTTATCTAGGTTCATAATGAATTCAATAACACACTTATATATGCTTTTCCACTAACATTCGTCAAATTAAACCAAAAGAGTTGACAAGGAGAAACATTTTTAAAGGTTCTAAGCTGACATGCAATTAAATTTTCTTTGACCAATTAGGGAAGACTTGGGCATGGATGCCCAAGTCTTGAGGCTCCTTTTCAGTCTGGGGTAAGATAAAATATGGGCCCCTTGTTCCCAATTTACATTGGTTTCAGGGAATTTTGCATCAAGATAAATATTTAGAATGTATAATGTAATCACGGGGACCTAGGAGCTAAACAAGGAGGTAAAAAGACACGTGTCCACTTTTTACTCCATAACAACTATACATCCTAGATTATTATATTTTTAACTTATATAAATAAAATACTCAAGAGACATAAATAGGCTAAATGATTACTACACAAGCATTAGAACTCACAAGTTCTAAAGTACAAGGCAATATCATTTGATGAAAAATGAAACTTCTATTTCATTAACAGATACTTGTAACTTACAAATTACATTTCATTTAATGAAAAATGAAAAATGAAGTCTAATGTTTTTAGTGCTTTCTCTTCCTATTTCTTCAGGTTGAACCATTTTAGTATCCTTTTATGTACTAATGGTTATTTAATTTTCTTATCCACAAGTTAACAAGGTTGCGATGAAGGCAATAGGAAAATCATTTTACTAGACAATGATATCAGATAGTGACTACATAGAATTTGAGAACTTACAAATTATGAGAATGATCAACTAGAATAAATTTAATCTTTTTAAACATATTTAAACATAATTAACTTTAAATTGTAAACTTCCATTGAATGTTGTTGTCGATAATGCTACATACTTTTCCACATTTAAATAATTGTTGGAGTAAATTGTTTTGAATATGGTATTACATTGGTTCAAGATTTAGCAAAATCTATGGAAGATCACAAAAGTAGATAAATCTTCTAGAGAAGAGAAGACCTAAATAGATAACTTGGAACCGTTGTCATCTCTTTGCTACAACATGACCTTGTCATTAAACAATCTCTATTAACTTAGTTTATGATAAGACATCTACCAATATATGGTTGCAATGGTAGTTGTTTATTAAGTTAGATTAATAATAAAGTATTTAAATTATCAACATATATTTAATAAAACTACTTGTTAAAATAATAGATATCTAATTTATGAAAATTCAAGGAATATAAAGCACTTTCACTTAAGTGTACACATGAACTATATTGTTCCTATTCTTTCCATTCCTATGCAGGAGTGTTATTTAAGGGTCCATATTGATTAGCATTTGGTCATGTTTTTTGATTTATACATGCATCGAATAATTATTGATAATATATAGTATAAATATGTTGCAAGATTTAATCCTATAACCATGAGTACTATATCAACAATACTAGGATGGGCCGCTCAACTACTAGCTCCTATTCTTTCAATATATTGTACTCAAATAAAAATTGTAGTTTTATTGTAGTTTTATGGTAGCTACAAGCTTCTCCAGCTACAACATGACCTTGTCATTAAACAATCTCTATTAACTTAGTTGGTTATAAGACACCTACCACTATATGGTTGCAATGGTAGTTGTTTATTAAGTTAGATTGATAATAAAACTACTTGTGAATATAATAGATATCTAATTTATGAAAACTCAAGGAATATAAAGCACTTTCACTTGAGTGTACATGAACTATATTGTTCCTAATCTCTCCATTCCTATGCAAGAGTGTTGTTTAAGGGTCCATATTAATTAGCATTTGCTCATGTTTTTTAATTTATATGTGGAATAATTATTGACAAATATATAGTATAAATATGTTGCAAGACTAAATCCTATAACCATGAGTACTATATCAACAATAGGACAGGCCACTCAACTACTAGATCCTATTATTTATATAGTACTTGTGGTTATTGTTGATATAAAGGTTAGATCTATAACAAGATTCATGGTTACCCGTCATGAGTTTGTTTCTACCATTATTGCACATGATAAATGTGGCTAGGACTAGTGATACTATTCCTTCTATATATGTCATGATGTTCTTGTTCATATGGCCTATACATCACAATGTCCTATTTTTCATGGAAGGCCACCTTTATCTACTCCCATATCTAATTTTCATTCATTTCATAGAGATTGCATACTCAATATGCACCTAAGGGGTATGAGGTGATTGATCAACATAAAAATACCACTAAAATCTAGATTTGGGACCTAATGATTTCATCTAAAATATATAGAGATGTATAGAAACAAGCTTTCAAACTATGATAATAGTACCATTTGATGTAAGATAATAGTACCATTTCTTGTAATTCCTTATGAGGTTAGCATTATAGATCTAAACTAATTCATCATTGTATAAGATTTAAAATTTCTTTTACAAATTTCATGAGTTACCTCCTCCCCAATTTGTTCAAGAGCATGGACCATTATGAATGTCATAGTTAAATATGGTGACATTCAAATTAAAATAGCTCTAGTTGACAAAAAATTTGGATTAAATATTTGTACAACAAATTAAAAGTACTTGTGGTTATTGAATTGATATAAAGGTTCTAGATCTATAACAAGATTCATGGTTACCCATCATGAGGTTGCTTCTACCATTATTGTGTATGATATGGTTAAGACTAGTGATACTACTCATTCTACATATGTCATGATTTTCTTGCTCATATGGTTAAGACTAGTGATACTATTCCTCTCTCATTCACACCTAATGCTAATCCTAAGGACGATTAGGGATCCTTAGATTTCATGACATCATGTAAGGAAGAATATGACAAAGTTGATAGACATTCTACTATCGCTCCCTCACACATGGAAAATTTGCTACACATGAACAACCACCTTTGGCTCTTCATCAAGATACTTATCACAACGAAGGTATCTCTACTCATGGTTCCAAAACTAGTGTTGACTTGATTCCTAATTTATCATTTTCTATACTAACTAATAAATATGCTAAAGGATTTTCTATCTTATAGAAATTGGGATATAATGGAAAAGGCTTAGATTTAAAATAAGGAATAATAAAACCCATTCAATCAACACAAAAGAAAGACATCCCAAATTGATTTATAATGCATTATTTTAAGATAGTACTCCTCCTTTAGATAATTAAAAACTAATAATGAGGCATTGATTGAATATTTAGAGTATTTTGTGTTCAACTATTAGGTCATTTGTGTTGGATAAAAAGGTTAGAGATAAAAAGATTCATGGTTACCAAGAGGTATTTAGATCATTAAGGTTGCATATAAGTCAAATAATTCAAATAAGAATATGTTGTTCTAACAACAAGTGATATACCCATAGCTCCTCTTCATCAGGGCTTGATCCTACGTCTTTACCACTTCCATCTTGTGTTGTGTCCAGCCAAACTAATCAAAGTTTTCCTTGTTGAGAATAACCTCCTACAACCCCAATGCTAAGGGTTTTGAGCCCCCTTCTGCTGTTGAATCCCCCACTCCCATGTCTAAAGGTAAAATGAAAAAGTTTGTTTCTATTTAGGAGGTTACTCTAGAGCAACCTGTTGTTGATGATGTTGAAGATGATAAGCCTAATGATTCTATGACGAAGCCTAAACCTCCTCTAAAGTTGGTTAAATGAAATCCTACCCCCAAGACCCTCGTGGGTAAAGTCAAACCCCATGATGAGGTAGTGGTTGGTCTATATTCCCTAAAAAATAATTCTTCAGCCAAACAAAGAGACATTAAGATGCCTGCTAAGAGGAAACTTGTTGAAGACATAGATAAAAACATGGGTAAAAACCCTAAACGTAATCCTGATTTGACTGGACAGAAGTATGTTATGGGAGTGAGTCAATTTTAATGTTTTGGGCTTATTCAGTCCCAAGGATCAGAAGCAATCCCAAACTATTGATAAGGAGGATGCAGAGACTTTTGGTGAGCAGGAGAAGAAATTGATGAGCATTAGAAGGTCTACTAGACTGCAAGGAATTCATAATCCAAGATTAAAAGACAGAAATTTCTAGTGACTCACAACAAGAGGAAGAGAATAACAAGGAAGAAGAGAGAGTTGAGGTTACTCTTGAGAACTCTAACCGAGGGGGGAAGGTAATAGTCTATTTTTTTATTTGAATGCTATGTATTCTGATTTTAAGTCTATTGATCCTCCCCAAGAATCTGTTTCTATTTAGAAGGACTGTGAGTTGTGTGCTCAAACTTCTAATGAAGTGGTTGCTTTGAAGGCTAAGTTGGAGGAGATTAAGAACATGAAAGTGATGTCTAGGTTTAGTGTTGGGTTAAGTTGTCATTAACTTTACAATCCTAACCATTTTCATGTGTCTTCAAAGTTCTTGGAAAGTGTTCTTGAACACATAGACACTTGAGAGATAAATTATTTATTAATTATTTCACTTGGACATGTTGTAGTGACATTCTATGTGGTGGGACCCAAAATGGGTGCCCACTTTGGAAGTAGAGCCCATGGAGACTTGGAGTTGACTTCTTGAAGTCCATGTTGACATGGAGATACCTCCTAGGAGGTGGGACCCATCAGGGGTGTCCACTTTAGAGGAGAATTCAATGTGGACTTGCAGTTAGCTTTTTGTTTGCATGGGTGGATAATATTGCATATACTTTGCATGAGACTTATGTGGGAGTTACATTAGAGTTAGAGATGCATGATACTTGCATGATACTTGAATGTTGCTTGCATGAGCTTGTATGAGATTGCATGGAATTGCATGTTGTTTCATGTTAATTGCATGGACTTACATGTTGTTGCATGTCACTTGTATGATCTTGCGTGGACTTACATGTTGTTACATTTTACTTGCATGGAATTGCATGTTGTTGCATGTCACTTGTATGAGATTGCATGGACTTGCATGTTGTTGCATGTCACTTGTATGAGATTGCATAGACTTGCATGTTGTTGCATGTAAATTGCACGGAATTGCATGTTGTTGCATGTAACTTGCATGGAATTGCATGTTGTTGCATGTACTTGCATGTGTTTGCATGTTGTTACATTTTAGTTGCATGTACTTGCATGTCAGTTGCATGTGCTTATATGGTGATGCATGTCTTGCATGTCACTCTAACTTAGGATCAGATTTGTATGATGCTTGCATGATGTTATAGGTTGTTGCAGGACTCTTACATGATACAAACAGGTTTTTACAAAATCATATTGGGGACGCCAAGTGATACATGTTGTTTGCATGGCATTGGTATCAGTTGGAATACTTTAGTTGACTAAATTAGATTGAGACTTCTTGGGCAGTTATCTTGAGACTTTTAGTTCTACCTTATTGTTGTCACATAACACTTCAGTTGACTAAGTTTGATTGGGACTTCTTGGGTGCCCATGTTTGAGACTTGCAGTTAAGTGTTGATTTCTACTATGCAGCATTGGAGTTCATTATTGTTATCCCATTTTCCTCTGCCCAAAGTCAAATGGTTAACCTAGTATTTCCTTGAAAATCCTTTGGAAATGTTCCTATAAAGATTAAAGTGACAAATTTCCCAAGAACCTTGCCTAAAAAACCTTACCTTTGGAAAGAGCTTGAAAAAATAGGCAGGTTTGCTTTTTACACCACCCTGAAATTTGGCCAAATAAAGAAGTTATTCATGGGCAAAGTTTGGGTCAACATACGGTTCAAATGTACATTTGGCGGGCTTGCAAATCTCTATTGACCTTAGAAAATGATGAAAAAAGGTAAGTTGTATGCATTTCTGAATGCATATCAGCTCAAAAGATGCATGTACATTGAGGGAATCTATTGCAGATTCTGGGAATATTCCTAGTTTGTATATCGGGTCACATGAGAGATATGCAAAGAAATGTACAAGGTGAAATGTACATTGGCAAGCAAAAAAATCTCAATTGGATTTCAAAAAGGTGGAAAAGATGGTTGTATGCATCCCAATCGCATATCGGGTTTGTATATACATTTGGGGAATCTTTCGTAGATTCCCCAGAATATTTTGTGCTTGCATATCAAAGGTTTGTATATCGGGTTTGTATATTTGCACATACAATGAAAAACATACGAGGCCGATGGACATACATGTGCTACAGTGGAATGTACATTCGCCAATGTACAAGGCAAGGAGCATGCAAGTCAAAGATACCAAATATACATGCAAAGGCCAAGATACAAGCGACTATATACAATGAAAAGTATACATTGCAGGTATATTCTGTCAAAGATTCCTGCTTGCATGTTGGGATTTGTATGTTATGCTTGTATATTCAGATATACAAGTAAACATACAAAGGCGTTTGTATATGGCCGAATGTACAAGAGGTGGGGCCCGCGCATATACAAGGGGGATTGCATGTGTTCTACATAAAAGTTAAAGCACTACAGTGGCTTGTATATCAGGTTGTATGTTCAACATACAAGGCCGATATACAAGCGAAATATACAACCCGGACCTGAATAGAGGTTTCATTTTGTTCTATGACATTTTTGGGTCCGCCTTGTATAAGAGGTGATTGTATGTTTCAACATACAAAGAGAAAGATACCAAATATACATGCAAAGAAATATACAAAGGTCGAATATGTGCAAGAGGTGGGGCCCACAAGATACAAGGGACTTTTGTATATCGGTGATATACAAGCGGAGGATACAAAGAGAAAGACAAGGCCCGGGGCCCACCGCTTGCATGTTTGCGGTTGTATGTCTGCACATACAACCAAATATACATATCTATATACAAGCCAGATTTCATGAAAGGATCAAATGCAGCTATTGCAGTTTCAAGTCCGCAGCTTGTATGTGTGCATGCGATTATATGCTTGTACATACAATGCGATATACAAGAGGAGATGCAGTTTTAGAGCCGCTCCTCAGCCCAACTCAACGGTGAATCAGAGGGTGCCACGTGGTGGTGGCGATGCATGTACAAGGGCTCTTGAACATGCAAAGATGATTTAAGAGGCATTTTCAAATTCATATTATGAAGCAACTGCAAAGGCCTTTTAGGTGCCAAAAATAGAGATACATGCAAAGGCAGACTCAGAGCTATTTTCAGAGGCCGATATATACACAAATGCAAAGCGATATATACAGGTGATTGACCAAAACTTTGACCGCCTGTATCTCCTCCATCCTGGCAAATTTGACATGTTGCAAGAGGCAAAAGTGCATATTTTTGCCTCCTCTTTCATTTGACAGGGTTTTTGGGAGGTTTTTCTGGTCTTCATTTTCTAGATCTGGCTTTGCATATTTTGGCCGATTAGACATTTCAGCGGCCATCTTGAAGATGCAGGGACTTTTCTTCTCCACAGTGGCTCTAGTTGGTGGTTTCTACAGGTGCATTCATGGCGTATGGGTTTTTTGTCCTTTAGGACCATTTCTTGTGCATTGAACGACGACTTTGGAGGTTCCTTCTTCATGTCCTGTCCTTTTTGCATCCTGGCTGCATTTTTTTTTGCATTTTTGGCCTGGCAGCGACATGGCCCATGTCCCTTCACCATGCCTCTGTCCCATACTTTCCTACTTCTAGCATTTATGGCCTGGGTTCCATGAATCAGAGACTCATTGCTCTTCTAGCAGGAGTCTGACCTATAAAGGACAATGTAAACTCTTTTGCAAAAGGGGGGATGGTTGATTTTGGGGCTGTTATGCTGCCAATTTTTTTTGTAGTCAGACCTCTTAGTGTAATTGCAAGGGTATGGGAATGTGACTCACTGTGCCTGAATCTGGCCTCTGTTGTCTTCCTTTTATCCACCAATGAATGTAATTAGCTATGTTGGTATACCCCTACTATGAAATATTTCTGTGTTGTAATAGTTTTCTGGACCTTCATGATTGATAGTTGTTGACTTCTCGCCTCTCTTATGTCTGGGTTGTGTGTTTTAATTGAAGTTGTAATCTATTCTGTGGGTAAAATGGCTCTACAAGTTTAATTTTCATACCAAAGCCTCAACTAGTCTTAAGTCTATGTGAATCTCCCTCAGTGTCGAAAGAATCATTGTTGTGTCCACACCATGACCACCATCGCTCACTAAATCTGGTGTATCACCCCCCCTTTTTTTTTCTTTCAGTTTTCCTTCTAACTCTTTCCTCTGCAAGTTGTTTAGCACTAGGTTTAGTATCACTGCTCTAAGTAATAGGCTTAGAGAAAGGAACCAGCCTTCTTTGGAGGTCTGATCTCAAATCGTAAGGTCCCACACTTCGAGATCATTCCCATGTTACTCCAGGTTGCTGAAGGTTTCACATTTGCAACAAAGGGTACAAATCTAGGTGATAACAATTATATTGGGCACTTGGTTTTTGCATGAGGATTCTTCTCATGTTATTGGACACAATTGATTGTATTTTAAGATCCATGGCTTCTATTTAATGATGCCTTTGGTCGGTAGAAATTAATGACATGTTTTTAAAGTTGAAGGAGTAACGAAGTGCTACCAGAATTTAGAGAGAATTTCAATGTTAGTGTAAACTTGATTACAAGAATTAATACAAGCATAAATATCTCTTTGGGTGTGGAGTTTTTTCTTGCAAGGGTTTCTCCACGTAAATTATGTGTCAACTTCCTTGATTAAATTCTTCATACCTTATTCATTAAATTGGATAAACACTAATACATCTAAATTGGATATTCTTGAAAGTAATTTCAGATTTGCAATGTACCACACATGATTAACTTTTATATTTGAAAACATTTAAAAGCAACATAGCTACAATTTTACCTTGTTCACACTTTCTTTTTCTCAACATTTGGTATTAGAGCCAATGGTTCTATTGAGAGAGATTCCTTTCTCTTAAGTGTTGAAGGTCTTTTGGTTGTAGTGGATGTTCTATGTGTTAACATTGTTTTGTAGATATTTGAGATTGGAAGTCATGGTAGGTAACTCTCAGATAGATATTGTTAATAGAATCTATGTTGGGCACTTGAGGCTCAAGGTTATGGATCTTTATGGAGTTGGTCTTGTCATAGTGACTTGGAGCTCTATTTTGACAATATGTATGTATTATCTTGTTTGGTGTTTTTATTCCTTACCTTGTGGTCATGTATAGTGAAAGGGTGTTTATGTTGGACGGTTGCTTTTGGTACCTTGATTACATGGAAAAATACTCACTATTTGGACTATAGTATGGAGTTCTTATGTTGGGTTCATGGTTTCAGTCCCTAGTTGCATGAAAGCACTAGATGACATTGGTTGTATGTGGGTTGTAGAGTTGATATTTCTATGATATGGACACTCCTGAACAACTTGGTTTCTCCTTTTTCATATTCATGTTATTTTGAATATGTAGGTTTTACAGTTTTCTTGTTTCAAAAGACTGTGGGTTTGTAGATTTGTTGTATTCCATTGTTTTAGATGACATATTTGATCCTGTTCATTGTTATGAATTTCTGGATTTTTAAGTGGTTTCAAATTTATAGAGAGATGGTTTTGTAGGTTTTACATGTTAACCAAAATATGTGGTTTGTAGATCTATGAAAAAATTATGTTAAGACTCTTTCTGGATGGAAACAATTATAAATTTGCAAGGCTACTTGTTGGGTTATTATGATCTATGGCTACTCTTATGTGGATTTTTTGCCAAATTAGGACTAGTGTTGATCCTGGTATTTGAGTCTTGGCAATCTACATGTTATATCTAGTTACATTTTTTCTACATGTTACTAATGTAGGGGTTGAATCTTTTTATTCAGTTATTTGAGGTTGAAGCAATGATCATCTTTTTTCTCCTATGAGATGTTGCATGTGTGCATATATTGTGAATTAGGTGATGTGGATTCTATTTGGTAGGCCTCTTCTTTGTCACCTTGATTGCATTGGTATATTTAGTGTAGTTAGACAAAAGGATGGATTGGATTACCTGATTTAGTTGTTCATTAGAATCTATAGCAGTAACTTATGGTACATGAGAAGCTCTATTCACTTTCAATGGAGTTTTGGTAATTATGTTGGTCATGATACCATGCATAGCTTGGTATCACTTTCAGTGGGATTTTTGTGCAGTTACATAGTGTGTTTCTATCTTCTTTGTTTCAAGACATTGGTTCTAACCTATTGTTGTTGCAGTGTGTAGTGAGCCATGGATAATCTTTGATTAGAAGATTGATGATCTTTGCAATGGTTGTTGGTTTCATAGGAGCTCTTGGATTATGCCCTTAGTTTGCAATAAGGGTTCATTGACATCTTTGGTCCTATTGACAGACGATGCTAAATCTTCATGTTATTTGAAGAGGTGTTGATATATTGGTTTTCCATGGAGGACTCTTGGAGTCTTTGGTGAGGTGTCGAGTTTTTGACTTATCGGTTTTGAGAAATGGTCCTTAGTTTAGAGGATGTATGGTATTATGTCATGATGCACTCTTGATCATGAGTTAGAGTTTTGGCATGATACAGGTGCTCTTGGGAGCAAGGTATGTTCATTGGAGCATATGATCTTCTTTTGAGAAAATGTTAGATCATGATGTCATGATATGTTCCTGATTCTATAGTTAGAGCTTTGACAAT
Organism: Cunninghamia lanceolata; assembly: GCA_027924645.1. Lineage (NCBI taxonomy): Eukaryota > Viridiplantae > Streptophyta > Pinopsida > Cupressales > Cupressaceae > Cunninghamia > Cunninghamia lanceolata. Next base: position 13,931,624 of record BSBN01001567.1, on the reverse strand, counting down.
GTTTTGGCTAGTTATCTTTGGTTTTGAGTATTAATCATTTCCTTGGAGCTTCATGTTTTTTGTAGGTTACATTTGAAGTTGGCATGGATTGATTGGTGGATGCTCATGGATACTAGAGAGAATTGGGTGAGGCTGGATATCTCTTGTAATTAGAGATATCCGTTGGAATGATTACTCACTATGAGATTTCAACAAAATGATTGAGGATCCTACACTTGGAAATGGATGTGAGTCTATTATGGACTTGATGAGAAGGTTACCCTTTATTATAAGCTTCTATTTGGTGTTGTATGCAGAGGACAATCTTGTATCCCACTCTTGGTCTACTCGACAGGTGAATGATGTAATAGGTATTTCCTGCCTAATTATCAAATTCATTCTTTATTTTGTATCTTGTCTTCTCATATACATTAGTGATGGGTTGAAATATTGACCTCTTTTTATGTTGTTTTTATATCTTTTAGAACTTTTCCATATGATCCTCCAGATACTTTTCCAACATCACCATCATTATATATTGTCTTTTTATATACTTTGCAAGACTTTGAATCTATATTATTAATATGGAATATGGTGATGATATTATCAATTGAATGATTTAAATATGAGTATGCATGCAATATAGATGGAATTCTATGGTTTACTTATGAAGGTTATTTGTGTGCATATGTTTTGTGAATTAACCCCTGTGCAGCAAGAACGTAGCATCAAGGAAAGAAGCATTTGCAACGAGTTGCAGGACAGGAGGATTAAAGGAAGTTGAAGTTAAGACGCCAAAAGTGTAGGCAGCTAGAGGATGAATGTGAACCATCATGGATTAGAATAAATGCAGAAGAAGTAGACTTGTTTCAAACGTAGCTTATGTGTGTTCTTCATACGAGCTGTTGTATAAGAGTTCTTGTTTGAAAAGGACTCTCCTTCCTCTATTTAGTTAGATTAATAAATCGATCTTAAAACATGTATCCTAGTATCTAGGAATGGATTGATGATTGAAGTTAGTTGGTAGTTGCATAAAACTCTCCTATTTTTTTTATAAGTTAGGAGGGATGAGTTAAATGTCAAGTTAGTTACCTTATTTTCTAGTTACTCAGTTGTTTCTCTATTTTTCTATATTGAAAGATCCATACATGTTTTAAAGAATGTCATTATTGAATACAATCTGAAAGAGATTTTGTTTGTGATATGAAATGAATGAAACTGTGTTATGAGGATGCATGAGAATCTGAATTAGATTTGATTTCTAGTTAAGTGAGTCAGTCCCCTGAGCCAACCACTCAAGGTACTGATCTTCACTTCACTTATTTTCTCATTCCTTTATGCATTCTTGTTAAATTTGTTTTTCATTATCTTATAAATAAAATTACGAGTCAATTAGAATATTTTGATTTTTAAATTACAGTAGTATGGTTCATGAACAAATGCATGTTTTGTCTACTTTAAGTCCTTCAAAGGTTAGCATTAGTTCTCTTATCATTTTGAATGTTTTGGGTTAGTTTTGTAATTTATTGTTATTAGTAGTTATCTATAGCTTATGCTGAAGGTACCCATAGCCACTAGATTCTGTAACTATTTTTACTATTTTTGCATTTCTGTGAATTCCAGCAAAGTAAGTAGGTTTAGATAAGATAGTTTAGAAAGAATATGAGACCTAAAGGCACATACAGTGCAGTGTCATCATAAACTTACACTCCTTGGTTGATAATTTAATGTAGGACTATAATTATAGGTGGACTGTTCAAATAGGTTTACCCTTGAATTATGTTCAGTCTACAATGCATTAGTTTTCCTCTACATTTTTGGTGCCATTGCCAGGGATGGTGCTACCTTCATAGGATCATTTTACATGCTTTCATAGCTTAAATTTTGATTCCAACATTAGGATTAATCGATTCACTTTTCAAGAAACACGAGAGATTATACTAACATTATGCAGGACCGCTGGAATATAAAGCCAAATTCACTATATGCGCAGGTAGAGAGACAACCGAGGCAGATTCCTCCCTTCAAATTATCAAGATAGAGACGACCCAAGTGACTTTATCAACTATACAGTAGAAAGCACTAAAGAAGAAGAACTTGTTCTTACATCTTCATCAACACCTTCTACATCTTCATTAGCTTCTTCCACAACTATAGAAGGGACCTTCAGAACCATGACAGATGCTGTGGTGGAGGATCCACCAGAGCAAGCAACGTTTGAGTTTCCTATCACTGATCAGGAGAGGGCTACCATGCTAAAAAATATTCCACCATCAGCATTACCAATCTTCTATGGCCTGGTGACAGAGGACCCAGATACGTTTTTGTTTGAGTTTGATATCCTGTGTAGGACCTATGACTACACCTCAGATGCTCACAAGATGAAACTCTTTCCTGTCACCCTCAAGGATGCAACCTTGAGATGGTTTATGGGGCTGGGAAAAGATGTCATACTAGACTGGGATACAATGAAGGAGAAATTCTTGGAGAAATACCAAGATTGCCGCTGAGGACATGACAGGAGGAGAGATGACATCTTTAGGATGTCGCAAAAGGAGGAGGAGCCACTAGAAGATTATGTTGAAAGGTTCTAGTTTGCTCTAAAGAAAAACCCCCAAAATAGATTGTTTGAAGAATCATTAAAACTGGTTTTCTTGAGAGGGGTTAAGGATGATTGCATGGATGCTTTGAATCTTATTGGGCAAGGTGATATTTCTCTGCTACCTTTTGAGTCAATTTGTAAAGTTTTCCAAAATTATTCAAGAACTTTCACCAGATGACCAAGAGGAGAAAGGACATCAATTACAAACAAAGCAACCAATGGAGTTTAAAGAGTGGAAATCAGCAACTTGTCCAATATGAAGGAGGATATAATCAGCCATAGGGCTACACAGCTGGACACTCTTCACATCAAGAAGAAACAAAAAGAAGATGATGCAATTCTTATTGAGTATTGTCCTAGTTGTAGGCAAAGGAATGTCAATTGTAAATGCAAAAGGGTGGCAAGCATCCAACAAGAGAAGGTTGAAAGGCCAAAATTTCAGCCATTTGAAGGAGAGGATGGACAATTGTTCTACATAGCTCAAAGGAGACCTTGGTAGCAAAGACAAGGTATGCCCTCTGATCCACTAAGTTTCAGTTCACCCTTTCCTACTGCAAACCAAACTTTTTTTGCTTGGAACACTCAGCAATGGCGTAGTAATCAAAATCTCTGGCAAAACCCACAATGACCTACTCCACAACCTAGTTGGAACCAACAACAACCAAACCCATGGCCCCAACAAGGTTTTCAAAGTTCCAACTATAACCCCCAATGGCCTACACAACAACCTCAATGGCAACCCCAATGGAACAAGAACCAACCATGGTAGCAAAATGCAAATTACTAGCAACCTATGCTTCCATCTCAGCCACAACAGCCAACCATAATGCCTCCATCAGCACCTCAAAATCCACCTCCTAGACCTACCCAAATCCATGCCCAACTTGCACCTGATCCTAACAACAAGCCTGTTCAACAGGCTTATACTAACGAGGTGATGCAATACCCCACCTATGGGGTAGAAGTGAGTAATGTTCATCTCAGATCAGGGAAGCAACTTGCGTGCCCTTCATCTCCCCAAATTATAGAACTTGAAGATGAAGAACCCATAGAGGAAGCCTTAGATAAACCACCTTTGGAACCTGAATCAACTCAGGGCCCTTAGATCATTTCACATCCTAAGCCTCCTTTCCCTGAGTGCTTGGCTATCCAAAAACAACCAGCACAGTCTGAAACTGACCTCATAGGCCAGTTACAAGATATAAGCGTAAAAATTCCCTTAAGCCAAGCCATCAAAGATATTCCCATCTATACTAAGACTATTCGAGATCTCTACATAAAGAAACTAGGAAGGAAGAGGATAGACCCAAAGATAGTTCATATTTTGGGTAACCTTGCTAACATAATGTTAGAAAATATAACTATTCCCAAATATATAGATCCAGGTAGTCTAGTAGTGGATGTCAAAATCAATGGGACTCTAATTAAGAATACTCTGATAGATTTAGGTGTTGCAATTAATGTAATGACTAAGGAGACAATGCAGACACTCCAATTGAACAACCTTAGACCTACCCAGATAGTCTTACAATTAGCTAATAGGTCCACAGTTAAACCTGAAGGAGTCATTGAGGATTTGGTCATTGCATTCGATTCTTGGGAATACCCTACTAATTTCATAGTCCTACAGCCCAAGGATAATCTCGCTAGATATCCTCTTATACTAGGTAGACCATGGCTTGCCACAACAGATGCATTTATAGGTTGCAGGTTAGGTAACATGATCATATCCAATGGGACTATGACCAAGAAATTAGTTTTAAATCCACCAACCCAACCATACCATGAGCTTGAGTAGACCATTTGGCCTACCCTGGAAGATGAGGACAGCTACTCTCTGCAAACCTTGATGACTATTAATGCAGCCCTTTACTAGATATTTAGGATGAAGATGAGTTGATCTCTCACATTATACAAAATGACTATGGAAGGCACCCGCAGCAACAAGATTGTTTATCTTGCTTACAAGATCCCTTAGGAAGCATAATACCTACCAGTTCCTTAGAGGGGGTATCTCAAATATTTTATACTTTGTTACTCCAGCAATGCTTGCTAGTAATACCTAGCCTTGATTTGTCCTCTATGCAAGAAATGTCTAAGCCATTAGAAATCAAGCCAAGAAAAATGTTGACTGCTAATAATACATTGACTGATGAACATCAACAATCCCTGCATGTACTAATACAAACCCACTCAGCAGTGTTTGCATGGGATTACAGTGATATGAAAGGCATAAATCCTACTTTGTGTATGCATAAAATTTACATTAATGATGGCCATAGACCTATAAGACAGCAACAATGACACATGAACCCTACTCTCAAAGAGATAGTGAAAGAAGAACTTCAAAAGCTTTTAGATGGATGGTTTATATACCCCATTTCAGACAATGAATGGGTTTCACCATTGGTCATAGTTCCCAAAAAAGGTGGCAAATGGAGAGTTTGTGCTACGCCCTTAATATTGGTGTACATAGGGTTATGAATAGTCAGCTTGTGGCTATCTTAACTCCCAATTAAGTCATGTTATCATTATTATATTATTATTTAGTTAGATAGGTTGGACTAGCTATTATATAGGGGTATGTCTATTCATCTTAAGCATAATTAGGTATATATAGGAGGATATGAGTCTTATTTCATGATATATTGTGAAGTATGTTCTCATTGGAGATATTTGGAGGTTGCCCCCTCGAAGTGGCCTATTATTTTCAATTATTATCAAGTATTTGTAGAATATTTCATATCATCTTCTTCCATTGTGCAAGTTATTTCATTACAAGTGGTATCAGAGCATGATCTCGGCACTGTAGAGGTAAGGTTTTTTCTCAATATTGGAGGCGATTTTGGGAAGAGCATAACTTTCTAATTTTAGCAAATTTTTTAAATATTTTTAAAGGGTTTTTGAAGACCATATCAAAGAAGCTACAGTCTAGATTTCAGAGGAATTGGAGAAGATTTGAATGAATTATTACAGAATTACAATTTCTACATAATTTATTTGAGATCTACATATCTCTCACATCCTATTGAATTGGAGCATAATTTTTATTAGGTTTTTGAATAATAATAGAGGAGCCTACAGTCCAAAAATTAAAGAAATTGAAGCAAAAATAAGCATGTTATTGCAAAATTAGGTTTTCCAACAAACTCGCTCTCAAGGTTGTAAATCTACCAATTTTTTAGATTTTTTTCTGGGTAAGTGGTATCTTTTCCCTAGTAAGTTACAGTAAAAGTTTTAGATAATTTACATTTCATTTGTGTGATTTATTTCAAAAATATTGGTTTCCATCATGACGGGTCCTGCAACAAGAGGCAAAAAGAATGTTGTCACACTGGGGAAATCCTCTGATAAGGATGGGGAAACAATAGAGGATAGTAATCCCAATGAGGAAATAAGTAAGGTAAAGGAAGAGGTGTCCTCAATTAAGAAGGATATATGTGACCTAAGACAAGATATATCAGATATACGAAGCATGTTAAGCGCCTATATGAATGAACCAAGAAAGGAGTTCTCAAGCAACCAAGGTGAAACCTACAAGTTGGCTAATACTGACACAAATTTTAATACTCCTATGGGATCTAGGAATTTGTTTCCAGGGGTGGATATGTGCAAGTTCGATGGCAAGGATCCTCTAACATGGATAAACCAAATGGAGAATGTTTTTGAAGTACATCAAATCCCATATGGGCAAAAGGTCACAATGGCTTCCATATATCTAGAACCAGATCAATTCATTTGGTATCGTTGGCTTTGTACTCATCAAAAGAAGAAGGGTCTCACTATCTCATGGTTAGTTTTTATGGAGGAACTCCAAGCACAGTATAGCAACGGTGTGACAAACAACTTCTTTAGCCAACTAGCTAAACTTCAACAAATAGGATCAGTCAAGGATTATATTCAGCAATTCCAAAATGTATCCTTAAGAGTGGATACAATTACAGAGGAGAACTTGAATGAATTATTCTTGGGTGGTCTCAAGGATCACATTCAACATGAGGTATGCATGTTTTATCCAAATTCTATCTCTGAAGCAATGATTATGGCGAGACAAGTGGAGGAAATTTTTTTGGCTAATAGAAGGGAGGAATTACCTAGTAACAAAGTTGACAAGGCTCTTGCATCATCATTTACTCATCCTATTATGTTGACACCTCAACAATTGGAAGAGAAAAAGGCCAAAGGGTTATGTTTCAATTGCAATGGAAAATATCATAAAGGACATAAATGTGATGAGAAGAAGTTGTTCTATATTGAGGCTACCTTTGATGAAGATAAGGATGAAGAAGATCCAGTGGTGGTGGTAGAGGACTCTAAACATGTCCAACCAACTATCTCTTGTCATGCACTATCAGGTATTAATAACCCACAAACACTCAATGTAAGGGGTTTCCTTAAAAAACAAATAGTCACAGTATTGATTGACTCAGGGAGTACACATAACTTCATCAACAAGCAACTAGCAGTAAAGTTAAATTGTTTTATCTACCCTACGCCCGAATTCTAGGTTATGATTATAGATGGTGGTACAGTCAATTGTTCAGGGAAATGCCATAGTATTAAACTCACCATGGGAGACTACATGATGGATAGCCCTATGTTTTCTATACCCATGGCTGGAGGAGACATTGTTTTGAGAGTTCAATGGCTTACTACCTTGGGCACAATTGAGATGAATTTCCAGGAACTATTCATGCACTTCTACTCTGGGGATAAAAAATATGAGCTATAGGGTTTACGTGCAAAGAGTCCATAATCAGTAAGTGCACACCAAATGTCACAAAAAAAAGATGTGGATAAAGGTGTGGCTCAATTATTGTCAATGGAAGTGCAAAAGCCAAAGATTCTTGCTTCACCTTTCAAGAAAGTAGTTACAGTTTCAGATCACAAGAGGGAACCTGATTTGTATGGGCCTCATAAAGGTTCAACAAGGACTGACAACATCGACTTCAAATTGAGTTTACCTAAATCAAAAATCATACAACCTTTCTACAATATCTCTAGCTTGGAGAATGATAGTAGACTCAAAAGTCCATCCATGACAATGTTATCGGAGCTTGATGAAGAAGGAAGAATCATATTGGAACCAAAGTGCATTCTTCAAACATGCACGAAGAAGCTAAGGAATAGAACCCTCACTGAGTATCTCATCCAATGGAAGAATTTACCAATTGAAGAGGCCACATGGGAGGACGAGGAGTTCATTCAGAAGAATCCACACTTGATTAGCATTGAGGACAACGCTTCTTTGAGGAGGGAGGGCATGCTACGCCCTTAATATTGGTGTACATAGGGTTATGAATAGTCAGCTTGTGGCTATCTTAACTCCTAATTAAGTCATGTTATCATTATTATATTATTATTTAGTTAGATAGGTTGGACTAGGTGTTATATAGGGGCGTGTCTATTCATCCTAAGCATAATTAGGTATATATAGGAGGATATGAGTCTTATTTCATGATATATTGTGGAGTGTGTTCTCATTGGAGATATTTGGAGGTTGCCCCCTCAAAGTGGCCTGTTATTCTCAATTGTTATCAAGTATTTGCAGAATATTTCATATCATCTTCTTCCATTGTGCAAGTTATTTCATTACAGTTTGTGTTGATTACAGAGAACTAAATGCTGCTACCAGGAAGGATCTTCCCATTGCCTTCATTGATCAAGTTCTTGACTCTTTAGTAGGGAAGAAATATTTCTCATTTCTTGATGGTTTTAGTGGCTATAAACAAATCAAGATTGCACCAGAGGATCAAGATAAAACAACATTTACCCGCCCTTGGGGGACCTATGCATATTCTATCTTGCCTTTTGGTTTGTGTAATGCTTCAGCCACATTTCAAAGAGCAATCCTCAGTATTTTCTCTGATTTTGCCCATGACAGCATGGAAATTTACATGGATGACTTCACCACATATGGTGAAACATATGATGAAGATTTACACAACTTAGAGAAAGTTTTAAAGAGATGCATAGAGCACAATCTATCTTTGAGCAATAAAAAATATTTTATGATGATGACACAGGGAATAGTCTTGGGACATTTTATCTCAAGTGCAGGAATACAATTGACCCAAAGAAGATTGAAATTATATCTACCCTGCCTATTCCATAGAGATAGAAGGATGTAAGGAGCTTCCTTGGACATGCAGGTTATTACAGGCGGTTTATTCAAGATTTTAGTAAAATTGTTGTACCTCTGTTGACAAAAGGCATTGAATTTGAATGGACTCTAGACTGTAAGAATTCCTTTGAGAAGCTAAAAGCATCCTTGACACAAGCTCCAGTTCTCAAAGCTCCAAATTGGACACTGCCTTTTCACATCCACACAAATGTATCAGACTTTGCCATTGGAGCAGTCCTAGGCCAACAAGAAGGCAATAAAGAGTATGCATTATACTATGTAAGTAAAAACCTACAAGGAGCTGAGTTGAACTATACTATGATAGAAAAGGAAATGTTAGCTGTTGTTTATACAATTAAGAAATTTAGACACTACATTATTGGATATAAAGTATTCATACATATAGATCATATAGCAATTAGATATTTGATGAATAATCCAATAGTGGGTGGAAGACTTGTAAGATGGTTGTTGTTATTGCAAGAATTTGACATAACAAATGTTGATAAACCAGGAAAAGCTAATATAGTTGCTGATTTTATGTCTAGACTGCCTACATAATCCTTAGAAGGAGTGGTTGATGGCTCTTTTCCTAACGAGCATCTATTTGCTCTAACTATACACACTCCATGGTATGCAGATATAGCTAATTATTTGGTTATAGGGTAGATTCTAAGTTACTTTTCTCCAAGGGAGAAAAGACAGCTAGTTCACAAATGTTTCCCTTATTCTTGGATTTCTGGATTCCTATTCTACACTGGACCAGATAACATTATGAGAAGATGTATCAGAGAGGATGAGGTGTTTGATATATTGAAGGCCTGTCATGACGAACTTTGTGGTAGACATTTTACAGCAAAAAGGACAACCTTCAAAATATTGACAATAGGATATTACTGGCCAACACTTCATAAAGATTCTGTCAAGTATACTAGAAGCTGTGATCGGTGTCAAAGAATTGGGAGACCTACAAGAAGTGATGAAATGCCTTTGCAGCCATAAATAGCATTAGCTCATATTGATAAGTGGGGACTAGATTTTGTTGGTCCTATCTCTCCTACTTCAAACAACAAGGAATATATACTAGTATGCACTGATTACTTAACTAAATGGGTGGAAGTTAAAGCCTTACAGTTTGCCAAAGATGACAATGTGGCAAAAATTTTGTATGAGGAAATCTTCACTAGATATGGTGTACCAAGGGAGATAGTGACTAATCAAGGCCCACAATTCACATCAGACTTAATCACCAGACTGGTGGAGGAATATCAGATTAGATACAAGAAGTCTACTCCCTACCATCCTTAGGCTAATGGTTAGGTTAAGGTCACAAATAGGGAGATTAAGAATATATTGAGAAAAATAGTTTAGCTTCACATAAAAGATTGGGTTTCTAAGTTACCAGAAGATGTTTGGGCATATAGAACTACATGGAAGATAACTATATGATTCACTCCTTATGAATTGGATTATGGCAAGACAACAGTCCTGCCTATAGAATTTGAATACAAAACCCTAAGGACAACAGTAGAATTAGGGATGGATTTGACAAAAGCTCAAAAGGACAGACTACAATAATTGAATGCTCTTGATGAAATTATATTGGAAGCCATCCACCACACAGAGGTTATACATACACAAATAATTAAATGGCATGACAAGTATATCAAGTCTAAAGAATTCACTGTCAGTGATTGGGCCCTTCTCTATGATTCTAGATACAAAGATTTCAAGGGCAAGCTTCAATCTCGATGGTTGGGACCATATGAGATTAAACAAGTATTCCCTAATGGTGCAGTCCAATTACAAACCATTGATGAGGTCCGATTTTCATTGCTAGTAAATGGACATAGGCTAAAACTATATAAGAAACCACTTCAGAAAGACGATTTTCTTATCTCTCTAGCCACTCAGTCTGGTACTCATGGTGCTCTTGATGAAGACCCTGTGACACACACTAATACACCATTAGAAGATGATCCACCAATCCTTTCTAGTGATGCAGAGGTTGAGTTACATGACTCAACCCCTGTCACTGAGACCTAATTTTTCTTACTTTATAACTCACATGCACACAAAATGCACTATCCATGGTGACCATGGTTAGCTCCAGAGGGACCTATTTTTCACTCTCAGTGGGACCTATTACAGTTGGGATTTGATATATTGCATATGTAACTATTCAGTTAGGACCTATGCTGGAGGCACCCATAGCAACTCAAGTCTGCAAATGTCTTCAACACTTTGGCAAACAGTACACTATTTTCCTGCTCATTCCATATCTTCTACACATTGCTTCATTCATTTTGAAATAAATCCAATGCTACTGCAAAATTGTTCAACTCACGCTCATGAGGTGTTCATTCCTACTTTGAGAGCTGTCACCTCACATTAATTCTGTAGTACTCGCCGCCTTACCATTCACCCGCATGCATGTCATCTTGCTCATATCAAATAAAATTCCAAGTATGTGTTCTCAAATTCCAAGGTATGTTGATCATTTATTTCCATAACATGTGTACATAAGGTGACTTTCAATGATTAACTTAGCTTTCTTTCTATATTCATTATTACTTTTTATTTATTTCATGCATGTGAAAACATTTATCACCATTCCATTTAATAAATATTCTTCCTTTCCTATCAATTTCCACATGAAGTGAGGTCACTTCACACATTAGTTGGGGGGAGGGGTTTAATTTTTTTATTTTCACCATATTTGTCTTTAGAGATACTAGATAGAACATCCTATTCCATTTTCTAAAAGATAGTAAACCTACCTTGTTTCACCCAAAACGTGAACTTGTTACCCTAAGGAAGTTACAGTTGGGAAAAGTAGGAGAGGCAACAAATTGTAGGTTGGTTCTTTTTAAGGTGGTGGAATTGGAGTTTAGTAGAAATTGACACTTCAAGAGGTTGCAGAACACAGAGATAATGGGGGGTGATGTGATACAATGAGAGCCATCTGCACATAAGGAAATATTAGAGGATGTGTTGGTGCTACCACTCTTCACCAGAGTAGGATGGCTGGACTACTTTTTTTAAGTTAACAGAATATGATAACGAAATGGCAAAAGAATTTGCAGCTACATTGCAGTATGATGAGGCAACGGTCAGGGGATTGGTTGTAGATACTTCTGAGATGGCCATTGCCCAAGTCACAGGATTGCCGTGCACAGGGTCTAAATATCCAGCTCGTGTTGATGCAACTGCAGCAAGGGAAGAATTCTTTGAGCGAGGAGAGCACCTGGACTCAACAACACAAGGTACAAAGAGATTGTCCCTTCCATTCTTTTGGGGAAAATGTGCTTCATATATAATTAAATACTTTACCTGTGATGGCCAGCATAATTTGTTGTATACTGTGTATTTTAAGTTGCTTAATCATCTACGCCATGATAAGCTAGTCAATGTTCCCAATTTCTAGTATAATATGTTGAAAAGGATATCATCTGAATATCAAAAAAAGAAAATAGACACCACGTTGTCCCATCACTATTTAATAACCTTATTGATTAAGAGAAGCTTGAGAATTCAACACCCACAGGTTGATTGGGAGGCTTTTAAACAATCTATAGATATCACAACATTGTTGGAAGAACCTGAAGCAAAGGATGAACCCCAACATGAGCCTGAACCTAAGATTGAGCTTGAGCAAGAGGGACCATAGGAGGAAAATACTCCAGAGGATAGGCCAGTAGCAACAGAGGAACCCTCATCCTCTAACCCTAAAGTTGTGAGAGGCACTGATTCAACACTTGTTAAGAAAAAGAGAAACAAGAAAAGTGTTGAGATACATAAAAGCACTATGAAGGGAGAAGATGTAGGGGAAAAGAAGAAGAAGAGGAGTAAAAAGAAAAGGAAAAATGAAGTCAAGCAGGAGACTGCTACTCCCAGGCACTCAAGAAGGTTGAAAAGGCAAAGTGTGAAGGAAAGAATTGTTGAGGAATAGGGGTAGGAAAGAGTTGAAGGACAACAACACCATGATCCAATGCCAGTGAATACAGATTCAGATAAAGAAGGAAATGCCCCTGAAGATGTCCCTGTTGATGCTCATGAAAGTGTTAATGTGTCTGCTAAAAAGAGAAGGTATGTTTTCTCATCTTTTGATTCTGATTCAGAAGACATGTTTATTGCAAAGAAAATGGGAAAGTCGGTTCCTAGTAGTTCTACTAAGGAAATTTTTGATATAACCAGGGATGATAATGATGAAGGTCTGAATTTTGAAAAGGAAAAAGAATTGTTGGAAGATAGGAACATAAGAAAAGAACTTCAAGAAGATCTTGATAGGATAAAACAATTGGAAGAGCAGGTGAAAGGATATGAAGAGAAGGACAAAGAAAAGGAGAAAAGAATACAAGAGTTAGAGGAGAGAATTCAAACTTATGGCCATAGAACCAATTTGGATCTGTTAGCATAGATGGCTGTGAGTAAAACAAAAACTGAAGAAAATGAAGTATTGACTCCACAACCTCAGGTATCAAGGACTCCAATGTATCACACCACTTTGTCTTTGGGTTTTGAATTAATTAAACTCACTCACAAATCCAAACAAGAAAAGGAAAGCTAGGAGAAGGAAAAATAGAATCTCAATGCATCAATAGAAGATAAGAATTTGGTGATAAAAGGTTGGAGGATAAACTGATAGAGGTAATTGACAAAGCCATACAGATCATTGGGTGTAGACTCCACCCAGGGTATATGCATTGTTTCTGAAATAAAAATTTCTTAGTTTCCAGTTTAATAGGTTCATTAATAATCAACCTGCTTTACATTCAAGGCATATTTTTTACAACTATTTTAAAGAAGTCATCTTAGAGGAGCAAGATCAATTGTGTGAATATTTTTTGCACAACTACTTAATGGCAGAGGATACAAAATGGAATCCTTCAATTTATGTTGGGGATTTATAGGTTAGGGCACTGTCATCATATTTCAAGAATGAGAAGCTTAGAGGGGAGTTGATGGACAAATATGAGGAACAAGAGAAAATAGTGGCACTGCAGATCAGGAGGGAAGTAGTTAATCCTGATGTAATCCTTACTCAATGGTTAACACTCCTCTCACATAAAGGTCTAGGAAAAATAATTATGGATTTAAGACCACGAGATCACAAAAGGATACAATAGTTAGCAGGACCTATGCTTCAAAATTATCTAAGGTATGTGCAAGATAGATGGAATAGTTTGACTCCAGCACTGCAGAGGAAAGAGCCTCACTCTTTCCATAATTTTATGAACATATTTGAAAGGTTGTGCAAGTACATCTAGATTTTAGAACAAATAGGAGTGGGATGGCTGCCACTTACTTTTCATCCTCCTATTCTCCTCTATCCAGTACCACACTGGACAGGAGAAAAGAATGATGAATGTAGGAATGCAGAATCAGTCAGGATGGATAGGCTTGCATGTTACAATGGTTTTTATCTTAAGCAGGGAGAGGGAGTTAGAGAAATAATGGACCTTAGGTAGATTACTTTGCACTACAATCTTCTTCCCTAGATGTTTAGTTCAATGATTTTGCTTGAAGGCAAGCAAAAGGCTAGTTGGGGGGAGTGATGGGTTGAAATATTGACCTCTTTTTATGTTGTTTTTATATGCTTTTAGAACTTTTCTAACATCACCATCATTATATACTGTCTTTTTATATACTTTGCAAGACTTTGAATCTATGTTATTAATATGGAATATGGTGATGATATTATCAATTGAATGATTTAAATATGAGTATGCATGCACTATAGATGGAATTCTATGGTTTAATTATGAAGGTTATTTGTGTGCATATGTTTTGTGAATTAATCCCTGTGTAGCAAGAACGTGGCATTAAGGAAAAAAGTATTTGCAGCAAGGTGTAGGACAAGAGGATTAATAGAAGTTAAAGTTAAGATGCCAAAAGGGCAGGCAACTGGAGGATGAATGTGAACCATCATGGACTAGAATAAATGCAGAAGTAGACTTGTTTCAAACGCAACTTATGTGTGTTCTTCATACGAGCCATTGCATAAGAGTTCTTGTTTGAAAAGGACTCTCCTTCCTCTATTTAGTTAGATTAATAAATTGATCTTAAAACCTATTGTAATGTCAGAAAATGTCCCCTTGGGGGCTTTTCCCTCATAAGGTTTAGATCCTGGGCCTTTAGTGTGCATTTAGGACATATTACATCATATTTCAACATCCCAATGAGAAAACCCCTAAGTGTCTTAGCAAATAGGACCTAGGAGGACCACTTGAGATAATACCTATCCAAAATAGGGGGGAGGACTTGGGCACCCACGCCCTAGTCCTGCCCTATTTTGGGTCAGTCCCAATTTTTGGGTGTTGGCTTGTGACCGTTATTTGGGTCCTATGCCAGCACGGTAACTTTGAATTATGAAATTCTTGGCGGGAGTGTTTGTAGTTGCATATAAAAGCATGTTTAGGTATACATTTGTAAATTAGATTTCAACTAGATGATTACTAGCAAGCTATTGTGTTCTCAAGGTGATTCAAAGCTTTTATTGTGTTGCAAGAGCAAATTTGTGTTGTCTATGTGTTTGTATTTGCATATATGAGCAATCATCTCCTCATTGCATGAAGAGCTTCTTCCTCCCATGAGAACTTCACTACAAGGTGATATCATTTGTGTTTGTAAGCATTTATCATTTGGTTTTTGCCTCTACCTCCCAAGAGCATGCACTCTCTATCTGACAACGGTGTTCGGAAGACTTGAATGTCTCTCTGGGGCTTGACTAAGGCAAGCCTCTAAACACCACAACCCCTTCCCAAAGTTTTCATGATTGCAGGTTATAGGTGTCAGATCTAGAGAAAGTAAAGTTGCAAGAGGGTACAACAGAGTGTCAAAATTGTAGATCAGAGAAGAAAATAACTCCCTGGACTTGGGCATCTACTCATTAGTCCTTGAAGTTTCATGATGGGAAAACCTTCGGTGCAACAGGAACATGTTGCAGATCTTGTTTGCAGATCCTGACAAAAAGCAGGGTACTAGACTTGGGCACCCGCTCTTTAGTCCCCAACTTTTCCACCTCGAAACCCCAAAAATAGGTGCATAGTTATTTGTCATTTTACATCTTTCTGTAGCAACATTTTCTGATATTCATTTATTTGCTGTCGTATTTGCATAATTAGGGTTTTAAGGTATAACTGAGCATAAGAGAAGATAATTGGCAATCAAATCATAAAAATCCAAGTTTCCCTACATTCCCATAGTGACCTAGGGTATGATAGTACATTGCAACTAGACCCTAGGTCCTTGAATGAAAGGGTGAAAGGAGGATACACACACAAAACTACCAAAAACTCAACTATCCAAATTTCATCCTTTACATTTTGGTGAACCCATGTTATTGGACTTGTTTGCACTTTACTGAGTGTTTTTCTTTAGATTTATAGTGATTTCATTCATTCATATAGTCATTCATCTTATTGCATTGAAAAACTTACAAAAAAATTGAAAATTTGGAAAAATTGGAAAAAAAAATGGCATTCTATGGTTTGCATGTTGCATTAATTAATTTGAATTTCATCAAATTTCTGATTTTTGCATTAGATCTGAGTTAAATTTCATAAAATTAGAAAAATTCAATATCTTGCATTGCATTTTCATCATAAAATTGCTAGGGTTTTGTTGAAAATTGTGAAATTTGCATATAACCTAGTAATTCCAAAATATAGGGTTTGTAGGTAAAATCTTGTTTCAGATTTTTATACTAATTTTAGAGGCTCATTAAAATTTGTATTTGGCTGTATTCTTGCATTTTAGAACAAATTTGCATTTAGATTTCAAAAATTTGCATCTTTACATAGAAAAATTCAACAAAAACTAGCATTTTTATTGATTTTTCATTAGATTTGCACTTGCATTTTGCATGTTAGAGCATGAAAATCATTTTCAGATCTGAGAGAATATAATTTTAATCATATATCAGCTTTCAAAACATTCATATAGCATTTTACATCA
Source organism: Cunninghamia lanceolata (assembly GCA_027924645.1). Lineage (NCBI taxonomy): Eukaryota > Viridiplantae > Streptophyta > Pinopsida > Cupressales > Cupressaceae > Cunninghamia > Cunninghamia lanceolata. The sequence continues at coordinate 13,914,960 of BSBN01001567.1, read as the reverse complement.
AGATCTCAAACCTAGGGCTTAAAAACATGGATTTTCACTAGATTTGGCCTCATCGACTCTCTAAACTTGCACTATAGGCATGTTGTAAAAACTATTTTTGCACTAATTGACTGATATCAGGGGTATTATCTTCTTCCCCTCCTAAAACTCTTTACAACACCTTGTTATTGGCCTCTTGTATTGAAAATTTGGTGAAAATTACCTATTTTTGTTATTTTTGCCCTAGGGTTTGCCCTAGTTTGCACCCTAAGCGTGCTGTAAAAGATTTTATGCTTGTAGGTGACTTATATAACTAATATTATTTGTTTCACCTCCTTAAATCCTTTAAAACACCCATCTGGCTAGGTCTTGGAATTGAAAAATCATGAAAAATTGCTTTATTTTGCTATATTTTCACTGGGGTTTGACCTTGAGTGGCACTATAAGTGTGTTGCAACAGATATTTTGGCATTAGGTGCCTACTATTACTGATATAATTTTCTTTCAATCATCATTTTCCTCACAACACCCTTTGTCATGCTCTTTTACATAATTAAGATTTGGTGAAAAAATTGCATATTTTAGCATATTTTCACTAGGTTTTAACCTGTCGTCATCATAGATTTGCATGAGTCTAATAACTCACTGCCCTAAGAGAAATATACCTTTAATAAGAAGCATAAGACATATGGGATCTAGTGCTCTTGAATAAATTGGCACATTGAATAACTTCTTTACAAAAGGAGAGACTCAAATGTTACAAGATATTACACCCATTACAAGTACAATGGAAGAACAAACTTTTCATGATGTTGATGATACTATTGAGGTGACAGGATATGTATCTGATAAGAAAATAGAAAACTTGGATAAAGAGCTAGCCCAATTTCAATCATTTATGGAAAATGAAAGAATAGCTAAAGAAGTTGTTCCTACAATTCATAACATAAGAGAATTGATAAAAGAGGGACAAGATGGTGTTAATGCAATTTGTGGTCTAGCACATATTGTACAAACCAAAATTATACCAGTGACCAAATGTGTACAAGTGATAAATAACACTATATCACCATCACATACTCAAGTATCGGTACCTATACCAACTATGGGAATATCTACCTTTACATCAACGATCTTAACAACTGATGCGAACACTTGTAGTAACACTACCACTGGTATTGGAGTATCTAATGACACTAATTACAAAGCTATGGGATTTAATTATCAGAATTTGGTTCCTAAGGGGACCTCTTCTAGGAATAATTGCTCTCAACCTCCCATCATATATATTCATTTTCAACCACCTACCACCTACCATTACGTTCAACCACCATTGACCTATTCAAAGCCTCCACCTATCATATCTCAAGCTCAATCACCTCCTCACTTTGGTTCCAATTCTTCATAGCAAACTACATCTCCCAATGATGCCATCCTAAACCAACTTTTGTAGGGTATGACTACTTTACAACAAAAGGTAACAAATTTGACAATTTCTTCGCAACCTAATACACCAAGATATCATGCCCGTAATCCCTTTCCTATGCAATTTTGAGAACTCCTATGCTCGAGAGGTTTGAGACTCCTCACTTTGAAAAAGATGCTGGAAAAGGTGATCCTAATACTCATGTGGCAGCATTCACAACTATGTGTAGTGATTTCTATTTTGAAGAGGACTTGTTGGCAAAAATTTTCCTGCGATCTCTCAAAGATACCACTTTAGAATGGTTTTGCTCTTTGCCTCCGAATTCAATACACTCCTTTTCATAGTTGATTGATCAATTTTTACAATATTTTCAAGCAAACATTGGATCTCAAGTCTCTAATCGATTTAGTTCATTACAAGCAAGGTCTGAAAGAGAAGTTAACTAAGTTTATTAGTCGGTATCAAGCTCTATATACATAAATTCAATATCAGATGAAAGATGAGGATGTTCAGAAGGTGTTTATCACTAATCTACAACCTAACATCTATGATAAGATCCTCTTGATGAAGTATAACTCCTTTCAACTTTTATGCACCACCCTTCATGATTACCAACTTTCATCTAGTCAGTATGAAAACTAAAACTCATCGGCTCAAGTTAGTCAATCCATGGGTGGATCATCACAAAAAAAATTTAAGAGAAATAATAACAATAGGAGTTTCATCAAGATTAATGGACTGAATATGAACAAATTTTCTAATGTGTCTACTATCACAAATCCAAAGAAGACATCATATCAACCAAGAAAGTTTACTCTGATATCTAAGTCTTATCATTCTATCATGAATCAGGCTGTGAGTAATAACATCCTAAAGCTTCCCCTAATTAAGCCTGTCGATCTTAGTAAAGCACAAGGACCTTACTTTGATGCTAATGCCTTTTGTCATTTTTATTGAACACAAGGACATGACACTGAACAATGTATGCATCTTAAACATGAAATAAAAGACCTTATTGATTCGAATATCATATAGGTATCAGGTGTGAATGATAATGGAAATAAGTCAGTTGCTCCGCCAAATCAAAATTTACAAATCTTCACCAATACTTTTCCTAAACATACTGATACCAATATGTTGGAACAAGTACTATTAGAAATAGCTGATGATGATTATTTAGACTATGATAATATCGTGGGTATGATTGAAGTGGATAAAGAAAATTTGGATAACCCACCTCATCCATGAAGAAATGGAATTTATGCTGAGGTTCCTCCTCTGTTATCCTTATATGGATCGGGATTATCAGAACTACAAATGAAACAACCAATACAAACGAGTGAGAGAGTACAAGACGATTCTTGTTACTGCAATAGACGACATCAACAATGAAAACTTGCTAAAAATTGAAAATGAGTAAGACAACTATCAGTGGTTGGAAATAATAGTGGTTCACCCCCTCATAAGCAACAAAAGATCTCATTTAAACAAGGATTTAAGGAAAAAGCATCATATGATAATAAACAAGACTTTTGTAAGAACTAGTCTAACTTTGCACTAAACATGATTGTACCTCTCCAAGAGGTTCTCAAATTCAAAAATCTGATATGAAGATCCTATAGGTAAGTATTTGTAATCCTTTATCTCTCTTGTGATGTGTTTCCCCTGTGATGTGTTATGTGATGTTTAGGCCTCTTGGGATGACCCCTGATTCTCTTGTAAGGTTCGAGATACTAGGGGATTGCCTCTATTGTGACCTTCTTCTATTGTATCATCATTCTTTTATATTGTCTCTCTCTGATTTCATCATTGTGTGTTGTGTCTTACAAACATAGCGTTGTGGTTGGTGACTTGGGGGCACCCTCCTATGTGACTGTCCCTAAGACACTTGTTTCTCCTCTGTTATTTATTGTTTCCCTTCGTCTAGTGTTTCTATCTAGTGGACGGATGACAAAATTCATTTATACTTGTGTGGACCTAGCATCCCTTTAGCGAGAAATCAAAAATTGGACTTAGTTCCTAATATGACAATGGGGTTGTATATCTTATCCAATACTTGGCTAGTGGAAGCACTTATGCTTTCCGCATAGTGATTTCGATGATGTTTTTATCTCATTTACAAATCATAACAATACTAATGCTCTGCACACTTTATTGTCTTTGAATCTAGCCTTGGTTGTACTCAATTCGGAGATCTTCATGATATAGCCCCACGGTTATCCTTGAACTCCAAATTCATAGTATAACCTTGGCTCTTTGTGTGGTTAATCATATGCATTGATGTTGTTGTTTATCATGATTATGTAGACACTAACATGTTTCTTGCAGGGATGTGTTTGTGGGAACATTTGGCGATTGTAAAGTACATGTCACCTCTAGGGGGCATGGGCTTTGCAAAATTCTGTGTTCCCTTGTGTGTTTTCTTCCTACCTTAATGTGCTTGATATAGATGCATGATATCAACCACCTTAAGGTGGGGGCATATATAAGGTAAGATGTTTGTTGTAGATGTTAGCAATGTGCTTGTCCATAGGTGCAGTTTAAAGACTTGTGCCATGAGTACATCCTGCACTCTGAGTTTGTTTACAATCAATCAATCAATCAATCATTGAAACCCTCTGCGGAGGCAAGATATCACGTATATCCTTTTTATTTTAAGCCCTCTGCAAAGGTGGGGGTGGTGTCTTTCTCAGAGCAGATTACATCATCCTGTCATTTTCAAAAGTCCTCTACGGAGGCGGGGAGCGGTTCTATGACTAACTCAACCCTTAAGCATGTCTTCAGTGATTGTTGTGGTGAAGCCCAATCATCGGTATGTTCCTGTAATGTGCCTGAGATGGTGTTGAACCTAGAAATAGGAACACTCCATCGCTTGTTTGTCGTGTTTTCTCTGTGTCTTCAAAGTGTGTGTTTTGGCGTGCTTGCTTTGTTTGGCATGTTTGTTGCCCCATATGTAGTTTAAAGACTTGTGCGATGAGTACATCTTGAATTTTAGGAGGTTTTACGTGTCTTGCATGTGTGTTACCCCATATATGTAGTTTAAAGACCTGTGCGATGAGTACATCCTGCATTATGGGAGGTTTGTTTACTTTCCTATACTTGCATCTGCATTTCATATATATGAGAAAAAGAAAAGAAATGAAATCATTCCTATTTTCTATGCATTAATGTGTCTTCTATGCATTTGTTGTATTCACCATCTTTTGCGTGACTGTAACTGTCTTCTCCATGTTTTGCGTGCCTATCATTTTCTTCAATGTGTCTGGCGTGTCTTCTCTATGCTTGGTGTGTTTTCTGTGTTTGTTGACCATACTTTAATGTATGTATTGGCCTCGCGTTTACACATACATTAAAGTGGGCACTAAATGTAATGTCAGAAAATGTCCCCTTGGGGGCTTTTCCCTCATAAGGTTTAGATCCTGGGCCTTTAGTGTGCATTTAGGACATATTACATCATATTTCAACACCCAATGAGAAAACCCCTAAGTGTTTTGGCAAATAGGACCTAGGGGGACCACTTGAGATAATCCCTGCCCAAAATAAGGGGGGAGGACTTGGGCACCCACGCCCTAGTCCTGCCCTATTTTGGGTCAGTCCCAATTTTTGGGTGTTGGCTTGTGACCGTTATTTGGGTCCTATGCCAGCACGGTAACTTTGAATTATGAAATTCTTGGCGGGAGTGTTTGTAGTTGCATATAAAAGCATGTTTAGGTATACATTTGTAAACTAGATTTCAACTAGATGATTACTAGCAAGCTATTGTGTTCTCAAGGTGATTCAAAGCTTTTATTGTGTTGCAAGAGCAGATTTGTGTTGTCTATGTGTTTGTATTTGCATATATGAGCAATCATCTCCTCATTGCATGAAGAGCTTCTTCCTCCCATGAGAACTTCACTACAAGGTGATATCATTTGTGTTTGTAAGCATTTATCATTTGGTTTTTACCTCTACCTCCCAAGAGCATGCACTCTCTATCTGACAACGGTGTTCAGAAGACTTGAATGTCTCTCTGGGGCTTGACTAAGGCAAGCCTCTAAACGCCACAACCCCTTCCCAAAGTTTTCATGATTGCAGGTTATAGGTGTCAGATCTAGAGAAAGTAAAGTTGCAAGAGGGTACAACAGAGTGTCAAAATTGTAGATCAGAGAAGAAAATAACTCCCTGGACTTGGGCATCTACTCATTAGTCCTTGAAGTTTCATGATGGGAAAACCTTCGGTGCAACAGGAACATGTTGCAGATCTTGTTTGCAGATCCTGACAAAAAGTAGGGTACTAGACTTGGGCACCCGCTCTTTAGTCCCCAACTTTTCTGCCTCTAAAACCTGAAAACAGGTGCAGAGTTAGTTGTCATTTTACATCTTTCTGTAGCAGCATTTTCTGATATTCGTCTGTTTGCTATTGTATTTGCATAATTAGGGTTTTAAGGTATAATTGAGCATAAGAGAAGATAATTGGCAATCAAATCATAAAAATCCAAGTTTCCCTACATTCCCATAGTGACCTAGGGTATGATAGTACATTGCAACTCAACCCTATGTCCTTGAATGAAAGGGTGAAAGGAGGATACACACACAAAACTACCAAAAACTCAACTATCCAAATTTTACTCTTTACACTTGTATCCTAGTATCTAGGAATGGATTGATGATTGAAGTTAGTTGGTAATTGCATAAAACTCTCTCGTTTCTGTATAAGTTCGGAGGGATGAGTTCGATGTCAAGTTAGTTACCTTATTTTCTAGTTACTCATTTGTTGCTCTTTTTTTCTATATTGGAAGATCCAGACATGTTTTAAAGAATGCCATTATTGAATACAATCTGAAAGAGATTTTGTTTATGATATGAAATGAATGGAACTATGTGTTATGAGGATGCATGAGAATCTGAATTAGATTTGATTTCCAGTTAAGTGAGTCAGTCCCCTAAGCTGGGCACTCAAGGTACCGATCTTCACTTCATTTATTTTCTCGTTCCTAATTTATGCATTCTTGTTAAATCTATTTTCCATTAGCATTTAAATACGATTACGAGTCAATTAGAATACTTTGATTATTAAATTATGGTAGTATGGTTCATGAACAAATGCATGTTTTGTCTACTTTAAGTCCTCCAAAGGTTAGCATTAGTTCTCTTATCATTTCAAATGTTTTGGGTTAGTTCTGTAATTTCCTGTTGTTATCATTTCAAATGTTTTGGGTTAATTCTGTAATTTCCTGTTGTTAGTAGTTATCTACAGCTTATGCTAAAGGTACCTGTAGCCACTAGAGTCTGTAACTATTTTTACTATTTTTTGCATTTCTGTGAATTCCATAAAAGTAAGTAGGTTTAGATAAGATAGTTTAGAAAGAATTTGAGCCCTGAAGGCACATACAGTGCAGTACCATCATAAGATTATGCTCCTTGGTTGATAATTTAATGTAGGAGTATAATGATAGATGGACTGTTCAGATAGGTTTTCCCCTGAATTATGTTAAGTCTACAATGCATTAGTTTTCCTCTACAATTAGTCTTGAGCTTTGTGAGTTTTGAAGGATTATTGAGAAGTAGATGCATGGTTTTATGGATTTCTATTGTTCTCATTGTTTTGGTCTTGAGCTATGTAACTAGTTCTGAGGACTTGTTTGGAGAGGTATAGGAAATGGTTTGTGGTTTTAGGCATATTCTCTTTGTTGTGGGAATGTTTGGCTAGTTTGATGTACTTTCAGTGAGAGTTTTACATCTATTGCTGCCATGTTTTCATCATAATTTGAATGGTAGATGTTGATATCCTTTCAATTTGAAAGTGTTGAAGGAGATCTTACTTTGCACAGTTTGACACATGTTAGTGTGGTATAAAGACATGGTTTGATTTATAGGTTCTCCCTTTCGTGGTATATTGTCTTCTTCTTGAAGGTTCTTATGTTTATTGAGTTAAGGTTTTGAATGGGGTCAAGTGTTGTTGTTTGTACTTCATTGTTTTTAAACAATTTGGTACCTCCTTAATCTCTTTATTCATTGATTTAGAGGACTTGGGAGAGTCATTTGGAAATTAGTGATGAGAGATGATTTATGCATATCAATTTGTGTTTTGACACTATATGGTAGAGGAGTTAGCCATGTCCTCTATAAGAACTACTATAGAAGGATTTGTTAATGCTTTGATCTTGTTTTTAGATTTGACATTACCATGTAGTGGGAGTTCCTGGATATGTATGTTCTTCATTGTCATGATATCCTCTTGGTTGTCTCAGTTTGCAGGTTGTTGATGTGATGACGAGTTTGCATGTTTCACTATTGGGATCTATGAGTTGTGTAGTTTAGTAGGTTGTCTTTACCGATTAGTTGCATTGAAGACTTGGATGTGGACCATCAATATTCACAGATCCATTCAGTATTAATATAAACTTTGTTAGATTGGCCTTGTCTTTGGTCATTTGTGCATTGGTATGTTGCATTGAGATGGGAGGATGGATGATTAGCATGGTGGATATATAGAGACTTGATTGCAGTTTTGGGTTGATATGTTGATGGCATAAAGTTCTACCTATGTTGGTTTTGTTTACCCTAGTTTTGAGGTATGGATAGTTTGGATGAGCTAGCAACTTGTTGTGGTTCCTATTCTAATTGGTATGAGTGTGGTAGTCACTTAGAGTTATTTGTTATCATTTGAATTTGATGCTTGAGTTCATGTAGAAATTGGTGCAGGTGTCAGTGATAGTTGATATGTTTCACCTTGGCATGTTCCTTAGCTTATCATGGGTGACATGATGTGAGGAGTCCTTATTTGAGATGGTGGTTATCATGGTTTCTTTTGTAGGTATCTTGTTATATCACAAAAGCATTTTGAAGAATCAATGGTATATTGTTGGCTAAGGGATGTTTTTCCTTGTTAAATAATTTTATTACTTCATAGATGTAATTGCAATGTATAATGTCAAGTGGGAGACTGTTGGGATAAGTTGTCATTAACTTTGCAATCCTAACCATTTTCATGTGTCTCCAAAGTTCTTGGAAAGTGTTCTTGAACACATAGACACTTGAGAGATAAATTATTTATTGATTATTTCACTTGGACATGTAGTTACATTATATGTGGTGGGACCCAAAATGGGCTCCCACTTTGGAAGTGGAGCCCATGGAGACTTGGAGTTGACTTCTTGAAGTCCATGTTGACATGGAGATAGCTCCTAAGAGGTGGGACCCATCAAGGGCACCCACTTTGGAGGAGAATTCAATTTGGACTTGCAGTTAGATTTTTGTTTGCATGAGTGGATAATGTTTCATATACTTTTCATGAGACTTATGTGGGAGTTAACATTGGAGTTAGAAATGCATGATACTTGCATGTTACTTGCATGAGCTTGTATGAGATTGCATGGAATTGCATGTTGTTGCATGTTACTTGCATGGACTTGCATGTTGTTGCATGTCACTTATATGAGCTTGCATGGACTTGCATGTTGTTGCATGTTACATGCATGGACTTGCATGTCACTTGTATGAGCTTGCATGGACTTTCATGTTGTTGCATTTCAGTTGCATGTACTTGCATGTCAATTGCATGTACTTATATGATGATGCATGTGTCTTGCATGTCACTCTAACTCAAGATTAAATTTGCATGACTCTTGCATGATGTTACAGGTTGTTACATGACTCTTGCATGATACAAACAAGTTGTTACAGATCCATATTGGGGATGCCAAGTAATGCATGTTGTTTGCATGATATTGGTGTGAGTTGGAGTACTTCAGTTGATTGAATTAAAGATTGGGACTTCGTGGGTGCCCATCTTGAGACTTTTAGTTCTACCTTCTTGTTGTCACATAACACTTTAGTTGACTAAAGTTGACTAAATTTGATTGGGACTTCTTGGGTGCCCATGTTTGAGACTTGCAATTCAATGTTGGTTTCTACTATCCAGCATTGGAGTTCACTATATTGGGTGCTTGCTTTTTGATGATGATTCTTCTCATGTTATTGGATACAATTGATTGTATTTTGAGATCCATGGCTTCTATATAATGATGCCTTTGGTTGGTAGCAATTAATGACAAGTTTTTGAAGTTGAAGGAGTAACGAAGTGCTACCAAAATTTAGAGATAATTTTAGTGTTAATGTAAACTTGATTACAAGAATTAATACAAGAATAAATATATCTTTGGGTGTGGAGTTTTTTCCTGCAAGGGTTTCTCCATGTAAATTATGTGTCAACTTCCTTGATTAAATTATTCATACCTTATTCATTTAATTGGCTAAACACTAATACATATAAATTGAATAATCTTGAAAGTAATTTTAAGATTTGAAACACCACACATGATTAATTTTTATATTTGAAAACATTTAAAAGCAACATAGCTGCAATTTTACCTTGTTCACACTTATTTTTTCTCAATATTTAGCACCAAAATAATGCACAAGTACACCACCACTGTTTCTATTTTGCAAGACTTAGACTTAAGAAACATGGTGTTGCCACTGACAGCAAGGTTAACTATGATAAAATGTATAGGTTTCTCACAGAGAATTGGGGAAAGTTATCCCCTTAGTTTGTATCCCCTTAGTTTCTTTTATGATTAATTTTTATATTTGAAAACATTTAAAAGCAACATAGCTACAATTTTACCTTGTTCACACTTATTTTTTCTCAATATTTAGCACCAAAATAATGCACAAGTACACCACCACTGTTTCTATTTTGCAAGACTTAGACTTAAGAAACATGGTGTTGCCACTGACAGCAAGGTTAACTATGATAAAATGTATAGGTTTCTCACAGAGAATTGGGGAAAGTTATCCCCTTAGTTTTTTCCTACAAGGGTTTCTCCATGTAAATTATGTGTCAACTTCCTTGATTAAATTATTCATACCTTATTCATTTAATTGGCTAAACACTAATACATATAAATTGAATAATCTTGAAAGTAATTTTAAGATTTGAAACACCACACATGATTAATTTTTATATTTGAAAACATTTAAAGGCAACATAGCTGCAATTTTACCTTGTTCACACTTATTTTTTCTCAATATTTAGCACCAAAATAATGCACAAGTACACCACCACTGTTTCTATTTTGCAAGACTTAGACTTAAGAAACATGGTGTTGCCACTGACAGCAAGGTTAACTATGATAAAATGTATAGGTTTGTCACAGAGAATTGGGGAAAGTTATCCCCTTAGTTTCTTTTATGATCTGGTTTTTTGTTTACGTATGTTGTTTTTGATTAAGGACTTTGTTATGTTTATGGACTATTATTATGTTGGTTAAGCATTATTTATGGCTAGTGTGGGCCTATTTTGTATAGGTCTCAGGACCCTTGTTTCCTACTTAATAAAAAACAAGTGATATTTTTTTCAACTACTAGGGAATTCATAATAAATTTTTTATCAAACCTTTAACATACATTTTAAAAGGACACTTCTCACTAGACGTACTAATGTGGTGAGTTACATGATGAGGCATACCTCCAAACCTTAGTTGTATGTAGATAAGATTCCATATTAGATTTCTAAAAAATTGGAGGTCCTATGATATTCCATGTACTTGTTACATGGTTGCAAAGTTAGCTACTATAGACATTTTAAAATAGATATTTCTAATTTAGAAATTAGGATTTCAAATAGACATTTTAGGGTTTGTAATCTAGAAATTTTGGTTTCAAATAGACATTTTAGGGTTTCAGATTTACAACTTAATATTTCACATCCACATTTTAGGGTTTCAAATAAACATTTAAGGGTTTCAAAATAGATGTTAGGGTTTCAAATAGATGTTTAGGGTTTCAAATAGATGTTTTAGGGTTTCAAATAAACATTTTAGGGTTTCAAAATTCACATATTAGGGTTTCAAATTGATGTTTTAGGGTTTCAAAATTCATGTATTAGGGTTTTAAAATGATGTTTTAGGGTTTCAATTTGACATTTTAGGGTTTTAGTTTGATGTTTAAGGTTTCAATTTGATGTTTTACAGTTTTAAATTAATGTTTTAGGGTTTAATCTAGCCAAATTTTGGCTATAAAACATTGAAAATATAGTGCATTTACCATATTACAATTTTTCTACAATTGTAAATGAAGTTAAAATATGAAATTTTCACCAACTGGTAGAAGAGAAATACCTAGTAAAAATGGAAAACTGATAATGTATATTTCACCTATTGACATCGACAGTGCCGTAGACACCTTTGTGTGAAGCCATGTTGTGATTCAATGGAGAATCAAGTTCATTTCCCTGCATAAAGCCATCCTCAAGATTGTCCGGGTTAAATGACATTCTTCACTATTGCTTGTGGCCTATCAAGGGAGAAATGATAGGCAAAAATGACTTTTTCGCCTCGTATTTTGTTTTTTTTTTTAAATAAAATATTATCTTCATTCATTCGAAGGTATTATTTTATTGATTCACAATCAATACAATAATACTTTCAAACAAAGATAATCTTCGAACAAAGGAAAACCTTTGTTTGAATGTGATTTTTATGAAATATTCAAACAAAGGTTCCTTCATTTGAAGAAATATTTTTTAACAAAGATATCTTGCAAATTTTTCCCCCGTTCGAGTTCAAAATTCTAATGTCTCAAGTTTGGGACTTGCTATTGTGGGTTTACCTTAAATCTAGTCATAATAGAGCACATGCCATCAACAGACATAGTATCTTCGCAATGTAACATATATGCAAAGAGTTGACATGGCTCCAAATGACGTCCTATTATAATATGATTCAATGATATCAAATATTATAATAATTTTATAGTATGACATCCTTTGTAATTGGGACACATCAGGTTGGGATACCAAACCGTATCATACATGGTTCTTTAATATATAATTTTCAAACATAGGGGACTCATGTTTGAGAACTCATTTACTGATCTTATGCTTATGCTTCGACTTATGAGACTAAACTTCATATCATGTCATTGTCCTATAACTATTACTAGCAACACTATTCCATTAGATCATCATAGTATTAATAATCATATTTTGAATCTTCTATTTTCATTTACCCTATGGTGCAATCCATATTCTTATAATAGTCTAGTTCACAAACTAGATAATATTTACACTTTCTATTTATACTAAATCTAACCTTAATGGTATTGATCATCATTAAGTGATTTCATATAATGGCAATATGTTTACAAATCAACCAATTACATTGTGGTTAACAAAACCTTACCACTATCCATTAGATTCCACCTAAATATTTATAAGTCTGCATAATTCCAAAAATGAATATCAAGTTTAACCTTGACATCATCGTCAAACACAATCTAAGAGACATTTATCAATAGGAACATTGTAGAAAAATCAATGTCAAAGTTATCCCATTCAAACCATTTTAATGAATTGTAAATGATCCGAATTTCAATGATATGTTTACATATACAACTCTATCTCATATCCCTTGGGCGAAAAGTTATGCAGGATAATAAGAATGTAATACTATCATACACTCAAATTATCACACTATACTTAGATAATGATATCATGTTCCCTATCCATATGCATGATTACACAAATACATCCTTGTCTTAAGTTATAGTAGTATTGATTTTACATATAACATTGATAACCAGTCTTCAAGAGGACAAAGATAACTTTTTCCATAGAAACTCAGTATACTCTACCCTGGTCATCAAGGCTATATATGGGCTGGAATTTTGTTGTGCAAGTATCTTAGGCTTAAATATTTGTATTAGAACAAATTGTTCCAGTCTCTAAAATTAACATAAACATTTGTTGCCGCAACATACATTTAAATGGTTACTATCTTAGCTTAACACCAACATTTGAGGCTACCAAGGGGGAGTATCTATATACTTATTTTAAATTAAGTAAGAATAACAACAGTGAAGTAGGTCTAGATGTTTCATTCCCTATTAGAATATTAGTAGACAATTTGTATTTCCAAAGTCATGGAATTCCACATTGACAAAACATATCATGCATAATTTATGACCACCTTCCTAGACCATACTAACAACTTTTTTTAACACCACTACATCAAAACACCACGTCGAACTCAATTTAAAAGGAGAAAAGAGTCATTGTCCTATCTTTGATTCTTTTCTTCTTTAGATCTCGTGGGAAGAATCATAAATTAGACGTTGGCCCAATGAAACCAAAATTTGGCAATGTTTATCTTAACTATGTTCAAGCATGCACAGAGCATAAAAACTTTTTGACAAAATGCCTCATAGAAATGTGGTTAGATTGCTTAACATAGCTAAAGGAATTTTAAGTCATACTTGGCATCAAACCAACAACTACTAAGTCAAGGTGGGATTAAATTTGCTTGGTTTGTGTGTTGTTACCAATGAAGGATTGTAACTTCACTTGCCTTCCACATGCACAGAGAAATACTCTCATACACAAAGTTATCCAAAGCTACAACCTTGTTCCCTTCTTTATCCATGCATATCTCTAGAATAACAACTTCCCTTCATAGTTAATGTATACTTTGACAACTACATCACCCAGCCCTATAGTATTTCCTCTTGTCTTCACCAAATCCCTTTAGTCCTTGTGTGTATTTACAAGACTAAACACCCTTTCACAAGCCCCCACTTCTTGCTCCCACACATAACCCCTTTAACAATCGAGGAAGCCCTCTTCTAAACTATTGATTTTCCAACCAAAGAAGGTAGGGAAGACATCATAGAGGAGAGACCCATTTTCTCCTCTTTGACTGCTTGTAAACTCCTCTCATCGATATCAATGTATTCCCCTAAGTCTGAAATTGATCTCCCTTAAAGAATGCCAACAGGGATCCATAATCCCCCCACCAAATGTCTTTGGTGTCATTTTAAGTGTTGATGGATGTCCATACCATGTTCCTAGCTTCCCACTTGATGCACCATACTATTGGTATGTGAAGTTAGTTTATTATATTCTAGTAGTGATGAGCAATCAACAATGAGTGACATAGTAGTCTACTTGACATACCCACCAAGTGGGGTCGAAGGCCTAAAAGTTCAACTGAAGATTTAAGGGCAGAGGGTTACAGGGGGCTACATGTAGTCCCCTACCTAAAGGCCTTGCCAGAAATGTTTCTGGCTAGAAAGTGCATGCAGAAGTGCCACTCGCATGATTTATGCATGTAAATCCATCTTCAGATGGTGCATGATTAATTGCATGTTATTTCATGGTTTTTTAAGTTAATTGAGTTTGAATGCAAATGCATTGTGAAATTCTGTAACAATGAATTATTTATAAGAATAAAATTATTGAGTGATTTTTGCCCACACTTTCTTGGTACATAACTAGGTTTTCCACATAAATATGTGTTGTCTATTTTGTTCATTTTATTACTATTTCACTATTTATTTCAATTGTGCACTACTTATTTTTCTATGTTGGTATTAGAGCTCACGATTTGGTGTAGAAATTGTTTTGTGGGTTTTTATCTTTGTGAAAAGCAATAACACGGAGCATGGTTACCATATCTGAGGTTCAAAATTTGATGGTTCCAATTTATTTTTGTGGAAACTGTACGCTCAAAATCGTGACTCTGGTTGCTTGGGGCTGTCGGGTCAGATTTTGGGACGCACATGGACCCTTCCCTCCTTGTCATGGGATGATCTGCGATGTCACTCTTGCTCTCGTGGAAATAGCCAATTGAGAGGAGGTGAGACACAGTGGGGGTCTGGCTAGTTGGAGAGCTGGACTTCGCAGAGAGGGGTTGCCAAGTTCTGTAATCTTTGTTGTTGTGTGCTAAGTTGAATGTTTTGTTTGATGGCAGTTGTTGTAGAGATAATCCTATGACCCGAAGGGTCACTAGTTTCACTTCTCATGTTGGGGTTTCTTCTATTCCTGTGAGGACTGCCCTTTTTACTACTGTTGTTATGACTATTTACAGTACTGTTATTGTTACTTTCATATTTGTGGGATAGCAGTTCCCGAAATTTGTCAGACTATTTAACTTTATTATGTTTTCGGAAAAACTAATTGGGTGATGTTTGGATAAGTTACTTTTCAGAAAAATGAATTAGGGATGATGGAAAATTGTAATATGATTTTTAATTATGTTAAATTGTACTAAGGCATGAGAATGCATGTGTTATTTAAGTTGCTTCGGCTATGATGAATTTATGTGGTTACTGATCTTGTAATTGAGTGTGCAGGGACTACTAATCAAACCACAGATTTCGGAGATCATTCCACACCTTGTTAATTGTTATTCCCTGTTAAGCCGATCTGGTTCCACGAGGAACCAAGATCTCTTTGTGTTTGATGTCATGATGTAATGTGGTCTTTCGTATGGTCGAGTGGGTTAGGTTACCCTCATGTAACATTATTTTTATAAGTAAGTGTTGTAAAGAGATTGAATTTGAAATTTCTATTTTTATTTAAATTATGAGGCCCTTTTTCTTGTGCTTTACCTTGACCTGGGGTGTCTTGTATGGGTTAAAATTGACCCTGGGTTCTACCCCATGGGTCCAGGGGCCCATTTGGCATGGGTAACCCTTGAGTAACCTCCATCTAGTCAACTTAACCTTCCCCTGAAGTTAAGTGGCGAAAATTGGAGGTAGGAGGGGACATGATGGGTTGTACCAACACTCAACCCATCCCCTCTACTTTTCCCTAGATAAGAGATGCCATCCATTAGTGAAAGTTGCCTCTTCTTTAGTAAGATTCCCCCATGTACTATGGGGACACCCATGTGAAGAAAGGAGAAAGAGGCATGGGTCACCTGTCTTGTTCCCATTTAACTCTTTTTTTTATTTCTCCCATGAGAAAGTGGAGTCACATGAGAGGAATAAGGAGTACCCTTGGGAATGGAGAGTGACATAAGCCACCTGGACAGAATAGTGATTTTTGGGAAGGGTGAGGAGGTGACAAGTGTCACTTCCCCATTTCTCAAAATTAGAAAGAAAGAGAATTTTGGGTTATTTATTTTGAAATTTTGGGATGAGAGGGAGTTAGTTGAATTTTGGGGAAAATCTTTCATTTTGGCCTTACCATAAATAGAGAAGTTAGTTTGGAAGATAGAGAAGGGAGAGGGAGTTGGTGGCTAAGGTTGGAAGTGAACTCTGAGGACTCTGCAACAACTTCATTCCAGGAGGGCTTTGCAAGGTTGGTCTGAATTTTACCTTTGTTTTGGTAGGACTGAAATGTGTATGAAATGTGTGTGAAGTATGTGTTTAAATTTGTTTTCTGTGGGGTTCTTGTCGGGTTGTTTGACAGAGCGTCTCCCACTTGGGAGAAATGCTCATCAAGTTTGGGGTAGGGGAGGAGAGATCCTCCTCGGGTGCATACCTGTTTCCATCTTTTGGGATGTTGAAAGCCTTGAGGGCATGTATCTGTGACTGTATTTTTGACTTGAGAGTCATATACAGATTTCTTACAAATTGTGATCACACTTGGTTGAGACCAAGAGAAATTGATATGAGTTCATTTATCTGTCAGGGTGACACTCTGGAGTCAAGTGTGTCCACTCTCCTGCCCCTTATGAAACTCACTGTAGTTGAGTTTCCGTATTGTGTAAAATAACCACGGGTGTATGTGTGCTTTGGGATTGTTGTTGTTTCTGTTGTGAAGTGGAGTGTTTGAGTACCCAGGTGTGAGTATGGTCTCCCTAGCTCGGGGGTGACCCTCTTGCGGGTCTACGGTAGGGAGGAGAGCTAGACGAGTGGTATTTTTCTTCTTTGTTTGTCTTTGATACGCAGGTTTTTTTCTCTGGGAGCTTCTGGTTGGCTATTTATGAAGAAACAGATCATCTTCTTGTCATGAGAATTAGGCCTGGTTCATTTCATAGAGATGAAGAGAGAACACCTCTCTTGTTATTGTTGTAAATTAATGATATTCTGGGAGTGAAGAAAATCACCTCCCTGATCTTGTTATTATTGGATTTTATTGGTTGTCATAAGTTTTCAGTTGTATACTGTTTGGGAGGAGAAAGTTCATATCTGGGAAGTTGGTGTTCATGATTGAGAAGCTGTAATATGAATGTGCTTAAATTTTTAAGTTGATGTTTGCAACCTTTGTTCAATAGCAATTTTTGTGTTTCAAGTATTACTGAAAAGAATAAGTTCGTTTTTGCAATCTAATCTGAGTTGTTTACATTTGAAAGTTTGGAATTGCTTAACTAGTTGAAATGCTAATTTTCTTTTCAATATTAAAATGGAAAAGACAGTTTTAAATATTTGAGTTATTCTCCATATTAATGGATTCTGTTAATTTAGAAGGATTAGAGGAAATCTAGCATGTAAATATATAATCTGTTGCAAAGTTACGAAGTCTTAAATGTTTATGAAAATGAAAAAAAAATTATACTTAAAATAAGGGGATAGCTAGTTACCATTTCTATCAATTAAGTGAAATTGGGATATATATATATATATATAACTAATTGTTATGACAATTTCTTTATAACAGGTTGATTTGGAGAAAATGCATAAAGTAGTGAAATTGAGAAATTTAGGAATTAGTTAAGCACATATATGAATATTTTTATATATAAATAAATTTTAAATATATATCTATATATATAGATATATATATATATATATTTCATATTTTGAGTAATTATCATTTTCCAGAATAATAGAGAAATTGGAAATAAATTATTATTTCTATGAAATGGACTGATAAATATCAATATAAAAATAGATATATATATATATATATATATATATATATATATATAGATCTATAATTATATACTCATTGATAAATAGATATATATATATATATATACATAAGAATATATATATATATATATATAAATATATATTTTAATGTTGTGAGAAATCAACTAATAGTACATGAGAATGGCGGACCAAATGTAAGCCGCGGATAAAAAAAAACACAGTTGAATTTATATTGGGCGGTGGGGAGTAAACCCCACCGCAGGTTTGTTATTACATTTGGAGGTGTGGAGTGGGGCGGAGCCCCACCCACACCCCACGTCGTGGGAATGTGGGTGGGGCTCCGCCCCACTCCACATCTCCCCCCCCATCCCTTATGCCTCCCGCGGCCTGCGTCTTGCCCGCCGCTCTGCGGCCACCGCAGGTCTTGCCCGCCGCTCTGCGGCCACCGCAGGTCTTGCCCGCCGCTCTGCGGCCACCGCAGGTCTTGCCCGCCGCTCTGCGGCCACCACCGGCCCTGCTCCTCTGTCACGCCGCCCATGGCCGCCGTCTGCTGTGAATCTAAAGCAATAAAAAATGTTAGGGCTTGGGCCCTAACATATGAGTGGTGTATTTGTAATATAAATACAGTTTTTTTTTATATAGCTTTATATATATAGGCATATATATATACTATATATGTCTATGTATATAGCTATATATATAATGTAATAATGATTATATATCTATATATATATATATATAGAGAGAGAGAGAGAGAGAGAGAGAGATATAAGTTGTGGTAAACCAATTCGTCCATTACATAGACATTAAAATAAATATATTATATATATATATAGGTATGTGTATATATATATATATATATATATATATATATATATATATATATATATATATATATATATATATATATATATATATATATATATATATATATATATATATATATATATATATATAATATACATAGGAGTAAATCTATGAACCAATTTATTGGGCCCCCATCTAAAATCGTTATAAACTATGTCTCATGGATATAGAGAAAAAAAAAATATAACAATTATAATCTCACAGGAGATGTTATTTAGTGTTGAACACAACAACCAAAGAAGATATATTACCATGAACAGAGTTTTATAAAGTGGTGAACCACCTACATCTATTGACAACGTCATACGAGTTACAATCAGTGTATGAATCGTAATTAAGAGTAATAGTAACAACAGTAATTCTAAACAAGAGAAAATAAAATTATAATGTAAAGAGAGTTTAGGAATATTCAGTGATACTCTGGAAAGAGTTTCTCGGAAGTTTCAACTGTTAACGAACTAATAATCACCCAGAAAATGAAGAGGAAAATTACACAACTCCTTACTCAAAAGAACACTGGAAATAAACTTAAGAAGCCACCACTGACAATCCTTGTGGCCATATTAATCTCAACTGTAGCAAACGATCTCATATGTAAACCTGTAAGAGGTTCTGAAGAAGGAAAAACTAACATTGGGAAAACACAGAGGAGAAAATGCGCGACATTTCTTACACGGGATAAGAGAACTAAGTTGACGGACCCTTCTGTCAATTGTGCTTAGGAACAAGTTGACTAAGTATTTACGAAGAGGAGGAACCTAGATCGGGGAAGATTAGGAGACCGAGTCCAGCGAAATAGTAAACCAGCCTTTGTGACCTAGATCATCCTGAAATTAGGTTCAATATCAACAATAGCTGCAGTAATAACCCTGATTGACGTAAATCATGAAGAAAGGTCAGGATGCACATAAAGAAAGCATAGAAAATGAAAGAGAGAGAGAGACCGAAATATAAACACTCTAAATGAACAAAGAAATAGTTAAGGTAAGGGCGATAAAGATATAATCAGAATTAAGAACTTGTGAAAAGGGAAGAGAGGGCAACCAAACCGCCTTGTTGAAAATGCTAAGTCATAGGAGGGGTATGTTTCAGGAAACAAGAGAGGAGACAGACAACTGTGCCTGGCTGAAAAATGACTAAATAGGGAGATCACTAGCCGGTTTAGTCGGAACAAGGCGTCGTGGGGAGTGGTTCTTCTATCAGCGAACCACGTGCGTAAATGAGTGCAGCGTAATTCCCACTAACGCCGTAAGGCATTCTGCTACCGAACATTGCCGAGGGTTCAATTTAAGAACTTTGGTAATCTCACTCTTGCAATGACGTTAGCAGCGTTGTATAGACCCTCTTGTTGATCTATATGCTTCTGGTTGCACGCCATTGTACTTGTATTCCGCCGAAGAGTATAGTGTTTCGCCATGAGAGAACACCGTTGAGCATGCGTACGCATGCGAAAGGGGTTTTTAGGACAGTGTGAGAAAAGTTTTTCATATCTCGTGTCATAACCACATGACAGATGTGGCTATGACACGTGCGATGTGTGTTGTGACCACAAGGAAAATGTGGGCATGACATTTGGTATCAGAGCCCAGTTTGTAAACACTGGGCGTATTTGGGCACGTTATTATTCCGCAACTTTGGCTAATTAGTTTCTACCTTGTTTTGTAGGATGCCTCCCCGACGTGTTCGACGAACGCGATCACGCCACACAGCGTCAGTCGAGGTGCACAGCGATTCCTCAGCCGAGGGACTGGCACCCGCAGATTCAGCAGCACCACCTGCACCACCTGTACCACAAGCACCACTAGTACCACAGGCGACACCAATATCGGATATAGGTCCACAGATCTTACAGGCACTACAGACTATGTTAGACAGGTTACCACCAGTGATTCCTGAGCCACGTATAGAGCCTCGTGTTGATCCGCGAGAGGAGCCACGTGCCGAGTCACGTATTGAGCCACGTATGGAGCCCCGCGTTGATCCACTAGAGGTGATACGTGTGGAGCCCTTCGTTGAGATTCCTGACACAACAGTAGAGGAGGTAGGGTCGGCCTCCCGAGCACGGAGCAGGAGTCCTCCGAGACTTTTGAGACAAGAACAGGTTCAGCAGGGAGTATATGAGGATGGTGTGGAAGAGCCACTAGGGAGACTTAGAGACAGAGGGGACCCTATCAGAGATCTACTGAGGCTCAACCCACCCACCTTCGCAGGAGCTACAGAGGGAGCTGTGGCCGAGGCTTGGCTAATTAGCTTAGACAGGTGTTTCGCATTGCGACCGTATGAGAGCAACACGAAAGCACGAGTGGCAGTTCATCTTCTTAGGGATGCAGCAGCCACCTGGTGGCGCACAGAGGAGTGCAAGCACCGACTCTCCGTGGATACACTCACATGGGACACCTTCATTGAGCGCTTCAATGCGCGGTATTTGTCCGAACATTATAGACAGCGCAGAATCGATGAGTTTCATGATCTACAGCAGAGGGGACTCACCATTACTCAGTATGAGAGCCGATTTATAGAGCTTTCTCGTTACGCGGAATACCTCCATGACGAGAAAATCTTAATACACAAATTCATCAGGGGGCTAAATCACGGGATAGCAGGACCAGTTCGTATGGCAAATCCCCAAACCATGAGTGAGGCTGTTGAAAAGGCCCTTATATCAGAGGAAATTCAGGGACGAGGACAGAATTCACGCCCACAGTACCAGGAACGAAATCCCCAACAACAGCAAAATTTCTGAAGGCCTCAAAACACAACACAGAGAGGAGGATATAATGCTTCATCATTACCTCCTAGGCCTCCACAGCAACAGCAACATCAGCAAAAATCCAAATTTCAACAGAGGGGACAGGGAGGACAGAACCGTGGATGGCAGCAGCAGGGACCACGCAGGGATCAGAGACAGCAGGGTTCATCGGCAGGACCCGCAAGGTCCCAGCAGTCTTACAGAGGCTCACAGGGATCCACCGGACGGACCGGGCAACAACAGTCGGGCAGAACACAGTCAGGACAGTTACAGGTTAGAGGACCATGTTATGTATGTGGTGGGGCAGGGCATCTGGCTAGAGAGTGTCCGCAGGGATTTACTGCAGGGGGTCAGCCCCGATCAGGAGGGTCTGAGCAGACCGTAGGTGACGTGGGCAGATCTCACCACATGTTTGCAGCGATTGATAACCGCCAGGCTGATTTCCAGGCTTCTGTCATCGAGGCAGCAGGTACGATTAGAGACTTTCCCATCTCGATCCTTTTTGACTCAGGAGCTACTGACTCCTTTTTGTCTACATCGTTAGTGGAGCGTTGCAGGCTGGTGGCTTCTAGGCAAGACATTAGGTGGGAAGTTGAGTTGGCCTCAAGGGCCAGGATGTCAGTAGATACCTTGGTTAAAGACTGTGAGATCACATTGGGACCCTTCACCACAACATGCGACCTTAGGATTATGCCATTAGGGTCTTACGGAGTAGTTCTGGGTATGGATTGGCTTGCGGCACATAGAGCCAAGCTTGATTGTCGCCAGAGAACGATTAGCTGTTTAGACGATCATGGTTCGTCGGTTGAGATAGTGGGCATTCAAAAGCCCACGGCGGTTCGTATGATATCCGCACAACAGCTTAAGCGCTGTATGCGGAGGGGATGTCAGATGTTTGCCATCACAGTCAGTGATAGAGCAGAGGATGAACCTGAGGCTACTTTAGATGATCACCCTATCCTTAGAGAGTTTGCCGATGTGTTCCCGCCAGAATTACCTGGTATGCCTCCACGTAGAGAAGTGGACTTTCACATTGACTTAGTGCCAGGTGCAGAGCCGATATCCCGCGCACCCTATAGAATGACGACCCATGAACTCACAGAACTTAAGCTGCAGTTGGAAGAATTACTTGAGAAGGGACACATCCGACCTAGCGTTTCACCATGGGGCGCACCAGTGATCTTCGTGAAGAAGAAGGATGGGTCTCTTCGTCTATGCATGGACTACAGGCAATTGAACAAGGTGACGGTGAAGAATCGATATCCTCTACCTAGGATTGACGACCTTTTTGATCAGATGCAGGGAGCCAGAGTGTTCTCGAAAATTGATCTAAAATCTGGGTATCATCAATTGCGCATCACAGAGTCAGATATTCATAAAACTGCTTTTCGAACCAGATATGGCCATTATGAATTCACAGTGGTACCTTTCGGGTTGACGAACGCTCCTGCAGTATTCATGAGTCTCATGAACGGGGTGTTCCGTACATACCTAGACCGGTTCGTGATCATATTCCTAGATGACATTCTGATTTATTCACGGACTGAGGAGGAGCATGTAGAGCACTTGCGTCAAGTTTTGCAGAAATTACGAGGGCAGCAACTTTATGGCAACTTGGCGAAGTGTGCCTTCTTCAGGATAGAGGTGCAGTATTTGGGACACATTTTATCAGGCGATGGCATCTCCGTAGATCCATCTAAAATTAGAGCAATCTAGGAGTGGCCGGCACCCACAAACGTGACAGAGGTCAGAAGCTTTATGGGGTTAGCCGGGTATTATCGTCGGTTTGTCGAAGGTTTCTCCAGGATAGCACATCCCATTACTTCCCTTCAGCGAAAAGGGAAGGGTTTCACTTGGATCGAGCAGTGTGAAAAGGCTTTTGGAGACCTCAAAGAGCGTCTTACGAGCGCTCCTATTTTAGCAGTACCAGATCCTTCAGAAGAGTTTGTAGTTTGCACGGATGCATCATTAGAAGGTTTGGGAGCCGTGCTTATGCAGGATGGTCGAGCGATCGCATACGAATCGCGGAAACTAAAGACACATGAGTTAAACTATCCTACGCACGACTTAGAGCTTGCAGCTGTTGTTCATGCCTTGGTTCGCTGGAGACATTTTCTCTTAGGGCGACGCTTTGAACTCCATTCAGACCATCATAGTTTGCAGTATATTTTTACACAGCCTAATTTGAACGCCCGCCAACAGCGTTGGATGGAATTCCTATGCGAATATGACTTCGATGTCCATTATATAAAAGGGAAGGAGAACGTGGTCGCTGATGCTTTGAGTCGAAGACGCCACGAGATCCAGACCCTGACCTTGATGATGGACTTGAAGGATCGCATCTTACAGCATCTGCCGGAGGACGAATGGTTTCTTGAAGTGCAGCAGGCAGTACTAAATCAGAAGGCCCTTGAGGGCAAATTTACAGGATATACCCTTGATTCTGATGGTATGCTTCGACATCGGCAACGCATCTATGTACCCCATGCGGGTAATCTTCGTACAGTAATCCTATCAGAGGCTCATAGAGCACCCTACGCAGCACACCCAGGAGTGAAGAAGATGCATACTGACTTACGACAGCTTTATCATTGGGCTGGGATGAGCCGTGACATTGCCGAATTTGTTGCTCGTTGCCTGGAATGTCAGAGGGTCAAGGCCGAACATCAGCATCCAGCGGGACTGTTGTACCCTCACGAAATACCTGAATGGAAATGGGATACCATTTCTATGGATTTTATCGTTGGTCTACCTATGTCATCACATCGCCATGATGCTATTATGGTGACAGTTGACAAGCTGACCAAAGTGGCACATTTTTCACCAATATGTACAACATACAATGCACCATCAGTGGCAAAGGTGTTTCTTGATCAGATTGTTAGACTTCATGGAGTACCTCGCCGCATTATATCTGACAGAGACTCCGTATTCACTTCATCGTTCTGGAAAGCCTTACATCAGGCGTTGGGCACACAGCTCAACTTCAGTTCTGCATATCATCCAGAAACCGACGGACAAACAGAGAGAGTTAACCAGGTGTTAGAAGACATGCTTCGCATGTATGTGATGGACCACCAGTCTAGATGGGAGGAGTACCTGTATCTAGTTGAGTTCGCCTACAATAATGGGCATCATAGCTCGTTGGGTATGCCTCCTTTCCAGGCATTATATGGCAGACCATGCAGAACACCTCTGAGTTGGGATCGTATAGAGGACAGAACAGTCATCGGACCAGAGATAGTTCAGAATATGGAACTGCAAGTTAAACAGATAAGACAGAGGCTTCTGGAAGCACAAGACAGGCAGAAAAAGTATGCCGATGCTAAGAGGACAGACCGAAGTTTCTCTGTGGGGGAAAGAGTATTTTTGAGAGTGCGGCCGCACAAAAGTCCAATCCGTTATGGAAAAGGCTCTAAACTCGCACCTCGATTTGTAGGACCTTTCGAAATCTTGGAGCGGATAGGACCAATAGCCTATCGTCTAGCCTTGCCACCTAGCCTGTCACGTATCCACGATGTATTTCATGTATCAGTTTTACGTCAATATATTCCTGACTTATCTCATGTGTTGGATTGGAGTGCTCTTCAGGTAGAGGCAGACGGACAACTGGCGTTGGAGCCAATTCGCATATTGGCTCGTCGGACGCTGGCCCTTCGAGGTCGAGAGCTGGACCAGGTTAGAGTCCAATGGGACTTATACGACGAAGTCACTGCAACATGGGAAGATGCAGAGAGATTGAAGACCCTGTATCCTCACCTTTTTGACGACTTCCAGGAGGAAGTACCATCTTAGGGGGAGAGGATGTGAGGACCGCCCTTTTTACTACTGTTGTTATGACTATTTACAGTACTGTTATTGTTACTTTCATATTTGTGGGATAGCAGTTCCCGAAATTTGTCAGACTATTTAACTTTATTATGTTTTCAGAAAAACTAATTGGGTGATGTTTGGATAAGTTACTTTTCAGAAAAATGAATTAGGGATGATGGAAAATTGTAATATGATTTTTAATTATGTTAAATTGTACTAAGGCATGAGAATGCATGTGTTATTTAAGTTGCTTCGGCTATGATGAATTTATGTGGTTACTGATCTTGTAATTGAGTGTGCAGGGACTACTAATCAAACCACAGATTTCGGAGATCATTCCACACCTTGTTAATTGTTATTCCCTGTTAAGCCGATCTGGTTCCACGAGGAACCAAGATCTCTTTGTGTTTGATGTCATGATGTAATGTGGTCTTTCGTATGGTCGAGTGGGTTAGGTTACCCTCATGTAACATTATTTTTATAAGTAAGTGTTGTAAAGAGATTGAATTTGAAATTTCTATTTTTATTTAAATTATGAGGCCCTTTTTCTTGTGCTTTACCTTGACCTGGGGTGTCTTGTATGGGTTAAAATTGACCCTGGGTTCTACCCCATGGGTCCAGGGGCCCATTTGGCATGGGTAACCCTTGAGTAACCTCCATCTAGTCAACTTAACCTTCCCCTAAAGTTAAGTGGCGAAAATTGGAGGTAGGAGGGGACATGATGGGTTGTACCAACACTCAACCCATCCCCTCTACTTTTCCCTAGATAAGAGATGCCATCCATTAGTGAAAGTTGCCTCTTCTTTAGTAAGATTCCCCCATGTACTATGGGGACACCCATGTGAAGAAAGGAGAAAGAGGCATGGGTCACCTGTCTTGTTCCCATTTAACTCTTTTTTTTATTTCTCCCATGAGAAAGTGGAGTCACATGAGAGGAATAAGGAGTACCCTTGGGAATGGAGAGTGACATAAGCCACCTGGACAGAATAGTGATTTTTGGGAAGGGTGAGGAGGTGACAAGTGTCACTTCCCCATTTCTCAAAATTAGAAAGAAAGAGAATTTTGGGTTATTTATTTTGAAATTTTGGGATGAGAGGGAGTTAGTTGAATTTTGGGGAAAATCTTTCATTTTGGCCTTACCATAAATAGAGAAGTTAGTTTGGAAGATAGAGAAGGGAGAGGGAGTTGGTGGCTAAGGTTGGAAGTGAACTCTGAGGACTCTGCAACAACTTCATTCCAGGAGGGCTTTGCAAGGTTGGTCTGAATTTTACCTTTGTTTTGGTAGGACTGAAATGTGTATGAAATGTGTGTGAAGTATGTGTTTAAATTTGTTTTCTGTGGGGTTCTTGTCGGGTTGTTTGACAGAGCGTCTCCCACTTGGGAGAAATGCTCATCAAGTTTGGGGTAGGGGAGGAGAGATCCTCCTCGGGTGCATACCTGTTTCCATCTTTTGGGATGTTGAAAGCCTTGAGGGCATGTATCTGTGACTGTATTTTTGACTTGAGAGTCATATACAGATTTCTTACAAATTGTGATCACACTTGGTTGAGACCAAGAGAAATTGATATGAGTTCATTTATCTGTCAGGGTGACACTCTGGAGTCAAGTGTGTCCACTCTCCTGCCCCTTATGAAACTCACTGTAGTTGAGTTTCCGTATTGTGTAAAATAACCACGGGTGTATGTGTGCTTTGGGATTGTTGTTGTTTCTGTTGTGAAGTGGAGTGTTTGAGTACCCAGGTGTGAGTATGGTCTCCCTAGCTCGGGGGTGACCCTCTTGCGGGTCTACGGTAGGGAGGAGAGCTAGACGAGTGGTATTTTTCTTCTTTGTTTGTCTTTGATACGCAGGTTTTTTTCTCTGGGAGCTTCTGGTTGGCTATTTATGAAGAAACAGATCATCTTCTTGTCATGAGAATTAGGCCTGGTTCATTTCATAGAGATGAAGAGAGAACACCTCTCTTGTTATTGTTGTAAATTAATGATATTCTGGGAGTGAAGAAAATCACCTCCCTGATCTTGTTATTATTGGATTTTATTGGTTGTCATAAGTTTTCAGTTGTATACTGTTTGGGAGGAGAAAGTTCATATCTGGGAAGTTGGTGTTCATGATTGAGAAGCTGTAATATGAATGTGCTTAAATTTTTAAGTTGATGTTTGCAACCTTTGTTCAATAGCAATTTTTGTGTTTCAAGTATTACTGAAAAGAATAAGTTCGTTTTTGCAATCTAATCTGAGTTGTTTACATTTGAAAGTTTGGAATTGCTTAACTAGTTGAAATGCTAATTTTCTTTTCAATATTAAAATGGAAAAGACAGTTTTAAATATTTGAGTTATTCTCCATATTAATGGATTCTGTTAATTTAGAAGGATTAGAGGAAATCTAGCATGTAAATATATAATCTGTTGCAAAGTTACGAAGTCTTAAATGTTTATGAAAATGAAAAAAAAATTATACTTAAAATAAGGGGATAGCTAGTTACCATTTCTATCAATTAAGTGAAATTGGGATATATATATATATATAACTAATTGTTATGACAATTTCTTTATAACAGGTTGATTTGGAGAAAATGCATAAAGTAGTGAAATTGAGAAATTTAGGAATTAGTTAAGCACATATATGAATATTTTTATATATAAATAAATTTTAAATATATATCTATATATATAGATATATATATATATATATTTCATATTTTGAGTAATTATCATTTTCCAGAATAATAGAGAAATTGGAAATAAATTATTATTTCTATGAAATGGACTGATAAATATCAATATAAAAATAGATATATATATATATATATATATAGATCTATAATTATATACTCATTGATAAATAGATATATATATATATATACATAAGAATATATATATATATATATATAAATATATATTTTAATGTTGTGAGAAATCAACTAATAGTACATGAGAATGGCGGACCAAATGTAAGCCGCGGATAAAAAAAAACACAGTCGAATTTATATTGGGCGGTGGGGAGTAAACCCCACCGCAGGTTTGTTATTACATTTGGAGGTGTGGAGTGGGGCGGAGCCCCACCCACACCCCACGTCGTGGGAATGTGGGTGGGGCTCCGCCCCACTCCACATCTCCCCCCCATCCCTTATGCCTCCCGCGGCCTGCGTCTTGCCCGCCGCTCTGCGGCCACCGCAGGTCTTGCCCGCCGCTCTGCGGCCACCACCGGCCCTGCTCCTCTGTCACGCCGCCCATGGCCGCCGTCTGCTGTGAATCTAAAGCAATAAAAAATGTTAGGGCTTGGGCCCTAACATATGAGTGGTGTATTTGTAATATAAATACAGTTTTTTTTTATATAGCTTTATATATATAGGCATATATATATACTATATATGTCTATGTATATAGCTATATATATAATGTAATAATGATTATATATCTGTATATATATATATATATATATAGAGAGAGAGAGAGAGATATAGATATATAAGTTGTGGTAAACCAATTCGTCCATTACATAGACATTAAAATAAATATATTATATATATAGGTATGTATATATATATATCTATATATATATATATATATATATATATATATATATATATATATATATATATATATATATATAATATACATAGGAGTAAATCTATGAACCAATTTATTGGGCCCCCGTCTAAAATCGTTATAAACTATGTCTCATGGATATAGAGAAAAAAAAAAATATAACAATTATAATCTCACAGGAGATGTTATTTAGTGTTGAACACAACAACCAAAGAAGATATATTACCATGAACAGAGTTTTATAAAGTGGTGAACCACCTACATCTATTGACAACGTCATACGAGTTACAATCAGTGTATGAATCGTAATTAAGAGTAATAGTAACAACAGTAATTCTAAACAAGAGAAAATAAAATTATAATGTAAAGAGAGTTTAGGAATATTCAGTGATACTCTGGAAAGAGTTTCTCGGAAGTTTCAACTGTTAACAAACTAATAATCACCCAGAAAATGAAGAGGAAAATTACACAACTCCTTACTCAAAAGAACACTGGAAATAAACTTAAGAAGCCACCACTGACAATCCTTGTGGCCATATTAATCTCAACTGTAGCAAACGATCTCATATGTAAACCTGTAAGAGGTTCCGAAGAAGGAAAAACTAACATTGGGAAAACACAGAGGAGAAAATGCACGACATTTCTTACACGGGATAAGAGAACTAAGTTGACGGACCCTTCTGTCAATTGTGCTTAGGAACAAGTTGACTAAGTATTTACGAAGAGGAGGAACCTAGATCGGGGAAGATTAGGAGACCGAGTCCAGCGAAATAGTAAACCAGCCTTTGTGACCTAGATCATCCTGAAATTAGGTTCAATATCAACAATAGCTGCAGTAATAACCCTGATTGACGTAAATCATGAAGAAAGGTCAGGATGCACATAAAGAAAGCATAGAAAATGAAAGAGAGAGAGAGACCGAAATATAAACACTCTAAATGAACAAAGAAATAGTTAAGGTAAGGGCAATAAAGATATAATCAGAATTAAGAACTTGTGAAAAGGGAAGAGAGGGCAACCAAACCGCCTTGTTGAAAATGCTAAGTCATAGGAGGGGTATGTTTCAGGAAACAAGAGAGGAGACAGACAACCGTGCCTGGCTGAAAAATGACTAAATAGGGAGATCACTAGCCGGTTTAGTCGGAACAAGGCGTCGTGGGGAGTGGTTCTTCTATCAGCGAACCACGTGCGTAAATGAGTGCAGCGTAATTCCCACTAACGCCGTAAGGCATTCTGCTACCGAACATTGCCGAGGGTTCGATTTAAGAACTTTGGTAATCTCACTCTTGCAATGACGTTAGCAGCGTTGTATAGACCCTCTTGTTGATCTATATGCTTCTGGTTGCACGCCATTGTACTTGTATTCCACCGAAGAGTATAGTGTTTCGCCATGAGAGAACACCGTTGAGCATGCGTACGCATGCGAAAGGGGTTTTTAGGACAGTGTGAGAAAAGTTTTTCATATCTCGTGTCATAACCACATGACAGATGTGGCTATGACACGTGCGATGTGTGTTGTGACCACAAGGAAAATGTGGGCATGACAATTCCACCTTTGTGTGGGTAAGCGGTTACTTTCATTTATGTCCTCTTGTCTTTCAATTCGTTGAATGAGTTCTCATTGTATTTGAAGTTGTCTATGTTCTTCTATCAATAAGAGGACGAATGGATCTTGTTTTGGTAAAGTAAGTGTCTCCTATTGTTTTCGTGGATTGATTTCCTCAATCTCGTTGATGATAGTCCTCACCCACTCACCTCTTACTCCTAGGCACATTCGTGAGACAAGATAGAGATAAATGTGTAATGACCAACCTTAACTAGACTTATGGTTTTGACCTAGGGTTTAGTTATGCTTTGACTTGTGTTTACCTCATGATGGTATCGAGGGTTTGCAAATTATCTATCTTTTCTAGGGTTTCTAAATGCATGCACAGCTAAATGAAATGTGAACTTATTTTTGTGCTTTTTTAGCATTTTGGAATGAAAAGTGCTTTTTAATCTATGAAAGGAAATATGAATGCAACTATAATGATATTAACCTAATGTAATTGCTCTATGTTTTTGGGATTTTGAATGTTTTGAAACAACTAATCTAGAAAAGGAAAATTGCAAGTAAGCAAATCTAATCTAAGAACGCAAACTATCTCTAAGATGCTAGATCTATCAAGGAAAAAGCAATGAATTACTATTCCCAAGAGCAATTTTGATTTTCTAATTACTATCAATTAAATAAAGAAATAGAGGAACCTGAAAGAATGAAAATTTGTGTGACTCCACTACCCTCAGAAATCCTTGATGTTGGCAACCTCAAATCCTCTTGAAGCAGCGAGAAGACCTCTTGATGACAAGACAACACAAAGAAACAAAAGAAGCTTGTAGAAGGTTGAAAGAGTTCAATGAGAGTTGTCAATGAGTACAATGGCATTGATTGAAGTAGCGTAACAATTCTTGAAGAGCTTTATGCGAAAGATTTGATGAACAATGAATAAATAAAAGGCACCTTCGTCTTGTGTGAGCATGAGAATGCCGATTCAAGAGCAAAAACTTAGCAAGAGTTGTGTGCACAATGAAATTGCCTCCCTTTGTGCTTGAGGGAGGGGGGTATTTATAGGTTAGAAGAAGGGGGTTGATTGAGAAGTTAACTCAATTGATTGATGAGTTAACAAGGATTGATTAGGGAGTGAACTCAGCTAACTAAGGAGTGATAAATCAATAATAGCTTATCATTGAAGAAGGATTGAAGTTGGAAGGATGCATGATATTGATTGAGTTGTTAATTTTAGATCAAATGGAGTTAATTATGGAGGTGTGGGTGCATGAAATAGTCAACTCCATATTAGGCATAAAAATCATGGAAATTGGAAGAAAAATGGGTGAAAATGGAGCTTTTTTGAGTGAGAAACTCAAGTTTTTCTGCGGCTAGAA
Source organism: Cunninghamia lanceolata (assembly GCA_027924645.1). Taxonomy (NCBI): domain Eukaryota; kingdom Viridiplantae; phylum Streptophyta; class Pinopsida; order Cupressales; family Cupressaceae; genus Cunninghamia; species Cunninghamia lanceolata. The sequence continues at coordinate 13,883,075 of BSBN01001567.1, read as the reverse complement.
ACGTGACAGGGTCGCCCCTTTTGCCAGTAGGGTCCCCCGAGTGAGATCTAGATAGAAAATGGTTTTTAGAGGAACAACATGATGAGAGATGGTAGGGAAGAGAAAAAGGAGGTGTTTTACCTCTGGAAATAGGTCAATCATGTGCAAGAATTCAAATCTCTACTTGCACCGCATGATCTCCTAGGGGAGATCTGGAAATAATAGGGGGAGATTTGGATTGGTTGAGTGAAACTGAAAACCAAAAGTTAGAGATGGATAGGGGGACCTCTAGAAGGCTTCTAGGGGGTGGAGAAGATGAAAGGTGACAACTCACCTACAAGACGCTCACAAGGCTTAGGAACAGGGTTGAAAGCTCAAAAAATGCAGATCGACAAGTGTCGCAAAAGTTTCAAAAAGCGTCAAAAATAGAGAGAGAGAGAGAGAGAGAGAGAGAGAGAGAGAGAGAGAGAGAGAGAGAGAGAGAAAGAGGAAACAACACAAGACAAGAAAGAAGACACATCATCAAGAGGTTTGCTGCTTAGAGGACATTATTTCACGCTTACATGTATGTGACAAGGATTAAAATCATCATAGAGGTCCTCGTGGAGGTTGTGCGTGATTTTTGTGCTTACATATTTGTCCCTTGGGGATGGTAGTCTACATGAAAGGTATGTACCATTCCCAAACTAGGCCTTACCTATTGTCGATTTTCCCGCAATTGTACTTGTAATAACTAGCATTAGTCTAGCATTTGAATGTATCAAAATGAATAATGAAAACTAAAATGATGAACTTACCATGGATCATTCGAGTTTGACTAGTTGTTTGCCTTTATCAGTGAGACCTGTAGGAATGAATGCATGCAAAACGACACATGAAAGAGATGCATAAGAGCAAAGAACTAATCTAAAAATGCATAAATGAAACTAAGCTAAGGGAAAACAAAGAAAGTCAAATCGTGAGATCGGAGCGAAATGGCGACGAAATTGATCGTGTGAGGAGTCATTGGATAGATATCATAGAGGAGATTGCAAAGATGGTTGCCTCTTCTTCAGCCATAAAGAATCAAGTACGCAAAAAGTAAAAAACCCTTCTCTAAACCCTAGTTTGAAGTTTGTGAAAAATCTCTTGCAATTGTCTATTTTTGTCAATTCTTCTTGTTGCATTATCTCTATTTTGTCGTTTAGAGTAGGATAGGTCTTTCATTTTATGAAATCAGCTGAGAAATGAAGTTTTTAGAGAAATTTTAGTTCAATGGATCTCCATCTAGGGTCACCCCTTTTATCAGGTAGGTCACCCGGGGGAGAACCTGTAATCATCTGGGTCACCCGGGGGCAACCCTGGTAGGTTGATTTTGCGTAAAATTTCATGTTTTCTGACGTTTGTTTCACTTTGATCTGACTTGTTTTGATTATTGTATTCACCTATTTATTACAAATTTGAGGGGTTATATGCTACTTTTATGTGATTTTATGCAAGTTTTACGATTTTTAGGATTTTTACGAGTTTACAAGATCTAATATAAAATTATTTTCTGATTTTGCAAGACATGCATATCCGATGGAATGCCTGTCAAGAGCAAGGGTGGCTCTCAGGGATGTTCACTTCACTAAGTAATGAGGACCGTACTATTTTGAGGAGAGCAGGTCTAGCTCAAGTTTGTCGTGCCTATTATTCACCCTGTATCACGCATATGTTGCGACATTAACTTATTGGGATGTAGATAGGAACAACTTCAGGTTCCCACATGTCTCTAGAGAGTGGACCATCACTCTATTTAATGTCTACTATATTCTTGGAGTTCCTATGAGAGGACATCCTCTCGTCCTTCTAGCTAGCGAGTCCTTTGAGGACAAAGCATCTTGGGTAGTGTTTATGGGGGTTAGTCATCCCGGGGATCATACAGGAGTCCAGCTCACTTATGTGCCTTGACATTGCATCCCACTTCTGAGGAGATTCCTGATTGGTTTGATTTCATCAAGGCTATTTGGAGACAAGGCCTCGACTTGCTTGAGATGGTGTTGGGCACCCATCATTTGTGGTATTGAGGATGGCACGGTCTATGCTTGGGGACCAGATATTTTGGCCAAGGTCTATAGGGACTTCTATTGCATTGCACGGTGAGGGGATTTTGCTTTTAGACACTCTTCTTTGGTTATGACATGGATATTTGAGCACATTAAACCCTATCAGAACTTTATTCTTATTCCAGATAGACATTTACTGAGAGCAGCTAAATGGATGCATGTGGGTCACTTTGATGTTTCTTTGCCCACTGTTTCTACTCTTACGGATGAGGATATGATCTTTGATCCTTATCTTGACATGGAGGGATCTTGGGCTCACGTTGGTGAGATCAGGGAGTACTGTTGTGAAGTATCTAAGGTTTCAAACCATAATGGTCTAGTTGAGGCCCATCATGTTGAAAATGTCTTACAGTAGTTCGGTGAGGACTTCCCCAAGGAGTTCCCCCAATGTTCACTTGTTATAGGTCTATTTAGGAGATGGGTGAGATTAGACAGAGGTCAGTTGTTTGAACTCCTTTGACTCCTAGAGTCCTCATTACCAGAGTTTCTAGAGGAGGACAGAGGGGAGGGAAAGGGACTCCTTCCCGATATCTCATTGTAGTTGTGGATTCAGAGTCTACTAACGAGGACTATATTCCTGATGGTGATGATTCATCAAATGAGGGCTTACCCAAGGATGCACAAGATGAGGGTCTTGATGCTACCAATGATGCAGATGATGCACCTAACATCCCTGAGGGTCCTCCTATTGTTCCCTAACCTCCTCATTCGGATGAGGTGATGCGACAACTTGACCCTGGTTGGTGGTCGGGTGATCCATGTGAGTTTTGTTTATTGTTTATTCGTACTTTTGTCCTTCCTCTTTTCATGGGGAAGTAACACATTTTTCTCTTTCGATTCACTTTTTCAGGTAATGTCAAAGAGAGGAGGGCTTTTTTTCATGAGATTAATATTGGCTTGGCTTCTCCCTTCACTAAGATGACTTGAGACCGTCTTTTAAATTATCTTGGTGTGTCCCCTATTGTTGGGCGACACAGACATTTTCGCTCTTCTCTACCATGGATGTCGGTAGAATGCAAACTTGAAGGCTAAGATTAACACCCTTAAGGGTGAGAATTAGGTGCTTTGAGAGATGGCTCATCTGAGTTTTGGACAACGAGATGCTAGTATGGTGGGGCCTTCATAGTCACAGTAGGGTGCCTCACTCCCATAGGTCTCATGGAGCAACGAGTGGTATTCATAGACAGAGGAGTCAAAGTCCTGACGGTTTCATTGGAGGGAACCGACCTTGACTTCTTTTCTTCAAATCGTGCCCCCTTGCATGGGGAGCCTCTACTTCCTTTGAGAGAATTTTTCCCTAGCTCTTTGATACTCTTGTATATGTAAACTTCAGATGTATCTATGAAAGTTTATCCTTTTATGGTTTTCACCCATCAAATTTGCACTCATATCTTGTGCATGTTTTGGAGGTTTGAGAACTTTTTGATTATGTTTTTGACCTTTTCAACTCTTTTAATGATGCAAGTATGATAACGATGACATATTTTTGTAATTTTTTATGGCATATGTATGAGATGCAGTTTACGATATGTAGATGCAAGAACATGAGAGATGTTGAAATGAAACATTTTACTTCTACTGAATGTCATGAGATATGACATTTGACTTCATTGCTTTGAGACTCTTTTTCTGATTTTAGCATGAATGCAATGTGGAACAAACAATGTGATTGCTCTTTAATATGATTTTCAATCTAGAGGATTGTGATTTATCCTGATATAAGAGACCTAATCAAAGTTGTGAGATAGGATTTCAAAACTCAAGTGAGGAGCGGGAATGAAAATGGAGCATTTCTGATTTTGGGCTTTGCTAAAGGCTAAACATTGATCCTTATCTAGATAATACAATCTAACAAGCTTTCAACTTAGACAAGTAACAAATTTTATTGGTGTTCGTTAGACTTAGATCATAGATGGAAAACAAGGTAGACCTGGGGTAAAGGACAAATAGGAAATAATGAGGATCCCTAGGTAGAAGACGGTCCTAGAGACTACTAGACTCTTGGTTTTGCTCAGCTAGCGTGTGTGTGTGCTTTGTACCCGTTCTTTTTACTTTCTCTTTTAGAATGTCACCTTTGAGGCTTCGAGCTTAGACTGATCTCCACCCAAGAGTATGGACATTTAGCAATCTTCTCTCTTTCACTCTTTTTTTGTATCTCTTTTTTTTGCTTTTTCACTTTTTTTTTGTATTTTATGATTTTTTTGGTTTTTAGACATAGTATTTCTTGAGGCGAAAGGCATTGACTGTTGAAATGTGCCAGACAACTGAGAGGGGGGGAGGGGGGGTGAATTATTTGTCCCAAAAACTCAAACACTTCTACACTTAAACATTAATCACTTGTCCATAGTTATTATGATTAAACAATGAATGCATGAAATTAGAAACTTAAACACAGATGTAACATTAAACCCAAGAGATGCCAAATTTTACATGGAAAATCCCAAGGTGGGGAAAAACCATGGAGAGGATTAGCTCTCAAAATATATTGCAATCTTTGAAAAATGATACTTAGGCTTGGTCACTCCATGGGCCTAGAACATACTGGCTCACTGCCATGAGGTACAGCTAGGTCTAGCAGGCTCACTGCCTCAACCCTAAACCTAGAAAGATTACAATGAGGGTTGTTAAACCCTACTGGCAGCTCACTGCCAAGATCATCATCTTCTTCATGTATAAGATTAATACATTGAAGTACAACAGTTCCTCTGCAGCTCTGCCTTTCCACATCTTTTCCTTATCTTCCAATCTTCGCACAAGGACATCTTTTCCATGACTCAATTACAAGTATTTATACACTTCATCAACCTTGGAATGATCATCAAGGTCGGCACTATAATCATCAACCATTGGAACAACCTCCAAGGTCATCATTACAAACATTTACAAAATAGGTCTTGACCTAATACAAAATTATGCTAAGGAATTATAGTATAGATGTATGCGGATCACACCATGCCTTAGCTAGGACTCAAACATGATCTTCCATGCCACAACACGCTTCCATAATCTTCAAGGGATCTCTACAATCACTGGAATTAACCAAGTCAGCTAAGAATGGTTACACATTACATTATCTAGGAATAATCTTCAAACACAATCTCAATTCCTTAACGCAGACCACTGTAAAGGTAGGAACATGATCAAGAGGTATCCACAAGCACGTTGAAATCACTAGGAGAAACTGTACAAACTCAAACCACTTTATCCATGAGATTCTTCACACTGGAGCACATGAACTTCACTGTCTTCAACTGTCATAAAAGAAAGATAGCTTGTGGACCACCAAAACATGAACCATTACAATTGTAGGCACTTATCATCATCCTAGACTTCCCTCTAGAACCACAGAGAAAAACACTTTAATGTAGAGGAATGCGGAGCAAAATACTCTCTTAGGCACTAGAGAATAATCATAAAAAGTAGGTTTTATTTTGATGAATGTAACTCACTCAAATCTTCATACCAGAGGCTCAAACTTAGGATTTAGCATCTTTAGCCATTCTTCTAAATAACTTCCAATCCATAGACCAAGATCTTTAGTTAGCAAGAAATGCAGAGCAATCTTCTGGACTATTCTTCAGTATGCAGCTCACTGTCTTCACTGTTTACTTTCTGATTCTTCTGGAGGGGCTAATTTTCTCAATATCCTTAGCATATAAATCTTCTAAACAAACAACAAAATAGGATATAGTTGACACCAATGACAAGAAAGATACATGTTGACATCAATGACAACACCAATTAGGCACATACTTGAAACAATCTCCCCCTTTGTCATTGATGGCAACATATGATGTGAAAAACTACAACAACCATCAAGACAAGATTCTCCCCCTATCTCTTTACACATCTGCACTCTGATTTTTTCACATGATTTCTCTCCCCCTTTGACATCAATGGCAAAGGGCACATACTTGCACTCTTCTACTTTGATCCAATTTCTCTTCTGAACTCTCTAACTACTCCCCCTGAGAAGTAGCCCTAAAAGCATCAATCCAGATCTAGAGAAGGGACTCTAAGACCACCGGACTGATGCACTCTTGTGCATCTTAGTTTAGAGAAGGAGGTGTAATAACCCCTAACGTTTCTCTGAGATACTCAAAAGTGTCCTTAGGTAGAGGTTTGGTGAAAATGTCTGCAATCTAGTCTTTTGTATATACATATTCCAATTTGACTTCATTCTCTCACTTTTTTCCTCAGAAAGTGATATCTTACGGATATGTGCTTTGTCCTTGAATGCATTGCTAGATTTTTTGATATGTTTATGACACTTGTATTGTCACAAAAGATTGCAATTGGAGCTTCATACATAACTTTGATGTCCTTCAATGTCTACTTCATCCATAACACTTGAGTACAACTACATGCTGCTACAATATATTTTGCTTCTGCAGTGGACAGAGATATTGAATCTTGTTTCTTGCTTATCCAAGATACCAACCTTTTTCCCAAAAAGAATGCACCTCCACTTGTACTTTTTCTGTCATCTACATCTCCGACCCAATCTGTATCAGTGTATGCACTAAGAGTGAAATCATTTCCCTTTGGATACCACAAACTATAATCCATTGTGCCTTTCAAATATCTTAGAATTATCTTGACTATTATCACATGTGACTCCTTAGGTTCTGCTTGAAATCTTGCCACAGGACAAACTACATGCATTATGTCAGGTCTAGTTTGAGTCAGATAAAGTAATCCTCCAATCATAGATATGTACCTTTTCTGATCTGCCATAGGTGAATCATCATTTTTGCTCAACTTACAATCGGTTATCATGGGAGTATTTACTGGTTTAGAGTCTTCAATCCCAAACTTCTTTAATAACTCTTTCACATACTTAGACTAAGAAATGAATATATCTTTATCTGATTGATTTATTTGCAGACCTAAAAAGAAATTCATCTCGCCAAACATGGACATTTCAAATTCACTTTGCATTTCTCCAGCAAAAACTGTGCACATACCTTCATTACCTCCAAAGATAATGTCATCAACAAAGATTGTAACAATTAGGATTTGGTCATTATTGATCTTGGAATAGAGATTGTTGTTGGTAGTACCCTTGTTGAATCCCAACTATATCAGATACTTATCCAACCTAGCATACCAAGCCCTAGGAGCTTGTTCTAATCCATACAATGCCTTCTTTAATCTGCATACCATGTCACCTTGATGTGATGACTAGAATCCTTCTGGTTGTTCAATATAGACTTCTTCTTCCAACTCTCCATTCAAGAATGCAGACTTTACATCCATCTAATATACCTTAAAATCTTTGTAGGCTGCAAATGCCAAAAACATTCTTATAGCTTCAATCCTTGCCAGATGTGCAAATGTTTCCTCAAAATCTATTCCTTCAACTTGAGAGTATCCTTTGCATACCAACCTTGCTTTGTTTCTTACTACTTCACCATTCTCATTCATCTTGTTTCTAAAAACCTACTTGGTGCCAATTACATTTTTATTTGCTGGTCTAGGAACAAGATCCCAAGTCTGATTCTTCTCTATCTACATCAATTCTTCTTTCATAGCCTTTACCCAATTCTCATCATTGTAAGCTTCATTCACAATCTTAGGTTCAATCTTAGAAATTAGACAAAAATTTACTTGTTCTTCTACAGCTCTTCTTCTAGTCAGGATTCCTTTGCTCTTATCTCCTATGATTTGATCTTCAGAATGATTAAGTTTTACATACCTTGGTGTCTTGGTAGCACTTTCCAGAGCTTGTTCCTCTTCATTTGAATTGTTTTCATGCTGCACCACTTAGGAAGAATCTAGTTTATCTAATTCATATCCACTTGATTCTGGAGACCTTTCCTTGCTTTCAACTTTGACATTTGCACTCTCAATGATCTTATTCAGCTTCTTATTATAACACCGGTAGGTCATGCTCTTGGTGGAGTAACCAAGGAAGATTCCTTCATCACACCTAGCATCAAACTTGCCTAGATCTTCTTCTCTTTTTATATAACATTTGCTACCAAAAACTTTGAGATATTTCACAGTAGGAACTTTACCATTCCACAATTCATAAGGAGTCTTAGAACTGTTACCTTTGACTTGGACTCTGTTTAGGATATATATAGTAGTGTGAATTACCTCTCTCCAATATACTTCCAGAAGATCAGCTTCCTTCATCATGGTTCTAGCAGCTTCTTGAACTGTTCTATTTTTCCTTTCAACAACTCCATTTTGTTGTGGAGTTCTAGGTGCAGATAACTGTCTCTTTATCCCATGCTCTTCGCAAAAGAAATTGAATTCATTTGATGTAAACGCTCCTCATCTATCAGACCTTAAACATTTGATCTTCAAATCTATCTCATTTTCAACCATTGCCTTAAATGCCTTGAACTTATCTAGAGCTTCTGATTTTTCTTTCAAAAAGGTAACCCAAGTCATTCTAGAATAATCATCAATAAGAAACATGAAATACTTGTCTCCTTGCAAACTTCTTACTCTGGTAGGTCCACACAAATTTGTATGCACTAGTTCCAGTAGTCCATCAATTGATTGGTCTTTGCTTTTGAAACTTGTTCTTGTTTGTTTTCCAAATTGGTACTCCTTGCAAATAGGATTAGCAGGCTTCACAAGCTTAGGCAAATCTCTAATAGCATGTGCAGTACTTATCTTCATAATGTTATCAAAATTGATGTGACACAACCTTCTATTCCATAGCCAACTTTCATCAGTCTGAGCCAACAAATAATATTTATCAGTTCCTTTCAAGTGATAGATATTACCTCTGGTCTTCTTACCAGTTGCAATGATTATTCCAGAGCTTTCCCTAATCTTGCATCCATTGTCCTTGAAGCTTAAATCATAACCTATCACACATCTAAGCCACACTCAAAATTGTGCTTTAATCCTTTCACATACAAGACATCTTTAGTATTATGCTTGCCATCAAAAGAAATAGATCATTTCCACAAATCTTACCAGCTGTATCATCTCCAAATCTAACCAGTCCACCATCATATCTTTCCAAAATCACAAACTTACTTTTGTCACCAGTCATGTGGTGAGAGCAGCCACTATCAATAACCCATTCATTTTTGTCTTCAACAACCTGAGCGGCCAAAGCACTTTCCACTAGTTTTTCTTCCTTCACACAGCTAGCATGATTAGTAGACATAGGTTCTTCCTTAATAGCAATAAACAAGCATTCATTACTAGAAGTACTAGCATTATCTAGTTCACCATTATCTGATACTCCATCATCATGAAAATCTTCAACATAATAACATTTATTTTGGATCCTAGGCTTGTTCTCATATCTTTTTCTATTTCTTTCAATTCTTTTAGGACATCTGGAAGCAAAGTGGCCTACTTTACCACAGGAAAAACATTTAAAAGGTAATTTACCTTTAAAATTACTAGATCCTCTTTACAATCTATCCACAAGGTTGGCTTTAATTTTATGAAACTCATCATCAGATTCTACCTTGTACTTTTCTAATTTGGAGGTTTTCCCAGAAGTACTGGCTTTGAAGGCAGTCTCTACTTTTGGTAGGGCGTCACCAAACTCTCTCATTTCAAAGGTAGTAAGCTTAGCAAGTAACTGATCTCTGTCAATAGTTTTTACTTGCATAAATTCTTCAATTGCAACTACCTTGTGATTGTAGGACTTTGGTAGTGATCTGAGAATTTTCATCACAACTTCCTTATCACCGAGAGTTCCCCCATACCTTTTATCCTGGTGATAAGTTCATCAACTCTTTGCATAAAGGATGTTATGTTTTCATCTTCATTCATCTTCAGACTCTCATATTTCACTTTCAAACTTTGTAGCTTGGCCTTCTTCATAGAATCATCTCCTTCATACAGATTTTTCATCTTCTCCCATAACTCATTTACAGTTTCGAGATCCACAATTTTTGTCAGTACCGAGTCATTTAATGAACTTAATAGATAATGTTTTGCGTTGACATCCACCTCATATTCTTTGATTTCATCTTCAGTCATCAAACTATTTTGAGGCATGGTGTATTTTGCTTCTGTAGCTTTCCATACTTTGTAACCAAGACAAAGAAGATGGCTTTTCATTCATGCCTTCCAAAGAGCATAATTCATACCATCGAAATGTGACGCTTCCTTCTTATAAGACATTTTGGATCTTCCTCAAGCTATTAGACTTTCTTCAGAGGAACCTCACTCTAATACCAATTGTTGAAATGCACCGAACAACTAAGAGGGGGGGTGAATCAGTTGTCCCAAAAACTCAAACACTTCTGCACTCAAACATCAGTCACTTGTCCATAGTTATTATGATTAAACAATGAATGCATGAAATCAGAAACTTAAACACAGATGCAACATTAAACACAAGAGACACTAGATTTTTACATGGAAAACCCCAAGGTGGGGAAAAACCATGGAGAGGATTAGCTCTCAAAATATATTGCAATATTTGAAAAATGATGTTTAGGATTAGTCACTCCACGAGCCTAGAACATACTGGCTCACTGCCATGAGGTACAACTAGGTCTAGCAGGCTCACTACCTCAACCCTAAACCTAGAAAGATTACAACGAAGGTTGTTAAACCCTGAGGGCTATTAAACCATACTGGTAGCTCACTGCCAGACTCATTGCCAAGATCATCATCTTCTTCATGTCTAAGATTAATACATTGAAGTACAATAGTTCCTCTACTCTTCTCTGCCTTTCCACTTCTTTTCCTTATCTTCCCATCTTCACACAAGGACATCTTTTCCATGACTCAATTACAAGTATTTATACACTTCATCAACCTTGGAATGATCATCAAGGTCAGCACTACAATCATCAACCATTGGAACAACCTCCAAGGTCGACATTACAAACATTTACAAAATAGGTCTTGACCTAATAAAAAATTATGCTAAGGAATTGTAGTATAGATATATGCAAATCACACCATGCCTTAGCTAGGACTCAAACATGATCTTCCATGCCACAACACACTTCCATAATCTTCAAGGAATCTCCGCAATCATTAGAATTAACCAAGTCGGCTAAGACTAGTTACACATTACGTTAAGTGGGAATAATCTTCAAACATGATCTCAATTCCTTAACGTGGACCAATGTAAAGGTAGGAACATAATTAGGAGGTATCCACAAGCACGTTGAAATCACCAGGAGAAACCGCACAAACTCAAACCACTTTATCCATGAGATTCGTCACACCAGAGAACATGAACTTTAATGTCTTCAACTATCATAAAAGAAAGATAGCTTGTGGACCACCAAAACATGAACCATTGCAATTGTAGGCACTTATCATCATCCCAGGATTCCCTCTAGAACTGCAGAGTAAAACACTTTATTGCAGAGGAATGCGGAGCAAAATGCTTTCTCTCACGCACCAGAGAATAATCAGAAAAAGAAGATTTTACTCTGATGAATGTAACTCACTCAAATCTTCATACCAGAGGATCAAACTTAGGATTTAGCATCTTCATCCATACTTCTAAATAACTTCCAATCCGTAGACCAAGATCTTCAATTATCAAGAAATATGGAGAAATCTTCTGGACTATTCTTCAGTATGTAGCTCATTGTCTTCACTGTGATTCACTGTTTACTTTCTAATTCTTCTAGAGGGGCTAATTTTCTCAATATCCTCAACATATAAATCTTCTAAACAAACAACAAAATAGGATACAGTTGACATCCATGACAAAAAAGATATGTTGACATCAATGACAACACCGATTAGGCACATACTTGCAACATTGATTGTTTCACCAAATTCCTCTCCCTCCATTGTGCACAAGAGATAGGATCCATTTCTGACATCTTCTTTGACCATGTAAGGACCTTTCTAGTCTTTTAAAAAAGCTCTTTTTCATCTCCTTTTTTTATTCTTTGTGCTACCTCTTCTCAAGACAAGTTCTATTATGTAGGGTTTGTCATTTGATTCTATTGTTTCTAACTCGGTGGTTTCTCTAGGTAATATGAGATGAATCAAGTCTTGAAAGGCTTGTTGATGGGTAGGGGTCTAGTACATGACTCCCTCAAATCTTAATGACTCTATCAATAGGTCAAAATCTTCTTGCATGTAGACCTTCACTTCTTGTCTCTCTTGAATATTTTGTAGGAATTGGAACAACTCAAGGGGAGTTTGTGGCTCCCTTTGTTCATTAGGAGGGAAAAAGATTATACTTGTCCTTCCATTGGGCTCTAGCCTTAAGTCCATTGAATATCTAATGTAACTCCCTGGTAACTCAAAATGGTAGGCTCATCAGTTCTAAATGACACTCTCATCTTCCATTCTTTGTGAAATGTACCTTCACTTTCCTCATCTTCGTCTGGAAGTCTTTCGACCATTTCGATTTGAACCAAAGGTGCTTCCCACTTGCCTAGTTCATTTGATTGTACTGAGGTAGAGGTGGTCAGCTGCTCTTATGGTTAGGACACTATGCACATCCTTGGAACCATTCCTATTATTTTGGTTGATTAATTGCTAACAGAATACACGTCTTCCATGGGTGTCAAAGGTCTGTATGAGTCTTCTACTGGTGTGAGAGGCTCATATGATTCTATTTCTACTAGTGTGTTAGGGACACGCGATCCACTTAAGGGTGTCAAAGGAGTGTAACTTTCTGTCATGTCTTCCTCTGAATCTGAGAAAGCATGAGGATCAACATATCTTAAATCTAATGTGGTTGTCTCAAACACTAGACCTTCAGTTCTGTGTTGTTTCTCTTCTATGCAAGGGAAGAGTTTATAGGCCTATTGCATGTTGATCATGAGTACCTCTAGGGGGAATTAGAGTGGTCCATCCAGCTCTATCCATTCCATGATCTCAATTGTTTTATCTTTGGGGACCGCTTCCTTTTGTTTTGGCAATGCCTCATTCTCTAAAGTTTTGACCTCTGCGGCATTTATGGTCTTTTTTGGATTTCCATTCATTTGATGCATATCGATTGAGGTGTAGGATTAGGGACAGTCAATTTGTTGGTAGGGAGTTCGTAATCTATGGGGATACCTATATGCTTGTTTGGTGTGTTTGATTTCAACATGCTGAAAGGTTCTAGATCTCCCTTTGTGACGTATACTTTCCCTAAATGTAAGAATCGAGCTTCTTGAAATAATGTGGATGGCACAGCTTTCATTCTATGTATCCATGGTCTTCCAAGAAGAAAATTATATCTCATGTCTTTTTCTATGATGTAGAATGTGGTAGGAATGGTTTTAGGTCCCAAGGTCACTGGAAGGGTAATCTTACCTATGGTGGCAGCCTTTAGATTATCGTACCTGCTTAGAGTGTCTCGTGAAGCGGTGATATTAGTGTGTCCATAGCCCATCCTCTCTAATAGGGAGAAAGGAACTATGTTAACTACTACCCCATCATTGATTAAGGTCTGCTTGATGCAAGTGTCATAGATCCATACTTGAAGATACAACGCAGGGTCTCCTTTTTTGGTTAACTCTACCTCAGAAGGCATCTGTTGTAAGTCAAAGAAGAACCCTAGATCTTTGAGTTCTAAATTTGGTGGACTAATGTCGTAGTCCACATGATTGATTTTCTCACTAGGTGGTGGCATAATTTGGTTGGGGTATTTTAAACCTATTTCTTTTAGTAACACTGAGTGATGTGAAGGGGAGTTCCTAAGTAAATCAATGAATGAAATGTGAGCATGTCTTCTTTAAATCTTCTATAAGCTCATAAGGTCCAATTGGAGCTGGTATTGGTTCCACTACCAAAACGATACCTTCGTATGCTTCTATTTGTTCATTTTCATCCCCATGGTCTTCCTCTTCTTCTTCATTGTGCATAATCTTGACTAATCCCATCATTCCAGCTTCTAATTTTTGTCCTAGTTGCGGTGGGACCTCAGGGTTACTACCTTGAGCTATTTTGTTTTGGTTTGTTGTTTCTCTATCTTTATGTGCAGGAAACAGGTCTTGATAGATTCTCATGTTTGCATTTTGCGAAGCTATTGGAGCTTGGTTTTGTCTTGTGTCCTTGTTATCCGGTGTGACCACCTGTGGGTTCAAGAACATCTCTATGAACAAATGTTGTTGGTCTTTCGGTAGCCTTGCTTTGAATATGTTATATTCTCTACAAGATTCTGTATTGTACCCCCTTATTCTATGAAAGAACAAAACTGATTGAACTCATATGGGGGTCTTTCATATCTTCCATCATTTATGTTCATGTTTCCATTGTGGTTCTAATTTTGATAATTATCCCTAGGGTAGTACCCATTGTTCCTAGGTCGGTCTATGGAGTTTACACTAGGAGAATAATAATCTCTCCCATTGTAGTCGTCTCTTACTATCTTGATTGGGGGTTGATCTGTCACACCGTCTGTGGTTGTGTTCCTATTTTTTTTAAGGATCTTAATGATAGAGGCGTTGTTTCCTATGTCTTCCTTCGTCAACTTTCCATTTGACCCATAGACCTTTCTACCACTATCAATGACGGCTTGGTCAATCCTCAAAGCACTTTCTAATGCTTCTTCATAGGATATGTCTGGCAATTTTTGAACATCTTCTCTCATGTCCTTGTTTAAGGCATGTAAGAAGAGGTCACATAGTTCTTGGTGATCCATGTTCAGGGCACTAGTCAAGGAGTAAAGGACTTGCCTCCATCAAGTGACAAAGTGGGCTACGGATTTGTTTGGCTCCTATTTCATTGTGAGGAATTCTCTGATCCCTATTTTATTGAGTTCGTTTAAGTCAAATGCCATGACAAACTCTCTGATTAGTTGTCTAAACAAGTGAATTGAAGCTTCTGGTAAGCAATAGTACCAATCCAAATCTATGCCTTCAAGATTTTTTGGAAAGATTTTTGCTACAACCCCATCCCAAGGGAGGAGTTCTCTTATCATCGTGGTGTAGGCATTAAAGTGGGAGTTTGGATCTCCTTCTCCTTTGAACTTTGGGAGATCTGGAAATGGTCGAGGTAGCTGCATGCTTCTTATGTTTTTATCAAGAGGCTCCTTCAAGTACTCAAGATATGTTCTGAGGAAGGCACTTTGCAATTGAGGTGTAGTTAACAACAATCCAATTGGGGGGTGTTGATATCCCACCATTTGGTTTGCGGGATTTCCTAGCATGTTTTGAACATTTTGAATGGGAGGAACCCCATTTTGGCATATGTCATTGCTTTAGTTCCTTGAATAATAGTTGAGGTAGGGGGGAGGTTGAGATGCCCCCTGGTCCTGTTCAATTCGATTGTCATCGTGGGACTTTTGACCTCTTTCAGGAGATGTTTGTTCTACTTCTAGCATTCTAATCCTTTGCACTAGAGTTGTAAATAAATATGTAAGTGTGGCAACTCTAGGTCTTTCTTCATTCCTTGGATGGTCTCTTCAAGTGTTGGTATGATTTTGTGCTTCCTCTCATGCAACATTTTCTCTTTGTTCTTCTTGCAAGGCATTTCTTAGGGATTCTTGTGTGTCTTTTACCTCTTGCAAGTATTTTCTAGTCTTTTTACCTCCTCATCAAGATGCGTACTCAAGGTGCTTTTCAAAGGTTGATCATTTTTATGGATTTATGACCTAATTCTCTTGGGTTTATGAGGCATATTAGGTATGATTGGATTGTGTTCCCAAGCTGGGTTGTTGAAAGATAGAGAATGCCTAGATTCTCTTTGATCTCTTTGATCTTGTTCATAATCAGAGTCTTCATAGTCGTAACAGTTCGTGATGGGTGTATCTGGATGGAGAGGCACATATCTGTCAAAAGAAGGAGTCTCTGGTTCCCTTGAAGAGATTCTCCCTTGGTTTAGATCGGGCTCTATCATATTTAGGGGTGTTGTAGACACCACAGAATAAATGGAGTGAGCAATAGTGAAGGTGATGAAAGTGGAAGTGGCTATGAAGAATAGTGTGAGAATGTTTTGAAGCTTTTGCTAAATGTTTTTAAAGTGTTGAATGGGAATGCAAACTACAAAACCAAAAGATTCTATAATTCATGTTGGGTTCACCAAAATATGTACACTCAAAATCGTGACTCTAGTTGCTTGAGGCTATCGGGTCAAAATTTAGCACGCACACAAACCCTTCCCTCCTTGCCATGGGGTGATCCGCCATGTCACTCTCACTCTCGTGGAAGTAGCTAGTTGAGAGGAGGTGAGACACAGTGGGGGTCTGGCTCATTAGAGAGATGGACTTTGCAGAGAGGGGTTCGCAAGTTCTGCGGCCTTTATTGTTGTGTGCTAAGTTGAATATTTTGTTCAATGGCAGTTGTTGTAGAGATAACCCTATGACTCAAAGGGTCACTAATTTCTCTTCTCCTATTAGGGTTTCTTCTATTCCACCTTTGTGTGGGTAAGCAGTTACTTTTGTTTATGTCCTCTTGTTTTTCAATTCATTGAATGAGTTCTCATTGTATTTGAAGTTGTTTATTTTCTTCTATCAATAGGAGGACAAATGGATCTTGTTGTGGTAAAGTAAGTGTCTCTTGTTGTTGTCATGGATTGATTTCCTCAATCTCAATGAGGATAGTCCTCACCCACTCACCTCTTACTCCTAGGCACATTCGTGAGCCAAGATAGAGATAAATGTGTAAATGACCAACCTTAACTAGACTTAGGGTTTTGACCTAGGGTTTAGTTATGCTTTGACTTGTGTTTACTGAAAGGAAGCTAGGTGTGCGGAAACACTTCCTACACTAACCTAATGAGGAGAGGGCTATGCAAATTCAAATTTATCCTAACTATTATAGAAATGTTAAACCATTAACATGAGATATTCCAGCAAAACACAAGAACCAAAAAGTAGACAAAAGAAGAGAGACAAAGATTTACGGTGGGGAAAACCCTTATCAGGTGAAAAACCCCACACTCAGAAACCTGCACAATGTATTAACAAATTTGAAAGAATGTTTACAATACACTTGCAATGCAAGCTTCAATGGTCTTCGACACTCATGTCTAGAGTCAATTCGGCAGCATAAAAGTACCTATAAACCTGTGATACAAACTCCATCTCCAAGCACCTATTTATATAGAAAATACAAGGCAATATTGGACCTTTCTTGGAATAGGCGTCCAACATGGCTTCATGGACCAAAATCCATGCCCAAGGACACTTGGTCAACATTGTAGAATGTGCCTGACACTTGTCCATATCTCCCATTCCAAAGGGGTCGCCTATTTCCAAAATGGGCTATGACAGATGCTCTTACGACACTTACGATCGTCATAGAATCTGTCATAGCGGTTACAACTTATAGCTGTAAGAGAATCTATCATACACATGCTATAAATAATATATTCTCTTACAACATGTCATATTCCACCTTGGGGTGCCCAAATATGCCTTATTCAAAGATGCTTCATGACACATGTCATCACCTATCTTATAACCTTCTATTTCAGACTCTTACATGTCATAGATTCGTCATAGGAATCTGTCATAACCGTTTCGGTCAAACATTCCTTACACAACATGGAAGATGCCAACACATGGCAGAATATTCCTACCACTAAGTGGGACACCTATCTCCTCATGTGAGGACAAAATAACAAGTTGTCATATTCCATGTAGGATTGACACATCACCGTGCCACATCCCACAACATGACAATATGGAATTTCCAAATATTTACAACATAGGCAATTAAATAATAAATACAAACATTACAAATGCAGAGAATTATCAAGGTTGAGACACATTAATTCCCAATATTCTCCCACTTGTCGAACACCTTGTAAGAGCCAATAGAAAATGAGATTTAACTGCTATAGGCCGAGAGGCCCATAGGCTCTGAACACCATCTAAACTTCTCTGTGCTCACTGGTTTCGTCAATGCATCTGCAACATTCTTCAAAGTATCTACCTTCTCCAAATTTACCTTTCCATCCTCAACCATGTCTCTCGCAAAGTGAAATTGAACATCAATGTGCTTGGTTCTAGCATGGAAAGTTGGATTCTTTGCAAGGCAAATTGCACTCTGACTATCACAACTGATCGTGATCTGACCTGCATCAACACCAATATCGAAACACAATCTCTTAAGCCAAATGGCTTCCTTACAAGCATGAGTTGCTACCATGTACTTAGCTTCTATCATGGACAAAGCAACAACAGGTTGTCTCTTACTCATCCAACTAATAGCACCACCGAACAGTGCAAAAACATAAGCACTGGTGGATCTCCTGCTGCCAATGTCACCTGCCCAATCTAAATCTGCAAATCCACGAATATCAATAGAATGCGGAGGTCTTGAAACATTACCATGATAGAAAATGGAATACTTGGAAGTAGCCCTCAAAGATCTAAACACTCGCTTAACTACATCCCAATGAATTTGTCTAGGATTAGCCATAAATCGACTAAGGACTCCCACTGTTTGGGCAATGTCTGGTCTTATGTAGACCATAGCATACATCAAACTGCCAACAACACTAGCATAAGGTACTCTGCTCATGTCCTCCACCTCACTAGGTGATTTTGGACAATCCTCAACAGATAACTTTGTCCCCAAAGAAATGGAAACACACAATGGTCTACAGTCTGCCATGTTGAATTTGTCCAACACGGTCTTCACATACTTACTCTAGCTTAACCAAAGTTTTTCTGTTGGTTCTGTCTCTTCTGATTTCCATTCCTAGAATGTACCTGGCTACCCCTAAATCTTTCATTTCAAACTGAGCTGACAATTGAGATTTAAAATCAGAAATCATATTCTTACCCTTCCCAATGAGCAACATATCATCAACATATAGTGCAACAATGAGAATACAATCACCATCAAATTTATAATACACATAGTGATCTGATTTCGATCTCACAAATCTAATTGACAACACAAAGGCATCAAACTTCAAGTACCCTCTCCTAGGGGATTGTTTCAAACCATACAAAGACTTTTTAAGTTTGTAAACCAAATTTTCTTTACCTTTCACCATGTAATGCTTTGGCTGTGACATGTAGATTTCTTCCTCCAAGTCACCGTGAAGGAAAGTTGTCTTCACATCCATCTGTTCTACCTCCAAGTCATAAACTGCTATGAGAGACAATAGGAATCAAATGGATGCCAGCTTTGCAATGGGAGAGAAGATCTCACCATAATCTATACCCTCCACTTGTGAATACCCCTTCGCAACCAATCTGGCCTTATACTTCTCAATACTTCCATCTACACCAATTTTCTTTTTGAACACCCATTTGCATCCAACGGGTTTCTGTCTAGGAGGCAAAGGCACCAAGTCCCAAGTTTGATTCTTTTCCAAAGAAGCCATTTCTTCCTCCATGGCCTCCTTCTAGGAACCTGCATCCTTCATATCCAAAGCCTTTGATATAGTTCTAGGTTCATCACTATTAGTAAGCAAAGCATAAGCACAACTAGAATCAAGTAATGTAAAACCAAACCTTTCAGGTTGCTTTCTTATCTGTGTAGACCTTCTCAAGAATTGAGGTTGAGGTTTAGCTTCTTCATCTGAGCTTTCAGAGCTGCTAGAGATCTCCTCATCATCAGGTCCAACATTGTCTTTCTGTTCAGTCTTCTCAGGGGTGAGAGGAAATTGAACAACATCCTCTTTCTTTTCTTTTTCTTCTGGCTGCAAAACAGTGGAAGAAGGTGTAAGCTCTCTAAAGATGACACTTTTTCTATACAACACTTTTTCAGCCACGGGGTCCCAAAGCTTGTATCCTTTCACACCAACACCATAACCAATGAAGATACATTTAACAACTTTGTTCTCCAACTTTGACCTCTTCTCCCTAGGCACATGTGCATATGCCTCACAACCAAAAACATGAAGATGCCTTACTGAAGGCTTTCTACCAGACCACACCTCCATGGGTGTCTTTCCAACAAGAGCTGATGTAGGAGATCTGTTTACCAGATAGCAAGCAGTCGCAATAGCTTTAGCCCAAAACTTTTGTTCTAGGCCAGCTCCACTAAGCATACTCCTAGCCTTCTCCATTAGTGTCATGTTCATCCTCTCTGCAACTCCATTTTGTTGCAGGGTGTATGGAGTTGTCTTATGCCTTTCAATCCCAAGTTCCTTGCAATACTTATCAAATTCTGTAGAACATAACTCACCACCATTGTCAGTTCTCAAACATTTAATCTTTTTACCAGTCTAATTTTCAGCAAAGGCTTTAAACTCCTTAAACTTGCTATAGACTTCAAATTTGCTTCTGAGAAAATAAATCCATGTCCTTCTACTATAATCATCTATAAAAGATACAAAGAATACAGATTTTGATAATGAAGGAACATTAACAGGACCAAACACATTAGAATGAATGAGGTCCAACACACCAGAAGATTTATGAGAACTTGAGTAAAATTGAACACGGTTTTATTTTCCATAAATGTAATGTTCGCAAAAGTTGAACTCAAGATTACAATCATCTAACCCCTCTATGAGGTTCTTATTTTTCAGGGTATGCAGACCCTTCTCACCAATGTGGCCAAATCTCGTATGCCATAACATTGTCTTTTTTGCAGGAAGTTTAACTTCCAATGCACGATTACAACCATCAAGACTAGAAACAACATATTTCTTCACTGCTCGTTCAGATGGTGGGGATGAAGTGACTACTGCCCTCTTTCTTGAGTCAAAAGAACTATTGCATTATGAAATGCATGCCTCCAGCTGAAACAGAGTACCTCTCTAAGTACCCTTAGCAAGCACCATAGATCCTCTAGTCATCTAGCAACCTTCTTTCGAAAAGACAACCTACACACCTGTATCATTCAAACTACTTACAGAAAGTAGGTTCCATGTTAAGCCTAGGATGTGCATAACCCCAGAGATCCCCTTCACTCGACCATCAGGGAATTGGATAGAGACTCTTCCATGACCAACGATCTTCAAATGAGAGTCGTTACCCAGATACACCTTTCCACCATCAAACTCCTCATACTTAGTGAACCAGTCTCGATGCGAGGTCATGTGGAATGATGTACCAGAGTCGATTAGCCACACATCATTAGATGCATGGGTTGCCAAGGCTGTGATGAAAGTATCACCGTCATCTTGTGATTTGTCAGAATCTGAATCAGGAGCTTTCTTCCTTTTCTTCTTCTCCTCTTTGCATTCCTTTCGAAAATACCCGGTCTTGCCATAGTTCCAACAAAGAGCCTTGGACTTTCTAGGAGATTTGGATCTCCCACGGGATTTGGATCTACCCTTCTTAGCTTTCTTGTCCTTCTTCTTCCCTTTCTCCTTGGGTCTTCCACGAACTGCAAGGGCCTCTTTAGCTACCTCAGAAGACTTTCTCCGCATCTCTTTAGACAACAACAAAGAAACCACCTCTTCCATTTTGAATGTGGATGTGGTGCTTCTGATTGCCATGACAAGATGATCCCATGAGTCTGGTAGAGAACAAAGTAGGGTCATACACCAATCCTCCTCCTCCATCTTTACACCAATAGATGTCAATTGTGCAACCAACATGTTGAAAGCATTCATATGCTCAGCAATGGATCCTCTATCTTCCATTCGAAGAGAATACAACTTCTTTCTCAGGAAAAGTTTATTGACTAGGGATTTGGCTTGATACACATCCCCCAACTTCTTCCAAAGGAGTTTTGCAGTAGTCTCCTCGTGGACATTTAACAACACAGAATTGGCAAGACTAAGTCTAATGAGACCCTTAGCCTTCCAATCCTTGAGATCCCAGTCATCTTGTGACATTGCAGCTAGTTTAGTTTTGTTCACACTATCCCAAAAGTCTCAGTCAACTAACATGTCTTCCATCTTGAGCTTCCACAGCTCAAAATTACTGCCATTGAACTTCTCTACTTCAAACCTTCTGATGTGCCTGCCATCTCCTCGTTGCAATAAGATATAGAATGATCTATACATACTCCCACTCAACCTAAGATTAGCTCAAAAAATTCCTACCCAACAACTAGGACCAAAGGTGATCAAGCTCTGATACTAACTGAAAGGAAGCTAGGTGTACGGAAACGCTTCCTACACTAACCTAATGAGGAGAGGGCTATACAAATTCAAATTTATCCTAACTATTACAATAATGTTAAACCATTAACATGAGATATTGCAGCAAAACATAAGAACTAGAAAATAGACAGAAGAAGAGAAACAAAGATTTACAGTGGGGAAGACCCTTATCGGGTGAAAAACCCCACACTTAGAAACCTGCACAATGTATTAACAAATCTGAAAGAATGTTTACAATACACTTGCAATGCAAGCTTCAATGGTCTTCGACACTCATGTCTGGAGTCAATCTGGAAGCATAACAGTACCTGTAAACCTGTGATACAAACTCCATCTCCAAGTACCTGTTTATATAGAAAATACAAGGCAATATTGGACCTTTCTTGGAATGGGCGTCCAACATGGCTTCATGGACCAAAACCCATGCTCAAGGACACTTGGTCAACATTGTAGAATGTGCCTAACACTTGTCCATAGTTCCCATTCCAAAGGGGTTGCCTATTTCCAAAATGGGCTATGACAGATGCTCTTACGACACTTATGATCGTCATAGAATTTATCATAGTGGTTACAACTTACAGCTGTAAGAGAATCTATCATACACATGCTATAAATACCATATTCTCTTAAAACATGTCATATTCCACCTTGGGGCACCCAAATATGCCTTATTTAAAGATGCTTCATGACACATGTCATCACCTGTCTTATAACCTTCTATTTCCGACTCTTACATGTCATAGATTCATCATAGGAATCCGTCATAACTGTTTTGGTCAAACATTCCTTACACAACATGGAGGATGCCGATACATGGCAGAATATTCCTACCACTAAGTGGGATGCCTATCTCCTCATGTGAGGACAAAATAACAAGTTGTCATATTCTATCTAGGATTGACACATCACCGTGCCACATCCCACAACATGACAATATTGAATTTCCAAATATTTACAACATAGGCAATTAAATAATAAATACAAACATTACAAATGCAGATAATTATCAAGGTTGAGACACCTTAATTCCCAACATTTTACCTCATGATGGTATCAAGGGTTTGCAAATTATCTATCTTTTCTAGGGTTTCTATATGAATGCACAGCTAAATGAAATGCGAACTTGTTTTTATGCTTTTTTAATAGTTTGGAAGGTACTTTTTAATCTATGAAAAGAAATATGAATGCACCTAGAATGATATTAACCTAATGCAATTGCTCTATGTTTTTGGGATTTTAAATGTTTTGAAACAACTAATCTAGAAAAGGAAAATTGCAAGTAAACAAATCTAATCTAAGAATGCAAACTATCTCTAAGATGCTAGATCTATCAAGGAAAAAGCAATGAATTACTATTCCCAAGAGCAATTTTGATTTTCTAATTACTATCAATTAAATAAAGCAATAGAGGAACTTGAAAGAATGAAGATTTGTGTGACTCCACTACCCTCATAAATCAATGATGCTAGCAACCTCGAATCCTCTTGAAGCAGTGGGAAGACCTCTTGACGATAAGACAACACAAAGAAGCAAAAGAAGCTTGTAGAAGCTTGAAAGAGCTCAATGAGAGTTGTTGATGAGCACAACAGCGTTGATTGAAATAGTGTAACGATGCTTGAAGAGCTTTACGTGAAATCTTTGATGAACAATGAATAAATAAAAGGCAACTTCGTCCTGTGTGAGCATGAGAATGCTGATTGGAGAGCAAAAACTTAGAAAGAGCTGTGTGCACAATGAATTTGCTTCCCTTTGTGCTTGAGGGATGGGGTATTTATAGGTTAGAAGAAGGGGGTTGATTGAGAAGTTAACTCAATTGATTGATGAGTTAACAAGGATTGATTAGGGAGTGAACTAGGTTGATTATCCAGTGAACTCAGCTAACTAAGAAGTGATAAATCAATAATAGCTTATCACTGAAAAAGGATTGGAGTCGGAAGGATGCATGAGATTGATTGAATTGTTAATTTTAGATCAAATGGAGTTAATTATGCATGTGTGGGTGCATGAAATAGTCAACTCCATATTAGACATCAAAAATCATGCAAACTAGAAGAAAAATAGGTGAAAATGAAGCTATCTTGAGTAAGAAACTCAAGTTTTTTCGTGGTTGGAAATGCAACAAGGTCACCCCTTTTGCTAGTAGGGTCACCCTTGGGCAACCCTGGGTCATCCCTAGGAGATCCTAGGTCACCCGAGGGGTGATCCTGGGTCTCTCGAGGGGCGACCCTAGGTCGCTCGGGGGAGATCCGGACAGAAAAGGGTTTTTAGAGGAACAACATGATGGGAGATGGTAGGGAAGAGAAAAAAGAGGTGTTTCACCTCTAGGAACAGGTCAATCATGTGCAAGAATTCAAATCTCCACTTGCACCACAGGATCTCCTGGGGGAGATCTAGAAATAATAGGGGGAGATTGGATTGGTTGAGTGAAACTAAAAACCGAAAGTTAGAGATGGGAAGGGGGACCTCTAGAAGGCTTCTAGGGGGTGGAGAGGATGAAAAACATAGGGGAAAGGTGACAACTCACCTACAAGATGCTCACAAGGCTTAGGAATAGGGTTGAAAGCTCAGAAACGCAGATCGACAAGTATTGCAAAAGTGTCAAAAATAGAGAGAGAAAATGACAAAGAGGAAACAACACAAGAAAAGAAAGAAGACACATCATCAAGAGGTTTGCTGCTTAGAGGACATTATTTCATGCTTACATGTACATGACAAGGATTAAAATCATCATAGGGGTCCTCGTGGAGGCTGTGCATGATTTTTGTGCTTACAGAAACTAAAGGTTCAAGTCTTATTGGTGAAGGATGGACGTGCCTTGGCTCTCAAGGGGACATCATCAAAACCTGCAACCATGAAGCAAGAGGAATGGGATGAAAAAGATAACATGGCTAGAGCTACAATTCAGTTATCTCTAGCTAATTTAGTTTTATTCAATGTTGTAGAAGAGAAAATGGCACATGACTTGTGGACTAAGCTCAAAAAGTTGTATGAGACCACGTCATTGGCAAAAAAATTATATTATGGCAGTAGTTGTATAATTTGAGGATGCATGACAATTCTTTAGTCACAGATCATCTCAACAATTTCAACACATTGATTAGCAAGTTGGCTTCAATGGAGGTGAAAATTAAAGAAGAGGATAAAATGGCTATACTATTATGCTCTTTGATTAAAACTTGTGATCAAATAGTTATGGTGCTTAGTAACTCAACACCAAAGGGGAAACTTATCTTTGAAGATGTGGTAGCCACAATAATTTTTAAAGATTCAAGGCAAAAGACATCTCAAGAGAAAACTGAGCATGGACAAGCTAGGTCGAAATCCAAATGTTGGAATTGTGGAAAAATAGGGCATGTAATGCCCAAAGATTTCACCTAGGGCATTAGTCGAACAAACACCGAACCAACAAATTTTTCACGTTTCAAGTGCGACATTCACATGTTGCATTGCACTCACGCACACACAAGGTGTCACAACAAGGACAACAATACCAAAAGCGACATCATCATTGCACTATGTAAGGTGGCACATGTTGCCACCTTTAAATTTTGGCTAAATTTGAAGTGCCTATGATGAGAAAATTGATTGTAACACTCAGAAATGCACTTGTGAAATCTGTCCCAGTAGCTTACTTTGGAGGATCATAACTTGAGGTCTGTTTGCTTTTATACCAAATCACTTGGTAAGCATAGTCATCTACCATATTAAAGTGTGTACATTTGATTTCATCTTCCTATGATCAAATCTGACTGAAGTTTGAAGCACCAAGTTGGAGGGTTCTAGAAGAGTTTACTGTCTACACTTTGCAAATATGCCTCGGAGGACAACTTTGACGATTAAAATTTTGAAACTTGGAAATGATCTTGCAATTCTGTATGGTAGAAAGTTTCTTGGTACATATGTCAGAGTGTTTGTTTAATTTTGTGGTCTCTAGACGAGTTTTGATATGGTTTTTAATGTGTTTCTTACTGTTCTCAGGCTAGATCTAGCATCCTAGAAAAGTTGCAAATTTCAAAATTCTAAGGGTGACCCAATTGATATTTTGGCCTCAAATGACTCCAAATTCAATTTCATGGCCATCCAAGCTCATTTGCTGTATCATTTTAAAATTCACATTTTCCCACAACTTGTGACATGGCCAGTTTACAAAGTGCATAAATTTAGTGAGCTGGGCAATAATGGACAACAAACCCATGTTTTATTCAATTGATTAAGCCTCCTCACAAAAAATCATGGCTTCAAGTCACCCTGTTTGCCCATGGTGAATTTTCTCCGAAATGGTCGTAGGAGAAATTACATTTTTCTCTATTTCTCTATAGTTTGTTGTTGTCAAACTTAATCATAAGCAATGTGACATTGTAATAAACTGGGCTAGTGGTTTCCCTCATGCAAAAAGGTGTGAGCCATCTAGATTTTGCTATGTAAATGACATTGTTTTGTCCATCCTAGAGACATTGTTGTTGATATTAGAGATTGTATGCACCTAAAATTGGCTCATGTCAAATTAAGTAAATATTTTAATATTTATCTTAATTCTTATTTCTTCTATCAATTAAATAAATAGTCTAAGTTTATTTGATTGGTTCATTATCCCATAATTAAATAAAAATCAATTTATTTAATTAAATTCCCTAAATTCTTCTAATATCTCACATAATTAAATAATCCTAAATTATTTAATTAATCATAAATTCCTCTATCCTAAGTCCTAATTCCATAAATCCACCTCACCATGTTGCACATGTAATTAAATATTCTAAATATTTAATTAGCTAATATTCCCTCACCCACATGTCTTATTTATCCTCCAGTCAAAATTAGTTAACTCAACAAATATCAAATCAGTTAACTAATTAGTCATTTGAGTTCACTAATCAATCAATGCACTTGACTGATTAGTCTATTATGTTAACTCTTCAATCTATTATGTTAACTCCCCTATTGCATGAAGGAGCTTGGACACTTGTCTTTCTATTTGTGCACATTCCTCAACCATCCTCAACCATTGATCTTCTTATTTCTTCTCAACCATTGATCTCTTCTCTTCTGAGTCTATAAATTGAACCCTATTCCTCCATTTCAATGATCCAAGATTTCAATACAATTACTTTGTCGAATTACCAGCACGCCTTTGGCACCCTCACTATCATACATTTTCTTGAGATGACTCCCATTTCTTTGAAGCTCATCTTCATAGCAATAAAGTATCATAGCCATTTCTCCATCACCATCTTGAAGAACGAAGCAAGGAAGTACGCTTCCTAAGGGCAACTTTCATCACAAAAGATCAACCGAGACTAGGCGAACAATGGAAGCCGCAGGATAACAAGGTTTTGTGTGAGGTTTGTGCTTTATTTGTTCAATCTTGTTATTCGCTATTTGTATTGATGTTCATTGGTTTATTAATGGTTTTATGCTGTTAACCACAATTTCTGATAACATTTCTGGTGCCCACCATGGGGCCCTTGCCCCAAATCTAATCCAAAACTAAGTTTTTGAGTGACAAGTTCCTCACAGGTTCCGCACAAGTTCTGTACAGGTTATTTTTGTGCATCTGATCAATCTTGACGTGCATCTGAGTAACCTTTCTGTGCATACAATATTTTGGCACATCCATCATCAGAAGATGTGCATACGACCTCTGTTATGGTGCATCTGATAATACCACGCATATGTTCTATGTTTTCGCGCTTCTGGCCTCTGTCTCAGCACTTCTAAAATAGTTGCGCATATGATACCTGTTCCTGTGCATATAACCTCTATTTCTACACTTTTAAATTTCTGTGCTTCTGAGTTCTGTTTCTGCGCATTCAGACTCTAAAGCTACGCATCTGTCTTAAAACAGAGATTTTAGAGTTTTGCTAGTGGTTTTTGCTAACACTAACACTTGTTTGCAGGACTATTTTCTCATCTACTTGTAGGGATAAGAGCTGGTTGAGACATATAGCTACACCTATTAGCTCATCATAGATTTAATTAGTGGAGAAAGTAAAAATGATGTGCATACAAATCTCACGTAGTTTTAACTAGGAGAGGTGTAACTGAATCATTTCTATCTTGCATATCATTAGATCTTTGCTACATTGCTATCTTGCTAAAAATGAACCATTGCTATCTTGTAATCACTTCAAAGTTAACAAATCGTGTGTCTGAGTAGTGTAGTACATCTAGTTTTTTTTTCATTTTAATTAGGATGGAAAGAACCAATGTCTTGTGTGTCTTCGGAATGACATTAGGCATATGCTCTCCCCTATCTTAGGTGATCAAAATGCCAGACATGTCATTTCGCATGTGTTAAACCTTTAGAGGGGCCTACTCTTGGATACCCGTTCGTTCAAGTAGGAATGACCCTAAGTGGTAACAGGCTAAAGCCAAGCCTTGTGAAGCCACTCAAAATAAATTGTGTTTGGAGCAAAAGCTTCAAACAACAAGTGAAGTTTTGTTCCACTGACAACCAACCTCCCCCAAAACCCTCTAAGGTGTAACCCTTGTAGGCTGGGAGACTCCACAATGGAGAGTAGTGTTGCTGCATGGGTAACCACTCGAATGGCTGCCCTCATTACATATCCTTTGTTTTAGTAGACCAAAATCCTTCTATTTGTTGGTGCAAAAGGTGGGACCTTTGAAGCTGCCCTGATTCAAGTGGTTCTTAGTAGAGATAACAGGGACAATCTTAAGGTTCGGTGGGGGTACGAGCCTTAGGAAACCTGGATCTTGGTACGCGTGAGAAGTGTGTGCCATGGAGAGGAGTTAGTGCTACCAAGATCCTGAAGCTATCCGCTTTGAATATGCACAGCTAGGGGATCTGACAAATACTGTCTTTACCAGCCTAGGATTGTACTTGTTTTTTAGTCAAAAAAAGTCCAAATTTTTCAAAAAAAATAAAAAAACCATGAAATCATTCTATGTGTTTGCTATGTCTTCTTGCTATAATTTATAAAATCAAAATCAAAAGACCAACTTGCAATCAAAAAACAAAAAAAAAAATGAAAAACGTGTCGAAAAACTTTGCAAAAGCATTTAGAAAACTAGAACTACACATTTAACTTATGAACCTGTGCATTTGCTTCAATTTCTGGCGCATCTAAAACCTATTATTGCACTTTTGAAAATTGCCAGTTCTGCGCATTTGTTCCAACTTACTGCACTTTTACCCTTTATTCCTGCACATGCAAAATAGAGAGCATCTCCACACCTTTTGAGAGCAAACTTTCACCACTTTTGAGTACCCATTTCAATTGTATTCCATTTTTTGAGATTAGTTTTTACCGTGCAAATGTTTTTTCTGTCCACTTTCATAACAATTCACAAAAGTTCCCACAATCAACGAGCATACCAAGTATCAAAACCAAGTTAAGGCAAAGCAAATTCTAGATCAATTCCATCTCAAGCAAACCTAGAAACTCTCCATAATCAAGGATCTATCATCCTTCAGAACTTCTCTAGGGGCTTGTGCAAGACTAGTCAACATCAAGTAATTAGATATCAACATCCTTACTTTGACTATCATTTTGTATCTACCATCTTGTTTGATGTAATTGATCTAGGATTTCCCTTGTTCAAACCTTGCCACTACAAGTTTTTCACTTCAAACATCACCCCATCCAAATCTCACATTTGCATGGTCCTAACATGATCCCAGCACCAAAAACAATTAGAAATGGCAGGCACCTCTAAAAAAATTGTCTCATCCCCTCATGACAGTGATGAGGAGATTACTCAGGAAGAGCTGCTACAAAGTCAACAAGACTAAAAATTCCAATGATTAATGGATAAGGTGCTCACCCAAGACCCTACTAGATTCTTTCTTTACCTAGCAAGGCAAGGAGCAAAACTTCCCAAGGACTTTGACGTCAATGCCTTATAGGAAACTGAAGAAGAAAGAATCCCTGAGGATAGTACATGAGAAGAAAGAACCACAGACAAAGGAAAGGCAACCATTGACTCTACCAATGCTTTAGGCTTAATAATGCAACAAATCCAAGCTTTACAACAATAGTTCATAGACATGCAAACTAGAACATCAATGAAACATTACTCTCTAGAGGATATTTCACCATATCCTTTTGATAAATCCTTGGTCATGATACCTTTTCCCTCTAAATTCAAGGCATCCAAATTTGACAAATATCGAGGAAAAGGTGATCCAAGAGACCACATTAGATAGTTTAGTGCAGCATGCATAGAAGTCACCCACAATGACACATACCTAATGCGACTGTTTCCTAGAAGCTTGGGAGGATAAGCATTGGAGTGGTTCTCTAGACTCCCCCCTAGCATCTGAACATTTAACGAACTAGTGGACAAGTTCATCCTACACTTCTCCTAAAATATTGAGCATGACATCTCAATTTTAGATCTTTGTAACACCAAGAAAAAGGGTGGAGAATCATTCGCCGCATCCTTACAAAGATGGAGACAATTGGAGAGCAAATGTCCACACCAAATACCTAAAAAAAATGCTAGAAATGTTCATTCACAACCTCCATGCTAACCTCAGCTACCAAATCTAGATAGAATGCCCTTCTTCCTTTAGCAAAGTCATTGAGATGGGCTTGATCATTGAGAAGGCATTGGTAGCGAAAGGACAAATCAAATTGTACAAGGATACTCCAAGTACAAATACCAACATAGAAAAACCATGCTTCTGGACCAAGAACAAAAATGTTGTAAATAATGGGGTGGTGGATGCTAAAACTGTGGTGTAAAAATAACCACTTTTCACTTTAACAAGCCCACAAATCAATCCCCAACAAAACAAACCGCGAAACACTGAATCACGGTTTACAAACTATCAACCTAGAAGAAAATTCACACCTCTAGGAGAATCATTAGAAACCAACCTGCGCAAGCTCTAGTAGGTCAACTCATAATACTTCTAGCCGCGTGGGATTATGAACCAAAGGTCAAACCTCCTTGGTGGAATGACAACAACTTCTGTGAGTTTCACCGGAACAAGGGACACAAAACCAACAATTGTATAGCACTCAAACATACCATTCAAGACTTGTTGGACCAGAAAAAGGTGTCCCTCGATGGACATGCCTCTAACACTGATCACTTGGCATTCAAGGATCCACTTCCCAATTATGAGTAGGGCGGGGGTTCTAGACAAAACAACAGTGGCAATAATAATGGAAGTTATATGAACATAGGATTTGACTATGTGGTTAACAACATTTCAGAAAGTGAGTCACATGTCAATACCCTAAATAATACTCCTAATTGTAAAGTGACCACTCGCAATGGAAGGGTTACTCTTAAGGGGGTCCCATCCAAGTTGTCCTCTTCATCCAATCAGTATAGTGTCCTGGATCAACTTCACAAAACTCCTACACATATCTCCATCTTGGAACTTTTGCATTTGTCCCCATCTCACAAAGCCATACTGGACCAAGCTCTTTTTGAAGCCACCGTGCCAACAAACCTCACCGAAGAGAAATTCCAGACCATGGTAGGTAACATTACCACACCTCACTCCTTATCATTCACTGAAAAGGATGATATGTCTCCCACTCAACCTCATAATGCATCCTTACACATTGAAGCCTTCATCCATAAACACAAAATCAAGAGAGCTCTAATTGATGGAGGGGCCGGTTTAAATATTTACACTTTAAAGCTAATCCTTGCATTGGGGTTTTTAGAGAAAGCTATCGATCCAAAAAGGAAAATCACCATCAAAGCTTATGATGAAGAGGAAAGAACTTAAAAAGGAGTGGTTGTTTTACCTATCAGAGTGGGACCTGTAGGAAAAGATGTAGTGTGTCAAGTCCTTGATATGGAGCTTGCGTATAACATTCTCCTTGGGAGACCTTGGATACATGCTATGAAGGCAGTGCCTTCAACCTACCACCAGTGTATAAAATTCCCCTTTGAAGGTCAAGAAATCACAATCCAAGGTGACTCTAATCCGCTTCAATACTGTAACACCATGCACTCTAAACCTAAAGTTGTGATTCCCCATAACCATGCCTCTACCTCATCTTCATCCCATGTCGACCCAACTTCACTCCCTTCCACATCGAAGGCGCCCCAAACCAACTTCAAGGTCAAAGAAAAAGGCCTAGGTGAATACACAATTGTGCAATCCTTTTGTTAATCACAGCTCCCTATCTCCCCTAGATCCTATGGAAAGCCTTCCATGAGCAAACCCAAAGAAATAGCAACTACTAAAGGTCCATTTGTCAAATGGGGAAGCCTTGAAGATGAGAGTGATGAAAAGGACATTCTATAATGGTTATATAAAGATGAAGACCATCTATCCCAACAACAAGACCATCACTCCATAGTACAAACTACACAGTATGGTCAAGGATTCCAAATACTACAAAGAATGGGATATGAAGGTCATGGACCCATCGGATTGAGAAAGGAAGGTATCACTGAACCTATCCAACTTCTTACATTAACAACTCATGACACTATAGGGCTAGGCTACACTGGAAAAGCAAAGACCAAGGGATCAGACAAGCATAAAACCAAACAACCAGAAACATTTGCTACTACCATAGTAGATCAAATTCACCAACTACAAGGATGGAATGAGACAGACTCCAATGAGTATGAATGGGATAGTCTCTCTGAACTATCTTGTGATGAAAAAGATATTGATGTGGTCCACGAGTATTTCCCTACCTATGCAACTAATGAGGGAAAAAGTCCAAGGGCTAGACCATTAGAGTTTGACCCGCACAATAATGATAGTGAAATTCAGGAGGAAGGAATGATACCAAACTTGACAGATCAACTAGTGGAGAGTACCATCGCAGGCATTGTCAATGCTTATAATGACCATCTTAACTCCTCAATCTTGACCATCAATGTCCTAGAACCAAACGAACCAAATGACCCTCTACCATTGGTATACCTGGAACTCATAGATTGGGACCTCCAAGATACTACCCCCGAGCTAGATACCTTTCAAAATGATGAAGCCATCATAGACTTTCTAGAGCTTAGGGAACATATACCCGCAAGGGATCACAGGGCTAGCTATGCCATAGAACTCAATGACAAGGCATATTTTGGAGAGAGTACCAAGCCTTTTAGTCTCAAAAATATAAAAATGAAAAATAGATCTAATGGTGAAAACTACTCTACAACAGTATTAGATCATGAAAATAGTAAAAATATGAAAGACGTATCAAATAGTGAAAACCTCTCTGAGGCGCCGAAGGCTAGAAGGCTTGACTCTCTCCCCAATCTAACACATCAGGAGATATTATCGATCTTGATAGAACCAGCAGAGCAGATCAATGTCAGCATGGGTGATAATCCAAGGAGATACACATGGCACAATCTTTAACTACACAGGAGAAACTAGAGTTCACTGAATTCTTCAAAAGGAAACAAATAAACTTTGCTTGGTCATATGCAGATATGCCAGGGTTAGATCCGAATCTCATAATGCATCACTTATCCTTAGTCCAGGGGCTAAACCAGTTAAGCAGAAACTCAGAAAGATGCACCCGTAAGTTGCCCTCATGGTAAAAGAAGAACTGAAGAAGTTGCTAGATGTTGGGTTCATCAAACCAATAGACTATCCTGAGTGGATCTCCAACATTGTGCCTGTCACCAAACCAAATGGGAGAGTTCGACTGTGTAACGACTTCAGAGACCTCAATAAAGCTTGCCCAAAAGATGATTTCCCACTGCCATTCATAGAGATCATTGTGGATCTCACGGAAGGTCACTTTATGTTTTCACTAATGGATGATTTCTCAGGATATAACCAGATCAAAATTGTACCTAAGGACCAACACAAGACCGCATTCACATGTCCATGGGGCACCTATTGTTGGTGTGTCATGCCATTTGGATTGAAAAATGCAGGGGCAACATATTAGAGAGCTATGGCCACAATCTTTCACGACATGATGCACACCATCATGGAAGATTATGTGGATCACATATTGGCCAAATCACTCACAAGAGAAGGACACCTGGCAGTGTTAGATAAAATCTTCACAAGATTGGAGCAGTTCAATGTGTGCCTCAATCCAAAGAGATGTGTATTCGGAGTCACATCTGGCAAGCTTCTAGGGTACATCGTATTGGGAAATGGAATCAAAGTAGACCCATCTAAGGTGAAGGCTATCATGGAAATGGCACCACCCAAAAATATTAGTCAACTAAAGTCTTTACAGGGTAAACTGCAATCTATCAGAAGGTTCATTTCTCAATTGGCAGACAAGTGCCACCCATTCATGCATCTCCTACATAAGAATATTCCTTTCAAATGGACTGATTCATGTGAACAAGCATTTCAATAGTTGAAAGAGTATATCATGAACCCACTAGTATTGATGCCACCCATCTAGGGTAAACCTCTATTAATTTATATCTCCACCACACCAATAGCTCTGGGAGCTCTCCTTGCACAACAAAATCATGAAGGGAAAGAACAAGCAATATATTACATCAGCAGAACATTAGTTGGCTATGAGTTGCAATACACACCAATTGAAAGAGCCTGCCTCGCGATAGTCTTCACTTCAAAAAAATGGAGACATTACATGCTATCGCATTCCATCAAGCTAGTAGCAAAAATTGATTCACTCAAATATTTGCTCAACAAGGCTGCTCTTACATGTAGATTGTCCAAATGGGTTATGCTCCTCAGTGAGTTTGACATTGAATATGTAGACAGGCATGCAATAAAGGGTCAAGTACTTGCAGATCAACTGGAAGAGGCACCTTTAACAGATGAGATTCCTTTGAATTTCAAATTTCTAGATGACTCCATCTTTCATATAACAACAACAAACTGGAAACTATACTTCGATGGCTCCTATACTTAGCATGGATCGGGGGTAGGTATCTTGTTGGTCACACCTCATGGTAACACCATCCCAAAGTCATACAGACTGCTTTTTCCTTGTACCAAAAATGTGGCAGAGTATGAAGCCCTAATCATTGGCATCAAGCAGGTAGTTGAATGGAACATCACAGAGTTTCAAGTATATGGCGACTCATAGTTAGTTATCAACCAAGTGAATGATGACTACCAAACAAAAGATGAGAAGTTAATACCCTACAAACGAATGGTAGATGACTTTAAGGAATACTTTGTTAAGATCTCTTTTGAACAAATACCACGGATAGAGAACAAAGCCACTGACTCCATGGCAATGATTGCCTCTCTCCTCGACATCCGTAAAAACCAATCACGTTATGAGTTCTTGGTAGAGCCAGTCTCCCATCATGCTTACGACTCTATCGAATCCCATATCATTTGCCACATTGTAAGATCTGATTCTCCCCTATATGGAAAAGTATTTGCCTATCTCAAAGATAATACCCTACCCCTGGATCTCTCAAGTAACCAAAAATGAACCTTCATTTGTCAAGCATCTCGTTATACTATTATCGCAAATACCTTATACCGACACAGTCTCGATGGTACTCTCTTTAGGTGTCTCGATAGCGAGGAACATCAAACTACCCTGAGCGAAGTGCATGATGGTATATACGGGACCCACTCTAGTGGTCTTACCTTAGCCAAGAAACTCATACGCATGGGATACTACTAGCCAACTATGGAAAAAGATTCCTATCATTTTGTAAAGAGGTGCAAGAAATGCCAAATCCATGGAAACCTGATACACGCACCAACACAGGAGCTTCAGCCTTTAACGACTCCTTGGCCTTTCTGTCAATGGGGACTTGACTTAGTGGGAAAGATCCACCCTCCATCATCTAGCAGCCATAAATTCATAATCACTGCCACTGAGTACTTTACAAAGTGGATTGAAGCCATACCACTAGCCAATGTCACAGGCAAATAGATTGCCTCTTTCATCCTGAACTACATTATTTGTCTCTATGGTATCCCTTTATCCATTATCACTGATAATGGACGACCATTTAAAAACCAAGATGTCAAATAACTGTGTGACAAATTCCATATCAAACACCACTTTTCCACCCCATATTACCCCCAAGGAAATAGCTAGGCGGAGGCATCAAATAAAACCATCTTAAAAATCTTGAAAAAGACTATCAATGATGCTGGTCATGACTGGCATGTCCTATTGAATCCCACATTGTGGGCCTACTGCACAAGTATCCACACACCCACAGGTGTAACACCATACTCCCTGGTCTACGGATTTGAAGCCATCTTGCCCATTGAAGTCGAGATCCCATCCTTGCGAGTATCATTAAAAGGCCTCATAACAAATGAAGAATATTGAGTATCCAGACTTCAAGAGTTGGAGCTGCTAGAAGAGAGAAGGCAACAGGCCTTTAACCATCTCAAGTCTTATCGACAAAGGATGTCCAGAAGTTACAACCATAGAGTAAAACCCCAGGTAGTTCAAGTTGGTGATCTAGTACTTAAAGAAAATCCCAGGAATTAGCAGGATCGAGAAAAGAAACGAAAGTTTGAACCCAACTAACTTGTGCCCTATGTCATCGTTACTGCCTATGGGTCAGGTGCTTATCAATTGGCCACATCAGAAGGTGAACTGTTTGCTGATCCCATCAACAACATGCATCTTCGCAAGTTCTACACTTAAACCCCAATACAAGAGAGTCAAAAAAATAAAATAAAAATGGAAAAAATGGCAAAAATTTAAAAAAAAATAGCAAAAAAACCATCTTCTGGTGAAAACCTGGCAAACAAGCACCTTGGATAGGTACCATGGTGAAAACTTGGCAAACAAGCATCATGTGTACTTTTAGTTTTCATGCAAATAAAAGCAAGTGGTGAAAACCTGGTAAATAGGCGCTCCTTGTGATGAACCGCCTTCTCCATCTTTTTCAACCTTGTTCCTCATTCGTACCTCCTAACCAAGCATCCACCTAATCACATCTGTATACCTACCATGGCTTGTTGTTCGCTCATCCTTATCACTTTCTACCATCAGACTGCCTATCCAGACTTTTGTCCATCAAGGACATCCATCTTGAGTTAATCCTTTGAACCATTGTCAAACTACGTTGCCTTTGAGTTATCACATAGGTAAGGCCATTATCAATGCGCCCTCGAGGCTCCACTTCTCATCCATTCCATTACGTGTCATCTATCCTTCAATCTACCTAAGTCCATACCGTTTCCTATCGCCTAGGTCTTAGGTCCACCAAGTTCACCCTGAACTACGTTTCCTCTACGTCATCACGTAGGCAAGGCCATTTAGCAATGAGCCCCTAAGGCACTAGGTCAATCTTTTAGGGCCCATCTCTTCATCTCTGTTTGTCAGTTCATCCATAATAAGTCCATCCTTTATTTGATTGGGGGCATGTCCTTGACCTAGTTATGAAATTGGATCCTTGAATGCCACGTATTCTAAGAGGACACCTTTCACTAAGACAAGTGCACACATAGAAAAAACATGCTTCCAAACCAAACATCTTGATGTAAAAACATCAACTTATCTAAAGCAAAGCAAAGAAGGGACCAAAAACATATCAAACTGATTTTATCTATACTATAGCAAGAAAGCACATCTAATACAAGAATGTTTTTTGAAAAGGTTATATTAGAGAGTCTGGATTTTTCATTATTATGTATTTCTATGCTACTCAAGGATGCCAAAAGCTAGAGATGCTATGATGGGGACATAATCATCTTCTTTGTCTGTTGTTTCTGGATTAATCTTTAGTAATGTGATGACTTTTGTCTAACGACATGATCAGAAAAAGATCATCGAGGACTTCAGAGGTCTCAACATGAAAAGGGGCAATCCTTGTCTGTTGAAACACAAGAAATACTCAAGTCATCTAGATTCAATTTTGACTAGATGCTTGTATTAGCTTGCTATATCAAAATCCATGTAAGTAATACTCAGGTCATCTCAGTTTAATTATACCTAGATGCTTGTATTTTCTTACAACATAATAAAATGCCTAATGATGAAATAAACACTTCAAAATACTTGCAATATCGAGATGGCAAAAACCTTTCGCATCCATTCACATCCAAAAGCATCCCCAAAGCAACCATATCCCATATAATAAAATTCTTGTAGAGAATCAGTGTTTACAAATAAAAGCTTGTGATCCTTTCATTTGCTTTCTTCTATCTATCATTGTGCCATTTCTGTGTCGATTGAGTACATTTGGACATAGCAAAAACATAATGTAATTTGCATATCATATCACATGAGATAGTCATTAACATGATTAAATCATTTCCATACATCATAGTTACATCGGTTCATCCATGTATATTGGCATCAACATATCATTCAACAGAAAAATCCAAAACATAGAGCATTGCATAAACTGCAAAAATCATATAGATAACATCACATAGCATCATATAAACATCTACGTCTACATTAGATAACATCACATAGCATCATATAAACATCTAAGTCTTCATTAGATAACATCATATAGCATCATATAAAACATCATAAAAGTATGCATCACATGTGAAACATCATAAAATAGAATGCATCCATAGCATATAGCATAAACAACTTCATATATAGAGCACATAAGCTGCATCATCATATCAATATAACATACAAAATGTCCAAATGTACAATATCATAGTCCATCTCTGAGTCAAATTCATAAAATGTATACATCTCAAAAATAATAATACGTCTTGGTACAAAATAATGCAAGTATATACATATCAAGCTATCTGAGCCATCAAAACATGTATACATAAAGTCAAAATCTGGTACAAGTACAACTGTAGGCTAGCCTTGCTACCGTGGGCCACTGCTCCTAGCACTACCCTCTCTATCCCCTCCTCTCTGCTCTCTGCGAAGCCATAGGCTGGCTCTGATAGTTGGGAGCCCTCTGCTCTACTGGTACGGCACCATGGTACAACCCTCGGTAATACTGTGTCTGAGCCTGCGCTTTGGCAAGCTCACCCTGTACATGTGTCAGCTACCCCTGTACCTGTGCTAGCTATGCCTGTACCTGTGCAAGCTATGCCTGTGCCTACTGTACTTGTGTAACTAAAAAGCTAGTAGTACCATCTATACCTAGGGCTGCCACTGCCGTGTCTCTTTCTACTTTGATGGCCCGCACCCTCGCCAAGGCTGAGTCTCACTCTCTAGTGAGCTCCAATACACATCCTACGTTAGCATCTCTCCAAGACTCTGCTGCTCTAAGGTGTGCCCTCTACTGCCTCACCTGATCCTATAGTGTAGTAATAGCCTGTTGTTGTAAGTCAAGCTACGGAACCTGTTGTCCCTGTCCCTGCACCTATTGTTGAACAACCTGTTGTAGCACCTACTGTGGTGCTGGCATCTGCACCTGCTCTATAGCCTACAGCTATGCAACCTACTACTATCCAGAAGGTCCCTCCCTAGACCTCCTCCTCTGTCTCAGTCTGCCTCCATCTCCTCCTCCTCCTCCTCCTCCATCTCCACCATCATCTTCATCTCCCCTTCCTCCTCTCCTCCTCCTCCGTCTCCCCCTCCTCCTACCAGCCCCATCCTCATCATCTAAATACTCCTCATCTATACAAGGAACCAGCTCTCCTAGCCCCGAGTACCTTAGAAAAGGATGTGCTGCGAGCCACTCCTTGTAATCCAGAGTCATCCCTGCGTCTACAATCTCCCTCCTCATCAGCCAGGCTGCATATGGAATCTGCTGGAACTCTACCAAGGCCTCATCATATAATGCCATTGGATCCCATCTCAGCCTCTCTGTATGGGTCCTCGCAAATCAAGCCTACCCCTGTGGCCTGCCCTGTACTCTACCAAACTACCTCTGCACCCTGCTAACAATCTGATGCTCAAGTATGTATCGTGTCCTGCCAATAAGCCACCATGTCTAGAAGCAATAAGGTAACTTATTGCCCTCATCATCCCATACCTCATAATTTATGTAGGGGCACCAGATAACTACATCTACATTATCCAGCGTGTGTCTCTAGTACTCAAGCTTCCCCAGCTTATGCTAGGAAATAACTCTTGCATAACCATAACTATATGGCTCATACTGCTGTCTCATAAAAACACAAATCGGCCGTGTGATCGCTATATTCTCCCACAACCAAAACTACAAAAGGAAAACACCTGCCGACAAGCTAGGCCCTCTGTGGTACACAACCTGGTGCATATCCTTGTATAGGTGTGCAAGCACTCACACACCCCATGCATATTGAGTCTTGTCAGTAATCATCCTCTCCATAACCCTCCCCCAACCAATCGAAAACATATGCGATCTCCTATTGGGGCACACAACGCCCCCGATCAATCCTGCCACTATCCCCGGGAAGTAGTCATAACAGTCATGTATGTCCTGCCATGAAATCACCTACTCATCAAGCTCTGGGTAATCAAAAATACGTCTGCACTCTGCCAATCCTGCATCGCGCTATGGATCGTACTCTACCAACTCTCCCTGAATGACAAGATGTAGAATCCTATACACGTCCTCCAAGGTGATAGCCATCTCCCCAATTGACAGATGGAAGGTCCTGTCCTCACTGTGGAATTGCTCCACCGCCGTAGTCAACAAACTGAGGTTCGCACGAATCTCAGGCATGAAACATACGTAATCCAGCCCCATAGCACCAAGAGCCTCTCGATCCACCACCATAAGCATGTACAGCGGCAAAGGAAACTGCCCCGTGACATGACTATATTGCGAATATCCTCCTACAACCAAGCAAAACATAACGTCACATAAAATCCATATCTAAGCAAACCTACTCAAAGCAATCAAACTATCCTATCACTGACTTAACATATCAAATTGATCAAAACAACATATCATCTCTTGAATAGATTCTAGAAATCTCTGAGATCGCTTATCAATTGACGCCTCGATCAAGATGCCAATTGAGTCAATTTCATTAAGTCCACTAATTATCCTAGTGCAAATGCGCCAGACCAGGTCACAAATGCACTGAATCATAGCAAGGGCGAAGCTTCTCCATGAATGCACCGGTACTTATCCCATATGCGTAATTCTGACATATGCACAGCTTATCATGTCACATGTGCAGTCTCATAATGTGTGCACTGATTTCTATCCTATATGCGCAGTTCTATCATATGTGCCACTAAATCAATCACATGCGAAGCATCTTGGTACATGCGTAGTTTCGGAGCGCATATGTGTTAAACTGCAAATTGGCACATCTATTCTAGAAAAGTTTCCCTAGCATTTATTGAGCTAATAAATGACCCTAGGTGAAGTTTTTTGAGCTACATACGGATGGTCCTGCATCTGTTGTCTAATCGAATCGTCAAACTCACTCAAAACTGTGCTCCTCACATGGAATATCCATCTCAACGTCAACTACTCTATGCTCCTAAGCTCTCAAGACCAATCAACTAAAGCCAAGTGTGAAAATGATTAAGCTTGTGGACCCAACTCCTATTTATAGCGAATGAACCCTAAACTGGCTGTGTGATGACTATGACTACTTCCCAAGCCTGTTTCTTCCCGTTTCTCCGCAATGTAACCTGTCTTCTTCAACCTAACCTATTTTCAACCTTCTTCATTGTGAGATTGTCCATCTCACGCCTTCCACCTTGGCTTCTCCATCTAATCTCTTGAGGGGGCATCCTGTCGTTAAACTTGTACCAGGGGCAAACTAGGGCATGTATCATTATCAGAAAATTCTTATTCTTTGAAACAACGTGATAAAACACATTGCTTCAAAGAGGGGCAAAATGTATACACCTAAAATTGGCTCATGTCGAATTAAGTAAATATTTTAATATTTATCTTAATTCTCATTTCTTCTATCAATTAAATAAATATTCTAAGTTTATTTGATTGGTTCATTATCCCATAATTAAATAAAAATCAATTTATTTAATTAAATTCCCTAAATTATTCTAATGTCTCACATAATTAAATAATCCTACATTATTTAATTAATCCTAAATTCCTCTATCCTAAGTCCTAATTCTATAAATCCACCTCACCATGTTGCACATGTAATTAAATATTCTAAATATTTAATTAGCTAATATTCCTCACCCGCATGTCCTATTTATCCTCTAATCAAAATTAGTTAACTCAGCAATCAAATCAGTTAACTAATTAGTCATTTGAGTTCACTAATCAATCAATGCACTTGACTGATTGGTCTATTCTATTAATTTTTCAATCTATTCTGTTAACTCCCCTGTTGCGTGAGGGAGCTTGGACACTTGTCCTCTTTCTATTCGTGCACATTCCTCAACCATTCTCAACTGTTGATCTTCTTATTTCTTCTCAACCATTGATCTCTTCTCTTCTAAGTCTATAAATTGAACCTTGTTCCTCCATTTCAATGATCCAAGCTTTCAGTACAATTACTCTGTCGAATTACTAGTGCACCTTTGGCACCCCCACTATCATACATTTGCTTGAGATCACTCCCATTTCTTTGAAGCTCATCTTCATAGAAATAAATTATCATAGCCATTTCTCCATTGCCATCTTGAAGAATGAAGCAAGGAAGTATGCTTCCTGAGGGCAACTTTCATCACAAAAGATCGATTGAGACTAGGCAAACAATGGAAGCCGCAAGATAACAAGGTTTTGTGTGAGGTTTGTGCTTTATTTGTTCAATCTTGTTATTCACTATTTCTATTGATGTTCATTGGTTTATTAATGGTTTTATGTTGTTAACCATAATTTCTGATAACAGAGATTAGCAAAGTTTTTTGGAATTGCTTTAGACAAGGGAGCACATCGATTTGTAGCAAATACTGAATCTTCTCGGAGTCATAAATGTAAGAAGTGCAGTGCGTGGAAAACTTGATAAAGAGTCATATCATTTGAATAAGAATGAAAATAGTTCTCATCTTCTCAAGGGCCTTCATGCTCCAAGTGTTAGGAGGAGCAAGTTGGCTCTGGTTGACTTGGTAGGTTCATAACAAATAGAAAAATCAAAAGGTGCAAAGACTTCATTGATTGTGAAAAATTGGACCTTCACCACACTATCGAGGGGAAGCTGCAAATACAATTATGTTCAGGCAAAGGGCTATGAAATTGGAAATGAAGAAATCTAAAAAATAGTGTGCAAGAAGGAACGAGAAGCTGCACTTCCCGCATCCCCACAAAGAGCAGGCATAAATACTTAAGACCAGTGTGGTGTTGCAGGTGAACTCGAAACTTTCCTGCACTCCCACAAATTTGAAGTCATTAACCCTAAATATGGTGTGGCTGTGCGGTTAGAATATACAAAATAAAACTTCCCCGCATCCCCACACATTCAAGATAAAAAATTATAAAGTCAATGCGGTATTGCGGGAATAATATAGGTGGAAGTATAAACAATAAAGTGAAGAATAATTGAAAATTTATTGTGATAGAGGTATGGTGAATATTTATATACGAGGAAGGAAAAATTATCATAATGTGCATTATTTTTGGGGAATATAATGCAATTTGTAAAATGTTTTCACTGGAAAGTGAAACATTTCTACTGAGGGAATTGAATGGGCATAAAAGTTTTTGAGTAGGTAATTATTTTTGCCCAAAGGATATATTTATACGGTGAAAATACAAATTAAATGTTGTCGGCAAAAGGGGGATGACAATAGTCATTAAGATTATTGTATTTTGGCAAAATTATTTTTCATGGGATGCGAAAGACAAAGGAAGATGAAGTTAAATAAATTTTCATGAAAAATTATGTGAATGGGTGGGTATTTGAATAGTCATTTTGAAATATAAATGGTCTAAAGCTTGTTGCTTCCTTCATTTTGTTTATAAGAAGGAAACCAAGACCGGTAAAAAGGGTTAGAGAAACAGAGGATAAAGAAGAGGGGGCTAGAACAGATTAGTGTACCTGTGAAGATTTGATTTGAGATTGTGCATAAATGAATTTGCTTTGAAAATGGTTTCAACTATTTATTGATTTAAATGAAGAGAAATTGTGAAATTGTCTCCAAATTGTGTTCTTTTAATCATATGAATCAATTTTTCAAGTACTTATTGATTTGTCGTTGCATCTTTAAATGCTTTTGTGTGACATTTTTGATGGGTTCTCTCAAATAGAGATTAAATTCTGTTGAATATGTTGCTGTGGTTCAGAGAATTTAGTTTGGATTAAAAATTATGGTTTTCATGGTCAAAATTCTTGCACGTTTATGCAAGGCCTAAACATGAATTGTGCTAAACAGTTAGAATTTAAGACCATTGGATGAACAAAAAACTCATTACGACTCTGATACCCAACAAAAAAGGCACTGATTAAATGTTATGCTCCAGAACAAATAAGATCATTGTACATATTTTGATTTTATGTTTGTAGGAGTAGGAGTAGTGGTTAGTATAGTTTTGAATTTTTTATTTCAAACATCATGCCAATTTGGAGTAGATTAAGTTGAAGAAGTTGTACAAATTTGTATAAGATTTTAATTTTCCCAATCATCACTAATCAGTTTTGACGAGTTCATATTCAGTGGTGATAAAAAGGTACACCCACCTAGGAAAAGAAGAGCCTGAAGTGCAGGGAATTCCAACCATCTTGGTTGATTCCGTTAGTTGGCCAAATTAGATGTAGAACCTAATCATAAAGCTTGGCATACTTTTAGGGTTCTGCAATCTATAGATTTGGGACCCAACAACACAAGTGGAAGACTCCACCCATCGTGT
Source organism: Cunninghamia lanceolata (assembly GCA_027924645.1). NCBI lineage: Eukaryota > Viridiplantae > Streptophyta > Pinopsida > Cupressales > Cupressaceae > Cunninghamia > Cunninghamia lanceolata. The sequence goes on along the minus strand of BSBN01001567.1, from coordinate 13,838,625 downwards.
GACAACTCACCACGATGATCAAGAGAGAGGTGGAGCTCACTCCATGATGAGGATTGGATACATGTCAATGACCTCACTCTCTTGTGAATGTGCATGGAGTAGGATGAGGGTGGCATCCACCTCAATCCATTCCATGATGACATAAGACATCCCAAACACAAGGGTAATGCTTACCCACGAGATGGTCCAACTAGGAGGTACACAGTCCTAAACCAACTGGAATGGTCACTAGATGAAATGGTGCAAGGTACACTTCCCAATGAAATAGGGGAAACCAAGAAGGTTACAAACACTCCAAACACAACAAGTTACCTCACATAGGGGTAACTTTCAGAGGGTAATAGTACCCCAAAAAAATCATAAGCACAAATTGAAGGCATAGGCAGTACCAGGAAACCCTAGGGTGTATGGGTTTTAAAGGAGGAGCCCTTTTCCAAGGACACTAGTGCCCAAGTGTTGTGGTCCTCTGGACTCTAGTGCCCCAGCGCTATAGTCCTTTGGGACAGGGTTCAAAATACAAAAAAGACCTAGTTTTGAGCAAAATTGTCCAGAATTGCATGAAATTGAAGGTGCAAGTGTAAAACATGATTACACATCATATTTAACTATCACAAGTAGAAATTGATTCATTTTAAGCACCAAAATACAAATTGTCATTTTTCACCATTTGTCGCATACAAGTTCACAAAGGGAAAGCAAGACAAACCAATCGTGCCTTCGACACCAACATCAAAGCACAAACCCATAGGAAGATACAACACCACTTATGTGGTTGATTCACAAGTGTTAGAAATGAAGGTGCAAACCACACAACAAAAATCTGATTCAAACCTTATTAATGTCTTCTAAATAATGTAGAATCAATGGAGATTGCAACAGAAATAAAACCCACTACATAGAAATAACATGCATTAAGAACTGAACACATAACATAGTATGTAACATGGAGAAAACCCTTTAAGGTAAGAAACTCCACCAAGAAAAGAGGCTCTGCACTTCCTCTTCCTCTTTAGTCTTAGGAGTAATTATGGGCAATGATTTACAAACAATATTAGGAGTAATTAATTACATAGGATTTACAAGGTTGATGACACCTTAATCCTAACAACAAGTCCACATACATCGAGGATCAAACAATAAAAAAGTTTCAATAATCAGTTACATAGCATAGGACATCAACGTCCTTCAAATTATACAAGTACATGAATACACCAAAATCTATCACGCTCTCCAAGATGCAACAAGGAACATAGCACGACATGCCCAACCTACAAAGAGAACAATGAATCCATCCAGCACCTAAAGATCATCATGAAGGAGCAAATGGGAAATGTTGCTCACCTCCCAACCATATTGCCATCGTCGAGCACAATAGTTGTCTACGTAACTCTAGGCAACCCCTGAGCTATGGAGAAGTTGATTGTGGTAAACCTGCTAAGAGTATCTCACACTTCCAGTGTATACAAGCAACATATGGCATACATGTCAATCAATGTGCATACTATACATGACACAACTATCAATCCAATGCATATTAAATAATATATGGTACAACCTCTGGCACACTTGCCAATAAGCATAATAGAATGACATCATAGCACTCAAGCATAAGGGAAATAATCACACCTTCAATGCATGCCAAACAAGGCATAAAACATAGTCCATCAAGGACACATATAAGCATGAATCGGGCATAAGAATGCACTACAATGCAAGTATACAACACACGTTGAGTCCAACTTAGGCGGTGACAAATAAGGAAGAGAGAACTAGAAAGCTAAATAAGGAGTGTCATGATGAGGGCAATCAAACCTCCTCACTGAGTGTGAGTAGTAAGTCACCTATCATGGGCCCTACTAAAGCATCTGCCAACTCTAACATTATGTGCAATGCTTCTACGCCTAACTGGGTCTAGGAAAGCTCCCTATAGTTGGCATGCACCATTACCGGGTTTAGAGAAGCTCCCTGTAGTAAGGTGTTGGAACTCATGTTTTAAGTTTTATTAACTCTCATGTGATTAATGTTTCTCTTTTTACAAATCCTTACATGTTGAACCCACTGACAACTTTGTGCCTTGGTATGCATTAAAGGAGTCACTCCTTACCTACTCCCAAACCTCTTCCTAAACATCCAATGGGTCGATTTAACAAACCGAGTATGACATGAATTTCAATGCAGCAAAAATCTTAAAAAATATAACATTGTCTCAAAAGATGCATAATCACATTTTAATTGGGAGACAACTCATCCCACAAAACAATTTTATAAATTTAGGTGTGGCATACAAATCAATGCATAAATTTTTAACATAATATATTTTTGAAAATATTCTAAAAAGATGTAAAAACTTAAAATAATAGGCAGACTACTCATCCCACATTCAGATTCATCAAGGAAATGCATACAAACAATTTTCATGTTTTCCAAATACAAGAAATAACCATAAGGCCCTAAAAACTCCATTAGAGCTCCTTATGACACCTTGACCAAGTTTGACCAATTTTCTAACTCTCATTTTACAATGGCTATGGAAAAACTAACAACCCATTATGATAATATTCACAACATTGCAAATCTTCGATAAAAATGAGTTGAGGGTTTCTAGAATAATTTTGGCAGGGTTTTGTCTATTTTGACATGTTTCCAAAGCATGAACAAATGAAATAAAATAAATAAATAGCTGAAATGAATTTCTAAAGCCATTTCAAACCATTCTTGATGGCATTGCAAAGAGGGAAAACCATTGGACAATTCATGGAGAGAGTTTTGAGATTCTTACCTTCAACCAAGCAATGGAATCCAAATGGGAGAAAGGATGAAAACAATCTCTAAACACACAACTTCAAGCAATAGCAGCAAATCCAAATCCAAATTCAACACTAGTTCAATAGTCAGATTCCATCAACAATTCATGGAGAAATTCATATTTTTCCAAGCAAAGAGGGTTTGAAGAAAATAGAGAGCAATTTTGAAAAATGAATAAAATGAACTCATTTTTTCTTTTATATAGAAAATCTTTTTCATAATAAAATATTCACTTAGATGATTTTAATAAATCAAACTTAAGACTATTACCTTTCACAAAGAAACATTCAATCATTAAATCCAATCACCAATAATTAAAATATTTCCTTTGCAATCACATTAGGCATTTAATCAAAATGCAATAATAATTCAATTTCACTAAAAACACCCAAGTAAATCACTTAAATCGACAGGAAATTAGTTAATCAACCAAACTCGATTAGTTCCAAATAGGTTATTGTTATTAGATCCAATCTCATTTTGAAAAGACCAAACACGCCATACCAAGCATTCAATTTCTTGAAATAAAGCAATTATACCTTTTGACGGGAAAAATATTAAATTTCAAAATTAACTGAAATCACTCAAATTTATTCCTCAAGCATATCATGATGCAATAAACATTTTCGTTAAGGTAGAAATAATAATTTTTAATTTAAAGTCATTAAATTAATCCAAAAACATAGAAAACATGTTTTTCGAGATAATTTAAAATAAAGCTCCAAGAATTCTAAGGAAACACACTTAAATGATTCCAAGCACACATTACGAGTTTACGCAACACAAGGATAAGGGTGAGATGGATTAGCATCCCATGTCAACATTCTCCACATTTCCCACATTAGTTAACACCTGTAATTACCTGCACACTCAAGTAAACCATCAGGTGCACCTGCTCCATACATAAAATAGTTGAAGCACATCATAATGCCCAATGTGGCATAATATTGCACAAGCATCATAAACATGAGTTGACAATCAATCGACAACATAAAATCATATATGCATAAATCATCTAACATAATCATATTGAAGATGTCATCCATCTAGCATATTATGCAAAATAAAATAGTGAAGTTGAAGCACTCCAATAATCTAACACACATGAACACAATGTATGCATCCCATAATGCATAGTCGGAAAGCCAAAAATAATGCAAAACTCCATCAGAACCACCTCAATAGTCATCTGGAATACACCCTAAGAACTTCTCGATGGTATGTAATAGACCTCATCAACAAGTTCGATGTAATGCATCAAAGAAGGATAATCATATAATACACTGATATACACACAATACAACATAAAGGTAATCAAATAGAAGCACATTAGATGAGCACTAGGGTGGGCATCATAGGGCATGTCAAAAAGGAATGTAGGTTGCCAAAATCAAACAAAGAAAATCCTAGCTTGTAGCCATTAGAGGCAAATACAATAGAAGTTGAAGAACCATTGGAAGATGGAGAGGTTTTGTCTGCTAATTTGAGAGGTTCATTTCATCATGTTTGGATCATTGATTCCAGTGCCTTTTTTCACGACTCCTCACAAGGACTAGTTTTCTTCTTACTGATCATGTGATGGAGGTATGGTTTACATGGGAAATGACAACTTATGTGAAGCCATTGGTGAAGGAGAGGTCAAAATCAAGATGTTCAATGGGATAGTAAGGACTCTTCAACATGTCAGACATGTACCAGGATTAAAGAAAAATATGCTATCACTTGGAGTATTCGATGAGCAAGGTTATTGATTTAGTGATGAAAATAGCTATCTCAAGGTAATAAAGGGAGCGTTGGTGGTGCTAAAGGGAGAACAGGTTGGAGATCTCTATAGGCTAGTTGGAGAAACTTGTAGTGGAGAGGCTACTATGGTATCAGATGTAGAAATGGATTCATTATCTACTTGGCATCAACGGATAGGCCACATGAGCGAGTGTGGTCTCAAGGTAATGCTAGATAGAAATCTTCTCCCAGGTGCTAAATCTAGAGATTTGAATTTTTGTGAGCATTGTTTGTTCAGAAAATAGAATAGGTTGAGTTTTTCTAGTTGCACTACTAGAAGTAAAGAAGTTCTAGATTTAATTCATTCAGATACTTGGCAAGCACCTATTGTGACATGAATTGAGGGTTCATCATATTTTGTTTCATTTATAGATGATTATTGTCATAATGTGTGGATTTATTTGTTGAAGAAGAAATCTTATGTATTTTCTTATTTTAAGAAGTTTAAAGCTCTAGCATAATCATACTGAAGATGTCACATCAATCTAGCATATTATGCAAAAGAAAATAATGAAGCTGAAACACTCCAATAATCTAACACAAATGAACACAACGTATGCATCCCATAATGTATAGTCAGAAAGCCAAAAATAATGCAAAACTCCATCAAAACCACCTCGATGATCATCTAGAATACACCCTACGAACTCCTCGATGGTATGTAAGAGACCTCATCGACAAGTTCGGTGCAATGCATCAAAGAAGGCTACTAATATAATACACTGTTATACACACAATACAACATAAAGGTAATCAAATAGAAGCACATTAGATGAACACTAGGGTGGGAATCATAGGTCATGTCAAAAAGGACTGTAGGTTGCCAAAATCAAACAAATAAAATCCTAGCTTGTAGCCATTAGAAGCAAATACAACAGAAGTTGAAGAACCATTGGAAGATGGAGAGGTTTTGTCTGCTAATTTGAGAGGTTCATTTCATCATGTTTGGATCATTGATTCCGGTGCCTCTTTTCACATGACTCCTCACAAGGACTGGTTTTCTTCTTACTGATCATATGATGGAGGTATGGTTTACATGGGAAATGACAACCCGTGTGAAGCCATTGGTGAAGGAGAGGTCAAAATCAAGATGTTCAATGGGATAGTAAGGACTCTTCAACATGTCAAACATGTACTAGGATTAAAGAAAAATATGCTGTCACTTGGAGGATTCAATGAGCAAGGTTATCGATTTAGTGGTGAAAATAGCTATCTCAAGGTAAAAAAGGGAACGTTGGTGGTGCTAAAGGGAGAAAAGGTTGGCAATCTCTATAGGCTAGTTGGAGAAACTTGTAGTGGAGAGGCTATTGTGGTATCAAATGTAGAAATGGATTCATTATCTACTTGGCATCAATGGCTAGGCCACATGAGCGAGTGTGGTCTCAAGGTAATGCTAGATAGAAATTTTCTCCCATGTGCTAAATCTAGATATTTGAATTTTTGTGAGCATTGTTTGTTTAAAAAATAGAATAGGTTGAGTTTTTCTAGTTGCACTACCAGAAGTAAAGAAGTTCTAGATTTAATTCATTCAGATACTTGGCAAGCACCTATTGTGACATCAATTGAGGGTTCATCATATTTTGTTTCATTTATAGATGATTATTCTCATAATGTGTGGATTTATCTATTAAAGAAGAAATCTGATGTATTTTCTTATTTTAAGAAGTTTAAAGCTCTAGTAGAGAATTAGAAAGGAAAGACAATAAAGTGTCTTAGAATAGATAATAGAGGGGAATTTTTTTCAAGTGAGTTTAATTAGTTTTGTAATGAGCGTGGTATTGCAAGGTAGTTGACAGTTCTTAGAACACCACAATAAAATGGTGTTGCTAAAAGGATGAACCATACAATTATGGAGAGAGCTAGATGTATGTTGAGTACTACTGGATTGGAGCAAAAATTTTGGGGTGAGGCTATTTCTACATCATGTTTATTGATTAATAGGTCACCCACTACAACTCTAGATCATAAAATTCTTGAAGAAGTATGGATAAGTAAACCTATTGATTATTCCTTTCTTCGTATTTTTGGTTCTAATACTTACACTCATATTCCCAAATAGGATAGGAATAAGCTAGATGTGAAGTCCGTGAAATATATTTTTCTTAGCTATGTAGAAGATATAAAGGGTTACATGTTTTGGGATACTACTGCCTGCAATATTATATTATTATACAAGATGATTATTTTAATGAAATGTCAGTGTAAATAAGTAAAGAATAGGAAAGTATAGAACTGTTCCAATAGAGTTGGAAAAGTATGATGCTAATATGGAGGTGCTAGATGAAAATCAACCACCTATTCATGAAAATCAACAAGATAATAATCAAAATCAGTTATATGATGAGGTTGAACAACAACCAAATGAGCCACAGGGTAACACATTACCCCTTCTAAGGAGATCCACTAGAGTGATCAAACCACCAGTAATATACTCTCTTAATTGTAATTTAGCTTATACTTTACTTACTGATGTTGGTGAGCCTATCTCATATCAAGAGGCTTGAAAAGGTGAAGATGCAAACAAATGGAGAGCCACCATGGATGAGGAGATGAGAGCTCTACATAAAAATAAAATGTATGAGCTTGTGTAATTGCCTAAGGGGTGAACAACTATTGGCAAAAAGTGGGTCTTCAAATTTAAAAGGGATATAAATGATAATGTGGAGTGATATAAATCTTGGTTGGTGGCCAAGGGGTATGCACAAAAATCTAGTATTGATTTTGATGAAATCTTTTAACCTATGGTGTGGTTAAGTATAGTTAGAGTTGTTTTGGCTCTTGTTTCTAGTCTTGATTTTGAGCTGGAACAATTAGATGTTAAAACAACTTTCTTTCATGGTAACCTCTCTGAGGAAATTTATATGAAACAACCGGGAGGTTTTGAGGAAAAAGACAAGGAGAATCTACTATGGAGGTCTAACAAATCATTTTATGGTTTGAAACATGTGCCAATGTGTTGGTACAAGCGATTTGATTCCTTCATGATAAATTTGGGTTTTAGCAGATATGAGGTTGATCATTGTGCCTACTTTAAAAGGTATGTGTTAGAGGAAATTATGAATAACAGTTTTAAACAACTAAATATCCAATAACTCAATGAAATTGATGCAAATACAATAAACAAAGATGTCACCTTCATAGACCAATTCACCTCGTAACTTCCATTGTTGCCTATCTCATATTGATCTTATGAATGAGTTGAGCTCTCATAAGTTGTACTTCCTTGTTGTTTTAAAGATGACAATAAGAGAATGGTTGTAGATGGATAATGTAATGAAGATTAAACTACAATGCAACTCTATGAAGATGGATAATGGAGATAGGGAGACATGGTTGGATGATTGTAATGATAATGAGATTATGCAAGTGCAATGAGGATACTTTGCCAAAGGCATGTTGGTAGAATTTCTGCAAAGTAAGATTACAAAAGCTCTTGGATTTTTGAAATGAGGGAATGAGAGTTCTATTTATAGGCCAAGGAGGGGCCAATTCTAAGTGTCACAATCTCAACGGTGGAGACTTGATCTTGTGATGTGTACAGTGGAGATTTGGTTGGTTGGGATGAGGGAGAGAAATATGGAGAATGTTCCTCTCACCTTGACAAGGTGGAGAGAAAGGTGTGATATGAGGCCACATGTCACAAGGCTCACCAAGACCATGGAGAGAAGGTCAAATAAGGAAACCTTTCTTGTAGGATGGTTGGAAGGAATATAGGGACTTATGGGACAAGTGTCTCAAGGTGTCTTTTGACCAAGATGACATGGAGAGACCATACTTATGAGAATAGGGATGGTTAGAGGAATAATAGGATAGGTGGGTGAGGGAAATTAGATAATTAAATAATTAAAATATTTAATTGTGTACAACATGATGAGGTGGATTGGATTGAGATAATCATGGGAAATGTTCCTACTACGTTTACAAGGTAGAGGAATATGTGGATCCATAAGCCACATGTCATGATGCTCACAAAGACCTGTGAGTTAAAAGTGGAAGAATTTGAGAAGATTGTGGAAGGAGGACTCTTGGTTGTTGGAATGTGGGAGATAAACTAGGATTTTGAAAGACAAGTGTCTTTGACCTTGGAGATGATTGAGAAATCATAGGAAACATGTGGAGAAGAAATAGGGCACATGTTGAGGGGATAATTGCTTAATTAAATATTAACTAGTAAAAGCACCAAAGGTGCTATCAAATGGCTGATAGGCACAAAATTTATAGGCCTACCACCAAATAGTATATATTTATATTTTGATATGCACACTGTAACTATTCTTTGTATGTTTTGGCCATTTTGATATGCATAGTGTAACTATTCTTTGTAATGTATCATCATAATTTGATTAGTTGATCATTTTAATTCTAAAGCATAATTTTAAAAGGATGGAAGAAAATACTTGCAATTCAACTCTCTTATTAAAACAATACCTTTTGATGTATGCCTTAGAAACATGTGTTTGATGAATGTTGTAAATTATTTTACATGAACTCTACAATGTAGATTTATGATACCATTCTTACATCCCACATAATTTGAGATATCCTTATTCTATTAACCCTAACCATGATTCTATGTTCATGCACATGTGTGTATGATGCCCAAGATTTGAGTGGCAATGACTTCTCTGCACAATATGATCAAATCTATGTGACAATAGGATTGCTTAAGCATTGGCTTCATATTTAGTTTTCATGAAACTTGATAAATCAGCATTCCTGCAACTAAGGTATGCCATGAAATTAGACAAAAAAAACCTATATATGCCACATAATTATCAATCATAAATAAATTCACTACCATCTGGTACATGAGTCTAGTAGGCATATGTGCAATTGATTAAAAAAATCAATTGTCTATGACAAATATCAGTAATTTTATAAAGTTGAAAATTTTTGGAGTGATTCAAAATTGCCACGTATGATTTTGAAAGGCATGAAGTTAGGGTGCACAACTACTGCTTGTCCTCTCCCCTATGCACAATTTAGGTTTGCTGAAAAAGCGTTGGAGATTTTTATGCAAATGCAGTTAAGAGATGTAAAGAAAAATACAACCACCTTTGCCTACGTCCTCCTAGCTATGTCAAAGTGGGAGCTTTGGGATGTAGGGCATGGAATTCCATCAAGATATAATTGAAAGAGGATTGTTATCAGATGTTGTGGTTGTAACTACCCTGATAGACATGTATGCAAAATGTGGGAGTGTAGAGAAGGCGCATGAATTGTTTATCAATATGATTGAATGAAATGTTGTCTCATGGAATACAATGATTGTAGGGTATGTAGAGAATGGGATTGTTAATGAAGCCTTCAAATTTTTTAATCAAATGCAGTTGGCTGGTCTAAAGGAAAACTTAGCAACCTTTGTGATCGTGCTCCCTACGTGTACCAAAATGAGATCTTTGGAGCATGGTACTCAAATTCATCAAAAAAGAATGAAAAGTGGATTTTTGTCAAAGTTGGTTATGAATACTCTTTTAAACATGTACTCAAAATGTGGAAAAACTCAGACAGCGTGCAAATTGTTTGACAAAATGCCTCAACGAAATGTGGTCTCATGGAATTTTATGGTTACAGGATATGCGCAAAATGGTAATCTTAAGGAGACTTCAAGCCTTTTCAAAGAAATGCCTCAACGAAATGTAGTCACATGGAATTCTATGTTTACCGGACATGCACAAAATGGGTTCACTAAAAAAGCCTTTTTTCAAGCAAATGTAGTTGGCAGGTGTAAAGCTAAACTTTGCAACATTTGCCAGCATCCTCCCAACGTGTCCCCAAATGGGAGCTTTCGAATAGGGTATGAAGATACACCAAAAAATAATAGAAAGTAGGTAGATGTTGTTGCAAATGCCCTGATAGACATGTATGCAAAACGTGGGAGTATACAGAAGGCACGTCAATTTTTTAACAAAAGACATCAACCAAGTATAATCTCATGGAATATGCTGATTGCAAGATATGATGTAAATTCTTTAACTGTGTTAGTGACTCTTATGGCATCATGCCCACGATGGCGTCCACTATAGCCCATTCTTACCTGACATACACCAAAAACCTTAACCCATAAAATTTCATAAAAATTCTAAGGTTTTCCATAGCTCATGTAGCAGAAATCAACATGAAATCCTAATCCATAATGGATCATAAACTGTAATAAACTTTAAAGATAAAATTTCAACCAACAAATCCACTCACATTTCATGAAAATAAAGGCAAAAACATGCGAATTTGCCATATGGCATCTAGAAACCACAAAAAATTATAAAAATACAGAAACAATGTCTTTGTGATAGACACAAGATTTCCATAGTCCATAATGAAATGTAGATCAATGCTTCAGGATTTAACTATGTGCGAGTTTTTTCCTCAACGTTTTAGATCATACTCCACGATCCATCATCAGGAGAATAAAGAGCAAGAGAAGAGAAAAGTCACTTCTCTTCTCTTGCTCTTTTTTCTCTTGATGATGGATCGTGGAGTATGATCCGAAACATTGAGGAAAAAACTTACACACAATTAAATCCTGAAGCATTGATCTACATAACAATGTCTTTAATTATTGTTCAAGTTCACAATTGCATCTATAGAAAATTCATGAGGCATGTGGCTATTTCAGCTACCAAATCCAAAAATTACAGAAGGTGGAAGTGCATTTTCCATATCTATACCGGGAGATCCTTGGATCAAAACTAGGTGATTGCTTACCCTAGTAAATGTTCTTGCAATAGTTAAAAACCTGTCTCTATCCTTATATGCATGTCATAATGAGCAACCCCACTTGTTCAAATAATAGGGTGTTACCTAAGTTGTTTTCTTTAGTGAGAGAATGAATGGTTATAATCTGATTACTGTTGTCGTGACTAAGATAGCATAACATGTTTGAGTGGAGGGATTAGTTTTCATATGTAAAAAATAAGTGTGAAAATAGAATACTAGTATATCTATATTTAAAAAATATATCTAAAGTACTTCTAATCAATTTATTTTAAATTTTAATTGTAATTATTGTATACTTTAACCCTAGGTCTACTTAACCCTAATTCTATTCCTAATTCTAACCCTTACCCTAATTGTAACCCTAACTCTAATTATCTATCTAATTCTATTCCTAATTCTAACTCTAACCATAATTCTATACCTAATTATAACCCTAACCATAACCCTAATTCTAACCCTAACCCTAACCTAACTCCAATTCTAATCGTAAACATAATTATAACCATAAACATAATTCTAACCCTATTTTAATTGTAACCCTAACCCTAATTTTAATTTTAAGACAAATTCTATCCTTAACCACAATTCTAATTTGAAATTTAATTCTTACCCTAATACTAACCCTAACTCTATCCCTAATTCTTATCCTAATCCTAATACTAACCTTAACAACACTAATTATAAGCATAATTGTAACCCTAATAATTATAAACATAACCCTAAGTCTAACGATAAACCTAATTCTAACCCTAATTTTAAGTCCTAACTCTATTCCTAAATATAATCATAATCCTAAATGTAATGCTAATCCTAACTCTAATTCTAACCCTAACCCTATTTTTAACCTAAACCCTAACCTAAACCCTAATTATTTTAAATCATAGTTATTTTATAATAATTTAAAAATAATTAGGGTTACAATAATATTTATTATAAGAAGTTATTAATACTAATTAATACTAAATACCCCATTCTCTTTATTAATTTTAACTCTTATTTTATGTTTTCTTAGTGTTGTTATCTTAGCTAATATATGTAAAGTTAGATGTTTAATCATGGTTTTATTAATTTACCCTAGATATTTATATAAGGTGCTTTAATTTTCTTACAATTAGTAAAGATTATAATTCAAAAAAAAATCAAGACATGCAAACATCTTTTAAATATTTTTTAATAAGATGGATCAAGACACACAAACATCTTTTAAATATTTTCTAATAGGATGGATGAATGATTTTTTAAAACACACACATTGTTTGTTATATTTCTTATTATAACATTCCTCCTTACCTTTATAATTATAAAGGTTTGTGTTTTATTTAAATATCAAACACTTCAACATTCAAATATTCATCATCTATACATAAAAGTGGTAAATAATCATTGTTCTATTTTTATTGGAAACTTTTAACTATTAAACCATTTAATATTTAAAAATAGCACATAGTACTACAAAAACCAAACATATAAAATTATGTTGATATCTTGATCTTTCTTCACAATTTTACATTATTTTTAAAAAATATTTTTTAATATTTATTTTCAATTATTATAATACATTTAGATTATTTTATTTTGTAAAAAAAAATTATTTATATTTATTGTTAACCTAATAAAATAATCTATATTCAAATTGTCACTTTATTTTTGACCTATAATTTCAAAAACTTTATTATTTTACTTACAAATATATTTATCAATATTATTTTAATAAGTTAAAATCACCATATACTAAATGTTTAATCTTTTGTTATTAATTTATATTAGTTATGTCAGTATTTATATTCTAAAAAGATCAACATAAAAATTAAATTTATATAATAATATACGAAATTTGTATAATCTAGTTGTTATTAATTTCTATTAATTGTGTGAATATTTATAATCTAAAAAATCAACATAAAAATAAATTAAACTAACATTTGAAAAAAATGATCCTCTTTTTGAAGAAGTTATCATTTTGCAGGGAGTGATAGTAGTCAGGTTAGGTTTTGTCTTTGTTTTTCTTCATAGGATATTGTTCATAATATTTGCAAAAATTAGAATTGAGACAAATTAAAAAAAATTAAAAAATATAGTTTATAACAGGTATATTTTGTAAATATAGATATAGTAATTTAAACACATGTATTATCATATAGATTTTCAGAATGGACTGATTTTATACTTTATATTGACTAAATTTAGAGGTTCATGGTAAATACATGGGGTAAAAAAAATTAAAAAACATAGTTTATGATAGGTATTTTTTTAAATATAGATATAGTAGTTTAAACACATGTATTATCATATAGATCTTCACAATGGACTGATTTTATACTTTATATTGACTAAATTTAGAGGCTCATGGTAAATACATGGGGTAAAAATATTAGATGCAATATTTTATACTCCGTATTATTCATTAAAAAATTAATTAAAAAGCATTTTGAACTACTAAATCAATCACTTTGTGGATGCAACTATATATAGAAGATATTCAAGAGAAGGTTTTTCTAGTTAGTCATTTAAGATTTGTAAATGTATGATATATTTATTAAAAAAATTATTAACTATTTAACTATTAAAATGCACCATATTTAATTAGAGTGATCAAGAATCATTAATCTTAATTGATAATATTGATAAACATGATGTACATAGTTAATCTTTAACTACAACTGCCTTTCTATTTATCTAGTTTCCCTTAACAAGATCTTACTTGAAGAATACGTAAGATGGTTTTAGATATTGATTGAGCATATATGAGATCTACTTCCTCAAATTGCATGATTTGAAAACTTAACTATCTGTTATTTACATTCTTACAAAACCAAAACCACCTTGCTCCATCTCCCTCACAACTTTCTTGAATATCTCCATCTACAACACAAACACAAGTTTATTATTCCCCTCCAAACTAAATTACTCTAGTGGGTCAAGTGCAAACAAATCACAAATTAATATGCCCTAAGTTATATATGAATAAGTTTACTTTTCAATGGTATTGTAAGTTCTAATGGGAGGAGAGGATACTTTCAAAGCTTGATAAACATCCCTCTTCCATTTCCTGGAGGCATAGTCCATAGTTGTTTACATACGATGCTTTCATTAGATTTCAGATTCAAAGGATCTTTGGTAAGAAAAAATGTTTAGGCTGAAGAGTCACAACCCTTGTTCAGTCCAATGTGTAGAGCCTCCATAGGATCTGAACACCATGCATGAACTAATCCCACTTCGTTTGCCTCCTTTGCATTGAATCGTTGACTCTAAAAAAATATAAACTTTTCATTACAATGCCATACATAATCTTAAACCAGACATATGCTATCTGATATTTATAATATACAAGAAAACATGGACAGTGGCATGTTTAGGTTGAATTTACCTTATTAGAAGAGCTTCGTGATAAACTATAGGAGGGAGATTAGAGCGCAGTAATTCTGAGTTTCCAGGTGTGAAAGACATCCCAATGTCCACATGTAGTTAAAGTCATATCATAAAATAAATATAATCGAAATAAATCAGGTCAGTAAAGAGCACAAAGATGAGAATGGTTTATAAATTAAATTATTATTTTTTTAATTTTGAGTTTGTGGAGTAAAGCCCTCGCCACTTCTTAGCATTGACTGCATAAGTTGCTAACCATTTTCTATTTACAAATTTGCAAACTTATTAACTGTTAAGAGTAGATCTATAAATGGAAATATAAGTAGAACAAATTATAGAAGATGTATGATGGAGGAAGATTGTATTTTATTTAAATATCATCCATTTCAATAGTGAAACAGTCAATATCAATTTTTCACCTCATTCATAATAAAAAGTGGTAAATATGTCCTCTTTTTATTGGCCAAAATTGACCTTTGATTGTTGAAGTGGATGATATTTAAGAATAGCCAGGAGATTGCATACCTCATTCATAAAAATAAAGCCATGAATAGAGCTCATTAAGCAGTAGTCATGAGCCAATGCAAACATACACCCTACCACCACTGTATGTCCCCTGCTCCATTCATTGATTAACACAAGCTACAATTAATCTATTGTTTGCCAATGCATAGGTGATCTTCTTTGATAAATTAATTGCCTCTAGCTCTAACCTTATAACAACTATTGTTTGAATGGTAAAACACAACAATCTACAAGCTAAGGTATGAAAAGATTGCAGATAAGCTTGCTTATGATGCCACCAATTTCTCTTAAACTGATAACTATTTTGAGAAATCATGTGTCACCTTGGCTGTCTTTAGATCAATTTGTAGTATTTGGAATCCATCCCATTGGAAAAGAACTTTCCCTGCAGTAAAAATAAGTCTTCTAATGCATTAATATTAGTTTGATAGTATTTTTGTCTCATTAAATCCTTTTTGAAAAACCTAATTTATTAGAGATAAACATTTTTAACAAGGATAAACTAAAACAACTTATATAACGAGTATGTAGTGGTCAACTACATCCTGCAACAATGTACTCCACTTAAATATCATCCATTTTAATGATCAAATAGTCAATAGAAATTTTACATTTCATCCACAATAAAATGATTCATTGACTGAAATACTATGACTAAACAAAGATACTGTCAAAAGTATCTATATACAGGCATACGGTTTCATAAAGAGGAAAGTATTGGATTCTATTGCCAATTGCATACAATTCCTCTTCTTGGCCTATAATCTTGTCATTAGCCTTTACAAGGAAAAAGAAAATTTATTGATGTGGAACTAAATCTGTATAGGAAACAACATAGAAAAAAAAAGGGTTTTCCCTTAGAAAATGTTGTCCCAGAATAGCAACTTGTCTACGTTTGACGTTACTTTCTCACCCACTTGAACTATGCTATGGGAACTGTACTTACTTTTTATCATTTCCACAGTGTTGTTCATAATTTATGTTGTTTTGAATTAGGTATGTAGTAGCCAACTACAACCTGCAACAATGCACTCCACTTAAATATCATTCATTTCAATGATCAAATGGTCAATAGAAATTTTACATTTCATCCACAACAAAAAGTGGTAAATATTTGTTCTAATTTTATTGGCCAAAATTAACTTTTTACTGTTAAAGTAGATGATGTTTAAAAATAACCGCAACAATAGTACAAATTACCTCATTGGTTGTAAGAAGAACAGTTGTATCTTTATCTCCCTCCACCTGCCAAGCTATCCATAAAACAATTCAATGATTGAAATACTATGACTAAACAAAGATACTGTCAAAAGTATCTATCTACAGGCATACGGTTTCATAGAGAGGAAAGTATTGGATTTTATTGCTAATTGCATACAGTTCCTCTTCTTGGCCTATAATCTTGTCATTAGCCTTTACAAGGAGAAAAAAAGAAAGTATTGATGTGGAATTAAATCTGTATAGGAAATAGCATAGAAAAGGAAAGGGTTTTCCCTTAGAAAATGTTGTCCCAGAATAGAAACTTGTCTACGTTTGACATTACTTTCTCACCCACTTGAACTATGCTATGGGAACTGTGCTTACTTTTTATCATTTCCATAGTGTTGTTCATAATTTATGTTGTTTTGAATGGTAGAAAGAGTAGTAACAGAAAAATAAAGGCCAAACAGGGCCACACATTTTGGAGTTTGGTGGGTAAGATGAAACAATGGCTACCCAGGAAGTAGTATTCAGTTTTTCTAAGTAAGGTTATGGGTTTAGATATTCATTTAAGTGAGGCAAAACAGGGTATAGGTGAAACAACTTGTGTACTTATCATTTTAGGAATATTCTTCAATGTAAATAATACTATATATGAAATGAAGAACGGAATGTGTTATCTCATTTTATAAAAGATTAATGCACTAAAAGATCTATATAATCTTTATAACTCCACTGTTGGTACAAAATTGGAAATAGAATGATCTTTATCAATGAAGAACCATTGACAATGAGAATGGTTTAATCTTATTGATGTTGTTTTAAATGGATTGGTCAATGTCACCATGTGAATAATGGTACTCTTGATGTGAATATGGGTTCGACCAAATCAAAAGACTGATTTTCAATACAAATGACTGATAGATTAAATCCTATGAACTAATCCTTCCTCATAGAAGGAAAAAATAAATTTTGTAATTAATTAAAAGTAAAAGGGCTTCATGGAATTCATCTTTAAAGCCAATGCCATATGTTGGTTGATTCTCTGAAATTCTAACTAACTATGTAAATCTCTTGCCAATAAAGTACAAAGCATGATGGTAGTTCTAAAATGGGAAATATGCTAGCAAGCACCATACCTAACATCTAAAAAACTAATGCTTTCCAATGATAATAATGCACCAACCTGATTCAAGAAAATGTTTGAAGAAGTGAATATAATCTGTAAATATCAAAGATCATTTTTTATTTAATATCAACCAAAATGTTCAACATTCAAAACATTTATATATAAATTACAGAGATAGAGTAAAATGATTGTATCAAGATCTGAAATGATAAAGATAACCTCTCATTTGAGCCCATTGAGGTGCCTGAGCAATGTTATACTTAACCATTCTCGTATATACAATGAAAAACAGCAAAATCAAATCAACTTTTCACCTTTTATAACCCAACCACCATGCTCTTACTATGCAAAGCATTGGTTTTCTACTGGTAATTTTCTAAAGACTCTTCAACTCCATCTATAATTTTTTTTCTGTGTAGTGGTAGAGTAATATATACACTCTGGAATGCCAATGGCAGATAGTGAATTTGTTCTGACACCAAGCATAATAAACGTAATGGAAAAAAGGATGAGTGGAATCAACACACGTTATGCCCATCTTCAGCAAACTCTTTCACAGGTATCCAATTTTATGTCTGTTTATTTACTCTTCATTTTTATTGGGAGCATGCAATAAATGTTTGCATAGGTGATCATTATTTCTCATTTCCTGGAGCATTCAATGCCCTTGATTCTATATCATATCTTGGAATCCCTAATGAAGATACACGCTATAGTTGAATACTTCTTTCAGCTCTCGCATGTTACTTGTAGTTGCAATTTTTATGATTTATTATCCATACTATCTAAACCCTAAACCATGCATAAGCTATAAGCCCTAAAATCCTACATACACCCTAAATCCTAATAGGACATTTTTGTTGAATTGCTAACCTCCCCTTGAATGGATGAAGCTAGAATAGAATTACAGAAATAAGAAATCAACATGTGAATAGAAAAAGTTAAAAACAAATCAGATTTCAATAAACCTTAAAATAATTACCTGCATGTAGTCTATAATGGCCTTCTTTTCTTGCGTTGTCATTTCTTGTTGTTGTGCAATGGATTTTGATGCAAGAGCATTCCTGGTTCAAGAGCAATCTTGCATCAACCAAAAACATTTGCATTTCAGTTTGTTTACATTTCAGTTCTTTCATTTTCCAGTTCATTCAGAAGCAGTTTCAGCTTGTGGTCCAGTTTTGGCAAATCACATCTTGCGGATCTAGACTTAGCATCTACATTCATTCATCTACATCATATCAAGAATTCAAAGCATTTGGATAAGTTACCAGAAAGATATCTCTCTCAGAAGATCAACTATTTTCTCAATACAGAGCATTATAATAGGTCCTAATAATCAGCTGAAGGAGAAGGCTTGCAGATCATTCCTTGACTTGCAGATCTCAATGATAGATCACTCAACGTCCTTTGGTTCGTGGTTGACCTTCCCCAAGGGTCCACCCGTTGTTTCATTTATTTGAGGAAGTGTTATATGCATTTAGTCCGACCTATCCGTGAACATGTTACAGCTCTTCATTGGAGTTTGTGACCTTCCTTGGCTGACACGGAGGAATCTATTGATCCAGATTGGATATATATTGCTGTAATAGATCCTTAGGAAATTAATTATGAAGCTGTAAGCATACACATAAGTTCATAGTTCAGATTTTGTGTGAAGGAGCTTCAAATCTTTATCTTGCGCATGTATGTACTCAAGCCTGTGAACCTAGTTGTAATCCCACATGTTGCCGACCGATCTCAATTTGATATTTATGATATATTAAATGATTGAATCTGCATTTGTTTCATTTCCTTGAGTTGTTTCCATTGTTTTTACTCTTGTTGCACGGTCCGGATTGTTCATTCTATGAACCCTCCTACCGTGACTGCACCAAGTGGTATCAGAGCAAAAGTTTGATTCTTTGGAGCAAATTGGTGAAGGTGATTCTATAAGATCTTGTTGTGAGAAGATTGTCGATCCAAGGCAAGTTAGTTGTGTACAACCGATCATTGATTGAGAGGCAGTTCTCACCTATAGCCTGATCACCAAACCTGAGGCAGTTTGCACTTGATCCTAGGAAGATGTCATCATGAAGAGTTCCTCCTGTTGGTACAATGGATAATAGAATGGATGAGATGATGGAATTGATGAGAATGATGCGAATTCGATTGGATGTTGTTGAAGAAGATAGGCAAAGAGGATTGACACTAAGACCCAATGTTGAAAGTGATGATGAAGAGGAATTTCAATCTGCTGAACAAACTGGTGAAACCCTAGAAGGTAATGAAGAAGAAGAATTAGATGAGATAAAGATGTTGTGAGTTATTCTGAAGATTGGAAAGAGACCTAGAGTTGATGTACCGAACTATACTGGTAATTTGAACCCTGAAGAATTGATTTACTGTATAAATGATATGGAAGAATACTTTGAATATGAGGAAATTGAAGATTTAGAGAAGGTGAAATTTGTAAAGACAAAGTTGAAAGGACATGCTTCTATATGGTGGAAAGAAGTTTAGCTAGAAAGAAACAAAAGAGGAAAAGAAAAGATTACAAAGTGGGACCGGATGGTGACAAAGTTGAAGAATCAGTTTATACTTGCTGACTATGAATTGGAGTTGTTGAAAAGATTGCAAAACTTAAGACAAAAGGAGAAATCTATGAAGGAGTACACTGAAGAATTTCATAACATGATCATAAGGACAGGACATAGTGAAGTAAGCAAAGAGAAAGTGGCTAGATACATCAATGGGTTAAGATTGAATATTCAAGAAGAGCTAAGCTTGGTAAGGATGACATCTTTAGAAGAAGCATATTAGTTTGCCCTGAAAGTTGAAGAGAAGATGAATAAGAGGCATGATCAGAGACAAAGAGGTAGAAGAGGAAAATTTCAAAGAGGTAGAACTTATTCTGGAGGAGACAAATCACATCCGGAGCAGAACAAGTTTGATAGCCCATTTAAGAAGGGTGACAGGGATAACAATGTTTACTAGAGAGGAAACCCTAGTGTATACCAGAATGAAGGATACAGAAGAGAAGGAAGAGGATTTGATAAGAGGACATTCAGAGGTGCTTGTTTCAAGTGTGGAGGTGAAGGACATAGAGCATTTGAATGTAATCAAGGTAGTACAAGCAAGAGGACAGAAAATAGTGGAAGAGTAGCCTATGTTGAAGAAGAACCTGTTGAATCACCCAGTTATGTTGGTAAACTAGAGAAAGGAGAATCACTTCTGATGAGAAGAGCACTATTTCAAACAGAGACAAATGAGGAACCACCGCAGAGGAAAAGTCTGTTCAAAATTAGATGTAAATCCGGAGGTAACTGTTGTAAAGTTGTAATTGATAGTGGTAGTTTAGATAACCTAGTTTCACAGGAGATGGTGACTAAGCTAAAGTTGCAAAGATTGAAACAACCTAAGCCCTATAAGATAGCATGGATTCAGGATGATCATAAGGTACTAGTGAGTGAACAATGTTTGGTGAAATTTCATATTGGATCTTATCATGATGAAGTCTTGTGTGATATTATGCCTATGGATGTTTGTCACATCTTATTAGGTAGACCTTGGAAATATGATAGAAAAGCTATACATGATGGGAGAAAGAACACATATACTATAACAGCAAATGGAAAGAGAATTACTGCGATTCCTTTGGAAAATGATCCTAAAGATGTGGTATGTGGGAATGCTAGAATCTGTTTGGTAGATGGAAGGAAATTTTTTGATGGTTTGAAATAGGAAAGTATGTGTTATGCCTTGATTCCTAAGAAGCCTGAAATATTGAAGAAAGAAACTAAACCGGAGGAGATAAGAGAACTGCTGACAGAGTATGAAGATCTCATATCAGATAAT
Organism: Cunninghamia lanceolata; assembly: GCA_027924645.1. Taxonomy (NCBI): domain Eukaryota; kingdom Viridiplantae; phylum Streptophyta; class Pinopsida; order Cupressales; family Cupressaceae; genus Cunninghamia; species Cunninghamia lanceolata. Next base: position 13,817,264 of record BSBN01001567.1, on the reverse strand, counting down.
GTGCCTAATGGATTACCACCTATAAGGAGTATCATTCATCACATGGATCTTATACTGGGAGCAAGTTTGCCTAACAAAGTAGCACACCGAATGACACCGGCAGAGAATGAAGAATTGAATAGATAGATACATGAGTTGTTGAGGAAAGGTTTGATCAGAGAAAGTTTGAGTCCTTGTACAGTACCTACAGTGCTTGCACCGAAGAAGGATGGAGAATAGAGAATGTGTACTTATTCTAGAGCAATAAATAAGATCACAATTAAGTATAGATTTCCTTTACCTAGGATGGATGATATTAAGGATTGTTTGAGTGGAGCAAGATATTTCACAAAGATAGACTTGAAGAGTGGATACCATCAGATCAGAATCAGAGAAGGAGATGAATGGAAGACTACTTTTAAGACAAATGAAGGATTATATGAGTGGTTGGTGATGCCTTTTGGATTGACAAATGCACTGAGTACTTTCATGAGGTTGATGAATGAAGTTCTGAAGAAATTCTTGGGTAAGTTTGTGATTGTGTACTTGGATGATATTCTAATTTTCAGTAAGACAAAAGAGGAACATTTGTGGCATATTAGACAAGTTTTGCAAAGGTTGAGAGAGGAGAAATTGCTGATAAACGTCAAGAAGTGTAGTTTCATGAAGGAAGAGTTGGTATATTTGGAATTTGTGATTTCTGTGAAAGGATTGAAGATGGAACTTGAGAAAGTGAAAGCAATTGTTGAATGGCCTACACCGAAGAGCATTGGAGAGGTTAGATCATTCCATGGATGGGCTAGTTTCTACCGAAAGTTCATCAGAAATTTTAGTTCAATTTGTAACCCTATGACAGAGACAATGAGAGGTGACAGGAAAGATTTTAAGTGGACATCAGGAGCAGATAAAAGTTTTGAGTTGTTGAAGTAGAAGGTGACAGAGAAACCTATTTTGGCATTATCAGATTTCAATAAGGTATTTCAAGTTGATTGTGACGCAAGTGGAAATGCAATAGGAGCAGTGTTAAGTCAAGAAGGTAGACCTGTAGCATATTTCAGTGAGAAGTTGAATGATGCAAGGAGAAGATATTCAATTTATGATCAAGAGTTCTATGCCATAATTCAAGCCTTGAGGAAGTGGAGACATTACTTGTTGCCTAAGGAGTTTGTGTTGTATACAGATCATCAAGCCTTGCAATATTTGAATAGTCAAGGTAGGTTGAATCAGAGACATATGAGATGGATAGAGTTCATGTAGAGTTATACTTTTGTGTTGAAGCATAGGAGTGGAAAATCAAACAAAGTTGTTGATGCCTTGAGTAGAAGAAGAAAATTGTTGACAAAGATGAGAGTTGAAGTGTTGGGTTTTGATGAATTGAAGAATATGTATGAAGGAGACAATGATTTTTCAGAACCTTAGAGAGCATGTAAGGAGCCTATTGTGATAGATTGGAGTAAGTGGATGGACTATTTCATTCAAGAAGATATGTTTTTCAAAGGAAGTCAGTTGTGCATACCTAGAAGTTCAATGAGGGATAATTTGATCAAGGAGAAGCATAGTGGTGGATTGGCAGGACACTTTGGCATTGACAAGACAGTGGCTTTGGTGAGTGAAAATTACTTTTGGCCTCAGATACATAAGGATGTTCAGAGATTTGTACAGATTTGTAGTGTTTGTCAAGTTGCAAAAGGGACTAGTCAGAATACTGGATTGTATAAACCTTTGACAGTACCGGAGAGACCTTGGGAAGACATAAGCATGGATTTTGTAATGGGATTACCTAAGACACAGAGAGGACATGATTCAATATTTGTAGTGGTTGACAGATTTTCAAAGATGGCTCATTTCATACCTTGTAAGAAGACAACTGATGCAGTACATGTAGCTGACCTATTTTTCAAGGAGATTGTGAGATTGCATGGATTACCTAAGAGTATAGTTTTAGACAGAGATATAAAGTTTGTTGGATACTTTTGGAGGACACTTTGGAAGAAGATGAAGATAGACTTGAAGTTTAGTTAAACTTTTCATCCACAAACAAATGGACAGACAGAGGTAGTGAATAGGAGTTTGGGAAACTTCTTGAGATGTTTGGTTGGAGACAAAGCCGGAAGTTGGGATTTGATTCTTTCACAAGCAGAGTTTGTATACAATAATTTAGTAAATAGGAGTACCGGAAGAACACCTTTTGAGATTGTTACTGAGTGAATCCTAGAGGAGTTGCAGGACTAAGATATATTCATACAGAAGAAAAGAGGAGTGCAGAAGCAAAAGAATTTGCAAACCATATGAAGACAGTGCATAATCAAATGAAGAAACATTTGGAGGATATGAAAAGTAAGTACAAAGAGAAGGCTGATGAGAAGAGAAGGCATAATGAATTTAAAGTGGGAGATGAAGTAATGGTGTACTTGAGAAAAGAAAGATTTCTAGTTGGGACATATAACAAGTTGAAGATGAAGAAGTTTGGACCTTGTAAGATACTCAGGAAATTTGATTCAGGAAATGCATATGAAGTGGAGTTACCAGAGACCTTGGGTATTTCACCTATTTTCAACATTGCAGATCTTTATCAGTACCATGAAGCAGAGTTTAGTGATAGTATGGAAGAAGATTTGAAGAAGTAGTTACCACAACAAGCACCAGAACAGATAGAAGACATTTTGGATAGCAGAGTTGGACGTAGCACTAGAGGAAGACAATACAAAGAATACCTTGTGAAGTGGAAAGGCAGACCGGAAGAAGATTCATCATGGATTTCTCAGGCTGAGATGGACCGTCTTGGTTCTCCCCTAGCCCCAACAAAGTGAGGGACTCACTTTTTCAATAACCTTGGATGTCTGATGCAAGAGCATCCCTGGTTCAAGAGCAATCTTGCATCAACCAAAAACATTTGCATTTCAGTTCTTTCATTTTCCAGTTCAGTCAGAAGTAGTTTCAGCTTGTGGTCCGGTTTTGGCAATTCACATCTTGTGGATCTAGACTTAGCATATACATTCATTCATCTACATCATATAAAGAATTCAGAGCATTTGGATTAGTTACCGAAAAGATATCGCTCTCAGAAGATCAACTATTTTCTCAGTACAGAGCATTCTAATAGTTTCTTATAATCAGCTGAAGGAGAAGGCTTGCGGATCATTCCTTGACTTGTAGATCTCAATGACACATCATTCAACGTCCTTTGGTTCATGACCGACCTTTTCCAAGGGTCCGTGCATTATTTCATTCATTTGAGGAAGTGTTCTATGCGTTTAGCTCTGACCTATCTATGAACACGTTACAACTCTGCATTGGAGTTTGTGACCTTCCTTGGCAGACGCGGAGGAATCTATTGATCCAGATTGGATATATATTGATGTAATAGATCCTTAGGAAAGTAATTATGAAGTTGTAAGCATACACATAAGTTCATAGTTCAGATTTTGTGCGAAGGAGCTTCAAATCTTTATCTTGCACATGTATGTACTCAAACCTATGAACCCTAGTTGTAAGCCTGCATGTTTCCGACCGATCTCAATTTGAATTCTATGATATATTGAATGACTGAATTTGCATTTGTTTCATTTCCTTGAGTTGTTTCTGTTGTGTTTACTCTTGTTGCACGGTCCAGATTGTTCATTCTGTGAACCCTCCTACCGTGACTGCACCAGCTTTACTGCAAAGGATTGCACAAGAGCTCTGCCATTGGATTTGGCATGTCTTACCCCTCACGTAGGTAAATAATGGCAGATTTTCTAACTACCCATGATGCCACTATTCTCCCCATATTCTCTCCTCTCTTGGAATATGGGAGTTGATGGGATCGTTCAAATTGTTTTTAATATTTTATATAGTTTGAGACAATTTCTTGAGTAATTCTTTTGATTATAACATATTTACTTTATAGGGAGAATAAAAATGTAAACACATCTTTGTGATGCCACTATATTATGCCTCTAGGCTTTGCCTCTCGGCATAATTATAATAGACATTTCATTGTTCTACTTCTCATAAATAGTTGTCAAGAATAATATTCCAAGTGTCAATGCCTCTCTAAACATGCATAAATAAAATAAAATAAAGTTGTTTTTTTGAGATGGACTACCAAATGAGGACTACCAAATTTTTGGCAGTTACAAGATGTGTGCATATATAGAATGGCCTATCGGCCAAAAAATATTTAATTATTGGAGCATCTTGGGGAGGTGTCCAATATGACATGGAGGGATGACATGGATTAAAACATAAGACTTAGACTTTAGAAGAAATAATTTAGAATTATTTAATTAGATAATACTATAGAGGAATTAGGGTATTTTAATTAAATAAATTGATTTTATTTAATTATTAGAGGCATAAGAGAAATATGAACCATTTAAATAAATTAGGATATTTATTTAATTGATAGAGGAATGGGAATAAAATAAATATTAAAATATTTATTTAATTCGACTCGAGCCATTTTTAGGTGTATACATTTTGCCACTCTTTGAGACAATGTGTTTTATCATGTTGTTTCAAAGAATAAAAATTTTCTAGTTATGATACATGTCCCAGTTTGCCCCTAGTATAGGTTTAATGATGGTAGGATGCCCCCTTGGGAGATTGGTCGGGTTGAACTTTGGTAAAAGGATGATGAACGATCTCACGATGAAGAAGAATTATAAAGGATGGCTAAGAAAATGGAGGATGCAAGATAAGGGATGGAATGGATGGGAAGAATGTGACGACAAGATGACGGTCGATCTCATGATGAGATAGTTTGAATGTTAGGTTACGAAAGAAAAAATGATAACACACACAAGCAAGCAAGCAAGTATGCACCAATGATACAAGAACAAACAAGGTATTGCCCCTAGCCAGTTGTAAACCAATGATTAATCGATAATGATTGATGATAGTGTTTTTCATTGTGGGGAATGATATATCCCTAGATCAACACAAAGATGCAGGAAAGACATATCCCACTAACAATGATGATTGATTGATTTGGTTTACAATAAGATTAGGATCAAGACCATTAATTGCGATTGGATAATTTGACAAGATTGATTGACTTGATTGGTATAGATTTAAGGGTGGCTTGCATTTGGATCATTGCTTGGATTGATCAGATAAGGATGAATGGAAGAATTGATTAAAGACTTGATTTGAATGAATTCAATTGATATGAATGAAATGAAAAATTGATTAGAAGTGATTTGAAAGATTGATGAAATGATTTGGATAATGAAAGATAATTTAGAAGAATGATTTGGTTAATGGATGTAATGAATAACTTAGATCTTGAGACACTTGGAATTTTGATAATGATGAAATACTTATAATGAAATGGAATGCAATTTGGTATGTATGGATACTAGTTTTGTCATCTTCTTGTACAAGTTTTTGAAGTACTTTGTTTCATCATTGAGGTTTTAAAATGTTGTAAGAAAATACAAGCATCTAGGTATAATTAAACCATGATGACCTGAGTATTACTTACATGGATTTTGATTTAGCAAGTTAATACAAGCATCTAAGTATAATTGAACCAAGATGACCTGAGTATTGCTTGCATATCAACAGACAAGGATTACACCTGTTTCATGTTTAGACCTCTGATGTCCTTGATGATCATTATGTTGATCATGTCTTTAGACAAGGCTTCACATTACTAAAGATAAACCCATAAACAACAAACAAATAAAATAATTATTCCCCCATCATAGATCCTCTAGTTTTTGACATCCTTGAGTAGCATAAAAAGACATAATAACAAAAATCATGATATAAGACTTTAAACAATCATTAAAAACCTTCTTGCTATAGATATATTTTTCTTGCAATAATTGATAGAGTCATTTTGATAGTTTTAGGCAGGTTGGTGTTATCAGGTTTAGTTTGATGTCTATTGGTCAAGATGATGTTTAAAGCTTGCTTGCTATGCTTCTTTTCGTCTAGTGATAAAACCATAATCCGAGAGGTTATCCTCTGAGTTGTAGCATTCAAAAATCCAATTCACTAACTAGGTCGAGGATTTGCCCCTAGTCAAGTAAAGGATTTATGGATGAACTGACAATAGACATGAAGAAACGGGTCCTAAGGGACTGACCTAATGTCTCGGGGGCTCATTGATAAATGACCTTGCCTACATGATGAAGCAGAGGCAATGTAGTTCACTTTAGGTGGACTATGTCGACCTAAGACCTAGGGGTTGGGAAGTTGGATGAAATTGGATGGAAAAAAGGATGGGTGATAAGGGATGGAATGGATGTGAAGCCTCGGGGGCTAATTGATAAATGGACTTGCCTACATGATGATGCACAGGCAACGTAGTTCAACCTTGAAGGTTGACACTAGGTAAATAGATGAATGGAAGATATGCAAAGGTTTACGATAGGATTAGGGATACGGATGGAAGGGAAGCCTCGGGGGCCCATCAATGATGGCCTTGCCTACGTGATAACACAGAGGCAACATAGTTTGAGATACTGGTTATACTGACAATGGACTTGTGATAGAATGATAGGATAGATGATAAGATTGGATGACCTTATTGGATAAGGTGATAAGGGTGATAGAGCAACAAGCTATGATAGGTTACCATTGGGTGGTTGTGAATGGATGGAGTTATTTGATGGATATGGTAGGAAAGATGGATGTGGGTTGGGTTTTTCTAAAATATGGAGGAAGTGGTTTATTGTGAATAGCACTTGTTTCTAGGTTTTGACCACTTGCTTTTTATTGCACCTTTTTTTCTACATCCCTTGCATTGGGGTTATTTAGGTGTAGAACCTTCGAAGGTGCATACTATTGATGGGGTCATCAAATAGTTCACCTTCTAATGTTGATAGCTGATAAGCACCTGATCCATAGGCAGCAGTTATGACATAGGGACCCAACCAATTGGGTTCAAATTTCCCCTTTTTCTCTCTATCTTGTTGATTTCTTGGATTCTCTCTTAGAACCAAGTCACCCACCTAGAAGACTCATGGTTTGACCCTATGATTATAACTTCTTGACATTCTCTGCTAGTATGTCTTAAGATAGTTTTAAAGGCATGTTGTCTTTGTTCTTCTAGTAGCTCTAGCTCCTGGAGCCTAGATACTCTGTATTCCTCATCATTTATGAGACCCTTTAATGACACCCTGAGGGAAGGTAACTCAACTTCTATAGGAAAGATGGCTTTAGAGCCATAGACGAGGGCATATGGTGTCGCACCTGTGGGAGTACGTACATTGGTTATGTAGGCCCACAAAGCAGGGTTCAATTGCATATGCTAGTTAGGGCCAACATCATTGACAGTATTTTTGAGTATCTTCAGGATAGTTTTGTTTGATGCCTCATCTTGGCCATTACCTTGCAGGTAGTATGGAGTGGAGAAGCGATGCTAAATGTGGAATTTGTCAGAGAGTTCTTTCACATCCTGATTCATGAAAGGTCATCCATTAGCTGTGACAATGGATAATGGAATACCATATCTACATATAATGTAGTTAAGGATGAAAGAGGAGATTTGCTTCCCTGTGACATTGGTTAATGGAACGACCTCAATCCACTTTGTAAAATACTCTATGGCTGTGATAATGAATTTGTGGCCTTTGGAGGATGAAGGGTGAATCTTACCTACTAGATCAAGTCCCCATTGGCAGAAGGGCCAAGGTGTCATTAAGGGTTACAACTCTTGAGCGGGTGCGTGTATCAGGTTAGCATGAATCTGGCATTCCTTGCATCATTTGACAAAATGATAGGAGTTAGATTCCATGCTTGACCAATAGTATCTGAGACACATAAGCTTCTTCGCCAAGGTAGGACCACTAGAGTGCGTCCCGCATATTCCTTCATGTACTTCACTCAAAGCGGTCTGACATTCCTCACTATCCAAACAACTAAGGAGAGTACCATCTAAACCTCATCCATACAGGGTGTCTGCAATGATGGTATATCGGGATGCTTGGTGTATGAATGTTCATTTCTGGTTGTTTTATAGGTCAGGTGGTAGGATATTCTCTTTTAGATAGGTGTAAATATTTTAGTATAAGGGAGAATTAGATTGGTGCAGGAGCACCCCTTCAGAATACAGATTAGGTCTAAATATAGTATGTTTCATGCATTATGATGTAATAAGGTCCATGTGACCAATTCCTATGTTTTTAAGTCACTCTAGGTTTTTGTGCAGTTAGTTAGAAGTTTGTTATGCTAGCTGTCTTCTCCCAGCCGTTTGGAAGTCTCCCAGCCACTGGGAATCGAGTCTATACTACTCTTGTTGAGTAGTTATTTATAAGCCTAGCTCAGATCATTTAGAAGGGAGAATGCATTGAACAGTCAGTTATAGAGTTTTTGGCATCACTGAAGTTGCTTGTGAAACTAAACAGAGTAATTGCTTATATTTTCTGAAATAAGAATCAAGAAGATCTTGTTGATATCATTTTACTATGTACTTGATTTTCTTGGTCTGGCAGTCAGGATGGATTCACTTTTCCATTCCACCAGTTAATTCTCTAAATCGGTGGAATGGCCATGTATAGTAGTTTAGATTTCTTTTCTATTTTTCCATTTGTGCATTTCATGTTTTTGGGATCAAGTTAGAGCATACAATTATTTACCCTAGCATCCTCATGTGCTAGGTTTTGAAGCTTGAAATCTAAGTTAAGATTGCTAAGGAAACAGATCGGATCGATCCTAGGATTTTCTATGTGGAATTTGTGAAATTTTGAGGGTTTCATTTTGAGATACATTTGATGTATATACAGTGTTTGTATGTCGCATACAATCCATGAGTATATCGCATTTGTATGTTGTGAGTATATCGCTTTGGGATAATTGTTGTTGTATGGTGAAATATACAAGCCTTTGCAGATACAAAGGAGAGAGAACCCTTGATGCATACAAAAAGGTCAACAGCGGAGTCAAAGGTACAATCGTCAAGGAGAATATCCCACATAATGCATAGCGGGCTTTATATGTTTACAAAGTGTGTCGGGATATACAACTTTTGAGTATATGTCCTTTGTATACCATTTGTGTGTATACTCTAGTTGTATGGTTGAGACAGTTCGTGAGTATCCCTCAATTGCATTTTGTGGTTTGCATGTGATGAATGTATATTTTAGATATACATTGGTTTGATACAAGGGAAAGTCAGCGGTCAACTATTTTCAGAGGGAATATTCTAAGGAATATTCGGTAGATGTATATTTTGGGTTGTATATTCTAAATGTATGTCCAAAAATACATTCCACAGATTCAAGGACTTGGTATATGCGGGTTAACGCCAATCAAAGAATAGTTTGTATGTTTGTTTTGCATCTTGCACTTGTATATTGTGAATATACATCACGCTCATACATTGCTTGTGGATACAACTGGTGACTGGCGATAGAGGTAGGCGGAACCGGCTTGGTCGGTAGAAGTTTGTATGTATCGGCATAATAGTGGTCGTCAGAGCAACGCATTTCGGTGAACCCGATAGACTATGTCTTGCCGATAGGCAATAAAATGAAATGCACTCATCGACATGAAGTGGATTTCACTGTGAAGATTTTTTGAGAAGTCGATGGTTATTATCAGGCTGATAGGGTATGTCGAAAAGACATTAGGGCAGCTCTTGTCAATGGAATGAAAATCATCAAGTCTCGCCAAGTTTAAACGCTTGTGTTGGCCACTCTGCATCATAGTGGTATTAGAGCGAAGGAGTATCCTTTAGGAAGAAGGAGAAAATAAAATGTCAGACAGAGAGGGATCAGAAGAGTTCCCAGCAAGGATGACCAACGCTGAGTTGGCTGTCCTAGTAAAGAAGTAGATTGCAGAGAGTAAAGCAATTAGTGCTCAGAATCAGGAATTGAAAGATGAGTTGGAGAAGTTGAGGGACAGAGTAGGAAAGGGAAAGGAAGATTCTGGTGAACGAGATAGGGATGAAGAGGAGATCCCTAGGCAAGAAGAGATAGAGGTTCCTGTAGACTAGAGGCCCTTACTAAATGCCCTCAAATCCATGGAGCGGAGGACCATGGACATGAAAATAGAACTGCCAGTGTTTGCAGGAAAAATGGAACCTGATTCAGTGATGGAGTGGATAGACTCCTTGAACAATTTCTTTGAAATAGAGGAAATACCATACCACCAAAGAGTGAAGATAGCCCAATCCAAAATGAAAGGAGCTGCACTAACTTGGTGGAATTTTATCCAAGATGATAGGGTGAAAGAAGGAAAGAACAGAGTTGCTACATGGAAGAAGATGAAGGCTTTGGTGAAAGAAGCCTATGTCCCATTGGATTATAACATCTAGTTACATAAGAGGAGACAAAATCTGAAACAGAAGGAGTTAGATGTCAGTGCATACACTGAAGAGTTCATGAAGCTCTGTCTTAAGACAAAGGTGAGGGAGAATGAGGAAGAGAAGGTAGCAAGGTATCTCAATGGGTTGAGATTTGCCATCCAAGAAGACCTAAATCTGCATAATCTAGATACAGTTCAGAAGTGCTACCAATTAGCACTCAAAGTGGAAGAGAAACTAAAGAGAAGACAAGACCAGAACAATAGAGGAAGAGGAAGACAGCAAAGGGGAAGAAGAAGTCCTTTCAGAGGTAGAGGAAATGGATTTGGATTCCAAGGTGAAACAAATCAAGAGAACAACAAGGGAGACAACAATCAATCTCAAAAAGGAAGTTATGATCAAAAAGGAAATTTTAGGGGTAGAAGACCACCATTCAGGGGGAGATCTCAGGGTAGAGGATCTATCAGATGTTACAATTGCAATCAGGAAGGCCACATAGCCAGTAGATGTCTAGAAAAGGCAACAAGTTCAGGAGGAGAAAGGAGGACAAATCTGATCCAAGAATCTGATTGTCAAAGTGCAACAAGTTCAAACACTTATCAAAGTGGGAATGCCCCTGACAGCTATGGATAACCTGAGCAAGGAGAAGCTCTGATGATTAGGAGAGCAATGACCACCATGAAGGTGCCTAACAAAGAACCCCCACAAAGGAAATCTCTTTTCAAAACTACTTGCAAGGCAGGAGGAAAGGTATGTAAAGTTCTGATTGATTCTGGATCCACTGAAAATTTTGTGTCTGATGAAATGGTAGAAAAGCTTAAGCTTAGAAGATTGCCACACCCTTGCCCATACAAAATTTCATGGCTCACTCAAGGTCAGCAAACAATTGTGGAAGAGCAGGCTTGGGTGGAATTTCAAATTGGAACATACAAGGACAGGTTACTATTTGACATTGCTAAGATGGATGCCTACCATCTCCTATTTGGAAGACCATGGCAGTATGACTTGAAATCTTGCCATGATGGAGTTAGGAACACCTATTCAATCACCAAGGATGGTAAGGTGATAGAGTTACTACCTTCGATAGAAATGGGGGTAGAATCAAAAGGAAAAGAAGTCAAGGTAATGACGGTAGAGGGTAAACAATTCATGAAGGAGATAGTAGATGAAAGTGCAGTTGCATATGCCCTCATTCCATGCCTGAAGGTGAACAAGGAGCAGCAGCAAGATGTCAAGGGAGAGAAGAAGCAAAGGTTCATAGACCCTATTGTCCAAGAACTGTTGGACAAGTACAAAGGCATCATCTCTGATGAAATGCCAAGGTCCCTACCACCTATAAGGGACATCAGTCATTGCATAGATCTAATCCCAGGATCTACACTTCCAAACAAAGTAGCATACAAGCTTACACCATAGCAGAATGCAGAGGTAGCAAGGCAGATTGAGGAATTGTTGGAGACAGGCCTAATTGGCAAAAGTTTAAGCCCATGTGCAGTACTGGCTATACTCGCACCAAAGAAGGAAGGCACTTGGAGACTTTGCACTGATTCAAAGGCTATTAACAAAATCACAATCAGGTATAGGTTCCCCATACCTAGGATAGAGGATTTTCTTGATTGTTTAGGAGGTGCCAAATATTTCACAAAAATAGATTTGAAGAGTGGCTATCATTAGATTAGAATTAGGCCAGGAGATGAATGGAAAACTACATTTAAAACAAATGAGGGGTTATATGAGTGGAAGATCATGCCTTTTGGTTTGTCCAATGCCCCTAGTACCTTTATGAGGTTGATGAATGAGGTTTTGAGAGAATTTATAGGCAAATTTGTCATAGTATACCTAGATGACATTCTGATTTTCAGTAATACAAGGGAAGAACACCTCAAACATATAGACCTGGTCCTCACAAGGTTACATGAAGAGCAGTTAATGATCAACTTGGACAAGTGTTTATTCATGCAGGAGGAGATCATCTACTTGGGTTTTGTCATCTCACATGGCAAACTAAAAATGGATCAAGAGAAGGTAAGTGCCATACTGTCTTGGCCAACTCCTGGAACAATGAATGATGTCAGAAGTTTCCATGGGTTAGCAACTTTCTATAGGAAGTTTATAAGAGGGTTTAGTCATATTTGTACACCCATGATTGATACCATAAAAGGAGGACAAAAGTGTAGATTCAATTGGACACAGGAAGAAGATAATTCATTTGAAACATTGAAGAAGAAGGTGGCACAACAGCCAGTCCTTGCACTGCCTGATTTCAATAAAATCTTTCAGGTAGAATGTGATGCAAGTCACATGGCAATTGGAGCAGTACTTAGTCAAGAAGGTAGGCCTATTGCATTTTTCAGTGAGAAACTAAATGATGCTAAGAAAAGATATTCGTCATATGATTTGGAGATGTATGCTCTAGTCCAGTCACTCAAGAAGTGGAGGCATTACTTGATGCCAAAAGAATTCATAGTGTTTACAGATAATCAGGCCCTTAGCTTCATAAACAGTCAAGAGAAGCTGAACCATAGGCACATGAAGTGGGTGGAGACTTTACAAGCTTTCACTTTCACACTTAAGCATAAGAAAGGAGTCCAGAACAAGGTAGCGGATGCTTTGAGTAGGAGAGCTTTAACAGTAAATTAGATTCAGTTAGAAAGTGTTGGCATTGATTCTTTGAAGACTATGTATGATGCTGATGAAGATTTTGGAGAAATATATCAGGTATGTACTTCTTTTGGAGATAAATATCATGTTGAATTCTCTGAATTTCTAATCTAGGATGGATTTTTGTTCAAAGGTGGACAGTTGTGTATTCCAAGGTGTTCTATGAGGTTGAACATCATTAGGGAGAAATATTGTGGAGCTATGGCAGGACATTTTGGTCTAGATAAGACTCTTGATCTGGTAAAGAGGCATTACTTTTGGCCAAAGCTACAGACAGATGTCAGAAAATTTGTGGAGACATGTGCGATCTATTAGAAAGCAAAATGAAGATCAACTAATGTAGGTTTATATCAGCCATTACCCATTCCTTCTAGACCATGGGAAAGTATAAGTATGGATTTTGTGTTAGGTTTACCCAGAACCAGGAAGGGATATGATAGTGTTTTTGTGGTAGTAGATAGATTCAGTAAAATGGCACATTTCTTGCCATGCAAAACTACTTGTGATGCTTCATATGTTGCAAACCTATTTTTCAAGGAAATAGTGAGGATTCATGGATTGCCATTGAGCATAGTCTCTGATAGAGATGTGAAATTCATTGGTCATTTTGGAGGACTCTTTGGAAGAAGCTTGGTACCAATTTATCCTTCTCATCAGCTTATCATCCTCAAACTGATGGACAGACTGAAGTGGTTAACCATTCATTGGGAAATTTGCTAAGATGTTTGACAAGGCAACATGGAGAGAAGTGGGATAACATCCTATCAAAGGCTGAATTTTCCTATAATGACACTGTCAATAGAAGTACAGGGAAATCACCTTTCCAGGTGGTGTATGGTACTCATCCAAGAGGTATTTTGGAGTTAAGAGATTTACCTCCAAGAGAGTCTATTAGTGCACATGGAGAAGCTTTTGCAGCAGCAATCAAAGAGGTGCATGATCAAGTCAAGACTCAACTATAGCAAACTACATTGAAGTATAAAGAATATGCTGACAAGAAGAAGAGAGATGTATAGTTTGATGTTGGTGATTTGTTGTGGGTTAATTTGAAGAAGGAAAGACTCCCAAAAGGAAAATATACTAAGCTCATGTAGAGGAAGCTTGGCCCATGTCAGATTCTGAAGAAGTGTGGACATAATGCTTATGAGATCCAACTTCCTTCTGATCTTGGATTGTCACCTATTTTCAATGTATGTGATTTAACTCCATACAAGCCTAATATAGATGTCGAACAGAAACCATTGCAGGATGCAACAGATGCTGATATTCCTAAGCATGATCCCCCACAATTGTAGAAGATTTTAGACTCCAGAATGGTGAAGCAGACTCAGAACAAAGAGTATCTGGAATACTTGGTGGCTTGGCAAGGAAAACTTGATTTAGAGGTCGTTTGGCTGACTGAAGAATAGATCACCAAACATGGTTTAGACCTACAAACTCTCATCTCAAGTGGACTTGAGATTTCTTCTCTCAGGGAGTATGGTGCAGGAGCACCCCTTCGAAATATAGATTAGGTCTAAATATAGTATGTTTCATGCATTATGATGTAATAAGGTCCATGTGACCAATTCCTATGTTTTTAAGTCACTCTAGGTTTTTGTGCAGTTAGTTAGAAGTTTGTTATGTTAGCTGTCTTCTCCCAGCCGTTTGGAAGTCTCCCAGCCACTGGGAATCGAGTCTATACTACTCTTGTTGAGTAGTTATTTACAAGCCTAGCTCAGATCCTTTAGAAGGGAGAATGCATCGAACAGTCAATTATAAGTTTTTGGTACCACTGAAGTTGCTTGTGAAACTGAACAGAGTAATTGCTTATATTTTCTGAAATAAGAATCAAGAAGATCCTGTTGATATCATTTTACTGTGTACTTGATTTTCTTGGTCTGGCAGTCAGGATGGATTCACTTTTCCATTCCACCGGTTAATTCTCTGAATTGGTGGAATGGCCATGTACAGTAGTTTAGATTTCTTTTCTATTTTTATGTTTGTGCATTTCATGTTTTTGGGATCAAGTTAGAGCATACAATGATTTACCCTAGCATCCTCATGTGCTAGGTTTTGAAGCTTGAAATCTAAGTTAAGATTGCTAAGGAAACAAATTGGATCGATCCTAGGATTTTCTATGCAGAATTTGTGAAATTTTGAGTGTTTTGTTTTGAGATACATTTGATGTATATACAGTGTTTGTATGTTGCATACAATCTGTGAGTATATCACATTTGTATGTTGTGAGTATATCGCTTTGGGATAATCATTGTTGTATGTTGAAATATACAAGCCTTCACAGATACAAAGGAGAGAGAAACCCTTGATGCATACAAAAAGGTCAACGGCGGAGTCAAAGGTACAATCGTCAAGGAGAATATCCCGCATAATGCATAGCGGGCTTTGTATGTTTACAAAGTGTGTCAGGATATACAACTTTTGAGTATATGTCCTTTGTATACAATTTGTGTGTATACTCTAGTTGTATGGTTGAGACAATTCATGAGTATCCCTCAATTGCATTTCGTGGTTTGCATGTGACGAATGTATATTTCAGATATACATTGGTTTGATACAAGGGAAATCAGCGGTCAACTATTTTCGGAGGGAATATTCCAAGGAATATTCAGCAGATGTATATTTTGGGTTGTATATTCTGAATGTATGTCTAAACATACATTCCATAGATTCAAGGACTTGGTACATGCGGGTTAACGCCAATCAAAGAATAGTTTGTATGTTTTGCATCTCGCGCTTGTATATTGTGAATATACATCGCGCTCATACATTGCTTGTGGATACAACTGGTGACCGGTGACAGAGGTAGGTAGAACCGGCTTGGTCGGTAGAAGTTTGTATGTATCGGCATAACAGTGGTCGTCGGAGCAACACAGTTCAGCGAACCCGATAGACTATGTCTTGCCGATAGGCAATAAAATGAAATGCACTCATCGGCATGAAGTGGATTTCGCTATGAAGATTTTTTGAGAAGTCGATGGTTATTGTCAGGCCAATAGGGTATGTCAGAAAGACATTAGGGCAGCTCTTGTCGATGGAATGAAAATCATCAAGTCTCGCCAAGTTTGAATGCTTGTGCTGGCCACTCTGCATCACAGACCCTACAATGTGGTAAATGGTGCTGGTTTATGAGATTTCATAAGTAGGATGGGAGACTGGCTCCACCAAGAACTCATAATGCGAATGATTTTTAGGTATGTCAAGGAAGGATGCAATAGTAGCCATTGCATCTGCTGCTTTATTTTCCAATCTTGGTATTTGCTCAAAGGATATCACAATAAAATATGCCTTGAAGTCATCCACCATACACTTGTATGGTATCAACTTCTTGTCCTTAGTTTGATAATCGTCATTTACTTGATTAATGATGAGTTGTGAGTCCACGTACACATGAAGTTCCTTAACCTTCCAATCTACTGCCATCTTAATGCCAATGACTAAAGCTTCATACTCGGCCACATTGTTGGTGCATGGAAATAGAAGTCTGTATGACTTAGGGATTGTATCTCCATGTGGTGTTACCAACA
Organism: Cunninghamia lanceolata; assembly: GCA_027924645.1. Classification (NCBI taxonomy): domain Eukaryota; kingdom Viridiplantae; phylum Streptophyta; class Pinopsida; order Cupressales; family Cupressaceae; genus Cunninghamia; species Cunninghamia lanceolata. Next base: position 13,800,860 of record BSBN01001567.1, on the reverse strand, counting down.
AGATTCCTGCTTCAGATCCATGTTGAGTATATGACCCATCAAAGTAGAGTTTCCAGGTTGTGGTAGTGATGTTGAAGATAGACTCATATGGAAATTCAAAGCTTAATGGGTTGTCATTTGTCAAAGGTGCATCCGCCAGCTGATCTACAATGACCTGCCCCTTTATTGCTCTTCTGTCTACATACTCAATGTCAAATTCACTGAGTATCATGACCCATTTAGATATTCTACCTATTAGGGTAGCTTTGTTGAGTAGGTATTTTAATGGATCAATCTTTGTCACTAGCTTGATAGAGTGTGAGAGCATGTAGTGTCTCCACTTTTGTGAAGCAAAGACAACTGCAAGGCATGATCTTTCAATTGGTGTATACTGTAGCTCATAACCTACTAGTGTCCTACTGATGTAGTAGATTGCTTTCTCCTTTCCTTTGTGGTTTTGTTGTGCTAGTAGAGCTCCAAGAGTTGTTGGTGTAGCTAAGATGTAGGGTAGCAGTGGCTTGCCCTGAATCGGTGGCATCCAGACTGGTGGGTTCATTAGATACTCCTTTAGATGCTGAAATGCTTGCTTACACATGTCATCCCATTTGAATGGAATGTTTTTGTGTAAGAGATGGGTGAATGGGTGGCACTTATCTGCCAGTTGAGAGATAAACCTTCTGATGGACTACAACTTTCCTTGTAGAGAAGGCAACTGACTCAGATTCTTAGGTGGCGGCATTTCCATGATTGTTTTTACCTTGGCTGGGTCCACCTCTATTCCATTAGTTGATACAATATATCCAAGGAGTTTACCGGATGTGACTCTGAAAACACACTTTTTTGGATTTAGTCGTACATTAAATTGCTCTAGTCTTGTGAAGATCTTGTCCAAGACTTGAAGATGTCCTTCTCTGGTGAGTGACTTACCTAGGATATCATGGACGTAATCTTCCATGATTGTGTGCATCATGTCATGAAAGATTGTAGTCATTGCCCTCTGATAACATTTGCCCCCATATTCTTTAGCCCAAATGGCATGACGCACCAACAATATGTACCCCACAGACATGTGAATGCTATTTTGTGCTGATCCTCCAGTGCTATTTTGATTTGGTTATAGCCAGAGAACCCATCCATTAATGACAACATGGTGTGCCCTACTATTAGATCAACAATGATATCTATGTTTGGCAGAAGAAAGTCATCTTTTGGACAAGCCTTGTTTAGATCTCTGAAGTCGTTACACACTCTGATCTGCTTATCTGGCTTGGAAATAGGTACAATGTTAGAAACCAATTCCAGATAATCAATGGCTCTAATGAACCCCACATCTAGTAGTTTCATTAGTTCCTCTTTGACCATTAATGCTATATGTGGGTGCAAATTTCTCAGTTTTTGTTTAACTGGCTTAGCTCCTAGAGCTAGTGAAAGATGATGCATGATAAGATCAGGATCTAGCCCAGGCATGTCCGCGTAGGACCAAGCAAAGTTTATCTATTTTCTTTTGAAGAATTCCATGAATTCTATTCTCTCTTGTTTAGATAATGACTTAGCTAGGTGTATGATCCTTGGGTTCTCTTCTATGCTTATGTTTACTAGTTGAGCTAGTTCAATCAATACCAAAAATCTCTCTTGATGTGCATGGTAGGGGAGAGTGTCAATCCCTTCATCTGTTGGCACCTCAGAGAGGTTTTCACCATCAGATACATCTTTTCTTTTTACTTTTTCATGATCTAACACTGCTGCGGAGCGGTTTTCACCATTAGATCTACTTTTTATTTTTATATTTTTGTGACTAAAGGGATTGGTACTCTCTCCAAAGTATGCCATGTTGCTAAGTTCAATGGTGAAGCCAGCCTTGTGGTCCCCTATTGGTAAATGGTCCCTAAGCTCTAGATAATCAATGATAGCATCATCATTTTGGAATGTATTTAGGTCACGGGTGTTTGGTAGATCCCAGTCTATCAATTCAGGATGCACTAGGGGTAAAGGATCATCTAGTTGATTCAATTCAAGGGTGGTGATGGTTAGAATGGAGGAGTCATTTGAATAGGTAGAGGTATTGACAAGGTCTATTATGGTACTCTCCTCAAGTTGGTTCATCAAGTGTGACATCATACTCTCCTCATGAAGTTCACTTTCATTATATTACAGATCAAACTCTAGCAATCTAGCCCTAGAGCTTTGTCCCTCATGCGTCGTATGAGTAGAGCTATACTGTTGAATCACATCAACCCCTTTATCTTCACAAGACATTTATGAGAGGTTGTCCCATTCATACTCATTGGAATTTGTTTCACTGGCTTCTTGTAAGCGGTGAATTTGTTCCACTAGGTTAGTGGTAGCTGTTTCTTTATCTTTTGCTTGGAGTTTCTCCTTACCATTGATCTTCTCTTTACCCTTATATCCCAACCCAGTAGTATCTCAGGTTGTGGAGGTAGAGGGTTGAATTTGTTCTATGAGACCATCTTTCCTTAATCCTATGGGACCATGTCCTTCATATCCTATCCTTTGTAAAATAGAAAACCCTTGACCCTATTGTGTAGTGGGTAGCTTAGGTTGATGCTCATTTGGTGTGGTTTCACTATCTTCATCTTTGTAAAGCCACTGTAAGACATCTTTGTCATCACTCTCATCCGATAGGTTTCCCCATCTAATGAAATGACCCTTAGAAGTCTCTAATTACTTGGCCTTATTCATGGATGACTTTCCATAGGATTTTGGTGATATAAGCAACTATGCTGGACAAAAAGATTGCTCAATGACATACTCTCCAACACCCTTGTCTTTGAATTTGACTTTAAGCTCTAATGTTTTGGAGGTAGAAGCTAGAAAACTTGGACCCACATGGCTTGAAGAAGAGAAAGTTGCTCGATTGGTGGGGATTACAACTTCTAGTTTTGATTGGATGGTGTTGCAATACTGGAATGGATCAGGGTCACCTTGTATGGTAATTTCTTGGCCATTATGTAGGAACTTGATACATTGATGGTATGTTGATGGAATAGCCTTCATCATATGGATCCAAGGTCTACCTAGAAGAATGTTATATGCTAGCTCCATGTCTAGAACTTGGCATACAACATCTCTCTCTACTAGCCCAACCTGTATTGGCAAGACCACAATTCCTTTGGAAGTTCTCTCTTCTTCGTCATATGCCTTGATAGTTATTTTCTTTTTAGGATCAATGACATTTTCTAAAAACCCCAATGCAAGGATTAACTTTAACATGCATATGTTTAAACTAGCCCCTCCATCTATTAGGACCCTTTTTATTTGGTGTTTGTGGATTTGGGCCTCAATGTGGAGGGATGCATTGTGTGGTTGAGTGGTAGACATGTCATCTTTCTTTGTAAAAGATAAGAAATGTGGTGTGGTTAGATGACCCGCCATAGCTTGGAATTGCTCTTGAGCAAGGTTTGTAGGAACAATTGTTTCCAAGAGTGCCTTCTCTAGGATGGCTTTGTGAGATGGGGATAGACGCAATAACTCCAAAATGGATATGTGTGCAGGTGTTTTATGGAGTTGGTCAAGGATGTCGTATTGGTTCTATGTGGATGATGACTTGGATGGAGCTCCTTAGAGAGTAATGTTTCCACGACGAGTGGTCACATTACAGTCAGGCTTATTATTGATAGTGATTACATTGATGTGTGAATCACTTTGTGAGATATGATTAACAGTATACTCGTAAGAAACATTATTAAAGTTTACTTTGTCTGCACTGTTGTTGTTTTGGTTGGATGGTCCTCCTTTTTCATAGTGTGGAAGAGGATTCTTGAATGCTATATGCTCGTCATTAGAGGTATGCCCTTCAATTGATATTCGTTTTTGATCACGTAGGTCTTGAATGGCATGTTTGAGTCCTTGGCAATCATTAGTTTTATGCCCTTTGCTTTTGTGATATTCACAAAAGTTAGAATCACTCCACCAAGAGGGTTTAAATTTTGGTTCATACTCTCGTACCAGTGGAAGTGTTATGAGGTTGCCCCCTATTAACTTCCTAAGGGCAGATTCGAGTGACTCCCCAAGTTGTGTGAACTTTCTTCTAGGAGGAAAGTTGGTTGGTCTTTGATCATTACCTTGAGGCTTGGTGGATGGTGTGTTGTTTTGTGGGTTTGATAGATTGAAGATTGATTGTTTCTGCACCATACATTTAGCATCCACGACACCATCATTCACAATGGGTTTGTTCTTAGTCCAGAATCGTAACTTGTTTGCATTGTTGTTTGAACTAGGGGTGTCTTTGTATAGCTTAATTTGCCCCTTTTCTATCAAGGCTTTCTCAATGAGTAGCCCCATTTCAATGACCTTACTAAAAGTAGTTGGACATTGTATTTGGATATGATAGCTTAGTTCCATGGATAGATTGTGAACAAACATTCTATCATTTGCTTCTCTGGTATGTGGTAGGAACACTTGCTTGCAAGTTGTCTCCATCTTTGTAGGAAAGAGGTGAAGGATTCTCCCCCTTTTTGTTTGTTATTACGAAGATCCAACATGGAGATTTTGTGTTCAACATTTTATGAGAAATGTGTGACAAATTTGTCTACTAGATCATCAAAAGTGCAGATGTCAGGAGGTAGGCGTGAGTACCACTCCATAGCTTGTCCTCCTAAGCTTCTTGGGAATAGTCGCATAAGATATGTTTTGTTGTGTGTGACTTCTAGGCATGCCGCACTAAATTCCCTTATATGATCTCTTAGATCACCTTTTCCTCTATATTTGTCAAATTTTGGAACCTCAAACCTTGAGGGAAAAGGTATCATGAGCAAAGATTTATCAAAGGGATAAGGTGAGATATCTTGAAGGGAGTAGTGTTTTGTAGTTGTCCCAATTTGGATGTCCACCAACTGTTGTTGCAAGGCTTGGATTTGTGTTGTTAATGTGTCCAAGGGATTGGGTGTATCCTTAGCCTTTTCTGATTTAGAAGCATCTTTGTCATTTTTGGAGGCATCATTGTCATTTTTAGAGCCATCTTTGTCATTTTTGGAGCCATCTTTCGAAGACTCACATTCATTTGAGGAATTGTTCTCTCTTAGATTTGAGACATCAAAATCCTGTTGGGAAATAATGTGTCTCAACCTTTGCAATTTCCTAGCATTGTTTATTTATTTGTATATTTATTTATTGCCTAATGTTGTAATTACATGCACATTCAATTTGGTCACATAGTTGAGGTGGCACGGTGACATGTCATCTTACTTGTAATGTGACTTGGATAGTCAAGTCAAACCTACATTGATTTGGGCATCCCATTTGAGGTGGCACTAATATGCCATGTGTCAGCATCTTGTGGTGTGTGGAAGTCAATATTCCATATGACAGAATCTATGACACATAAGAGCCAAGTTTGGAGATTCCTATGACAAGTGTCGGTGAGGATCTTTGCATGACAAAAAGGCACCCAAGTTGGGCTATGATATGTTGTAAGAGGAATATGCTATATTTAGCATTGTATGATGGATTCTCTTACAACATTTAAGGTTGTTATGTTGGGAAAATCTATGACAACTGTAAGATGCATAAGAGCTATTTTTAGCATGGAGCACTCCTATGTTGGGAAAGTCAAATTTGCCATGTCTAGTAGATGTAAGGGATGTATGTGCAGAAAGGACAAGTGTCCTTTGATGTGGGATAATGGCCATGTGGCCAAGGTGGACGCCTATCCCAAGATGCTTTCAATATTTGCCTTGTAATCTCTATATATTGCATAGTTTGGAGTTGTAGTTGCATAGTGTTTTTATAGGTACTGTTATGCTGCCAGAATAACTCTAGAATCAACATTTGAAGACTCTTGGAAGAACTTGCATTGCAAGTGTATTGTAAACTGTAACTATTTTAGATAATACATTGTGCATGTTTTAGAGTGTGGGGTTTTTTACCTGAAAAGGTTTTCCCCACGTACATCTTGTGTCTACTTCTCTCTGTCTACATTCTTGTTTTGTGTTTGCTATTGTAATATCTCTGATATATATTTCATATTTCTGTAATTGTAAATGTTGTAAAGAATTTGCATACCTCTCGCCTCATTAGATTAGTTTAGGAAGTGATTTTCGCACACCTAGCTTCCTTTCAGTTTGTATCAGAGCTTGGCCAGTTTTGGTCTTAGCTGTTGGGTAGGGGTTTTTTGTACTGATCTTAGATTGAGAGGGAGTATTTGCAGAGTATTCTATAATCTTGTTGTAGGAAGGAGATGGCAGCACATTTGGAAGAATAGAGGTTGAAAAGTTTAATGGTAGCAATTTTTAGTTGTGGAAACTCAAAGTGGAAGAGATGCTCGTTGATAGAGACCTATGGGAAGCAATTTCTGGTGTAAAGCCAGTGGCAATGTCCCAAGATGATTGGGATCTCAAAGATCATAAAGCCAAGGGTCTTGTGAGACTCTGTCTGGCCAATTCCATCTTGTTAAATGTTCATTAGGAGAAAACTGTGAAGGATCTATGGAAGAAACTTGGTGATGTTTATCAGGCTAAATCCCTAGTAAACAAGTTGTTCCTATGGAAGAAGTTATATTCTCTAAGGATAGAACATAGAGGATCTATTGCTGTTCACATGAATGCCTTCAATATGTTGGTTGCACAATTGACATCTGTTGGTGTGAAGATGGAGGAGGAGGATTGGTGTATGACCCTACTTTGTTCTTTACCGGATTCGTGGGATCATCTTGTTATGGCCATCGGGAGTACCACATCCACTTTCAAAATGGATGATGTGGTGTCCTTGCTGTTATTTGAAGAGATGTGGAGAAAATCACTTGAGTCAGCCAAAGAAGCTCTTGTGGTTCATGGAAGACCCAAGGAGAAAGGGAAAAAGAAAGACAAGAAAGCTGAGAAGGGCAGATCCAAATCCCATGGGAGATCTAGATCTCCTGGAAAGTCCGAGGTACTATGTTGGAACTGTGGGAAAACTAGGCATTTCTGAAAGGAATGCAAAGAGGAGAAAAATAAGAAAAAGAAGAATGTCCCAGATTCAAATTTGACAAGTCACAAGATGATGGTGATACCTTCATTGCAGCCTTGGCCACCCATGCATCTGATGATGTATGGCTAATTGATTCTGGTGCATCTTTCCACATGACCTCACATCGAGACTGGTTCATGAAGTATGAAGAGTTTAATGGTGGAAGACTGTACCTGGGTGACAACTCTCATCTGAAGATTGTTGGTCGTGGAAGAGTCTCAATCTAATTCCCTAATGGATGAGTGAAGGTGATCTCTAGGGTTATGCACATCCCAGGCTTGGCATGGAACCTGCTTTCTGTAAGTAAATTGAATGATGCAGGTGTGCAAATTGTCTTCTCGAAAGAAGGATGCAAGATGACTAGAGGAGGTATGGTGCTTGCGAAGGGTACTCAAAGAGGTACTATGTTTCAGCTGGAGGCATGCATTTTACAATGCAATAGTTCTTCTGACTCAAAGAAAAGAGCTACAGTCACTTCATCCCCACCATTGAAACCAGCAACTTAAAGATCTGTTGTATCAAATTTTGATGGTAGTGCATTTTGGGTACCTAAGGGTGCTCATGCTTTGGAAGTTAAGCTTCTTGTTGAAAAGACAATGTTATGGCATAAGAGATTTGCCCACATTGGTGAGAAGGGTCTTAGAAACCTAAAAAATAAAAACCTCATTGAGAGGTTAAATAATTGTAATCTCGAGTTTGACTTTTGTGAACATTGTATATATGGAAAGCAAAACCGTGTTCAGTTTTACTCAAGTTCTCATAAGTCTTCTGGTGTATTGGATCTTATTCATTCTGATGTGTTTGGTCCAGTTAATGTTCCTTCGATCTCTAAATCTATATATTTTGTATCTTTCATAGATGGCTATTGTAGAAGGACACAGATTTATTTTCTTAGAAGCAAATTTGTAGTCTTTAGTATATTCAAAGAGTTTAAAGCTTTTGCTGAAAATCAGACTAGTAAAAAGAATAAGTGTTTGAGAACTGACAACAGTGGTGATTTTTGTTCAGCAGAGTTCAATAAGTTCTTTAAAGAGCAAAGGATTGAAAGACATAAGACAACTCCATACACCCCGCAGCAAAATGGAATTGCAAAGGGGATGAACAAGACATTGATGGAGAAGGCTAGGAGTATGCTTAGTGGAGCAAGCCTCGAACAAAAGTTTTGGGATGAAGCTGTAGCGACTGCTTGCTACTTGGTAAACAGATCTCCTACATAACCTCAAGTATGGAGGTGTGGTCTGGTAAGAATCCTTTAGTTAGACATCTTTGTGTTTTTGGTTGTGAGGCATATGCACATGTGCCTAGGGAGAAGAGGTCAAAATTGGAGAATAAGGCTGTTAAGTATATCTTCATTGGCTATGGTGTCGGTGTGAAAGGATACAAGCTTTGGGATCCTATGGCTGAAAAAGTGTTGTATAGCAAAAGTGTTATTTTCAGAAAGCTAACACCTTCTTCCACTGTTCTACAGCCAGAAGAGAAAAAAAAGAAAGAGGATGTGGTTCAGTTTCCTTCTACCCCTGAGAAGACTAAACCGAATGACCCTATTGGACCTAATGATGAGGAGAGTTCTGACAGCTTTGAAAGTTTAGAAGATGAAGTAGAACCTCCACCTCAGCCTTTGAGGAGGTCCATATGAGTCAGGAAGCAACCTGATAGGTTTGGTTATACATTGCTTGATTCTAGTTGTGCTTTTGCTTTGCTTACTAATGCTGATGAGCCTAGAATTGTGACAGAGGCTATGGGCATGAAAGATATAGGTTCTTGGAAGGAGGCCATGGAAGATGAGATGGCTTATTTGGAAAAAGAATAAAACTTGGGATTTGGTGCCTTTCCCTGATGGTCAGAAACCTGTTGGATGCAAATGGGTTTTCAAGAAGAAATTTGGTGCAAATGGTAGTGTTGAAAAGTATAAAGCTAGATTGGTTGCGAAGGGGTATTCACAAGTGGAGGGAATTGATTAGGGTGAAATTTTCTCTCCCATTGCAAAGATGATATCTATTTGGTTCCTATTATCTCTAGCAACTACTTATGATTTAGAAGTAGAACAAATGGATGTGAAGATAACTTTCCTTCAAGGTGACATGGAGGAAGAGATTTATATGTCATAACTAGAGCATTACATAGAAAGAGGTAAAGAAAATTTGGTTTGCAAGTTAAAGAAGTCTTTGTATGGTTTGAAGCAATCTCCTAGGATGTGGTACATGAAATTTGATGCCTTTGTGTTGTCGATTGGATATTTGAGATCAAAATCAAATCATTGTGTGTATTATAAGTTTGACAATGATCGTATTCTCATTATTGCACTATATGTTGATGATATGTTGCTGATTGGGAATGGTAAGACTATGATTTCTAATTTGAAGTCTCAGTTGTCAGCACAATTTGAGATGAAAAACTTAGGGGCAGACAGGTACATTCTAGGAATAGAAATCAGAAGAGATAGAGCAAACAGAAAACTTTGGTTAAGCCAGAGTAAGTATGTGAAGACCCTGTTGGATAGATTCAACATGGAAGATTGCAGACCATTGTGTTCCTGTTTCATTGGGGACAAAGTTATCTGTGAATGATTGTCCAAAGTCTCCTTCTGAGATGGAGGATATGAGCAGAGTACCTTATGCTAGTGTTGTTGGTAGCTTGATGTATGCTATCGTCTGTACAAGACCAGACATTACCCAAGTAGTGGGAGCCCTTAGTCGGTTTATGGCTAATCCTGGACGGGTACATTGGGATGAAGTAAAGCAAGTGTTCAGATATTTGTGGGGTACTTTCGAGTATTCCCTATGTTATCATGGTCATCCTACAGGACCTCCGCATTCTGTATGTATTCATGGATTTGTGGATTCTGATTGGGCAGGTGACATTGACAGTAGGAGATCCACCAGTGGTTATGTGTTTACTATGTTCAGTGGTGCAATTAGTTGGATGAGTAAGAGACAACCTGTGGTTGCTTTGTCCATGACAGAAAATGAGTATATGGCAGCAACTCATGCTTGTAAAAAAGCCATTTGGTTTAAGAGGTTGTGTTCAGATGTTGGTGTTGATGCAGGACAGATTACTATTTGTTGTGACAGTCAAAGTGTGATTTGCTTGGCAAAGAATCTAACTTTCCATGCAAAAACAAAGCATATTGATGTACAGTTTCATTTTGTGCGAGACAAGGTAGAGGATGGGAAGGTGATATTGGAGAAAGTAGACACTTTGAAGAATGTTGCAAATGCATTGATGAAACCAGTGGGCACATAGAAGTTCATATGGTGTTCGGAGTCTATGGGCCTCTTGGCCCCTAGTAGTTAAATCTTGTCATTTCTTTTGGCTCTTGCAAGGTGTTTGACAAGTGGGAGAATGTTGGGAAATAAGGTGTCTCAACCTTTGCAATTTCCTAGCATTATTTATTTATTTGTATATTTATTTATTGCCTAATGTTGTAATTACTTGCACATTCAGTTTGGTCACATAGTTGAGGTGGCACAGTGACATGTCATCTTACTTAGAATGTGACTTGGATGGTCAAGTCAAACCTACATGCATTTGGGCATCCCATTTGAGGTGGCACTAATATGCCATGTGTCAGCATCTTGTGGTGTGTGGAAGTCAATATTCCATATCACAGAATCTATGACGTGTAAGAGCCAAGTTTGGAGATTCCTATGACAAGTGATGACAAGTGTCGGTGAGGATCTTTGCATGAGGGAAAGGCATCTTTGGGCACCCAAGTTGGGCTATGACATGTTATAAGATGAATATGCTATATTTAGCATTGTATGAGGGATTCTCTTAAAACATTTAAGGTTGTTATGTTGGGAAAATCTATGACAACTGTAAGATGCGTAAGAGCATCTGTCATAGCACTAGTAGAAATATGGCAAATAAATGACTAGGTGACCAAAAATTTTGATCACGTGACCAAAACTTTCTGCAACACAGCTATAAATGACTAATTTGGTCATCGGAAAAAAAACACAACTAAATAATTGATCAGACAAATAAAAATTAGACAATATGATATTAAAGTGGATAATTAAAAAAGTGGGTTGTATTATAATATAATATAATAATATATTATTATATTACAATACAATATAATATAATATATTATAATATAATATGATATGTTATTCTTATATATATATTAGATAATATTATATTATTAATATTTTTTTTTTATTCAAGGGTAAACGCTTTTGACCGAAGCTATGAACCAGTTACAAATATCAGGTGGGCAGGGGGGAGACTGGATCTCGTGACCATCTTTACCGCAACGGAATTACTTAGCCAATCGAGCCAGGGCCCCTGCCCTATTATATTATTAATATTACAATATTATATTTATATAATTTATTATAATATAATATGATATATTATTATTATATATATTATATAATATTATATTTATATTATAATGTATTTAATATTATATAATAATATAATATATTTAATATTATAATATTATATTTATTAATATATATAATATAATATATATTATATTATAGTATAGTATAGTATAATAATTATATAATATAATATAATATTTATATTATAATATAATATAGTACAGATGTAGGTCTCCCCCGGAATCTACGTTTGGGTTTAGGGCTTCGGGTTTAGGTTTTAGGGTTTAGGGTTTAGATTTTGGGGTTTATGGTTTCGGGTTTTAGGTTTAGGGTTTAGGGTTTCAAGTTTTGGGTTTTGGGTTTGGAGTTTAGGGTTTGGGGTTTAGTGTTTGGGGTTTAGGGTTTGGGGTTTAGTGTTTAGGGTATAGTGTTTAGGGTATAGGGTTTAGGGTTAAGAGTTTTGGGTTTTGGGTTTAGGGTTTCGAGTTAGGGTTTAGGGTTTAGGGTTTCAGGTTTTGGGTTTCAGGTTTAGGGTTTCAGGTTTAGGGTTTAGGGTTTAGGGATTAGGGTTTAGGGTTAAGTGTTTAGGGTTTTGAGTTAGGGTTTAGGGTTTAGGGTTTCAGGTTTCAAGTTTAGGGTTTAGTGTTTAAGGTTTAGGGTTTAGGGTTTTGTGTTTAAGGTTTAGGGTTTACGGTATAGTGTTTAGGGTTAAGAGTTTAGGGTTTCGGGTTTAGGGTTTCAGGTTTCAGGTTTAGCGTTTCAGATTTCAAGTTTCAGGTTTTGGATTTCAGGGTTAGGGTGTAGGGTTAAGGGTTTAGGGTTTAGGGCTTAGTTTTTAGGGTTTAGTGTTTAGGGTTTAGTGTTTAGTGTTTAGGGTTTAAGGTTTAGGGTTTAGGGTTATTATATTATTATATAATATTATATTATTATATTATATATATTATAATATTATATAATTATTATATATATAATATAATATAATATTATAATATTATATTATTAATATTACAATATTATATTTATAGTATAATGTATTTAATATTATAATATTATATATTAATATAAAATTATAAATTATTATTAATATTATATATTAATATTTATATTATATTATATTATTTATTAATATTTATATTGTATAATAATATAATATAATATTATAATATTATACAATATTATATTATAATATAATATAATATTATATATCAATATTATTTTATATGAATATTAATATTATATATTATATATTAATATTGAGGCTTTTCATTTCTAACCTATTTTAACAAGCGCCAAAATGTTAGCATGGGAGCCAAAAATAAAATGGTCAAAATTTAATTAAAATTTTCGCGCCCATCCTAAACCATAAAGGTAAACCCTAACTCATGCTCAAAACCCTAACCTATTCAGTTCAGCGTCTCTTTTTTTCTGTAAATGATTGGAGCAGAGCGGGTGCAGCAGGTGGGTGAGCTTAGGGTCTCAATTTGTTGATAAGCCATGTCGGTAATGTGAAGAATGGTAAGAATGGTAATGCAAAGAATGGTAACCATGTGTTTTGTCCATTACTTGTTGCGCCCTCTTTTTTTTTTTCAGGATAACTAAGTATTTGTTGCAGGTTGGAAATTCATTAGAGATTTCCCTTGGGGTTGACCAGGCAAGCTCTACCAGGGCTGAACCCTGTGCTAGTCTACCATGAGGTGTTAGTGGGCATTTATAATCTAAAGATTTGTCACCAATGAAATAGCTTCCAGAATTTAACGTTGTGGGGATCTCAACGTTGTCTGACATTGGCAACACCAAGACTCTAATGCCTGGAGACCTATTTGCCACTACCTAGGTTTACCATTCATGCCTCGCTAGAAGATATATTGTTTTGACCCTTGAATAATTTCTCTGTATGTTGGCCTCCAATCTCCATTTTTAGTGGGTGCCATAAAAACATGATGTGGGCATTTATAATGCTCTTCAGGCCATGGAGTATAACTTGCCTTCGCTTTACCTTAACATGTCAATGAAGATTACCCATGCAAAGCCCATGTTGAATGTTTATAAAGTTCATGTTCTTTCACAGTTTTCTTGTGGATATGGAACATTGCTGAAGGTTGAACTGTTTGATTGATTCTCTGTTTGAGTGATAACCCTCCTGAAGAGGCGTGGCTATAGAGGCTCCCTTAAAGGGGTCTGCCCTCTTTATTTGCCATAGGGGATTTAGTCCTCTTTTTTTAATTTCTTGTAATATATTCTAACAATCAAATAATATAGGAAGCCAAAACAGATCAGATGTTTTATTTCTTTGTGATTAGGTGATCTGTGTTGGTGTAGCGAGTAGTAAAATCTTAGGGGTGCAGTGTAAAATAAGGTCTGTTATCTTCCTAGTACTACAGGCCCACATACAAGTGATTACATTATGAAATTGCTGTAACTGAGCACTAAACATTCATTTGATATATATATTGACATTTGGTACTCTTTTATTTTTGTTTTGGTACTGCTGATTCATCACAATATTGCAACATTTTTTAGCATCAAAGGACTAAATAGCACTTACGGCAACATTAGTGAGGTAAAAATTAGAAAAGATAGAATAAACCATTAGATTTCAATCCAACCTGGAAATACACGACTGGTCTATGCTTGGACTCTTTACCCTCTTAAGCAGTGGATTAAATTATGTATTCTTTCTATTGACTAACAAATAAGTCTAATTTCTTGATTATATGTTAAAAATAATTTGTTTTATTGTGTCTACTCCATAAAATGCTCTGAAAGATCTGGGCTTGCAGCCCTCCTCCTGGACGTCTTCAAAGTAAAAGCCAAAGCAATTTTTTTATGACAGTTATCTACTCAATAGTGCCTTTAAAATACTATGACATATTTTAGTATAAGTAAATTATATAAATACCAAATATATATATCACCATAATCCTATATAAATTTTGACAGTTTGTCCAAAATCTCTCCTTTCATATGATACAGTCTTTTCAAAATTTCAGTTGTATTTTACAGCTAAAATGTCTAAATACAGTTATACAACTATCAAATTTAAGATGGTTTATGGTTTGTAACCATGTTTTTGGAAGTATTTATTATTTAGTTTTGTTGTTTGAAATGTATTACTAAATGTATTGGCTTTGCAGAGATTTCAACATACAATGAGAGAACTGCAGGGAGCAATGATTGTTGGATCTGTCTTCCAGTTTATTTAGTTTATTATAAGTGAGACACTTATTTTGTAGGTGGATTGAACCTACAAAATTTTTGTTTAGCCAGCGATGCTGTAACTAGGGAGACATTGAATGTATTTGGCAAAATGTATTTGATTTGCCAGTGAGGCTTAATAAGTAATTTTTTTCAGAGTGATCAAATATATTTGTTTAAGCATTTTAGTTTTATTTCATGGTGCTTCTTTCAACATTTGAATAGCTATGATACTTGAAGTTTATATGCATAAATTTGTGAGGATTAATGAAATTAGATTTGATTTATAACTTGAATAACAAATTCACCCAAATAAATGACTAAACCATGACTAAATAAATGACTACAATGATTCACCCAAATAAATTACTAAACAATGAGTAAATAAATGACTACAATGACTAAATATACTACCAAATTGATGACCAAATATACTACCAAATTACTAAATATACTACCAAATTAATGACTAAATATACTACCAAATTAATGACTAAATTTTGTTTGGTCATAAATTTGGTCGCGAGATAAATGACCGGCAATAAACTACCAATGGTCACATGACCAAACTACTGATCACATGACCAATTTTTGGTAGCTTATTTAGTCATTTATTTCTATTTTTCTACTAGTGTAGTCTATTTTTAGCATGGAGCGCTCCTATGTTGGGAAAGTCCAATCTGCCATGTATGACAGATGTAAGGCACGTATGTGCATCAAGGACAAGTGTCCTTTGATGTGGGATAATGGCCATGTGGCCAAGGTGGACACCTATCCCAAGATGCTCTCAATATTTGCCTTGTAATCTCTATATATTGCATAGTTTGGAGTTGTAGTTGCATAGTGTTTTTACAGGTACTGTTATGCTACTGGAATAACTCCAGAATCAACATTTGAAGACTCTTGGAAAAACTTGCATTGCAAGTGTATTGTAAACTGTAACTATTTCAAATAATACATTGTGCAAGTTTTAGAGTGTGGGGTTTTTTATCTGAAAAGGTTTTCCCCACGTACATCTTGTGTCTACTTCTCTCTGTCTACATTCTTGTTTTGTGTTTGATGTTGTAATAGCTCTGATGTATGTTTCATATTTCTACAATTGTAAAGGTTGTAAATAATTTGCATACCTCTTCCCTCATTAGATTAGTTTAGGAAGTGATTTCCGCACACCTAGCTTCCTTTCAAATCCGAGGGCAACTTAGCTCCTTGTTGAGCTAGCATAAGAAAATATTTATGAGGATCCGTAGCAACAACCCTATCCATTATCTTTTGAAACTTTAGATCTTGGAGGTGTTTAAGGATTTCCTCTTGGTTAATTTCCTCTTCATCAGAATCGTTCCCACCATTGTGAATGGAACCCATTTTTTTGCTTTTGTTTCATTTGAGACCTAGTTTGAACCATGCAATTTTGAGATGTGGGTGAAGTTGGATTGTGAGACTTGGTGGACTTGGTTTGATGTTCTGATAGGATATGAGGTGAACTTGATTGGATATGTGTAGACTAGATTTTGCTAAGGTTTTATATTGATTCTATGTTGTCTAAACAAGGTGTTCTTGAGCTATAGTGGAAATAGCAATCGAAGTGTCGATATAGAAGGTAGTCAAAATAGGGATAGATGATCTCCACTATTGATGTAGACTATTCTTTTATCAAGATACACAAGTATAGTTTTGATGTGAAGGATGATTGGAATCCTGTTATGAAACTAGCTAGATATTGTTTGAATTTGGTAGAGTATCAATTATGCCTTGATGCAAGTTTTGGTTTGGTTTGATGTGTTGGATAGTAAGATAATGGTATGCAAAGGTGATTTTGTGAAAATGGTATGAGAATGTAACTGCAAGGTTGAAGTTATTTTCCAAGTGTATACTAGAACAAAAAGGGTCCCTAGAAATGGTTTCACTTTTGTCTCAAATTGTCAATTTGGCTTATTTTGCACGTTTTCCTAAGCTTCTCTAAAGTTTGTGGTATTGTCTTGACTCAAGTTATTGCCAGAAAACACAGTAAACAAAAGATTTCTATGGTTATTTGATACAATTTTTGATAAATGTAAAACAAACAAGTACAATCCTAAAGATGGCAAGGGCAATATTCGTCAAATTCCAACTTGGATTTTACTCCAACCACTTACATAAAGGCATACAATTAGTAACTTGGTAGCACCAACTCCCCCTTACAGTGCACTCACTTCTCACGCATACCAAATTACAATCCCTCTAAAGAGTTGGATTTTCTATCTCCACAATAGATGAGTGTATGACGTTGGACGGCTTCAGAGGTCCGACCTCCTGCGTCAACAAATAAGGGTTTTTGGCTTTGTAAAATAATTAGCTTTTTAGTTTGGGCATCCCTTCAGGTGGTTATACATACAGAAATTTGCTCTGTTATGAAGGCTTCCTAGTCTGAAGACGTTAGGCTCAATAGATTTAAACACACCACAAGGGTACTAGGGGAAACATTTGTCAGTATAACACAACAGTACCCGTTGTTTGTGACTTTCTTCACAAACATAATTTATTTAAAGCGGCTTAGAAGTGGCTTGGCTTTAGCCTGTTACCACTTGAGTTCATCCCACTTGGAAGAAACACAATCCCAAGGGTAGGCCTCTTCTAAAGGTTACACAGATAAAACGATGAGTTTGGCATTTTGATCACCCAAAAAGAGGAGAGCATAGTCTTATCACCATTTTCAAACATAGAATACATTGGTTCTTTATCCTCCTAGAGTTAAAACTAAGTGTGTTTTACTCTACCATGACAAGATAGCAATAAACTTGAAAAATATTGTTAATTTTATCCTCCTAAACAAACTATTGTGAAGATTGTTGTTGAAGAATTAAACAAATTACTTTCTCCTATTTAAGCTAGATGCTAGTTTGTAGTGCAAGATAGCAATGAAAGATTTGTTTAGTTTTATCCACCTAGGTTGGGACTATGTGAAAGTTGTATGCAACAATACAATTTACTTCCTCCTAATTAAATCTAGATGAAAATTTGCATGAAGATGTCAAATTACTTCCTCCTGATTAAATCTAGATGAAGATATGATGCAACTAAATGACTAAATTAGCTTCTACACCTGCAAGATCATTGTGTTAAAAGCCTCCATTTGATGATTAAAATACCTACAACAAAAGTTAGTACAAAAATTTATCTAGCAAATTTAGGGATCAGTTGAATGTCTGAAATCTACATGATAAAATGGTGATGTTGTGCTAGTGTGGATAGGGAGAAGGAAGCGACTTTGTGCTAGTGTAAGAGAGATCATTGGCATCGTGCAAAGGGGAAGGGCACTCCCAAAAATAGCGACCCACAGATCTGGTAAGACGTTGAACCTGACTGCGATGTAGATCTGCAACTTAAAACAATTTAATAGTAACGGCCATAAATGTAACAATAAAGCAATATTAAGAAAAATAACAAGAACAAATATGGAAACAATAATGTGTCAACAACCACCACAATGTAGATCAAATCGTAAATGTAAGAGTTGTCGGTTAAGTTGCAACACATTAAAATGGTGATAAGTCGCACAGGGTTAAAACGGTGACTTCATGTTGATTAAGCTGACAGGAATAGCAACAGGTTCGTGTTGAACTACGATGTCTGATTGAGCAATGGTAGCAGATTCAAAGAGGGGAATATCTACCACTCTTGTGTTACACCCCATGTGAGTGATTATGGATTTCTACATCTGTAGATATGTTTTTATCCATTTACTATAGATTAGATATTTTGTAAAAATTGAAGTAATTATGAATCTTTGCATCTATGTGTGTTATCTATCTTGAATGCAATATGATGGGAAAAAGAATAATGCAATGTCTTGTATTAATGTGGTTATTGTTAATTAATGATGATATTTTGATCAGCTAACTACTGTGGCGATGATCTAAGTGGATGCAGGAACATGTTGTCCCTCCGAAAGGGAGGGGAGGTATCACTCAGGAGAAGGACTTGGTCTGGTAACTTTAGTAAAACCTATATTGAGCAATCACACACTCACAACCCTATCTTGACCTAAGTTGTGTCAAGTTAGTTGGGTAGCGGTAAGTGATGTTTGTTGTGAATCTTGATTGCATGTTTGATGATCGTGTGAGAACTGTGATTTAATCTGCATGTTGATAAGTTTACGATTGCATATACAAAGTTTTATCGTGAAACAATTTTATGTTATGCATGCGTTTATGTGGTTGTCATTCATGTCACCAATGTATATGTGGTTTCCATTCATTTGTGTCGCCAGTATGTGGGTCATGAGTTTATTTGGTTTTGAGTGAAGTTGATATACCTATTTATGCAGATATATATATGATAGCTATTACT
Source organism: Cunninghamia lanceolata (assembly GCA_027924645.1). Lineage (NCBI taxonomy): Eukaryota > Viridiplantae > Streptophyta > Pinopsida > Cupressales > Cupressaceae > Cunninghamia > Cunninghamia lanceolata. Next base: position 13,782,066 of record BSBN01001567.1, on the reverse strand, counting down.
ATTATAAACATATATATATATGTGTGTGTATATATAGTTATTTATGATTTGTGAGATACTGATGAATTGGTGAGAACGTAATCATGTCTATGTGAATTTCATGTCGGTTTTATTGTAATACATGAATGCATGATCAATATGTTAGAAGTAATTTTATTTACGATTTAATAATAATATTATTATACTCATATGTTTTAAAATATATATATATGCCGATAAGGGCGTGGTTCGGTGGTTAAGTTGCTCGGTTGTAGTGGCGACCACCAAAGTTCAAACCCCTGCTGGGCCAACGAGCTCGCAAGGTGTTACGCCTTCGCTGGGCCAACGAGCTCGCAGGTTTGAAGTGTTGTTTCTTGGGGATGAGGTCCCCCGTATTGTGGCCTCACCGGTTCATAGCTCCAGGCAAAAGCGTTGTGTCGACCCAGAGGGCGTGCCGCACCAGCGTCACTGGTCACGTTAAAAAGTTTACTAGGTGCATTTAAAAAAATATTAAAATAAAAAATATATATATATATAATTATAATACTTTTGGAAAAATGATTTTATTTTATTAAATATTATCCTTTTATATATATATATATATATATAAATAAACTTTTATAAACTATATAATATATAATTATTTAAATATATAATATATAAACTATATATATATAATTATATATTATATAGTTTTTAAAAGTTTATATATATATATATATATATATATATAATTTTTATAGTTTGCCTTAAAAGGGAAAGAGTAATAAAGTCTAAATAAGGTTTTAAGTGTTTTTTTAAGGGTTATGTATCTTATTTTTTTCTTAAGCGAATGGTGTTTAAGGTTTAAAATATGGGCATGTTTTTAAACTTTAAGGCACGCAGCCACCCCTCTTCAAACCTTTTTTTTTTGTTGTTACTTTTAAAAATTGAAAAGTTTTAAACCTTTTGATTTTCTTTGTAAAGTTTCATAACTATTTTACTACATGGGCCTTTAAACATGGAGGTGGTTCCTTGTGAGTAATGAATAATTTTATTTTATAGTTAATTTATAGCTAACTCTATTTTTAGAAGGTTGTTTGGTTTTTAAGAACTAATTTTAGTTTTTGGATAAGCATGTCTTCATAGTGTCAACATTATATCAACATTTTTGAATTGGTTGCGGTATAAAAGGGGGTACTCTCCCTCATTTTTTTTAATTGCACCATTTTCTAATCAAGAGCCTTCTCTTTCAAATTTGAGTTTTGCACTAGTGTCGAAAATTTGTTGTTTTGTTTTTATAAGTTATTTTATTTGGAAGAGCAATCTAGAGTGTTGGAAGAACGTAAGCAAAAGAGTCTTTGATCCATTTGGAGCTATATTCTTAGGCATGAGATTTATTTCTCCTTCTCTATGTTTTTCCTATTTTCAAAACATTATGGGATGTATTATTTTTAAGTGATTGCAATATTAAATTTTCAATGTGAATGTCTATCAATAATATATATGGTAAGCAAATTTGTATTGTGATTGTGAGCAAGTGTCTATGGTTGAGATTTTACATAGATAGAATCGAATCATAAATCAATCATTGATTGGTGTTTCATTTAAGAAAATTATATAAGAGGAAAGTTAGTGAAAATAGGATTCAAGTGGTATTACTTTGATATTTGTATCCTAGTAAAAGCATGTAATAGGTTAGCCTTGGGTTATGTGATCCATGGAAAATGTAGATAACCTAGAATAGAGTTTGATGTAATTGTTCAGCGGGGATATTCCTGGGATTTGTTGATCCATAGGAAAGGGAATATCCTATGTGTAGAGAATGATATATTTGTTAAGTGAGGTTATTCCTGGGATTTGTTGATCCATGGAAAAGGGAATATCCTATGTGTAGACAATGATACATTTGTTAAGTGGGGTTATTCTTGGGATTTGTTGATCCATGGGTAAGGGAATAACTTTTGTATAGAGATTGTTGTCTTTCCCAATCGAGATAGAAGGGTGGGTGAATATGAGACAAGAAAACTTTGGCCAAAGTGGTGTAAATTGCCAACGTTTACACTGTTTAGGTTCACTGTGATCTAGGTTTGCATTTCTAGTAGGGATTTCATAGTTTGATGGTTGTAGCCATAGTATGATAGTACTAATTAATGTAGGACACAACATCTTGCTCAAACTAGGCCTATTTTATTTGGGGTTACCAAACCAATCCCTTCATCGAAGGGTAGGGCCGTTTACCAGTTTGGTAAATGTGCGGGGGACCGCAGTTAGTCCGTGGTTGGAGGTAAATCACCTGAGTGATGCTTCCCCTCATGCAGTTGGTGGTTGGGAGTATTGAAGATAGACAAGTATATAAACATGTGATTCTATTTATCAGTTAAGCTCTTGAAGCTTCTATGTAATTCATGAAAAAGTTGTAAAAGTTGAATATTCAATTCTTTCATTGAGAAATATAATTTGGTTATGCAATAGAAATTTGAAATATGTTTCAAATGTGCATTATATCAAATGTTCAGAGGAAAAATTTTTATTATTCCTATTATGAATTCACGACTTTATTTACTTTCAAGTTAAAATTGGTAAATCTTAGTTGGTAGAACAAGTGGCATGTTACACGTGGTATTAGAACTAACCAGGTTTAGCTCTGGAACCTATGTGTTCACTATGCTATGAGAGTCCAAAATTGAAATTGGTTTTATGCGAGAATGGCATAGTAGACTAACCAAGAAAATTATCAGAAGGACTATTATCCAACACTTATCAAGTCAGTTGTTAAGAGTAAACCAACTAAGGAATTAAGGAATCCATGAGTCTATTTAACTCTATTGAGGATGCATAAGGGAAAAATTTTGACACTTGGATTAAAAAGATAAAACCTTGATAAAATGTTATTAGACTAAGAGCTCAGGAAGAGCAGTGTCTATATGAATTCAAGATCACTTTTATATCTCAAGAACTTAAGGATGGGAAGATTCAAAAGAAATCAATCAGGGGTAGAAGCAACTGAGTAATGAATATTCTAGAAATTGTATCAAATGATACATAGATAAATTGGGTTCTTGTCTAAACCTAGATGGGTTGGAATGAGTCTAGAGAGATAAAAGGATCAATAAAGGACAAGTAGTGAAGTATTTTTATATAATGCTTGGAAAAATAGTACAAGACTTGGAAATGCTTTTGTTTACTAAAGATTTATGAGAAAACCAATTGTCATATACAAAGAATCGTGCATAATTAGAGGAGAATAAAAGTCCCTTATTAACTCATGAAGCCTATTGGAAAAAAGGTGTCAATATGTAGTTGAGGACATAAATGAAGAGGATCCTCTCGGACAATATTTTGATGAAAAGATTTGGATTAGTATCATTTTTTTTTGTTAAGAGTTTGCAAGATAATTTGAAACAGTTGCAAGGAGAAGTTATTAGTTATTTTTGTAACATTTTTGGACAAAAAGTTGATAGCTATGTATTTGTCTCTTGGTGGAGATATAAAGAATAATTACAATAAAGAATGAGATCATCACCAAGATATTTAGACCAGTTTGATTTAATTAAACTATTCCGAGAGGTAGGAAATAGAGTTTTGTAAACGAAAGGAAGAAGTGTGTGTTCCAACTGAAGTTCGTGTGTGTCATTGTATCGCCATCTTTGAATTTCATGTATGTGATGAACGATAAATTTTCCACGATGTAAGGGTGGATGTGTTTTAATCTTTTGATTTTTGGAGTATAGTGAAAGTCTTAAAGGACTTATTTATTTTATTGTGCTAGTAGCATGGTCTCTAAACCACTATAAGTTTTTTTTTGGAAAACTCGAGTGTAATATAACAATCTACTCCCTTGTTAGTGACTTAGACAGTCACGTAGTGCATAGTCAGTGTATCTTTTGACTTTTGACACTTCTTGAATTTTTGGTGGAATTCCTTTTTAGTATTTGCAAGAATTTTTTTCATTGTTTTATTCCTTTATTCTAGAATAGTCTAGCCACCAAATTTTGAAGGTTATTTATTTATGACCAGTTGGTCAAAATTTGATTTATTGAGCTCAAACTCTTGACTTAATGTTGAAAATGAAATTGCTTATTCTTTGACGTTGATTTAAATTATTTTGGTGGCTATACTAGAACATTTTTGGGTTGTTCACTATGTTATTTGTACAAATGTTCACCTCTATCATGTCATGGATGGGCTTTTGAAGGATTGTATAAGGGAGTAAATTGTAGAAAATGCACTTAGTATATTCCTAACTATATGGATTTTAGAAACCTTGTGAGGTAGGAAATTCTTTTTAAATCATAATCAGGTCATCTAGGAGTAACTAAATTCCTAGTCAACGTGAAATATCTTTATTTCTGAAAGAGAATGAAGAGTGATAGCAAGTTGTTTAGAATGTGAGAGAATCAAGGATGATTAAAAGCACTCTGTAGGGAATTGGTATCTATGCGATGTTCCAAGAGTGGAAGTGGCTTGTCACTTTGAGAGAGGTTGTCAACTTTAAACTGTTTGCTTTTGGTCTCTCCAACCAAATCAAAAGCCTTACCACTTTCTAAGGATATGTTTTCAGAAGATAGTCTGAGCTCCGCCATGCTGTTTAGGAATCTTTATGTCCCTCCTTTGGTAGAAGAAAGTGTAATTTCTTTAAGTGATAAAATGGAGGAATATGTTCCCTGAAATTTTGTATCTGAGGATAAAGTTGAGGGTTATTACCCATTCAAGGATAATCATGGACTAGAATCTGAGGGATATACTCCACTCAGTTGTAGCTGAGAGGGTATTCAAATCTTTTTGATATAAAGGGAAGAAAAGTGTTTTATCAAAAGCTTATGTATAAGAAATCTTTCCTGGGAAAAAGTTTTGAATAAAGAAGGGGAAATTCTATTTGGAAATGTTAAATGTTTTTTTTAGAACATTGGATAACATTCGTAGAATTTAAATCTTTATGGAAACCCACAAGGTGAACTATCTTGTTAGGATGGTTAGAGCAAGAATTGACTTTGTGGGGAAGCGAAGAAGTATGATAAGGAGTTGAGAGTATGGGCACTAAGTTAGATCAAATCCTAGTGATGTTTATCAAGACAAGAGAGAGAGAGAGAGAGAGAGTCGGAATATTAGAGCAAGGAAAGGTTATAGCAGAAAAAGAAGTGCCTAACAAGGAAAAGTTTCTATTAATAAATGAAGGAGAAAATTCTCAATCTAGTAAACATGGGGAATGAAGGATCTCAATCTCAATCGGGTTCTGAAAGGATTAAGAAGAGGAGAATGGCAAAAGAATTATTCCAGGACATAAGAAAAATTTACTAAAGTTTGAAGGTAGTGCTAGATGTGCCAGGTGAAGGTGGAGTATTAAAATAGAAAAGGCAAGTCATAGCCTATAAATCAAGAAGCAAATACCTTATGCTTCATATGATTTGAAGTTAGAAAGAGTTGTTCATGCATTACAGATATGGAGACCCTATTTGTCAGAAAAATATTTGAATTGAAATAAGACCATCATGGATTAAAGTATCTATTTGCACAACCCAATCAGAATGCAAGACAAAGGAGGTGGTTAGAACTGATATCGGATTAAGATTTCAACATTAACTATATCAAGGGAAACGAGAATAGGGTTGCTAATGCTTTAAGCTGAGGATGGAATATATCTTCATTGGTAACTATCCAAATTGGCTTCCAAAATTAAGTATTGCAAGAATTCAAGGGTGATGAGTTCTATGAACAAACCAGGCAAGCACTCTCAGGTAAATGGAAAGATAAAAAGTATGAAGGTTTTTTTTTGTTTTTAACCTAATGGATTATTAAGATTTAATGGAAGAACTTGTGTACCTGATTCTGGTGAATTAAGGAATCTGGTATGGGAGGAAGTACATAATGCACCATATTCAGGACATCCAAGTGTCACTAAGATATTAGTGGATATAAAACCATTATATTTCTATAAGGGAATGAAAAGGAATGCCGCAAGATTTGTGGCAAGTTGTTTAGAAAGTTAAAGAATAAAGGTAAGATTTTTTTTTATTGGAGAATTTATTTGGTGGAACACCAGTATTAGCTCGTAAAATTGTGTAGGAAGTGTTTAGTTTACATAGAGATCTTAAGGAGAATATCTCGGATAGAGATGCACATGTGACAACAAGGTTTGGGTAACTTAATGTAAGTATAACTTATCATTTTGAGAACATATGGTTAAACTATGAGAGTTAACCAGGTTTTGGAAGAATTGTTTGAATATATTGTATGGATCAACATTATAAGTGGGGAAGAATATCTACCATTGATGGGTTTTGATTATAAAAATTCCTGTCTTTTTGCTTGAAACATTGAACAGAAGAAGATGTCGAACTCCTATAAGCTGGGTAAGCTAAAAGATAGGATTAGCGTTAGTCTAGAAATGTTGTCAGAAATGGATGAACTGACCATGCTGATCAGAAAAGATTGGCAGAGAACCAATAAGGAATAGAGAAGTTATGCTGATGCTAAGTATATACGGAGACAATTCTTGATTACAGAAAAAAAAGTTCTTTGAGGGCCCAATCCCAGAAAAAAGTTTCATTATGTTTGGAATGTAGTCCAAACAAGCTCCTAGATATAAAGAGCTCTTCAAAATTCTCGAAGTTATCAAATCAATTGATTGCAAACTCATTTTGATAATAGCTATTACCAGGAGGCACAATGCTATTAATGATTCAAATTTGATATATTTATATATTTAACTAATGATTATTATATTCATAGAATGTTTTACAATTACAGAAATCGGGTATGGTTTTGATCAAGCATTTGAAATGCTGGAAGTTCGTAAGCTCTGCTTGCATAAATAGAAAGGTTATGCAGTGCAAGGTCTAATTGGATCAGTATGCAAAAGGTTTTTCCACTTGGAAAGATTATGCTGAGATGAAGCAAGAGTTTCCACAACTTATTATGAATTATGAAAGCTCTTGACATCAATATGTTTTGTGATATGATACTCTTTATGTTTTACTATATTATGATAATGTTTGATACTTAAAAAAATCATCAGGAATGATGATTCACAAGGGGGGGAGTATGTTACACCCCATGTGTTTCTATCTACTTACTATTTACCTAGTTTGGTTAATTTGTTTAGAAAGTGAGCGATTATGGATTTCTACATCTGTATATGTGTTTTTATCCATTTACTATAGATTAGATATTTTGTGAAAATTGAAGTAATTATGAATCTTTGCATCTATGTGTGTTATCTATCTTGAATGCAATATGATGGGAAAAAGAATAATACAATGTCTTGTATTAATGTGGTTATTGTTAATTAATGATGATATTTTGATCAGCGAACTATTGTGGCGATGATCTAAGTGGATGTGGGAACAGGTTGTCCTTCCGAAAGGGAGGGGATGTATCACTTAGGAGAAGGACTTGGTCTAGTAACTTTAGTAAAACCTATATTGAGCAATCACACACTCACAACCCTATCTTGACCTAGGTTGTGTCAAGTTAGTTGGGTAGCGGTAAGTGATGTTTGTTGTGAATCTTGATTGCATGTTTGATGATCATGTGAGAACTGTGATTTAATCTACATGTTGATAAGTTTACGATTGCATATACAAAATTTTATCGTGAAACAATTTTATGTTATGCATGAGTTTATGTGGTTGTCGTTCATGTCACCAATGTATATGTGGTTTCCATTCATTTGTGTCACCAGTATGTGGGTCATGAGTTTATTTGGTTTTGAGTGAAGTCGATATACCTATTTATGCATATATATGATAGCTATTGCTATTATATATATATATATATATATATATATATATATATATATATATATATATATATATATATGTACACATACATGTGTATATATAATTATTTATGATTTGTGAGATACTGATGAATTGGTGAGAATGTAATCATGTCTGTGAATTTCATATCAATTTTATTGTAATACATGAATGCATGATCAATATGTTAGAAGTAATTTTATTTATGATTTAATAATAATAATAATAATATACTCCTATGTTTTAAATATATATATATATATATATATAATACTTTTGGAAAAATGATTTTATTTTATTAAATATTATCCTTTTATATATTGAATATAATATATATAAATATATATATATTATTTTTATAGTTTATAAAAATTTAAAAAGGTAATAAAGTCTAAATAAGGTTTTAAGTGTTTTTTTAAGGATTACGTATCTTATGTTTTTTCTTAAGCGAATGGTGTTTAAGGTTTAAAATATGGGCATGTTTTTAAACTTTAAGGCACGCGGCCACCCCTCTTCAAACCTTTTTTTTTGTTGTTACTCTTAAAAATTGAAAAGTTTTAAAACTTTTAATTTTCTTTGTAAAGTTTCATAACTATTTTACCATGCGGCCTTTAAACATGGAGGTGGTTCCTTGTGAGTAATGAATAATTTTATTTTATTTTTAATTTATATCTAACTCTATTTTTAGAAGGTTGTTTGGTTTTTAAGAATTAATTTTAGTTTTTGGATAAGCATGTCCTCATAGTGTCAACATTATTGAGTTGGTTAAGTATGTCGACATTATATTGACATTTTTGAATTGGTTGCGGTATAAAAGGGGGTACTCTCCCTCATTTTTTTTAATTGCACCATTTTCTAATCAAGAGTCTTCTCTTTTCAAATTTCAGTTTTGCATTAGTGTCGAAAATTTGTCGTTTTGTTTTTATAAGTTATTTTATTTGGAAGAGCGATCTAGAGTGTTGGAAGGATGTAAGCAAAAGAGTCTTTGATCCATTTGGAGCTATATTCTTAGGCATGAGATTTATTTCTCCTTCTCTATGTTTTTCCTGCTTTCAAAACATTATGTGATGTATTATTTTTAAGCAATTGCAATGTTGAATTTTTTATGTGAATGTCTATCAATAATATATATATATATATAGTAAGCAAATTTGTATTGTGATTGTGAGAAAGTGTCTATGGTTGAGATTTTACCTAGATAGAATCGTAAATCAATCATTGATTGGTATTTCGTATAAGAAAATTATATAAGAAGAAAGTTAGTGAAAATAGGATTCAAGTGGTATTACTTCGATATTTGTATCCTAGTAAAAGCATGTAATAGGTTAACCTTGGGTTATGTGATCCATGGAAGAGGTAGATAACTTAGAATAGAGTTTGATGTAATTGTTCAGCGGGGATATTCCTAGAATTTATTGATCCATGGGAAAGGGAATATCCTATGTGTAGAGAATGATACATTTGTTAAGTGGGGTTATTCCTGGGATTTATTGATCCATGGGAAAGGGAATATCCTGTGTAGAGAATGATACATTTGTTAAGTGGGGTTATTCCTGGGATGTGTTGATCCATGGGTAAGGGAATAACTTTTGTATAAAGATTGTTGTCTTTCCCAATCGAGATAGAAGGGTGGGTGAATATGAGACAAGAAAACTTTGACCAAAGTGTAAATTGCCAACATTTATACTGTCTAGGTTCTCTGTGATCCAGGTTTGTATTTCTAGTAGGGATTTCATATTTTGATGGTTGTAGCCATAGTATGATAGTACTAGTTAATGTAGGACACAACACCTTGCTCAAAGTAGGCCTATTTTATTTGGGGTTACCAAACCAATCCCTTCGTCGAAGGGTAGGGCCATTTACCAGTTTGGTAAATGTGCGGGGGACCTCAGTTAGTCCGTGGTTGGAGGTAAATCACTTGAGTGATGCTTCCCCTCATGTAGTTGGTGGCCAGGAGTATTGAAGACAGACAAGTATACAAACATGTGATTTTATTTATCAATTAAGCTCTTGAAGCTTCTATGTAATTTATGAAAAAGTTGTAAAAGTTAATTATTCAATTCTTTTATTGAGAAATGTAATTTGGTTATGTAATAGAAATTTGAAATATGTTTCAAATGTGAATTATATCAAATGTTCGGAGGAAAAAAAATTATTATTCCTGTTATGAATTCATGGTTTTATTTACTTTCAAGTTAAAATTGGTAAATCTTAGTTGGTAGAACAAGTGGCATGTTACATCCTGGCAGATCAATCCAAAAACAGAGCTGAATGGAGAAAAAAAACAACACTTGGAGTGCTTGATGCGGAAAATGGAGTCCAAATTTCAACAACAAAGACGTGACTTCGAAGAAATAGAAAAACTAAAACAATGAAACAACTTCAAGCTTGAACACAAGAAATTAGAACACGGTGGGCACCAAAATGTTAGAGGAAATTATGAATAACAATTTTAAACAATTAAATATCCAATAACTCAATGAAATTGATGCAAATACAATAAACAAAGATATTACCTTCGTAGACCGATTCACCTTGTAACTTCCATTGTTGCCTATCTCATATTGATCTTATGAATGAGTTGAGCTCTTAGAAGTTATACTTCCTTGCTATTTGAAGATGACAATAGGAGAATGGTTGTAGATGGATAATGCAATGAAGATTAAACTACAATGCAACTCTATGAAGATGGATAATGGAGATATGGAGACATGGTTGGATGATTGTGATGATAATGAGATTATGCAAGTGTAATGAGGATACTTTGCCAAAGGCACGCTGGTAGAATTTCTGCAGAGTAAGATTACAAAAGCTCTTGGATTTTTGAAATGAGGGAATGAGGGTTCTATTTATAGGCTAAGGAGGGGCCAATTCCAAGTGTCACGATCTCAATGGTGGAGACTTGATCTTGTGATGTGTATGGTGGAGATTTGGTTGGTTGGGATGAGGAAGAGAAATATGGAGAATGTTCCTCTCGCCTTGACAAGGTGGAGAGAAAGGTGTGATAAGAGGCCACATGTCACAAGGCTCACCAAGACCATGGAGAGAAGGTCAAAGAAGGAAACCTTGCTTGTAGGATGGTTGGAAGGAATATAGGGAATTATGGGACAAGTGTCTCAAGGTGTCTTTTGACCAAGATGACATGGAGAGACCATACTCATGAGAATAGGGATGGTTAGAGGAATAATAGGATATGTGGGTGAGGGAAATTAGATAATTAAATAATTAAAATATTTAATTATGTGTGCAATATGATGAGGTGGATTGGATGGAGATAATCATGGGAAATATTCCTACTACGTTTACAAGGTAGAGGAATATGTGGATCCATAAGCCACATGTCATGATGCTCACAAAGACCCGTGAGTTAAAAGTGGAAGACTTTGAGAAGATTGTGGAAGGATGACTCTTGGTTGTTGGAATGTGAGATAAACTAGGATTTTGAAAGACAAGTGTCTTTGACCTTGGAGATGATTGAGAAATCATAGGAAACATGTGGAGAAGAAATAGGGCACATGTTGAGGGGATAATTGCTTAATTAAATATTAAAAATATTTAATTATTGGAGCAACTTGGTGAGGTGTCCAATATGACATGGAGGGATGACATGGATTAGGTGACATGGATTAAAACATAAGACTTAGACTTTAGAAGAAATAATTTAGAGTTATTTAATTAGATAATACTATAGAGGAATTAGCTTGTATTTTAAGTAAATAAATTGATTTTATTTAATTATTAGAGGCATAAGAGAAATGTGAACCATTTAAATAAATTAGAATATTTATTTAATTGATAGAGGAATAGGAATAAAATAAATATTAAAATATTTATTTAATTCGACTCAAGCCATTTTTAGGTGTATACAATATGAAGATGGAAGTTTCATTATTTTGTTTTTGCATGTAGATGATATGTTGGTAGTAGGTCCCAACATGCATAGAATCATCGGGTTAAAAGATCAACTTACTAGAGAGTTTGAAATGAAGGACTTAGGATGCAAATTATATTCTTGGAATGAGGATACGTAGAGATAGAAAGAACATGAAGATTTGGTTGTCACAGAAGACTTATGTGGAGAAGATTTTGTAGTGCTTCAATATGCAGAATGTACAACCAATTAGTACTCCATTTCCTAATCATATTAAGTTATCTTCAGAACAATGCCCTAGCATAGGATCAGAGAAGACACAGATGTCTTATGTACCATACTCATCATCAGTTGGTAGTCTTATGTTCGCCATGGTGTGCACTAGACTAGACATTGCACAAGCAGTGAGAGTAGTTAGTAGTTTCATGGTGAATCCAGGTTGTGATCATTGGATGGATGTGAAGTGGATTCTTAGGTATTTGAGGGGCAGTTTTGATGCTACTATATGTTATAGTGGGAGTAGTCTACAGGTTAATGGGTATGTGGATGTGGATTTTGGTGGAGACATAGATAAGAGAAAATCTACAAGTTATTTTGTCACCTTAACAAGACGTTTTGTTAGCTGGGTCTCAAAGTTGTAGACAATGGTGGCTTTGTCTACTACTGAAGTTGAATATATGATAGTAACACAGGCTAGTAAGGAGGCAATCTGTCTTCATAGACTTTTGGGTGAATTGCAGGTTAAGAAGGATAACATGGTGTTGCATTGTGACAGCCAGAGTGCTTTACACTTAGCACATAACTTAGATTATCATGCCAAAATGAAACATATTAATGTAAATATCACTTTGTACGTGAGGTGGTGGAAGGAGGATAAGTCTCTTTGGCCAACTTCATATGGTGCATAACTTCTCTTGGCTTGTACATCACTTGATAATAGGCCCAACATTGGCATTGGTATTTCAATAGGAGTTATTCGCAAGGCATAAACTTGACTTCAAGTGGGAGATTGTTGGTATGTGAAGTCAGTTTATTATATTCTAGCGGTGACGAGTAGTCAACAATGAGTACCACGGTAGTCTACTCGATGTACCCGGCGGGCGGGGTCGAAGGCCTAAAAGTTCAATCGAATGTTGAAGGGCAGGGGTCACAGGGGGCTACACGCCTAAAGACCTTGCTGAATTTTTTTGGCCATATGACACGTGTACAACATGCGGAAGTGCATGTGGAAGTGCCACTTGCATGATTTATGCATGGAAATCCGTCTTCAGATAATGCATGATTAATTGCATGTTATTCGTGGTTCTTTAAGTTAGTTGAGCTTGAATCCAAATGCATTGTAAAATTCTGTAACAACGAATTGTTTCTAAGAATAAAATTATTGAGAGATCCTTGCTTGTGGTTTTTTCCTGGTACATAACCATGGTTTCCACATAAATCTGTGTTGTCTATTTTGTATGTTTTATTGTTATTTCATTGTTTATTTCAATTCTGCACTGCTTATTTTTCTCCTTTAATATTTTCGGTTCCCCTCAACTTTTAATCAACGTATTGATTAGATATTGATTTGTCATAATGTTTTTATTTATTATTTTTTGCCACGTAGTGTCCCACAAGCAAGCCCCCTTCCTCGGGGATGTGACATGTATTAATTGGAATGTGTATGTGTGTTGTACTATGTTAAGTTCTTAATGGAAGTCATTAAAGATACAATGAAAATCTCTCACACGCATGTGGAAGAATCATTGCAATCTTATGTTCATATTGTAGTCTTGTATTATATCTTAGAACCAAAATGTAGGACAATTTAAGTTTGTTTGCATTGCATGTTTAAACCTTAGAGACAAACCTTGTGCATATCGTAAAACACTATAAATTGTGTTCAATATTCTAAGATTTTTATTCAAGTTTTTCTTTTACAAGAAAACTTCCCTTTCTAATTCAAGAAAAGGTTTTATCTTACATATTATTTTGTGTTGTATTTTTTTGAAAGAACAAATTAAAAACTTAACAATCCCAATAGTTCTCTTACAAGAAAGCTTTCCCTTCTAATTCAAAAATGAATTTTACGTTACATAATATGCTTACTATATTGTGTTGAAAACAAATTAAAATATTAACAATGTCGTATATGGAAATGGAAATGGAAATGGATCCTTTTATAGTCTATGATGTCGGGCGCCCTGATTTTGGTCTATAGGTGGCTTATAACATATGAGACTACCTCATACTCCCAAAATGTAGGAAGCACCTAACTGTGCTTCTAATATGAGACATACATACCCTACCCCCTACAGGATTTGAACTTATGAATTTGAACTTATGACCTTATAGATAAATGCATTGCAAAATCACTACTTATATGAAAAGTTATACAATATTAAAAAAAAATTTGAAATCATAAAAACAATTCCAAAACAACACAATTTTTTGGGGACATCCAACTTCTGGCTGAAAATGGTAGCCAAAAAATACATTGATGACAAAGAAATCATTATAAAATCTTGATACATGTTATACATTGAACATGCCAATTGCCATTGCATGAAGCTTTCAGCTGGGAATACAAGCTATAATATTATGCATTGCATCCAATACAAAGGGCTCTTTCATCTCGAAATACAAGCCATTGCACCCAATATAAAGGCCTCTAGAAGGGATATGAAGGACTCTAGAAAAAAAAGTAGCAATCTATATAACTCGAACCAGAGACCAAGTACTTTGCAAAATATGAGTCCCGATCAAACACTTTACTAAAATAACTATAGATGGCGGAAGTGAGGACTGAAACTAGCAGTCGACGCCGCATTGCTGAAGAACGGGGCCATTGAACTTGGGCAAAAAGGGGTCGATCCGCACCCACACAAGAGAAAACACAGAAGCCAAGAGAACCGACCACAGTATGACAATGGTGGGTGTACGATTCTGCCTGCCGAGAAGACCCTTGAGGAATGGATACAAGTGAAGTATGACCCAGAAGGAGAAGAAGAGCTTCCCAAACAGAGGTCCCCAGGAGCTGGAACTGTTGTTTATTGCACTCGAAATGCCTGCCACCACGCTCACCAGATTCAGTATCAATAATGTAGTTGGGGGAATGAGCAGAGTTGTCCATTTGAATAGATACAGTTCCCCAAATTCATCCCCTTCTTCGCTTCCCTTGGCTGTCACTGTGAAATTTGTGTCCACACCACCCAACACCTTCAGCAACCCTTGAAATACTGCAAATAGGTGAGCTGAGACACCCCCAATCACCCAGAATTGTTCATTTCTCCAGAATTCTTCAATGCTCACTCCGCTCCATCTTAGCTCTAGAACTCCAGTAGCTATGATAGACATAAATAGTCCCACAAACCATACACTTGCAAGGTTGGTCAGCTGCAAAGCACAATTTTGTTGTAAGGTTATTTCAGATAACACTTCACTTGGTCTATGGATTAATCAAACAAGTAGCTACATATATGAGCAACAAAAGAAATTGAGCATGATATTTTAAAAATTATATGGTATATATAATGTGCAGTTACAACTTACAAATATAGTGGTGTATAGTGGATTCAGCATTGTTGGGTTCACCTTACTGATCCACTTTGCTCAATTTTAGAGGCACTTGCTATGTTTAAAAAATTCTGGGGTACAATGGCTATAGATCCTAATTCTGTCATTTAGATGAAAAACTCAATAAACCCAAATAGTACCTCATCTCAGTATTTACAAGCCCTTGTCTTAGTTTTCTCAAGCTGCAGCTTGTTCCCACACTTTTCAAGTTTCCCAAAGTTTTACTCTGTTTACTCAATCTAGCTTTATTGATGCTTTGCTCATGCAGTTCGTAGTTTATGATGGGGTGTGGATTTTTCTCTGGTATAGTTTGTTGAATAATGCTGGATATGCCATAGCAGTTACCCTGCATTTTTGTGTGTTCTACATTGTTGCTCTGCTTGAATAGTTGTCTGTTTTTTCCTCCTGTAGTCTTGAAGTCTAGTTAGAAGTTATATTTTACAAAATGTTATTTCTCTGCAATTTATTTTTTTAATTTTTTATGCCATAGCAATTACCCTGCATTTTTATGTTTTCTACATTATTGCTCTCTTCTTGTAGTCTATTTGTTTTTTACTAGTTAGGAGTTGTGTTTTACAAAATGTTATTTCTGTGCAAATTTTCCTTATTTATGTCATCTCAATTACCCAGCAGTTTTGTGTTTTATACATTACTGTTCTCTTGTACTCCTTTTCCCCTGTTGTAGTTAGGAGTCTTACTTTACAAAAGGTTATTTCTCTGTAAATTTTCGTTTTTTTCATATTTAGGGGTTGCCTCTCGATGAAAACACAGATTAGAAGATGATTGTTTGACGTTTTGTTTGACGTTTCTCCATAAATGATGAATAAATGTGATTGAAAACATTTCATTTACTACATACATACCGTGGGAATGATGAATTTTCCTGTGAGAAGACACACTGCTGGAAGTGTGCAGTAAGCCAAGAGTGGGATTGACGTTAGTGGATACACTATTGTGTTGGTGTAGGCAAATCTTTCTAGCCACTTAAGCTTTCCTCCATAACCATACCACAGAGGACAATGTCTACTCATCATAATCTCTACAGAACCTAATGCCCAACGGAGAACTTGGTGCAGACGATCTGATAGATTGATGGGGGCAGATCCCTTGAATGCTGGCCTAGGTGGCATGCAGTAAACAGATCGCCAACCTCGGCAGTGCATTTTGAATCCTGTTAATATATCTTCTGTCACTGAACCATATATCCAACCAATCTGCACAAAAACACAACAATTTAAGTAAATTATGTTTTTGATTAGATAAGCTCTTTTAACCCGAGCTATGAACCGGAAAGAGTTTTTAAAGGACCCAGAAACCTTGTACAATTTAAGTAAATTATGTTATGATGAATAGGTTTTGAGATTATATTTAATTACCTCCTTTCCCCAATCTGTTTTCTCCTCATATCCACAGCTAATCACGTGAATGGCTTCCTTAATAAGAGAAGTTGAGTGTGCAGACTCTGGAATGCCACCTTTCTCCATTAGAGTGGAAGCAATGAAGACAGGAGACTGCCCAAATTTCTTTTCAAAGTTCTTCTGTGACATTAAGGATGATTTCTCATGCTCTTCATAGCCTACAAAATAATTTACAGACCATCAACATTGTCCACATAGATTTATTTTCAAAAGATATAGTAAATTGACCCCTTTTGAACCACCTTTGACTGAGATGCCACTACTGAAATATTAACATGTCGCTTCCACCTTGAGCTAAAATGTCACTTCTAGATATTATCCTGTCTCTCAACCTGGCACTTTGACATGAGAGCCTCTTGATCTGTTACTTAAACTCATCACTATCAACTATAACATCGAAGGTACAGATCTTGGGCAGCGCTGGTACAGAACATAAGTGGGCATGGTTTTTGTTCTATAAGACTTTGAGTGCTCCATGTCAAAACATGGGGATGGGATATGCTTAACTCTATAGTTTGTCAATTCGTATAAGTTCAACCCATACCTCTCATGTCAGTGTGTCACATACTATTATAAATGGCTATTTTTAAACATCAAACTGTAAAAATAGAAGGTAAAGTTTTCCCACTTTCACATAACAGTTTGACCATTAAACATGACAGACTAGAAATAAATTATCTGAATATATACTTAAAAGTTCTGAAACTCCTCTTTTAGGACTAACCTTTAAAACTTCTTAGCTCACAAACTGCAGTTTATGAAAACTAACCTTCGATTCCTTCTTCAATTTCTTCCAGGCTGAAAATGGGAGGGCCTAATTCTGTATTCTTAGACGATTTCTTCCTGCCAAATAATTTCCTTGATGACTTCTTTCCCTTTTTGCGAGACCCTCCACAGCAACAACAACACCATGATGGCCAGCAATCGCATGTCATCTTTTTGGGCTTTTGAGAAACTGGAGGATCATACCCATAGAGGGCTTGCCTATTGAAAACACATCCGGTACCTACATAAACAGGTCCTTGGATGCCATCTAAGCCCTTCATGTTGATCTACATTACCACAACACATTAAATCTTAAAGCCTTGTAGTATTCTATGTACAATTGTATGTGCACCATAATCCTAATCAATATAGAACTAAACAAATCTATATATTAATTTGTATACTCACATCAAAGAAAACAGTATTTCTGTTTGCATATCGATCATGACGATCAATACCATCAAATCTTTGAGGAAACTGAACATAGCACAGTTTCTTCCCGAGCTGAGGGTCCATGAGAAAGCACATTGCCTCTCTTGCAGCCTTGCAGTTGTTGATATAATGATCACAATCAAGATTCAGAATGAACGGAGCATTTGTCAAAACTGCAGAAACTCGAACCTACAGCAAAGTTGGCAACTATATCGATGAGAACCATACCTAGAATCTTTAAAAATTGCAGGTGAATATCACACAATAAAAGAGAGTAGAAACATTTAAGCCCATCCAACTTATGGAGAAAAAAATTGTTTTTTTTAAACTTTTTTTCCCTTGTGAGTATAAAAATGGAGAAAGCCTTGACAAGATACCAGAGCGTTCATGGCACCGGCTTTCTTGTGGTGCTGATAACCTGGCCTCTTTTCACGAGAAACGTAAACAATGCGAGGAAGTTCGTTTCCCTCTACATCACGAGCTCCACCGCTCCCCAAAAATACCTGAGAAGCATCATATAACTTGGTGACTGAGGAGGAAAACTCTTTAATGATAAATTGAAGATAAGAAAGACTTGTGTTCCCATATCAAGTAGCAAAAACTATCTCATAAATGATTTCCATATAAAAAAGAAACGAAACAAATTATTATGCTACAATTAAGCATACCTGAATCATTCCAGGGTGATCACGAGTGTTGTTTCCAGGCCAAGGAGTTCCATCCTGCATGACCCACCCTTCATCAGGGGTTTTCTGAGCCTTTGCCACCAAAGCATTTACTCTCACTTTGAACTCTTCATACTCTCGCTGCATAAATTCAAATAATTTGAATTGAGTCCTTGAAGTTAACACAATTCTTTCTTAAATCAGAGAGAGTGATTAAATGGGACCTTAAAAATTTGCAGCTGCATTAAAGTAGAAAAATTGTCACCAGCAACAGAGGAGACTGTGTTAAATAATTAGCTAAAAATGTACAATCCTTTGTCGATTCTTTTGCAATTATATTTTAAGCTTCAATTGCACCATCAATTTGAAGAATGTCAAGGAAGAGTCTCTGAGTGTTATCCAGAGAATGCCTGGGGTTAAGTGGGGCCATTGATGTTATACTTGGAGGTCAAACACATTGACATTGTTGTCCATGCACACCCAAAGTTGTCAAGCCACTAGCGTAGCTGATAATTGGTAAGGTGGGTCCAGTGAGAACATATGGATCTCATCTGTATGAGCAATTGCCACTCTGTGCAAAAATAGCCCATTTGAGGAGCGTTGGTTAAGCTTCTATCCATGAAGTGTTGGTTAAGCTTCTATCCATGTAGTGTTGGTTAAGCTTTAAGCTTTTAGAGTTGGTAAGCAGGAAGGCACTTATTATGTCCTGAAGAAATTGCTTAATATATCGGACCACTTCCATTGAATCCTTTAACTTCAAAGGTTACATATGTTTGTGGGTTAAAAGTGTGTTAATTGTAGACTAGTTTACACTTATTATATATATAGTGCACTGTTATTTATGGGCGGTATACTTTTAACACATTTTTAAAAAGTTATACAAGTAAATTTATATTAAATTGATAACAATACGAGGGCCCGCCCATCCCATTCGATACTATGGCATATTGCTTATATGTTGAATTATGCCTAGAATTGTTTCTAGATACAACTCTATCTATGATAATAAATATCCCACTTAACTTAGTGGTTAGAGTATCATTTTTATATGGTGAGACTATTGGTTCCAATTCAATAGTAGGTAAAACTTGTCTCATGCGATTGAGCAATCAATCACATAATATATTATTATCATATATTGGTTCCAATTCAATAGTAGGTAAAACTTATCATGTATTGGTTCCAATTCAATAGTAGGTAAAACTTGTTTGATGCAATTGAGCAATCAATCACATAATATATTATTATCATCTATTGGTTCCAATCCAATAGTAGGTAAAACTTATCATGTATTGGTTCCAATTCAATAGTAGGTAAAACTTGTCTGATGCAATTGAGTAATCAATCACATAATATATTACTATCACCTATTGGTTCCAATCCAATAATAGGTAAAACTTATCATGTATTGGTTCCAATCCAATAGTAGGTAAAACTTGTCTGATGCGATCACATAATATATTATTATCATTTAACTGAAAACTACATAATAATTAAATCCAACTACATCAAATAAAAATTGGAAGGAAAAATCAAACAGATTAACTTAGAGACACCTAAATTGTATTGTGTCTAAGAGTTTTCATGACCAGAAGGAGAGCCAAACATGAACCAAATCACAAATTAAAAAATTAGTTACCTCCTTCGCTTTGCCTAAATTGACAAAATGCATGTATAAATTAACCGAAAATCTGGGTTATGGAAAGGCAAATAATCTGTTCTCTTGCTGCCAAATGGAAATGAAATTCCTTACTAATGTGTAGTACAGGACACTGTAGGATCGAACTCCTATCTCATTGGAGACCAACTTAGCAAATTACATAATTTTATGCAACAAATCTTAACTATATTTTTAATTTGATAATATCATAAAACCAAACAAATAAAAAGCAGTAGCAGACACTTACTTTCATTGCACGTCTTTCCTTCACAAAGCTTGGCTGAACCTTGTCTTTCAAATAGTCAATTTTCTGAGAGAAGTAAAACTCTGGAGCCCGAGGCTCAATGCTGTGCTTTTTGCAGAAGGGAACCCATTTCCTTGCAAACTCTGAGGTTTCTGACAATGAATCAAACGTTAGCATGGACGCCCCATCATCTGAAACATAGCAGGAAACCTTATCTACAGGATAGTCCATCGACAGGATCGACAGAACAGTGTTTGCTGTGATCAGAGGCGGCTCTTTCAGCGGATCCACAGTACTCACAAACACATCCACAGGCGCAAGTTTGCAGGGTTCTCCCAACCTCTCATATCTATCAGTTCCAAAACAGATCAAAACAAATAAATTAATTAAGTAGTGGTGTTTTCACAGTGTATTTAATTATGAGGTCATAACATTATGACCCATATTTTATAAGTAGTGTTTCAAAAAAAAAAATCTCTCTATCCCAAAGATTAGTATATTTAGCATTCATTGCATTTTTGTGGCGCTTACAAAAATTCACTTAAAAAATTCTTTCATCACAGTGAATAGTATACTTAGCACTTATTGCATTTCTGTGACGCTTACAAGAGTTTACTTAAATTTTATAGACAAGTGGACACCAAAGAAGTTTCAGTGCTTCACCAATGTGAGCATTTACATAGATGCAATAAGTCTTGACCATTCATAATCACTAGAGATAAATTCTTGTGAACTAAGGGGTTAGGTGGGGGAAAACGACAATTATTGTGGCAGGGTCGGCTTCAACTATTGCCTCCCGCCCACCCCGATGTCGTGCTAGGGAGGTAGATGTCGTTGATAAGGGTCGGGTCGGGGGCATATTATCGAGGTGGGCTCTACGTAAAACATCATCCACTTCAATGGTCAAATAGTCAATAGCAATTTTACACATCGTCCATTACAAAAAGTGGTAAATATTTGTCCTATTTTTATTGGCTAAAATTGACATTTGACTGTTGAAGTGGATGATGTTTAAAAACAGCTATCGAGGTGTAGGGCAATATAGATTTTGATTGGCTTCAACTATTACCTCCCACCCACCCCATGCGAGGGAGGTAGATGCCATTAATAAGGGCCGGGTGGGGAGCATATTATCGGGGTGAGGGGGGAGGGCCAATATAGATTTTGATTGGCTTCAACTATTGCCTACCATCCACCCTGATGCCGCCCCCTAAATTCTTGTGAACTACCGCTCATAAAATATAAATCAATGAAGATTAATTCAAACTATACAATCAAATCTCAATAAACCATCATATAAAATATACAGCTAATAAAAAATTGATCAATTATAAGGTCATTATTTCAATACCTCATGGCTAATCTGTCGAGATATGTCTCTCGCATGATAGGAAACCACTTGGGGAATTGATCAAGGATCCAGGAGAGGGCGAACCAAATCTCACATATAACAGAGATCAACCAGAGGGCATATGCATCTTTGGCAGGATTCGTCACTCGGTATCGAAAAAAGAATCCCAAAATTACCAAACGCAATATAATCACAATCCTATAGGGATTGATTAGGCTCGATGGAATCGGCACTTTACGTGATAGAGGTTGTCTTGCCTCAGCCTCGGTCATCCTAATAATCATAAGTTGCCATTAAATATAGAGAGAGCTAACAACAGAGACCAAAGCAGAGATTACAGTGACAAAAACAAAAGATAAAATTGATAAATTCAATTCTCATGGACTGTAACATTACATACATATAATCATCCGCATCGTCTGGATCAAAATCGCCATCCTTGATGCCGTCTCCCTTCTTGTCATGTTTAGCTTTCCAATTGTCCACTCTCTCTTTCCATGCGAGCTCCTTGCTTGGATCAATTCCATTTCCATGCACTGCACATATTTTGTTACAGTAAAAAGCATTAATATTGAGAACCCAATGTTATGAAATACATGGTTATTCTTAAATATCATCCACTTCAATAGTCAGAAGTTAATTTTAGCGAATTACCACTTTTTATTGTGAATGATGTGTAAAATTGCTAATGACTGTTTAACCATTGAAGTGGATGATATTTAAGTAGAGTGAAAATACACAGACGCTGTTGTTTCAGAGGGTAACATTACCACTGTGTGGATAACGCCGAAGACTTGCATTATCACCATCATAAACTGGAGGAACAGAAAATGCATAATGATCTCCATTTTCCTGCAACAAACATTATGCATTTAAGAAGGGGAGAGGTAAATACAGCAGAGTCTAAGGTGTCCATGGGAGCCGGTCTTACATGTAAATAATCAGTGTGTTGACTAGAACACATAGCACTTCATGGAGTAGGCAAATATAGCCTACAGAAGTCTGAATGGAGATTCAATTATTTAGTTTTAAGTCAATTTTTAAAAGTAGACCTTCAATAAATCATTTCATGATTTAATACACTGCAAGAACTACATATTTGAAAAAGAAACTATATGATCTGAAACGTTGATGTTCAAATAATTTTTTTTTTACACAGTAGAAAATTTTTGTATAGAAAGAAGCTGTAATTACCGAACGATTAGCTATGGGAGCAGGTTGAGGTGCTCCATCGTAGACGCTCAGCGCAGTGACAGCTCTTTCCATGTTAAACTCCTGCTCTAAGTCGTCCATTCCACCATCTTCATCATCATCTCCATCAACGCGGGGGCTTCCTGTAGCATTAATCACTGCTGATTCAAGACACAGAATTGACAGAGTGATTTAATTGAATACAGAATCACTCGACGAGCAAGCAATACCTTTCTGTCGTTTGTATCTAGTCTTGCATTGAGGGCAGCGTTTATCACCATCCTTTCTCTCATACTCATAACAGGGACGACATACAGGGAACCCACACTCATTGCACGCTACAAATATACTTCCATCCGGATTACGATCGATAACATCTCTACAAATTTGGCATTCTGGCGTAGCTGAAAGCTTTATAGGATTTGGCTGCAAAATGTTAAACAAAAACGACTACATTTTCAGAATTTGAGATAAAAATCATAGTTTTATATTGCTACATTATAAATTGAGATTATTGATCTTGTAATTTCTCTTTTAATCACAGAGGAATCGATAGTCCAGCAACTTCAGGGCGAACCTTTTATAATCTTTGGGTTGTACAAGCTGTCTTTAACTGTTATTTTTAAACATCATCCACTTCAACAGTCAAAGTTCAATTTTGGCCAATAAAAATAGGACAAATATTTACGACTTTTTATTGTGAATGAGGTGTAAAATTGCTATTGATTGTTTGACCATTGAAATGGATGATATTTAAGTGGAGTGGTCGTGAACATATACAGTAGGCAAATTGGGCTTCAAACCTGTGACCATTGTCCGCATCTTCCAAAACTCAACCATCCGGTCTACACATAGAAGCTATTGATCTTATAATTTCGCTAAAGAGGGGATTTAAAAGGAAAAGGCTTAAACATATAGAGTAGGCAAATTGGAATTCAAACATGTAACTATTGTTTGTGTCTTCCAACAGCTCAACCATCTAGTCTACACCTAGAAGCTATTGATCTTATAATTTTGCTGAAGAGGGGATTTAAAAGGAAAAGGCTCAAACAGGAGGACCTGGGTCTTCATCTAAATAATCAGTATGTTGTGACTAACTTGCAGGATTTTTTTTTATAGTAGAGCTCTCAAAAAAGGCTTAAAAAGTAAAATCTAAAATTCTGTACAATGATATTCAAGTACATGATATCATATGTAACTATGAAAATCTAAAAATTAAAGTTACAAATATGTCTAATAATCACCTCGTCGTGTCCATGGAAGACATGTAGTTCATTCCTGTTATAGGAACCTGCAACAAGTCCTGCATTCGCCTCCATATTGCCCTCACACAAGCAGAACAAACAACACTAGTTTTATCAAGCCTGTTTTTCCATCAGTTGGATCATGTTGCAGTGGATGTTGGTGCTCACGTTTAGCCTTAAAATTGATGTTCTAATGGAAATGGCAACAACTTTGCTACCAACTGTAGGTTCTGCTGTCACAAGTTGAGGAGGGCCCAAAGCAAATGAATGGTTACAACAAACGGGAATGTTGATTACAACTCACGTTGTGTTTTCAACAAATGGGGATGTTGATTATAATTCACGTTGTGTTATGAATTTATTAGGGTGATCGGCAGATTTGTTTGTGTATTATCTGTGAATTGGGCTTATTGGTTATTGTGTAGTTGTCGGATTTTGTTGTGAGATCAACAAGTTTGGAGTCTTAGAAGGCAAGCTACAAGGAAAAAACAACGCATGATGGACTGTTTCAACAGCAACCAACAGGAAGAGGACCCCGCCTCCCCAACAAAATTTGGACTCGTTGGTTTTTATATAAGTTGAACCATGTTTATAGTGTGCTTCTACCAGATGGTAGTTTGGTTTTTATTTTTCTTTATCATTTTTTAAATCACTTATATGGGTGTATCAGATTCCAGTAATCTGACAGATTGAGGGTTCTTTTTATTGAGTTCAGAGTTTGTTTTCATCAGTTTTGCATTGAGACAGACCATTGTATCTCTCTTCAGCATAGTAAGAGTTTGCATTAGTTTTGCATTGAAGCAGACCATGGTTTAGTTTTTGAACAAATCACCATATTTCTTTGTCAAAATTTATTTTTTAGAATTTAGACTGAAGAATATTTTGTCAGGTATACATATTTTGATATATATAAAGGATATACTTTAAGAATTGACTCATGAAATTTTTATAGAAAATCTAGCAAATTCTCTAGGTGGAAACAACCTTTTTGACAATTTTCTGTGAAATTGAACCAAAATGATAAAGTGGGTGGCGATTTTATGTTAAAATATAAATTTTTAAAAAAATTGTGGGTAATTGGAAAACCAAAATTCATTCTCGTTGTTTATCAATTTGGTAAATGGAGACCTAAATTTTCTATAAAATATTAATTGAGGTGGCCAAAGAAGTCCAATTTTTCAATAATTTTTTAATTGAGGTAGCAAATTAAGGCTAGATTTCAGATAATTTTTTTAATTGAAGTGGCAAATTAAGCCTAAAATTTTTATAAATTTTTAAATTGAAGTGACAAATTAAGATTGAATTGCCCATAAATTTTTAATTGAGGTGGCAAATTAAGGTTGAATTGCCCATACATTTTTAATTGAGGTGGGGAATTAAGCCTAAATTTCAATAAATTTGTAATTGAGGGGGTGAATTAAAACCTAAAATAATATATATTTATAAATGTGGCAGTGAATTAAAACCTAAATTAAAATAAATTTGTAAGTTAAATGGTGAATTATTAAAAATAAAAATATTTGTGCATATCTTATATAACATCTGTGTGATACTTTGTGGGAAAACACATCCTTGGTCATTATTAAGATTTTGATTTAATTTATTGATACTTTGAGTGAAAAGATGACCTTTGCCATCATTACCATTTTCATTTTATTCATATGTGAAAAGATGGTTTTTGTCATCGTTAATACTTTCATTTAATTCAACTACAAATGGTGTTATAAAGAGGTACAACTCATCACACACCTGAGCAACCATTATAATCTTGCCTTGCATCTTCTCTCTTCATTTTGTGAAAATCTCATTTTGCTTTACAAATCTTAGCCTTCCAAATCATGGAACTATACGCTCAAAATCGTGACTCCGGTTGCCTGGGGCTGTCGGGTCAGATTTCAACACGCACATGGACCCTTCCCTCCTTGCCACGAGGCGATCTGCCACATCACTCTCACTCATGTGGAAGTAGCCAGTCGAGAGGAGGTGAGACATGATGGGGGTCTAGCTCGTTGGAGAGTTGGACTTCGTGGATAGGGGTCGGCAAGTACTGCGGCCTTTGTTGTTGTGTGCTAAGTTGAATGTTTCGTTCGATTGTAGTTGTAGTTGAGATAACCCTATGACCCGAAGGGTCACTAGTTTCTCTTCTCCTGTTGGGGTTTCTTAGATTCCACCTCTGTGTAGGTAAACGATTGTTTTCGTTGATGGCTTCTACTATTTCAATATCTTGAAGGAATTCTCGTTGTAGTTGCAATTGTTTAGTTTCTTCTAACAACAAGAGGACAAATGGATATCCTTGTGGTATAATGAATGTTTCTTGTTGTGGTTGTGGATGGATATTCTCGATCTCGTCACGGGTAGCCCTCACCCACTCTCCCCTCACTCCTAAGAACATTCATGAATTAGGATAGAGGTAAATGTGTGATTGCTAACTTTAACCAGATCTAGGGTTTTGACCTAGAGTTTAGTTGACCTAGGGTTTGACTTGTGCTTTGATTTGCTTTTACCTCGTGGTGGTATCGAGGGTTTGGTTGGATCATTTAACTGTGGTTACCTCGTGATGGAATCGAGGGTTTGCAATTTTGTCTATTCTAGTGTTTCTATATGCATGCAAACTAAATGACATGCAAAATGTTTTTTGGTATTTTTTAGTATTTTGGAAATAAAAAGTGCTTTTAATCTATGAAAAGGAAATATGTATGCAATCTAATTTGATTTTTCTGATGCAAAGTTAATCTATGTTTTTTGTGTTTTCGATGATTTAGGAGTAATCTAATATACGAAGGGAAAAATGCTTCTTCTAATAATCTAGATCTAGAAATATGAAAACAACTAATCTAACATGCAAGATCTAATTATCAAGGAAAAAGCAATGTTTTACTATTCCCAAGAGCAAATTTAGTTTTCTAATTACTATGAATTGAACAAAAACGATGAAGGAACCTGGAAGAAATGAAGATTTGTTGACTCCACTACCCTTAGTAATCCTTGTAATTAGCAACCTCGAGTCCTTTTGCGGCAGCGGGTGATCCTCTTGACGACAAAATGACACAAAGAAACAAAAAGAAGCTTTGATGAAGCTTGTATGAGCTCTATGAGAGTTTGGATTGAGCACAATGGCATAAAATGAAGCAGTGTGGTGTTGCTTGGTTGAACAAATAAAGAAAAAGGCACCTTTGTCCTGTAAGAGCATTTGAATGCTAAGTTGGAGAGCAAAAACTATCAAGAGCTGTGTGCACAATGGGTTTGCCTCCGTGGAAGAGCTTTGAAGCTATGCAACAATGAAATTTTTGAAGCTTTGAAGAAATAAAGAAAGAGGCTCAAAGGCCTGTGAAGAAGCTTGAAAAAGCTTGTGAAGATGAGAAGAGTATTCTCCAACTTGCTCAACTTGGAAAATAATGAAGAGATGAGGGGTATTTATAGGTTAGAAGAAGGGATGAGAAGTGGAATTGATTGAGAAGTTAACTCATTTGATTGAGAAGTTAACTAGGTTGATTACCCAGTGAACTTAGCTAACTATGGAGTGATAAATCAATAATAACTTATCACTGAAGAGGAATTGGAGTTGGAAAGATGCATGAGATTGATTGAGTTGTTAATTTTAGATCAAATGGAGTTAATTATGCATGTGTGTGTGCATGAAATATTCAATTCCATATTAGACATCAAAAATCATGTGAACTGGAAGGAAAATAGGCGAAAATGGAGCTAAAACAAGTGAGAAACTCAAGTTTTTCTGCGACTGAAAATGCGATAGGGTCACTTGGGGGAGATCATGGGTCACCTGAGGGAGATCCTTCTGACAAGCAGGGTCACTCGGGGGAGATCCTGTAGATCAGTAGGGTTGCTCGGGGGAGATCCGGAAAGAAAGGGGTCCGGGTGAAAATGCATGATGGAAGATGATAGAAGAGAGAAAAAAGAAGTGTTCTACCTCTAGAGACAGGTCAGTCATTTGCAAGAATCCAAATCTCCACTTGCACCTGTAGGATCTCCCGGGGGAGATCTGGAAATAATAGGGGGAGATTTGGATTGGTTGAGCGGAACTGAAAACTGAAAGTGGGAGATGGATAGGGAGACCTCTAGAAGGCTTCTAGGAGGTGCAGATGATGAAAAACATAGGGGAAAGGTGAAAACTCACCTACAAGACACTCACAAGGCTTAGGAGCAAGGTCGAAAGCTCAGAAAATGCAAGTCGACAAGTGTCGCAACAAGTGTCGAAAAGCATCACAAATGGGGAGAGAGAAATCAACAAAGAGGAAATAACACAAGACAAGAAAGAGGACACGTCATCAAGAGGTTTGCTGCTTAAAGGACATTATTTCACACTTACATGTACGTGACAAGGATTTGAATCATCATAGAGGTCCTCGTGGAGGCTATGCATGATTTTTGTGCTTACATATTTGCCCCCTCGGGGATGGTAGTCTACATGAAAGGTAGGTACCATTCCCGAACTAGACCTTACATGTTGTCAATTTTTCATAATTGTACCTGCAATAACTAGTATTAGTTGAATAACATCTAATTGTATCAAAATGAATAATGAAAACTGAAATGACGAACTTACCATAGATCGTTCAAGTTCAACTAGTTGTAACTTGCCTTTGTCGGTTAGACCTGTAGGAATGAATGCACGCAAAACGACACACAAAAGATGCATAAAAGAAAAAAGACAACATGCTGATATAGAGAGGAGGAGAATAGATTCTCCTTTTATTGCAAATTTTGAAGAACATATTTGATTTTTAGGGATTTTTGATGTTTTTACAATTTTTGTGGTTTTTTCAAATTTTCAATTTTTTAT
The DNA here is from genome assembly GCA_027924645.1 of Cunninghamia lanceolata. NCBI lineage: Eukaryota > Viridiplantae > Streptophyta > Pinopsida > Cupressales > Cupressaceae > Cunninghamia > Cunninghamia lanceolata. The sequence goes on along the minus strand of BSBN01001567.1, from coordinate 13,753,151 downwards.
GGTTTTTTTCTTGAGGTTTTGCAAAGGTTTGATTTGACACTCCTTGAGTTCTTTGAGAGACCTACATTTAAGATATTTCTACCCTTTCCCTCTTGCATGGGGAGACTTGCGTACTTGACTACACAGGTTTGTTCTTTTGACTTGTTGGAGGAGTGACTTATGCTCAAACATTGTTTTACACTTATTGCGACAAGACCTGATTGGATGAGACCTATACATAGCTTTAGTCGATGTCTTGTACTTCACTTTCCCTCTTATGCATATGGTTGAACAGAGATTTTATTTTTCTTACGAGAATGCATACCTAAGATGATCACATATGGATGATGCAATTTGTTTTTATCTTTTTAGGAATATATATATGAATGCAGGTGACGATATGCAAATGCAAGAACACAAGCAATGTTGAAATGAAACTTTTAGTTCTACTAAATGTCATGAGTTATGACATTGACTTTATTGCTTTGAGACTCTTTTTTTTAATTTTGGTATGAATGCAATGTGGAACAAACAATATGATTGCTCTTTAATATGATTTTCAATCTAGGGGATTGCAAGTTGTCCTGATATAGGAAAATTATTCAAGGCTGAGAGATAGGATTTTGTAACTCAAGTGGGGAGCAGGGATGAAGATGGAGTGCTTCTGAATTTTGGTTTCGCTAAAGGCTAAGAATTGATTCTTATCTAGATAAGACAAATTGACAAGCTTTCAACTTTAGACAAGGAACAAATTTTATAGGTGTTTTATAGACTTAGATCATAGATGGCAAGCAAGGTAGACCTGGGGTAAAGGATAAATAGGAAGAAACAAGGGTCCCTTGGTAGAAGATGATCCTAGAGACTACTAGACTCTTCGGTTTTACTCAGCTAGTGCGTGTGTGTGCTTTGTATCTTTCTTTCTCTATTAGAATGTCACCCTTGAGGCTTCAAGCTTAGACTGATCTCCACCCAAGAGTACCCTCTTTCACTCTTTTTTGTATCTCTCTTTCTTTTTTCTTTCACTTTTTTTTTTGTATTTTCTAGCATGCCTCACTTGATTTTCTCATTTTTTTGGATTTTGACTTTTTATGAAAATGAATTATTTTTGGAACTTTTTGGTATGCAAGTTTGATCTCTCAATTCTCACTTTTCTTGATCACTCTTATTTTGATCACTCATTTTTTTAGTCACTCAAATTTTATATTGATTCCTTCAAAGTTTTGATCCTCTTGATGTTTTTGGCCAGGAAAGATAAAGGGTCGAGCGCCACCTAAAGTTTTTGTAATCTAGTCGGACTTTTCTACTACTAGGGAAGAATTGGGAAGGTCTACTTGCAAGCTTCCTTTGAACACTGTAGGTTTGAATACTGACTTTTTTTAGACCTAACATCTTGACTCATTAAGACTGATATCAGTGTAAAGATAAGAGCTAGGCTTTGATTAGAATCACTGGGAATGAAGAGGGATAATGGTGATTGTGAAAATGAGGATTCTCTGTTGGAATTAGACCAGACAACTGAGAGGGGGGGTGAATCAGTTGTCACACAAAATTAAACTTTTTTCTACTTTTAACTTTCTTTATCAACCTACTATCAGATTAATGATGTAAACATTAAAGCATGAATCAACAACATATGAGCAAAAACATAAGCAACACACTCGACACCAAGATTTTGATGTGGAAACTCGGTTAAGGGAAAAACCACGGTGGGGGTTAACCCACAAAGATTTGTACCCTGTTAAAAGTACTTTAGAAAAATAGAAGGCACATGCCTTCGAGTGCACTGCCCAAAGCTCACTGCTCAAAAGAGAGGCTGACTGCCTACATAATTTATTTTTAGTACAAAAGGAATTAACTGAGAAATGGCATCTTCTTCATGCCTGGTTCAGTCTCATTGAGTGCTCCTAAAACTTCTGTTGTTATCCCAAATACTTCTTCACTATCAATTTATCCTTTACTGTTCTTGCTCCTCTGCTCCTCTTTTTCTCTACTCTGCCTTTGATCCTTTCTTGGGATTTTATGATTTCGCACAAGGATGATTGTCCACGACTCAACTACACTCCTTTATATGCTTCATCAACCTTGGAATAAACATCAAGGTCAGCACTCCAAACATCTGACTTAATGTGAATCACCAAGCTATCAACCAAACATGACTAGGACTCAAATCTTCCTTGATCAACACACCACGCTCCATAGAATTGTTCTTAGATCATCTACAACACGCTTGAATCATTCGGTTAGCCAGGACTAGGAAGAACAGTAACATCAAGGAAGAATTCTTCAACAACAAGGTCAATCTTTAATGCAGATCTCCAACACAGTAGGCACAAGATCTAGAGACTTCCACAAGCACATTAAATTCAACAATAACATCCACACTACTCCAAATTGTCATAATCACTTGCATCTTCATCTGGTACCTCAAGAACACTGTCTGTCATGACTATCACACTAGAAAGATTGCTTGCGGACCTCCAAACCACGAACTACTTGAGTTGATGATACACACTGACCTCCCAAACGTGCTTCTAGATCTGTGGATCATCATTTTACATTTTCAGAACAATCCGGACCTCTTTCCTGTCACTCTGTCTCTTCTAAATATTGCAAAACTGGTTCTACTCAGATGGCCATATCTTCTTCAAATCTTCATGCAAACCCTTCAAATCTTAATTGGAGCTTCTTAAGACAATCCTCTACTCAGCCATATGGTCTGCATGCATTGATCCCTATTAATTTTATCAATATCCTTAACATTCCAGTCTTCTATACAGGCAACAAAATAGGATACAGTTGACACCAATGGCAACAAGGATATATTGACATCAATGACAACACCGCTTAGGCACATATTTGCATCTCCCCCTTTGTTATTAATGGCAACATATGATGTGAAAAATTGATTTGACTATGAAGACAAGACCTTCTCCCCCTTTCTCTTATCACTTTTGCAATCACTTTCTTCATTGCTCCCCCTTTCATCAGCAACTAGTTTTTCCAATGAACTTCTCTCCCCCTTTGACATAAATGGCAAAGGGCACATATTTGTAGTCTTTTCTCCTTATTTTTGTTTCAGACCAAACTCAAAAATTACATGCAGACTACTCCCCCTGAGTAGTATCTCTTTGACATCAATCCAGATCACAAGATGTGACTGTGAATTCTAATAGACTAATGCACTCTAGTGCATCTTAATTCTGATCAGGAGGGGTAATAACCCCCAACTTCTCTCTGAGATACTCAAAAGTATTCTTAGGAAGAGGCTTAGTGAAAATATCTGCAATCTGATCCTTTGAAGACACAAACTCCAACTTGACTTCATTCTCATTTACCTTCTCCCTCAAGAAATGAAACTTGATGGATATGTGATTTGTCTTTGAATGCAACATTGGATTCTTTGAGATGCTTATTACACTTGAATTACCACAAAAGATTGTGACAGGCTCCGCAAACACAATTCTGATGTCCTTCAACATTTGCTTCATCCACAGAACTTGAGTGCAATTGTTTCCTGCTACTATATACTCCGCCTCTGCTGTAGATAGGGATATTGCCTCTTGCTTTTTGCTTAGCCAAGAAACCAATCTACTTCCCAAGAAGAATGCACCACCACTAGTACTTTTCCTGTCATCCACATCTCCTGCCTAATTAGCATCTATATATGCATGAAGAGTGAAGTCATTGTCTTTTGGATACCACAAGCCATAATCAAGTGTTCCTTTGAGATATCTGAAGATTCTTTTGACTACTACAACATGGGATTCTTTAGGATTAGCTTGGAATCTAGCAACAAGCCCAACTGCATTCAAGATATTAGGTCTAGTCTGAGTTAGATAGAGCAGTCCTCCAATCATTGATTTATACCTTTTTTGATTTGCCTTAATGGAGTCATCATCTTTACTCAACTTACATCTGGTTTCCATAGGTGTATCTGCTGACTTTGAATCTTCCATTCCAAACTTCTTCAACAATTCTTTCACATACTTAGACTGAGATATAAAGATACCTTTATCTGATTGAGTGATTTGCAGACCTAAGAAGAAATTCATCTCCCTAAACATGGACATCTCAAATTCACTTTGCATCTGATTAGCAAATATTTTACACACACTCTCATTTCCACCAAAAATGATATCATCAACAAATACCTTAATAATTAGAATATTCTCATGATTAATCTTGAAGTAAAGATTACTGTCAACAGTGCCTTTGCTATAACCTAGCTTTAGCAAATACTTATCTAATCTTGCATACCAGGCTCTTGGGGCTTGTTTGAGTCCATACAATGCTTTCCTTAACCTGCAGACCATATCTCTCCGATCAGACAACTGAAATCCTTCTGGTTGCTTAATGTAGACTTCTTCTAACTCTCCATTTAGAAATGTTGACTTGACATCCATCTGATAGACTTTGAAATCTTTATAAGCAACAAAAGCAAGAAACAATCTGACTACCTCTATTCTTGCCACATGAGTAAAAGTTTGTTCAAAATTAATTCCTTCCAATTGAGAATATCCTTTGCATACCAACCTTGCTTTATTCCTTACAACTTCACCATCTTCATTTAGTTTATTCTAGAAGACCCATTTAATTCCAATCACATTTTTGTCCTCAGGTCTAGAAACAAGATCCCAAGTGTGATTCTTTTCAATTTGCATTAATTCTTCTTCCATTGCCTTTACTCAGTTTTCATCTTTGCGGGCCCCACTTACTATTTTTGGTTCAATCTTTGAAATCAGACAAATCTCTTCTTGATCTTCAGCAATTCTTCTCCTAGTTTGAACACCTTTATTTCTATCTCCAATGATTTGATCTTCAGGATGATTCATCCTTACATACTTGGAGGTTTTGGAATTTGCTTGAACTTCTATTTCTTGAGCTTGTTCCTCAACTTTTGCACTATCCTTTTGAGTTACTGGATTTTCTGGATCAATCTAGATCTGAATCTGGGTCTAAACTTGCCTTCCTTGATTTCTTGATTTTGACTTTCATCTTGATCTTCTGAATCATATCCGCAAGACCTAGAATGACCTTCTTTGCTTTCATCAACTCTAATATTTGCACTTTTGACAATCTTTTTCAATCTTTTGTTAAAGCACAAGTATGCCATGCTTTGAGTAGAGTAACCCAGAAATATTCCTTCATCACTTCTTCTTTCAAACTTGCCTAGATCCTCATCTCTTTTGATATAGCATTTGCTACCAAAAACTCTAAAATATCTCATAGTAGGAGGATGACCAAACCATAGTTCATAAGGAGTCTTACTAGAATTGCCTTTGATCTGCCCTCAGTTAAGAGTGTAAATAGTAGTACTCATAGCTTCTCTCCAATAGACTTGAGGAACATTTGTTTCCATCATCATGGTCCTGGCAGCTTCTTGAATGGTCTAGTTTTTTCTTTCCACTACTCCATTTTGCTGTGGAGTCCTAGGAGCAGATAACTATCTTTTTATTCCATGCTTTTCACATAATTAATCAAACTCACCAGAGGTAAATTCTCCACCTTTGTCGAATCTCAGACACTTTATCTTTCCACCAATCTCATTCTCCACCATAACCTTGAACATTTTGAATTTGTCAAGAGCTTCTGATTTTTCTTTTAAGAAGGTTTCCCACATCATCCAGGAGTAATCATCAATTAGCAACATAAAATATCTGTCTCCTTACACACTCCTAATTCTAGCACAAGTTCCAACCATTCACTTGAAAATTATTCTTTACTTTTGAATGAAATTTTGTTTTGTTTACCCAATTGACATTCTCTACACATGCTATCAAGTTTCACAAGTTTTGGCAGATCTCTTATAGCCTAAATAGAACTTATCTTGACAATGTTATCAAAATTCACATGACACATCCTCCTATGCCATTACCAACTTTGATCTGTTTGAGCCATCAGACAACTTTTGCCAGAACTACTTAAATGAAAGATATTACCTCTAGTTTGAGTACCGGATGCAATTTTAGTTCCGGAGCTTCCAAAGATTCTGCATTTTCCATCTTTGAATCGGAGTTCATAACCCTTGTCAACTAACTATCCAACACTGAGAAGATTATGTTTCAGTCCTTCCACATACAGAACATCATTGGTGTTATTCTTACCATCAAAAGAGATGGATCCCCTGCCACAGATTCTACCAGCTGAGTTGTCTTCAAATTTTACAAGCCCACCTTCATATTTTTCAAAGCTTATAAACTTACTTTTATCAAAAGTCATATGATTAGAACATCCACTATCAATCACCCATTCATCCTTTTCAACAACCTGAGAAGCCAAGGCACTTTCCATATTTGCATAGCTAGCAGATCTAGTAGACACCAGTTCTTCGTCTTTGATAGCAATGAACACCCAATCATTTTCAGTGGAACCTCCATGATCAGATTCATCATCTATGACTCCTTCTCCATCTTCTTGGACATAGTAACATTTCTTCTGACCTTTATATCTATTAGGGTTTGGTTTTGAAAACCTCTCTAGACATCTTAAGGCAAAATGACCAATCTTATTACAAGCAAAACATTTGAATGACAACTTTCCTTCATACTTATTAGATCCTCTTGGCATTCTTTTGGCAATAAGAGCTTCAAAATCTGCAATCTCAATTTCATCATCTTCAAGATCCTTCCTTGCCTTCACAAATCTGTTTGATCTTGCTAAAGAGATTTCACCCAGATCATATCTTTGTTTTCCATATACACTGGCCTTAAATGCAGATTCAGACTTAGGAAGAGAATCACCAAACTCACTTAATTCAAAAGCTAAAATTTTTCCAACCAACTAATCTCTTGTAATTTTTGAGATAGTCTTGATCTCCTCTATAACAACAACCTTATGTTTGTATGAATCAGGTAAAGATCTGAGCACTTTTGCCATAATCTCTGATTCTTCCAAAGTTCCACCAGCACACCTAATACCACACACAATTTCATTTATCTTTTGCATGTAGATTGTGATGTTTTCATCTTCACTCATCCTTAGATTTTCAAATTTTCCTCTTAGACTTTGTAGCTTGGCACATTTGACATATTCATTGCCTTCATAAAGATTCTCCAACTTCTTCCATATTTCATGAGCATTTTTTAGTCCAAAGACATTTGACATTTCTGAATCAGTTAGGGCACTCAACAAGGCTTCTTTTGCTTGAAGGTTATTTTCAGCATCTTTGAGTTGATCTAGAGTTGAAGGACCTTTCTCCAGAGGTTTATACTCATCATTGGTTATCACCCAATAAGCATCACCCATGCATTGCAAATGACACTCCATGCGACTCTTCCAAATAGAGTAATCTGTTCCATCAAATCTAGGACTATCCTTTTTGTAGGTCGACATCCTAGATCTCCTCAAGCGGTCAAGCTTCTTTTAGAGGATCTAGCTCTGATATAAATTGTTGGAATTAGATTGGACAACTGAGAGGGGGGGTGAATCAGTTGTCACACAAAATTAAACTTTTTTGCTTTTAACCTTCTTTATCGAATTACTATCAGATTAATGATGTAAACATTAAAGCATGAATCAACAACATATGAGTAGAAACATAAGCAACACACTCGACATCAAGATATTGACGTGGAAACCAAGTTAAGGGAAAAACCATAGTGGGGGTTGACCCACAAAGATTTGTACCCTGTTAAAAGTACTTTAGAAAAATAGAAGGGACATGCCTTTGGGCGCATTGCCCAGAGTTCACTGCTCAAAAGAGAGGCTCACTGCCTACATAATTTATTTTTTGTACAGAAGGAATTAACTGAGAAATAACATCTTCTTCATGCATGGTTCAGTCTCATTGAGTGCTCCTAAAACTTCTGCTCTTCTCCCAAATACTTCTTCACTATCACTTTATCCTTTACTGTTCTTGCTCCTCTGCTCCTCTTTTTCTCTGCTCTGCCTCTAATCCTTTCTTGGGATTTTATGATTTCGCACAAGGATGATTTTCCACGACTCAACTACACTCCTTTATATGCTTTATCAACCTTGGAATAAACATCAAGGTCGACACGAGTTCCTAACATCTGACTTAATGCGAATCACAAAGTTGTCAGCCAAACATGATTGGGACTCAAATATTCCTCAATCAACACTCCACGCTCCATAGAATTGTTCTTAGATCATCCACAACACGTTTGAATCATCCAGTCGGCTAGGACTGAGAAGAACAACAACATTAAGGAATAATTCTTCAACAATGAGCTCAATCTTCAATGCAGATCTCCAACACAACAGGCACATGATCCAAAGACTTCCACAAGCACATTGAATTCAACAATAACATCCGCACTACTCCAAATTGTCAAAATCACTTGCATCTTCATCCGGTACCTCAAGAACACTACCTGTCATGACTATCACACTAGAAAGATTGCTTGCGGACCTCCAAACCATGAACTACTTGAGTTGATGATACACACTGACCTCCCAAACATGCCTCTAGATCTGTAGATCATCATTTTACATTTCCAGAACAATCTGGACCTCTTTCCTGTTACTCTATCTCTTCTAAATATTGCAAAACTTGTTCTACTCAAATGGCCATAGCTTCTTCAAATCTTCATGTGAACCCTTCAAATCTTAACTGGAGCTTCTTAAGACAATCCTCTACTCAGCCATATGGTCCGCATACATTGATCCTTATTAATTTTATCAATATCCTCAACATTCCAGTTTTCTATACAAGCAGCAAAATAGGATACAGTTGACACCGATGGCAACAAAGATATGTTGACATCAATGACAACACCGCTTAGGCACATATTTGCAACATTCTCTAGGTCCTAAAAGGATGACATATATCTAGGCAACCTTAGACTCCTTACTAAAAACAAAATAGTACAAGAGCAAGTCACTAACAATAATGCAAGATGAACAGAATGATACAGAAATGCAAGAAACAATTTGTTTTTGACATTTTTTTTTATAATTTTTTTTATATGTTTTATGAATTTTTTTTGTTTTTTATGATGTTGAACTCTTCTCCTTCCATAATGCATAAGAGGTAGCATCATTTTTGACATCTTCCTTAACTATTTCTGGATCTATCCAATTTGATCTGAACATCACTTGAAAGTTTTTGCAAGGACACTCGAAGACTTGGTGTGAAAATGTCTTTGTATTCAGTGAGGAATTTTGTGTACTTGCATGTTTCATTGTTTGATGATTTGCCCCCTAGCTTTACCATTTTTTGTTCTTGTCGAGTTCCCATGTTTGTTTTAAACTTTTGAGGGGCAAATGATGTTGGTGTTGACTCTCCTAGTTTCTGTGTGGATTCTAGTTCTTCTTCTTCAGTCATGGTTTCAACCATAGGGATGTTTATGTCCGGTTCAATTGGAATGGCCACTAAGTTGAATGGAGCATAAGTTCTTGTTAAGTTGGGATCGAAGGGAAATTCTCATGTTTCCCCCTTCCCTTTACATTTTGAGGTCTTGGCTATGTTTGCAATTTGTTTCGATGTCTCTCCTTTTTCAAAAGTGTTGATTTTTGGGTCACTAGTAGTTTCCATGGTCTTTCCCTTCTTTTTGACTTGTTCAACTCTATAATGGTTGAAAGGATCAGGATCTCCTTTAATGACATGGGTTTGTCCCATGTACAAGAAGTGTAATTCTTGAAATAATGTGGAGGGAATGGCCCTCATCCTATGGATCCAAGGTCTTCCTAGGATCATGTTGTAAGTGGTTTCTTCATTGATGACACAAAATTTAGTTGGAAGGGTTTTGGGACCCAATGTGATTTGAAGATTGACCTTGCCCATGGTTTGAATGTTTGGGTTATCACGAATTCTAAGGATGGAAGTTTGTTTTGTGATTTGAGTTTCATCATAACCCATTCTTTGAAGAAGCAAAAAGGAGACTATGTTGATTGTAGACCCATCATCAATCATTACATGTTTAATGGAACAATCTTGAACTTGGAATATCAAATGGAGGGGGAGATCACCTTGTTTAGCTATGTCATTGTCTGAGGATAACTTTTCAAAATCAAATGTTGAAGAAGAACACTTTTCACTTGGAGTGTTTTGAACTAGATGGCCTAGATCTAAGGCATCGAGGAGAGCATTCTTGTGTGTAGGAGAACTCTTGATAAGCTCTAGCATGTGAGAAAAATTTGAATTATTGGTCTCATCTGTTTGTTCTGGTCCTTGGGTGACACAAATTTCTTGATATTTATCCAATTCCACAAGGCCTAAGGTGTTTTGATCAAAGGTGTTGGGATTAAGTTCTTCATATTGTGAGAATGTGTCCATGAATGCTTTTTGTTAACGCTTTGGGAGGTTTGATATGAAATGATGGTACCCCCGATATGACTTGATCTCATGCCCCCTTCTCTTGTGAAATGAGCAATATTTATCAAGATTGTGTTCTTGAGGTTTATGACGATTGTTGTAAGACTTTTTGTTGATTCTCAGGAGATAGTTGGTATTTTCATTTCCCAAATTTGTATGACTATTATAGTCATAATTGTCATTCCCTAATGGTGAAGTGTTTGTTGACCCATCTGTGTCTTGATCGTTTGTCTAGGATTTGTTATTTGTATCATGGTTTATCAATGTTCCATTGGCATCATATTCCCTTCTTCCGCTATCAATAATGGCTTGGTCAATTCTAAGGGCACTTTCAAGTGCTTCAAGTCATATGATTTGTAAGGGAGTTTTTGGACTTGTTCTCGTATGTCATTGTTGAGAGCATGTAAGAAGAGATCACAAAGTTCTCTATGATCCATGTTTGGTGCGCTAGTTGAAGAATAGAGAACTTTCCTCCATCGTGTGATAAAATGTGCAACTGACTCATTGGCTTCTTGTTTGATTGTTAAAAATTCTCGTATTCCTATCTTGACCAATTTGTTTATGTTGAATCCAACCACAAATTGATCAATGAGTTGCCCAAAAGAGTGTATCGATGTTTCTGGAAGTCGATAGTACCAATCTAGAGCGATACGCTCTAAGGTTTTTGGAAAAATCTTTGCTACCACGCCATCCCAAGGAAGGAGTTCTCTCACTACCATGATGTAATCCTTGATATGAGAGTTGGGATCACCCTCTCCTTTAAATTTTGGAAGCTCAGGGAGAGGCTGTGATAGTATAACTTAACAGATGTTGTAGTCAAGAGGCTCCTTTAAATACTCGAGATATGTTCCTAGGAGGGGGTTATGTGTAGAGGGTTTTGTTCCTCCAAACATTAGCCCTTGAAGTGGAGCTTGTTGTGTTTGTTGAAAGGGTATGCTAAATTATTGATATCCTAAAAAAGTTGGATGACTAGATGGAATCATGTTTATGTTTTGAAGATTAGGTGGTATCATTTGTGTTTGATCTTGTGTCATAGGAATCCCACCTATTTGATTGAGACCTTTTTTGTTGGATGGTGAGGGAAAGGGAGGCCTGAATGTTTCATGGAAGTTTGGATGAGGGGTATTTTGTGTTTCCCCTTGGTTTGATTTGATTTTGTCGATGAAATGATTTCCATGTGCCCTAGGTTTTTCCTCAATTTTGTTTTAGCAATTTTGTTCAACCCTCCTAGCCTCAAGGGTCTCAATTCGTTGGACCAAACTTTCTATAAGGTCTGTAAGTGAGGCTTATTTCATTCTTTGAGTTTTACAACCTTCATATGGATTGCTTTGTGTTGGGGTTTGACTGGCCCTACTTGTTCCTTTTGATGACACTTCACATGTCATGGGCTTTTTATCTTGATGTACAATGTGGAGGGATTTTTGTACCTCCTCAGCTTCTTGTAAGTTCTTCTCTTGAGAACATGATTTATTGTCCATTTATGTGGCCAATTTTTTATGGCTTGTTATGATTTGATCATCTTGATGGATCTCAGATTGAATGCTCATTGCTTGTGTTTTAATTTTGTCAAATTTGTGGGGATTTTGTTAGATCCCTTTTGGGTTTGTAATTTTACTTGAGGGGACATTCCCTTGGACTTTTTGTGATTTTGTCCTAGATTTTTGATGCGTGAAACATCGTGAGATGTGTAAAATTTTAAAAGAACCCATCCCAAAAGGATTTTCTCTTCACGTCCGGTTCACCAAAATATGTATGCTCAAAATTGTGACTCTGGTTGCCTGGGGCTATCGGGTCAGATTTAATCACGCACATGGACCCTTAGCTCCTTGCCATGAGGTGATCTACCACATCACTCTCACTCATGTGGAAGTATCCAGTTGAGAGGAGGTGAGACATGATGGGGGTCTGGCTCGTTGGAGAGATGGACTTCGCGGATAGGGGTCAGCAAGTACTGCGGCCTTTGTTGTTGTGTGCTGATTTGAATGTTTCATTCGATTGTAGTTGTAGTTGAGATAACCCTATGACCTGAGGGGTCACTAGTCTCTCTTCTCCTGTTGGGGTTTCTTAGATTTCACCTTTGTGTGGGTAAATGATTATTTTTGTTGATGGCTTCTGCTATTTCAATATCTCGAAGGAATTCTTATTGTAGTTGCAATTGTCTAGTTTCTTCTAACAAGAGGACAAATGAGTCTCCTTGTGGTAGAATGAATGTTTCTTGTTGTGGTCGTGGATGGATATTCTCGATCTCATCACAGATAGCCCTCACCCACTCTCCCCTCACTCCTAAGCACATTCGTGAATTAGGATAGAGGTAAATGTGTGATTACTAACTTTAACCAGATCTAGGGTTTTGACCTAGGGTTTGACTTGTGCTTTGATTTGCTTTTACCTCATGATGGTATCGAGGGTTTGGTCAGATCATTTAACTATGGTTACCTTGTGATGGAATCAAGGGTTTGCAATTTTGTCTATTCTAGTGTTTCTATATGCATGCAAACTAAATGATATGCAAAACATTTTTTTGGTATTTTTTAGTATTTTGGAAATGAAAAGTGCTTTTAATCTATGAAAAGGAAATATGTATGCAATTTAATTTGATTTTTTTGATGCAAAGTTAATCTATGTTTTTTGTGTTTTTGATGATATAGGAGCAATCTAATCTAAGAAGGGAAAAATGCTTCTTCTAATAATCTAGATCTAGAAATATGAAAACAACTAATCTAACATGCAAGATCTAATTATCAAGGAAAAAGTAATGTTTTACTATTCCCAAGAGCAAATTTGGTTTTCTAATTACTATGAATTAAACAAAAATAATGAAGGAAGCTGGAAGAAATGAAGATTTGTTGGCTCCACTACCCTTAGTAATCCTTGCAATTGGCAACCTCGAGTCCTTTTGCGGTAGCGGGTGATCCTCTTAATGACAAAATGACACAAAGAAGAAAAAAGAAGCTTTGATGAAGCTTGTATGAGCTCTATGAGAGCTTATATTGAGCAAAATGGCATAAAATGAAGCAATGTGGCATTGCTTGGTTGAACAAATAAAGCAAAAGGCACCTTCGTCTTGTATGGGCATTTGAATGCTAAGTTGGAGAGAAAAAAATAGCAAGAGCTATGTGCACAATGAATTTGCCTCTATGGAAGAGCTTTGAAGCTATACAACAATGAAATCTTTGAATCTTTGAAGAAATAAAGAAAGAAATGAAGAAAGAGGCTCAAAGGCCTGTGAAGAAGCTTGAAAAAGCTTGTAAAGATGAGAAGAGTATTCTCCAACTTGCTCAACTTGGAAAATAATGAAGAGGTGAGGGGTATTTATAGGTTAGAAGAAGGGATGAGAAGTGGAATTGATTGAGAAGTTAAATCATTTGATTATGAGTTAACAAGGATTGATTGGGGAGTTAACAAGGTTGATTACCCAATGAACTCATCTAACTATGGAGTGATAAATCAATAATAACTTATCATTGAAGAGGAATTAGAGTTGGAAAGATGCATGAGATTAATTGAGTTGTTAAATTTAGATCAAATAGAGTTAATTATGCATGTGTAGGTGTAATGAAATAGTCAACTCCATATTAGGCATCAAAAATCATGCGAACTGGAAGAAAAACAAGAAAAAATGGAGCTAAAACAAGTGAGAAACTTGAGTTTTTCCACGGCTGAAAACATGGCAGGGTCGCCCAGGGGAGATCATGGGTCACTCAAGAGGTGACCATGGGTCACCCAGGCAAGATCCTGTTGACAAGTAGGGTCGTCCGGGGGAGATCCTGCAAATCAGCAGGGTCACCTGGGGGAGATCCTGCAGATCAGCAGGATCCCCCGCGAGAGATCTAGAAAGAAAAGGGTCTGAGTGAAAATGCATGATGGGAGATGATAGATGAGAGAAAAAGGAGGTGTTCTTCCTCTAGAAACGGGTTAGTCATGTGCAATAATCCAAATCTCCACTTGCACCTACAGGATCTCTTGATGGAGATCTAGAAATAATAGGGGGAGATTTGGATTAGTTGAGCAGAACTGAAAATTGAAAGTGGGAGATGGATAGGGAGACCTATAGAAGGCTTCTAGGAGGTGCAGAGGATGAAAAACATAGGGGAAAGGTGAAAAATCACCTACAAGACACTCACAAGGCTTAGGATCAAGGTCGAAAGCTCAAAAAATGCAAGTCGACAAGTGTTGCAACAAGTGTCGAAAAGCGTCGAAAACGGGGAGAGAGAGAAATCAACAAAGAGGAAACAACACAAGACAAGAAAGAGGACATGCCATCAAGAGGTTTTCTTCTTAAAGGACATTATTTCATGCTTACATGTACATGACAAGGATTTGAATCATCATAGGGGTCCTCGTGGAGCTTGTGCGTGATTTTTGTGCTTACAGGAACTGCTCTTTTTCTTGTGTGCCCTTCATAGATATATGGCTTTCTATGGACGCATCCAACAAAGTTGTTTAAACATAATCTACAATTCTTCTTCACATGAGACAAAGATGGCCATTAAGGAAGTCATTGGCATCAACTACTTGGATCTTGATATGTGGAGTTGTGTAAATTTTGAGGCAACATCTTATTTTCTATCTAATTTCTTGCAGATTACTCAATCCACGATAGTAATGGTACTAGTGGCAAAAATGTTTGTTCAACCATAATTTTGACTTGGGTTAGATGTAGTTACAATAATAGATTGATGATTTCTAGAGGAGAGTTTACCAATTGTCATGGATGAGTTCAAAGACATGGCTTCTATGGGAGCACTATGTGAACTAGAGTGGAGAGTAATGAGGCTCACCCAAACTCTCCAAACACTCAAGGAGGTCCTTGTAACTGGTAATTTAGGAGTTACAACTGGGGATGTTGGTGCCATTTTAGATGAAATGTGTAGTCCTTTCATTACTTTTCATCCCTTTGTAAATAAAATTTAATCTAAGTGCACCCATCGAGAAACACTATTTCTTCTAGGTATAGCTCAAAATGCCAATGGTAATAGAGGTAACTAAGATAGTTTTTTTATAAATAGAGTAATGTAATAGTGTTGTTTGGCCATGGTGGGATATTTCCTTTAGCAAACAACAAAGTCATGTAATCTTTTTTCAATCTCATATATAATACAAGTTATAGGATTTTTTTTTACATAGAATAAGTCTTACTACTAGAATTAGTTACAATATGGTTGATGAATATAATCAAACATATATGCTTACTAATAAAGTGAGAAACACACATTGACTATACCTATAGTGACTGCATATACACCTATACTAAGTAGATTGTTAAATATATTTTCATTTTATTTTCACCATAGAGATATTAAAATAAAACTACTGCAAGCCCCCAAACTAACACACCACCTTTTCTGACCAATGGCGTTGCTTCCTACTCTAACCATCTTCATTTTCTCCTTGGAGCTTCATGAACTATTGATGCAGTTTAATCCTTTAGTGTGGGATAAATAAAAAGGTATCATCAAGGTCAGTCATGAGATTATCTTTAACAATTAAAATTTCTTATAATTCGTTGTTCAACATGTAGTGGTTAGGGACCCCTACATGTGTCATTCTTTAATAAATTTTTGATAATGCTGGGATTACTATCGCCCACACATAATAGACACCAACATGACAACTTCTTTCTTAACTTTATTTCTTTATTGATTATTTGTTCAAGCAGATATTTGGCCGAGTTCTCCAAATCACTTCAATATTAATGAAAATTTATTAACATAAAAATCAAGGAAGGTGGTGAATGTTGTAGATTCCATTAGATCCTATGATAGAAAGTACGGTCTCTGTTTCAAACAATGTATCTTCTTGTTTTCAGTTAATGTTCTACTATGTTGTTCATAGGTAAGATTATGGAATGGTCATTAACTATATGTACTTTTTGTTATAATCTATCTAGTTTCTAGCCTAGGTTCTTGTCTTAAATTTGAGGTGCTTTTAGAAGTCTTTCATTTTTGTGTTAAAAATTATGGTGTTTGAAAGGGTTATAAATTTTACCAGAACTTTATTTTTTAGCTCGATAAAGTGACCCATGGGTGATCATGCCTGCTTCTATCAATATTATAGAAATATACATTATAAACAAGAGCTTCCCAAAGATGAAGCTCTTATAAACTTAGCTAGAAAAACACATACTATTTCTTAATACATATTAGATTAACAAAAAACATAAATAATAGACTTGAACTACCATACAATAGTGTGAGTGATAAAATGCAAGATAAAAACATAAATAGATTAATCATAAAACCTATTCTAACCTACACTAAATCAAACACTTTAGATTGAGCAAAGGGAATGCAAGCATTAATGAAAACAAGTAAAGTTCTCACCAACACAACATTACCTTTAATGTGATGGATGTGCTCAATGGATTTATTGTTGTGAGAAAATACATGTCTTTGCATTCAACTTATAATTGAAATGCTAAGGGGATAAGGTATTTATAGATTTGAATGGTGGATGATCAATAGAGGAGATGAAATTTTAGGAATGGAGGGCTAGGGTTTATTGGGAGCCAACAATGCATGAGAAGCTCTACCAAGTGGCATGCCATGATTAGTACTTATGATTAGGCCCATGATCCAAGGGAATTGGATGGTGAGAATTTTCTAGGTGGAAATGGAGGGACAAGATTGAACAATGAGATTTTTGGAGCCATGTGCATGCATGGAGCCTTGTGCAACCTTGAGTCATGTGCAAGGTTGACTTGGCTAAGGATGACTTGAGAATGTGCAAATGATTAATTAGCTGATTAAATGAGATTATTTAATCAACTAATGATTGAGGGGTAAAATAGATGAATTAAATAAACACTACCTATTTATTTAATTTTTGAGAGATTGACATAAGAATGATTAGATTAATTAAATAAATACTGATTTATTTAATTAAGGATGAATAGTGGAATAATTGTTGATTTGATGAATTAATTAAATAAATGGTTGTAATTTATTTAATTAATAGTGGTAGAAGGGGGTCAATTTATTAATTACATAATCAAAATTTATTTAATTAATGTTAGAAGAATAGTTAGTTTAATTAATTAAATAAATAAAATTTATTCAATCAACTTTAGAGGAATGACTAGGTCAATTAATTAAATAAATATAATTTATTTCATTAATTTTAGAAGTATGATTATGGGATTGAATTGGCTACGGTAGAAATACTAGGATACAATTTTAGGTTTCTACATTTTGTCCCTCTTTAAGATGGCGTTATATAACATCGTTTCAAAGAAAAATAAAATATAATACTTTTGGAAGCGAAAAGGGGTAACATGATGCCCTAGCTAATAAATAAAAATGGAAATAGCAAATGGAAGGGTGATACCCCCTCGAGAGATTAGGTAGGAGAAAATAGCGTAGGTGATCTCTTGAAAGGAGAAATAGGGATAAAAAAGGAGAAGAGGGCAAAAAATGGCAAGCAATAGTGAAAAATAGGGGAAAATGGTGAAAAATGAAGAAATGGGGTGAAAAGAGGTGAAAGATGGTAAAAATATGAAGGGGGAAATAATTCAAAAACAAAGAAGGGGGATGGGGGTGAATAAATAGGGGTAGGGGGTGAAAATTATTCATTTTCACTCCTAACTCATAGAAAACTTAAGTGAGAGCCGAACCATTAGTAGAGCAGAGATGGAGTGTGTGCCAATCTAGAAGCATTGTGTGGAGTGAATTAGGAGCTACAGGCGACCACCGAGCACTGGCATAGGGGTATGTATGATTTTTTTTCTTTTAGTGCATTTATTAATCATTTATGGGCAGAAGAAGCTGGGAAAAAGTGCATGCCAATCCATGGAATATATCTTGGAACACACACATGATGCCTTGTGGTGTGTATGTGAAGAGTTGCAGTGCATGTAGAGCCACAATGCGCATCTATGAGGCAACGTAACGTGTGTGTGGGAAGCTAAGGCGAACATGAATCCTAGTGTGTGCACATTGTTGGCATTTCAATTCGCACCTCTAGAATGCAAGTTGGAAACAGACAACTATGCATAGATAAATTGCTCTCCTATTGTGAGGGGGAGTTCCCTTTTTGCTGATGTTCGCTAAAAAGATAAATAAAACAAAATTGCCTATCTTCTTTTTGATTCTCAGTTGTGAGCACAAGGTTATAAAACTCTAAACGCTACAGAAGAGGTTTTTTCCTTTTTAAAACTTCTACTACAACTAGGCTTAAACTAATGACACTTTTAATCTCCTAAGTAAATTCAGAGCAAAGGGATTAAAAGTGGACAAGGAATGATTGTTTTAACATGAAAACTTAAGTAAATTTCTCCCAGATTTACATCACAAGACTCATTATACTTTAATGATGAAAGCTGAAATAAAAGTTACACAAGCCACACATCTGACGACAAAACTTGATGATTTGAGATAGAATATCAGAGCAAAGACAGGCATGAGATTTCTATTCCAACATCACAAAGTCGATACAACTTTAGGACAACAATACTGTAGCAAAGGCATGCATACAACAAGCAATCAAACACTAGAAATATATTACACAGAGTGAACAAGCACTTTGAACAACAATTTTGCAGGCTCGAATAGGCACAACAAAATATGTTATCTCCAACACCATTCCCTTACAATGAGCACAGAGTGAACAAACACTTGGAATAACAAGATTTGCAGGCTAGAATAGGCATAGCAAATTTGCTATCACAAAAGTAGCTCTTATTTATACTAAATCAAAGGAGTAGGGAACCCTAAAATCTCTTTGATTTAACCTAACTAACTTGCCAACTCACAAGCTTTATTTCTATTCTAAGACAAAAATTACAACTAACAAACGCTTTAAAGCAAAGAAAACTCCAACTAATACAAAGTGATTTCTTTCTAAATAAAGAATGGATGAGCTTAGGATGAAAGCAAATGATTTAAAACAAAAAGCATTGAGTTAAAGCTGCTTTCTTTTGAGTCACATCCTTATTAACATTCTTGCTTTTTTGGTGATTTCATCCATTGAAATCTTGGGAAATAATATCTTCTAAAAAGTAGATTTTGACTGAAAAACTGGCACATGGGTTTTGTAGGCAATCTTGTTCTGAAGCAACCCAGATCGTCAAATTTTGAAAAAGCGGAGGGTTTCCCAAAAAAGCAAAAACAAGCAGATTCCTAGAAAAATAAAATTTCTCAATCTTCAAGAGGATGAAATTCTGGATGGACCCATCTCAATGAAAATTGAAAAAGCTTCGGCCTTGTTTCTGTAAAATGATCCCCTAGAAAAAAAGACCTTGAAAAAGCGTGCCTCCTTGCTTCGTCATCCCGAAACTATGCAGAACGCTGATAAAGCACTTCGTTTGAGCCTTCAAATCTTCATGGAAAAATAAAAAGCCTTCCTCTAGATGCAACCTGCAAAAGATAATGAAATAAAAGAAGCCAAAAACTTTGTCATTATAGAACTTTAGGGCGAAAAAGCAACTTTCTTTGTGAAAGAATAAAACTTGGATCTTATCCATGAAGAAAGTAACTTTTAAAGCACAAATCCAAGTGGATGTATTTGAATAGGAAGAATCCCTATTTTATAGCTGCCTATGGCTTCATGTGTGAGATGACGAAAAAAAATATCTTCTTTGATGATGTCATCAAACACGCGAGTTTGCAAAAGTGTTAGCCAATTTTCTTTCATTTTTGACACTTTTGCACTTGTTTTGACTCCAATATGGTCTGTCCTTAACTTCAACAAGATGTCAAACTATCATCGTTGACTGAAAAAGTAGACTGATCATGGCACCTTGAAGATTTATCAACTGTGATTTCATCCCCAGCCTCAAACTGATGATCTGACGACGTTTGACCGTAAATTTGACTTCTGGAAACTGTTGCCAGGCGAAGTCTTGGAAGCGGTTGTCGGATGTCATCAGTAGATCATGAAATTTTCTATCTTTGGTGAACTTGGGCACCCCTAGCCTCCAGGGGCGCCTGATTTTCAATGCCTTAGTCATTTTTTCAAAAATTTCAACTTTTTCAACTTCTTGATTTCCGTGCGCGTTCCGGTGACTGATGACCCATGTTTGGCTATCAATTTCTATCTGCTCAGACAAAACTGAGCTTGATGATCTGGCAGATAGGTAGGCCTGATGAAAACTAAGCTGATTGTACCCTCTACCTGCCTCAGAAAATGTGCTAAACTGATTTGCTGTGAACTTGACCTAGCTGACGGAGGAAGATTTTGTTTTTTAGAAAAAATCAAAAATAAACTAAGTCTGGTGGATTTGGACACTCCTAGGCTCTAGGGCTAAGATTCAGTGCCTTAGAAAAAATTTGGTATTTTTTAATTTTCATGTTGTTTCTCAATTTCTGTGCCAACAACTCCTGTTTGATCTTCGTTTACAATCGTCTAGATGACTGCTAAGGCAGGACGGGGGATGATCTGAGTAGCCTGAACACATCTATGATGAAATCCTAGCTTTTACCAACATTTGACTGAGTTTGACCAAGTTTGACCACCTAGAAACGAGCTGACGGAAGCTTTTTTGATGTTTCTCAAAAAATGCATAAAAAATTCTAAGGCATGGGAAGTTGGGCACTCCCAGCCTCTAGGGGTACCTAGGATTCTATGCCTTAGCCAATTTCATGATTTTCAATCTTCGTTTGCAACTTGCTCCATTTCGCGTGTCAGTAACTACTTCCTGATGTCGATTTCGACGATTTCGTCAGTTAACTGCCACTGGATAGTGAATGAACTAGATAGCCTGGGTACATCAGATGTGATTTCTAGCTTTTTAGGGCCTTATGACCAAAATGACTGATTTTATGCTCATCAGAACTGACCAATGGAGACATTTCTCGCATTTTCTTAAAAAATGCGAAAAAAATCTAACAATGGTGCAACTGGGCACCCCTAGCCTCCAGGGGCACCTAATTTTCAATGCGTTAATTAAATTTTGATGATTTTCAAATTTTCACCTCACCCCGGATTGACCCTGCTCCATTTTGCGTTCTTCGTCGAATCGACGATTGTTCATCAGTTCTGTGTCGTCAAAACAATGTTGAAAACTTGAAAATGAGCTCTGGCAGATGAACTTCCTCCATTGATGACTTCAAAGCTCATGCTTTGCCTTCTAAAAAAGTAGAATTGACCCAGTAGAGAAAACTTGACCTTTTGCAGATTTCGTCTGGACCACGCTAACCATGAAGCAAAATTAGCCAATGAGAATCAAGCACGACACCTGAATCAAAGATTCTATTTTTAGAAACTTTCTATTTTTAGAAAATTTTGCCAGCATCCGTATCTCAAGAAACCCAAAAAACCTAATTTGATGTCTATTTTTAGAAACATTCTAAAAATAGAAATTTCTATTTTTAGAAATTTTGACTTTTTGACTTTTTTGACGAATAATTTTCTAGACTTGCTCAAAATGGCTTAATGAAGCAAATTTTTTTGATTACGTACAATAATTAGCTCTATCTGGGGACCATGTCAGATACTTTCGGCATAGGAGAATCGAGAATCTCTAGATTTTTTAAGCTTGGACCAGTGCCTTATCAGTTGGGCAATAGAGTCAGGTCACTTTCCTAATCACCTAGAACAAGACTTTTTCCCTACATCACCTAAAACCGGACTTCCTAAAATCACCTAAGGGTTGGAACTTCCTAGAACACAAAGAACACAACTGTCACATTACAGAAAGGGGAAAAACATTATGACATAACGATCACATCATGAGAATAGAAAGGAAATGAAATTACTCCATCCCTGAAGGGATGAAGTGTTTTAAGTAGAATCCACTATAAGGTAGCGGAAGAAGCCTCCCATCCATGTGTGAGAGAATGTAAGTATTCTCCCATGCAAACTCATGGATCTTGTATGGCCCCAGCCACAAGGAATCAAATTTTCCGTGCATTCCCTTGGGCTCATGTCTTTTGTCCCACAGTAGGACTTGATCACCAATCTTGAAGTCTCGCTAACGAGCCTTCTTATCAAATATTTTCTTCACTTGTTCTTGATGCTAAATGATTCTATCTACAACCTCCACCCTTTCTTCTTCTAGCTTCATCAAATACAAGATGTGCTTCTCAATAGGATCTTTGAACTCATCATCCTCAATTGTGGCTGCCAGCTTCAAAGAGGACAACTCCAACGTGATAGGTAGCATTGCTTTTGTACCATAGAGAATGATGAAAGATGAAGTACCAATAGCTCTCTTGTGGGTATTTCTATCAACCTAGAGAGCATCGTAAAGCTTCTTATGCCAAGCCTTTTGATTAGAATCAACTAGCTTGCATATGATAGTGACTAAGTTTTTGTTTGATGATTCAGCCTGTCCATTGCCCTGAGGGTAATAATCTGATGAGTGTGATAACATGATGCCATGATCATAACAAAACTCTAGTACCTCCTCAGATGAGAAACATGTTGCATTGTCAGTCACTATCTTGTGTGGTACCCTGAATCTTAAAATAATGTTCTCTTTCAGAAAGTCACAAACAACTTCCGAGGTAGCCCGCTTGGTTGGAATAGCTTCAACCCACTTTGTGAAATAATCTGTACTTGTGAGGACATAAATATGCCCCTTACTGGAATGTGGGTTGATAGGACCAATGAAATCCAATCCCCATTGCTGGAATGGACCATCAATAATTACTGGCTTGAGGGGAATGGTTGCTAGCTTGAGTTTGCCAACAAACTGTTGATAGATCTGACATTTTGACACCCATTCATATGCGTGGCGAAACATAGTTGGCCAATAAAACTGTGCTTGTAGGATCTTGAATGTAGTAACTCTTGACAAGAAGTGACCTCCGCATGCTTGACTATGAAATACATCTAGCAAATGTCATTGTTGATCTTTGTTGACACATAACAAAAGGGTTCCATCAAGCCCTTGCTTCTATAGAACATCATTCCAAAGCACAAACTTTTGCGCTTTCAATTTTAATGTTCTCTTCTGTTGTTTGTCCATATGAATTAGACATTCTCCATAAGTCAAATAGTATACAATTTCTGCATACTATTCATCTATAGAATCAACAAATAGGACCATAGGAAGATCCTCTTTAGTTTCAGTTTTAGATTCACCATTAGCCTGGTGCTTTACATCATTGTCTTCTGCCATCAATTGGCAAAGACCTCTCCTAGGGACAACTTTTGTTGGCTTGATCTCCAAATCGTATTCTTGAACCCTCGTGACCTAGTTGCCCCTCCTGGTGCCCATCTCCTGCTGAGTTAGCACACTCTTAACCACTGGATCAGTAACATACACTATCGTGTGAGTTGTCAAGATATAGAATCTAAAATTCCTTACTGCTCTCACTACTGCATATGCGTTCTTTTCTATTTGAGAATACTACATTTCACCATCTTTAAAACTACTACTCATGAAAGCAATTGGAGACTCAGTGTCTTCATTCAGCTTTTGCATCAATATGGCAAACATAGTGTGTTTTGATGTGTAACAGTAAAGGATGAAGTCTTTCTTAAAATTAGGACAGACTAACACTAGCGTTTGGCTGATGGCTTCCTTAATTACGACAAATGCCTTCTTACCTTCATCTGTCCACTTGAAAGCAAACATTTTCTTCATCATAGCTAATATATCTTTTGTAAGCTTTGAAAAGTCTGGTATAAACCTTCGTATGAAATTTATTTTACCAAAGAAGGAATGCACACTAGTTTTGCTTGTTGGTAGAGATAGATTCTTAATAGAATCAATCCAACTAGGATCAATCCATGTTCCTTCCTTAGAGACGATATGGCCAAGTAGTTTGCCCTCCATCACAGCAAAGATGGACTTCTTAGGATTCAAATAAATCATGTGGTATCTGCATCTTTCGAACACCTTCACCAAGTGATCAAAATGGTCTCCCCGTGTTTTCAAGAAAATGGTGAGGTCATCAAGATAGACGACAATCAATTTATTCTTCAAGTCTCCAAACACCAAATCCATAGCTCTCTGAAATGTAGCACTGGCATTGATGAGGCTGAAAGGCATCCTTTCATAAGCAAACATACCCCATGGGGTAGTGAAAGTTGTCTTGAACTGATCTTCCTGAGCCATAGCGATTTGATTATATCCAAAAAAACCATTGAGTAATAACAACATCTCTGAACTGGTGACTGTTTGTAATGTGTGCTCCATGATTGGTAGAGGATAATTATCCTTGAGAGATGATTGGTTCAAGTTCCTAAAATCCACACAAGTTCTAATTTCACCATTTTTCTTACGTACAGGAACTATGTTTGACACCCATGTGGAATGCTGAATTGGAAATATTATCTTTGCATCCACCATCTTCTGGATCTCCGCATAAATTGTGTCTTGAATTCATGGATTGTAATATCTTTGTTTCTACTTGAAGGGCTTTGCATCAAGTTTCAATGGAATTGTATGAGACAATTCAATGGGTGTGAAGACTTTCAAGTCTTCATAAGACTAGGCAAAAACATCTTGATATTGTTTAAATAAAGAGATAAACCTCTCGCTTTCTTCTTCTGTACAACATTTGCCTATATTAACAAGCCTAGGCTTGTCTTCAAAACTAATGTTCACTTGATAATGTTCAGCAGAGGTCTTATCATCCACTCTCCTCTAATTTTGAATGTATCTATCATGCCTGTCGAATATATCCTCCAAGGATATGAGACCTTTGGGAATTTTGTTACCTTTTAACTGGATAATACCTGAATCTACCTCTTCTACGACTTTTGTATCCCTTGAAGCTTCCATCGAAGATTCTTCAAACCAACCTTCAAAAGATGAGAGGAATGAATCAGATTCATCTTTATTGTCTTTAGTATTTTTGATTTTTTTTGTTGATTCTCTAAAAGGAGCCAAACTCCCCTCAAAGAAAAGCCCCTTGAAATTATCCTCCATGATGAGAAAGTCTTTGATGTGGTCATTGTCATCGAAGATTTGCCAGTTGTCACAATTGTCAGGGACGGTGGCCTGTATAATAGCTCAATAACAAATGCATTCTAACAAAAATTAGAATGAGGCAAAAAAAGTGAAGTGGATACTGTAAGGGCATCTGTTTTGTTATTATCTAAGCATGGAATGTATTGGATGTCAAATGCTTTGAACCAGTCGATTGCATTCCACACCCTGTATCTATAATGTCGAAGGTGACCTTTTTTCACTTGGAATTGTCCCCTGATCTGCTTCACGATTAGTTTCACATCACCTTCAACTCTGAGTAATTTAATACCCATATCCTTTGCATTCTTGAGACCTAACAAAAGAGCCTCGTACTCCATTGTATTATTTGTACATTCAAACTGCAAGCGGTATGCAAATGGATACAAACGACCATCTGGAGAAATTATCACGACCCCGACCCCTGATCTAGCAGTTGAACAACTTCTGTCAAATTGAAAAGTCCATATCTTTGGCTCTTCTTTCGACTTGTCAACCGCACAGACAACCTCCTGATTCTCTTTAGTTATTTCGGACAGCATAACATACATACTAGGTCCTGTTTCTTGATATAACACTTGTGCTTGAGGATCCTAAGATTTCACCACCATGAACCAAGACTTTGTTTCTGGTTCCAATTTGAAACTACCTTTCTTTAATGGAATGGTCACAGATGACCAATCCAATTGTATTTCTCCTCTGAGATCTTTGCAGAAGCTTCTACTTAGCAGCATCCCGTAACTGGCTGGAATGTTAGCTACCAAGATAGTCATCATTATTTTCTTCTCGGGACAAGCTGCCAACCGTACTTGGGCATCCTTCAATTGTCCAACCAACGACACTGACTTAGACTCAAGCGAATAACACTTGTCATGCATTTTGGTGCATGAGAGTCCTAATGCATTCATCACCTATAAAGGCATGACGTTGTCCAAGGTTCCTAAATCAATGATACAATTGTTTAATTTATAGCCTCATATATACAGAGAGATATAGAAAGGCTTTGGCTTCTCTTCTGCTAGAACGGAAGATTCAAGCAATGTAGGTTGTACAATAGTATCCTTCTTGACATACTTAACAATTCTATCCAACTATTCTGGATGGTCCTAAAGATACTCCAGCTAAGAAATCTGCACCTTTGTCTTCATCACGGAATCCACTATATCAAAATTTGCCGAAGATGAATCTTGAGCAGCCTTGATATTTTCATGTGGTGGGTTAACATTAGAAGTGGAAGCTACCTCCTTCCCCTTTTATTTTGATCTTTGCTTATCCTCTTCTTCTTTCTATGCTTTGAATTGCTAAGCACGTGTAAACATAGGCATCAAAAGATTTTCATGATTCACTGCATGAGAGTATTGACGAAGATCTTCTTGTTCTTCCTTTATTGTAACGGGTTCTTTCTAAAAGTATCCTGTAGTAGAGTTGCCATCAAAGTTATCCGTCTGTGGTAAGACAGAGTTTGCACTTGGGGAAGGGACAATGCTTGAAATGGGTGCAGCATTAGCATATCCCATGATCTGATTCATCCTTAAATTTTTAGGACATGTATCACCTATATGTGTATTAGTCTCATGAAAGGAACAAAATACTGTATTTTGAGCCACATCAACTGCTTGTCTTGGTGGAGGTGCTGGAAACCTAGGCTTGTAGTTATTGAAAGGCTAGAAATTGTTCCTCTTAGGCTGATATGGTTGCTGTGGTTGATATTGTTGCTACGGTTGGTATTGTTGTTATGGTGACTGATAAGGCTATTGTACAGGTTGCCCCTGAGTAGGCAACTATCTCTTCATGATAGTCACTTCATTCGCTAGCTTCTGTAGCAGTGGATCTACAAAACTCTGAACAAGAGGCCTGATTGAATCCATCTTCATCTTGCTAGAGGTAATCATGTCATCCTCTAACTTGATGGCATTTTCTTGTGCATTGGATAATTTTATTTCATTAGCCAACCTCAAAAAGAAGGCTATCTCAGAAGGAAGAGCATTGATGAAACTGCTGAATAGAATTTGCGAAGATGGATTGAGAGTACGAGAAAGGCGCGTAACTAGGCGATTAAACCTTGCTACGAACTCCCTCATCAGTTCATTGTTTTCCATCTTTGAATTTGAGAGTTGGGCAAACAATCTGTGACCATCTTTGGTAGGCTTGAACCTTGCCAAGAATTTCTCGCTCATAGTTACCCAACTTGTAATGATGCCTGGCTCCAGATGAATGAACCAATCAGCAGCATTTCCCATGAGAGTCTCAATGAAGAGACGCACAACAATATCTTCATGTGATACATGCAAAACGGTGCAAGCTATTGTGAATGCAGAGATGTGTTCATTAGGATGTTGAGTTCCATCGCTATAGAACTAGGGAAAGTGCTTCCTTGACCCTTTAGGTAACTCATGATGTGCTTGCAGGGCCAAAGGTCCAATGTTGTCACCCCAAGGCAATGGGGGTGGTCACCTCATATTTGTATCGTTGTGATTGTTATTATTTGCATCACCCATCGCTCTAGGCAAG
This sequence comes from Cunninghamia lanceolata, assembly GCA_027924645.1. Lineage (NCBI taxonomy): Eukaryota > Viridiplantae > Streptophyta > Pinopsida > Cupressales > Cupressaceae > Cunninghamia > Cunninghamia lanceolata. The sequence goes on along the minus strand of BSBN01001567.1, from coordinate 13,725,528 downwards.
ATTACTGGTTCCTCTTGAGGTTGTTCCTGCTTGACTTACGGAACCAACTAAACTTCAGGAACTATGTTGGATGCTTCTCCAACTTCTGTAAGATCAAGATCTTGGAAGAAAGGATTCGTAGCACTGCCTTTTCCCCTTCTTGAATAAACCCTGTGAGCCAAGATTATCTACTGCCACATGAGAGGTGGTAATACTGGTCTTCTTGCCGCAAGATCTGCCTTGTGTTCTTCTTCATCAAGAATAGTAGCCACGTTTCTCCACTGATCAGGACTTTCTTTTTGAGCAAATATGGAACTCCTCAAGCTACTAATGATGTCCATTTGCTCTCCTTCCACTCACACAAGATTTGGTTGAATAATAGATGGTGTAATATTTGGTTGTTGAACTGGAGCAGTAGGACGCCAGAGAGTCATTCCTGTGACATAAGCCTAATCTTGCTTGAAGTTTTATGCCTCATGCCCCACGGTGGGTGCCAGAAAACTATTGGCATTTCAATTCACACCTTTGGAATGCGAGTTGGAAATAGATAGCTATGCACAAATAAACTACTCTCCTATTGTGAGGGGGAGTTCCCTTTTTGCTGATGTTCACTGAAAAGATAAATAAAACAAAATTACCTATCTTCTTTTTGATTCTCAGCTACAAGCACAAGGTTATAAAACTCTAAATGCTACAGAAGAGGTTTTTTCCTTTTTAAAACTTCTACTACAACTAGGCTTAAACTAATTATGCTTTTAATCTCCTAAGTAAATTCAGAGCAAAGGGATTAAAAGTGGACAAGGAATGATTGTTTTAACATGAAAACTTAAGTAAATTTCTCCCAGATTTACATCACAAGACTCATTATACTTTAATGATGAAAGTTGAAATAAAAGTTACACAAGCCACACATCTGACGACAAAACTTGATGATCTGAGATAGAATATCAGAGCAAAGGCAGGCATGAGATTTCTATTTCAACATCACAAAGTCGATACAACACCAGGACATCAATACTGTAGCAAAGGCAGACATACAACAAGTAATCAAACACTGGAAACAGATTACACAGAGTGAACAAGCACTTTGAACAACAATTTTGCAGGCTAGAATAGGCACATCAAAATATGTTATCTCCAACACCATTCCCTTACAATGAACACAAAGTGACCAAACACTTGGAATAACAAGATTTGCAGGCTAGAATAGGCACAACAAATTTGCTAGCACAAAAGAAGCTCTTATTTATACTAAACCAAAGGAGTAGGGAACCCTAAAATCTCCTTGATTTTACCTAACTAACTTGCCAACTCGCAAGCTTTATTTCTATTCTAAGACAAAAATTACAACTAACAAATGCTTTAAAGCAAAGAAAACTCCAACTAATACAAAGTGATTTCTTTCTAAATAAAGAATGGATGAGCTTAGGATGAAAGCAAATGCTTTAAAACAAAAAGCATTGAGTTAAAGCTGCTTTCTTTTGAGTCACATCCTTATCAACATTCTTTCTTTTTTGGTGATTTCATCCATTGGAATCTTGGGAAATAATATCTTCTAAAAAGCAGATTTTGACCAAAAAACTGACACATGGGTTTTGTAGGCAATCCCGTTCTGAAGTAACCTAGATCGTCGAATTTTGAAAAAGCGGAGGGTTTCCCAAAAAAATAGCAAAAAAGAAGATTCCTGAAAAAATAAAATTTCCTAATCTTCAAGAGGATGAAATTTTGGATGGACCCATTTGGATGAAAATTGAAAAAGCTTCGGCCCTATTTTTGAAAAACGATCCCCTAGAAAAAAGGACCTTGAAAAAGCGTGCCTCCTTGCTTCCTCATCCTGAAACTATGAAGAATGTTGAAAAAGCACTTCGTTTGAGCCTTTGAATATTCATGGAAAAATAAAAATCCTTCCTCTGGATGCAACCTGCAAAAGATAATGAAATAAAAGAAGCCAAAAACTTTGTCTTTATAGAACTTTAGGGTGAAAAAGCAGCTTTCTTTGTGAAAGAATAAACTTGGATCTTATCCATGAAGAAAGCAACTTTTAAAGCATAAATCCAAGTGGATGTCTTCGAATAGGAAGAATACCTATTTTATAGCTGCCTATGGCTTTATGTGTGAGATGACGAAAAAAAATATCTTCTTTGATGATGTCATCAAACATGCGAGGTTGCAAAAGTGTTAGCCAATTTTCCTTCATTTTTGACACTTTTGCACTCATTTTGACTCCACTATGGCCTGTCTTTGACTTGAACAAGATGCCAAACTATCACCGTTTACTAAAAAAGTAGATTGATCATGGCACCTTGAAGATTTATCAATTGTGATTTCATCCCCAGCCTCAAACTGATGATCTGACGACGTTTGACCGTAAATTTGACTTCTGGAAACTATCGCCAGGTGAAGTCTTGGAAGAGGCTATCAGATGTCATCAGTAGATCATTAAATTTTCTATCTCTGGTGAACTTGGGCACCCCTAGCCTTCAGGGGCGCCTGATTTTCAATGACTTAGTCATTTTTTCAAAACTTTCAACTTTTTCAACTTCTTGATTTCTGTGCGCGTTCCAGTGACTGATGACCCATGTTTGGCTGTCAATTTTGGTCTGCTGAGACAAAATTGAGCCTAATGATCTAGTAGATAGGTAGGCCTGATGAAAATTGAGCTGATTGTACCCTTTGCCTACCTCAAAAAACATGCCAAACTGACTTGCTATGAACCTGACCGGGCTGATGGAGGAAGATTTTTGTTTTCTGGAAAAACTCAAAAATAAACCAAGTCTAGTGGATTTGGGTGCCCCTAGCCTCCAGGGGCACCTAAGATTTAGTACCTTAGAAATTTTTTGGTGTTGTTCAATTTTCATGTCGTTTCTCGATTTCTGTGCCAACAGCTCTTGCTTGATCTTTGTTTTCAGTTGTCTGGATGACTGCTAAGGCAAGACGAGGGATGATCTGAGTAGCCTGAACACATCTGTGATGAAATCCCAACTTTTACCGATGTTTGACCAAGTTTGACCACCTAGAAACGAGCTGACGGAGGCTTTTTGATGTTTCTCAAAAAATGCGTAAAAAATTCTAAAGCATGAGAAGTTGGGTGTCCCCAACCTCCAGGGGCACCTAAGATTCTGTGCCTTAGCCAATTTCGTGATTTTCAACCTTCATTTGCAACTTGCTCCGTTTTGCGTACTGGTAGCTGCTTCCTGATGTCAATTTCAATAATTTTGTCAATCAACTGCCACTAGATAGTGAATGAACTAGATAGCCTAGGTACATCGGATGTGATTTCCAGCTTTTTGGGGATTGATGACCAAAATGACTACTTTTACGCTCACCAGAACTGACCGACGGAGACATTTCTCGCATTTTCTTAAAAAATGTGAAAAAAATCTTCTAACACTGGTGCAACTGGGTGCCCCTAGCCTTTTTCAATGCCTTAGTTAAATTTTGATGATTTTCAAATTTTCACCTCACCCCGGATTGACCCTGCTCTATTTGGCGTTCTTCGTTGAATCGACGACTGTTCATCAATTTTGCGTCGTCAGAACAACGTTGAAAACTTGAAAATGAGCTATGGCAGATGAACTTCCTCCATTGATGACTTCAGAGCTCATGCTTCACCTTCTGAAAAAGCAAAATTGACCTAGTAGAGAAAACTTGACCTTTTGCAGATTCCGTCTGGACCACGCTGATCATGAAACAAAATCAGCCAATGAGAATCAGGCACGACACCTGAAGCGGAGATTCTATTTTTAGAAACTTTCTATTTTTAGAAAAATTTCTAGCATCCGTATCTCAAGAAACCCAAAAACCTAATTTGACGTCTATTTTTAGAAACTTTCTAAAAATAGAAATTTCTATTTTTAGAAATTTTGACTTTTTGACTTTTTTGATGAAAATTTTTCTAGACTTGCTCAAAATGCCTTAATGAAGCAAATTTTTTTGATTGGATACAACACACATCTAGGAGCATGTGATGCATGGAGGGAGGTGTGCAGGCATTTCAAGTTGAAGCTCACACGTTTCATCCTAAAGTGTGTGTATTTAGGGTGAAATGTATGCATTTCACATTGAAGCATGTGCATGCCATGGTGAAGCACGTGCATGGAGCATGCAAGAAAATGAGGAACTAACATGATGGTGGGCTGGATGTAAGAGTAGTTGGTGATGCTAATGACCTAGGAGCAATGCTTTACAATACTAGAGTTGATGGAGGCACTAGTAGAATTTTGACAAATAAATGACTACGTGACTAAAACTTTTAGTTACAACAACTAAAAATGACTAAATTCTACTAATTTTTTGCAACACCACTATAAATGACTAATTTGATCATCGGGTAAAAAACACAACTAAATAATTAGTCACACAAAAAAAATTAGACAATATGATATTAAAGTTGGAAAATTATGGACAAGAAATAGCAGAAAATAAAATAAAATATGGGTGCCAAAAGTGAAATGGAGGAGGCTTTCAGTTTTGATGTTGCAGCCAGATTTCCACTCCCTTACACTTGTGCCACATTATTCTCCTCTCACCCTACACAATCCCATCGTCTAATCTCCTATACTCATAATGTTGGCTTGCACAGAAATCTGAGCGTATCCTATTAAGCAATGACTCCTTTTTGGAGCAGGGAATTAGCCATTTGGAATGTAGGTGCAACAATTGCAATTGAGGTAGAGACAAAGGTGGAGGTTGGTAGGATTACGCTTTCCCCCAACTAATCTGGGAGGGTTTCCAACAGTAGTAGTCTTGGCCAGCACATCAATGAGCACGACATCCCCGGCTCCAATCTTAGCCCCTTCGCCAATATTAACATTCCCAAGAATGGTAGCCCTGACACTGATCAAAAACCCATTGCCAATTTTTGAATGCCTGTCACTACCATGCTTGTTGGTACCACTAAGGGTAATGTGGTGCAAAATAGAGACATTATCCCCAATTACAATGGTCTCACCAATAACAAGCCTCGTCGCATGGTCGAAGAGCACGCCCTTGCCAATCCGAGCAACAGGATGCATATCCATGGCGAACACTTCAGAAATCCTGCTCTGGATAGTGAGGGCAAGTGAGAATTGACCCTGTGACCATAGGTGATGTGCCACACGGTGCACCTAATAGGCTAGGAAACCCTTGAAATTGAGCATACAGTGAGAATAGGAAATGCAGGCTGAGTCTCTCTCCTCTTTGCATTTGCTGGTCTCACTTTGCCATGATGAAAAGGACAGAGCTACTGTAGGCCTCGTTACAAAATCTAATTTTCTAGATCATTCACATAGCAGAAACAACAGCCAGAGAAGCCACTTATCCTCTACTTTATTTGAAACACTTTGGCTACCCGCTCAAATGATGGGTGTATGCGACAACCTCCACTATTTGGAGAAGCTCCAGGCATAGCAAAAGGGAGAAGTAAGGAAATAGATCCTATTTGGTCAGAGTTGCAGGACAAGAAAATCATAGCAGCCATGGTAAATAACTAGATCCATTAAAATTTCATGGCAAAAAACCTAAAAAAATGTTTCATACTAGAAAAAATAGAAAAAATCCTTTGGTGTTTTCTTTTCTACTTGATTGTTTCATTCATTATTTGATCAAAAAAATTGTGCAGGTGTTTGTCAAGGTGTAGAAGTCTAAGGCCTATTTCAAGAGGTACCAGGTCAAATTCAAGTGAATGCGAGGTATTTATATATGATATATTTTCAGTGCTTGGGTTGCTTGAGGTTTTTAGTTAAAAAATGTATTTTAGGCTCTGTGTACATGAGAAAATGCATGATTCTTTTCTTTTATGAAAAAAATCTATTTCAATGTTTTATATTTGGTCAAAGTTGCAGGAGAAGCAAATCACAATAGCCATAGTAAACAACTAGATCCATTAAAATTTCATGGCAAAAAATCTTAAAAAATGTTTCATACTACAAATCATAGCAGCCATAGTAAACAACTAGATCCATTAAAATTTCATGGCAAAAAACCTAAAAAATGTTTCATATTGCAAATCACAGCAGCCATAGAAAACAACTAGATCCATTAAAATTTCATGGCAAAAAACCTTAAAAATATGTTTCATACTACAAATCACAGTAGCCATACTAGGGTTTTGTAGTTTGTTCTTCTAGTTGATTTAAGATCTGTGCAGAAGGGAAGACTGATTATAGAGCAAGAATCCACTTGATAAATTAGGACAAGAACAAATATAATACGCCTAAGTACAGATTTTTAGTGCAATTTGTATCCTTTTCAGTGCATGGGTTGCTTGAGGTTTTTGGTTAAAAAATGTATTTTAGGCTCTGCGTACGTGAGAAAATGTACGACTCTTTACTTTTTTGAAAAAAAATCTATTTCAAGGTTTTATATTTGGTCAGAGTTGCAGGAGAAGCAAATCACAATAGCCATAGTAAACAACTAGATCCATTAAAATTTCTTGGCAAAAAACCTTAAAAAAATGTTTCATACTGTAAATCACAGCGACCATAGTAAACAACTAGATCCATTAAAATTTCATGGCAAAAAACCTTTAAAAAATGTTTCATACTGTAAATCACAGTAGCCATAGTAAACAACTAGATCCATTAAAATTTCATGGCAAAAAACCTAAAAAAATGTTTCATACTGCAAATCACAGCGGTCGTAGTAAACAACTAGATCCATTAAAATTTCATGGTAAAAAACCTTTAAAAAATGTTTCATACTGCAAATCACAGCAGCCATACTAGGGTTTTGTAGTTTGTTCTTCTAGCTGATTTAAGATCTGTGCAGACGGGAAGACTGATTATAGAGAGAGAATCCTCTTGATAAATCAAGACAAGAACAAATATAATATGCCTAAGTACAGATTTGTAGTGCAATTTATATCCTTTTTAGTGCATGGGTTGCTTGAGGTTTTTGGTTAAAAATGTATTTTAGGCTCTGCGTACGTGAGAAAATGTACGACTCTTTACTTTTATGAAAAAAAATCTATTTCACGGTTTTATATTTGGTCAGAGTTGCAAGAGAAGCAAAACACAACAACCATAGTAAACAAATAGATCCATTAACATTTCATGGCAAAAAACCTTAAAAAAATGTTTCATATTGCAAATCATAGCAGCCATAGTAAACAACTAGATCCACTAAAATTTCATGGCAAAAAACCTTAAAAAATGTTTCATACTACAAATCATAGCGGTCATACTAGAGTTTTGTAGTTTGTTCTTTTAGCTGATTTAAGATCTGTGCAGAGGGGAAGACTGATTATAGAGAGAGAATCCACTTGATAAATCATGACAAGAACAAATATAATATGCCTAAGTACAGATTTGTAGTGTGATTTGTATCCTTTTCAGTGCGTGGGTTGCTTGAGGTTTTTGGTTAAAAAATGTATTTTAGGCTCTACGTACATGAGAAAATGCACGACTCTTTACTTTTATAAAAAAAAAATTAATTTCAAGGTTTTATATTTGGTTAGAGTTGTAGGAGAAGCAAATCACAACAGCCATAGTAAACAGCTAGATCCATTAAAATTTCATGGCAAAAAACCTTAAAAAAATGTTTCATACTGCAAATCACAGCAACCATAGTAAACAACTAGATCCATTAAAATTTCATGGCAAAAAACCTTAAAAAAATGTTTCATACTGCAAATCATAGAAGCCATAGTAAACAACTAGATCCATTAAAATTTCATGGCAAAAAACCTTAAAAAATGTTTCATACTGCAAATCACAGCAGCCATACTAGGGTTTTGTAGTTTGTTCTTCTAGCTGATTTAAGATATGTGCAAAGGAGAAGACTGATTAATTATAGAGCGAGAATCCGCTTGATAAATCAGGACAAAAACAAATATAATACACCTAAGTACAGATTTGTAGTGCGATTTGTATCCTTTTTAGTGCATGGGTTGCTTGAGGTTTTTGGTTAAAAAATGTATTTTAGGCTCTGCGTACGTGACCTAATGCACGACTTTTTACTTTTATGAAAAAAAATCTATTTCAAGGTTTTATATTTGGTTAGAGTTGCAGGAGAAGCAAATCACAGCAACCATAGTAAACAACTAGATCCATTAAAATTTCATGGAAAAAAACCTTTAAAAAATGTTTCATACTGCAAATCACAACAACCATAGTAAACAACTAGATCCATTAAAATTTCATGGCAAAAAACCTTAAAAAATGTTTCATACTGGAAAGAACAGAAAAAATCCTTTGGTGTTTTTTTTCTACTTGATTGTTTCATTCATTATTTGATAAAAAAAAAGTTGTGCAGGTGTTTGTTAAGGCGCAAAAGTCCAAGGCCTATTTCGAGAGGTACCAGGTCAAACTCAAGCGAAGGCGAGGTATTTATATATGATATATTTTCAGTGCCTGGGTTGCTTGAGGTTTTTGGTTAAAAAATGTATTTTAGGCTCTGCGTATGTGAGAAAATGCACGACTCTTTACTTTTATGAAAAAAAATCTATTTCAAGGTTTTATATTTGGTCAGAGTTGCAGGAGAAGCAAATCACAGTGGATATTTATGCATCTCTCATTTGCTGTTGCAGCATGTTGTATTGGTCTCTTGTTAGCCCATCGCATGCTGAAGCAATTGGAGATGGATGATGAATATGTTGGCAATGAGGAGGTGATGCATGAGTTATTTGATGCATTTTCTTGTTAAATTTAAAATTGTAAGTCTGATAATAACATATGTAAAACACATGGCTTCAGAATTAGAGATTCTATATTGGGTGTCGTGTGAAGGAATTTTATTTGCATCTGGCATTGCTTTTTGAACCTTGTAATTTAACGTTGGATGGTGAATATTACTTGTTTGGCATCAATTTTTTGAATCTTTGTATTTTATCATTGGTTATCTAAGGGACTAATGAGGGGTTTATTTATATTATCCATCAACTGATGTACTCTTTGATTTGTCCATGAATCTTGTACCCTGGGGCTTTAATGCTAAGATTTTGTTGATAATTTTTTTAATGTAGGTTACTCAAATGCTCTTTTATAGGGGATGTTGTAGTGAGAGTCCTTTCTATAGTTGTATTTATAGTAGGACTCCTTTCTATAGTTGTATTTATAGTAGGACTCCCTTCTATACATTAGAGTTCCTTCCATTTCCATGTTTTTACATCATCTTCATTTTTTTCCTTCTTCCCTAGTTGAACATTTTGTAGTGAATGTGCCATCCTCTTTATGTCAATTTAGGTAAATTCAATACTTTAATGAAAATGCTTGTTGTTCTGATATAGTTGGCAAGCCACTGGAGAAGATTACAATGTGGAGCCAGGTGATTCCAGGAGGCCATTCAGGGCCCTGTTGGATGTGGGTCTTGTCAGGACAACTACTGGAAACCAAGTTTTTGGAGCTCTCAAGGTTGGCTAGTTATTGATTTTTGTTACTTAGAATTACATCTCATAAATGTGAATTGGTTGTTGCTCAGTCAGGCATTCTGTTAATTGTTATTGAATTCAATTTAATTTGTATATGTTGTAGCTTGTTCTTGAAGTTAAGATTGTGATTGGTTATGTACTTTTAACTATATAACTCCAAATCCAAATTAGTCTATTAATTTGTTTGAGTCACATAAGTGTTTTTGGTTGTTTATGTTGATTTGTAATTTTTTCTCCCTCTAACAGTTGGTTCTTATCCTTCTGTGACCATTGTGAATTGTAATTTTCTCTTCTTGTATGGTTTTGGCAATGGTATGGCATGTATTTGTGTTGGTAAATATGCTTATCTTGAAATTTAGTTTTAATTTGTATTTTATTTATTTTTAATAGAAACTAAAAGTGTATGTTATGCCTTTCTGTACTCGATTAAGTGATTATTTTAATTTAATATATATTTTTAAATTTGGACTAAATGAAATATAATTGTTCCTATTTTACTTTGTTTCTACTTTCTCAGTTATCATGTTGCTATTTGTATTTAGTGGGCGTTGGATGGGGGACTAGATATTCCTCATAGTGAAAAGTGTTTTGTTGGATTTAGCAAAGATGATAAAAGTTTAGATGTTGATGTACACCGAAAATATATATTTGGAGGTCATGTCTCTACACACATGAAGGCATGAGAAAATTGCCACTATGATAATGCTCTTTAGTTTTTGTGAATGTCTCACTAGGTAAGATTCTTTATGGAAAAATTACAACATAATTGCCAACTTTGTGAAATTTGGAAAAGCAGGTGTATATTTTAGATGGTTAATGTTTAAAAAAATTTAAGCTTTGTAGGCTTGCTAAAATTCCCAGAACTTGAATTTGCACCAGAAGAGTCATTGTTATGTGCTAATGCATCACTAAGTAGTATATATGAGATGTTTAAGTGATAGAAATATATTGGTTATGTTGCACCTCTAATGGGATTAGGATTATTTTATTTCCATATCTCTAATTACACTTAGTGTTATTGCATTGTGTAATTCTTGTAGATGTTGAGGGAAGATGAACCAAGTAAGTATCAAGCTAAGATTGGAATATTGGTCAAGCTAAATCAATAGTTGCAACATCTACAACAACTAAGATCAATCCTTGTTTACAGATTGAAGCATTGCAAAGTCGTGTGTCTGCAGCCAATGAAAACATATTTGGTGATACATTCTGGGAGAATGTGGGAGTTGAACTATAAGTGTACATAACAATATTGATGCAAGGCTTTATATAGATCATAGATGTGTCTATTTTTAGAAACCCATGCTAGAGTTTGGAACTCTAGGAACCAAGGATTCTATCTAATAGTTTGCATGCATTGATTGTAGGTGAACATACCTTCAAAGCACCTTGTGAAACAATTCACCTGTTTGCTCTCTGCCTTCACATGATACATGTATTTGTCGAATGGTTTGAGGGCATATACTATGCTTCCATGTTTTATGACCATGTCATCAAATAGGGAAATACTAATAACATATTAGATTTAGCAAGTCCCACATTGAGCTCAAGAACGTAGATCTACTTCTCTAGTCCAAACACCTTACTACTTCCACATTCCTTGTAGTGTTGCTCCCGCTGTTTGCTATTTTCTCTAGCTTAGTCATACTTTAGGGTTTATAAGTTCAAAATTCTTTTGACCCTTTCCACCATCATCAATTTCAATTTTACTTCTTTGTTGCTGTGCATTCTATGATAGAAACAGTGATTACCAATATGTCAACTAATTGTCTTCTTCTTTGGATTGAAAATGTAAATCCTGAATTACCAAATTTGGTAATATAAATTGACTACTTTTCAGATCACAGGTCTGATACAACTAGGGCTTATACCCTTAACTCTAGGTTCCAAAGGAGTATGAGCACGAGTTAACCGTAACATAGGGTTGACTTATTTCTTTTAAAACCCTAACCCTAAGCCAGTGACCCTCCAATGGAAGGAGCCTCATTTAATAACACAAAGTATATCGAGGAGACTATGTTGTATCAGAAGGAGGTGTTATGAAGTCCCTTCGATAAAGAGATTCATATTGGCGATCATAAAGCTCATAGAAGAGACCAGATCATATCGATGAGAGTTGCTTTAAATTCCGTCGATCTAATAATACAAAAGGTAACTATTACATCAGCCAAAGGATATGATTTAATATAAAGTGGGCCCCTCGATGCATCGAAGCAACAATGAAAAGTTGAAGAGACAGTTATAAGATTTCTTTGATGGAAAGGTCAAAGGAACTTCATGATATTGAATGGAGTAATTTCAAGTCCCTTCGATGTAACAAAGACACAAGGACTTAAGGATTTCATCGATGAGAAAGACAAATACCGACGAGACAGAATATTGGTCCCTTCGATATAGTGAAGACTCGTACCCACCATATTGATATGGTATAATGACACAAATATTTCGATGAGATAAATCAATGGTGATGATAGGTTAATCGATGGTTGATGTTCATATGCATTAGGGCGGGTGCAAAAATTTGGGGGGCCAAAAAGTGGCCAACTTTTTTTTTAAAATTAAGCAATAATGTGAGTGTGTTATAGCGCGCTCGTGTTATGCATTATAATGCAAGCGCATTATTCTTTGCTATTTTTAAAAAAAACATGCGTTTCATTTCATTGTTTCATTATATTTCATAGCAAACTTGCGGCTTGGAGACAAAGGAGAGTGCGCTCGCATTATTAAAGCGCATATCATCAACAATTCGTCACTGATTCATCGTAAAAATGCCGCTACGACATCAGGGAGGTTGAAGGAGTAAATTCTATTTTCTTTCTTGTGTGAATTTGTTGCTAAATAGGTAGGTTTAAGTAGTTTTTTGATGTAAATTTCTTTAATTTACAGGAATTGATAATGCACCTCCTCCTCCTCCTAACAATCCACAAAATCCTCCATCACCTAAACAACAAATATCTGCTGAAGAACAACCCCAACAACAAACACCTCCATTCATTCCTCAATATGCCCCTGGAACACAAGAAAATATAATGGGGCAAATTGAAAACAATAAAAAATAAATTGAGGAAATACTTGGAAGGTTGAAAGAACCTGCAACTTCAACCTTGCATAGATCCTCGCTTGCTCAATCTCTTGAATCTATGTTATCAAATATAGATTCAATTAGCAAGCAAATCTCTAGTTGGTCTGAAAAGAGGAGAGAATTTAGAGAGTTCTATGCAGACAAGTTGTCCTATGAACAAGTTAAAAATGAACAAATTACAAAATTGGACTTGTGTTCCATTTTCACAAACCCACGAACAAATGAACCTCTACCCCTTACATGCAAGAGGTTCCCTATACATTGGTGCAACAACCAAGCGATAAGGGACAATTTTGGGTAGAGGTGGTGGATGGGTTTTAACCATCCTCCATGCAATAATAATGAGGTCTCATAATATTTTTTGAGGATACTGCGAGTTTGTCAAAAATAAAGTGCCAAACTATTTTGATATGTGGGAGTTCTAGGGTAGAGGTGGGGGGTCAACATAGGATAGACTAGGGGCACATGTTGACCCACAATGGCCAGTGAGATGAGCACTCGCTAGACCAACCCATGAACATGTGTCTATCCCTTATGTTGTGAAGGAGAGTGTTGAGGTCGAGACACTTCAATCCATTAGTGCCTTGACCTAGAGCATCATAGAGCATGCCAATCCTGCAGCACAGCGTGGGCCGAGGGAGAGTTTGAGTAGGGTTCCACCCCATACTTGTCAGGCTTGCGGGTCAACTTGTGGTTATGACCCTATGGATAGTCAGGACGCAAGTCCGCAGGCTACATCTGCAGTTGAGTAGATGATGATGATAGATGCCCTCCTGAGTGAGACTTTTGGCCTTGATACTTAGGTAAATCTTAGCAAGTTCATTGAATTTAATTTATTAATTTTCATTTTTGAAATGCAAGATTAACTAATTTAGTTTGATGATTTTAATGAAATTTCAAGGTCATAGTGTTGATGTAGTTTTCAGCGATTCTCCACCTGCATATTACACTATGAGATCTACTGTCGGGGTATGTAACTAGTAAACAATTATAAATGTTACATGTGAATAGCATCATTATATAAATGGTATTCTAATATCTAGTTTTGGATGTTGAATAGGTTAATATTGGAGATTGCACGGCAACACCTGCCAGTGGTGGTGGACTTCAAAGCTTCACGGAGGTAATAAAATAAATAGTTTAAAATGAATTGTACTTACCAGATTTTTTTATATTCATATCATTGGTTACATTTCATTGCACATCTTTCAAACTCAAAGCATTACTATACATTGCATAACTAATAATTAGATGTTGATAGATGACAAAATTTCAATTACAATATAGTTATTTGAAAAAATGCCTCAAAGAAATGTGGTCTCATGGAATACCATGACAAGTAGATGCATAGACAAGGACATCACCATGAGAACACATTTCTTTGAGGCATCTTTACAAACAACTCACTGCCTTGTCTATGCTACCACATTTTCCATACATGTCTACCAAAGCTTGTTGATCCCCTCCACACTATTCTTCGACAAATTCTCTCTAATAAACTCATCCAATTACCAACAATTAGATCCCGGGACACAACACCAGAGAGGGGTATGAGCCTATGACATCTTATATAGCATATGATTGACTCCAACATCATCTAGGTCCCTCCTTTGTTGACTCTAAAATTCCCCATGATGGTAATGTCTTCACCATTTCTCATAGCCCATACCATCTAGTTGTTAGCTTAAGACACTTCTCCTTAGATTATTTTTTGTCAACCCCTTCTAGTCCACCTCAACCTCATACCAATTTCCTCTTTCACCTTTACCTATCTTATGCCTGTAAGCACATTGCTGCCCCAACCCCACAACCTCTTTCTATTACTTCACCTACTCCACTAGCTATGCTCCTATCTTCCCCACCATATATCCACCTATTACTACTTCACCTTCCTCATTGACTTCTATCTCCCCTCTAACACCCCTCCAAGATAAAGTAAAAGAACAAGTGTAGGACCTTTCCCCATCCACTTCTAAAAGTAGGCCTAAGAAACTTCCCCAACACTGCACCCAACCTACTAACCAACCCATATCTACCCTACCTATTTCCTAATATACCCCTACCAGACATCCCAGACCTAGTTTTCTTGCAACCCACCCCCTAACAAACCTCAAGACAAAGAAAATGATAAGAAATTTTTAAAATAAGGTTTTTCTTCTCTTATCTAGTATCTTTCCTCCCTCCTATTATCCCACAAACTCTTGATATTCCTCCTTCCCGTAAACCCATAAACTTACCCAATGTCTATGTGATTTCTAGTTTAGGCATTGTCCCGTAAACCCACAAACTCTATCTTAGGCATTGTCCTACCTCCATGACTACCAAACAAACAAAAATTTAAGCACAAACCTACCCCACTCTACCACCAACCTAAACCTAAACTAACACCTTCACTCTCTCTAACTTCTTAAACCTAAAATTTGATGCTACTATGGTCCCTCCTTTGTTGACCCTTATACCACACAATAGTCACAAATTTTTGTCTAATTTGTATATATGCATGTGACTTGTGTGCTTTATTGTGTGTACTTCCATGTTTAGGTAAACGTGTGTGTATGTTAGGAGCCATGACTTGCATCACTATTATAGTTTTCGTAATTGAATAATGTTGTTTTATTTTCAGATGATGCAGGCTGTGAAGACACCTCCCAATGTTCATAGGGAAATGGAGCACGGTGTGTCCTCTATGATTCATAGCTCCATGCCTTTGACGGGGGTATAAGGCAGATTAGTAAATTTCAAATTACATTCATTGTTATAGTTGTTTATTTTTGAAAAATCAAATGATTATTGATTTGAAGTTTAATTTCTATCTAGATGGTTTCTATAGGACATGACATTGCCACAACCTAATCCTGGTACTGAGGCAAATGAGGAGACAAATTTTTGGATAGCGGTAAGTGATTATTTTGTTAAATGTTTCATTTTTTATAATGTAATTTCTATATATTAATGTCTATACTTTTTATTGTAACAACTACAGATCCATGAACAACTAAATAGGAGCAGCCCTCGAGTTCGTAGTAGACCAGCCTCATATGCGTCTCCATCCCCTTGAAGATCAAAGACTACCTGTGATCTATTCTCTTCACCAGACAGAGGGGAATGACTTTTTATTGTGTTCCTTTGTTGTATGCCTATATGGCATTTGTGGACATATATTTTGTATTGCATATAGTTGACATTGTATGCCTATATGGCATTCTTGTAAGCCTATATGGCTATTTTGTATATATGTTATACTTATATCGACAGATATTGATGTATGCCTATATGGATATTTGGTTAATACAAATCATTTTTGTTGATCATTATGTAATATGGAATGGTGCAGTGTAGATCATTTTTATATGCCTCTAGGTTTCAAAGTTTAATTGTCAAAGAATCCATCCCAATTGATGATAAGAGAATTTGAGTTTTGGGTTGAAAGTTTTAGTCTCTCAAAACTATACATGCCCAAGAAAATAGAGAAAGGAAGATTGGTTAAATGGATAAATGGAAAACAAGTTTTTTTGTTCACATCATGATCTACATGTTATTGTACAATCTTGCATGTTAGCCATAGTCACTCACATAGAGATGTACAACCTCGTGCATAAGTCCTTGCATCATGTGCCACCTAAACAATGCCACTTGATCCAACACAAAGTTCATGGTTCCTTGCACCATGCATAATTCACATAGTGATAGGAATCATTTTGTGCAACTCAAAAGACACCCTATAATTCTTACACAACCCTTTGGATTTGCACGACATTAAGGATCATGTCTCATAGTTTCACAAACAACTCTATCTAATTTTGAAAGTGACCAATGGGATATTGCAATTCCCTATGTTCCAAAAGGATGTTCTTATGGTTGCTCCTTGGTATGTTGATCCATACTCTTTATGAGTTGCTCAATTGAAAATATTTCTTAATTCCTTTTTATTATACCATATTGGGATGCAAAGAGTATGTTTGTTGTCTTGAATAAGATAGTCAAAATCATATGCTTATGAGCACCTGATGACCATTGTGGTTATTAAATGTAATTCCTCTTGCATATAAGGTGAGGTTATGAGAGTACATTGAGTCTTACCTAATTTGAGTATGCAAAATAACATTGGGGCTATAGGCTTCCATAAGTCATCAGCAATCCCTTTGAGAATGTGGTTAATATTATAAATGTATACTTTGCATCTCACCATGTTAATATGTATCATGTCATCACATTTACCAATTTGACTCTAATTGCATAAAGCAATTCCATACCCAAAAAGTTGTTAAACTTGAAAGCCTTGTTACGACATTGTATTGATCTCGCAAAAGGTTGCATACCACTACCCTAACTCTTTGCAAGATTGCTATGAAATATGATAAGCAAGATAGGTGCAATGTAGATCATTACATTATGACAGTGTAGATCATTACATAATGATAGAGCCATGAAGTGTAGAGGGTTTCAAATATCACAAAAGTCTAAGTTCAAGCCTAATAACACAGTGACCTAAAGGTGGAAGAAGATGAGGGTTGAATAGCATGGATATGACAACATGAAGATGATATTAAGGTTTAGGAGAGTAGCTTAATAGAGGTCTATTTCAAGCCTAATCGGGGTCTAAGATTGCAGTGATGGAACAATGCATTGAAGGACTAAAACAAACCCTACAGAGATAGTACTAGAGAACAAAGTCAAGGTGAACCAAGATAAATGAACAAGCAGTTCATATATGACTATGTTGACTGTTAAAAAAAGTATGTTAACAACCATAACATGCATGTTGACATGTGAAGACTATAACAGTGATAACAAAGGCAATGTGTGAGGATATCACCAGTACAATGTAGCTCGAACTATTTTGGCATGTTTGGGTGCAAAAAATGACCATGCCTAGCCTAAACCTACCCATCTAGATGCATTGGAGCTGTCATTTTGGTCGCATCAGGAGAAGGATGAAAGATACACCCCTTTACAACTTTACACTGCATGCATCTGACCATTTTTGGGGTAGCAGAAAAACTTTCACCATGGGCAATTGCCTCAGAGATATAAAAAATTGAGAGAGGTTATTGTAGAGGGACGCTACATGATCCCGTATCTTTATACGGAATGTTTCTAAGTGACACAATTTTTGCGTAACAGCTCATCAAAGATTGTTGCCTTTTTGCACTTTAGACTCTTCAGGGATATCGCCGATACAATGTAGCTCGAAATGTTTCAGCATGTTTAGGTACATAACAAGACCATGCCTAGACTAAATGTACCCATCCAGACGCGTTGGAATTGTCATTTTGGTTGCATCAAGAGCATGATGAAAGTTACATCCCTTTGCAACTTTACACTAGCTACTTCTGATGATTTTTAGGGTAGTAGAAAACCTTTCACCACAGGCAAATGCCTTAGAGCTATCAAAAAATGAGAGAGGTTATTGTAGAGGGACCCTACATGATCCTGTAGCTTTAGATGAAATGTTTCTAAGTGACATGGTTTTTGAGTAACAACTCACCAAAGATTGCTACCTTTTTGCACTTTGGACTCTTTAGGGATATTACCGATACAATGTAGCTCAAACTGTTTCGACATGTTTGGGTGCAAAACAGGACCATGCCTAGTATAAATGTACCCATCCAAATGTGTTGGAACTATTAGTTTGGTCGCATCAGGAGCAGGATGAAAGTTACACCTCTTTGCAACTTTACACTACCTCCTTCTGACGATTTTTGGGGCAGCAGAAAACTTTTCACCACTGGAAAACGCCTCAGAGATATAATATTGAGAGAGGTTATTGTAGAGGGACCCTACATGATCCTGTATCCTTAGATGAAATGTTTTTAAGTGACACAGTTTCTGAGTAACAGCTTGTCAAAGATTGCTGCCTTTTTGCACTTTGGACTCCTCAGGGATATCACCGGTACAATATAGCTTGAACTATTTCGGCATGTTTGGGTGCAAAAAAGGACCATCCCTAGCCTAAATGTACCCATCCGGATGCGTTGGAACTGTCAGTTTGGTTGCATCAGGAGTAGGATGAAAGTTACACCCCTTTGGAACTTTACACTACCTCCTTCTAACGATTTTTGGGGCAACAGAAAACCTTTCACCACGGGAAAATGCCTCAGAGATATAAAAAAATGAGAGAGGTTATTGTAGAGGGACCCTACATGATCCTGTAACCTTAGATGGAATGTTTTTAAGTGATATAGTTTCTGAGTAACAACTCGTCAAAGATTGTTGCCTTTTTGCACTTTGGACTCTTCAGGGATATCGTTGGTACAATGTAGCTCGAACTGTTTCAACATGTTTGGGTACAAAAAATGACCATGCCTAGCCTAAATGCATCCATCCATATGCATTGGAATTGTCAATTTGGTCACATCAAGAGGAGGACGAAAGTTACTCCCCTTTGCAACTTTACACTACCTCCTGACGATTTTTGGGGTAGCAAAAAACTTTTCACCACGGGTAAATGCCTCAGAGATATCAAAACCTGAGAGAGGTTATTGTAGATGGGTTCTACATGATCGCATTGCCTTAGACAAAATGTTTCTAAGTGTCATGGTTTCTGAGTAACAGCTCATCAAAGATTGCTGCCTTTTTACACTTTGGACTCTTCAGGGATATCGTCGGTACAATGTAGCTAAATTGTTTTGACATGTTTGGGTGCAAAATGGGACCATACCTAGCCTAAATGTACCCATCCAAATGTGTTGGAACTATCATTTTGGTTGCATTAGGAGCAGGATGAAAGTTACACCCCTTTGCAACTTTACACTACCTCCTTCTGACGATTTGTGGGGTAGCAGAAAACTTTTCACCACAGGCAAACACCTTAGAGATATAAAAAATTGAGAGATATTATTGTAGAGGGACCCTACATGATCCCGTAGCCTCAGACAGAATGTTTCTAAGTGACATATTTTCTGAGTAACAACTCGTCAAAGATTGCTACCTTTTTGCACTTTAGACTCTTCAGGGATATCACCGGTATAATGTAGCTAAAACTGTTTCAGCATGTTTGGGTGCAAAATAGGACCATACCTAACATAAACGTACCCATCCAAATGCATTGGAACTATCAGTTTGGTTGCATCAGGAGCATCATGAAAGTTACCCCCCTTTGCAACTTTATAATACCTCCCTTTGATGATTTTTGGGGCAGCAGAAAACCTTTCACCACAGGTAAATGCCTCAAAGATATCAAAAACTAAGAGAGGTTATTGTAGAGAGGTTCTACATGATCGTATTGCCTTAGATGGAATGTTTCTAAGTATCAGGGTTTCTGAGTAACATCTCATCAAATATTGCTGCCTTTTTGCACTCTGGACTCTTCAGGGATATCACCGGTATGGGTGTAAGGTATTAACTTAGATTTTAGAGAAAAGTAAAGACAAGGATTTTTAGGAGGTTGAGGACTAGATAACCCTAAACATAATACAACCTATGTGCTGAAGACCACATGAAGAATATAGAAGGTTATCTGAGATAGATTAAACAGAGAGTATAACACAAACAAAACTTACCAAACTAGGTCTTTAAAGACAATACACTTAGGGTTTAAAACATAACTAATAACTTTAACTTAAAAACCCTAACTAGTTTTGAATGTTTAAACCTCTACAACTGTAATATGAACACTGCCACTGTGACATCTTTTAGACTTCCAAAACATCCAACAACAACCACAACTCATCAATCAACATCAACATTGTTGCAAATATGTGCCTATGATGTGTTGTCATTGATGTCAACATATCCCTTTGTTAGAAATAGAGGAAATAGTGTAGATTAGTGAAGTAGATTGCTCTACATTTCCAAAGGAATGAAGATCAAAGTATGCGGACCATATGGCTGTGAAGAGGATTATCTGAAGTAGCTCTAGTTAAGATTTGAGAGGTCCACATGAAGATTTGAAGAGGCTATGGCCATCTGAGTAAAATTAGGTCTTGTTGTGTTTAGAAGAGACAGAGTGATAGGAAATTGGTCTAGATTGCTCCGTAATGAAAACTTATAATTTGCAGATCTAGAGGCATGTTTGGGAAGTCCGTGTGTGGTGCAGGAGCACCTAACCCATAGTGGCCTCCTTAAGGCATTTAACTGTTTTACTGTTTTAATAAGGTCCTAAGCTGACCATTCATTGTAATAAGGTCTGTTTGACCAATGCATGTGCATTCTAGTTGGATCTAGGTTTATGTTGTAAGTCCCACGGGACACTTGGCAAATTTGCATTCACGAGGTTGTCAGACAGTTAGATTTTGTTAGTTGGTTAGATCTCCCAGCTGCTTGAAGACAATTCTGTACTACTGATGGTAAGTAGATAAATACCCTAGGTCAGATCGATTGTGATCAGATAGTTAGTGGTAGAAATCAGTTGTGCATTTAGAAAACAGAGCATCTGTGCATTCACATTTTTTGAAAGCATAATAAACAAGATCATGTTGTATTGTGCATCTTTCTGGCATTCAAATTCATTGTGCAATTCATTTTCTATTCTGAGGCCGAGATGGATTTCTTAATCCATTCCACTAGTTGATTTCTTTGAAATTAGTGGAATGGTTGTACATATCGATTTGTGTTTTCATTTTGTTTTCTATTTTGCTCGTGTTCATGTTTGCAGGATCAGGTGCAGTATGCTTTGGTAGATCCTAGCGCCGTCATGTGTTAGGTTGAAGAAGTTGAAAATCTGTGTTAGATTGCTGGAGGAGTAGATCTGGGCAATCGCAGAGTTTACAGCAGATCAAATCGGTGAAATTTCACGTTGTTTCATCAGACATACAAATTGTGTTTATATTGCATTTGTATGTGGGATATACATTCTATGTATATATTGCTATCGTATGTTTGTGAGTATCTCACAATTGTCTATTGCTGTTGCATGTGGCGGATGTACATTGTAAATGTACAAAGCTATCAATATACAAGGGAGAGAGAAAGCTAATCAGGTACATGCAAGGAGGTCAACGTCAGTCAAAGGTTGGTTTGTATGCATACGAAGGAATGTATCTTTAGGCTTGCATGTTGCGATTGTATGTTGAAACATACATTGGTTCAGATACAAATGAGTCAGCGGTTCGGTCAAACCCATCGGATGCATAATCGAAATGCATGTTGTGCATGTACATTGTTGATATACAATCCCTGTGTATATCGCTAATGAGTATCAGGTTCATTTCCTGTGTATCCCGCAATTGAATGGTTGTGAGTATCCCACAGATGCATATTGTGGATTGTATGTGGTGAATGTACATCGCAAATGTACATTGGGTTTAAATACAAAGGGGGTCAATAGTCAAATGTATATTCGGTAGAGCATATAGTGAATGTATCTTGTGATTGTATGTCGTGAATATACAACGCGCACATACATTGTCTTGGATACAAAGTGTGACCGACAGTGATGGTAGAGGAGACCGATGTTCATAGGTCATGCGATGCACATACAAGCTTTTTGTTTTTCCTATAGTGAAGAAGTCAGTATAAGGCATGTGATAGGAGGAAAGTCATTTTGACCAATCGATGGTGTATGGTCTTGCCGATAGGGGAGAGAAGAGAAAAGTATATACAAAGACAAATGCATGTATATACAATGGACAATGTATGCTAAGTGACGCATAGACATACATTTGTGAATGTATGTTAGGGTAATGTAGGCTAGGGTGTTTGGCTCTGCATCAGTGTGTATCCTCAACTCAAGTGGTGTGTGATTTAGAGGTCCCCAAGCAATCCTTCTAGTGTGATAGTCATGGAAGATAGTGTTCTTGAAGTATCAGATGAAGATGCAAGTGATTCTAATGATTTAGAGTAGTGTGGATGTTATTATTGAGTTTAATGTGCTTGTGGAGGTCTCTGGATCATGTACCTATTGTGTTGGAGGTCTGCATTGAAGTTTGAGCTCGTTGTTGAAGATTTCTTCCTTGGTATTGTTGGTCTTCCTAGTCTTGGATGATCGGATTATTCAAGTATGTTGCAGATGATCTACGAGTTATTCTCTGGAGCGTAGAGTATTGATTGAAGAAGATTCAAGTCCCAGATATGTTTGGCCGATAGTACAGTGATCCATACTGAGTCAAGCCAACATTGATGTTCATTCCAAGGTTGATGAAGCTTATAAATACTTATGGATGAGTTGTGGAAAGTTGTCCTGGTGTGAAAATGATAAAATCATAAGAAGGTATAGAGGTAGAGCAAAAAAAGGAGAAGTAGAAGAACAAGACTAGTAGAGGATGAAGAGTTAGCGAAGAAGTGTTTGGAGCAAAGTAGAAGTCTTGTGAGCTATCAATGAGATTGAACTAGGCATGAAGAAGATGATATTTCCAGTTTATTCTTTCTGTATTAAACATAAAATTTTGTAGGCAGTGAGCCTCCTATAGGTAGTGAGCCTCCTGTAGGTAGTGAACCTCTTTGACCAGTGAGCTTTGGGTAGTGCACCCTAAGGCAAGTGCCTTCCCATTTCTTTTAAGTACTTTTAACATGGTACAAATCTTGTGGGTTAACCCCCACCGTGGTTTTCCCTTAATCGGGTTTCCACATTAAAAATCTTGGTGTCAATTGTGTTAATTGTGTTTCTACTTATGTGTTGTTGATTCATGCTTTAATTCTTACATCATTAATCTATTTGTAAGTTGTGAAAGAAGATTAAAATTAGAAAAGGTTAAAAGTGTGACAACTGATTCACCCCCCTCTCAGTTGTCCGACCTAATTCCAACAATTGGTATCAGAGCCAGTTCCTCTAAAAGAATCTTGACTGCTTGAGGAGATCCAAGATGTTGACATACAAGAAGGAAAGTCTAAGATTTGATGGAACAAATTACTCCCTTTTGAAGGTTCACATGCAGTGTCATTTGCAATGTATGGGTGATGCCTTTTGGTTGATAACTAAGGATGAGTATAAGATTCCAAAGAATGGCCCTTCAACTCTAGACAAACTCAAGGAAGATGAATACAATATTCAAGCTAAAGAGGCATTGTTGAGTGCCCTGACTGATACAGAAATGACAAATGTCCTGGAATTGAAAACTGCTCATGAAATTTGGAAAAAGTTGGAGACTCTATATGAAGGTGATAAATATGTCAAATGTGCCAAGCTATAGAGCCTGAAGGGTAAATACGAAAGGTTGGTGATGAGTGAAGATGAAAACATTACTTCCTACATGTAGAAGGTGAATGAACTTGTAACTAGTATCAGGAGTACTGGTGGAATATTGGAAGAATTAGAGATTGTTGCCAAAGTGCTTAGATCATTACCTGCAACATAAGAGCATAAAGTTGCTGCCATTGAAGACATCAGGACTATAACAACTATTACAAGGGATCAGTTGGTTAGTAAGCTTTCAACATTTGAAATGAGTGAGTTTGGTGATTCTCTTCCTAAGTCTGAATCAACAGTTAAGGCCAGTGTTTATGGAAAACAAAGATATGATCCGAGTGAAAGATCTTTAGGAAGATCCAACAGATTTGAGAAGGCAAGGAAGGATCTTGACGATGATGAAAGTGAGGCTGCAAAACTTGAAGCCCTTATTGCCAAAAGATTACCAAGAGGATCTAGTAAGTATGAAGGAAAGTTGCCTCTCAAATGTTTTGCTTGTAATAAGATTGGTCATTTTACCTCAAGGTGTCCAGAAAGGGTTTCAAAACCTTACCCTAACAGATCAAGGGCTCAGAGGAAATGTTACTATGTCCAAGAAGCTGAAGAAGGTGTCACTAATGATGAATCTGATATGGGAAGTAACTCAGGAAATGAATGGGTGTTCATTGCCATCAAAGAAGAAGATCTGGTGTCTAGTGAATCTACTAGCTGTGTGAATGTGGAAAGTGCCTTGGCTTCTTAGATTGAAGAAAAAGATGAATGGGTGATTGACAATGGATGTTCTCATCATATGACTAGTGATAAAAGTAAGTTCATAAGTTTGGAAAGATATGAAGGTGGAATTGTGAAGTTTGGAGACAATTCAGCTGGTAGAATTCATCGCAGAGAATCCATCTCTTTTGATGGTAAGAATAACACTAATGATGTTATGTATGTAGAAGGATTGAAGCATAATCTTCTCAGTGTTGGACAGTTGGTTGACAAAGGGTTTGATCTCCAATTCAAGGATGGAAAATGCAAAATCTTAGCAAGCTCCAGAACTGTGATTGCATTAGGTACACAAACTAAAGGTAACATCTTTCATTTAAGTGGTACTGGCAAAAGCTATTTGATTGCTCAGATTGATCAGAGTTGGTTATGGCATAGGAGAATGTGTCATGTGAATTTTGATAATATTGTCAAGATAAGTTCTACTTAGGCTGTGAAAGATCTTCCAAAACTTGTGAAACTTGTTGATAGCATGTGTAAAGAATGTTAATTGGGTAAATAGAGTAAAAGTTCATTCAAGAGTAAAGAACAATTTTCAAATGGACTATTGGAACTTGTGCATACTAATCTATGTGGTCCTGCTAGAATTAGAAGTGTGCAAGGAGATAGATATTTTATGTTGTTGATTGATGATTACTCTTGGATGATGTGGGTAACTTTCTTGAAAGAAAAATCAGAAGCTCTTGACAAATTCAAGGTCTTCAAGGTTATGGTGGAGAATGAGAGTGGTGTGAAGATAAAGTTTCTGAGATCCGACAGAGGTGGGGAGTTTACCTCTGGTGAGTTTGATACATTTTATGAAAAGCATGGAATAAAAAGATAGTTATCTTCTCCTAGGACTCCTTAGCAGAATGAAATTGTGGAAAGAAAGAACTAGACCAATCAAGAAGCTTCTAGGACCATGATGATGGAAGCAAATATTCCACAAGTCTATTGGAGAGAAGCTATGAGTGCTGTTGTCTACACTCTAAACCAGGTGTAGATCAAAGGCA
The DNA here is from genome assembly GCA_027924645.1 of Cunninghamia lanceolata. Taxonomy (NCBI): domain Eukaryota; kingdom Viridiplantae; phylum Streptophyta; class Pinopsida; order Cupressales; family Cupressaceae; genus Cunninghamia; species Cunninghamia lanceolata. Next base: position 13,700,293 of record BSBN01001567.1, on the reverse strand, counting down.
ATTCTGGTAAGACACCTTATGAACTATGGTTTGGTCATCCTCCTACTATGAAATATTTCAGAGTTTTTCGTAGTAAATGTTATATCAAAAGAGATGAGGATCTAGGCAAGTTTGATACAAGAAGTGATGAAGGAATATTTCTGGGTTACTCTACTCAAAGCAAGGCATACCGGTGTTTCAACAAGAGATTGAAAAAGATTGTTGAAAGTGCTAATGTCAAGGTTGATCAAAGCAAAGAAAGACCTTCCATGCCTTGTGGATATGATTCAGACGATCAAGATGAAAGTCAAAGTCAAGGAAAACAAGTTCAAACCTAGATTCAGATCCAAATTGATCCAGAAAATCTAGTGACTCAAGAAGTTAGTGCAGATGTTGAGGAATGAGCTCAAGAATCAGAAGTTCAAGAAATTCCCAAAACACCCAAGTATGTAAGGTTGAATCATTCTGAAGATCAAATCATAGGAGACAGGAATAAAGGTGTTCAAACTAGAAGAATAATTACTGAAGATCAAGTAGAGTATTGTTTGATTTCAAAGATTGAACCAAAAATAGTGAATGAAGCTTGTAATGATGAAAATTAGGTAAAAGCAATGGAAGAAGAATTAATGCAAATTGAAAAGAATCATACTTGGGATCTTGTTTCTAGACCTGAAAATAAAAATGTAATTGGAACCAAATGGGTCTTCCAGAATAAACTGAATGAAGATGGTGAACTTGTGAGAAACAAAGCAAGATTGGTATGCAAAGGATATTCTCAAGTAGAGGGAATTGATTTTGAAGAAACATTTGCTCTGGTGGAAAGAATTGAAGTAGTTAGATTATTTCTTGCATTTGCTACTTTCAAAGATTTTAAAGTTTACCAGATGGATGTCAAGTCAACATTCCTAAATGGAGAATTAGAGGAAGAAGTCTACATTGAGCAACTGGAAGGATTCTAGTTGTCTGATCAAGAAGATATGGTTTGCAGATTGAGGAAAGATTTGTATGAACTTAAACAAGCCCCAAGAGCTCGGTATGCAAGATTAGATAGGTATCTGCTAAAGAAAAGATTTAGCAAAGGCACAACTGACAATAATCTTTATTTCAACATTGATCATGAGCACATCCTAATTGTTGAGGTATTTGTTGATGATATCATTTTTGGTGGAAATGGAAGCATGTGTAAGAAATTTACTAATCAGATGCAAAGTGAATTTGAGATGTCCATGTTTTGTGAAATGAATTTATTCTTAGGTCTGCAAATCACTCAGTCAGATAAAGGTATCTTTATATCTCAGTCTAAGTATGTGAGACAATTGTTGAAAAAGTTTGGAATGGAAGATTCAAAACCAGTAAGTACACCTATGGTAACCGGATGCAAGTTGAGTAAAGATGATAACTCACCTAAGGCAGATAAGAAAAGATATAGATCAATGATTGGAGGACTACTTTATTTGACTCAGACCAGACCTGACATTATGATGCAGTTGGACTTGTAGCTAGATTTCAAGCTGATCCTAGGGAATCCCATGTTGTAGCAGTCAAAAGAATTTTTAGATATCTAAAGGGAACATCTAATTATGGCTTATGGTATCCAAATGATAATGACTTCATTCTTCATGCATATACAGATTTTGATTGGGTAGGAGATGTGGATGACAGAAAAAATACTAGTGGTGGTGCATTTTTCTTGGGAAGGAGATTAGTTTCTTGGTTGAGCAAAAAGTAGGAGGCAATATCTTTGTCTACTACAGAAGCAGAGTATATAGCATCAACAAGCAATTGTACTCAAGTCTTGTGGATGAAGCAAATGTTGAAGGATATCAGAATTGTGTTTGAAGAGCCTATTACAATATTATTTGATAATTCAAGTGCAATAAACATCTCAAAGAATCGGGTGTTGCATTCAAAGACAAAGCACATATCCATCAAGTTTCACTTCTTGAGAGAGAAGGTAAGTGAGAATGAAGTTAGATTGGAGTTTGCTTCTTCAAAGGATTAGATTGTGGATATATTCACTAAGCCTCTGCCTAAGGATACTTTTGAGTATCTCAGAGGAAAGCTAGGGGTTATCACCCCTCCTATTCAGAACTAAGATGCACTAGTGTGCATCAGTCTGGTGGAATTCACAACCATATCTTGTGATCTGAATTGATGTAAAGGAGATACTACTTAGGAAGAGTAGTCAATATGCAAATTTTGGAGATTAGTCTGAAACAAAAAGGGGGAGAAAAGATTGAAAATATGTGCCCTTTTCCGTTGATGTCAAAGGGGGAGAGAAGTCATGTGAAAAACTAGTTGTTGATGAAAGGGGGAGCAATGAAGAAAGTGGTTGCAGAAGTGACAAGAGAAATGGGGAGAAATCCTTGTCTTGATGGTTGAATCAGTTTTTCACATCATATGTTGCCATCAATGACAAAGGGGGAGATTGTTGCAAATATGTGCCTATGATGTGTTGTCATTGATGTCAACATATCCCTTTGTCAGAAACAGAGGAAATAATGCAGATCATTGAAGTAGATTTCTCTGCATTTCCATAGGAATGAAGATCAAAGTATGCAAACCATATGGATATGAAGAGGATTGTATGAAGTAGCTCCAGTTAAGTTTTGAGAGGTCCACATGAAAATTTGAAGAAGCTATGATTGTCTGAGTAGAATTGGGTCTTGTTGTGTTCAAAAGAGACAGAGTGACAGGAAATTGGTCCAGATTGTTCCGCAATGAAAACTTATAATTTGTGGATCTAGAGGCATGTTTGGGAAGTTAGTGTGTATCCTCAACTCAAGTGGTTCATGGTTTGGTGGTCCGCAAGCAATCTTTTTAGTGTGATAGTCATGGCAGACAGTGTTCTTGAAATATCAGATGAAGATGCAAGTGATTCTAATGATTTAGACTAGTGTGGATGTTATTGTTGAATTCAATGTGCTTGTGGAGGTCTCTAGATCCTGTGCTTGCTGTGTTGGAGGTCAGCGTTGAAGATTGAGCTCATTGTTGAAGATTTCTTCCTTGGTATTATTGTTCTTCCCAGTCTTGGCCGACCGGATGAATCAAGCATGTTGCGGATGATCTAAGAGTTATTCTCTAGAGTGTAGAGTGTTGATCGAAGAAGATTCAAGTCCCAGATATGTTTGGCTGATAGTACAGTGATCCATATTGAGTCAAGCTAACCTTGATGTTCATTCCAAGGTTGATGAAGCATATAAATACTTATGGATGAGTTGTGGAAATTTGTCTTGGTGCAAAAATGATAAAATCAGAAGAAAGGTATAGAGGCAGAGCAAAAAAAAGGAGAAGCAAAAGAACAAGAGCAGTAGAGGATGAAGAGTTAGTAAAGAAGTTATTGGATCACAGCAAAAGTCTTGTGAACTATCAATGGGACTGAATCAGGCATGAAGAAGATGCTATTTCCAATTCATTCTTTCTGTATTAAAGATAAAATCTTGTAGGCAGTGAGCCTCTTTAAGCAGTGAGCTCTAGCCAGTGCACTCTAAGGCAAGTGCCTTCCCATTTCTTTTAAGTACTTTTAACAGGGTATGAATCTTGTGGGTTAACCCCCACCGTGGTTTTCCCTTAATCAGGTTTCCACGTTAAAAATCTTGGTGCAAGTGTGGTAATTGTGTTTCTACTCATATGTTGTTGATTCATGCTTTAATGCTTACATCATTAATCTATTTGTAAGTTGTGAAAGAAGATTAAAATTAGAAAAGGTTAAAAGTGTGACAACTAATTCACCCCCCCTCTCAGTTGTTCGACCTAATTCCAACAAACATGACCTTAACACCATATTTTGTGATCAACATCAATGCCATGAGGACACTGAAGTCGATAAAGTTTTCCTATTAAGAAAAAGAGCTTCCCTTAGCTTCAAGAAATACAAATATTCTATACTGACAAGGCCAACCACATGATGGTGGAAGCTCATGTGGCCTCACCTCAGACCTAAGGCACATGTATTCTAGTAGACGTAGGACACCTAAGACACCTATTGTATAGTATGTATCTAGATTTTATAGACATGGTAGACCTAAGACACATAGTCTTTATACCTTATCGTAGTCTAGACCTAAGTCACCTAGACACCTAGATTATAGTTCTACCTAAGACACCTATTATGGTAGACCTAGTTGACATATAGTACCTACCTAAGACACCTAGTTTAAATTATACCTTATTCTAGTCTCTAGACAGGTAGTTGATATATAGTATCTACCTAGAAGACACCTAGATCATTCTAGATTATACCTTATTCTAGTCTCTAGACAGGTCGTTGATATATAGTATCTACCTAAGACACCTAGATTAGATTAAATACCTTTTTTCTATTATATACCTAGTATATAACTAAGACACAAGTAGAGACACCTATTATCTAGTTATAAACTAAGACACCTAGAGACACCTAGATTTTCTACATCACTTAGATTTTATACATTACTCTTAGGATCAACTTCATCCATCACTTAGGTCTAACCCCATGAAGCATAACATGATGATGATGCAAACATCAAATGTATACTATAGCAAACAAATCAAGTTCATACCACTACTTGTCAGGTTCATACAACTCTATGCATCACATCACATACTCTATGAAGAAGCAAGTGTCTTGTTAGGGTTAGCCAGTAGAAGATATCAATTAAATGCAAATAAAGATTAAACAGAGGAATGGAAATACTTAGAAATAACAACAGTGAGAGACAAGTTTTAACGTGATTCACCCAAACTCGAGCTGCATCCACCAAACAGAGAGTCCAATATTATTATCTAGTAAATCAAACCAATTACAACCAGCAATACCTACAACTCAATACCACTGCAAATGCTACAATACGTCAACGAAAACCCTAACCCTTAGCCATTTTTATCACAAATTTTGTTGGTTACAAAATAGGGTTTTTTTTAATGTTGGCCAATAAAAAAATAATTCCCGACGCCTTAATAAAATATTAAAAAACCATGTGAAGTTTCGGGGGCGTTGCCCATGAGCCCCCATGGGGGTACTGCCCCTCGACCCCACCCTGTATCATGATAGGGAGCATGCCAGGGGCGCTGCCCCTGGACCCCACAAGGGCGCTGTCCCTTGACCCCATCTTGGGAGCGCTGCCCCCAAACCCCCGCAAGGGGCGCTGCCCCTTGACCTCGTAGGAATTTGGGGGAAACTGCGTCAATAAAAGTGGGGTTAATTTAACCTCTAAGTCTGATTAGGCTCCATATAACAACAATCTCCCACTTGGAGACTGATCAGACTCCACACCATATCATCTCCCACTTGGAGACTGATCATAACACCGCTGACCTTGTAGCTCCCACTAGAAATAAGCACCCTGGACTTTGTTGTTTTGATTTTGTTTTTAGTCTTGAAGACCAACCGAAGCTGAAGAGGAGCTCAGCTTCTCCCTTGTCACTGCCTTCGTAAACATATCCGCTAGATTTTCATCTGTATGTATCTTTTCCACCCTTAATTGTCCATCATCCAACACCGACCAAATAAAGTGATACCTCAGCTGTATGTGTTTGGTCTTTGAATGCAAGGTAGAATTCTTTGCAAGATGTATGGCACTCTGATTGTCTGTATACAAAGAACTATTAGCCTATTATTTGCCCAATTCTTCCATGAAAGATTGCATCCATATCATCTCCTTGCTTGCCTCTGTTGTAGCTACATACTCTGCCTCTGTGGTGGATAAAGCAAGCACCTTTTGCAATTGTGAGATCCAACTTAGTGCTGTCCCACCTACAGTAAAGAAATAACCTGTAGCACTCTGCCTAGTATCAATATCCCCTGCCAAATCTGAGTCTACATAACCTGCTAAATCAGTATTAGAGCCCCCAAAACATAAGTGTTTATTGGATGTACCTCTCAAATATCTGAGAATCCATTTCACTGCATTCCAATGCTCCAATTCGGGATGACTCATATACCTACTTACGACTCCTACAGCATGTGCAATATCTAGTCTCGTGCATACCATGGTGTACATTAAACTTCCTACAGCTGAAACATATGGTACCTTGGACATTTTTTCTTCCTCCTCTGGTGTCTTAGGACACATCTCCTTAGTCAATTTCAAATGACTAGGGAAAGGTGTGCTGACATCTTTTACATTCTCCATATGGAATCTCTGCAACACCTTTTCAACATAATCAGCTTGAGATAGAGTCAATTTTCTATTCTTCCAATCTCTACAAATTTTCATACCAAGGATTTGTTTTGCTGCCCCCAAATCCTTCATAGCAAATGACTGTGCCAACTGCTATTTTAACTCTCTTATGTGATCCATGTTAGACCCTGCTACAAGCATGTCATCAACATATAAACATAAAATAATGTAGCTGTCATTATCCAACCTCTTAAAATAAACACAATGGTTAGAATACACCAGCTGTAACCTTGCTCAGCCATAAAACTATCAAATTTCAAGTACCATTGCCAAGGTGCTTGTTTCAGGCTATATAAATTCTTCTTCAATCTGCACACCAGTTTCTCCTTATCTTTGACCTCAAATCCTTGGGGTTGTTCCATGTATATCTCCTCCTCCAAATCACCATGGAGAAAGGCAGTTTTCACATCAAGCTATTCCAAATACAAATCTTCAGCAACCAAATACTTAAAACAGTATGAATAGAAGTCATCTTGACAACCGGAGAAAATATCTCATCAAAATCAATGCCCTTTTTTTGTGCAAATCCTTTTACAACTAACCTGGCTTTAAATCTTTTCTTACCTCCATCTTCCTCTTTTAGCCAATAAACCCATTTGTTTGGTAAAGCCTTTTTACTTGTAGGCAACTTACATAATTCCCAAGTCTGATTTTTTAGTAAGGAGTCGATTTCTTCTTTCATTGTAAGCTCCCACTGAACCCGTGTATCCACCTACATAGCTTCATCATACCCTTCTGGTTCACCAGCATCTATTAACAAAATAGAATACAAAGAGGGAGAAAAACTTTCAGGAGGTCTCCTTAGCCTTGTTGACCATCTAACATTCACTAGAGTTTGTGGTATTTCTGGTTACTGTTGTGGAGCATGAGGAACCACTGGAACATCACTATTTGGAGTATCATCCAGCACCACATAATCCTTTTCTTTCTTCTCATGCTGCTGCAACTGATCTTTGTACAACACCTTCTCATTGAATACATCCCTACTTCTCACAATTTTTTGATTTTCAAAATCCCAAAGCCTATAACCAAATTTATCAATGCCATATCCAACGAAGGTACACTTTTTTTATTTTACATCTAGCTTGGTTCTATTTTTAGAATCTACATGTGCAAATGCTTCACATCTAAAGGTTTTGAGAAAAGAATAACTCACCTTCTTACCTATCCATGCTTCTTCTGAAATACCACAACCCAAAGGAACTGAAGGACCTCTATTAATTAAATATACAGCGGTGTTGAAAGCCTCTGCCCACATATTTAAAGGCAGCCTAGCATGCAATCTTATTGTCCTTGCATGCTCCATTATTGTCCTATTCATGCATGTAGCCACTCCATTTTCTCGTGGAGTCTCTGGAACCATTTTCTGCCTATGAATTCCATTAAAGGAACAATAATCCTCAAACTCTTTGCTGCAATACTCACCACCATTATCAGATCTGAGACATTTTAATCTTTTACCTATCTCATTCTCAACCAAGCTTCTCCATTTCTTAAATGTTTCAAATACATCAGATTTCTACCTGAGGAAATAAATCCAAGCCTTCCTAGTTGCATCATCTATGAATGTAACATAATAGCAAGAGCCATCAAGAGAAGATACCTGAGCCGATCCCCATACATCTATATGCACAAGCTCCAACTTTTCATCTTTCTTTTGCTTCCCATCCTTTAGAAAACTAACTTTCTTTTGTTTTCCATACACACAACTTTCACAGAAATCTATATTAATACATTTCAGACCTGGTAAAACTTTCTTAGAATGAAGTACCTTCATACCCTTTTCACTCATATGCCCAAGTCTATTATGCCACAATGTTGTCTTAGAACTTGCAGTAACTGTTTCAGTCTATTCCTGCGAACCTACAACTATTCCTGAACCTATTTATTTTTTCTCTACAACAGCTAAAGTAGAAGGAATGGTATGACATGTACAAAGATATAAGGTGCCTACTTTCACACCTTTTTCTACTATTAAGGCACCTTTTGAAACCTTCCAATTTTTATCAGTAAATGTAACAATGCAACCTTCTTCAGCTAGCTGCCCTGCTAAAATTAAAGTCCTACTGAGCCTTGGAACATGCCTTACCTCTTGTAGTAGCTAATGATTCCCATTCTGCAACTTAATCTTAATTCTTCCCTTTCCAACAATCTGACAGGGTTCGTTATCTCCAAAATAAACTAGCCCAAAATCCCTTTGGAAATAAGCAAGGAAATAACTTCTATGGGGTGTAGCATGAAATGAGGCCCCTAAATCTAAAACCCATGAATCATCATCATTATCTAGGGAAAGAATCAAAGCATCATCTTCAGATTTATTGCTTACCACATTTGCCTCCTTATTACCTTCTTGTTTATCTCCTTCTTTATTCTTCCAAGACCAGTAATCTTTCTTCAGATGACCTAGTTTTCCATAGTACCAGCAATCCTTCTGTCCTCTAGATTGGGATCTCTTGTCCTTTGATTTTTCTCATGACTTCCCATAACCTCTAGAACCTTTTCCTCTCTCCTTTGATCTGCCCCTACTTTCTGCATTCAAAACACTACCTGATGTGGACCCTCCTGAGCTTTTTCATCGCATTTCCTCACTAAGGATAACACCAACAACATCATCAAATTTTAAAGTGTTTGAACTAGAGACAGAGTTACTTACAACCATTACCAAGCTATTCAAGCTTTCTAGAAAAGAACATAAAACCAAGAGAGCCCTCACCTCTTCATAAAATTTCACTTTTATAGACATTAACTGACTGACAATCATATTAAACTCATTTAAATGATCTATCACAGATCCACCTTCAATCATTTTCAGATTAATAAAATGCTTCATGAGAAATACCTTATTTGAGGCTGAGGGTTTTTCATACAATTTAGCCAAAGCTTTCATCAATTCACTTGTTGCCTTCGCTTCTATTATATTGAATGCCACAGATGGTGCCAGGCACAATGGAATGGTTGCCAGTGCCTTTCTATCCAGAAGTTCCCAATCCTCATCTGTTATTCCTACTAGTTTCTTGGATACTCCTTCCAACGGCCTCCATAAATCGTTCTGATAGAGGTAATCCTCCATCTGCATCTTCCATAACTGATAGTTCTGCCCATTAAATTTATCAACCTTCAATTTACCCTCATCTGCCATTGCTCCCACTCAACTGTGAGACTCCCACTCAACTATGAGACCTTCTTGTAGATGATAATCAAACACAACCCGCTCTGATACCACTTGTTAGGGTTAGCCGGCAGAAGATATCAATTAAATACAAATAAAGATTAAACAGAGGAATGGAAATACACATAAATAATAACAACGAGAGACAAGTTTTAATGTGGTTCACCCAAACTTGGGCTATATCCACCAAATAGAGAGTCCAATATTATTATCCAGTAAATCAAACCGATTACAACCAGTAATCCCTAAAACTCAATACCGCTGCCCCTTGACCCCGTCTTGGGGGCGCTTCCCCCAAACCCGCGTAAGGGGTACTGCCCCTTGATCCCATAGGAATTTGGGGGGAAATCGCACCGATAAAAGTGGGGTTAATTTAACCTCTGAGTCTGATTAGGCTCCATATAACAAGTCTTTATATCACAAAACCCAACAACATATCCTGAAAGCATAATGGTATCATCAAACAATAGACAACCAATAGACCTACACAATTATGCATTCCTTACTCAATTACTAACATCCAAGCACTTTGATATCAATGACAAACATATTCATCACAATATTCACTGTATATGTGTAAAAATGCAACACCAAATAAAAAAAGATAAACCTATGTAAACTTACAAATTAATGTGCATACTTGCAAGTCAATGTAACATGACTTTACAAAATCAATGTGAATACTTAAAAATTAATCCAATGAACCATCCGGGTCTGCTCTACTCTTTATTGTGTCAAGTATTGCCTCATGGTTAGACTCACGCACCTTCCACAAGGTCTTGTTCAAATGTTTACCCTGATATTGTATCAAATGAACATTGGATGCCATGACAAGGTTCGAGTAATGAAGAATCCTTTGATGCGTGTCAAAGTCCTAAAACAGCTAAACATTAATACTCTTATGTGGGTACCTTCTAAGCTATGTTCTAGTAACAACCACTGAGCCTATAGGGTATTCGATGTTTTCTCCATCTGTAATTGGGACCGCCAATTTCTTTTTGGCCTCAATACAATGACACAAATAATAATCGGTTCCCTCTTTGTTATCTTCATCTGTAATAACTGCATAAACATGCCCTACATTGATATGTGTAGCAAATTAGATGAAATTAGTCAACATTACAAAAACACGACAAAGTAAGATAACATTAGGAATTTCAAAAACTATTCAAGTAGATATATTACCTGATTGAACTAGATCTGATATGTGGTCAAAGTCAACTGATGATTCCATCTCTATCAATTCCAGTGTCATCAGGGGTCGATACGTGTCAAGTGGGTTAAGATAACTTAACTGGCCTTCGTCAACCCACTCCTTTGACTTGCACTCATCCCAGGCTTGAATTGTACATGAAGAACAAAAGAATGCCATCTTCCGCATATGGATACTCCATGAACTTGAAATTGAGCTTCTAAAAGAGTGTAGCTCACTTGATCATGTCAGTGTACAACAATCCTCATATGGTGCAATGTTAGTATCATCTAACAACCAAAAAAATCTACAAACTAAAGACTTACCTTCATTACCTAGACCCATTGAAGCATTACACCACTAGACAATTGATTTTACATCTGTTAACTTTGTATTGTCTTTATATTTTAACTCTTCTCGTGCTATGGCTCTTTTGATACATGCTCTTGCACCATCATGCTCCCCCTTTCCATGCATGACCTCACAAAAGTTCCACATATGCTGAACACTTGTAATATTATGCCTCCTACTCAGCCAATAGAAATTCCATGAGTTCTTGAATTGTGATGTACAGTTATCCGACCATATGATATGCTGACTGAACGATATGCCCCTTCTAGCCAAATCATTGTAGAACACCTGAAAGAAACCTTGCACGAACTCTGTAGAATGTGTGCAATCATCACTAATATAAAAATGATACTCCCTTATGATCTTTTTGTCATCCTCTATACTATCATTTGCATGAATGAATGTGATGTGCACAAATATAGAAACACGTGTGGAGTTGTAATATTGTGATTGCACCTCGTGTTGTGGCTATAGACTATAGTTCTCTACAAAGTTGATGAATGAAACAATGCTACCAACTTAAAATGTGTCCTTGCATGACTTGAATTGCAAGTCTAACCATCGAGCTCTATGGTCCTATCTTGCATACTCATACACTATACTGTCATGAAATATAGGCATAAACTGATACACTGGAATCTTTTCAATAACCAATTCACACCTCTTTGCTTCTTTACCATATTTTGCATTGTATGCCACTATTTTATACTTGCCAAACTCTACTAGTTCATTTCCAACCACATGTGTTCTTTCCATATGTTCACATATTGGCATATGTTGCAAGCCACCGCAATGCTGACATGTCCCATCCAAACATAATTTCCTGTAGAATATTTGACCTTCCTCTCTTACATATAAAATTCTTGATATGAAGTCTCTTGAAGATGTTGGTGGAGCATGTATGCCACAATCCTGCAAAATATTGTTAGTATGCAAATCTAAACATATAGACCGATAAACATCAAAATGGTTAGAAAATTCAATATGTAATCTACAACAACAAGTAGTGTGTGTGATTAATCTTGACATAGAAAGGTTTTATTATTTCAAAATATCTTTGACAAATTTTAATTTGAGGATACATCTCTAGAAATTTACCAAAAAAATGTGTTTGAGTCATCCAAAAAATGCTTTGGATGTGGCTCACAGTTCTGACTACCGATTCTCCTTCTTATCACATCCCTTTGATTCGGAGATACTCTTGTGTAATTTTTCCAAAAGTATTCAATTAGTGATCTCAATGCTTCAACAATTGGTTTGTCTTTTCATGCTAGTCTCCCCGAGAATGTCTATAATTCATTGGCATTGGTTTCCTTAATTCTTTGGCGCCTTCCAACGGTTCTTGATAAAGTTTTCCTATTAATTCTCAATGCTTGACTTGTCTTTCTAATGAGATGAGATTTCCTCATTTGACTACTTACTATAGTCGATGTAATGACACGCCATGTTGCATTACTATCTTTTGTGCATGAGGTATTACCCACACTCTCATATGCACTCATTATATTCTTGACAATAGATTTTTCACTTGAAGCCTCTGATGTTCTCAACCCAAGAATCTTCATGATGGACCTATACTTTATACTTCGCATCATTTTAATGAATAGTTGACATCTTGTGGTATCATTTAACTTTTCAAAGAACAATCTCCAAATCTTATGAGCATATCTTCTACAAGTGCATTTTGGAATCTTACCTTCCATTGGCTGCAAAATATTTTCATCAATATCAATCAAATACTTTAGCTTTCTATGCAAAAGTCTAGGTGGTGTTAAGATAGGCAAATTTATCTCAACATTAGGAATTTCATTAATATTTAAATGAGATGGGCTAGATGGCATACCTTTGATTGAAGATGGAATAGATTACATACCTTGAGGTTGAGGTGGGAATGATGGCGTACCTCCTTCTTCACATGTGAGTGATGTACTCTCAACTTGAGATGTGGTAGATGGTGTCCCTACATGTTGACTTGTGGTAGAGGACATGTCTCCAACTATGGTATTCAAATCTCTCATAGCACGAAGTTTTTGCATTCATTCCCTTTGTGTCGCCAATACTATATCTCTTTTTGATGGTTGTGCTTCCTCTTCAATTGGCATGTTTTCATTTATCATGTCCAATTCCCTCTTCTCATGAAGTTCCCTCATAGCCACTACTTTCTTTGCATTCTTAGATTCTATCTCTTCCTGTGTTGGTTTAATTCTTGATCATTTCCTCAGCATGATGGAGAATTTATCTATAGCATGATAAAGAGACAAATATTAGTTCCTAAGAAATGATTCCATACAAATAACTAAAATATATGTTATTCAACCCTTCATACAAAATATACATACAATCATCATGTAGAAGAGTAAATGTCACTCAACCAAAATAGGTACAAAGCATACAAAGCATTATTGTAGCCATACAAAGCATTATGGTACAAAGTTCACTTCAGTCCTATGAGGATAAGGACAGAGTTGAGTCACCTATTGAGGCTACAAGTGAAGAGTACATGGGACTTCATGTTGACTACAAGGTTGAAGATGTGGGGGAGGCCTTGGTGCTAGTGGTATCAAACTACCTACACTTACTTGCGGATAGAGATCATCTCCTCACACATGAAGATTCAGCTTGTAGCCATGGGATAAAATTTAGGACACATGATACAGTTGATTTTCACTTGGAGACATCTCGTGGACCATCACTTGTTGATAACCATCTAGTCATGAAAGTAGAGATGATTGAGATCGTGGGAGACATCACACTAGGGCATGAGGTAAGGACTAATTTTCTGGTGTGTGACAGCAGTTCCTTATCTTCACATTATCATGTTATGACAACCAAGAGGATCAGCCTTAAGGCCTATGATTTTCATGGAGATACTCATGTTGAACTTTGTACTTTACTGTGACTGAACTATCTTGAGACCCTATATCAATCCCATGGCAATGTGACTGATTTGTAGTATTTAACTTGGTACATTGTCATAGATATGGGAATGAAAACATTTGGTATACAAGGTTTGTATGAACTATCAACATGAAGAATAATGTAGCATAGCATGGATCATGATTGGATTAAGCCTATTGGGATTTACTTGTATGATCTTGGCACCTATTCATTTGTATTTTAACTTGTTATGACAAGATAATAGTATTTCATTATGCTTAAGGGATTGTATATTTATATGTTGTAAGGATTTATTCTTGTATAATTTGACATCATGGTATGTTAAGGTTTATTTAATTCATTATTGCACATACTTATTAAAGTTCCCAAGTGTAGAAAATATGCATGGCGCCATGTGAGATTATAGGCTGACCTTATGGATTCTTGAGTAATAAAATCTAGAGATTTAACTTAAGGCTATATATGTAGGTTTAAAGGAAACACACATGATGGAATTTTGCATGATGTCCTTTAGGTTGAATCTCATTAGATAGACATTAATGAGTTTGTATTATAAGGTTCATTATGCAAAGGGACTTAACAATGATATTGTGATTGTGTCTATTTTAATTAATGTTGACCTTTGAGATATCTTCTATTATGCATACCATGAACTGATTTAAAACATAGTCTAGATTATAACGACATTTGTGTGTGATGACTAAGCTCTTTGGGTAGTAAGAACTATGATGAACTATAAATGCAATATGTAAGACGTATGCAAAATATAAGACATGTATGTAAAATGTGGAAGCATAGACAAGATAGATGAACTGTAAAAGCAAAAAAGTGAGACTGATATTGGTGTAGTCATGGTAGGAGGGTTCATAGAATGAACTATCCAAACCATGCAGCAAGAATAAACACAACAAAAACAACACAAGAATATAGAACAAATGCAGATTTAGTCATTTAGCATATCAAAGAATTCAAATACACTCTGGCTGGCAACATGCGGGCTTACCACTCGGCTCACAGGCCTGATCACATACATGTGCAAGATAAAGGTTTGAAGCTCATTCACACAAAACTACACTATAGATCTTTTTGATGTGAATTACATCATTATATATCATTTCTAAACCAATAGATTCCTCCACGTCGGTCACAAGAGATCCGGAATCCTGATGAAAAGGTGTAACGTGTGTTCTTGGATAGGTTGAACCTATCATCTTGAAAAATCCTTCTCCAATAGATACAATGAAGTGTGGACCTATGAGGAAGGTTAGCCACAAACCAAGGAACATTGTAGAATGAATCACAAGAATCCACAAGTTGGCCGATGCTCCCAATCCTTCTCCTTCAGTTAATTACTCATGACTATCAGAGAACTCTACACTAAGAAAATAAAGGATCTTCTGATAGTGATAACTTTTCGGCGATTGATCCAAATACTCTGAATTCTTTATATGATGTAGATGAATCAATTGAGATGCTAAGTCCAGATCCACAAGGTGTGAAATACTAAAACCGGACCATCAGCTAAGCTGCTTCTGAATGAATTACCTAAACTGAACTGGGAAATGAAAGAACTGAAATGCAAATGCAAATGTTTTTGGTTGATGCAAGATTACTCTTGAACTAGGGATGCTCCTGCATCAGATATAAACACAAAATATGTAAACCATACAATTGATATAAACATGTATGATAAAGCATGATAAAGTAATTCAAATAGAATTAAGGAAAATGTAAAGAACATGCATGTAAAGACTTGACATACCTAAAAAATAGAGATTTGAATAGAGAGAGTACCCAATTATGTAGTGTTTTTTCTTCTTGCATTAAACTCCTCAACAATTTGACTATTTCACCACTTGCTTCATTTTCAATGTTAAACTGAATAATGTACTCAAATAGAAATAGTAACAACAATACTATTAACCAATCTATAATGTTAAATTCCTACAATTCAATCACAATTAACATTGCAACACTACAAAAATTGAAACTTGAACTGATATATATCAAATTTGATGTGAAAACTATGTTATTTCCTTCTTAAGTTGGCAAAGCAGAAAAAGGTGGTGGAAAGTTCATGCAAAGGTGGTAGAATTTGCAAAATGTGCATGTGTACTTCCCAACAACATGAAAACACTTTTTTTTGTCAGAACACACGCATAAACAGAAGAAAATAGAGTATATGGGCCTAGATCACGGGGATCCAGGCCTTTTTACCATTTGTATATCAAACCAAAATGCGCTCGCATTATAATGCGAGCATGTTTTGTCCTGCTATAGATTGATCCATAGAAAAATATGTGTCTAAAGTAGAAAGGAGTTCAGAGAATTCTTGTGTTACTAAGGGTTCCTTGATCCAAATACCTATAGATTGATGCTTCAGAAGTGGAGGGACTGGCATGTGCATAATTCAAGGGATCATTATCCTTCTTTTTGTAGTGGTCTAGGTATTTTATTTTGAAACTTATGAAGTGAATTAACTAAATGTAGTCTCTTTATAATGTGCCACTGAGTTGTCATGGAAAAGAAGTGCCAAGTAGCTAGAGGTGAGATATATTGCAAAATATGATAGAAAGGAGTGCCTATAAATATTTGTGCCTATCTCACCTTTGATAGCACCTTTGCAATAGCTATCATCTCTAGTTCCATTAGCTCATTTTCTATCTCTCATCTCTCCATATCTCACTTATCTCTCTCCCTCACCTCTCTACCTCTCCCCTGTCTATGTCTCTTAGTCGCTCCTTGTCTACCTCTCCATCTATCCTTAGCCATCTAGGTATCACTTAACCCTAAACCCTAAAGCCTCAACCCTCAACCCTTAAACCTTATATCCTAAACCCTATCCCTAAACCTTGAACACTTTACCTTAAACCCTATTCCCTCAACCCTAAACCCTAATCCCTCAACCCTAAACCCTACACCCTATCACTAAACCCTCAACCCTAAATGCTATTCCTAAAGCCTCAATCCTAAACCCTAATACCTTAAGGTCCTAAACCCTAATCACTTATCCCTAAACTCTAAACCCTACCCCTAAACCCTAAACTGTAAACCCTCAACCTTAAACCTTAATCCCTCAACCCTAAACCTTACAGGTTAAACCCTAAACCCTATCCCTCAACCCTTAACCCTTAAACCTTAAACCCTAAAACCTATCCCTAAACCCTCAACCCTTGACACTATATCTTAAACCCTAATCCCTTAACCCTCACCCTAAAGCCTCAACCCTCAATTATTAAAGCTTCAACCCTAAACCCTATCTGTAATCCCTCTACCCTCGACACTCTACCTTAACCCTAATCCCTCGACCCTCAACCTTGTCCTTAAACCCTAAATGCTATCCCTAAAGCCTCAACCCTAAACCCTAATCCCTTAAGGTCTTAAACCCTAATCCCTTATACCTAAACTCTAAACCCTATCCCTAAACCCTTAATCCTCAACCCTCAACCTTAAACCTTAATCCCTCAACCATAAACCTTATAGGTTAAACCTTAATCCCTTATCCCTAAACCCTTAACCCTATCCCTCAACCCTTAACCCTCAACCCTAATCCCTCAACCCTAATCCCTCATCCCTAAACACTATCCCTATTCCTAAACCCTCAACCCTCGACACTATACTGTAAACCCTAATCCCTTATCCCTAAACCCTAAACCCTATCCCTCAACCCTTAACCCTTAAACCTTAAACCCTAAAACCTATCCCTAAACCCTCAACCCTCGACACTATATCTTAAACCATAATCCCTTAACTCTCACCCTAAGTCCTCAACCCTCAATCCTTAAACCTTCAACCCTAAACCCTATCTCTAATCCCTCTACCCTCGACACTCTACATTAACCCTAATCCCTTGACCCTCAACCCTAATTCCTCAACCCTAAATGCTATCCCTAAAGCCTCAACCCTAAACCCTAATCCCTCAAGATCCTAAACCCTAATCCCTTATTCCTAAACTCTAAACCCTATCCCTAAACCCTAAACCCTCAACCTTAAACCGTAATCCCTTAACCCTAAACCTTACAGGTTAAACCCTAATCCTTTATCCCTAAACCCTATCCCTCAACCATTAACCCTTAAACCTTAAAACCCTAATCCCTCTACCCTTGACACTCTACATTAACACTAATCCCTTGACCCTCAACCCTCAACCCTCAACCCTATCCCTAAACCCTCAACCCTCAACACTCAACCTTAAACCCTAATCCGTCAACCCAAACCCTAATCCGTCAACCCTACTCCCTAATCCCTAAACCCTCAACACTATACCTTAAACCCTAATCTCTCAAACCTAAACCCTAATCCCTCAACCCTAAACCCTAATCCCTATCCCTAAACCCTCAACCCTCAACACTATACCTTAAACCCTAATCCCTTAACCCTCAACCCTCAATCCTCATCCCTAAACCCTAAATGCTATCCCTATTCCTAAACCCTCAACCCTCGACACTATACCTTAAACCCTAATTCCTTATACCTAAACCCTAAACCCTATCCCTCAACCCTTAACCCTTAAACCTTAAACCCTAAAACCTATCCCTAAACCCTCAACCCTCGACACTATATCTTAAACTCTAATCCCTTAACCCTCAACCCTAAAGCCTCAATACTCAACCCTTAAACCTTCAACCCTAAACCCTATCCCTAATCCCTCTACCCTCGACACTCTACTTTAGCCCTAATCCCTTGACCCTCAACCCTATTCGTAAACCCTAAACCCTCAACCCTTAACCCTCAACCCTGAACCTTAAACCCTAATCTGTCAACCCTAAACCCTAATCCCTCAACCCTAAATCCTATCCCTAAACCCTCAACCCTCAACCCTCAACACTATACCTTAAACCCTAATCCCTCAACCCTAAACCCTAAATCCTATCCCTAAACCCTCAACCCTCAACACTATACCTTAAACCCTAATCCCTT
The DNA here is from genome assembly GCA_027924645.1 of Cunninghamia lanceolata. NCBI lineage: Eukaryota > Viridiplantae > Streptophyta > Pinopsida > Cupressales > Cupressaceae > Cunninghamia > Cunninghamia lanceolata. The sequence goes on along the minus strand of BSBN01001567.1, from coordinate 13,681,623 downwards.
AACCCTCAATCCTCAACCCTAATCCCTCATCCATAAACCCTAAATGTTATCCCTATTCCTAAACCCTCAACCCTCGACACTATACCTTAAACCCTAATCCCTCACCCCTAAACCCTAAACCATATCCCTCAACCCTTAACCCTTAAACCTTAAACCCTAAAACCTCAATCCTATACCCTCAACCATATACTTAAGCCCTAATCCCTCAATCCTCAACCCTATACCTTAAACCCTGAAGCCTACACCCACAAACCCTCATACCTATACCCTATAACCTCACCCTTATACCCTAAACCCCAAATACTGTGCCTCAACCCTATACTTAAATTAAACCTAAACCATACATGCTCTCAACCCAAGTCACCCTATGCCTAATATACCCTCAATCCATATCATAAACCCTAAACCCAATATCCTAAACCCTAATCCCCATGCCTTACACACTTAATCTTATACACTCAACAACCTGAATATTAACCCTCAACTGTAACCCTCAACCATCAACCCTAAAAACTATACGGGCTCATGTCCTTATATACCCTAAACCCCAAACCCTTACATACATACATACATGCATACATACATACATGTACATACATACATATAGGCATACATACATACATACAAACATGCATACATATATACATACATACAAGCATGCATACATGTACATACATACATATAACCATACATACATACCTACAAGCATACATATAAACATATATAAATCCATCAAAAATACTTACAAAACTTGAATATAAATCATTCAAAGGGAGACATAACGCGAGTGCGTTATGTCGAACTGGGCAAACACCGACCAACATGTAAAAAAGGAAAAAAAAAGCACAACATAACGCGAGCACGTTATAACGCGCTCACGTTATATTTTTCTTTGGAAATCCCAAGCCTTAGGCTTGGGATTTGCTTTGGATTTCCAACCCAAAGGTTTGGAGTGCCTTCCCAACGTCCACAAATGTGTTTTTGAAAATTCTACAAGATTTCACATAATTTTGTTTGTACTAACCCTCAGATTTGTACATGTTTCAAGGTTGAACAAATCAAACACCTGGGTAATGTTAGGCTTTCTCTTAGCTATTTAACGATGTAATTTTTTTCACATTTTGACAATGTTAAGCCTTTCATCTTTAATTTCTTTTGTTTTTGTGTCTGTTTTTGGGAAAAAACTAGTGTTTAGTCTTTTTTTCATTATAGATTAACCGTTCATTGAAATTTCAAATAAAATATATTTTTATAAACTAGACTCTATTCTACACATATTAAAAAAATTCAATTAGTTTTCAAATTTTATAGGGGTAGCATGGCCAAAATTCTATTTTTTAGGATGTGTCCACTTTGAAAATTAGTAAAAAATCAAATATTCATTAAAAAATTATCAGAAAAATTGAGCATAAACTACATGTTGTTAACTAATTTCTCACTGAAGTGATTTTAAAAATACCAAAAAAAGTTAACCTTTTGAGGGAGCCACAAAAGCTATGTTATGTTTTTTGACAGAAACAACACCAATTTCTGTGGCTCCCTATTTTGAACCCCTTAATCTATACCATTTTTTAAAAAAATAGTAGTTTAGAAAGTAGACTTGGAGCACTATGAACATTTTTTTGGTTGCATCTTCAAATTTTGAGTGTAACTATGCTCAATTTCTCATCCAAGGTCAGTATTTCCTGATTTCAGAAAAAAAAAAAAAAAAGTGGCCACTTAAGACCCCTATTTGGCCCCCCATCTTCTTGCACTTACCCATTAATGGCATTTCTGATGATAGAAAAGCTCGCGTCAAGTAACATTTATGAACCAAATCTGAATGAATTATAAACCAAATCCTGATTTTAGTTGGTTTTGAAAATCCTTGAGCATCTAGAAGAGTCGGAGAACTGTAGCAGTGATTGGAGACGAAGAAACATGAGAAGAAATCACCATTTCAAGTAAGTGCCTGAACTTGAATTGTTTTTTCTAGCATTTGAACTAGTTAAAATAGCAAGTAAAATTTACGGTCTAGTTCATTCTGCAATTGATATTATGGAAGGCACATCTAAAACGCCTAAGGCCAAAAGGCAAAAAATAGAAACTTGACATGCAAATCAAGACTTGATTGATCAATGCCCTGGCTCTAGACTAAGGTCTAGAAGAAGTGTACAATTGAACCCCAGGGCTAGAAAATTAGAGGACAAACAGAAGAGTTTGGGTGACACATGGACTCCAATGAGGGGCTATGACCTGTTCATATATCATTATAGAAAAATTAATAGGCACCAACTTGTGGAGACTAAATTTGGGGAGATTAGTAGTACCTAATGTATTTATTAATGTGGAATTGATTAGGGTGCTTGCAAAAAGGTATGACCCATAGACACATATGATTTATCTTGCAGATTGGTATGCTTATGATGATTGTACTAAGATCCAGGTGTATGGTTTTGAAGGACCCCCCTTTCTTTTGCCAAAAACTGTTCCAAATAGAATAACATAATTGGAAATTGTCAAGCATTTGGCTTATTCAGATTTTATGAATCTCAAATGCTATAACAAAAAGTCACTCGTGCCTGGTACACTTTGCTTTGGTGATTTTTATAATAAAGGATATGACCTTATTGATAGTAAGACGTTAGAACATTACAATTTGCCAAAGGGAAATGAGAGAAAGGGATTTGATCCTGAACAATTTATCAATAATGATGAACTGGACAAGAATGTGTAACACAGTCATAGTTGTGCTAAAGTTGAGGTAATATAATAGTTGTCAGTTATCCATCCCAATGTTTTGTCATTCTTCATGCTTAAAATGTTCTTTTGGACAAAAATTTATAGCTTTTGCATTCTTTAAGTTGTAAGTTAATCTGTCCCAATGTTTTGTCATTCTTCTTTTGTACAAAAAATTATAGCTTTTGCATTCTTTAAGTTGTAAGTTAATATTTTTTAATGTTTTGTCATTCTTCATGCTTAAAATGTTCTTTTGGACAAAAAATTATTTCTTTTGCATTCTTTACTTGACTTATGTTAATTTTTGCATGATGATTAAACCACATATAGCTCACAATTATATGAAAGTAAAATGAAAAGAAAAAGGCCCTATCAATAGAGCTCTCTACAAAGCTGCACAACTTCATATCAATGTTGATAGTGATTATGTTGACCTCGACGAACATGTGCATGATATTCATAGTAATAGTGGTGTTGAACTCGAGGTGAGTACTATGAAACCACATGCAATTAAGTACTATTCAAGTAAGTAATGGTTGTTTTATTATGTAAATAAGGGTAGTCATTACCTATGTGATAGAAGCTGGTTAGAATACTAGTGAAGTATAATTAGCTAGTATACATAGATTATGGAAATAAGGCAGAAAATATAACTTACATATGGAAGATTAGAGCTTAGTTGTAATAGAGTGCATACATAGATTTTGACAATGCATTAGTGCATTGTATTCAAGGATGTCATGGTCCTCAGTTGGAGGGACTTCATTGCTAATCCATGTCTCTTTCTGGAGTACTTATACATTCTAGCAGTATTGTAGTCTTTCCCGCCATTTGTTTGTACCTCACAATGGGTTAGTATTTTTTTCAGAGTAAAAAGTTGCTTCTTTGTTATTCAACAGAATCAAAAAAATCACATACAAAAACTAATTTGTTCCAAGACATAAGACATTACATATAGTTGTCAAAAATAAAAGACAACACTTTTCCACCGATGTCAAAAACTGATTTTTCCAGGAGACAACACTTTGAGAGAAGGAAAAGACAACCAGATGACAATAACACCAACCCTGAGAAGCATAACAAGTCCAAACCAAAGTTAATTAGAATTTTTTTACTCTTTTCAAACATTTCGACTAGAAGTACCATTACTATCACATGACCCAGCTTCGTTTTTAGTTCATCAAGGTATTGTATCTCCAACCACTTTGGTTGTTCCTACACAAATTAAGAATGTATTAGAAAATGTATTTTTGAGTAAAGGACTCCAGTCAAACGCAAATCATATGTGGAATTAATTACCATAACCAAATTATTAGACCTTGTGTATATAGATTTAAAATGATGGGACAAATATAGCTATTACAAAGATCAAACAAGTTGTAAGGCTACTTCTCATGAGAAAACATCCCCTATTAGCTTAGATAAGTTAAGATTTTTTATGCAAGAATTTGCTTGGATTTGTTTGTGAAAAATAAATTTAGTTTTTTCCATAAAGAAGTTGAATCCTTACCTGTTGAGGCACAAACTCATATGTTGGTGTTTCTGGCATTTTTAGGAATGGAATTTCCTTGCAATCCTATTGTTAGATTGATATAACTGACCAAGCATGATGTTTTCTATAGCACCCCTAAGAGGCTCTCCTTCTGCAAAAATAGTAGCATCCAACAGGATATCCACAGTCTCCTCAAATGAACATCTCATCGTTGGCCTTATATCATTATGATTGATACCATGTTGAGTAATGGCCATCAAATGACCTCGATATGTCATTGTGTCACATAGAATAGCTAAATGCCTATAGTTCACATATGACCCATCAAAAGATATCACAACTTGAAGCTCATCCATAAGATCTTTTCTCAGAGCCTCTATTCCAATAACTTCAATAACCTCAATCAAGTGATTACTTGTTGTCCTTGTAGCATCCACATCTTCATGGCACATGACTGCTAACATATTGACACCTTTTGTATCTAACATCCATTCTGTATCAAATAGAGGGAAGTTAATTTTTGTTTAATATGTCATGTGCATGGTTTCAGGTTTCCTATTATCATTTTCTAGTTTCTTATAAATATTTATTAAATTTTTATCTGTGTTATCGAATGTTTTATATCTCAATATAATGTGTATTTTTTTTTATTTTTGTAGAAATGTATTGATAAACTCTAATAAGGGGATAAAGTTTGGGTGTTGGATCCGTTTGATGGTGTTGTTGTGGGCATTGGGTGGATTCACTCACTATATATTGTACATGGAGTCAATTTGAAAGGAACAGGAGATGCAAATGTAAATATTTTAAAGGTCACAAGTAACATACCCCTTGCTTATGAAGACAAAATAGATGGAGTTGTCCGTCTGAAAGAGAAAGAAGGAACCTTCACACAGTGGCCATTAAAATATTTGCAAAAAATGACATAGTTGATATTTATCATGTACTAGCTATTAGACAACTTGGCGCACTGTTTTATGTAGTAGTTTGAATGCGTTGTTCAGGGATCTTTATCATGGTGTATTTGCAAGAGTTGGAAACTCTTAGATTTTGACATTTTTTATTATATATATATATATATATATGAACATCTTATAGTTTATCAAAATTGCATTATATTTTTTTTATTGTAGATTACCTTTTTTTTATTGTAGATGATACAATGGCTATAGCATCAATCTTGATTCACAAATATCACATTTTGTTTCAATGATAGGATGGTTATGGATAATGTCTATGAGCTTTGTATGAGTTTTTTGTACTACTATACAATGCTAGTAAATTGACATGAATATGGTGACAGTGATTTGCATGTTAATCTTGTTCTTAACAATTGATATGGATTATAGTGAAAGTATCATCTTGCCTATGCACAATGGAGTTATGGAGTATCATAGTGAATGTATAGTAAATGGTATGCCTAATACAATATTCTATCAATGATCAGTGACAATATTTGGTATGATAGTGACAATTTGCAATTCTCTAACTGTGACAGTTATGGTCTTATACTTCTTGCTTGTGATAGTGAAAAAGTGGCTTGCTAATGATAGTGGTTGCTTGTGACAATGGTATTTGTGATGGTGGTATGCATATGCATCCTTCTTTGATCGTTGGTTGCACATCATTGGTGTCAAAGGTAATGGTGTTTGTTGATGCAAGGTAAGTTTCAAAGGTGTTGATAAAAGTTGATGCAAGGTAAGGTACTTATACATATAAGTATGACAGAGTTGTTTCTTGATCATTTAGATATTCAGTGGAAGTGAGTATTGTTATTTATGCTTCAGAAAGTTGCAAGAGGTGTGATTGTATGATTACAAGAGATACAAGGTTGGGACATGTCATGTTTTGATATGATTAAAGGTGAACATATATGGTCTTTTGAGACAATTATATTGTCAATGCATAGTGAACAATGGCATATTTACTTCATTTTCTTCTAACAATGGTTACTTGGTTTCAAACACGAATGCTTTCCTCATTGGTTTCAGACATAAGTGTCTTTGTTTGCAGTTGGTTTGTAATGGTAGTGATTACAAAGACAATAGACAAATCCATGTGTATTATGCCTCATGTTCCTAATGGAAACAATTCTTTGATGGTGTGACAGTAAGCCTTCTAACTTGATGGTGCCATTTCATGATTTTAGACAGTGCTTATATATGTTTCTTCTCCTTATATTCCTTCTACTTAGATGATTAGTTTTAGGTCTCTACGAGTAGTGTGTATGACTGTTTGTATAGCACAGTGGAGTGGTATGTGGAGTAGAGTGGAGTATCTCCAAATAATTGTCTAGGTAAAAATTGTGCACCTTTTATTTATTTCAAATTAATGTTGGCTCTAGATGACATTGACAATTACTCTCTTATTTTTGATGTTAACTTCTTTCATGTCACATAGGTTGCCAAGGAATATTTTGAACAATTGGGTGTAGATTCATGCATCAAGTTGTTTGAATAGTTCAAGTCTTATGAAGGGCTATATTTCTTCTTGGGTGCATATTTGAGCTCCAAGTGATTTGACTTTGGATTGTCACTTGTATCATTTTGTCACTGATATTCATTGATCTATTTGAGGAGGTAATTTTGTAGTAGCTTGGGAACCTTGTATTTATATGGTAAACTGTATTTTCAATGTCATTGGCAGTGAGGATCTCGACATTCACTTCAAATACATTGAAGCAGCAGCCAAAACTAGACAAATCAAGGAGGTGGAACATGTAACCAAAGAGTCAAACTTCTATGATGCTAAAAAGACAAAGAACTTTCTTATGGAAGAAAGACTTCCAGATGCTTGTCCACTGATAAATGTTTGTCTCTTAGTCAATTTTAAGCATGAGAACTTAGTCAATTTTAGTTCCTATATGCTCTCCCATGCTTGGGATGAGATATAGGACCTTTAGGCTTCATTTTTCAAGTAGTTCTTTCATGTTTTGGAGCTATATAAGCAAAACACAAAGCATTGTAACTCAATTTTCTCAGTCACAACACTGAGAAACACACTTTGTAACACATTTTTCAAAGCAAAGACACATTTAAGTCTTGTATTTGCTGTAAGAACACCTTTTCTCAATAAAATTTTAGTATTTTGCCTTCTTAATAGCTATTTCATTATGTGCAAATGAATGATTGATTATGTTTTTCTATGTTTTATGTTTAAACCTCAAAAGCATTGTCTCATTTCCAACACTTTTAGGTAGAAATCAGTGAACAAAATGAATAAATGACTAAAAATCAGTGAATAAATGGCTAAAAATCAGTGAATAAATGACTAAAAATGGTTTAGCCATAAATTTGGTTGCGTTATAAATGGCCAACAATAAACTACTAATGGTCATGTGACTAAGCTCAGTGAATAAATATGATTAAATCAATGACTAAATCAATGACAAAATTAATGACTAAATATACTACCAAATTGGACAATCAAAATCACCAATAAATGACTAAAAATGGTTTAGTCATAAATTTGGTCACGTTATAAATGACCAGAAATAAACTACTAATGGTCACATGACCATGTTTAGTCATTTATAAGTAGTTTTTAGTAGTTTTTTAATTGTTTCTATACTAGTGAGGGTTTCAAGGAGCTAGATTGGGCCATGGTAGAGTCCACTGGGTTATGGTATATAGCTTAGGTACCTATGATCAGGATGAACCATGCACACTTAATAGCACTTATAGAGAGATGGAGGTCAAAGATGAGCACATTACACCTTCCCATTAGAAAGATGACCATCATGCTTAAGGATGTGTGGTGGATTGAGAATCCCAATCCGTGAGAGACTAGTGTACTATGCATCACTGCATAGATTGTTTAGGAAGATAGATTTACTGTGATAGAGATTGTCACTAGATATTGATGTGTGTGATGGGATGATAAAAGATTTGCTCTAATTGATGGCAGCTCTTGTTAGTAGTGTCTTTCTTCCTAAAACGACTAGGAGGTTCTTTTTGATTGGGTTGGCTAACTGCATGGCTAGCATGATAAAGTTGGAGTAGTGATTTATATGGGGATAGTGCATGCTAGCCCAACTTTACCAAGATTTGCACTTGATTACATATAGGGGGACAGAGCATCACCTCAGTGACATTGCTACAAATTTGGGTGTAGGAGCATATTGGAGTGCTCCAACCAGTGGGAGATAGGGTGGAAAGGGAGATTGTGGAGCCGTATGTGTTCTCATAAGCTACTCTTGTGTTATGGTATTGACACCTAAGAGATACACCATACTACCAAAGAGTGTTGGATGAGTTGTAGGCTAGGGATGTGGTCTAGAGGTCATGGTTATGGTGTGAGGGGTTTGATAAGGATTTGTTGTATCTGTAGTTTTTTTAGATGTTGTGCTATATAGTGGGGAGGCACCACCATAGGGTAAAAGCACAAACCTGTGTCACACTTTTATAAAGGAGACAACCAACACTGATCTAACTTTTTAACTTGAATCACTACAAAGACGTATATGTTCTGAATTTTAAAATGGTGTAAACTAATAAAATGTAGATTTTTTAGTGCATTTTATGTTTCTATTTTTTAAAATAATTTAAAAAATTATTTAAATGTAGTATTTTATAAAATTGACACTATAATTTAGTTGCTGATAAAATGTTGAAAAATAAGGTTGAATAGGATGTCACACTTTATATAGTAAATTTAATTTATTTTCCTTCTATATTTTTTGTGTATTCATAGCTCAAAACTTTAGTGCATGGATTATTTTCTTCCCCAATTTGATAAATATATATTTTTAAATAAATATTGCAAGTTGTGTGTAATGAAAACACAATGGTTTCGATGGGACGCCAACTTTTGTATTCATTAGTTATCTAAAATAGGAAAAAAATTATGTCATCTTGACAAGGAATCTCTCCTCTAGTGCATCATTTTTTTTCAAATTTTTTTGATAAAATTTACTATTTTCTCTTGAGAGGACAATCGACACCATATTTTGGTGCTAATGACCTACTTTTAGTAGAAATAAAAAATAAAATATAAACACTAATTGAAATGTTTAAAAAATATATTTTTACATAGTAGATTGATTAATCTACAAAAGGGTATTTTTAGATTCTTTTAAAATGATTATTTGCACAAGTAGTTGTTAGAGCATCAAGTTTTTCAAATAATTTCATTTTTTGGTAAATGAGCCCCAAAGTGATGCTACATATGTTTTTAGTGGATGGTTCCAACTGGAAAAGTTGTGGCCTAGATCTAATTTAGCTAGAATGAATCTAGATAGAACATAAGTTTCACCAAAATTAACTTTTAGTTGGAAATACTTAAATTTGTTTATGCTCATAAGTTGGCCCAAAGTGTGACACAACTTTGAACTTTTACCCCATATTATCAAGGGATACATGATTGATTGAGTACTCCATTAGTTTAGTATCCAGTAGGGTGTGCCAACATGGCCACATGTGTTCACATGAGTAGCATGAGAGACAGATCAATGGGGGGCTCACATAGATCCTTAGGTGGAAGTGCATAGCTGGAGGCATGTGGTGAAGGTGCAATGGGACTATAGTGATGGAATCAAGGATGCAAGAGGGACATTGGAATATGCAACATGGTGGACCTAACATAGGCTAGTATGACTCACCATTTTGACTCAAGAAGATATACAAGATAAAGTCATGGCTATTATAGAAAAGGTACAGAGGCAAAGATGACAGAGAGAGAGGGTAGGTGGGGCTCACCAGGTGACACTAGAAGTAGGGAAAAGAGGTAGAGATAGAGGAGATGGGGGAAGAGTAGGGCAAGAGGAGGATAGGAAAGAGGGTTAGGGTGAATATGAGGAGGAGGGGCGAGGTGACTAGGAGGTGATGGAGGTGGAGGAGGTGGTGCCATAGGTTGATCTAATGTAGGAGAGGTAGGAATAGGGAGAATAGGGATAGGTAGACAAGGACCTCAAGGTATAATTAGCCATAGCTTTGAGTGAGTGAGATGTACTACAAGTAGAGAGATTGATTGCAGGTAGAGTAGGATACCATATAGGTTGAGAGGGATAGCTTGTAGATGGTTAGAGATAATGGCACATGATGATTGGATCAGGCTCAAGGTTTACTAGGCCCTCAAGGCCTACTACATGTGGCATCAGAGATGGGATGAGCATCCAAACATGTAGAGAAGATAGCTAGGGAGATAGGGTAGGTGATACACAAGGTGGTATACTATAGATCATTATATAAGTGCACAGTACCTATGGATCAATGAGAGCCATCCTGTGTAGAGAGAACTACCTTTGGGGCCAGCGGGTTAGTGGCTAGATTAGGAATAATAGCTAGGTTAGTGTTGTCTTATTTTTACCCAGGCCAAAATAACCCAAAAAAATCCCTTCTTCCATAAAAAATATCTGATCTGAGACACCTAAAATGGAAGAAGTTTCCCTTAGCAAAAAATCTAGAAAAAATCCCCAAAAATTTCCAAGTTTTTTGCCCTTTCTTTGCCTTAGTCAGAAAAAGTTAAGTTTGGGGAACCTTTGGTTCAATGGTTTGGCCATTCACTGATTTGTTGATTTGCCGACTAAGGGGTATGTAAGAAGGAAAAGGTTTTCCTTTATCAGAAAAGTATTAGTTCAGCAAACTTTTAGTTCGACAAACCTTTGGTTTGCAAATCGACAAGTTTGTCGATCGACGAATTCGTTGACTGAAGAAATGAAGAAGGTAGGGAGGTAGTAGGGGATCTTCATCAAGGCTCAAATGGCTAAGGCAAAATGAAGGGAGGTTGCTCTATCGATGAAATGGAAAAAGTCTGAACTCGCCAACTAGTTTGAATTTCCCTAAGTTCACTAATGGGGCGATTAGCTGATAAAGAAGAAGGCAGGGTGATGAAGGTTTGTGGAAATGAGGATTCACTAATGAGGTGAAAGGTGAAGGCATGGATGGTTTGTAAAACAAGGATTTCACCGAATGAAAGTGAAAAGATAAGAAATGTGCAATTAGTTCTCAAAAAGGTGAATTTGTTGACAAAGCCAAAAGCAGCTAAGGCGAAAAAAGTGATAAGCCCAGCTAGTCAGGAGATCAGCAAAAAAGAGAACTTGATAACAAGTTTGAAGAAGTGTGAATTCGGTGATAAGGTGAAGAAATGAAGGCAACTTTGGTTTGTGAAATACAAAAATCGCTAATAAGGCAGAAAGGAGACAAATGCAAGAAGAGTTTGTGAATGGGAGACTTTGCCAACAAGAAAAAGAAGAAAAGGCAAAACTCAAGCCAGGTTTTGAAAAAGATGAATTCGCTAATAAGGCGAAAATGTGCACTTAGAGTCCCGAAAAGGAAACAGTTTGGCAAAGGTAAAAATTGTCGATAAGGCACGACAAAGACTAAGTTCAAGAAAATTAAAATTTGCCGACAAGGCAAAATGGCGCCAAAGAGTAAGGTTTTAAAAAGGGCTAATTCGTCAATTAGATGAAAAAATGATGGAAACTGACCAATTGATAGGCTGGGTAAAAGGCGAACTTAGGGGCAGTTCATGAATTTAGGGATTCACCGATAAGACGATTAGGAGGCCTGATAGCCAAAGGTGAAAAAGGAATGAAGACAAGAATAGAGCCTGATGGTTTTGGAAATAAAGAATTCACTGGCTGAAGAGAAGAAGGCCAAAAAATGAGAATTCAGCCTAAAAAAAATTCACTGATGGAGAATTTAGTGGTGCCAATGGATAATTTTGAAGATACAACACTTTAAAGTGTTATAAAAGCTTCTAGACCCCTGAAATTGTGCCATTTTCTTAGGATGAAGGTACCCAACCTTAAATTTTGTAGGCCAAAGTCAATTGCAGGTAGCTGAAATAGTGGAATTCTTCAATATGCTTGTACAATGAAGAAGCAAAATGGATTTGTAGGTACTTGGAGGTATTTTGGGGCCTTCTCTCATAAATGAGCCTAGCACCCATGCATGCAGGCAATCTCCTCTACAGTGTTGTAGACTTTAAGGGGCATGGCTGCCATCCCTCTTCTAGCAGTATTTTTGAGCCAAATTTAATGTAGCATGGGCATGTCTTGGGCCATTTGACTAAATTTCAGCATCCACTATTGTGGAATGAATTTAAAAATGCTATATATACGTGTGAAAATAACGTAAGTCTATTAGTTGTTGTTCTGGGCTGTTATGTTGGATAATTTGTTGTCACAGGTCTTGTAATGTGATTGCAAGAACCAGTAGAATTTGATGCATTGTGTCTATAGCTAGGCCTTTGATGTCTTCTAGTCTAGTTCACCAATGAATCTAATTGGTTACGTTGTATCTATTTCTCCTACAACAAATTTTTCTACTTTGTAATGGCTTTCTAGCCTTCATGACTAATATAGACCATGATTTCACCTCTCTCAAGTTTTTTCTGTGTTTATTTGAGAACTAGACATTGGTATTGTGGGTAAAATGACTCCTTTTTAGATTTAGTTCTCTATCGAACCTCTGCTTAGCTTATATGAGTCTGTGTGAGACCTTTATAGTCTTGAAGTCATTGTTGTGTTAATTTAGACATAGTTAAAACACATTACAAATCTGGTGCATCACCTCCCCTTTTAATTTTAGTATTTTCTTCCCCTTTCCCCTGGTGATCATTAGCATTAGATTTAGTTCAATTCTCTAAGCCTTAAGCTCAGAAAGAGGAACTAGCCTTCAATAGAGGTCTAATCTCATTTGCAAGGTCTCACACCTTGAGATCAATCCCATTGTGTCATTGGAATGCTTGAATAGGCTTCAAGAAGGGTGCAATTTCACATGATAACAGTTTCTGGCACGCTTGGTGGGACTCTTTGCTCTGAGTAGGAGCTGAACTAAGAATTTCAGTGCTATTCTTAGTTTATTCACTACTATGGAAGCATACATGAAGCACCTGGTGACTCTGCTGGTCCAGTATTTAGATCATTCAACATTTCATTCCTGGAGTGTAGACCCATTCTTCTTCTAGAGGTAATTTTCAATTCATTGAACTATCATTTATTGATTCCAGAAGAAGAAGTAGATTGTCTAGGTCCCTTGTAAGGGAAAATAAGAGTGTTGTTCCATCTCCTTTAAGAGCCCAGTCTACCCCTCTGCCAATTAGATTTAAATATTCAAGAACATTACAAATACCAAGAATTAACTTAAATATCTATAATATGGCAAGGAATATCCCTTTTGTTGCATTCAATGGGGGTAGCCCTCTCGACCTAGCCCAATATGATGATATCCCCACCTTAGCTTTAAAAGCAATTCCATATTCTACTAGTGAAAATTCCACCATCCTTGCTGAGCATATCCAGGACATTGCTAGTGTCTTTTTTGTCCATAATGTCATTGTAGATAATGTGGTTGTGAGGGTTCTAGCTTCTTCCTTCAAAGGGAAATCCCTTTAGTGGTATAGAGGCCTCCCATCTAATTCCATACACAATTGGGATGATTTGGGAACTAGATTGTGCCAACATTTTGAAGACAAGAGTGAGCACTTGTCACTAATGGAGCAACTAGCTACAATCAAAAGAGCCCCCCATGAATATATGGTGGACTTCAACTACAAGTTTCAGAAGACATGGGGACAGGATCCCATTATTAGTAAAACCCTCCCCAAACATTGCGTTCATATATTATTTGAGATCTTTAAATCTTGACATTGCTGTCATGATTCAATCCATGGGAGGGACTGTGTTACTAGATGCGTATGACACAACCATAAGAGTAGAAAACTATTTGATTCAGGCTAGGAAGATTGCTCCAAGGCCACCAATGCCTTTGTTTCCAAAGGGTCCTATTATTTAGCCTGTTGTAGCTCCAATTCCTACAACAGTCATCCTTGCTACTCCTCTAATTACACCTTCCATTGAGTAATCTGAGGATAAAGATGTCATGATAAGAATGTTGAGCAATGAGTTGATGGCACTGAGGAGACATAATGCACAACCTAGCAGGCAATATCAACCATTCAATCAGAATTATCAGCAAAATAGGCCACCATATCAGGGAATGTGCAGAGGCAAAATCAACCTAGTTATATCATGCCACTGAATGTTGCACATCCCAATGCTGTGAGTACATCTAGACCTCTGGTGCCCATACAGAACAATTTGGCTCAGGATAACGATTGGTGTTACCCATGCAATCAACCACATGATTAGAATTTTTGCCAAAGTGGACAATTCAATCAAGCTTTGATAGTGCAAATCCAACCAATGAATTCAGAACAATAAGTTAATCCCAATCAAGAAGTGATAGGGGGCAAGAATATATGCAAAATAATTCCACCTTGATGAATTGGACACAGGATGATTTCTATGGTGTCAATTAGAGTGCATGCCCAATTGCATTCAATACTAGAGCCAAGAGGAGGGTGACTGAGGATGTAACGACCCCTACAATCACTCATACCTCCATTCTCCAACTAGAGTCATGTCAAAAGAGGTACCTTCCACAAATGCAGTGAAGGAAAGTGTTGTAGGAATGCCTTCAACCCAGGAGACCATTCTGCTAGGTGAGTAAATTTAGTGCCAACAATGCAGCCCCAAGTCGACCAATAAGAAAAGGTTGATGTCATCAGTACTAAAGTATCCCAAAAGGGTGGTCAAGTTCCTTTCAACATAGTGGATCAAATGAAGAAGACTAACCTGAGCGTCACTATGTGGGATACTCTATTGATCCCATCACAAAGGGATTTGTTGTAGGGAGATTTGACAAGCTTCAATCAGCCTACTATAGAGGCAACAAAAGAAAAGGCTGTCGTCCCAACAAGTCTATGCCAACCAGAAAAGGAGGGACCAAGCACAAGCAAAAATGGTAAGCCCCCTCCATTCTACATATCCCTAATATTGGTGATAAATTATTGCATAATTACATGATAGATTCTCGAGCAGGTACTTCTGTTATGCCCAAAAATATAGCTGATAGGTTAGGCATTGAATATGATCCTATGAACAAGGGGGTAGTGCAACTAGATAGTACTACTATTAAGATAGTAGGTGTTGTCAAGGATTTAAAGCTCACCTTGGATGCATGCCTTGGCTGCTCTATCTCACAAGATATCTCAGTTATTGACCTCCCTGCATACTTTGGCATATGCCTATCTAGGGATTTAACTTCCAAAATAGGTGGGTACCTATATTCTAATTAATCCCACATGTTATTCAGAACAAGATATGGCACTAAAGTGACCATCAAGGCTAAGTCTATTTCTAATGATCATATAGAGCCTATTCTCCTAACCCAACCAATATGAACTGCACAATCCATGAGTTGGAGGAGGATGACAACAGTAGGCATGAGGCTACCACACTTGTGGAGGAGATCCCTGATATATTGCTTGATGAGTGGGTAAACTATTTTTAGTTTGATACTCTTGATCATATAGAGGAAACATGGCTAGGTACTTATTGTATCCATGAGGAGGATGCCATCATCCCTAATATTGTAAAGCCAACAATAGATCCAAGTGGGATATGGTAGATGTATTTTGATGGCTCCAGAAGCAAAAATGGAGCAAGTGCTGGGGTTCTGTTAATTTCACCCCAGAAAGAAATTTATTTCTCTGCTTTTAGATTTTAGTTTAGTTGTACTAATAATATGGTTAAGTATGAGGCCTTAATTCAGGGTATACAGCTGGGCAAAGAAGAGAGGAATAAAGATTTTACAGGAATTTGGTGACAGTGAACTTGTTGTCCACCAAATCAGATCACAAAGTGCTTCAAAGAATGACTTTCTCAAGTCGTATAAACACAAAGTTTGGGACCTGATTGAAGACTTTGATGCCTTCAATATCCAAGTAGTTCCCAGATAAAGAAATAAAGATGTTGATAGGCTGGCTACAATTGGCACCCAGTTTGATATTCCCCAGAATGTCAAATAAAACTCAAATCAGCATGTGAAGATTGTTGTGAGGCCTGTTGTGCCTAACAATGTGATGAGCTGGCAAGTATTTGAAAGTGACCATCAGATTGTGAATTTATGGCAAGATGAGGCTGAGTTTTCTGTGAAGAATCAGTCAGTATTACAAGAGAAATATGGTGATTAAGTAGTCCATCTAAAGACCAATAAGTTACCTAGAGGATTGATCACTTTAGAGAGCATATTTGGTGCTGATGGTCAACCAAAGAAGGAGAAAATGAACATGATAGTCAAGAAAGAGGACTATGAGGAGGTGGAGATTGCACAGGGCTGATTTCTAAAACATGGCAAGGTATGTGATGAAGCTAAAAGGCAAGGTTTTGTTGAACTTTGTAATGAATTTGATGATTTAATCCCTTGGTCTAAAATGCTTTGACCCTAGTTTAATCCAACATACCATTGGTTAAGATCCCAATGCAAAACCTGTCCAACAAAAATAAAGGCCTATCAACCCCAAAGTCGATCCATTAATGAGAAAAGAGCTATCCAGACTTATAGAGGCCAAAATCATTTACCCAATTAAACATTCCTCTTGGGTAGCTAACCTTGTTCTAGTTAGAAAAAAGAATGGGGAAATTAGACTGTGCGTGGAATTTAGAGACCTAAACAAGGCCTCCCTTAAATACCACTATCCAATCCATTCCATGGAGCAAATCCTCCAAATAGTGGCAGGAGCTAAAAGATTTTCACTCCTAAATGGCTACTCAGGCTATAATCAAATTCTTGTAAAAGAATCAGATCAATACAAGACAACCTTTACCACCAAATGGGGTACTTTGGCTTATTAGAAAATGCCATTTGGGTTGACTAATGTTGGGGCAACCTTCCAAAGGGCAATGGATTTGGCCTTCAAAGGTCTAGCCAATGATATTATTTTAGTATATCTTGATGATTTGACTGTGTATTCTAAGCATGCAGTTGACCACCTGGGTCATTTGAGAAAAGTCTTTGAAAGATGCAGAGAATATGGAATATCATTGAATCAAAAAAAGTGTGTGTTTTTTGTCCCAGAAGGCAAATTGTTGGGGCATGTGGTCTCAAAGGAAGGGCTGGCTATTGATATTGAAAGAACCAGTGCCATTCTAGCTCTTCCCCTTCCTAGTAACAAGAAGGGCCTACAAAGTTTCTTGGGAAAGATTAATTTCACGAGGAGGTTCATACCCAATTTTGCTTCAATATCAAAACCCCTCATCGCCATGCTAAAGAAGAACGTTGCCTTCACATGGTCAAAGGAAGGCAAGGATAGTTTTGAAGCTATCAAGCAGGCTATTGCACAGGCTCCTACGTTGATAAATCCGAGCTATGAAAAGGATTTTATACTTTATGCTTTTGGAGGGAAGGAGGGCATATCAATAGTTTTAACACAATAGAATGAAGAGAAATTGGAACAACCAATCACTTTCTTCAGCTAGCTACTCAAAGAATATGAGCTGAAGTATGATTTTGTTGAAAAATAAGTGTTTACTATGGTGAAAGCACTCAAAAGTTTAGCCATATGCTTTCAAACAACAAGATACAGTTGATGTGAACCACCTTGGCGTTAAATAATTTCTTCTGAGCAGAGATATCAATGAAAAAAGGGCTGGGTAGATTACAAAAGTAATGGAATATGATGTAAACATCAACATTACCAAGCTGGTACGCGGCAAGGGCTTGTGTGAGTAGATGGTTGTAGACCTTGAAGATAAAAGTGACACTATGTGTGTCCAAGGATAGACACAACCAATTGATTTCCATGCTCCAACTAATTGGCATCATTATATGGTCACATTTCTATTAGATTTCAGGCAGACAACTGAGAGGGTGGGGTGAATTAGTTGTCCAAAAATTTCTTCCAATTAAACACTTAAATCCACTTTGTAATTCAGCATCATAATAATAAATCAATCATGGAAACATAATGCATTAAATCAAGAGCTGAAACACATTAACACACAAGACACCAAGATTTTGACGTGGAAAACCCAGTTAAGGGAAAACCATAGAGTGATTAACCCAAGATTGTATTCTTTGTTAGAAGAATAAAAAGAACAAAATGGCACATGCCAATTAGGGCTCACTACCCAAGCACACTGCTCACAAGAGGCTCACTGCCTATAGGAGACACACTGTCTACAAAATAATAAGTGTTACATACTTGAACTGGAGAATAGCATCTTCACCATGCTTGAGTCAGTTCCATTTAAGGTCAATACTTTTGCTCTGCCTTTCACTCTGCTCCTCTCTACCACACTCTCATCTCGACAAGACACACTTTGAAATGACTTTACAACTTCTTATTTATACAAGACATCAACTTAGAAATTATAATCCAAGTCGGCATACATAACAGAGCAAGTACGTAAATACAACATGACTTATTACAAAAAGACTTCATGTGGATCAACACACTGTCGGCTACACAGATTTGAGACTTCAATATTTGTTTGGGAGTATGCCATTCTTCATAGGACACCTTCCAGATCATCCGCAGGATAAGTAACTCATCCGGTCGGCCAGACTTAAGAGGAACATCATCATTTGGAAGTAAATCTTTAATTACGAGCTCAATCTTCAATGCAAACCATCAACACAAATTGGATACAATCCAAAGACCTCCACAAGCTTGCCTGAATCACCAAGAACATCCACACTACTATTGTCTACTGAAATCATTCTCTCCTTCATCCAGAACCTTAAGAACACAATCTGTCATCACTGTCATATTGGAATAGATGCTTGCAGACCTCCAGATCATGAACCAATTGAGTTGATACTTCACATGGACTTCCTAAATACTCCACCAAATCTGCAAAATAGGATATTTCATTTCTGGATCTCACCGGACCTATCTATATCACTCCATCACCTCTGAACACCTGCCAGAACTGGCTTTACTTAAGAGGTCGTAATTTCTTCAGATCTTTGTGTGGACCTCTAAAATCTTTACTGGATCATCTCAAGACACATATCTACAAACCCTTTGAAACGCATCCTCTGACTTTTATCTTAACTGGGATATTTACCTCACTGTTCTTCTCTGTTCGTAATTAGGACTAATTTTCTCAATATTCTCAACACACAGCTCATCCAATCCTTATCATTAATGCAACAGGAGTATGTTGACATCAATAACAACACCGGTTAGGCCCATACTTGGAACAATCTCCCCCTTTGTCATTGATGGCAACATATGATGTGAAAAATTGTTTTGACCATTAAAATAAGAGCTTCTCCTTACTGTCACAACTCCCCCTATCAGCAACAACCATTCACATGTCTTCTCTTCCTTTCTTGCTCCCCCTTTGATCAACAACTACTTGTTTTTCACATGTCTTCTCTCCCCCTTTGACATCAATGGCAAAGGGCACATACTTGCATTACTTCAAAATCATGCTAGCTCCTCCCCCTGAGTGGCAGCTTCCCATCATCAATCCAGACCACAAGATATGACTGTGAGATCCACCAGACTGATGCACATCAGTGCACCTTAATTTAAAACCAGAGGGGTAATAACCCCTAACTTCTCCCTGAGATACTCAAAAGAGTCCTTAGGTAGAGGTTTAGTAAAAATATCTATAGTCTGATCCTTGGAAGGCACAAACTCTAATATGACTTCATTCTTGTTCACTTGCTCTCTCAAAAAGTGAAACTTGATGGATATATGTTTAGTCTTTGAATGCAACACTAGATTCTTTGATATGTTTATTGCACTTGAGTTAACACAGAAGATTGTGATAGGTTCCTCATACTCCACCCTGATGTCTCTTAGCATTTGCTTCATCCACAATACTTGAGTGCAACTACCTATTGCTACAATATATTCTGCTTATGTAGTGGACAGAGATATTGCATCTTGTTTCTTGCTCAGCCAAGAAACCAATCTCTTCCCCAAAAAGAATGCTCCACCATTGGTACTCTTCCGGTCATCCACATCTCCTACCCAATCCACATCAGTATATGCATGAAGAGAGAAATTATGATCTCTAGGATACCACAACCCATACTCAACTGTCCCTTTCAGATATCTAAAAATTCTTTTGATTGCCATGAAATGAGATTCTCTAGGATCAGCTTGGAATCTAGCAACAAGACCAACAACATTCATAATGTCAGGTCTAGTTTGAGTGAGATACAATAATCCTCCAATCATTGACCTGTATTTTTTCTGATCAACCTTAGGAGAGTCATCATCTTTGCTCAATTTGCATCCAGTTGCCATGGGAGTATACATTGGTTTTGAGTCTTCCATCCCAAATTTATTCAACAATTGGTCTAAGAAATGAAGATTCATTTCTTTGTTTGAGTGATTTGCAGACCCAAGAAGAAATTCATTTCGCTAAACATGGACATCTCAAATTCACTTTTCATTTGATTTGCAAAGATTTTTCACATACTATCTCTTTCTCCAAAAATGATATCATCAACAAACACTTCAACAATCAAGATATTTTCATGATCAATTTTGAAATACAAATTACTGTCAGCAGTACCTTGTTGAAACCAATCTTCAAGAGGTGCTTATCCAATCTCTCATACTAGGCTCTTGGGGCTTGCTTGAGTCCATACAGTGCTTTCTTCAACTTGCAGACCATATCACCATGATCAGACAATTGAAATCCATCTAGTTGCTCAATGTAAACTTCTTCTTCCAAGTCACCATTAAGGAAGGCAGACTTGACATCCATCTGATATACTTGGAAATCCTTGAAGGCAGCAAAAGCAAGAAATAATTTGACTACTTCAATTCTTGCCACCGAAGCAAAAGTCTCTTCAAAATCAACTCCTTCTACTTGAGAGTAACCTTTGCAGACGAATCTGGCTTTGTTCCTGACTACTTCACCATCTTCATTCAGTTTATTCTGGAAGACCCATTTGGTTCCAATCACATTCTTGTTTTTAGGTCTGGGAACAAGATCCCAAGTGTGATTTTTCTCAATTTGCATCAGCTCTTCTTCCATTGCTTTAGTCCAGTTTTCATCATTGCAAGCTTCATTCACTGTCTTAGGTTCAACCTTTGAAATTAGACAATACTCTTCTGAATCTTGAGCAATCCTTCTTCTTGTTTGAACACCTTTGCTTTTATCACCTATGATCTGGTCTTTAGAGTGATTCAATTTTACATACCTGGGAACTTTGGGAGTTTCTTACACTTCTGATTCTTGAACAGGTTCATTCAAACTTATCTCTTCTTCCTGATTTACTGGATCAGTCTGAATCTGAATTTCAGAGGGGGCTTGGACTTCTTGAACAAAAACATCATTTTGATCATCTTCATCATATTCATAAAACCTTGAGGGTTTTTCAACACCTTCATCAGCCTTCACATTTGTACTTTCAACAATCTTCCTTAATCTCTTGTTATAACACCAGTATGCTTTGCTTTGAGTAGAGTAACCCAAGAATATTCCTTCATCACTTCTAGCATCAAATTTTCCTAGGTCTTCATCTCTTTTAATGTAACATTTGCTACCAAAGACTCTGAAATACCTCACAGTGGGAGTGATGCCAAACCAAAGTTCATAAGGAGTCTTACCTGTATTGCTTCTGATTTGTACTCAATTGACGGTGTAGACTATAGTGCTTACAACTTCTCTCCAATAGATCTGAGGAACATTTGCTTCCATCATCATGGTTCTGGATGCTTCCTGGATGGTCTGGTTCTTTCTCTCCACTACTCCATTCTGCTGTGGAGTCCTAGGAGCAGACAACTATCTTTTTATTCCATGTTTCTCATAGAATTCTATGAACTCACAGGATGTGAATTCTCCACCTCTATCAGACCTCAAACATTTTAATTTTAATCTGGTTTCATTCTCTACCATAGCTTTAAATATTTTGAATTTCTCAAGAGCTTCTGATTTCTCTTTTAGAAAAGTCACCCACATCATCTGGGAATGGTCATCAATTAATAACATGAAGTATCTATCACCTTGTACACTCTTGATTCTTGCCGGACCACATAGATCAGTATTAACTAAATCCAATAATCCAGTAGAAGATTGTTCCTTTCTTTTGAATGAGACTCTGCTTTGTTTACCCAACTGACATTCCTTGCACAAACTATTGGTAGGTTTTACCAATCTTGGAAGATCTCTTACAGCCTGAGTGTTGCTTATCTTGATGATATTATCAAAATTCACATGACACATTCTCCTATGCCACAACCAACTCTGATCAATTTGAACAAATAAGAAACTTTTACTAGTACCAACCAAGTGGAAGATGTTACCTTTAGTTTGAGTACCAGATACAATCTCTGTTCCAGAACTTTCAAAGATCTTGCATTTTCTATTTTTGAATCAGAGGTCATAGCCTTTGTCCACCAACTGTCCAACACTGAGAAGATTGTGCTTCAAGCCTTGAACATATAGTACATTACTGGTTTTGTTCTTTCCATCAAAAGAAATAGTTCCTCTACCCTTGATTCTGCCAGCAGAATTATCACCAAATTTTACCACTCCTCCTTCATACCTTTCCAAATCTATGAATTTATTTTTGTCACCTGTCATATGGTGAGAGCATCCACTGTCAATGACCCAATCATCCTTTTCCTCAACTTGGGCAGCTAGAGCTCTTTCGACAATTTTATGATTGACAGATTCAGAGGGCATTGGATCTTCTTCCTTGATGGCAATAAACACCCAGTCACTTCTGGATTTGTTTCCTGTCTCTGATTCATCATCTATTACTCCTTCATTATCATCATCTTCATGAACATAGTAACAATTCTTCTGGAACCTTGATCTATTAGGATTTGGCCTTGAAAATCTTTCTGGACACCTTGAGGCAAAATGACCAATCTTATTGCAGTTAAAACATTTAAAAGAAAATTTCCCTTCATACTTACCGGATCCTCTTGGTAGCCTTTTTGCAATAAGGGCTTCAAGTTGAGCAGCTTCTGCTTCATCTTCTTCCAGGTCTTTTCATGCTTTTTCATACCATGATAGTTTCCTTGAAGAGTTCTCTCCCAGATCAAACCTTTGTTTTCCTTTTATAGAGGCACTAACTTTGAATGCAGATTCAGTCTTTGGGGGGGCATCTCTAAACTTGGTCAATTCAAATGCAACCAATTTGCCAACCAATTGATCTCTTGTGATACCTGAATAGGATCTGAATTCTTCAATGGTAGCAACCTTGTATTTGTAAGAAGCGGGAAGGGATCTGAGAACTTTGCCAACAATCTCATCTTCATCCAAGACTCCACTAGCACATCTAATGCCACAAACAAGCTCATTTACTCTTGGCATAAAAGTAGTGATATTTTCATCTTCTCTCATCTTCAGATTTTTGAATTTTCCTTTCAGACTCTGTAGCTTGGCACATTTAACATACTTGTCTCCTTCATGCAGAAGTTCTAGTTTTTCCCAAATCTCAAAAGCAGTTTGTAGGTCAACAACATTTGTCAGCTCTGAATCAGACAAGGCACTTAGAAGAGCTTCTTTACTCCACATATTGTTTTCAGTATCTTTGATTTCATCTATGGATTTCAAACCATTCTGTGGAGGAGTATACTTCTTTGAGGCCATGGTCCAATACTGCATTCCCATACATTGCAAGTGACATTGCATGCGACTTTTCCACAGAGTAAAATTGGTTCCATCAAACTTTGGACTATCCTTCTTATAGGATGACATCCTGGATCTCCTCAAGTGGTTAAGCTCTTTTAGAGGAACTTAGCTCTGATACCAATTGTTAGATTTTGGGTAGACAACTGAGAGGGGGGGTGAATCAATTGTCCAAAACTTTCTTCCAATTAAACACTTAAATCCACTTTGTAATTCAGTAGCATAATAATAAATCAATCATGGAAACATAATGCATTAAATCAAGAGTTGAAACACATTAACACACAAGACACCAAGATTTTGATGTGGAAAACCTGGTTAAGGGAAAAACCACGAGGTGATTAACCCAAGATTGTATTCTCTGTTAGAAGAATAGAAAGAACAAAATGACACATGTCAATTAAGGCTCACTGCCTGAGCACACTACTCACAAGAGGCTCACTGCCTATAGGAGACACACTGTCTACAAAATAATAAGTGTTACATACTTGAATTGGAGAATAACATCTTCACCATGCTTGAGTCAGTTCCATTTAGGCTCAATACTTCTACTCTGCTCCTCTCTACCACACTCTCATCTCGACAAGACACACTTTGAAATGACTTTACAACTCTTTATTTATACAAGACATCGACTTAGGAATTATCATCCAAGTCGGCATACATAACAGAGCAAGTACATAAATACAACATGACTTATTACAAAAAGACTTCACGCAGATCAACACATTGTCGGCTACACAAATCTGAGACTTTAATCTTTCTTTGGGAACATGCCACCTTCTAGATCATCCACAGGATGAGTAACTCATCCGGTCGGCCAAACTTAAGAGGAACATCATCATCCGGAAGTAAATCTTTAATTACGAGCTCAATCTTCAATGCGGACCATCAACACAAACTGGATACAATCCAAAGACCTCCACAAGCTTGCCTGAATCACCAAGAACATCCACACTACTACTGTCTACTGAAATCATTCTCTCCTTCATCTGGCACCTTAAGAACATAGTCTGTCATCACTGTCATATTGGAATAGATGCTTGTGGACCTCCAGATCATGAACCAATTGAGTTGACACTTCACATGGACTTCCTAAATACTCCGCCAAATCTGTAGAATAGGATATTTCATTTTCAGATCTCCTCGGACCTATCTGTATCACTTTGTCACCTCTAAACACCTGCCAGAACCAGTTTTACTTAAGAGGCCATAATTTCTTCAGATCTTTATGCGGACCTCTGAAATCTTTATTGGATCATCTCAAGACACATATCTACAAACCCTTTGAAGTGCATCCTTTGACTTTTATCTTAACTAGGATCTTTACCTCATTGTCTTCACTGTTCTTCTCTATTCCTAATTAGAACTAATTTTATCAATATCCTCAACACACAACTCATCCAATCCTTATCATTAATGCAACAGGAGTATGTTGACATCAATGAGAACACCGGTTAGGCCCATACTTGCAACAATTTCTGCAGTCAGGTAGATGCCTAGATGGATTGGATCAAGCCAAAAGAAGGTATTTTTGGCTTCAGTCCATCCCCTATGTTCTTGTTTATAGTGTCTTGTTTAGAAAATACATAAATGGAGTTCTTCTTAGATGCATTGCACAAGATCAGACCTCTAAGATATTAGAAGAATTTCATAATGGCCCTACTGGTGGCCATTATTCTCCAAGAACAACTGATGTCAAGATTATGAGGGCTAGTTATTATTGGCCCAATTTATTCATAGACTCCCATAGATGGGTATGAAGCTACAAAGAATGTGCATTATTTGCAAGAAAACAAAGGTTGGCTACTCTTCCTCTGCACCTAATTTAGACTGATCATCCATCTATGGGCATCTCTGAATAAATTGGGCCAATAATAACTAGCCCTAAATGGGTAAGAAGCTACAAATAATGTGCATTATTCGCAAGAAAACAAAGGTTGGCTACTCTTCCTCTGCACCTAATTTAGACTGATCATCCATTTGTCCAATGGGGTTTGAACTTCATTGGGATGATCAATCCACCTTCTAGCACTAGCCATAAGTGGATTTTAGCAACCACTGATTATTTTACTAGGTGGACAGAGGGGGTTGCATTGAAGGATGCCACATAGGCCTCCATTTTAGACTTCCTTGAGGGGATAGTTACTAGGTTTGGTGTTCCATTCACTATTATTTTTGACAATGCCAAGGCCTTTGAAGGCACAAAAATTAGTGACTGGGCATTGAACTATGGAATTTATCTAAAGACATCATCCAATTACTATCCCTAGGTGAATGGCTTGGCTCAATCCACAAATAAAAATCTAATCATAATCATCAAAAGGATAGTGGATGATAATCAGAGAACTTGACATGCCAAGTTGAAGACAACTCTCTGGGCTAATAGAATTACCCCTAAGAGGGCCATTGGCAATTTTCCCTTCATGTTGGTATATGGAAAGGAAGCAAGGATTCCATTATCACTTGAATTGCCTTCCCTTGAGTTGGCACAACAGCTAGAGTTGTTGGAAAATGATGCCATGATAGTCAGGTGTGCTTAGCTGATGGAGTTCGAAGAAAAAAGAGATGCTACTATGTGTTCATGGAAAAAGTGGGATAATGATAGTTTGTCTAAACCAAATCAAGTTCCACTTTCACATACCAAATATTAGGGAAGTAGGAATTGAGATTTCTCTCTATGAAGGACCAAGCTATAGATTCCTAGGCTTCCTTTATGCTAGTTGTGATTGGATGGATTCTTTGATTAGGTTTTTATAAGCTTATGTCATTCACAAAGCATGAAACCCTAATTATCAATTATACCGTAACAAACTAATTTCTGGCACCAATATTGACAAACAAATTACAGAAACATAGAGGAGAGATCACAGAGAGTTTATATCTAGAAAATGAGGGCTTGTCAGACACAGGTGCCCACTCTTTTGTCCCAAAAATTTCTGATGAGTGAAATCTGTTATATTAGGTATCAGAGGTCCTCAGAGATTCCCAAATCTAGAATTAAATGCTCATTTAGACTAGGGCACCCGCTCTTTTGTCCCAAATATTTTGTGATTCTAAAATTCAAAGTTCTGTGATGACTGTATCCACAATATCTGTCTTTTTGTCACTCCTTTCCACTAGATCTTTTTTAATACAACCTGCACATACAAAAGGAGGAGAAAGATGGTTGTGGCTATATAGGAGCTTATCTCAGTCAAGCCCCATCTTTGGTGTTTCTACCTCAACAATAGCCAATGATAAAGATCTACACATGTGTGTGCTCATATATCATATGTGTATGTAGAAAATGCAAAACCCTAGATGACTCAAGCATCAAGGAAAGATCAATACCTTACTTCACTCAAAGAAACAACAACAACAACATCACCTCAAGGAGATGAGAACAATGAAGACTTGTAGAACAAGAAGGTGAGGCAGTCGTATCCTCAAAGGATTCCCAAGCTCAAGTTGGAGGCTTCAACCCTTCTCCCAATTGTACAAAAGGTTTAACAATACCCTAGGAAGATCAAGATAGTCTCAATATCTTGATTCCTAATCTCCATCAAAAATATCCATGATAGCAAATATCAATATCTTCAAAGAGCTTCAACAAGTTGTTGATCTTCAATAGCAAAAATGACAGAGTTTTGGCATAGAAAGCTTGCATCTAGATTGTGTGTGATAAAATGATTTTCAATTCTCTTTAAATACCTAACCTTAGAAATTCAAATATTTGAAATAACGTGTCGACATCACACAAAAACAAAAATTTGAAATTGGAATCCCGAGGTGCACAGTGGGAGCTTACACCCTACCAAAATTCAAAACCCAGAAAAATAGGGCAGGACAAGGGCGCCAGCACTTGTATCTAGGCCTTGATTTTTCCCTCAGGTCTGCATTTAGGAGGTCTAGGATGTCCAAAATACAAAGTCTGTTCTTAGGTTCAGTCATCAGTTGCTTCAAAATATGCCATTTCTTTAGTTAGATATAGGTCAATCAGGATTTAGGTAAGTTAGAAATAAAAAGGGAAAGAGGTCACTAAAGGAGAGGAGCTAAACCATGAGAAATTGTGCAATTCCATGTAGGAGGACAATTTCTGACATAACATTTAGCCCCCACTTTAGTGGCCATATGACACTACGTACATATGCAACTAAAGGAAAGTAAATACATCAATCATGAAAAGGATACCCAAAAGGATATTGTAGAGGAAGCTGAAGTGTTGTCATGTGAGAGGAAGAAGCCCCTGACCTTTAATCCTGTAAGACTAAAAAGTTAGGAATTGCATCCTGCTAAGGAACACTTGTCAGATAATCAGAATAAAATCAACTTGCAACCAACACACAAATAGGTCAGTCATAAACACTAAGGGTTTGAGTAATGAGAGATGTTGATGGAGGAAACTAAGGGAGATATATGCCCCCCTTGTTTCTGCTTTCTTAGTCCGAAAAGGAGAAACAAGGTTGTTATCTACGCGCACAGATTTCAGGGAAAGTTGATGAGAAATGTGTTGTGATGGTTATTTTTGCAAACAACACCGAAGAAAAATGCATTGGGTTGGATAGAGGGTGGAACCAAGATTCCAATGCAACAAACGACATGTGATCCGAGTTTAGAAGCCCAAGAAAGAGGCATATGAGTAAAGCTGTTTAATTTTGCACCTAGATAGTGATAGGAATTTTAATCCATTTACTATATGTAAAGGGAGTTTTCACTTTTCACCATTCATTCTTATTTTCATTATGTAGAGGAGAGAAAGAGAAGGAGAAAGAGACTAGCCATGTCGATGCGACATCCATACCAGCTTTTTAGATTGGAGATGCTCCGATCCCAAGTGACAGAGAGACGGATCGACCCCGAGGTAGGGTCTTAAACTTCGCTTCTATCAACTTTTCTTTCCTATTGCTTTTGTATTCCTTGTTTTGCATGCCACATAGCTCTTTTTGGATAGGGGTTCCCAACCAGGGCACCCAAGTCCATTTAGGGTGCCCATGTCCTCTCAGGGCACCCATGTCCTCCTAGGGTGCCCAAGTCTAGGGAGGACAAGGGCCTTAGGAATAGGGCACATAATGATGTCGTAGATGCTTCTTGATGATTTGATGATGCAAACTAATTCAATTCTAAATGTTTGACCTGCAATATGTTCCTGAGACACGAGAGCAACAGGCGGTTGCCTGATGATGCTACTTCGAGACCACACCGGCACTATGTTAGACGAGGAGAGGGGATTCTTGCAGGCAGTGAGTATTTGGTGGGTGTTCATCATGCCCGAGAAGAGATTCCACTATAGCATGCTTATGACACTTATGGAGAGGTGGAATATGGATACATCTACATTCCATCTACCCACAGGCGAGATGACAGTTACCCTAGAGGACATCTACCCCATCCTGCGATTGCATGTCTAAGGAGGGATAGTGAGGATCCTAGAGCTTCACTCAGTAGAGTACACTCGAGAGAGCCAGTTATATTGCTTAGGTCGTACCATCACTCAGGAAGAGTGAGGACACATCCAGCTCTAACTGTTAGAGTAGGGATGCACTAGCATTCCCTTGGTGCAGAGGATCATGATCTCTATTATGACCTTAGTGGTTGCATAGGATGGACGAGGAACTCACCTTCACAGGGGCCTTGTTCATACTATCAAATCGATGGAGTAGCATAGGACAATGTACGCGTGGGGGCATAGTATGCTTGTGCACCTCAGCTGCAGTTTGGGATGGTATGTCCATTATGAGTCATAGAGATTGTGTACACCTTGCGATAGGTCTGGGCATTCGATCATATCAAGTGCACATGGCCTACATGTTTCCCTATAGAGTTGACGTGGACCTATCCACGTACACATACTTATCCACTCATTAGATGTTGGAGACATGGTGATCTTTTATATTGGAGAGTGATATTTGATAGGTTGCAGCACAATGACATTGTTTGGAGACCATATCGTGGCTACAGACCATTGACAGGTTAGCGTAGACAACTGGCTAGGATGTAGATGGATCAGTTGATAGCTAGTCACCTTGATCACAGAGTTGTTTGGTTTTACTTTGATAGAGTAGCACGATAATTTAGATGCAAACATGATGTTCCTAGGATGCGTCTGAGCTACGCCCACTCAGGACGCAATGCAGTCAGGGCGAATTCTGCCCCATGGCCGACGGTAGTTTGATATAGTAGTGAGTGATGATGATGGTACAGAGGATACATAGCTGCTATCTGATGCAAATGATGTTGGTGTCACCCGAGCATATCAGACTTGGTGGTAGATAGCATGGTATGCTTCTATCTTCCCTCCCGGTCACCCCACAGGTGATCCTCGACCATGGGCGAGTCACACGAGTGACATAGGGGTAAAGGACGATGTTAGTGATTTTGCTGGCTACTATGATCTTGATGAGAATGAGGATGATGATGATGAGGAGGAGGAGATCCCAGCACAGTATGTCTTCAGAGCAAGACCACGGTGAGATTAGCAGGAGGTAGACAGTGATAAGGAGACCGAGTCGAGGCCACAGTCGAGAGCTCATGATCTAGCCCCTACAGATGTTAGGAGATTGAGCCATCACAAGTGAGGGGAGACTAGTAGTCATGTGCCCCCATCTACAGAACCAGCTACAGAGCTCATTATACCAGCAGTAGTTCAAGATCCATCTTGGCAATATGGAGATTCAAGTGACACATTATTTATGTTCATGTATTTTTTTTATGATTACTTATGATGTATGTATGAGATATTGATATCATTTTTGTCTTTCCTTTTGCAGTTCGTATAGACGCATGGCACGATTTTGTGAGTGACGTCATAGTGGAGATAGTTCCTACTGATATGACCGAGCAGCAAGTACGGTCAAGATATTCTCCACATCACTCTACAGGGAAACATGTAGAGATATTTATGCCATTTATGAGATATAGAGTGGCTATAGAGTCCATTTTAGATCAGGTTATCTAGAGAGATGAGCACACAGAGGTGGAGCTCTAGGTGCTACAAGATTAGGTTGTAGAAGTACCTTCATCTAAGAGAGACCCTGTCATGGCTGAGGTCTTACTTCCTGAGTTACGTTAGGAGAGAGCTAAGAGAGATAGGGCTTAGGTAGAGCGAGATCAGTATTGTCACACATGTATTGATTTGCAGGGTGAGGTGTTGGGCCTACGAGGTGAGCTTAGGGGGCTACGATCGTAAAGTGCCTCTAGGAGCCACTCACGGTCCATGGCCACACATGGGCAGCCCTCCATCGCATGCACACCACCAAATCCTGAGGGAACCGGTGATTGAGGTTCCACTATGCGATGTATCTTGTATACTATGACATCCCATTTTGATGTACAAGATAGTCAACTCTGATGTATATTAAAACTGATGTTTATATATATATATGATGTTTTCTATTGATGTTTGTAATGTTGATTTATCACATGTGATTTATATATAAAATACAACTAGTGATAAATGTCAATGCTTATGTGGAAATGTACAATTAATGCTAATGTGATACATACTAAACAATTCTTTGTAGAACATATAGTAAAGTCCACAATGATTAATGACTTTCACACATAACTAAAATACTTTGCTATATTCAGTTAATACAAAGGTGATCTTAATAAAGCATGTTTAAACAAGATACAACAATGATTAACCGAAAAAAGATGTTATGTTAAATGAATTAAGACAAAATAATCTATCTTGTCAAAATTGAAACTAAACTAATAAATTTTCTTTATACAATAACATCTAACATACAATTTTAAGCATAGAATTTCTTGAGATGCACAAAATTAATAGGTTCTTTAAGTGGCATACCTTGTTCATCGACTAATTTATATGCTTCTAATCCAAAGGCTTCAGTAACAACATACGGTCCAAGTCAATTAGGGCTAAACTTTCATTTTTCTCTAAGAGGTGCATTCACATTACCTTGATTCTCATATAGTACCAAATCTCCAACATCAAATGAATAATGTATAACATGCTTATTGTATGATTGTTGGATGCTCTCCTGATGGGCTTTAAGGTGCTTGAGAGTGTTGATACGCTATTCATCAAGCATCTCAAGTTCTTGTAATCTCTTTTCTCATTCCATGTCATCATCAATAATGTCTTTTAGGGAAATTCACAATGAAGGAATTTCTAACTCTAGAGGCATTATCGCATCAGTGCCATAAACAAGATTATATGGTGTATTCCTAGTAGCCATACAAATGCTTGTTCGGTAAGCCCATAATGCATAGGAGAGTTGAGTATGCCAATCTTTTTTATGTTTATTAACAATTTTCCATAGAATTTATCCAATAATTTTATTTGAAGCTTTCACTTGGCCATTTGATTGAGGATAATAAGGCATAGAGAAGCAATGTTGAATATGATATTTTTCAAGAAATTTCTTCACGTCCTTGTTCTTAAACCGTGTACCATTGTTAGAAACTAAGGAGGAAGGTATACCAAATCGAGAGATGATGTTATCTTGTATAAAACTATAAATTACTTCAGTAGTTATGGATCATAGAGGAACAACTTTGACCCACTACGTAAAGTAATCAGTAGTGGTGATAATGAAAGTATGCCCTTGAGAAGAAGGTGGAGAGATTTTTCCAATTAGATCCAAAGTCCCAAACAGAAAATGGCCAAGGTGAAACTTGGGTACGAAGTTCTTGGGAAGGTGCTTGAATTAAATGTTTATGTTGTTGACATTGCAAACATTTCTTGACATATGTGAAGGAATCTTGTTCAATTTGTTGCCAATAATATCCCATACACAATAACTTTTGTACCAATGATTTTCCTCCAAAGTGCCCTCCACAAGCACCAGAGTGAGCTTCTTCTAAAGCTATCAGGATTTATGAATTACTAAGACATCAGAGAAGAACACCATTATAGATTCATCTGTATAAGACATTAGATAGAATTATATAACACGCCGCAAGTTTGCATAGGCAAACTCGCGCATTCTTAGATTTTGAGTTAGGAATGGTGCCATCAACCAAATAATTGAAAATATGGGAGAACCATTCATCATAATTTGTGTTACAACAGAGGCCAGTGCTTGAGGGTGTGACCTCCTCTAGTGCCAATGTTTTAAAATTATAGATGATGAAGGTATATTCATTAGGCAAATCGACAGGGGATATAAGAGAAGCTACACTTGCCATTGCATCTGTGTGTCGATTATATTTCCTTGGAATAGTATCAATTGTAAATGATGCAAATTATTTTAATAAGGATAGAGCTAAGTCACGATATTGAGGTAACTTATCTTGTTTAGCTTGATATGATCTAGTTATTTGTCATACAATCAATTGTGAATCACCATATATAGTGATGTTTTTGATGTTGAGAGCCAAAGCGGCACGAAGTCCCGCAATGAGACCTTTGTATTCAACAATGTTGTTTGTACATGAGAAGTTTAATTGATTGGACATAGGAATCAACTTACCAAAAGGCGGTACTATTATGACACCAGTACTAGAGGTAGTTCAACATAGTGAACTGTCAAAATATAATTCCCATTTATCATCTGAAGTTACACTTAGGATTTGATCATTAAGAAATGTCTAGCTAGACTTTGTATAGAAAAAGGTAAAGGTGTGTCAACTAAATGATCAGTTAATGCTTGTCCTGTAATCACTTTTTGAGAAATTAATTTAAGATCGAATTCTATTAATAACATAACCCATTTAGAGAGATGACCTGAAAGATCTATTTTAGTGAAAAGATGTTTCAATGGGTCAAATTTCACAGTGACATGAACTTCAAAATTTAAGAGATAATGTCTAAGCTTTTGTGTTGCAAAGACCAAATCTAAACAGTGCTTCTCGATAACAGTATATCACACTTCATATTTGAGCAAAGTTCGACTGATGTAATATAATACGCATTCTTTGTGTTCAGTATCATGCTATGCTAGTAAGGTTGCGAAAGCATTATTAGATGCTGAGGTGTAAAGAAGAAAAGGTTTATCAGTAGTAGCAGGCTGTAAAATAGGAGGATTAGCTAGATAACCCTTTAACTCTTCAAAAGCCTTCTAACAATCATAATTCCATTGAAATTTTGAATCCTTTTTCAATAGTTGAGTAAAAGGGTGAGTCCTATCACTAGTACACAAAGAGCAATATATTACTAAAAAAACTACTAAAAACTACTTATAAATGACCAAACATGGTCACATGACCATTAGTAGTTTATTACCAGTCATTTATAACATGACCAAATTGATGACTAAACCATTTTTAGTCATTTATTGGTTGTTTTGATTGATCGATTCAGTAGTATATTTAGTAGTTGATTTAGTCATTGATTGCTATAATCTGGTCATTTATTTAGTCATTTTTTTTACTGATATATTTAGCCATTGATTGTTGTTAACTGGTCACTTATTTAGTCATTTTTATTCACTGATTTCTGTCCATTGGTAGTGTATTTAGTCATTAATTTTAATCATCATTTTGACCAATTTGGTAGTATATTTAGTCATTTTTATTCAGTGATTTAACACTGGTCATATATTTAGTCATATTTATTCACTGTTCACTGATTTCTATCAATTGGTAGTATATTTAGTCAATTTAATTATTAATTGACATCAATTAGTACTATATTTAGTCATTTTGAAGCTTGCATTTAGTCATTAATATATTTAGTAGTATATTTTGAAGCTTGCACACTGAAACAACTTTGAGAAGGTAAAAACAATTTTTTTATTAATAAAAAATGCTCACAAACAACATATATACAGATCTGAAAATAAGTTACAATGCTTTCTCTTTTCTAAAAAAAACCTTCATGGTTACAATACATAGCTCAATGAATGAGCAAGAAATTGATTTTTTGAGTATCATTGAGCATAGAAGCACAAAGACATTCATAGATGTCTTCTTCACAAATCCATGATTGTCCTATGAAACTCATTATTGGCCTAGTTCAAGATCACACTGTCATCTCTATAGAGATCATATCTCATGCACCCAACTTGCTCTAGTTCATAAGCTGTCGTTGTGAATTGTTACCTGTAGCAATAAACTATCCTTATCTTTGATGATTATGCCTTTGACGACTGTCATATTTGGTAGGATGCCTCAATTGTCATGGACTATTATTCAACAATATTGCCTTATGACTAGGCTATGCATTGTCCTAATCAAACTTGTAGCTTCTTGAAATGCATTGTCTAATCACTTGTCAACCTACTATCATGCATTTTCCCTTTATAAAATTAAATGCCTCATGACTACCACTACCTAGCTCATTATTCTGGCATGCTTTCACTTGTACTTTGCCTCCCATCAACATAGAACAATGACCCTCTATTGAATGCCTTGACTACCTCTGACATCACTGTATCTTTTCCAATTTCCTTGAAAATAGTTCATCACTACTATTGTTACCTAGGTATGCACTCTATGTCATATGCCAGACTATTACAAGTTCACATAGTTTATGATTGGTCCTATCACTTATCACATCACTATCATGAACAACTGTCATATCATATCATCACCTCTAATATAAAAATCAATGCCCCATTATGATACTGCTGTTGCAAAATATCTATGTCTTGGCAGATAGCTCATGATAACCCTCAACCTTGTTGTTGTTCACTTGTACCAACTCTATGGTATTGTCCTAGGTGTTCATGCATCTAACATGAAGACTCTTGACTATCATGAGATTTGGCACTATCAAATGCATACTAGTAGCTATCTCCTTACCCCTTTAAATGCCTCTTGAGACACTGGCAAGATTGTAACCTTTGCATAGTTCTTCTCATTGACTCTAAGATTATCTTTTAATGTTTGTATGATCACTATCTTTTGCATGAATCTTTACCCCTTGACAGTCACTTGTAGGTTTTCTTCATGCATAGCTGGAAGCTCTTTCATAGACTATCCTTTCAAACAACATAGAGAGGATTTGCAAAACAAAAATACAGTTTTAAGTACTCGATCAATGATTTTTTTTTAAGTTTTCCTAGTTGGACCATAATGAAAAATCTATAGAACATTATCAATAAAAAAACTAACAACCTTTTCCAGCATGTGTAAAGCCAAACTCCACAACCTATTCCAGCATCCTCCCTGCTTATGCCAAAATGGGAACATTGGAACACAGTATGGACCTCTATCAAAGCATAATTAAACAGGGATTTTTGTCCAATACTGTAGTTGGAAATAATCTAGTAGACATGTATGCAAAATGTGGAAGCATAGAAAAAACTTGTGAACTATTTGACATAATGCCTCAAAGAGATGTAATCTCATGGAATGCAATAATTTTAGGATATTCATAAAATAGATTTGTTCAAAGGGCTTTCAAAACTTTCAAGCAAATGCAATTGGCAATTCTAAAGCCAAATTCTACAACCTTTGCCAGCATCCTCCCAGCCTGTGACAAAATGGGAGCTTTGCAATAGGGTATAGAAATCCATCAAAGCATAAAGGATAGAGAAATTTTGTCAGATGTTGTAGTGGCAACTACCCTAGTAGACATGTATGCAAAATGTGGAAACATAGACAAAGCACATGAACTATTTGACAAAATGCCTCAAAGAAATGTGGTCTCATGGACTACAATGATTGCAGGATATGCACAAATTAAAATTTTTGAGAAGACTTTAGAAACTCTCAAGCAAATGCAATTGGCAGGTGTAAAGCCAAACTCCACAACCTTTGCCAGCATCCTCCCTGCTTGTGCCAAAGTGGGAGCTTTGGAACAGGGTACGGACACCCATCAAAGCATGAAGGATAGAGGAATTTTGTCAAATGTTGTAGTTGCAACTGCCCTGGTAGACATGTATGCAAAATGTGGAACCATGGACAAGGCACATGAACTTTTTGATAGAATGACTCAAAAAAATGTGGTGTCATGGATTGCATAGAGAGAGCTTAGAGAGAGCCTCCTGATCGACTGCAATATAAAGGAGGAAAGAAGAATGAAGAGAGGTGTAAGTAATGCAGCCGTACAGGATGAACCTACTTAGAAATTCATGGAAGACATATGTTGGGTATTTCATTTGGCATGATTGCTGCCTCACCTACTTATCTCTATGCAGTCTAGGCTCCCTCACATCCTTGCAAGGACTAGGGATTGAGGGCGCGAGATGGCAGGCTCTCCCCGCATCCCAGCGAAGGAACTTTTGTGTGTGCGCAGGGATGCAGGAAGAGAAAAAAATGTGGTCTCATGGACTACATCGAGAGAGCTTAGAGAGAGCTCATATGATTGAGAAGGTGGCATGAAACTTTCATGGTATGTACAATGATTTGACTGGTAGTGTGTTCATATTGTTAGCCTCCTGATCGACTGCAATATAAAGGAGGAAAGAAGAATGAAGAGAGGTGTAAATAATGCAACCATGTAGAATGGACCTGCTTAGAAATTTAGGGAAGACATCTGTTGGCAATCTCATTTGGCATGATTGTTGCCTCACCTACGTATCTCTATGCAGTCTAGGCTCCCCCGCAGCCCTACAAGGACCAGGGCATGAGGGCGTGGGATGGCAGGCTCTCCCAACATCCCTGTGAAGGAACTTTTGTGTGTGCACAGGGATGTGGGAAGAGCAAATATGTGGTCTCATGGATTGCATAGAGAGAGCTTAGAGAGAGCTCATATGATTGAGAAGGTGGCATGAAACTTTCATGGTATGTACAATGATTTGAATGGTAGTGTGTTCATATTGTTAGCCTCCTGATCGATTGCAATATAAAGGAGGAAAGAAGAATGAAGAGAGGTGTAAGTAATGCAGCCGTGTAGGATGAACCTACTTAGAAATTCAAGGAAGACATCTATTGGGTATTTCATTTGGCATGATTGTTGCCTCACCTACTTATCTCTATGTAGTCCAGGCTCCCCTATAGTTCCGTAAGGAGCTAGGGCATGAGGGTATGAGATGACGGGCTCTCCCCACATCCCTGTGAAGGAACTTTTGTGTGTGTGCGGGGATGCAGGGAGAGCAATTATTGCTGGATATGCACAAAATGGATTTGTTGGAAAGACTTTACAAACTTTCAAGCAAATGCAATTGGTAGGTGTAAAGCCAAATTCCACAACCTTTGCCAACATCCTTCCTGCCTACGCCAAAATGGGAGCATTGCAACAAGGTATGGACATCCATCAAAAAGTAATGGATAGAGGAATTTTGTCATGTTGTAGTTTCAACTGCCCTGGTAGACATGTATGCAAAATGTGGAAGCATTGACAAGGCATGTAAACTGTTTGGCAGAATGCCTCAAAGAGATGTCATCTCATGGAATGCAATGATTCTAGGATATGCACAAAATGGATTTTTTGAAAAGGCTTTAGAAACTTTCAAGCAAATGTAATTAGTAGGTGTAAAACCAAATTTGACAACCTTTGCTAGCATCCTCCCTACCTGTGCCAAAATGGGAGCTTTGGAACAGGGTATGGACATCCATCATAACATAATGGAAGGGGGATTTTTGTCATATATTATAGTTGGAAATGCTCTGCTAGACATGTATGCAAAATGTGGAAGTATAGATAAGGCACATGAACTGTTTGATGGAATGTCTCAAAGAGATGCCATCTCTTGGAATGCAATGATTGTAGGATATGCACAAAATGGATTTTTTGAAAAGGCTTTAGAAACTTTCAAGAAAATGCAATTAGCAGGTGTAAATCCAAATTTGACAACCTTTGCCAGCATTCTGCCTATGATATCATGGATACCCTCTCTCTCGCAAGCACTTCAAGTCATGCCTGCGGTGATGCGGGGCTTTCCCGCATCGTTGTAGGCATGACTTGAAGTGTTTGCAGGAGAGCGAGTGATGTGGGGGTATCTAATTCATGAGATAAATGAATAAGAAATCCAAATTTTCATAATATATTTGTGTAAAGCCATATTTTTGGGAAAGCCCTGCATCACCCACTCTCCTGCAAGCACTTCAAGTCATGCCTGCAGTGATGCGGGAAAGCCCCACATCATTGCAGGCATGAGTTGAAGTGCTTGCCGGAGAGTGGGTATCAATGATATCACATTTCTTTGAGGCATTTTTTGAAATAGTTCACTTGCCTTTTCTATGCTTCACATTTTCATGTATGTCTAGCAGGGCACTTTTAACTACAACATATGACAAAAAACAAGGATCATCGAGTCTGATACACTTACTTGGGACTATGCATTCTCAATGTATCTTATTCTTGTGGCTGTGAGGTGGAAGTTTTGACTGTCTAAGTGATGGGTTCAAAATTTTCACAATCAAAATATGGTGGTCATTGTGAGAGGACTGCCATAGTACAGTAAAATGCCAAACAAAGATGATGAAAGGATAGTGACCAATTTGATTAAGGCATTGACTTCACAAATGTTGAAGGGATAGTCCTAGTATCTTTATTTTGAAGGTCAGCGATTTCAATGTTGGAAGACAGTGCTGCAGATTCTTCCATGCCATCAACTTCAGGAAACAACACAATTGGCTAAAGGAGCTTCTCATTTTACACAATGCAGTTCGCCAAGCTCATTAGAAGCTGCACATAAATATAACAAATTGAAATATGAATCTAAGAATGAATGCATATGAGATTATTCTTTACCTCCAAGTGGGACCCTTAGTCCTCAAGACATTATCAGTATAGTGGTATGTTTTCAAGGGCAATACTTTCAACCTACAGGGACCTTGCATTGTGACATGAATGGAGGAAGTTGTCTAGAAGTCTAGGGTGGTGATCTTCAGGAGTTTTGTGTCAACAGTGATTTCAATAAGCTATGTTTCATATGCCCTATATTGTTGTTAAAGGCTAAGGCATGAATGGAAATTTCTTCAAGTGCTATGCAAGGCCATTGAAATCAAAGATCTGTCCTCTAAGTCATTTGCACATGGTGATTGAGAACACAATGAGTAAGAAGTAAAAGAGCACTGGATCATAGCACTGCAAAATGGTCATGAATTATGCAATGAACTTCACTGTTCTTTTGATCACAAAGGAGATCAAGATAATAAATAACATATTGATGTGCACAGAGAATGTTCATGGAGAAGTATAGACTTCCTTACAAAGTAATTACCACAACAGAGTTTGAGATGAATTGTACCTGCTATTTTATGCTGATATGGATATGTTCTAACATGTAGCTAATTGTTGTAGCATAACAGATAGGCTAAATAGCTGTTCATATACCATTATTTCTAATTCAAAATTGATATACCTTATTCTAGGAGCAAATCACAGGGGGAGTCTATACATAAGACACCATTGTTTCAAATTCAAAATTGATGGCTCTTTCACAATTGTTTGCTTCATTTATTTGATCTAAGACAACCTGCTGTATAGAAAGTGCTCTCAAAATCACAGTAAAATCCTTTATTCCAGGAAGATTGTTTAGAATCTTCCCATCATAACAATGAACAAAAACATTAGTCATTAATCTAAACTTTGCAAGAGTTTCATCAAATTCTACTTTTCCACTCTCTTTTCCATTCTGAATTTTATTCCCAATTTCATCCATGAAGAACTTCCTTGTCCTGTAGATCTTGTTGTTAGCCATAACTTTACTAGGTGTCGAGGATAGCTTTGAGTTTTTATCCAAGTAGCAATTAACAAAATTTAGCCTTACCAAACACAATGTGTTGAAAAGCTCTTTGAAGTTATTCTGGAAAAGAGATCCTGAGAGTATAATGTGTAGTTTTGAATTAACCTTTTTGCATGAATTCCATTGTATCTGGTAAGGCCAAATTTTGTCAATTGCTATTTTTGTCAAAATTTGGCCTTATGAGATACAATGGAATTCATGCAAAAAGGTTAATTCAAAACTGTGCATTATACTCTCAAGAACTCTTATCCAGAATAACTTCAAAGAGCTTTTCAACACATTGTATTTGGTAAGGCCAAATTTTGTCAATTGCTGCTTGGGTAAAAACTTGAAGCTATCCTCGACACCTGGTAAAGTTATGGCTAACAATAGGATCTATAGGCTGAGGAAGTTCTTCATGGATGAAATTGGGAATAAAATTCAGAATGGAAAAGAGAGTGGAAAAGTAGAATTTGATGAAACTCAAGCAAAGTTTAGGTTAATGACTGATGCTTTTGTTCATTGTTATGATGGGAAGATTCTGAACAGTCTTCTCAGAATAAAGGATTTTATTATGATTTTGAGAGCATCTTCTATACAGTAGGCTATCTTAGATCAAATAAATGAAGCTAACAATTGTGAAAGAGCCATCAATTCTGAATTTGAAACAATGGTGTCTTATGTATAGACTCCCCATGTGATTTGCTCCTAAAATAAGATATAGCAATTTTGAATTAGAAATAATAGTATATGAACAACTATTTAGCCTATCTGTTATGTTACAACAATTAACAATAGGTTAGAATATATCCATATCAGCATAAAATAGCAGGTGCAATTCACCTCAAACTTTGTTGTGGTAATTTCTTTGTAAGGAAGTTTGCACTCCATGAACATTCTCTGTGCACATAGCCAAATATTCAAAGTTCTTAACCAAGGCTCTAAAAATAAGTATCTTGTCATTACATGACTCCTATGTTTTCTCTGAGTATGACAGTACTTGAGCTTTTGGTGTTTCTAGATGAAACATATAGCGGAAAAGTGTAGTCTCCATCTGAAGGAACCATCTTTGGAGCTCTTCACTGAAATGAGGGTTGAAAACATTAGAAGAAAAGCAATACCATAATTCTAAAGTAATAATTTGTATCAAGACAAATGTCAGAAAGTATAATTAAAAAGACAAATCCTTATAGTTAGACCTCAAATTAGACCAAGCAAATTTATTATTTTAACTTTAGAATGTAGGAACTTTCTTTGTCGAAGCTTCATGACCTCAAATTGGATCTCAAATTGGACCAGCAAATTTATGATTTTATCTTTAGAATGTAGGAACTTTCTCTGTTTGATATTCACAACCTCAAATCAGATCCAAAATTGGACCAATGGATTTATGATTTTCTCTATCCACTGACGTTTGTATTCCTATACTCAGGTTCTACTTCTGAGCAAAAACAGTCAGAAGTGTTTTAGACTGGCTCAAGGTACTCTCCAACCTGGTTATGTCACTGATAGCAATCCAAGTTTGCCTAAACCGTCCATACCTGAATGTTGCATCACAATCTATTCTTCCTGCACATAAAAATGCCACATATTAACCCCTTCTAAATAAAACATTTGATCATCATAAAATCATAATTAATAAATCATTTCAATTTTAGAAAGAATCCAATGTGATTTACTATCAAAACAAAAGCTGTATAAATCTCCAAAAATCCATGAATCCTCCTAAATGTATCTTAAAGTAAGTTTATAGGATGGGTTTTAGAATAAGAAGCTTTCTACTACAGCTCTCAATGAATGTATTATAAGCGGAAAACAAAATTCTTCACACTCGAAGTAATGCAGTTAAACATTTATTCCAAAATATGTTAGCAAGAGTTAACTAAAAACAAAATGATTTTTTGCTTGGTTTCTTTTATCAATATGCCATGTGGAAATGGAATAATCGCTAAGAAACCCTGACAATAAAAAATGAAGTAAAGGTTCAAGAAAGGAAATTCCAATGTACTATTGTGTAATCGTGACAAAGGCACTTGGGGGTGGGGGTGGGGCTGGTTATCCATTGAGGATAAAATATCTTGAGAAGCAAGCAAGCATGTTACGTATATAATCTGGCCAACAATATCTATAGTTATCATACCTCCCGTAGCTTTCCAAAGAATGGGAAGGCTGGGGTTTGATAATGGCAGAACGAACTATATTATATACGTAACATGCCCAGCTGCAACAACTATAGAGTAGAGAATTTGGTTTAATCCATCCCTACTATATCTTCCACCCACCCCGGGGGGCCACCCACCCACCCCACAATAGTTGAGAAACTAGGCCGGATAGAGAATAGGCCCGAATAGCCCAACTAATTGGATAGCCTAACCTAGAACTGGATGGAAGGACTAGCCTAACGAGGGAGGAGGAGCTACTCTTGCCTCCTACAGGGGGTGAAATCAGGATGGCCAGTGAGGGATGGATAATGAGACTACGTGGTGGACAGTTACACCTCTAGGTGAGGGAATATTAGTTGGGTGGAACTATAACTATCAGGCGGGGGTGTGGCAAGCTTCCCTGAAATTGCAGGGGGTGAGCTTCTATGTCCATGAATACTTTCGTTGAACTTATATGAGCATGACCTACATACAAATCCTTGCCATTGAATTTCCATCCATCCAAAGAGAAAATAAGCAATGTAAGGATTTGAGAAATATAAGTCCAAAGGGTTATGCTGTAATGGTAATGGAATCACCATAAGAGCACAACCGAGGAACAAATTCTTGTGACTTTAATTATGTGATCCATAACTCTATTGGTCATGTGGCACAGTTGTGCTATAACAAATACAGGATGCATTCATGTGTGACCCAAGTTTAATGTGGCTATGTTGTGATAGAAATGGAGGCACTCATATGAGCACAATTCATGTACAAATTAATCACTGTCATCATAATTAGGTGTCAATCATCGTTGGGTGCATTCATGTTGACTCAAGTTTAATAGGTTACAATGTAATGATAGCATGATCCAA
The DNA here is from genome assembly GCA_027924645.1 of Cunninghamia lanceolata. NCBI lineage: Eukaryota > Viridiplantae > Streptophyta > Pinopsida > Cupressales > Cupressaceae > Cunninghamia > Cunninghamia lanceolata. Next base: position 13,638,490 of record BSBN01001567.1, on the reverse strand, counting down.
GAGCAATTACCTCTTGCTGCAATAAAGAGCCTATAACTCTGGTTGATATGCAGAGTGGTTATGTTATATCAATTATGTAGTGTATTCAAGCACAACCCATGTTTAATGGGCTATTCTAGAGAGTGATCAAGATTTTCTAAACCTTATGAATGTTACTTAAAAGTGTACATCTTAAACTACAGACTAAGTTTGTTACATACTTGAATGCAATCTTGGGTTACCACAAACTATAATAATGTGATCTGCTAATAACCATTATGGGAAGTATTAAAGCAAGACCCATGCTATATAGGATACATTTCCCTGATCAGGTTTACATACCTTAATGATCAAACACAAGCTTCCCACACACTCTAGGATACAATCCAAGATCATAACACACCCTTTCAAGACAACTAATTTTCTGACCCAAGATTTAAGGTTATTTTTTAATACCAACAAAAGCATTGGTAAGAGCATGACTAAGGTACAAACCCTAGGCCTCTGTAGAAACATATACTATAACTCTAGCAGATTAGTGAGGTTGCAATACTAGCAAGATTGAGACATTGTAACCAATAACAAAATCTTGCAATCTAAAGATTGTAGCCAATAACAAGCACACTATGTAGCTCAGTGACATTTGTAAATGCAATCTATGGTAAGAAGAATGATAGTCACTTGAGGTGTGACAGTCAAAAAGAGGTTGAGCAGTGACAAGATAATAAAGCTCAAACCTTGCATAGTAGTGGAGATTTTAATAGTGAGTTTCCTTACTCCCTTGCTAACCTTAAGGGTTTTTCAAATGCTATTGATAGTGTTAAACAAGGAAAATGCAATCAGGGAATGATTGTCCAAATGAAGTAACAGTGGTAATCACAGGTTTAATGTTTCTTCTTAGCCATTGTATAATGGAGGTAGTGGATTGCATGTTTGAGTAGTGTTTTGAGACTCATCAAAGATGGGAGAATAGTGAATAATACCTTGTGGACTATGAAGTAGTGACAATAAGGTTGAAGGATCTTAAGACCCACAACACCATGAAACAACGAGTCCCCTGTAGTAAGTAAGTAGGAAATCTATAGGGCATGGTTTGATTTTATAGAAGGATGCTCATGAAAGGAATCTTCAAGTGACAGTGAGTGAGCTATTTGAGATTGCAGCTGAGGGTGCAATATCCAATCTTAAAGGCAATTAGCAAAGCAGTAAATATTCAAGACCCTACACATCAAACAATTCACAATGTTATCTTACATAATGCCTTGAGTTTGAAGACAAAAATCTCATTGTATCTTGATGAAAGTAGTGACCTTAATGGTCAATCACTGGCAACCATGATTTTAAACATGCTATTTTGCTTATGGAGGCATCATTCAAAGTAAGGCAGTGAGTGGTGGTTTGGAACAATGGTGGGTATGAAGGACTTGCTTTATATGCATACCATGCAGTCTAGCTTAAGACAACATTCTTAAAAGAGATTGAAGGTGGATTATGGAACTCAAGGGTTACCATGATAAAGATTAAAGCAAAGAATGAGATCTAATTAAAAGCCACTTTCATAAAGATATTAAAGATGTCACATGCAAAACCCTAGCAGCTGGAGTAATGAATACAGTGCCAAAGAGGACAGTGAGCTGGGGCAGATTTAGGAGATCTCCACATTATCTAATCACAGGTAAATACATCATTTATTTATTTTTTTAAATTAAAAAAATCATTCTAAACCCCATATAGCATACATTGATACTTTAAAAGCATCTAAATTAGGAATTTGAGATTATGCAAATATATGTCAATTAAATACCTGGATTACAAACAGTAGCACGAACAATGTAACCCTTATTGAGCAGAGTAGGAATGAGATAAGCAACAATGAATCCTATGCCTCCTATCACACACATATCCTTACTATTCTCTGTCATTCTTTACTGAAACACTTCTCCATTTTGGTGGGCTACACCTAAAAATAAGGTTTGGACGAAGATTTTAGAGTATGTTTATTAAAATGAAAACTCTATTTTGGTGGGCTATGCCTGAAAATAAGATTTCAATGAAAGTTTCAGAGTATGTTTATTAAAGTTTTAAATTATTTTGGCGGGCTATTGATTTTTTATTCCTTAAATGATTTATTCAAATGGATTGTGATAAATAAATGACTAACTATTTAGTCATTTTTATTTGTGTGACTAAATAATTTTTTAGTCAATAACCAAATTAGTCATTTATTTACTCATTTATAGCTGAGTTGCAAAAAATTAGTAGAATTTAATCATTTTTAGTTGTTGTGACTAAAATTTTTAGTCACTTAGTCATTTATTTTTCAAATTTCTACTAGTGTATCTACGAGTTGTGAGACAAATCGACAGATGGCCTGTATCTTCCCTTGCAAACTACAAAGTTGAGATATGTTCTTAGGTACTGGCATATTAACAATCACATCAATTTTCTTTGTGTCTTCTTCAATGCCATGATGCAAGACTATAAATTCCAACAATTTTCCACTGTCTAGACCGAAGATGCATTTCTAGGGATTTAAGCGCATGTTGTATTTCTTTATTTTCTCAAAGATTTGATGGAGGATTGTGACATGATCCCAGAGATGTATAGACTTCGCAAGGATATTGTTGACATAATCCTCTAGGATGTTATTCATGTAATCATGAAAAATAATGATAATAGCCCATTGATAAGTTTCTCCAGCATTCTTTAATCCAAACTACATGACCACCCAACAAAATGTACCCCAAGGTGTTATAAAATGGTTGTTTTGTATTGATCTAGGGGGTTGATGAAAATTTGATTATATCCTAAAAAACCATCCATGAAGGAAAGTAATTCATGGCCAGCTATTGAGTCAATGATCATATCAATGTTTGGAAAAGGGAAACCATCTTTCAAAGAAGCAAGATTTAGATCCCTAAAATTAGTACACATCTGAATATGGCCATCAGGTTTAGTGACGACCACAATATTCAAAATCCAAGGTGAGTAGTCAATAGGGAGGATAAAACCATCTTGTAACAACTTTTCTATCTCATACTTAACTAACAATGCAAACTTAGGATTCATCTTACAGATCTTTTGTTTAAATGACTTATCATCCAGTTGTAATACAATGTTATGTGTTACAATCTGAGGATTGATACTAGGCATATCTAAATAATTCCAAGCAAATAAATCTAAAAATTCATGTATAAGCTTGGTCATATCTTCTTTTTCTTCTGTACTTAAACAATCACCTATAGGGATAACCTTTTCAGTATTATTCTTGTCCATAAGAACTTCGACAGTCTTTCCATTAAGTAAAGTACTAGGTTCTATGAGGTTGGGTGATTGTGGTAGTTCTTTAGATTCTTCCTTATATTTTAGAGTAGTATTTACCAAACAAGAGGATTTCCCAAAATATGTATCTCTATTTAAATGATAGGGTAATCCACATTTATGCTGATAACAAGGAAGATTGTCACAAGCTCCCAAGAATTCCATTATTGCTTCATCTGTTGAAAACATATCTAAAGGAAAATCTCCTGGAGGACAATTCATGTCTATCATCTCAAGATATATCAAATTGAGTGTTGATATTGTGTTTACATTAAGATTAGGCCATCTACGGGCTTTGGTTTCCTTGAAAGGATTATATCCAATGCCACTTGAGTAATATCGTGAAGCATATTCTATAGGTACTCAAATTCCTTGTTGATTAACACTGCAAGCATTACCTACATAGTCACAATTCTTATAAAGGATATGAAATCCTCGACCATAAAGAGAGGCCATCTCTCTAGAAGAAGGTGGAGCCTCATAGGTGTCATAATCTATAGTGTAAGTAAGAGTGTTGTTTGTGTTTGTTACTAAAGAAATCTTGGGTTATTTAGGTATCTCCACATATTCTTTTGATAAAATCGATGCAATATTTGATTCTTCAGAATTAGAGTTGTTAGGTTTATATTCTCCTATAGAAGTAGAAGTAAAATCTAATGAACCCCAATCATCACCAAGGAATGCATTCGATTGTTTAAAATTTTGTACAACATTCTCTATGATAGGAGGAGTTGATGGATCAACTTTCAAATTATTTAAAATCTTATGATGAAAAACTTGCTTTTGTAATTCAATTCGCAAACAATTATCTGGTTCAAGATCAACCTCAATAGTATGAAGTTTATCTTTATAAATAAACTTGATTGAATGATGATAAGATGGAACTACCCCCAATGCATGAATCCAAGGTCTACCAAGAATCATATTGTATGAAAAGGAAGTAGGCATGACATGAATCATGGTGGATAAAGTCATAGGCCCAACTTGTATAGGTAAAGTTATAGTGCCTACAGATTGTCTTCCAACATTATCAAAGCCACGAATGCTTATTCTATCCAGCTTAATCAAAGAGGTATCAACCTTAATCTTATGTAACAAATTAATACCACAAACATTAAGATCCAATCCATTATTAATCATAACTCACTTGATCAATTTTTCTTATTCATTGTAATGAAGATAATCAAAGGATCATACTGATTTTGAACTTCAATAGAAGGCAACTCATGTTGTTAAAACATAATGTCTATTTTTGTCACATACATACAATCTAAGAGAGTTGCTACATCATTCGGCTTGATAGCAAGTGGTACACTCACCTTTTGTAAAGCTTCTTGGAGCATTCCATGGTATGTAGACAAAGTTTGTATAATTTCCCAAAGAGAAATCTTAGCAGCAGTAGCATGAAGCTGCTCAACAAGATCATAATCTTGTCCAACTTTATGTGTTAAACGAGGTCCTTGAGGAATCATTGGTTGAGAAGCTAGTAAAGATATCAAAATGCTCAATTGTTGTTTGCTTTGTTTGTTATTCTGAGTATTATATGTATGAGCAACCATAGTCTGACTAGGTTGTTGTGAACTTTGATGTGTTATTTGTTTAGCATAGTTATAGATGTAATCAAGAGGTCGAGAAGGTGGAAGACCTTTAACAGTGAGCACTGGTTTAGATTGTGGTTGACCCACATCTGAACACAGGTTGACCACTATTTTTGGTTTCACAGGTTCTTCTTGAGGTTTAGGAACATAGATTGCATTTACTATTCTTTGAAATAATGATGGTTTAGGAGTTGTAGTGGAATATTCAATCGAGATAAAGTCCTCAAGGGCTTCATCTAACATATTGAAGTCATCACAACTAAACGACTCATCATACACATGAAAGTCTTGTAAAAAGTAATCTGACATTATAACATGTTCTAATTAACCCAAGACTTAAATGTAAAGTAATATATCATAAACTTTTTGAAAATAAAACAAGATATCACTATGCAAATCACAAAGTTGTAATTTCAAACTCTTTGAATAAAAGGCTAAAGATATCAATCAAGATTCAATGTATGTACTTTTCATAAAAGAGGGTTTGCAATCTAAATATTATTTAGGACAACAAACTATTTGAGATCTGATGTCTAAAAGGATGCAAATTCTTTTAAAGCATGGGTTCACCAAAATATTTGGTGGAAAAAGTGGGATAATGATAGTTTGTCTAAACCAAATCAAGTCCCACTTTCACATACCAAACATTAGGGAAGTAGGAACTGGGCTTGCTCTCTATGAAGGACCAAGCTATAGATTCCTAGGCTTCCTTTATGCTAGTTGTGATTGGATGGATTCTTTGATTAGGTATTTATAAGCTTATGTCATTCACAAAGAATAAAGCCCTAATTATCAATTATACTATAATAGACTGATTTCTAGAATAGGTATTGACAAAAAAATTATAGAAACATAGAACAGAGATCACAGAGCGTTTATACCCAGAAAATGAGGGCCTGTCAGACATGGGTGCCAACTCTTTTGTCCCAAAATTTTTTGATGAGTGACATTTGTTGTATCAGGTATGAGAGGGTCCTTAGAGGTTCCCAAATCTAGAATTAAATGCTTAGTTAGACTAGGGTGCCCACTTTTTTGTCCTAAATATTTTTGGATGTTGAAATTCAAAGTTTTGTGATGACTGTATCCACAATATCTTTCTTTTTGTCACTCCTTTCCACTGGATCTTTTTGAATATGACCTGCATATAAAAAAGGAGGAGAAAGATGGTTGTGGCTATATAGGAGCTTGCCTCCGTTAAGCCCCGTCTTTGGTATTTCTACCTCAGCAATATTGAATGATAAAGATCTATAGATGTGTGTGCTCATATATCATATGTGTATGTAGAAAATGCAAAACCCTAGATGACTCAAGCATTAAGGAAAGACCAACACCTTGCTTCACTCAAGGAAACAACAACAACATCACCTTAAGGAGATGAGAGCAATGAATACTTGTAGAACAAGAAGATGAGGTAGTTGTATCTATGGAGGATTCCCAAGTTCAAGTTGGAGGCTTCAACCCTTCTCCTGATCGTACACAAGGTTTAACAAAACCATAGGAAGAGAAAGATTATCTCAAAATCTTGATTCCTAATCTCCATCGAATATCTCCATGATAGCAAATATCAATATCTTCAAAGAGCTTCAACAAGTTGTTGATCTTCAATAGAAAAAATGGCAGAGTTTTGAATAGAAAGCTTGCATCTAGATTGTGTGTGATAAAATGACTTTCAATTCTCTTTAAATACCTAACCTTATAAATTCAAATATTTGAAATAATGTGTCGACATCACGCAAAAACTAAAATTTGAAATCCGAATCCCGAGGTGCATGGCAGGAGCCGACACCCAGCTAAAATTCAAAACCCAAAAAAATAGGGTAGGATAGGGGCGTGTACACCCATGTCCAGGCCCTAATTTTTCCCTCAGCTCTGCATTTAGGAGGTCCAAGATGTCCACAATCAAATGTCTATTCTCAGGTTCAATTGTCAATTTCTTTAGAATACGACATTTCTTCAGTTAGATATAGGTCAATCAGGGTTCAGGTAGGCTAGAAATAAAAAGGGCAAGATGTCACCAAAGGAGAGGAGCTAAACCATGAGAAATTGTGCCATTCCATGCAGGAGGATAATTTCTAACATAACACTATGAAGACCCTTGAAGCCCACCAAGATCAAGTCAAGAAGACCTTTGATAGAAAATCAATTGACAAAATCTTCCAAGAGGGAGATTTGGTGCTGAAATGTGATGAAGACAGAGCTAAGGATGGGAGGCATTCCAAACTTGATGCCTTATGGAATGGCCCTTACATCATCACCAGTTGCAAGCAAGCTAATTCCTTTCAACTCTCCAAGCTGACTGATGAATTACTTCTAATCCCAGTGAATGGGATTCATCTCAAACCATACTTCTGAGTTTAGTTTTGAGATTCTTGTAAATATTTAGAGTAAATCTGTTTTAGGTTTTAGGTTTCCCTTCTTCTAAGTGCTTTTGCACAGGAAACATTCTCATTAGGAGATTGTTTGCATTGTTGTGTGTTTTGTTCTATTTTCTGGAGGCAGTTTCAATTCTTTTTGGTCATGTTGCTGCAGTTTATTTTGACTATGTGCCCAATGGATTTTATAAGGCAACTGGATCCCTTTGTTTAGTAGGCAAACACCCCTGCATAGTTGCCAAAATGTTGTCTCATTTTCACCAAGACCAAAATGACCCAAAAAAATCCCTTCTTCCATCAAAAATATCCAATTTGAGACACCTAAAATGGAAGAAGTTTCCCTTTGCAAAAAACCCAAAAAAAATCCCCAAAAATTTCCAAGTTTTTTTCCCTTTCTTTGCCTTAGTTGGCAAAAGTTCATTTTGGCAAACCTTTGGTTTGGTGGTTCACTGATTCGTCAGTTTTCTGACTAAGGGGTGTGCAAGAAAGAAAAGGTTTACCTTTATCAGAAAAGTATTGGTTTAGTAAACCTTTGGTTGACAGATTGACAAGTTCACCGATCGGTGAATTTGCTGAATAAAGAAATGAAGAAGGCAGGGAGGCAATAAGGGATCTTTGTCAAGGCTCAAATGGCTAAGGAAAAATGTAGTGAGGTCGCTCTATCAGAAAAATGGCAAAAGTCTGAACTGGCCAACTAGTTCAAATTTTCCTAAGTTCGCTGAAGGGGCGATTTGCCGATAAAGAAGAAGGCAGGGTGACGAAGGTTTGTGGAAATGAGGATTCGTTGATGAGGCAAAAGGTGAAGGCATGGATGGTTCGCAAAACAAGGATTTCACTGAATGAGGTGAAAAGCTAAGAAATGTGCAGGTAGTTATTAAAAAGGCAATTTTTCTGACAAAGCCAAAAGTGGCTAAGGTGAAAAAAGTGATAAGCCTAGCTAATTGGGAGATCGGCAAAAAAGAGAACTTACCAACAAGTTTGAAGAAGTGTGAATTTGCCAATAAGGTGAAGAAATGAAGGCAACTTTGGTTTGTGAAATATAAAAATTGTTGATAAGACGAAAAGAAGACAAATGCAAGAAGAGTTCATGAATGGGAGACTTTGCCGACAAGGCAAAGATGAAAAGGTAGAACACAAGCCAGGTTCTAAAAAAGATAAATTTGCCGATAAGGCAAAAATGTGCACTTAGAGTCCTAAAAAAGTAATAGTTTGGCAAAGGTAAAAATTGCCGATAAGGCACGGTAAAGACTAAGTTCAAGAAAATTCAAATTTGCCGACAAGGCAAAATGGCGCGAAAGAGCAAGGTTCTGAAAAGGGCTAATTCGCCAATTAGGTGAATAAATGATGCAAGCTGGCTAATCGACAGGCCGAGTAAAAGGCAAACTTAGGGGTAGTTCGTGAATTCAGAGATTCACCAATAAGGCGATTAGGAGGCCGATAGGCCAAAGGTGAAAAAGGAATGAAGACAAGAGTAGAGCCTAATGGTTTTGAAAATAAAGAATTTGTCGGCTGAAGAGAAGAAGGCCAAAAAATGAGAATTCAGCCCAAGACAAATTTGTCGATGGAGAATTCAGTGGTGCCAATGGACAATATTGAAGGTACAACACTTTAAAGTGTTGTAAAATCTTGCAAACCCTTGAAATCATGCCATTTTCTTAGGATGAAGGTACCCAACATTAAATTTTGCAGGCCAAAGTCAATTACAAGCAGCTGAAACAGTGGAATTCTTCAATACACCTGTACAATGGAGAACCAAAATGGATTTGCAGGTACTTGAAGGTATTTTGGGGCCTTCTCTCATAAATGAGCCTAGCACCCATGCGTGCAAGAAATCTCCTATACAGTTTTACAGACTTCAAGGGGCATGGCCGTCATCCCTCTTTTAAGAGTGTTTCTGAGCCAAAATTAATGCAGTGTGGGCATGTCCTAGGTCATTTGACTGAATTTCAGTATACACTATTGCAAAATAAATTTAAAAATGCTATATATACATGTGAAAGTGATGTAATTATGTTAGTTTTTGTTCTAGGCTGTTATGTTGGATAATTTGTTGTCATAGGTCTTGTAATGCGATTGCAAGAACCAATAGAATTTGATGCATTGTTCTTGTAGCTAGGCCTTTAATATCTTCTAGTCTTGTTCACCAATGAATGTAATCAGTTATTTTATATCTATTTCTCCTACAGCAAATTGTTCTGCTTTGTAATGGCTTTCTATCCTTCATGACTAATATAGACTGTGATTTCACCTCTTTCTCAAGTTTTGTTCTATGTTTATTTAAGAATTAGACGCTGGTATTGTAGGCAAAATGGCTCCTTTTTAGCTTTAGTACTCTGTCGAACCTTTGCTTAGCTTATATGAGTCTGTGTGAGCCCTTTAGAGTCTTGAAGTCATTGTTGTGTTAATTCATACATAGTTAAAACACATTACAAATCTGGTGCATCACCTTCCCTTTTAATTTTAATTTTCTTCCCCTTTCCCCTAGTGATCATTAGCATTGGATTTAGTTCAATTCTCTAAGCCTTAAGCTCAAAAAGAGGAACCAACCTTCTCTGGAGGTCTGATCTCATCTGCAAGGTCCCACACCTTGAGATCAGTCCCATTGTGTCATTGGAACTCTTGAACAGGCTTCAAGCAGGGTGCAATTTCACGCGATAACAATTAGCATCAGTAGTGATGGATCCATCCTGGGGACCACCATCACCACCAATAGGGTCTATGGGGGACAATTATGGCTAGAGCTAGCTAGTGCTCCATTTTGTATTTTAGATATGTATATACAATTCTTGATGTACATGCATTTTTTGATGTATCTATGATGATGCTATGCAGAGTTGATTGTACTATGGGATTGTATTTTGATATGATGGATGATGTGATGATGATTATACCATGATTTTTTATTATGAAATGCTTTTATTATTGATTATACATGTGATGATGTGATGGTTATTGAAGCTAATGTAATAATGTAATGATGATTATTGATGTGAAATTTAGATGATTAGATGATGCATATGATTATTGTGGATGTATGGTATTATGATTTATGTATGCAAAATGTATGGATGATTAAATTCATTAAATAGGATGTGGTACTTATGACATGCTATATGATTATGGATAGATGTAGGTTTATGAAATGTTTATGTGTGATGGATTAGATGATTATGTATGCATAGGTGGGTATTATGCATGCATAGATGAATGAAATGTATGATTTTTATTTTTGTTCATGGCATATGCAAAAGAAAATGATGATCACATGGCTATGGATAATAAATAGGATGGATTATGTGACTAGTGTGTTGGAATTGAATGTAGGCACATGCTGGAATGTGGTGATCAACCTAGATTTTCTATAACACTGGATGTTATGCACTAGGGTATAAAGACCAAGGTGATGATTTGTCCCATGCATAAAGGACTGACTCAAAAACACACAACAAACAAAAGATGCCCTAGCATATCACAAGGCACTTGATGACCTTGGTGGGAACTATGATGGGACAATCGACAAACACAAAAAGCACAAAAAATTAAAAGACATGCCCCAATATACTAGTCAAGACACACCATGATATCAGAATTGTGGCAACCTTGAGTAGGTGTGTTATGGGTCAAATAAAAGCAAATAGTCAAGTCCAATAGTCAAATGACACATAGGTGTTTTACATCTTGCTAAAGTGTTGAAAATGATGGGATGATGATAATGCTTGGTGTGGGGAATGATAGATCCCATAAAGGAAAATGATGATGGGATGGAATAAAGAACTTACAATGGTGAAGGATTCAACATTTGAGTGTCAATGAGCTTGTTTAGGTATAGGATTGTTGTTGAGTTTACTAATTATGGGGATCATGATGTGTGTATGCTACAAGTGTTCCAAAATTATGTCCTAGAAGGGGATGCATCGAAACTACCAAATATTATAGATGGGAGAATGCCAAGAGATGTGTTCCAAAGAAAGACACAAGGCACTACCCCCAACAAATGATCGAGTCAAATGCAATGGAGGGAATATGGGTGGAGGGTTGACAAAATAGAGTGACATGAAATGGGATGGTGGGAAGAGGACCTAAGAGATAATGGAATATAGATCTATGCATGCTGCTGGCAAGTAGGTTTTCACTATCATACTTGCCCAAGGTTCCACAAAGTGGTTTTCACTAGAGGATAATTTTTATCTTTACTTTTTTACTTTTAAATTTTTTTTATATTATTTTTTTACAATTTTTTTTTTTTTTGGATTTTTGGATTGGGAATTGCTATAGATTAGGCATGAAAGTGCTTGAGATGTATTATGTTCATAAGTTAATTAAACTCTTGACCATCTAAAGTGGCCAACTAATATGCTCCTGATCCATACTTGGCAATGATTATATAGGGACCTAACCAATTAGGCTCAAATTTTCCTTTCTTCTCATGGTCCTAATTGCTATTCCTCTAATTTTGTTTAAGCACAAGAACACTAACTTCAAACTCTTGAGCTTTTATCTTCTTATTATAGTTACGATAAAGATAGTTTTGATAAGCTTTCAAGTGACTTAGGGCATTGAGGTGCCACTCATCAAATATAGTCATGCAATTTTGTACTCCTTGCCATCAATAAGGCCACACAATGATGGAAGTTTGATCTCTATTAGCAAGATGGCTTCAACACCAAAGACCAAAGAGTATGGGGTAGCACTATACAATGTACGAATGCTCATATGATAAGCCCAAAGGGTAGGATTAAGTTGAAGGTGCCAGTCATGGCCAACATCATTGACAATCTTTTTGAGGATTTTGATTAAGGTTTTATTAGATGCCTCTACTTGACTATTACCTTGGGGGTACCTAATAGGGAGTGGACCAACGATGTTTGATATGGAATTGCACACACAAGACATGAACTTCATGGTTTTAAATAACTTACCATTATCATTGATAATGGCAGAGGGGATTCCATAATGGCAGATAATGTGATGGAGAATAAATTTGGATATTTTCTAGTTGGTAGTATAGGTGAGTGGGATAGCTTTGACCCACTTGGTAAAATATTTAGTGGTGGTAATAATGAGATTGTGGCCACTAAAGGAGGATGAATTGATCTTGTCAATGAGATCTAGGCCTCACATGGAGAAGGGCCAAGGAATAGTAATTACTTACAAAGCTTGTAATAATACATGAATAAGATCCCCATGCTACTTCTAGTCTAGGCACTTCTTGACATATAAGCATGCATTATTTTGATAGTGGGCCAATAGTAGCCTATTTTTAGAAGCTTATTATATAAGACCATACCACTGGTGTGGGCTCCATGGATAGCTTCATGAACTTCTCTAAGTGTGAAGTTAGCTTATTCTAAATTTTAGAATCTTAGTAAGGTACCATCAAAACCCCTTTAATATAATTTATATCCAAGCAGGGTAAAGAAAGAGGTGTGTTGGAGGAAGGATTTTTTTTTATTATGTGAAAGGTTAGATGGCAAGGTTTGGTCATGTAGGTAGGTGTAAATGTCATGATACCAAGGGGAATTGTGACCAACAATTTCACATATTAGTTCATCTTCAAGGGTATCATAAGTGGGTGCCAAAAGCTACTGAGCCAAGAATTCACACTATCAGCTATTTTGTGGCATCTCTAGAAGGGAAACAATAGTTTCCATTGCATCTATTGCTTTTTTATTAAGGCGAGGAACCTATTCAAACTAGATCTATGTGAAATAATACTTAAAACTATCGACCATCCATAAATATAGGGGATAAGTTTGTCATCTTTGGTTTGATATTGATTGTTGACTTATGTGATAACTAACTAGGAGTCCCCGTAAATAAGGGGCTATTGGATATTCCACAGCACTATTGTTTTAAGACTTGTAAGAAAGGCCTCATATTCAAAAATATTATTGTTACATGGAAATCCGAGCTTAAAATCTTTAGGGACAAGGTCCCCTTGTGGTGTGATGAACAAGTTACTTGCTCTTGAACCACGACTAGTGAAGGAAGTGTCAAAGTATAGTTTCTAGGTGTGAAAATTTGCAAGAGTTAGGATGGATTCATTAGCAAAGTTGATGACCAAGGGATGAGTGTTAGTTAGTGGTTCTTCAGCCAACTGATCTACAGCAAGCTACCCTTTGACTACTTTATGATCCACATACTCGATGTCAAATTTGCTTAGTAGCATAACCCACTTAGCCATGCAACTAGTGAGGGAAGCTCTAGATAGAAGATATTTGAGTGGATCAATCTTGGAGATGAGATTGGTATGATGATTAAGCATATAATAGAAAAGATTTTGAGGAAAATAAATCCAAGCATACTCATTCTACGGTTTTATAGTCAAGTTCATATCCAACTAGTGTCTAACTTATGTAATAGACTACCCTTTCGTAGCCTTGTTCATCATGTTGTGCTAATAGTTCCCCCAAGGCAACTAGTCTACCTAAAATTTAGAGTAGTAGGGGCTTGTTTTCAATAGGTGGCATGAGAATAGGAGGGGATGCAAGATACTCTTCGATGCAATCAAATGCCTATTGACAAGATTCATCCCAATGAAAGCTAGTGTTCTTTTTGAGAAGGTGGGAGAATTGTTGACAGTTACTAGCTAGTTGGGTGATGAATCATCTGATTGTCTAGAGATTTACTTGGAGACTATGGAGTTGCTTAAGCTTTTTTAGAGGTGGAATTTTAGTGATAGTTGTAACCTTGGTGGGATCCACTTATATGCCATGTCTAGAGATAATGAAACCCAATAGCTTTCTTTATGTGACCCCAAAGACAAATTTCTTTAGTTTGAGATGAACATTGTTTTCCCTTTATCTATCAAAGATGTATTAAAGGACATGTGAGTGTTCTTACCTTGTTCTTGATTTTCCTAGGAGTTCACTCACATAGTCTTCCATCATGTCATGTATCATATCATGGAAGATTACTATCGTGGCTCACTGATATGTTGCCCTTGCACATTTTTCAACCCAAATGGAATAACTTGATAATAGAATGTGCCCCAAGGTGTAGTAAAGGCCATTTTGTGTTGATATTTAGAAGTAATCTAAATATGATTATAATTAAAAAAGTCATCCATGAGGGAAATCATGTCGTAGCTTGCTGTAAGATTAACAATTATGTCGATGTTGGGTAGTGGAAAGTCATCTTTTGGGTATGATTTGTTGATGTCTTAGAAATCTATACAAATGTAGATCCCCTTAGGTTTCTTATTGATGGTGACAATGTTGGATATCCACACTTGGAATATGTGCAACCTAAGATGCTAAATAAAATTCTTATGGAATTTGTGTCAGTTATTCAGATTGTACAATTTATCTCCTCTCTAGCTTGGGGTGATCCACTTGATGTAAGAAACAAAGGAGATGACAAACTAAACTAAGAGGGAAATGGCAGAGAGTGTTGTATTTTTTATTTTGGGAGCTTTGAAGCTTCAAAAATGACTATTGGGAGAGCCTAGAAGTTGTGTAGATGATGGATGACATAGGAATAACTTGGACTTTTACTTAGAAAACTCCATAATTGACCTTATAACCTACTCAAATAGCTATGAAAAGAGAGAAAAAAAACTCAAAATTCTTTACAAGAGGAAACCAAGAAGCAACAAAAGACCCTTTACAAATCCATTTGAGGAAGTATAAATATATTTAAATTCACAATTATGGGGGGAACCAAAGGATTGATAGAATTAGGTGTAATTAAGAATGAACTAGGCTTGAGAACAAGGTCAAAACTAGGTACAAAATGGTTGGAGATAAAATTTTCACGCATCAATAAAAATGATGAAATCACCCCTTTTTCCAAGGTAAGTTGCCCCTTTTTCTAGAGAAAGTCACCTAGGAAATTTGGAAATAGCTTAGGTGACCTACAAGTACCTATAAGATATAGGTGAATCCCTCATGTGAGCTAAGTAAAATGGATGACCCTACCACTTAAGGGATAAACATGCAGTTTTTGAGTGACAAGGTATGTGAACAAAGTGGAAGGCTAGGGAGGATGAGACAAGAGCAAGGGAGAATCATAAAGACTAATTGGATGCTTCCATAAAGGTCCAAAAAGTTGAGAGGGAGTTTTATTCACACCATGTGGTCATGAGTTGAATCATCAGATCATCATTGAAATACCATTTATGCCTATATAATTTTAGGCCTTTATAGTGGTCCATGCCCAAACTCATCTAGTAGACTTACAAGTTATTGTAGACATAGTAGTTCACATTTTTTCACACCAATCACACACTCATTTATGACTTTGAGTATTAGGAATTTTTTTCTTAATCATCAGTTTGCATTTCTCTATGTGAGTCCTTCTCTTTGATCTTCACTATTCTCCATTTTGTTAAATTAGTACTTTACTATTGCTATTCTCTCCTCTTTAGTGTATTTTTTACTATGTACAATGTCTCTCCCTTCTTAATCTTTATATTGTACATTTTACAATCCCATAAACCATTCTTAACTCAAAAGTTAAAATTAATATAGAAATTTTAATTAAATATTCACTAGGCAACATCTTTCCCTTTACTCCATTTCATGTTTAAGGAATATATTCACACACTAATTCTATTTTTTATGATGATATTTTAACTTTGGTGCTTTCAAGTTTAAACTCTTGGGCAACATTGCCAAGTATTCTTGAACAAATAAACTTTTGAAAATATATTTAAATTCACTATCATTAGTTCACATTTCTATTAGTAAGTAAAATTTTCTTGTGAATCAAGTTTATTAACACCCATGTCCCTATATCACTAGTAGAAGATTAAAAAAATCTCCTTCTAACATTTGAATACAAACTAATGTCATTTTCAATGGTGAAAAGTTCAAACCTTGCACTTTTCCTCTTCATTTTACACCACTTTACATTGTTGTCCTAAGTACATTTCCCTAACACATAATTTTGAATAATTTGTCACTCTCATTGACCTTGAACTCAAAATCTACATTTAGAAACACCATCTTATCTCTACTCAAAGCATAAAAAAATCACATCAACATTTCCTGTTCCATGTTCAAGACCTCAAGTGCAACCTTGACTTGGTATAGGTCCAGAAGTGTGGTTTTGACTTGCTTGGTCCAATTTTAAATTAATTGTGGACCCATGTCAAATCAATCATAACTATCCATTGTTCACTGAATCCCATGCTAAAACATTTAAATTGTGTGCCTAGGACATGTATACAAGGACATCACCCCTAGTTCATTTTATCCATCAATTATTAGGACAACCCCTCTAAATCTATCTATCAAAAGGAACAATTAAAAATCACTAAGTATTTTACATTGATCATCCTAGCTACATTAGATTATACATTTAAACAAATTCCAAAACACTAGTTTTCACTAAGAAATTGATAATTTATTACATCAAGTATCAAAACATTTAGCATCATCATACTTGCATCATTATCAACCATTTATGCATGGATGTTGCATACACTACTTGGCACATCTTTCAAATTTTAACAAAATCATTGAATCAATTAAAGGAGTTTGGCCAAGATAAAAGGGGGAACTTAGTACACTTCCACATCCTAGTTTAGCAAGCTCTAATGATGTTTTTACAACACCACCAAGCCCTCTCTTTGTAGGTGCAATTATAGGAGAAACTATATTATAGGTATCAAAAATTTGAATACCCTAGGTTTAGGGCTACATAAGAAGGTCAAAACCACAAATTAGATTAGATCAGAACCACATGTGTGTAGGTTAGAACCATTGGTGCAGGTGCACCTCACCCACAGTGGCCTCCTTAAGGCATTTAGTTGTTTTATGTTTATTTTTCTGTTTTCAATAAGGTCCTAAATGACCCTTCAATGTAATAAGGTCAGTTTGACCAATGCTTACTATTTTTAAGTTGTTAGTTAAGAGTTTGTTAGTCTGTTAGATCTCCTAGCCGATTGAAAGTGTCTCCCAACCGCTGGGAACCAAGTCTATATTACTGAGGGTAAGTAGATAAATACCCCCCAGATGATCGAATGAAGACAGTGTGGTGGTCATTCAGTGGTGAAAGTGTAAACAAAGCATCTGTAAACATTTCTAAAAGCATAAATAAAATCCTATTTTGAGTTTATACATCTCTCTACCATCGGGTTTTTCTAAACAAACCATTTTGCTATCCTAAGGCCAAGATGGATTCCCTAATCCATTCCACCAGTTGATTTCTGTGAAATTGGTGGAATGGTTGTATATATTTGTTTAGGGTTTTGTTTTGTTTTCTATTTTTCCATGTTAATGCTTGCAGGATCGGGCAAGGAAATGCATTGAAGGATTTTAGCATGGCTATATGCTAGATTATCGAAGTGCAGAGAGCTGCATGTTTGAAGGTGGAATAGTTCGAAGCAATCGCTGTGCAAAAAGCAGATCAAAACAATGAAAATCCACGTGGGTTGGAAAGATATACAAATTGTGTGTATATCACTTTTGCATGAAGGATATACAATCCATGAATATATCGCTATTGCATGTTTTGAGTATATCACTTTTGGTCCATCACTATTGTATGGGAGAAACATACAAGTCTATCGCAGATACAAAGGAGAAAAAGTCCAAGATTCCAGTCGACATACAAGGAAGTCAAGGTTCGGTCAAATGCATATTTGAAAATGCATGTTATGATTATACAAGGTTAAGTATATCGAATATACAATTCCTGTATATACTACAAATGTATATTGGATACAGTTTCTATGTATACCCCTATCGCATTTGAGTACTTTTCGTGTGTATCTAACAATCGCACATTGGGTTTGTATGTTGCAAAAGTATATTGGGTTATACAATTTATGAGTATATGTA
This sequence comes from Cunninghamia lanceolata, assembly GCA_027924645.1. Classification (NCBI taxonomy): domain Eukaryota; kingdom Viridiplantae; phylum Streptophyta; class Pinopsida; order Cupressales; family Cupressaceae; genus Cunninghamia; species Cunninghamia lanceolata. The sequence continues at coordinate 13,620,433 of BSBN01001567.1, read as the reverse complement.
TTTTGTATGTCGAAGATAGTTTGTGTGTATACTGTAGTTGTATGAGCGAGATAGTCTGTGAGTATCCGTCAATTGCATATCACGGGTTGTATGTTTAGATTGTATGTTGAAACATACATTGGTTCATATACAACAAAGTCAATGGTCAAATGTATGTTCGGTGGAGTGAACAATGTTTGCATGTATATCGCAAATGTATGTTAGGAGATACATTTCATAGATATAAGTTTTAGATGCAAGTGGCGACCGATAGGAACGATGGAGGTAACCGGCGCCGACAGGTCATGAGTTGTATGTTCAATATAGAAAAGGTGGTAGATGCAAATAGGTTGCAGGCGCAGCAGGTAAGGTTTTGCATATACAAACAAAAATGTATCTCGAAATAGGTACAAGCGTAAAAGATATACATCGGGGAGATAAGTATGAAGGTGGCCGATGGTGTTATGTTTTGCCGATAGACAAATAAACATACAATGGAGAATGTATGCATATTTAATAATGCATAGACATACATTGGTGAGTGTATGTTAAGGTTTTTGGTGGATGCTCTGCATCAACCATAGGTGTGAATTTGATCTAGCTTTGTGCATAGTTTTAGATCTATTAAAGGACAACCATCTTAATCTATCCATATTAGATCCAATTTTAATTATTGGATAATGGTCCTCTATCATAGTTAAATCAATATCATCTTCATTAATATCAAGGTACACAATTTGTTTTGTTATATTATTTTTGTTTTAGATTTGATTAGGTACATTTATATTTATTTAACCTTAGATTATTTGAAAAGGACTTCTTTATTAATTTTTATTTTAGTAAATCCATTTGATCTTACACCCTCTAGGGTTTGGATTTAGATTTATCCTTCTACATTCTAGTTTTAGATATGATATTTTGTATTACTTAAATCTTCAATTTTATATCTGATTGACATTGCTTATGTTATGGATCCACCCTCCCACCCTTTCTTGATTGTAATTCATTGTTATATCCTTTACTATGGATCCTTATGGTGTTTTATTTTGGGATTCTTTGAAAGGAATCTAAGATAACATAAATGCACCCAATAAATGGAGAAGCCAAGAAGAAAAAACCACTAATGGTATCGCAAAACCATGAGCCTACACATGAGAGATATGGTGCTCAAACCCTCATGGCTCAAATTCCAACATCATAGTCCAAGATGGGTCTCCAACCATTTCTAGTAGGTTCTCTTACACTTGTCATAATCTTATCATAATATGTCATAGTCATCTTTTCAAACTAGCCACTCCATTTTGGAATTATTATTCCATTCAAATATGTCTTATGATATTTTATAAGATTCATCATAAATTGGTCAATATTCTAGGTCAACAATGTAACCTCCCTCTTACAAGCTTTTACACGTCATAAATATTATTACACCTCTTACATTGTCATAGATGCTCTTACACATCTTACATGACAAGAGATTTTCTTACACACATCACACCAAACCACTCACATGGAATAATGGCCAAGTCACAATGAGATTCCTATTACTATGAGGCCACAAAAATAACTAATAATTAAATAATAATAAACTATCAGAATTGCAAGTTGTATGGTATAGCTATCCCAAAATTCCCTTCATGCATATATCATGGATTATGAGTTGTTTTCATGCTTTATTGATTCTTCTCCTTCTATCCTTGATGATATCACCTCCTTTTGCTATATAGATGACATTGTATGTTCTAGATGCATGATATTGTTCATTTATTGTCTAATACTTCATCCTTTATGGATCTTATGTACACTTTCCATTATTTTAGAGGCTTTGAATTCATTTTTCTCTATGAATCATTATAATTATACACCTTGTGAGACAAATGATGATGCTTAGCCTACCCTCTAGTGATATATCTAGGGATCTTGCTTCATGTGATAATGTTATACCAGGAAAGCATATTATTTCTACATGTCAAGATAGATTTCCTTGTCCATCTAGGAATTCTACTTTATGTGCCTCTCTTGATTCATTAATGAAAGAGCATCCTTGGTTGATAAGGAATCCTATATCAACTAAAAAGAGCCACCTTCTTTTTCTTTATTTTGTAGGTTCTATTTGGATTTAGGGTTTCCACCTTCATCAAAATATTTGTGTGGGTCTCTAGATGTTGTTGCATTGATGCAACATGATTTTACTAAGGAATGCTTGCCACATTTATTTATAGAAGGGTCTTATTAAATATTCTCATTATGTTGAATAATTTGAGTTGTGCAATAACAACTTGATCATAATTCTTGTAACAACCACCAAAAAACAACCTCAAAATTTTTAAAACATTAACCAAAACAAGCAAACAAATGCTAAAAAGAATGTATAGGATCAACTCATTATATTTTACAAAATTTTATTCATAAGATATGATACAATTATAGCCAATGATCACTTAAAACAACTCAACTAGTCATAATTCCATGAGACAACAATACATTATATCAAGACTACCACCCATCAAATAGTCATAAGTACACAGGTAACATGCCCAATCCATGACATAAGTCCTAGTGGTGCAATATCTAAAGATATGCAAATAAAATAATGTATCTCCAAGATAAATGATCACCAACCATGAAAAGCTCCTCTCTGATGCAGGAGCATCCCTAGTTCAAGAGTAATCTTGCATCAACCAAAAACATTTGTATTTCAGTTTGTTTCTTTTCATTTTCCAGTTCAGTTCAGACAGTTTAGTCAATAGCAGTTTCTGTATTTTGGTCTGCATTCTACCACAGTTGCATTTCAAATCTTGCAAAGTTGGACTTAGCATCTAGACACATTCATGGACATCATATCCAAATCTTAGATCATTTGGATTAGGTACCGATAAGATATCTCTATTAGAAAATTGATTGTTTTCTCAGAACAGAGCATCCTGATAGTCTCAGATAACCAGCTAAAGGAGAAGACTTGTGAAGCATTTCATGACTTGTGGAGCTAAATGACACATCATTCAATGTTTTTTGGTTTGTGGCTGACCTTCCCTAAGATCTGCACACCATTCCATTCACTTGCAGAGGAGTTCTGCATGTTTAGGTCTGACCTATCTGTGTACACACATTACAACTCTTCATTAGAGTTGGTGATATCCCTTGGCCGACACGGAGGAATATTATGTTCCAGAGATGATATATATTGATGTCATTGATGCCTAAGAAAGTAGTGATTGATAGTTCTAGGTTTGATAGTTTGAATTCTTTGTGAAGGAGTTTCAGAGCTATATCTTATGCATATTTTGTACCTGTGAAATCAGGCCTGTGAGCCCTAATTGTAAGCCCGTATGTTGCCAGCCAATTTGTATTTGAATTCTTTGATATACTAAATGACTAAATCTACATTTTCTTTATATCTTTGAGTTGTTTCCATTGTGTTTAATCTAGCTGCATAGCCTGGATGGATCACTTTGTGGACCCTCCTAACCATGACTGCACTAAGTGGTATCAGAGCGAAAGTTTGAATCTTTGGAAGTGAATTGAGAGAAGTTGGTGAAGGAATCCCATAAGATATTGCTCTGAATAGATCACCAAATATGAGGTAGGTTACTTGTGTTACAACTGATCACCAATTATGAGGCGTTGTCACCTTGTAGCCTGATTGCCGAATTTGAGGTAGTTACACTTGATCCGAGGAAGAAATGTCACCGAGGAGAATCCCTGTTGTTGGTACAATGGCTGGAAGAATGGATGAGATGATGGAAATGATGAAAATAATGTGAATTTTCTTGGATTTTATTGAAGAAGATTGAAGAAGAGGATTGACACCTCAACCTAATGTTGAAAGTGATGATGATGAAGAATTTCAATCTACTAATCAAAATGAAGTAACCCTAGGAGATGAAGAAGAAGAATCATATCAAGTCAAGATGTTGCAAGCTATTTCAAAGATTGGGAAAAGACCTAGAGTTGATGTACCAAACTATACTGGCAATTTGAATCCTGAAGAATTGATTGACTAGATAAATGACATGGAAGAATACTTTGAGTATGAAGAAATTGAAGATCCGGAGAAGGTGAAATTTGCAAAGACAAAGTTGAAAGGACATGTTGCTATATGGTAGAAAGAAGTTTAGTTGGATAGAAATAGAAGAGGAAAAGAGAAGATTACAAAGTGGGATAGATTGGTGACAAAATTGAAGAATCAATTTATACCTACTAACTATGAGTTGGAACTGTTGAAGAGATTGTAAAACTTGAGACAAAAGGAGAAATCTGTGAAGGAGTACATTGAATAATTTCATAAGATGATCATAAATATAGGACATAGTGAAGCAAGAAAGGAGAAAGTGGGTAGATACATCAATGGACTGAGATTGAACATTTAAGACGAACTGAGTTTGGTGAGGATGACAACATTGGAAGAAGCATATCAGTTTGCCCTAAAAGTTGGAGAAAAAATGAACAAGAGGCATGATCAGAGACAGAGAGGTAGAAGAGGTAAATTTCAGAGAGGTAGAACATTTTCTAGAGGAGAGAGATCATATGCAGAGAAGAACAGACAAGGTAACACATTTAAGAAGGAATATAGAGATAACAATGCATACCAGAGAGATGACAAAACTTTCTACCGTAGAGGAAACCCTAGTCCATACTGGAGTGAAGGATAAAGAAGAGAAGGAAGAGGACCTAATAGGAGAACATTTAGAGGAACCTATTTTAAATGTGAAGGTGAAGGACATAGAACATTTGAATGTAATCAAGGGAGTACAAGAAAGAGGATAGAGAAAAATGGAAGAGCAGTGTATGTAGAAGAAGAACCTGTTGGATCACCTAGTTTAGTTGGTAAACCTAAAAAAGGAGAATCACTTGTCATGAGGAGAGCACTATTTCAAGCAAAGACAAATGAGGAACCATCGCAGAGGAAAAGTTTGTTCAAAACCATATGTAAATTAGGAGGTAAATGTTGTAATGTTGTGATTGATAGTGATAGTTCTGATAATTTAGTTTTAGAGGAGATGGTGACTAAGCTAAAGTTGGAAAGATTGAAACACCTAAGCCATATCAAATAGCATGGATTCAGGATGATCATAAAGTACTAGTGAGTGAACAATGTTTGGTGAAATTTTATATTGAATCTTATCATGATGAAGTATTGTGTGATATTATGCCTATGGATGTATGTCATATTTTGTTGGGTAGACCATGATAGTATGATAGAAAAGCTATAAATTATGGGAGAAATAATACATATACTATAACATCAAATGGAAAGAGAATTACTTTGATTCCTTTGGAAGATGATCCTAAGACTGAAGTATGTGGGAATGCTAGAATTTGTTTGGTAGATGGAAGAAAATTTTTGGATGGTTTGAGACATGAGAACATGTGTTATGCTTTGATTCCTAAGAAGCCTGAAACATTGAAGAAGGAGACTGAAGAATCACAACTAGAGGAGATAATAGAGTTGCTAACAGAGTATGAAGACATCATATCAGATAATGTACCGGAAGGATGGCCACCAATTAGGAGTATCAGTCATCACATGGATCTTATACCTGGAGCAAGTTTGCATAACAAAGAAGCACACATAATGAAGAACTGAATAAACAAATACATGAGTTGTTGAGGAAAGGTTTGATCAGAGAAAGTTTGAGTCCTTGTGCATTACGTGCAGTGTTAGCACTGAAGAAGAATGGAGAATGGAGAATGTATACAGACTCTAGAGAAATCAACAAAATTAGAGTTAAGTATAGATTTCCTTTACCTAGGATGGATGATATTATGGATTGTTTGAGTGGAGCAAAGTATCTCACAAAGATAGACTTGAAGAGTGCATACCATCGGATCAGAATTAGAGAAGGAGGTGAATGGAAGACTGCTTTTAAGACAAATGAAGGATTGTATGAGTGATTAGTGATGCCTTTTGGACTGACAAATGCACTGAGTAATTTCATGAGATTGATGAATGAAATCTTTAAGAAATTCTTGGGTAAGTTTGTTATTGTATATTTAGATGACATTCTAATTTTCAATAAGACAAAAGAACATTTGTGGCACCTAAGGCAAGTATTGCAGACACTGAGAGAAGAGAAATTGTTGATAAACATCAAGAAGTGTAGTTTCATGAAGGAAGATTTGGTATATTTAGGATTTGTGATTTCTGTGGAAGGATTGAAGATGGACCCTGAGAAAGTGAAAGCAATTATTGAGTGGTCTACACCAAAAAGCATTAGATAAGTTAGATCATTTCACGAATTAGCTAGTTTTGAAAGGAAGCTAGGTGTGCGAAAAATGCTTCCTACACTAATCTAATGAGGGGAGGAGAGTGCAAATTCAATTTTATCCTTACTCTTATAGAAATGTTAAACCCACTAATAGATATATTGCAGTAAACACATAAACAAGAAAGTATGACAGAAGAAGAGAGACACAAGATATACATGGGGAAAACCCTTCCAGGTGAAAAACCCCACACTCCAAAACATAGCTCAAATGTATTACGTAAACAATGAAGGTTACAATACAACACAGAGCCAATGCTCTTGTAGAAGTCTTTGACACTCGTATCTGGAGATGATTCGGTAGCATAATAGTACCTATAAAACCTATAGTACATCACCTCCTCAAAGCACCTGTTTATATAGAATATACAAGGAAAAATTGGCTCTATCTTGGAATGGGTGTCCAACATGGCCTCATGGCCCAAAACCCACACCTATGGACACTTGTCCAACCTTTTAGAATGTTCTTGACACTTGGCAGGTCACCCCATCCTAAAGAGGTAGCCTATTCCCAAAATGGGTAATGACAGATGCTTCTACGACTCTTACAACTGTCATAGAATCTGTCATAGCTGTCATAACTTACAACTGTAAGAGAATCTATCACACAGGCTATAAATAGCATATTCCCTTACAACATGTCATAGTCCATCTTGGGGTGCCCAAAGATTCCTTTTTCAAAGATGCTCTTCGACACATGTCTTCACTTATCATAGAATCACCTATTTCTAACTCTTACATGTCATAACTTCGTCATAGGAATCTGTCATGACCGTTACGGTCAATATTTCCTTACACAACATCCAAGATGCCAACACATGGAAAAATATTTCTACCACTAAGTGGGATGCCTATCTCCTCATGTGAGGACAAAAATACATGTGGTCATATGCCATGTAGGATGACACATCACCATGCCAACTCCCACAATATGACAACATAGGATTTGCATCCAATTAATACAATAAGCAAATAATAAATAAATACAATGTAAAAATACAAGGAATTACTAAGGTTGAGACACCTTAATTCCCAATATTCTCCCACTTGTCGAACACCTTGTAAGAGCCAATATAATTAACAAGATTTAACTGCTATAGGCTGAGAGGCCCATAGACTTTGAACGCCATCTGAACTTCTCTATGCCCACTAGTTTTGTCAATGCATCTGCAACATTCTTCAAAGTATCTACCTTCTCCAAATTTACCTTCCCATCCTCTACCATGTCTCATATGAAGTGAAACTATACATCAATATGCTTTGTTCTGGCATGGAAAGTTGGATTCTTTGCAAGGCAAATCGCGCTCTGATTGTCACAACTAATCGTAATCTGACCTGCATCAACACCAATATCTGAACACAATGTCTTAAGCCAAATGGCTTCCTTGTAAGTATGAGTTGCAGCCATATACTTAGCTTCAGTAGTGGACAAAGAAACCACAGGTTGTCACTTACTCATCCAACTAATTGCACCACCAAACATAGTGAACACATAGGCACTGGTGGATCTCTTGCTGTCAATGTCACCTACCCAATCAGAATCCACAAATACAAACTGAATGCAGAGGTCCTGTAGCATTACCATGATAGCATATGGAATACTTGGAAGTACCCCTCAAATATCAGAACACTCGTTTAACTGCAAATCACCATGAAGGAAAGTTGTTTTCACATCCATCTATCCTACCTCTAAGTCATAAGCAGTTGCAAGAGATAACAGAAATTGAATGGATATCAGCTTTGTAACGGGAGAGAAAATTTCACCATAATCAATTCCCTCTAGTTGTGAGTACCCCTTCGCAACCAATCTAGACTTGTACTTTCCAACACTGCCATCTGCACCAAATTTGTTCTTGAACACCCATTTGCAACCAATAGGTTTCTGTCCATCAGGCAAAGGCACCAAGTCCCATGTTTTGTTCCTTTCCAAAGAAGCCGTCTCATCTTCCATGGCCTCCTTCCAAGAACCTGCATCTTTCATGCCCATAGCTTCTTTCATAGTTCTAAGCTCATCAATGTTAGTAAGTAAAGCAAAAGCACAACTACAATCAAGTAATGAATAACCAAACCTATCAGGTTACTTTCTCATTTGTGTAGACCTCCTCAAAGGCTGAGGTTGAGGTTCTACTTCTTCTTCTGAGCTTTTAGAGCTGCTAGAGCTCTCCCCATCATCAGGTCTTACAGGGTTTGTCGGTTCAGTCTTCTCAGGGGTAGAAGGAAACTGAACCGCATCTTCTTTCTTTTCTGTCTGTTCTAGTTGTAGAACAATGGAAGAAGGTGTTAGCTCTCTGAAGATAACACTTCTTCTATACAACACCTTTTCAGCCATAGGATACCAAAGCTTGTATTCTTTCACACCGACACCATAGCCAATGAAAATACATTTAACAACCTTGTTCTCCAATTTAGATTGTTTCTCCCTAGGTACATGTGCATATGCCTCACAACCAAAAAAAAAAAGATGCCTAACTGAAGGCTTCTTACCAGACCACACCTCCATAGGTGTTTTACCAACAAGAGCTGATGTAGGAGATCTGTTTACCAGATAGCAAGCAGTGGCAACAACTTCAACCCAAAACTTTTATTCGAGGCTTGCTCCACTAAGCATACTCCTAGCCTTCTCCATCAGTGTCCTGTTCATCCTCTCTACAACTCCATTTTGCTGTGGGGTGTATGGAGTTGTCTTATGGCTTTCAATACCTTTCTCTTTGTAGAACTTATCAAACTCTGCTAAACAAAACTCACCACCGTTGTCAGTTCTCAAACACTTAATCTTTTTACTACTCTAATTTTTAACAAAGGCTTTAAACTCCTTAAATCGACCAAAGACTTCAGTCTTACTTCTGATAAAATAAACCCATGTCCTTCTACTGTAATCATCTATGAAAGATACAAAATATATGGATTTTGAAATTGAAGGAACATTAATAGGACCAAACACATCAGAATGAATAAGATCCAATACACCAGAAGACTTGTGAGAAATAGAGTAAAACTGAACACGGTTTTACTTTCCATAAATGCAATGTTCACAAAAGTCAAACTCAAGATTACAATCATTTAACCCCTCAATAAAGTTTTTATTTTTCAGGGTACGTAGACTCTTCTCACCAATGTGGCCATATCTCAAATGCCATAACATAGTCTTTTCAGTAGGAAGCTTAGCTTCCATAGCATGTGCACTACCATTGGAACTAATTACAACAAATTTCTTCACTGCTAGTTCAGATGGTGGGGATGAAGTGACTGCAGCGCATTTCTTTGAGTCAAAAGAACTATTACACTGTGTAGTGCATGCCTCCAGCTGAAATAGAGTACCTCTCCAAGTACCCTTTGCAAGCACCATAGATCCTCTAGTCATCTTTCATCCATCCTTCGAAAAGACAACCTGCACACCTGCATCATTCAACATACCTACAAAAAGCAGGTTCCGTGCAAGGCCTGGAATGTGCATAACTCTAGTGATCCCCTTCACTCATCCATTAGGGAATCGAATTGAGACTCTTCCATGACCAACAATCTTCAGATGAGAGTCATCACCCAGGTACACTCTTCTACCATCAAACTCTTCATATTTCATGAACCAGCTTTGATGCAAGGTCATTGAGAATAATGCACTAGAATCAATCAACCACACATCATCAAATGCATGGGTGGCCAGGGCTAAGATGAAGGCATCACCATCATCTTGTGACTTGTTAGAATATGAATCTGGGGCTGATTTCTTTTTCTTTTTCTTCTCTTCTTTGCATTCCTTTCAGAAATTCCCAGACTTGCCATAGTTCCAACAGAGAGTCTTGGACTTTCCAGGAGATTTGGATCTCCCACGGGATTTGGATTTGCCCTTCTCAACTTTCTTGTCCTTCTTCTTCCCTTTCTCCTTGGGTCTTCCACGAACCATAAGAGCCTCTTTGGTTGATTTAGATGTCTTCCTCTGTATTTCTTCAGATAATAGCGAGGACACCACATCTTCCATCTTGAAGGTGGTATTGGTACTTTCAATAGCCATGGCAAGATTATCCCACGAATCTGGAACAGAACACAATAGGGTCATGCAATGATCCTCCTCCTCCATTTTCACACCCACATATGTCAACTGTGCAACGATCATGTTGAAAGCATTCATGTGGTCTACAATAGATCCTTCGTCTTCCATCTTTAGAGCAAACTGTTATCACCTAAATATGCACCCTAACTAATTTGTAGAAATTAGTCTGTTTGATGAAACATGGGAAGACCTCTAAAGTTGTGGGTCACTTTGTAAGTAGAGGTCAACCTCCGGAGAAGGCTAGCTTCCTAATGGGCTTCACCTATATTAACTTGCTTGGGAAAAGGATAAGAAAGATTTGCATAAACTAAATCTATAATCTAATGGGTGATGCACCAAACTGACCTTGGACACAACCTAGATAATTAACACTTGCTTAAAAATAATTGAAATAAACTTGCACAACTCTTTCTTGTATGTCTTTGCATAAGTATTTCACAACAAAGTCCTGATGTTCAAACTTTTAGAAGGAAGGTGACTTCACAACTACAAGTCATTTACAAAACTTGACACAAATTATGACCTGCATAAACAAATTCCTGCATAAAGGTACTGAACATGAGATAGAAACTATAAGGAAATAATAGTACCTCATAGATAGCTCAATTAAATCATTTAAATGCACACAACGAAGCAAAGAATGAAGAAGACAAAACTCCAAAAGTCATTAATAACCAAGGTCTTCTCTGCTATTCATGTCCAAAATGTGAGTTACAAACTGTCAAAATCTGAGCAACGATTATCAAAATCACAAGTCTCCAAAATTTTGCATAATCAAAACTATCTACAATAGACTCACAAAAGTGACTATAACCACCACTATCCAAGTGGTTCCACAAAAGGAATGTCAAACTGATTTGGGTCGGATGCCTAGAAAAAGCCTAAAATCTAGGGTCTATATTCTCTCCAAAAGTGCCCAAAATACAAGAAAAAGTCCCTCAGGACTTAGTCAAACTTAACGAGTCATGAAAACCACTCCTACAAGACTCTAAAAGGTAATAAAAACCCTCCTAGATGCCCTCAAAACATTCAACTCAACTAACAACTTCTTCCATGACTTAGTCAAAACTTCTCTCCTCCTTTGCAAAACAAAATGCTATGTTCTTGGCATGTGTATGCCACATCTTCACCATTTCCAACTATATCTCCTCCAAAAGCAACAAATCTTTACTCCATTACCCTCCTTGGCATTAAACACAACAATAACCCCTTTTGACTTATAATAATCATCATATGGAGGTTATTGTTTCACATTTTAAAATATATGCAAGGAAAAATATAAAGCACAGGGCACCGAAGTGCACACTCTAATACCAGGAAAAGAAAGACTTAAAAAGTCTTTAAGTGGCATCACCTAGGGATTACATTATGAAATATGTTGGACCACGGGCCATTTTGAAACTTTATGCAAAAGAAAAGACAAAAATAAAGACCCAGCAGATCTTTAGGGCTTTGACACCCTAAGAAACACAAAAACAACTTTGTGCCCTTATTTTGCACTTTGCATCTTTGTAAACTTGCTCTGCTTATACTCCACCGACAAGGGTTTGATCTCTGAGCTCTTCTGTAGATAGATTTATGTTGTTTCTCCAAGCATTTCGACTAAAATCTTTCATGAAAGGCTCCTGTAGCTGAAGGTGAGTTTGATAGTCTCAAATTTCTGATGCTAAAACTTTAAAACTCTGTTATTTCTATTGCTTTTTATTTCTATATATACTAGATATCTCTGCATTTTCTATGGCTGTGATAGAGAACTACATTCCATGCATATATGAGTGTTTTTCACGTATAAATCTACAGAAAACAGCAATCCCCATCACCTCTGTACAAAAACACTCTTCCTTGTCTCATTTTCATCTTCCTGAGTATGGATTTTACTGTAAAAAAATAGTGCAAAACAAAGATTTATCTCCATTGGGGTTTCATGTCTGAGCTTTGGCCATAGAATGATAAACCTTACCGTGGTTTTTCTTGCAAAATAAGGCATTTTTAGTCCCTTTCTAGCACTAAAGAATGAAAGTTTTTAACCTAGGGTTTTGATCTCTGAGCTCTCACTCCTATTTTACACCTTTCTGTAGCTATATCATTCAAGGCAAGATTTTCTTTAACAATCATTTGAAACAGATTTGGAAACCTTGTGAAGTCTTTGTGGTAGATCCCTCTCATGAACTTACCCTATCATATCCCTGAGAACTTGTTAGAGATCTCACCTTTCCTTTTCACTATGCTCATAGTGCTTCATGACTTCTGTGGTCTCTATTTTTAGCTTTGATACCTCTAGGTCATCTCCTATAACTCTACAATGTCATCTCTTTGGACTATTCTAGACATCACTCCTTCATGGCAGACCTTCTTACAATGTTGACTGAGGTGACTTCTCATTGTTCATTACTCTAAACTTATTGTGGCAGACTTTCTGGACACTTGACTATCTTCTCCCAACCATTCTTGTCTTAGCATGCTTCTAATGGGATCCTTCATGCATGACTGTCCCAAGCTCTATTAAATAGTCATCTAGCTTATGGCCATTTTCATCTCATAGGTGACTAGTATGACTATCTTTACTATGATGGTGGCAGACTCCTGCATGCTGTTATTCACTGTGACTGTCATTTGAGAAATGTCTCTCTGTCTACTGTGGAAAAAATGTTGGTCCACTGTACATGCCTTGCCATCTATATGTTGTCCTTCCATCTGCTAGAATGTCAAGATCTTCATGTACTCATTGTTCCATTTACTCCCTTTGTGCTTTAGATGGCTCTAGCTATTTCTATTTGAAGATATTACTGTTCAGTATCTTTTGGAGGGTTTATATATAGGGTTTAGAAACCCTTGACAGCCCCCATACAAACCTGATTGAGAGGACCCCTGTAAAGTTTAAAGAATACAAGATAAGAAACTTCTAACTATGACAGATCTGTGGCATTTCCTTGACTGTCTCTCTAAACTTATTGAATTTTCCCTATTATTGCACTTGACAGTTCCTTATCTTTCCTTCCGTAGACTTCTTGTATTGTCTTTCTTTCTTAAACTCCTGACATCTATATGGAGATCTTTATACCTCTAGTCATAATCTGCATGACCTTTTAGGTATTATCTAGCCTTCCTTCCCTAGTCTTTTCATCCTAGGTCTCTGTCGAGGCTTCATAGTTGACAAGCTCCATCATAACAGTGTTGACTGTTATTTCACCCATTTGTGTGACAGAGAGTCTTCATCATATAAAGTAATCACAAGTCTATCTCTGGATTGGATATGATAGTCTTGTTCAATTGTTTATGCATTAACTATCAAGACTTCTTTCCCTTGCCAAGATTTTGACATCAAAACCATTGCTTTGTTTATGGTCATTGTGCATGATGATGACTTCAACAATCTATAAGGTGATTGTTTAACAACCTATAGGGCAGATTGTTGCATTGTTCTAATGACTGTTGTGATAGCCACTTATTGACTATTCCTCTTTACACTTAATTGTTTTATCATTCAACTTTGACTGCTCTAACTGTCATTTGTAACAGTCATTAAAACAATGTGGACTATCCCCATAGTTAGTATGACTATTTATCCTCATAGCATTGTTAAAACTTCAAGAAAGACTGTCATGTACATCTTTTACTAAGAAAACTATTTGACTCATGTTGGTCTGCTATTCATGAATGAAAGTTGATTGTTTCATAACTGATAGTGACTGCTTTTGATAGTTTTGGCTGTCTTCACTCAGTCTTGACTATTCTCAAGGGATGAATGCCTCCTGTAGGTAAGACTATCACTGCTAAATTTATTATTCCTCAATATGCTTTGACATTGGTATTACTGCTCTATTCATGTGACCGTAACTTCTATGCAACAATGAATGATATCTTCTTTATGCTGATGTACATTGATGACTTGACTGTCCTAAAATGTATGGACTGCCTCCATGGTAGTCATGTTTTATCTTGAATATACTGTTACATATATGCATCTCTCATTGTTATGAGCTGGGCTCGACCCTTGTGGGAGCCACATTTTACTCCACTCATAATATAAATTGATGAATCATTCAGAAACACAATTTCACCTGTATCTGCACATGAAGCAAATTTGTTAGAAAAATAAATGCATACTTTGGATGTGTTTGATGATTTGCTTGTTTTCTAGGATATCCAAAGTATACATTTCTTGTTTAATGCATTTGAGGATCAGCTTATACATGCATAGGTACTTGTTCATGTCAGGTTAGGGACCATTCATTGCTTAGAGTATTACTCTAACATCACTCTTCTGCCAGATGCAGGAACTAGAAGCAACTTGGACTAGGAAGGACAAAGACAACTCAGGGCAATAGGACAACACACCAGAACCAGAACCATTCATTCTCAGGCAATGACTAGCCTCTACCCTTACATGCACATTCTTTACTTTCCTTTACTTATTCATGTAAAGATTGTTCTTCAATTTCATTGAACAAGAAAGTTAATCTCACGGCTTTTTTGAGATAATGTACATTTTACATTCAATAAAGATTATTTATTTTTTAGAAAAGATTTGCATAAATCTTTCTTATGTTACATGCACTTGGATAAATGTAGTAATTTGATAATCATAACCTTTTGAATTATTTCATTTATGCACTTGAATGTAATGTAATAAGGATCAAATAAAATGTACCTTTTTAACTTTGAATCAGAATTCTACCTGAATGAGCTGTAGTGAAATTTAGGTAACATGAACAACTTCTTTTTCAGGAAAATTTTGTTTACCAAGGACTTAGGCTGATAAACAACAACCAACTTCTTCCAAAGATCTTTCGTTCTCTTCTCCTCATGGACATTCAACAGGACAGAGTCAACTAAACAAAGTCTTATGAGACCCTTAGCCTTCCGATCTTTGAGGTCCCAATCAGCTTGTGACATTGCTGTAGGTTTCACACCAGATATGGTTTCCCATAGGTCATGATCAATAAGTAGGTCCTCCATCTTGAGTTTCCACAACTTGAAATTAGTGCCATTGAATTTTTCAACCTCTAACCTTCTAGATGTGGTTGCCATCTCCTTGTTGCAACAAGATATAGAATACTTTGCACAACACTCCCACTCAACCTATGATTAGCTCAAAAAACCCCTACCAAGCAGCTAGAACCAAAATTGACCAGGCTTTGATACCAACTGAAAGGAAGCTAGGTGTGCGGAAAATGCTTCCTACACTAATCTAATGAGGGGAGGAGAGTGCAAATTTAATTTTATCCTTACTATTACAACAATGTTAAACCCACTAACAAAGATATTGCAACAAACACATAAATGAGAAAGTATGACAGAAGAAGAGAGACACAAGATATACGTGGGGAAAACCCTTACGGGTGAAAAACCCCACTCCAAAACACAGCTCAAATGTATTACGTAAACAATGAAGGTTACAATACAACACAGAGCCAATGCTCTTGTAGGAGTCTTTGACACTCATATCTGGAGATGATCTGACAGCATAATAGTACCTATAAAACCTGTAGTACATCACCTCCTCAAAGCACCTTTTTATATAGAATATACAAGGCAAAATTGGCTCTATCTTGGAATGGGCATCCAACATGGCCTCATGGCCCAAAACCCATGCCTATGGATACTTGTCCAACCTTATAGAATGTTTGTGACACTTGTCAGGTCACCCCATCCCAAAGAGGTCACCTATTCCCAAAATGGGTAATGACAGATGCTTCTACGACTCTTACAACCATCATAGAATCTGTCATAGCTGTCATAACTTCCAGTTGTAAGAGAATCTATCATACATAGGCTATAAATAGCATATTCTCTTACAACATGTCATAGTCCACCTTGGAGTGACCAAAGATGCCTTTTTCAAGGATGCTCTTCGACACATGTCTTCACTTGTCATAGAATCACCTATTTTTGACTCTTACATGTCATAACTTAGTCATAGGAATCTATCATGACTGTTAGAGTCAATATTCCCTTACACAACATCCAAGATGCCAACACATGGCAAAATATTCCTACCACTAAGTGGGACGCCTATCTCCTCATTTGAGGACAAAAATACATGTGGTCATATGCCATGTAGGATGACACATCACTGTGTCAACTCCCACAATATGACAACATAGGATTTGCATCTAATTAATATAATAGGCAAATAATAAATAAATACAATGTAAAAATACAAGGAATTACCAAGGTTGAGACACCTTAATTCCCAACAAGTTTCTACCAGAAGTTCATCAGAAATTTTAGTTTAGTTTGTAACCCTATGACAGAAACAATTAGAGGTGACATAAAAGAATTCAAGTGAACATCAGGAGTAGATAGAAGTTTTGAATTGTTGAAGCAGAAAGTGATAGAGCAACCTGTGTTAGCATTACCAGATTTCAATAAGGTATTTCAAGTAGACTGTGATGCAAGTGTGAATGCAATTGGAGCAGTGTTAAGTCAAGAAGGTAGACCTGTAGCATATTTCAGTGAGAAGTTGAATGATGCAAGGAGAAGATATTCATTTTATGATGAGGAGTTTTATGCCATAATTCAAGCCTTGAAGAAGTGGAGACATTACTTGTTCCCTAAAGAGTTTCTATTGTATGCAGATCATCAAGCTTTGCAATAGTTGAATAGTCAAGGAAAGTTGAATAAGAGACATGTGAGGTGGGTTGAGTTCATGTAGAGTTATACTTTTGTATTGAAGGATAGGAGTGGAAAGTCAAACAAAGTTGTAGATGCATTGAGTAGAAGAAGGAACTTGTAGATGAATTGAAGAACATGTATGAAGAAGACATTGATTTTGCAGAACCTTGGAAAGCATGTAAGGAAACTTTTGTGACAGATAGGAGTAAGTGGTTGGACTATTTCATTCAAGAAGACATGTTGTTCAAAGGAAATCAGTTATGCATACCTAGGAGTTCAATGAGATATAATTTGATCAAAGAGAAACACAGTGGTGGATTGGCAGGACATTTTGGCATTGATAAGATAGTGGCTTTGGTGAGTGAAAATTACTTTTAGCCTCAGATACATAAGGATGTTAGGAAATTTGTGCAGAGTTGTAGAGTTTACCAAGTTGCAAAAAGGAGTAGTCAGAATACTGGATTGTATAAACCTTTGACAGTACCAGAGAGACCTTGGGAAGACATACTCATGGATTTCATAATGGGATTGCCGAAGACACAGAGAGGACATGATTCAATATTTGTAGTAGTGGACAGATTTTCAAAGATGGTACATTTCATACCTTGTAAGAAGACAACTGATGTAGTGCATGTGGCTAACCTATTTTTCAAGGAGATTATGAGATTACATGGATTACCTAAGAGCATAATTTCAAATAGAGATACAAGATTTCTTGGATACTTTTGGAAGACACTTTGGAAGAAGATGAAGATAGATTTGAAGTTCAATTCAACATTTCATCCACAGACTGATGGATAGACAGAGGTAGTGAATAGGAGTTTGGGAAACTTGTTGAGATGTTTGGTTGGAGAGAAGGCATGAAGTTGAGATTTGATTCTATCACAAGCGGAGTTTGCATATAATAATTTAGTGAATAGGAGTACCGAAAGAACACCATTTGAGATTATGATAGGAACTAACCCTAGAGGAGTTGCAAAATTGAGAGGCATTAGTAAGGAAGAGAAGAGGAGTGTAGAAGTAGAAGAATTTGCAGGACACATGTAGATAGTGCATAATCAGGTTAAGAAGCATTTGGAGGAAATGAACATTAAGTACAGAGAGCAAGTAGATGAGAAAAGGAGACACAAAGAATTTGTAGTTGGAGATGAAGTGATGGTATACTTGAGAAAAGAAAGATTTTCAGTCGGAACATATAACAAGTTGAAGATGTAGTTTGGACCATGTAGGATACTCAGAAAGTTTGATTCAAGAAATGCATATGAAGAAGAGTTATCAGAGACACTAGGTATATCACCTATTTTCAACATTGCAGACCTATATCAATATAATGAAACAGAGTTCAGTGACAGAATGGAAGAAGACTTGAAGAAGCAACTACCACAACAAGCACCAGAGAAAATTGAGGACATTTTGGATAGCAGAGTTGGATGCAACACTAGAGGAAGACAGTACAAAGAATATCTTGTGAAGTGGAAAGGCAGATCAGAAGAAGATTCATCGTGGATTTCTTAGGCTGAGGTGGACCATCTTGGTTTTCCTCTAGCCTCAGCAAAGTGAGGGACTCACTTTTTCAAAAACCCCAGATGTTTGATGCAGGAGCATCCATGGTTCAAGAGCAATCTTGCATCAACCAAAAATATTTGCATTTCAGTTTGTTTCTTTTCATTTTCCAGTTCAGATCAGTCAGTTCAGTTAGTAGCAGTTTTTGTATTTTGGTCCACATTCTACCGCAGTTACATTTCAGATCTTGCAGAGTTGGACTTAGCATCTAGACACATTCATGGACATCATATCCAAATCTCAGATCATTTGGATCAGGTACCGGTAAGATATCACTATCATAAAATTGATTGTTTTCTCATAACAGAGTATCCTGACAGTCTTAGATAACCAGCTAAAGGAGAAGACTTGCGGAGCTAAATGACAAATCATTCAATGTTGTTTGGTTCATGGTTGACCTTCCATGAGATCCGCACACCATTCCATTGATTTGCGGAGGAGTTCAACATGTTTAGGTCCAACCTATCCATGCAGTACACACGTTACAACTCTTCAATGGAGTTGGTGATCTTCCTTGGCCAATGCGGAGGAATCTTATGTTTTGGAGATGATATATATTGATGTAATAGATGCCTAAGAAAGTAGTGATTGATAGTTCTAAGTTTGATAGTTTGAATTCTTTGCGAAGGAGATTCAAAACTATATCTTGTGCATATTCTGTAACTGTGAAATCAGGCCTGTGAGCCCTAATTGTAAGCTTGCATGTTGTCGGTCAATTTGTATTTGAATTCTATGATACTGAATGACTAAATCTGCATTTGCTTTATATCTTTGAGTTGTTTCTGTTGTGTTTACTCTAGCTGCACGGCTTGGACAGTTCACTTTGTGGACCCTCCTAACCGTGACTGCACCACTCTCCAAGCTCATATTACATATGGGAAAGGTAATTGAACCAAAACATCAAAGTAATCCCTTTCCTCCCCAACCATTAGTTTGGCTTGAAGTTATAAACTGATAACCCAATAACCATGAAGTAACAAAAATAGTCAATCATGTTAAATCTTATTTAGATTCATTTCATGTTCATGCCTAGATACATACATAAGCATAGGCCATAAAAATCATCCATAGCCTAGAAAGCTCATTTAAGACATAGTTAATCAAGTACAAATAACTCCATACATTTAAGACCATATGCAATACTTTCAAATGATTACTACTCACATCCCATACTAAGAGAGCACTCTTTATTAATGCCATACATATTTAATTATGTCAAATTAACTCAAGGTAGAATAACATGCATCCCATATGTCACATCTCCTTTTTAATCACTTATTTTAGACATATTTTAATGATTAAATAATTGTTCAAGGTGAGAAAAATCAATAATTTAAATATTGCATTATATGTTGCATGATATTACGACAATTGATATTTCATTATCTTAGCAAAATAATCTTGATATGATAGATTTGATGTGCATAATATTGATACCCGTTTGTCATATGCAAGTTGATATCTTCGTTGATTTAGGATTATGATCTTGATATTGGACTAACTACCATTTGTATTGACATGGGATGGATGCAAGATAATATTTTACTCCCTTCAATGTATTGAGGGAGAGTATCATCTGGGAGATTATGATCGATGGTGACAACGTGGTAGTCAAACAAAGCTAATTGAAAACCTCACACACTTGCATGAGTTGTAATTTGACTGTATGATAAATTCATTTGTAGACACGTAAAGGTATAATTGAGTGTTGTTGAAAGTCGGTGTGTGAAGTCCCTGTTATATTCACACGGTTGCATTATGCAACAATTAGTTCTAAGATTATTTTTTCTTACCTGAATGGATTGAATTGCAAACATTATTTTCTGGTTGAACTTGTAAGATTTCAAGGAAAATAAAATTTAATTAAGTTTTGAATTTGATTGAAATAAGTTTTATTAAATATAATATTTTAATATAATAACACTAAAGAGGTTTTACTATTTTTTTTTTTGGGAACTAAAATATGGTGGAGATCATGCAGTTTTGGGGGTCGACTTGGGCTCATATATTTAGCATTACTTTCATGTGGATTGCTTATTGGAAGAGGAGTTTTATATGGGGAAATTAATATCATCAATTATCCATTATGGAGGGGGCAATGGAATGGAAATAGGTGTTTTAATTCTGCAGGAAGATAAAGAGGGGAAAGGAAGCAGTTTAAAAAGTCATCTTCATCATCTTCCCTTGGCATAGCATTTTGTAGAAGGGAACGAAGAAAGGAGGGCGCAACATAGGTTGTGGAATTTGACTTTAAACCAGCCAATTGCATTTTCTTGAATTTTTTTACTGCAGCATAGGTTGTGGAGATTGGCTTTACGCCAGCTAATTGCATTTGCTTGAAAGTTTCCAACACAACCAAGGTTGTGGAGTTTAGCTTTATGCCAACCATTTGCATTTTCTTGAAAGTTTCTAAAGTCATTCAACAAATCTATTTTGTGCATATTCTTGGAATTATTGAATTCTCTCGGTCGATGTCATTGAGGCATTTTTCAAACAATTCACATGCTTTTTATGTGCTTCCACATTTTTTCATACATATCTCCCTTCGCATTTCTAGTTAATCCTTGAGGCCGTGGGAAAAAGGATGTGGAATCTGACATTACACCTATCGATTGCATTTGCATACAAGTTTCTGAGGCCTTTTCAATAGATCCATTTTGTGTGTAACCTTTAATCATTGTATTTCATGAGTCGACATGCTATGAGGCATTGTTTCTAAAACTGACTCAGCAAATCCATTTAGTGCATAACCTAAAAACATTGCATTTCATAGGTCGACAGTCCTTTGAGGAATTATTTTGAACAAATCATGTGCCTTTCCTATGCTTCCTCATTTATGTCTACCACAACAGTTACAACTATGGTCACCTTATTAACTCTTCTTTTTATCTATAATTGAATTTGTTAGAAACTGCAAGAATAATGGTTGAATTATTATGTGAAGTTATTAAAAAGGAGTTGTTATTGTGGCTTATTAATGCATAATGATGTGGGTTTGTATCTTGTTATTTGGTCGGTAGTATAAGAAATCTTTCATTCTATTAGGAAAGTAGTGTACTAGGTCACATGGATTCTGATGATAAAGTGAAAGTGGAATCCATATTATTTATGAATGGCGTTAGAACAGATTATGTTGACTGTCATAGTTGGTATCCTATAGAGTCACCAAAGGTGTACCTGGTATATGAAGTAATCAGTGTCAAATCGTTAGAATGTATTACCAAGATAATGAGGATAGGACCTTAGTACTTGGGATGTCAAGTAATCTAATGAATATAATCTATGCTTTTAGCATTTGAATTGAAACCCTTAAGAGTGTTTGAACTAGAAATCTTTGCAAATATGAGATACCAATATGATAGAATGTTTAGTTGGAAGTTCCCTGTGATTTTGGAAATTCAATATTAATAGCAAGGTCTTTATGAATGGAGTTTAAGCATATTGTGATATTCTAAATAGAAGAAGAGATCCTAATGTAGATAGAATGATGTCTTACTAGATGGAAATTGAATATATGCAACTTGAAATGATTGTCACACTTCTAGGGATAATATAGTAGATTACTTACCTTGTAATGGGATATAGAATGTAACAAATTGGTTAGATGGTTTAACGTGATCATGTATAAATTGCCTAGGGAGGAAACTAGATAATGGTATTGATGCTTTTGTTCACTTGAAAAATGATACTTAGGCGTAAGGTTTTCCAAGAGTTAGATAATCAATAGTTAATTTATATTATGATCTATACTTTGTAGTATTGATAGTATTTTATACTGAAAACTAGTAAGACCAACTCAAGTGTGGGGTATGATAGGAGTTTAGTAACTAATAGTTAATATATATGCACTAATCTATACTTTGTAATATGAGATTATATGTCTAGTACAGTAGATTGATAGTATTTATATACTAAAATTGGTAAGACATGTAATACATAAGAAAATGAACATAAAGAACCAAGATAAAATGCATTGACCCATTTCATTCATAATCTAATGAAACCTCCAATTGAGCTAAAAGATTCAAATGCATGATAACATAAAATGAAGTTAATTAAACAACCTCAAAAGCAAACCTTGATTGTTTTAGATTTGCTCCTCGATGTGAGATCTATGTGATGGCTCCTTAGTCCTACAACATAACTTTGCATTCCAAGGTTTTACGAAAATGGCTTGAGTTGATGCTAATTTATATATTTTTGGATGAGGGATTGGAGGGTTGAGATTGATTTGGGAGATCAATGGCTCACATTAGTTGAAAGGATTGGGTTGATGAGAGGCCACCAAGTGGAATGATGGGACTAGAGGATAAGTGGAGTCCTTGGATTGATGGTAGATCAATGGTGAAGGATGGCCTTGGAAGAAGGGAATGGTGAAGATTGAAAGAGGACCAAAAGGACCTTTTAGAGGGATGTGAAAGGTACTTGCATGTACCTTTGTAAGAGGACCCATGTAATTTGTACAAGGACCCATGCCTTTGTACATTTTGAGGAATGTTAGGGGTTTGAATGGGTTAAGCATAGATTTGGAATGTGCAAGTGAGGGAATAAGTTGATTAATTGGTTTTAAGCAACTTAATCAAAAGTGAACAAAATAATAATTAAATAAATATGAAAATATTTATTTAATTTTTGAGATGAGGATGAGGGACTTAGGTAAACAAATATTTGGGTTTATTTACCTAAGGTGGACTATAGAAGAATGATGATAAATGATTAATTAATGATTTATGCTAGGAAGCGGAATGGATGAATAGTATGTGAATAGTGATTTTATTAATTAAATAATAAAATATAATTTAATTAATGTCGAAAGGGGAATTAGATAATTAATTGTCTAAATAGGGATTTATCTAATTAATTATAAAAGAAATGGTCTAGGTGTCTTAATTAAAGATGAATAATTATGAGATGATGAGTGGATAATTTTATGTGTCTACATTTTGCCCCTCTTTAAGATGGTGCTACGAAGCAACATCATTTCAAAGAAAGATAAAAAATACTATCGGATTGGATGAGAAGAAGATTAGAATAAAATGGTTATATTAGAGGCGATGATGCCCCAACCACTCGAAGCGGAAGTGACAAGGAGGGATGATGATGCCCCCTCGAGAGGGTAGGTAGGTTTGAAGAACATGGGTGGGCTCTCAAAATGGATGAATCACTAGTAGAGAAAGAGCAATATATGACTGTAAAAACTACTAAAAACTGCTTATAAATGACCAAACATGGTCATGTGACCATTAGTAGTTTATTACCAGTCATTTATAACACGACCAAATTGATGACTAAACCATTTTTAGTCATTTATTAGTTGTTTTGATTGATTGATTTGGTAGTATATTTAGTCATTGATTGTTGTAATCTGGTCACTTATTTAGTCATTTTTTTCACTGATATATTTAGTCATTAATTTAGTCATTGATTGTTGTTAACTGGTCACTTATTTAGTCATTGTTATTCACTAATTTTTGTCCATTGGTAGTGTATTTAGTCATTAATTTTAATCATCATTTTGATCAATTTGGTAGTATATTTAGTCATTTTTATTCACTGATTTAACACTGGTCATATATTTAGTCATATTTATTCATTGATTTCTATCAATTGGTAGTATATTTAGTCAATTTAATTATTAATTCATGTCAATTAGTAGTATATTTAGTCATTTGAAACTTGCAATCTATGTAGATTTCCATCTGGCATTAGATGTTCGCTTCACACATGTCTTTTTGATTTTATTCATTGAATGCTCTATAAGAGGAATGTTGTGAGCTGAGCAATATAATCCAATTTCGATCTCATCTGCCTTGGTTTAATTTCCCTGCCAGCTTGAATGACTTCAATTCATTATGTTGGCTCATGCGATCCTCTTTTTATGCAAGAGATGATGGTATATGTGTCATTAATTATTTCATTCTTGCCTCTTCATTTTGCTCTTGCTGTGTATCTCCAATGTCTATCTATCCCCGCAATTGTCAGCTTCATTTGCTGGTTCAATCATGGGAACAACCAATGCACAGAAGCATCAACTTAGATTTCATGGCTAGGGCCTTTAAACTGCTCAATGAAGTGTTGATGGAGGATGATTTGATAGATGTATGTGATATAGATTTTCTACTACAATCCAGGGTATGTTATGTTTCACATTTGGTATCTCATTTTCTCTCGAATGTGATGGACTTATTTCATTAGGTTTATAAGGTTAAAAGGATAGCATCAACATTTTTTCATGACTAGCTAGTCCTAGATGTCAAGCTATTTGAAGCTTTTGCTACTTATAATCTCCATGATGGCTCAGACTTGGTAGGGGGACTCTTCCTCCACGAATATATCTTTAATAAACTCAGTTTTAAATGTGTTTATCAAGCAATGATTTCAAGTTTACAATCAGGTAACAGAGAGCTCTTTGATTATTCACTACAGGTTCACAAATCTGCATTTTGAAGGTCCAAGAGGGAAAGGATAGAGGAAGTATTCAATGCATGGAGCTTCTTGTCAAATTTCCAACCATCGGTAGTTCCCTTCACCAATGATGACATAGTCCTTTCTCAAGAGAATCCAACTGGGGGTTCATGGCTTTAGGGTTGCAAATTTAAATATGGACAACATGTGAACCACTCTTTCTATTTTAAGTTTATGGCTTCGATGTAACTTTGGTTTCCTTTTTGGCCACAAAGGGCCTTTTAGATCTATAGCTCTGTTTAGGGCTCTTAGTTAAAATACTCTACATATGTTATTTTTTTGTCTAGGAAGGGCCTTTTTTGTAATCTGTAAAAACATTTTTATTAGTATTAATATATTATGATGCTCTAAGAATCCTTACTGATTCAAAAAAAATGTCAACCCTGGTTCATGTGTTGTCTTAGTAAAGATCTACACCATGAAAGAATCCATTAATTATACATAAATTCCAAATTAAGTTGATGAGAAAAGATCTTTGATATCCAACTAGGAAGCCTTAACATCCAAAAATTACTAACCTGATGTTTCACGACCAGTTTCCCAACTGTGACATCATCTTTACTTAAGAAACGGGATATTGATCCACTGCCATATTGGATCTCACAGGATTCTCCTTCACAAACAACAAATGATATATATTAATTGTTTAGTAACTTCCTTAATATCCCCATGTAAGCATACTAAACTAAGTGAGGTTGAGGGTTTGAAGTAGAGTAGCATCTTCTTGGTATGTGCTTGACTTTGATGACTTGTATCTTGAATGAAAATAGCAAGCTAGCTACATTGTAAAATCATTGTTAATCATTGTTACAAAAATAACCATAAAATCCTCTTTAATTAAAATAATCCTTCTAGATATTTCAAGACAAGATATTTCAATTAATTTCTAAGAAAGCTAATAATTTCACTATCCAAACAATGATCAATTTATTTATTGTATATAATTTCCTAGAATTTAGAATTTGAATGTAGGCTGAGTATTCCAGCAACACTATTTTTTAGTTGGATCCTAAAAATGCTGCAACTTATGTTCTTCTCTAAAACATTTGTGCAGAAGCAGGTAGGTGTGGTGAGGTTCAAATAGTAAGGAGACTGATGAAAGATAGAGGAATTAAAAAGATACCTGCATGTAGCTAGATTGAAGGGCATAAAATGGTACATGCTTTCCTGTGTAGGAGACAGATCACATCCACAAACATGGGAGAGCTATGCAAAATTGGAGAAATTGGCTTGGCAAATGAAGGCAGTAGGGTATTTCCAGATTCAAGACTTTTACTTAATGTTGTGGAATAGAAGAAAAAAGAATCATTTATCTACCACCATAGTGAAAAGTTAGCAATTGCATTTGGTTTGTTAAACATGGCCCCTGGTACAACCATTAGAGTTGTTAAGAACCTTCAGGTATGTTCTGATTTTCACACTGCATCTAAATTCCTCTCCAAGATTGTTGCAAGAGAAATTGTTCTGAGGGGTAAGTGCAAGAAGATGGGGGGCCAAAAAGGGGTCTTAAGTGGCCACTTCTTTTCTGAAATCAAGAAATGTTGCCCTTGGATGAGAAATTGAGCATAGTTACACTCAAAATTTGGAGATGCAACCAAAACAATGTTCGTAGTACTCCGAGCCTACTTTCTAAACTACTAATTTTTTTGAAAATGGTATAGATTAAGGGGTTCAAAAGAGGGAGCCACATAAATTGGTGTTGTTTCTGTCAAAAAAACATAACATAGCATGTTTTGTGGCTCCCTCAAAAGGTTAACTTTTTTTGGTATTTTTAAAATCATTTTGGTGAGAAATTAGCTAACAACATGTAGTTTATGCCCAATTTGTTTGATAATTTTTTTATGAATATTTGATTTTTTACTAATTTTCAAAGTGGACACATCCTAAAAAACTAAATTTTGGTCGTGCTACCCCTATAAATTTTGAAAACTAATTGAAAATATTTTTTTCTTTTTTCTTAATATGTGTAGAATGGAGTCTAGTTTCTAAATATGTAATTTTTTTGAAATTTCAATGAATGGTTAATTTACAATGAAAAAAAGACCAAATAGCAGTTTTTGCCCAAAACCGGACACACAAACAAAAGAAATTAAAGATGAAAGGCTTAACATTGTCAAAATGTGAAAAAAATTACATCGTTAAATAGCTAAGAGAAATCCTAACATTACCTAGGTGTTCTATTTGTTTGACCTTGTGCAAATCTGAGGGTTAGCATGAACAAAATTATGTGAAATCTTGAAGAATCTGCAAAAACATGTCTGTGGATGTTGAAAAGTCACTCCAAGCCTTTGGGTTGGAAATCCAAAGCAAATCCCAAGCCCAAGGCTTGGGATTCTCAAAACACAACATAATGCGAGTGCGTTATAACGTGAGCACGTTATGTTGTATTTTTTTTCTTTTTTGCATGTTTGCCGGTGTTTTCCCAGTTTGACCTAACGTGAGTGTGTTATAACGTGCTCGCATTATGTCTTCCTTTGAATGAGATATGTTCAAATTTCATAAGTATATTTCATGGATGTTTATATCTATTCTTGTAGGTATGTATGCATGCTTGTATGTATGCATCTTTGTATGTATGTATGTTTGTATGTATGCATGTATGTATGTAAGTGTTTTGGGTTTAGTGTATATAAGGACCTAAGCCTGTATAGTTTTGAGGGTTGAGGGTTGAGGGTTGAGAGATTAGGGCTTAAGTAATAGGTAGAGGGTAGAGGGTTGAGGGTTACAGTTGAGGGTTAATATTCAAGTTGTTGAGTGTATAAGATTAAGTATGTAAGGCGCAGGGATTAGGGTTTAGGGTTTATGATATGGATTGAGGGTATATAAGGAAAAGGGTGACTTGGGTTGAGAGTACATATAGTTTAGGTTTAATTTAAGTATAGGGTTGAGGCACAATATTTGAGGTTCAGGATATAAGGGTGAGGTTATATGGTCTAGGGATGAGGGTTTGAGGGTGTAGGCTTCAGGTTTAAGGTATAAGGTTGATGATTGAGGTATTAAGGCTTAAGTATATTGTTGAGGGTATAGGGTTGAGGGTTTAGGGATAAGTTTTAGGGTTTAAGGTTTAAGGGTTAATGGTTGAGGGATAGGGTTTAAGGTTTAGGGGTAAGGGATTAGGGTTTAAGGTATAGTGTCTTGGGTTGAGGGTTTAGGAATAGAGATAGCATTTAGGGTTTAGGGATGAGGGATTAGGGTTGAGGGTTGAGGGTTGAGGGATTAAGGTTTAAGGTATAACTTGTTGAGGGTTGAGTGTTTAAGAATAGGGTTTAGGGTTTAGGATTGAGGGATTAGGGTTTAGAGTTGAGAGATTAGGGTTTAAGGAATAGTGTTGAGGGTTAAGGGTTTAGGGATAGGGTTTAGGGTTGAGGGATTATGGTTTAGGGTTGATGGATTAGGGTTTAAGGAATATTGTTGAGGGTTGAGGAATAGAGTTTAAGGTTGAGGGATTAGGGTTTACGGTTGATAGATTAGGGTTTAATGTTGAGGGTTGAGGATTGAGGGTTTAGTGATAGGGTTGATGGTCAAGGGATTAGGGTTAAAGTAGAGTGTTGAGGGTAGAGGGATTAGGGATAGGGTTTAGGGTTAAAGGTTTAATGATTGAGGGTTGAGGCTTTAGGGATGAGAGTTAAGGGATTGGGGTTTAAAATATAGTGTTAAGCGTCGAGGGTTTATGGATAGGTTTTAGGGTTTAAGTTTTAAGGGTTAAGGGTTAAGGGATAGGGTTTAGGGTTTAGGGATAAGGGATTAGGGTTTAAGGTATAGTGTTGAGGGTTGAGGGATTAGGAATAGGGATAGCATTTAGGGTTTAGGGATGAGGGATTAGGGTTGAGGGTTGAGGGATTAGGGTTGAGGGTTGAGGGATTAGGGTTGAGGGTTGAGGGATTAGGGTTTAACGTTGAGGTTTTATTGATAGTGTTTAGGGTTGAGAGTTAAGGGATTAGGTTTTAGAGTTGATGGATTAGGGTTTAAGGTATAGTGTTGAGGGTTGAGGTTTTAGGGATAGGGTTTAGGGTTGACGAATTAGCGTTTAATGTCAAGGTTAGGGTTAGAGTGTCGAGGGTAGAGGGATTAGGGATAGGGTTTAGGGTTGAAGGTTTAAGGATTGAGGGTTGAGGCTTTAGGGATGAGGGTTTAAGGCTTAAGATATAGTGTCGAGTGTTGAGGGTGTAGGGATAGGGTTTAAGTTTTAAGGGTTAAGGGTTGAGGGATAGGGATTAGGGTTTAAGGTATATTGTTGAGGGTTGATGGTTTAGGCATAGGGTTTAGGTTTGAGGGATTAGGGTTAAAGAAGAGTGTCAAGGGTAGAGGGATTAGGGATAGGGTTGAGCGTTGAGGGATAGGGTTGATGGTCAAGGGATTAGGGTTAAAGAAGAGTGTCCAGGGTAGAGGGATTAGGGATAGGGTTTAGGGTTGAAGGTTTAAGGATTTAGGGTTGAGGCTTTAGGGATGAGGGTTAAGGGATTAGGGTTTAAGATATAGTGTCGAGTGTTAAGCATGTAGAGATAGGTTTTAAGGGTTAAGGGTTGAGGGATAGTATCAAGCTCGTTGAGGGTTTAGGAATAGGGATAGTGTTTAGGGTTTAGGGATGAGGGATTAGGGTTGAGGGTTGATGGATTAGGGTTGAGGGTTGACGGATTAGGGCTTAGCGATAGGGTTTAGGGTTGAGGGTTTAGGATTTAAGGTATAGTGTTGAGGGTTTAGGGATATGGTTTAGGGTTGATGGATTAGAGTTAAGGGTTGAGGGATTATGGTTTGACATTGAGTGTTGAGGGTCAAGGTTTTAGGGTTGAGGGTTTAGGGATAGGGTTGAGGGTCGAGGGATCAGAGTTAAGGGTTGAGGGATTAGGGTTTGACGTTGAGGGTTGAGTACATTGAGGTTTGAGGGTTGAGGGTTTCAGGATAGGGTTGAGGGTCGAGGGATTAGAGTTAAAGTAGAGTGTCGAGGGTATAAGGATTAGGGATAGGGTTGGAGGATTTAGGGATAAGGGATTAGGGTTTAAGGTATAGTATCGAGCCCGTTGAGGGTTTAGGAATAGGGATAGCATTTAGGGTTTAGGGATGAGGGATTAGAGTTGAGGGATGAGGGATTCAGGTTGAGAGTTGAGGGATTAGGGTTTAGGGATAAGGTTTAGGGTTGAGGGTTGAGGGATTAGGGTTTAAGGTATAGTGTTGAGGGTTGAGGGTTGAGGCTTTAGGGTTTAGGGTTTAGGGATAGGGTTGAGGGTTGAGTGATTAGGGTTTAAGGTATAGTGTTGAGGGTTGAGGGTTGAGGCTTTATGGTTTAGGGTTTAGGGATAGGGTTGAGGGTTGAGGGATTAGAGTTAAGGGTTGAGGGATTAGGGTTTGACGTTGAGGGTTGAGGGTTGAGGTTCAAGGGTCGAGGGTTTAGGGATAGGGTTGAGGGTCGAGGAATTAGGATTAAAGTAGAGTGTCGAGGGTATAAGGATTAGGGATAGGGTTGGCAGGTTTAGGGATAAGGGATTAACGTTTAAGGTATAGTATTGAGCTTGTTGAGGGTTTAGGAATAGGAATAGTGTTTAGGGTTTAGGGATAGGGTTTAGGGTTGAAGGATTAGAGTTAAGGGTTGAGGGATTAGGATTTGACGTTGAGGGTTGAGTGTTGAGGCTTTAGGGTTTAGGGTTTAGGGATAGGGTTGAGGGTCGAGGGATTAGAGTTAAGGGTTGAGGGATTAGGGTTTGATGTTGAGTGTTGAGGGTTGAGGTTTAGGGTTGAGGGTTTAGGGATAGGGTTGAGGGTCGAGAGATCAGAGTTAAGGGTTGAGGGATTAGGGTTTGACGTTGAGGGTTGAGTACATTCAAGTTTGAGGGTTGAGGGTTTTGAGATAGGGTTGAGGGTCGAGGGATTAGGGTTAAAGTAGAGTGTCGAGGGTATAAGGATTAGGGATAGGGTTGGAGGGTTTAGGGATAAGGGATT
Source organism: Cunninghamia lanceolata (assembly GCA_027924645.1). Lineage (NCBI taxonomy): Eukaryota > Viridiplantae > Streptophyta > Pinopsida > Cupressales > Cupressaceae > Cunninghamia > Cunninghamia lanceolata. The sequence goes on along the minus strand of BSBN01001567.1, from coordinate 13,589,560 downwards.
AGGGTTTAAGGTATAGTATCAAGCCCATTGAGGGTTTAGGAATAGGGATAGTGTTTAGGGTTTAGGGATAGGGTTTAGGGTTGAGGGATTAGAGTTAAGGGTTGAGGGATTAGGGTTTGACGTTGAGTGCTGAGGGTTGAGGTTTTAGGGTTGAGGGTTTAGGGATAGGGTTGAGGTTCAAGGGATCAGAGTTAAGGGTTGAGGGATTAGGGTTTGACATTGAGGGTTGAGTACATTAAGGTTCAAGGGTTGAGGGTCGAGGGATTAGGGTTAAAGTAGAGTGTCGAGGGTATAAGGATTAAGGATAGGGTTGGAGGGTTTAGGGATAAGGGATTAGGGTTTAAGGTATAGTATCGAGCCCGTTGAGGGTTTAGGAATAGGGACAGTGTTTAGAGTTTAGGGATAGGGTTTAGGGTTGAGGGATTAGAGTTAAGGGTTGAGTGATTAGGGTTTGATGTTGAGTGTTGAGGGTTGAGGTTTTAGAGTTGAGGGTTTAGGGATAGGGTTGAGGGTCGAGGGTTGAGGGTTTTGGGATAGGGTTGAGGGTCGAAGGATTAGGGTTAAAGTAGAGTGTCTAGGGTATAAGGATTAGGGATAGGCTTGGAGGGTTTAGGGATAAGGGATTAGGGTTTAAGGTATAGTATCGATCCTATTGAGGGTTTAGGAATAGGGATAGTTTTTAGGGTTTAGGGATGAGGGATTAGAGTTGAGGGTTGAGGGGTTAGGGTTGAGGGTTGAGGGATTAGGGTTTAGGAATAAGGTTTAGGGTTGAGGTAGACAAGGAGCAACTGAGAGACATAGAGAGGGGAGGGGGAGAGATAAGTGAGATATATCTAACATGAGCTAATGGAACTAGAGGTGAGATATTGTAAAGGTGCTATCGAAGGTGAGATAGGCACAAATATTTATGGATCAATCTATAGCAGGACAAAACACATTTTATCCTGCTATAGAAATGGTAAAAAGGTGTTGACCCTCGTGATCTAGGCCCACATGCTCTATTTTCATGTTGATTATGAGCATACTCCAACAAAAAAGAAGTGCTTTCATGCTGTTGGGAAGTTCACATGCACATTTTACACATTCTACCACCCTTGCATGATCTTTCCACCACTTTTTCTACTTTGCCAACTTGAGAGGGAGGAAATAACATAGTTTTCACACCAAGTTTGATATATATCTATTCAAGTTTCAATTTTTGTAGTGTTGCAATGTTAATTGTGATTCAATTTTAGGAATTTAACATTATAGATTGGTTAATAGTATTGTTGTTAGTAATTATATTTGAGTGTTATTCAATTTAACATTGAAAAGGAAGCAAGTGGTGAAAAACTCAAATTGTTGAGGAGTTTGATGCAAGAAGGAAAAAAAACTACATAATTGGGTACTCTCTCCATTCAAAACTTCATGTTTTAGGTATGTCAAGTCTTTACATGCATGTTCTTTACATTTTCCTTAATTCTATTTGAATTACTTTATCATGCTTTATCATACATGTTTAAAATAGACACACTCCCAATCAAGAAAGCAACCTACAATCTCACATGATGCCATATATATTTTCTACACTTGGGCTCTTTAATAATTATGTGTAATAAACAGACCTTAACATACCATGGTGTCAAACTATACAAGAATAAATCCTTACAACATAATAAAAATACAATCCCACTATTATCTTGTCATATTAACAAGTTAAAATACAAATGAATAGGTGCCAAGATCATACAAGTATGCACATGACATGATGATTTGTATGCACATATCTTGGGCTAGGACATTCCTTATGCACCTATTCATGATGATTTGTACATGCACATGACACAACAATTGTTGTCTATTCCTTCACAAGCCACCCAAATCCTAGTATCCCTAGTACCAACAAAACACCTTCTCAATTCCAAATCCTAGTAGCCCTAGTAACAACAAACATGTCAAATTGGGTCTGCCTCAACCTTTTCAAGCATGAAGTCTCGTGTACTCTTTTCATGGCTACAATAATTTGCTTTGTATGCTTTGTACCTATTTTGGTTGAGTGACATTTACTCTTTTACATGATGATTGTATGTACATTTACTATGAAGGGTTGAATGACACATATTTTAGTTATTTGTATGGATTCATTTCTTAGGAACTAATATTGGTCTCTTTATCATGCTACAAACAAATTCTCTGTCATGCCGAGGAAACAATCAAGAATTAAACCAACGCAAGAAGAGATAGAAACTAAGAATGCAAAGAAAGCAGTGGCTATGAGGGAACTTCGTGAGAAGAGGAAATTAGACATGATAAATGAAGACATGCCAATTGAAGAGGAACCACAACCATCACAAAGATATGGTATTGGTGGCACAAATAGAACAAATGCAAAAACTTCGTGCTATGAGAGATTTGAATACTATAGTTGGAGACACGTCCTCTACCGCAAGTCAACATGTAGGGACACTATATACCACATCTCAAGTTGAGAGTACATCATTACTCACATGTGATGAAGGAGGTACGCCATCGTTCCCACCTCAACCTCAAGGTATGTCTATTCCATCTTCAATCAAAGGTATGCCATCTAGCCCATCTCATTTAAATATTGATGAAATTCCTAATGTTGAGATGAATTTACCTAACTTAACACCATCTAGAATTTTGCATAGAAAGCTAAAGTATTTGATTGATATTGATGAGAATATTTTGCAGCCAATAGAAGGTAAGATTCCAAAACGCACTTGTAGAAGATATGCTCATAAGATTTGGAGATTGTTATTTGAAAAGTTAAATGAGACTGCAAGATGTCAACTATTCGTTGAAACGATGTGAAGTATAAAGTATAGATCCATCATGAAGATTCCTGGGTTGAGAACATCAGAGGCTTCAAGTAAAAATCTATTATCAAGAATCTAATGAGTGCGTATGAGAGTGTGGGTAACACCTCATGCACAAAAGATAGTAATGCAACACGGCATGTGATTACATCAACTATAGTAAGTAGTCAAATGAGGAAAGCTCGTCTCATTAGAAAGATGAGTCAAGAATTGAGAATTAATAGGAAAACTTTATCAAGAGCCATTGGAAGATGCCAAAGAATTGAGGACACTAATGCCAATGAATTATGGGCATTCTCGGGGAGACTACCACAAAAGATAAACCAATTGTTGAAGCATTGAGATCACTAATTGAAGACTTTTGGAAGAATTACACAAAGGGTATCTCCAATTTAAAGGGATATGGTAAGAAGAAGAATCGGTAGTCAGAACTGTGAGCCATATCCAAAGCATTTTTTGGATGAGACTCAAACATAGTTTTATGGTAAATTTCTAGAGAAGTATCCTCAAATTAAAATTTGTCAAAGATATTTTGAAATGCTAAAACCTTTCTATGTCAAGATAAATCACACACGCACTAATTGTTGTTGTAGATTACATATTGAATTTTCTAACCATTTTGATGTTTATAGGTCTATATGTTTAGGTATGCATACTAACAATGTTTTGCAGGGTTGTGCCATACGTGCCCCACCAGCATCTTCAAGAGACTTCATATCAAGAATTTTATGTGAAAGAGAGGAAGGTCAAATATTCTACAAGAAATTATGCTTGGATGGCACATGTCATCATTATGGTGGCTTGCAACATTTGCCAATATGTGAACATATGGAAAGAACACGTGGTTGGAAACAAACTAGTAGAGTTTTGCAAGTATAAAACAGTGGTATACAATACAAAAGATGGTAAAGAAGTAAAGAGGTGTGAATTGGTTATTGAAAAGATTCCAGTGTATCAGTTTATGCCTATATTTCGTGATAGCATAGTGTATGAGTATGCAAGACATGCCCATAGAGCTTGATGGTTGGACTTGCAATTCAAGTTATGCAAGGACACATTTCTGGTTGGTAGCATTGTTTTAGTCGTCGACTTTGCAGAGAACTACAGTCTACAGCCACAGCGTGAGGTGCAATCACAATATTACAACTCCACATAGGTTTCTATATTTGTGCACATCGTATTCATTCATGTGAATGATAGTATAGAGGATGACAAAAAAATCATAAAGGGAGTATAATTTCTATATTAGTGATGATCGCACGCATTCTACAAAGTTCGTGCAAGGTTGCTTTCAGGTGTTCTACAATGATTTGGCTAGAAGGGGCATATCATTTAGTCAACATATCATATGGTCAGATAACTGTGCATCACAATTCAAGAACTCATAGAATTTCTATTGGCTAAGTAGGATGCATAATTTTACAGGTATTCAACATATGTGGAACTTTTGTGAGGCCGGGCATGGAAAGGGGGAGTATGATGGTGCAAGAGTATGTATCAAAAGAGCTATAGCATGAGAAAAGTTAAAGTATAAAGACAATGCAAAGTTGACAGATGCAAAATTGATTATCGAGTGGTGTAATGCTTCCATGGGTCCAGGTAATGAAGGTAAGTCTTTAGTTTGTAGATCTTTTTGGTTGATAGATGATACTAACATTGTACCATATGAGGACTGTTCTACATTGACAGGATCAAGTGAGATGCACTCTTTCAGAAGCTCAATTGCAGGTTCATGGAGTATCCATACGCAAAAGATGTCATGCTTTTGTTCTTCCTGTACAATTCAAGCCTGGGATGAGTGCGAGTCAAAGGAGTGGGTTGATGAATGGTAGTTAAGTTATCTTAGCCCACTTGACACATATTAACCCCCGACTGCACTAGAACTAATACAGATGGAATCATTAGTTGACTTTGACCACATATAAGATCTAGTTCAACCATGTAATATATCTATTTGCATAGTTTTTAAAATTCCTAATGTCATCTTACTTTGTAGTGTTTTTGTAATGTTGACTAATTTCATCTAATTTGCTACACATATCAATGTAGGGCATGTATATGCAGTTATTGAAGATGAAGATAATGAAGAGGGAACATATTATTACTTATGTCGTTGTGTTGAGGCCAAAAAAAATTGGAGGCTCTAGTTATAGATGGAGAAAACATCGAACCCTATAGGCTCAGTGGTTCTTACTGGAACATGTTGGCAAGAGACACTATATGGATTCATGAATGTTGTCATTGATGGCAACAAATTTCATCCCACACATCCGCAGGACATGGTATGTCTATACCAGAAGTCAGAGTGAAGAATGTTGTGGTCCGATAAACAAGAATAGAGCATGTGGCGAGGTCTGACAGTTAGGTCCGGATCTCTCAGAGGAAGTATCTTGGTGAAGTACGGATTTGGGGAAGTCAAGAGGACTACCTTGAGTGATAGATTCCAAGGATTTAGCCTTCGGTGATAGATGAAGAAAAAGATATGAATACTTGAGTATCGAGTTCCTGATTGGCAATGTGACAAAGGAAGAACTGACTGGCAGAACATCAGACATTATTCCAGATGTGTTACTGATGTTGGTAAAGGTTATGAAGGCATAAATTATGTTTGGCCGACATGATTAATGATTTCCACAAGTATATCCTTGATCCGCATTACTTGGTAAGCAAGGATTCAGCCGACAGATCAGAGTTTATGGAAAATATTGACTATTTCAGGTGCCGACTAGAAAGGTGATGAAATCAATTGTGCGAATATATATACAAGATGGATTTAGTTATGAGAGGTGTCGTGGTGGTGAGTAATGTGCAAAGAAAAGTAGTAGAGCTGAATAAAAGCAGAAAGGAAGGTCCAGTATGTGAAAAGAGAGCAGCACAAAAGAAGAGGAAAGATGAAGTGTAGCAGATCAGTGTATAGAGCCTAACCAGAACTGAATTCCAGCATATGTTGATGCTTCTTATCAGTTCAAGTATTGTATTACATTCTTTATAAATTGTAGATAGTGTGTCTCTTGTAGGTAGTGTGCCTCTTGTGAGCAGTGTGCTCAGGTAGTGAGCCCTAATTGGCAAGTGCCATTTTGTAATCCTATTCTTCTAACATAGAATACAATCTTAGGTTAATCACCCCATGGTTTTTCCCTTAACAGGGTTTCCATGTCAAAAATATTGTGTCATGTGTATTTCTATTTCATGATTAAGTTTGCTTGTTTGAATTGATGCTACACTAATTATTAAGAAAGTTTAGAAAGCTGAAATAATTAAGATAACTGATTCACCCCCCCTCTCAGTTATCAACAGAACATTGCTTAGAAGGTACCCACATAAGAGTGTTAATGTTTGGCTATTTCAGGACTTTGACACGCATCAGAATATTCTTCATTACTCAAACCTTGTCATGGAATCCAATGTTCATTTGATACAGTATCGAGGTAGACCTTTGAACAAAATCTTTTGGAAGGTGCGTGACTTTGACCATGAAGCAATACTTGACACAATAAAGAGTAGAGCAGACCCAGATGGTTCATTGGATTATTTTGTAAGTATTCACATTGATTTTGTAAAGTCATGTTACATTGAGTTATAAGTATGCACCTTAATTTATAAGGTTTGTCTTTTTTTATTTCCTACTGCATTTTTACACATATACACATTTTTACATCATCATGTTATGCTTCATGGGGTTAGACCTAAGTGATGGGTGAAGTTGATCTTGAGAATAACATATAAAATCTAGGTAATGTATAAAATATAGGTGTCTCTAGATGTCTTGGTTTCTAACTAGATAATAGGTGTCTCTAATTGTGTCTTAGGTATATACGATATGTCAACTAGGTAGATAGAGACTAGAAAATAGGTGTCTTAGGTGTCCTATGTCTACTAGACCACATGTGTCTTAGGTCTTAGGTGAGGCCACATGAGCTTCCACCTTCACGTGGTTCACCTTGTCAGTATAGAATATTTATGTTTCTTGAAGCTAAGGGAAGCTCTTTTCCTTAATAGGAAAACTTTATTGACTTCAGTTGCACTAATGGTGCAGGGGCACCTAGGTTATCATGCCTCCAAGAGGGGTCAAAAAATAAAATTTTGTTTTGATTGAGTCAATTGTATGTAATAAGGTCTTCTAAGACCATTTCATTTGTTTTTAAGTCACTTTGAGTCATTTGGGGTCAGTTTGAGTCTTTGAGTCCTGTTGCAAAAAAGTGTCAACGTTGTCAAGTTGCACAAAGCAACTTTTGCATTTTTGGTATCCTGCACCTGATGCGACCAAACTGACAGTTCCAACATGTCTAGATGGGTATGTTTAGGCTAAGCATGGTTCTTTTTTTCACTCAAACATGTCGAAACAGTCCGAGCTACATTGTACCGACGATATCTCTGAAGAGTCCAAAGCGCAAAAAGGCAGCAATCTTTGACGCGAAGTTAATTGAAAACCATGTCACTTAGAAATATTTTGTCTAAGGTAATATGATCACATAGAGTGCCTCTACAATAACCTCTCTCAGTTTTTTATATCTCTGAGGAATTTGCCCATGGTGAAAGGTTTTCTGCTGCCCCAAAAATTGTCAGAAGGAGGCAGTGTAAAGTTGCAAAGGGGTGTAACTTTTGTCCTGCTCCTGATGCAACCAAAATGATAGTTCTAACGCATCCATATGGGTACATTTACACTAGGAATGGTCCTTTTTTTCACCCAAACATGTCGAAACAGTCTGAGCTACATTGTACCGACGATATCCCTGAAGAGTCCAAAGTGCAAAAAGATAGAAATCTTTGACGAGATGTTACTTGAAAACCATGGCACTTAAAAACATTTTGTCTAAGGCAACATGATCATGTAGAGTGCCTCTACAATAACCTCTCTCAGTTTTTTATATCTCTGAGGCATTTGCCCGTGGTGAAAGGTTTCCTGCTGCCCTAAAAATCGTCAGAAGGAGGCAGTGTAAAGTTGCAAAGGTGTGTAACTTTTGTCCTGCTCCTGAGGTGACCAAACTAACTATTCCAACACATCTGGATGGGTACATTTACGCTAGGCATGGTCCTATTTTTCACCCAAACATGTCGAAATAGTCTGAGCTACATTGTACCGACGATATCCCTGAAGAGTCCAAAGTGCAAAAAGACAACAATCTTTGACGAGATGTTACTCAAAAACCATGGCACTTAAAAACATTATGTCTAAGGAAACATGATCATGTAGAGCACCTCTACAATAACCTCTCTCAATTTTTTATATCTCTGAGGCATTTGCCTGTGGTTAAAGGTTTTCTGCTGCCCCAAAAATCATCAGAAGGAAGCAGTGTAAAGTTGCAAAGGGGTGTAACTTTCATCCTACTCTTGATGTGACCAAACTGACTATTCCAACATGTCCAAATGGGTACATTTATGTTAGGCATGGTCCTATTTTTCACCCAAACATGTCAAAACAGTCCGAGCTACATTGTACTGACGATATCACTGAAGAGTCCAAAGTGCAAAAAGGCAACAATCTTTGAGGAGATGTTACTCAAAAATTATGTCACTTAGAAACATTTTGTCTAAGGCAACACGATCAAGTAGAGTGCCTCTACAATAACCTCTCTCAATTTTTTATATCTCTGAGGTGTTTGCCCATGGTGAAAGGTTTTCTGCTGCCCCAAAAATCATCAGAAGGAGGCAGTATAAAGTTGCAAAGGGGTGTAACTTTCATCCTACTCCTGATGCGACCAAAATAACTATTCCAACACCTCTGGATGGGTACATTTACACTAGGCATGGTCCTTTTTTTCACCCAAACATGTCGAAACAGTTCGAGCTACATTGTACTGATGATATCCCTGAAGAGTCCAAAGTGCAAAAGGTAGAAATCTTTGATGAGACGTTACTCAAAAATTGTATCACTTAGAAATATTTTGTCTGAGTTAATATGATCATGTAGAGTGCCTGTACAATAACCTCTCTCATTTTTTTATATCTCTGAGGCGTTTGCCCGTGGTGAAAGTTTTTTTGCTACCCCAAAAATTATCAGAAGGAGGCAGTGTAAAGTTGCAAAGGGGTGTAACTTTTATTCTTCTCCTCGTGTGGCCAAAATGATAGTTCCAATGCATCTGGATGGGTACGTTTAGACTAGGTATGGTCCTTTTTTGCACCCAAACATGCTGAAATAGTCCAAGCTACATTGTACCAACGATATCCCTGAAGAGTCCAAAGTGCAAAAAAGTAGCAATCTTTGACGAGCTGTTATTTGGAAACCGTGTCACTTAGATACATTTTGTCTAAGGCAACGTGATCATGTAGGGTCCCTCTACAATAACCTCTCTCAATTTTTTATATCTCTAAGGCGTTTGCTCATGGTGAAAGGTTTTCTGCTGCCCCAAAAATCGTCAGAAGGATGCAGTGTAAAGTTGCGAAGGGGTGTAACTTTTGTTCTTCTCCTCGTGTGGCCAAACTAACAGTTCTAACGCATCTAGATGGGTACGTTTAGGCTAGTTATGGTCCTATTTTGCACCTAAACATGCCGAAATAGTCTGAGCTACATTGTATCGGTGATATCCTTGAAGAGTCCAAAGTACAAAAAGGCAGCAATCTTTGACGAGTTGTTACTCAGAAACTGTGTCACTTAGATACATTCTGTCTAAGGAAACACAATCATGTAGGGTCCCTCTACAATAACCTCTCTCAATTTTTTATATCTCTGAGGTGTTTGCCAGTGGTGAAAGTTTTTCTGATGCCCCAAAAATCATCAAAAGGAGGCAGTGTAAAGTTGCAAAGGGGTGTAACTTTTGTTTTTCTCCTCCTGCAACCAAACTGACAATTCTAACGTGTCTATATGGGTACGTTTAGGCTAGGCATGGTCCTATTTTACCCCCAAACATGGTGAAACAGTCCGAGCTACAAACACTAACTAGTCTTCAATCTTCAAACACTACAAATACCATGATATCTTGCATAAAGCTGTCTTTTAGCCTTTTATAAAGGCATGCCCATCAAATTCAACCACATAGAGATGATTGTTTGTATTCCAAATTCCTTTTAAATACTGACCTTCCAATCCTTTTTCCCGCCCTCATATCAATTAAATATGACCTTCGATTATGATATGGCACTCAAGATTATGAGAGTTTACTAGAGACGTCGGTTGAGTTGGGTTGAAGGTTCGGTGAACTAATGACTTAAAGACCCTTTAGTAGGTTGATTTAAGTGATAGTAACTTTTGATTATAAGTCAATATTAAATTAAAACAAAAGTGCACTTTACACACGACAAGCAATTGAGGGTTTTAAAGTCTTAAGAAAAGTAGACTCTTTTTAGGGTTTAATGCCCAATATGTAAACCCTAACTATCAATAAGATTATGATTATGAAAGCTTGTGTCTTCTCTAACTTCTTATTGCAAGAACAAAACCACATCCACCATGAATATGAACCTTGCATCATATCAACCTTTCAAGATAGACCTTATCATGAAAACCATATTCACAACAAAACCTTGCATGAACAAAACCACATCCACCATGAACATGAACCTTGCATCATATGAACCATGTTTGTCTTGTGCAACATCAACATGAATTGAGAGACCTTATCATGAAAACCATATTCACAACATCATGCACCTCATGACCATCACCTACCTTGAATCACTGTATCACCTTATCAACATCATGGCATCAACCTTGACATCAATGACAAACAATCTTGACCCTTTGACTTCAATGACAACCTTGAACCTTGATTGTTGATGACTTATGGAAGTCTATAGCCCCAATGTTATGTTGCATACTAAAATTAGGTAAGACTCAATGTAATCTCATAACCTTGCCTTATATGCAAGAGAAATTACATTTAATAACCATAATGGTCATCAGGTGCTCATAAGCATATGATTTCGACTATCTTATTCAAAACAACAAACATACTCTTTGCATCCCAATATGGTATAATAACAAGAAATTAAGAAATATTTTCAATTGACCAACTCATAAAGAATATGGATCAGCATACTCATTTGAATATTTTCAATTGAGCAACTCATAAAGAATATGAATATTTTTTGTTCAACATGATGATTCATTTTTATTTTAAATACAACTTTTATCTTTTAGTTCCAAAATGAGGTTTAGGTGATCCTTGAATAACAATAGCTAGCTTATTAGATCAACAAACATCCTATGTAATACAATTGGACTTTAAATATTTGATGTAGCCATCTACAAATATCCATTCAAATGTGGATTTATAATGCAAGCATGGACGCCATCAATAAAAAAGATTTGTATGAACCAAATATCAATATAGGCATACATCAATAGCTGTCGATATAAGTATAACATATATACAAAATAGCCATATAGGCTTACAAGAATGTCATATAAGCATACAATGTCAACTATATGCAATACAAAATATGTCCACAAATGCCATATATGCATACAACAAAGGAGCACAATAAAAAGTCATTCCCCTCTGGCTGGTGAAGAGAATAGATCATAGGCAGCCTTTGATCTTCTAGGGGATGGAGACACGTATGTGGGTGGTCTTGGTGCAGGAGCACCTACCTGACAGCTGGCCTCCATGAGGCAGTTAGTTAGTTTGAGTCTTGTTCATGTTTCCAAGAAGGTCTGATAAGACCAAATGCATGTAATAAGGTCATGCTGACCATACTAAGATCATGCTGACCATGCTTTTCTATTTTTAGATAGTTTGTTAGGACAGCTGTATGCTATAGGTCCGGTTGGATCTCCCAGCCGCCTGGAGAGATTTCCCAGCCGCTTGGAGTCAGGTCAGTAGTACTCGCAGGAAAACCTATTTATGCCTGAGGATGGGTTGGTATTGGAGATATATCATCGATCAGACTTTGCGAGAGAGAGATAGAGCATTGTAATAGCATCTTTTGAAATCAATAAGAGATCCTGTTGTGTTCATCTTCTGTTTGATCTCCTTTGTGTAATCGATCTACGGTTTTGGTGGTTTCATGGATTCACTGATCCATTCCACCGGTTGATTCGTCGGATCGGTGGAATGGCGATGTACAGTAGGTTAGGTTTTGGTTTACTTTCTGTTTGCATGCAGGTGTGCAGGATCGCCGTCGAGAGGTGTTGAAGACCCTAGCATGGGGATGTGCTAGGTCGAGCTGATAGATTAGAGTCTAGAAGATCACCCTGAGAGTGGATCGGGTCATCCCAGGAGGATCGGCGAAGTGAAATTTTGCTAAGGTTGGAAGTTCGTTAAAACGGCATCATCAGGATATTTCTGCATATATCCTGCAGTCGCTTCAGGCATCGTCATCCGGGTAGATGGAGATGAGCATGATGCAGTCGAGTGCATGAAGTGAATGAACGTCGGGGTGATCATCATCAGGAGGTGTTGAGGAGGAGAGTATCGGCGTAAGGTAGAAGATCAGGTTGATCGCGGGCCGAAAAAAAGCTAAGTTTGGCCAACAGCAGGATATGACATCATCATCATCAGGATATACGTCATCAGGATATTTCAGAGCAGCAGGATATTGAGGAACTGCATGTGATGTCATCATCATTAGGATAATCGTCATCAGGATATCGGGTGACGTAAGCATCGAGGGGACGGTGCGTGGAGTTAAGGTTTGTCATCATCAGGATATATGGAGGGAACTGGATGTTCTTTATCCTGCTGATGAACATGATGTTGAACATCATGATGCTGAAGATAGTGAAGAAAGCGTTTGGCGGTGAAGTGAACAGTGGACATCAGGAGGATGTTCGCGCTTGCTAAATATGATGATGCTGCCGATAGTCGAACGTGATGATGCTGTTGACATGCGAAAGGGTGAAGGCTTGTCTGCAGGAGGATATCGGTCGGCGATAGTAAATATGATGATGCTGACAGTGTTAAGTCAAATATGATGATGATGATGAAGGGTTGCGGACATCCATGCTATAGGTTAAGGTTTTAGTGTGGATGACTCTGCATCAGGTCTACTATGAACCTGAGGGTTGCTCCTCCTATTTAGTTCTTCCTGCATCTTTAGTTGTTAAAATAAAAAGTATAGACATTAATATATAGAAATTACATGTTATAAAAAATGAAACATTTAACAAAATAATCACTCATTGCTACCATATAATCTGTCTCCTCACTTGCCTCAGTAGCAGGAATAGGCCATGGTGATGTCATGTCCTATAGAAACCATCCAGATAGAAATTAAACTTCAAATCAATAATCTTTTAATTTTTCAAAAATAAACAACTATAAAAATGAATGTAAATTAAAATTTACTAATTTGCCTCATACCCCTGTCAATGGCATGGAGCTATGAATCATAGAGGTCACACCATGCTCTATTGCCCTATGAACATCGGGAGGTGTCTCCGCACCCTGCATCATCTGGAAATAAAACAACATTATTCGATTATGAAAAATATAATAGTGATGCAAATCATGGCACCTAACATACACACACATTCATCTAAACATGGAAGTACACACAATAAAGCACACAAGTCACATACAAAAATCTAGTAAGTACAATTCATTCATTAAACTATTTATTTTATTACCTCCGTGAAGCTTTGAAGTCCACCACCACTGGTAGGTGTTGCCGTGAAATCTCCAATATTAACCTATTCAACATCCAAAATCAGATATTAGAATACCATTCATATAATGATGCTATTCACATGTAATATTTATAATTGTTTACTAGTTACATACCCTGACAGTAGATGATGTAGTGTAATATGCAGGTGGAGAACCACTGAAAACTGCATCAACGCTATGACCCTGAAATTTCATTAAAATCATCAAACTAAATTAGTTAATCTTGCATTTCAAAAATGAAATTTAATAAATTAAATTCAATAAACTTGCTAATATTTACCTGAGTATCAAGGCTGAAAGTCTCACTCAAGAGGGTATCTATCATCACCATCTGCTCATCTGTAGATGTAGCCTGTACACCTACGTCTTGACTATCCATGGGGTCATAACCACAGGCCGACCCGCAAGTCTGACAAGCATGGGGTGGGACCCTACTCCTCGCACTATCTCCCAACCCACGCTATGCTGCAAGACTGGCATGCTCTATGATGCTCTGGGTCAAGGCACTAATGGACTGAAGTGTATCAACCTCAACACTCTCCTTCACAATGGAAGGGATAGAAACATGCTCATGGTCTGCTGGTTACTTGTCTCACTGGCTGCTGTGGGTCAACATGTGCCCCTAGTCTATCTCGTGCTGACCCCCCACCTCTACCCTAGAAGTCCAACATATCAAAATAGTTTGGCACTTTATTGAGGACAAACTCGCAGTAGAGTTTCCTCAAAAAATATTGCGAGACCTCATTATTATTGCATAGAGGATGGTCAAAAACCATCCACCACCTCTGCCCAAAATTGTCCCTTATTGCTTGGTTGTTGCACCAATGTATAGGGAACCTCTTGCATGTAATGGGTGGAGGTTGATTTGTTTGTGGGTTTGTGAAAATGGAACACAAGTCTAATTTTGTAATTTGTAACTTTTTTGCATCTTCATATGATAGCTTGTCTGCATAATAGTCTCTAAACTCTCTCCTCTTATTTGACCAACTAGATATTTGCTTACTAATTGAATCTACATTTGATAACATAGATTCAAGAGATTGAGCAAGCATGGACCTATGCAAGGTTGAAGTGGAAGGATCTTTCAACCTTGCAGTTATGTCTTCAATTTCTTTTTTATTGTTTTCAATTTGCCCCATTAGATTTTCTTGTGTTCTAGGGGCATGTCGAGGAATGGATGGAGGAGTTTATTGTTTGGGTTGTTCTTCGGTAGATATTTCCTCTTCAGGATTTTATGGATTTTGAGGAGGAGGAGGTGCATTAACATTTCCTGACAATTAACAAAATTTACATCAAAAATCAACTCAAACCTACCTATTTAGAAATAAATTCAAACAAAAAAACAAATAAAACTCACTCCTTTGGCCTGCTCGACGTCGTGGCAGCATTTTGGTGATGAATCGGTAAGATTTTGGTGTTGAATCGAGTCTTCAAAAATGCGAGCACGCTTCTTAGGGTTTGCAGGGCGCGGGTGTAGAGGAAAATAAAGAAATGAAATGAGCAGAAATGTTCTTTTTTTAATATATAATTAGTCATAACACGTTCGTGTTATAATGCGAGTGCATTATGGTTTGGTTTTGCTGAGCCTTAGGCTCGTCATTACCAAACCATAATGTGAGTGCATTATAACGTGCTCGCGTTATGTATTAATTTTTTTTGAAAAAAATTTGGCCACTTTTTGGCCCCCCAACTTTTTGCACTTACCCTAAGAGATGTGAACTATTTTTATCATTTTAAACAAGGACAATGTTCTTGTGGAGAATATTGGTGATGCTAAATGAAACAATCTGAAAAATAGGCTTGCACTATAATAATGTGCACTACATCAGATATCCATTAATAACAAAGGGACTTCCATCAAAGCATAACAGCAGGGATTTTTTTTGTCATTGTAACATCAAAAATTGTCCTCCTATATGGAATGGTGCAATTTCCCTCAGTTTAGCTCCTCACTCTTCGTGACCTCTCAACCTTTTCTTTTTCAGCCTTCCTGAAACCCTAATTGACTATGTCTAGAAGCAGTTTATTCACTTTTTGAAGTAACTTATTGATAGAACCCAGAAAGAGATTTGAGATTTGGGTCTCTAGGACCCCCAAAAATGTAGATTTGAGTTGAAATTGAGGGCTAGGACTTGGGCGTTCACACCCTAGTCCTCCCCTGTTTCACGGGATTTTGAATTTTGGCGGGGTGTCAGTTCCCGCTAAGTGCCTCAGGATTTCATTTTTAAATTCTCAGTTTTTGTGCGCTATCAAGATGTTATTTCAAAATTTGAATTCCCTAAAGCTAGATATAAAAAGACATTTGCAAATAATTTTATCACACACAATTCTTATGCAAGCTTGATGCCAAAACTCTTCTACAATTGCTATTGAAGATCAGTGACTTGTTGAAGCTCTTGAAAGTATTTTGGTATTTGCTATCATGGAGACAATGGATGGAGATTAGGAAACAAGATCTTGAGTCTATCTTTCTCTTCCTAGGGTTTGAACACCCTTTGCATGATCAAGAGAAGGGTTGAAGCCTCCAACAACAAGCTTGGAGATCCTCCATGGACATTGCTGATTCACCTTCTTGTTCATGCAAGTCTTCATTGTTTCCATCTCTTTGAGGTGAAGTTGTATGTGTTTATTGATGCAAAGCAAGTTGTTGATCTTCCCTTGATTGAGACATCTAGGGTTTGAATTTCTATATACACATTGCTAGGTTTGCACACGCTTCTACAAATCTCTTCCTTTGGCTATTGTTGAGGTAGGAATACCAAAAACGGGGCTTGACTGAGGCAAGCTCCTATATAGCCACAACATCTTCTCTCTTTTGTATATGTAGACCGTGTTTTGTAGGTTTCGATGGAAATAAGCTATAGAAGGGAAGATATTGCAGACACAGTTGTGATAGACTTTCAGATTTTGGAATTCTGACACTTTCAGGACACTGGAGTGGGTGCCCTAGTCCAACTAGGAGATATCTTTAGGATCTAGAAGCCATTTAACAATCTCAGACACCCTGTGTAGAGGATTTTCATGTTTGGAAAATTTTAGGACATTGGAGTGAGCGCCCTAGTCCAACTGGCCCTCAAAATTTAGGTGCACAGTCTCTAGAACCCTATCTCTGCATTTCTGCAATCAATTTTGCCAGTTGTTTCATCAATTTTTGTATTTTCCAAATTTAAGGCATAATTAGGGTTTTACTTGGTTGAAAGGAAAAAACTTGATAAGATCTTGATTAGGGCCTTAGGTTTCACAACCACGCAAGCAAAAGGGACAGACAAAGTGATTAGAAGCTTGTCCACAAGCTCAATCCTTGTCCTCCCAATGCTTAGTAGTGAGATTGTGGTATTTGACCTAGTTTAGAGAAGTTCACAATTTCCTCCTAAACATTTTGGTGAACCCGAGCTTTAAAGAATTTGCATCCTTTTAAACTTCAAATCTGAAATAATTTGTTGTTCTAGAGCATAATTTGATTGAAAAACCTTTTTAGTGAAATTGCATATGTTAAGTTGTGGATTAGATTCTTTATCTTTTCACTAAAAGAGTTGGAAATTATCAATTATTGTTGGAAATTGTACTTCAAAGGCCATCATTGTGCATGTAAATCTTGGTTTAAATAGAGCATGTTATAATGTCAAATTATTTTTTGCAAGATTTTCATGCTTATGATGAACCGTTTAGTCGTGATGACTTCGATATATTAGATGAAGCCCTTGAGGACTTTATCTCGATTGAACATTCCACTACGGCCTCTAAGCCTTCATTATTTCAAAGATTTGTAAATGCAATTTATGTGCCTAAACGTAAAGAAGAGATCAAAAAACTAAAAATTGTGGTCACTCTATGTGCAAATGTGGTTCAACCACCCTCTAAACATGTGCTTGTTGTTAAAGGTCTTGCATCTTCTTCTTGACCTCTTGATCACATTTATGATCATGGTAAACAAATAGTGAAACAAGATTCTCAACAAACCAATCATAATGTGGTTTCTCATGCATTTAATACTCAGAATAACAAACAAAATACACAACACATGAGTGTTCCAATATCTTTACCAGTTTCTCAACCTATGCTTCCTCAAGCACCTTGTTTAACATATAAAAGTGGTAAAGACTATGATCTTGTAGAGTAGCTCCGTGCTACTCCTGCAAAGATATCTCTTTGGGAACTTATACAAACTTCACCTACTTATCATGGAATGCTTCAAGAAGCTTTGCAAAAGGTGATAGTTCCTCCTGTTGTTAAACCAAATGATGTTGCCGCTTTACTAGATTGTATGCATGCAACAAAAATAGATATTTTGTTTCAACAACATGAATTACCATCTCTTGAGGTTCAAAATCAATATGATCCTTTGGTTATCTTTATTACAATCAACAAAACATTAGTTAAGAGAGTTATGATTGATAATAGGTCAGCCCTTAATGTTTGTGGCATTGATTTATTGCATAAAGTTAAGATTGATATATCTGCCATCAAACTGGAATCACTAAGTATTTGTAGCTTTGATAATGTCGGATGACAATCCGTGGGCACTATAATGGTACCTATACAAGTAGGACCTATGATTGTGCCTACCTTGATTCATGTGATGCCTTGTTCTCTATCTTATAACATGATTCTTGGTAGACCTTGGATACATGCACTAGGAGTAGTTCCTTCTACTTTACACCGATCGATTAAGTTTATATTTAAAGGTAAATTGCATACTATCCATTCGGATCCTGAACCTGATAATTGTTTACAAATGGAAGTGCATAAGCATGTTATTTGTCCTAAGAGTTTAAACAATCTAAAAGCTGATCTATCAGCTCCTCTTGCCTCTAAAAGTGTTATGCAAGAGTCTAAGCAATCAAATGCATTTGTTGGAGATGACTGGGGTTCACTAGATTTTGCATCCTCCTCCACAGGAGAATATAAACTTAAAAACCCCATCCCTGAAACATCAAATATTGCATCGATCACATCATATGCTTCAAATGATAAACATAAGACTCCTTTGGTGACAAATAAGGATAATACTTTTAGTTATTACGCCGAAGGCATTCCCTTTGTGAGCAGAGTCACTGATTTTGAGGATCAACAGTCTTTATTAGTACAGAGACATGCAAGATGATTGCATTGTCTTCAACCATTGGATTCACGGATCACCGTTTTCCATCCACTGTTTTATCACCGATTTTCTGAATCTAGTCATTTAAGACACGACAATTGACATATATTCCTCACTGTCTAGTTTTTTTTGTTCGTCACGGAGAGTGGAGTCATCTGTTTGTTTTAACATCATTTTTCCCACATTTCTACAGTCTAATTGTATTTATATGCCTCATCACTTTCTCTGGCATGTACCACACAATTTATGGCACACGTCATTTTTACACCTCTTTTTATCTTTCCACCGTAAACAAGAAAAAGACTCTTAGCTGGAAAAAAAATTATTGTCACATAAATTAGTTGCTTTAGAGTATACACAGTTATTTATGATAGTAAAATTTATTATATTAAACCTACATTATGATTTGGGGAGGATTTGGGGGTTTAGTCAAATGACTTATTTATGACTTGAACATATGGGTCAAATGAGCAAATGTTAGGATCAATGTTGCTTGCTATAAAGTACTCTATGATTTGACACCATCGCGTAGCTTGGTGTTCAATCTTTACATTTCTTACCAATATAGATATTTTGTATTAAAGCAACTATGAGGTGAAGAGATTGGTATGAGGTGAAGAGATTGGTTTCTAGCTCCTTATGAGAATATTTTTAGAGTTGCATATTTTTTTAAGTATTATATTATAATAAAATATATTTATTTTTATTTTTATTTACTTTATATAATATTAAATATAATTATTAATATAATATTTTTAAATTGTATATTTAGACTAATCATATTATATATTTAACATTTATATTTATTTTATATATAATATTTAATATAATTATATTGATTGTTTATATAATATATTTTATATAATGTAAATTATTTAATATATTTTAAAATTATAAAATTATTAATTTATAATTTAATTGTATTTATTTTATATATCATATATAATATCTAGCATAATAATATTTATTATTGTAGAGTATATTTTAAAACATATTTGTTATTTTATTATATACTAATTTTATAGATATAATTTATATTATACTTATATTTATCATTAAATATTATATTCTATATGATACAAATTGTTAAATACAAATAATATTATATATTTTTAATAAAGTACTATTTAAATTAATTTATAACAAATATAACAGTTTAACTCATTTTTTCAATCTCAATTATCAAGGTGTTAAATGGATTGTCGATGCATGTCAATTAAAAATAATTCGATATTCCATTCAAACTATTACCATTGGTTTAGGAATTATCAAGCTTATAGCATTCATTTCTCATTTATAAGCAATGTACCTTGCTCCTTTCACCACCTATTAACTCAATCTAAAATATGATGAAATAAATCAGATTGTCTCGCAAATGTATCTTTGCATGAAGGGAGCAACAATATTGTGTAAAAAGATTTTTAAGGAGAATTGTATAAATTCATGTGAAGTTCAAAGTAACATACTTCATGATGTGCATTCTATGCCATGCTTGAAAAATATAGAGACATGGGATACCCAGAATCTTGTAACCTCCATATACTACACCAAGAGGCCATTATAGAATGGTGACTATGACCTGGTGCAAGAATAGCATGGGACAAGGCTTTTGTGTATCAATGGATGAGCCATCAAACTAATCAATGTGCAAGATTGACCTTAAGCCATGGTACTTTTGGAGGAAATAGGGCCATAAGGGCTTTGAGATCAATGGAACCAAGGTCCATGTTTGTTGGGATCTCACCTCTGCCAAATTCATTTATGGGTGTGAACCATAAGAAGACTACTATGTCATGCAGATGTCTATGAAGAGGAGGTCATCTTGCTTTTGGGGGACATGAAGAAAGAAGCGTTCAAGAAGACCAAGGCCAGATCGAATAGACGAGACACTAAAGAAACCCCATGAAAATCAATATCGAATGCAATACAACTAGACCCACATACCTAGAAATGAGCATTGAGATTGATGGTCATGTTGTTGTGAATTTGAAGTGATTGCTCTAGAAGTTTCGAGGCAATCAGACTATATGTGTAAGTTGTGTTCATGTTCATGTTTTTTGGGATGTCCATGATTGGTTGTTCAATCCTAGTGTAGGCCATGCATTGATCATCTTCAAGTTCATCTCTTTTACTATTGAGAAATCAAATTGTATCTCACAAGATTCAAGTAGCAACACATCAATGAATTTGGATACTTTTCCCATTGTAGAAGACAAGAATTCGAGTCCTTCAGACTATTGCCTAATGCTTTATACATGGAAATTATATTAACAGAACTAGAATTGCGAGGACCTCTGGTTCTGCTATGGTGGTAGCAAGTTTAATCTAAAGATGGTTGTTCTATCATTTATTTTCCATATCTTTATGTTATTCATATGCCTTGGTATATGATTAGTTGTTATCAAATTCATGATTATACTCTTCTACTCATCGATTGTTCTCATGTTGGGAAAAAAATGTGCCAAAAAAAGTCTCATGTCATTTAAATGTCCCCTGTCAGATACTTTGGGATTTCTATGTCTAATGTCCAATTATAAAGGAACCACTAATTATTTTTATCCACATGTTATCTTGGCATACCCATTGCATACTTACATGGTAACTCAGTCCAATTTATATAAATTCAAACTTGCCTACAAAGAGAGGAAAACAACAAAAGTTCATTTTGTTTATGAAAATTGTTGTTGAAGAGTATTGGATCGAAACAAAATTGGGCCATATGGACAACGAGATTCACAACATTCACATAGATGACCAAGAAACTAGAAGTTAAAAACATGTCCATCTAAGATTACCTTGATCATCTTGCATCGTTCTATGACAATGGAAATTGTTGACAGTTAAAGTGCTCTCTCTCTCTCTCACTTCATGTCTCTATATATCCCTCTCCTTTCTTTCTTCTCCTCTCTCTTTCTCTCTCACTCTATATCTCTCTTTTCCTCTCTTTTAAAATACCAACATCAAACACCTAATATTCAAAAGAGACATAAAGGTAAATGCATAAGGAGAGACAACATCTCTTCAAAAGAAAGGTGGCTTGTATCTCTTACTTTTTTATTAATAATTTGTAATATATACAGATCATGTATATCCTGAACAAATAATACTTCTTCCAATACAATTTGTCAAGACACCAATAAACTAGAATTAAGCATGCTAAAAACTATGAACATTTCATCTTAGTAAAAATAAATTTGCTCCATACTTGCAATTAGTCCCATGTTGATTGTACAAACAAACTTTCTACATATAATAAAAATAATACTAATGTCCTTAATTTTCAATACTTATTTTTAGTAGCCTCTTCTATTTGGATGGGTACTTGGCTATGAAAAAAATAAATTTATAATCTATTGAATTCCAAATTAGTACAAAATGAAGGTTCCATTATTCTGTCAAGTTACACTTCAATGCATTGCATGCCTTACATAATTCATAATCTATGAAAATCATATAAAATAGTGGAATGCTTCCCCTCTAGGCCATCGCTTATGTTCCCATTGTTTCTTTTCATCTTATTATAGGGGCTTCCACCTATTATCAGATCAAATCCTCCAATTGAATTAATCATTTCATCAAGTCTTTATTTTGTAAAATTTATTTCTAGAGGAGAGAGATGGGGGCATATATGAATTTATATGCAATTCTCATTTATAAGCAACATTTACTACGTGGTAGCTCACTCCTTTCACTGCATATTCACTTGATCTAAAATATGACAAAATAAATCAAATTGTCTTGCAAATGTATCTATGCATGAAGGCAGTGACAATATTGAGTAAAAAGGTTTTTAAAGAGAATTAAGTAAATTTGTGTGAAGTTCAAAGTAACATACTTCATGATGTGCATTCAATGTCATGTTCCTTTTACAATTTATTTTCCAGAGTGAGATTGAACACAATGGGCTCCCACAACATAGAATACACACCATTTTTTAGGTCTCTAGATCATTCCCATATCATCTTCAAATTCAAACAAATAAAAAAAATTTCCCTTGAAATTTAATATTTTTAAACAATTAGGAAATCTCAATCTAAATTTATAGCATGTCTAAATTTAATTTTAAGCCAATTAACCTCCAAATTATGCACCTTCAATCTCTATCCCTCTCTATCTCTCTCCCTCTTTATCTATACACCCATCTCTTTCTCTCTTTGTCTCTTATTTTCTCCATCTGTATTTCCCTCTATATATCTTATCTCTATCTTTCTCTCCTACTCAAAACCCAACACCAAAAGTAAAACTTAATATATTCCTTCAAAATAAGCTTACAATAGATTGAGAAACTCCATTAATGTTGTACCCCATGTGTTAACACTTTAGTAGCATGTTGATACTTAGAGCTAAACTAAAATCCTACAAATCCCTACAATACAATCCAAATGATATCAAAACACTATGCCAAGGGTTATATTTATAAGAAATTTCCATCACTCTCTCTCTCTTATTTTATTCATCTGTCTTTCCCTCTATCTATCTTATCTCTATATTTCTCTCCTACTCATTATCTCTTTCTCTATTCCTCTCTCTCTATAAATATCCCTCCTCCATTTCCTCTCCTACTCTCGTTGTGTCTATCACACTCTCTCTTCTTCTATCTCTTATCTCTTTTCTCAATCTCTCTTTCCCTTTATATAAATTATCTCTATTCCTCTCTCCATCAATCTTCTCTCTATCTCTCTCCATTTCTATCCCTCTCTCCATCTCTCTCCATCTCTATACCTATATCACTCTTTCCCTCTATATCACTTATCTCTATTCCTCTCCATGAATCTCCCTCTATCTCTCTCCATGTCTATCCCTCTCCCCCATTTATCTCTTATCCCTATCTCTCTTGCTCTATTCCTCTCTACCAATATCCCTCTCTTTTAATCTCTATCTCTCCCTTTCGCTCCCTCTCCCTCTTTATCTACGTATCACTCTATCTCTCTCTATATCTCTCTGTCTCCTCTCTCTATCTCTCCTCCTCTCTCCCCCTCTATCTTTGTATAACTCTCTCTCTCTCTCTATATATATATATATATAACCCCCTCTCTCTCACACACACACATACTCTTTCTCTCTCTTGCTCTATCTTTCTTTCTCTATTCCTCTATATGAATCTCCCTCTTTCTCTTATAAGTCTATCTCTATTTTTATCTCTATATCTCTTTGTCTCCCTTTCTATCTCTTTATTTCTCTTTATCTGTCTCCCTTTTTCTACCCTGAGCTATTTCTCTACCTCTCTCTCCCTCTCTCTCTCTCTATACCCCTTTGTCTCTATATCTCTCTATCTCCCCCTTCTCTCTAGCTCTCTATCTATCTCTCTTTCTCTCTATCCCCCTTTCTCTCTCTATCCCCCCTTTCTATCTCATATCTCTATCTCTCTCCGACTCTATTTTTCTCTCTATTCCTCTCTCTATATCTCTTTCCCTCTATATACCTTATCTCTATCTCTATCTCCTCTATCTCTCTTTCTGTCTAAAACCATGTCTTCAAAATTGCTATCATCTCTTTTCCTCTCTATCCCTCTATATATCTCTTTGTCTCCCTCTCCCATGCAAATGACATGTTGCATTGAGTGTAGCTCCCTATGGACATGTGCTCTATTTGGATTGTTAGCATGGAATGATTGATCAAAAGTTAGTCTCTCTTTTCTCTATCCATATTTCCCTCTATATCTCTTCTCTCTCTCTCTCTCTCTCTTTCTTTAACTCTCTTTCTTTATTCCTCCATTAATCTCCCTCTCTATATATCTCTATCTCTCCCTCTTTATCTATCTCTCTCTCCCTCTCTATATCTCTCCCTCTTTATCTCTCTCTCTCTCCCTCTCCATATCTCTATCACTATACCTCTATATATATCTATGTCTCCCTCTCTACCTCTCTCCCTTTATCCTCTCTCTTTCTCTTTCTCTATCCCCTTCTCTCTTCCTCTATCTTTATTTTAGTCTTCACCCCCTCTCTCTCTTTAGTATATCTTCCGTATAACCCACACTCACTAAGTATGGAGTTTAAATCTGTACAAACTTCCTTGAAATCAACACTATTTTTTTGTCTTTTTTCATAGACGATGTTTATCTATATCAATCTCTCCCTCTCTATATCTCTTTTGAATAAAATCAAAATAATAATAATAATAATGTCCATAATCTTCAATACTTGCACTCTCTTTATCTCTTCTCTCTATCTTTCTCTATCTCTCCCCCTCTCT
Source organism: Cunninghamia lanceolata (assembly GCA_027924645.1). Taxonomy (NCBI): domain Eukaryota; kingdom Viridiplantae; phylum Streptophyta; class Pinopsida; order Cupressales; family Cupressaceae; genus Cunninghamia; species Cunninghamia lanceolata. Next base: position 13,564,901 of record BSBN01001567.1, on the reverse strand, counting down.
ATCTAATTTTGTGTCTATTTTAAATTACTCTCTCTCTCTCTCTCTCTCTCTCTCTCTCTATATATATATATATATATATATATATATATATATATATATATATATATATTTCCCCCATTCTCTATTTTCCCTCTCTTTGTCACTTTTCACTTCTCCCTCTAGAGTTCTTTGAGGAAAAAAGGAAACTAAAATCCTTATTTATTCACATAGGTTAAAGTATTTAATGTAAGGTGGATAAGAGCATATATTTGTAATCTTTATTGTGTCCATTCTAATTCCTCAATCATTGCCCATCCATTTTGTTTTCTCTATTTTCTTTATAATGCTCACTTCTTGTCTTCTACCACTAATTAATTTTATCTACATGTTATCTCAGCATACCCATTGCACACTAAGGTGCAATTGCTAGTACTATAGATTATGAAACTTATGAAGTTCTGCCTTCCTCTAAAGAAATGGTCTCTCTTTATGGCAAAGGATTTCAAATCCTTTACAAAAATTATGACTATGTAGGTAATGGTTGTGGTATAAATCAACAAGGAATCAAAGTCCCCATCAAATCCGCTTCGCAACATTACTCAAGTGGCATTGGATATAATCCTTTTAAGGAATCCAAAGCCCGTAAATGCCCTACTCTAAATGTGAATACAATATCAACACTTAGTTTGATATTCCCTGAGATGATTGACAACAATTGTCCTCCGAGATCACTTCCATTAGATATGTTTATGGTGGATGAAGCGATAATGGACTTCTTAGGTGCTTATGATGGTATTCCTCGTTATCACCATAAACATGGCCTACCTTATCATTTAAACAATTATGCATATTTTGGAAAGACTACTAGCACAATAACTGCTATAGTAGAGCATAGTGAAGAACTGGAAGAACAATTACAATCCTATAATCATCTAGACCATAGTAATCTCCTTAATGGAAAGACTATTGATGTCGTTATGGACAAGGATAACCCTGAAAAAGTTGTCCCTATTGGTGATTGTTTAAATGTGGAAGAAAAAGAAGAAATGACTAAATTGTTGACTGAGTTCTCAGAATTATTCATGTGGAATTATTCAGACATGCCTGGTATAGATCCTCAGATCATAACGCACAATATCATCTTGAAACCAGATGTTAAGCCTTTCAAACAAAAGATTCGTAAGATGAATCCTAAGATTGCTTTGCTTGTTAAAACTGAAATAGAAAAAATCCTACAAGATGGCTTTATTAGACCTATTGATTACTCTCCATGGATCTCGAATATTGTTGTCGTCGCTAAACCCGATGGTCATATAAGAATGTGCATAGATTTCTGAGATTTAAATTTGGCATCTTTGAAAGATAATTTTCTGCTTCCTAATATCGATATGATTGTTGATTCCATAATTGGACATGAATTACTCTCTTTCATGGATGGATTTTCAAGATATAATCAAATCCTTATAAATCCTCTTGATCAATATAAAACAGCCTTTATAACACCTTGGGGTACATTTTGTTGCGTAGTCATGTCGTTTGGACTTAAGAATATAGGAGCTACTACCAACATGCAATGACTCTTATATTTCATGACTATATGCACAATATCTTAGAAGATTATGTTGATGACATCCTAGCGAAGTCTATCCATTGTAAGGATCATGTTACAAATCTTTGACAAATATTTGAACGCATACGAAAATATAATATGCAATTGAATCCCAGAAAGTGTGTTTTTGGCATAGACAGTGGAAAGTTATTTGGATTTATTGTTTCAAATAGAGGTATAGAAATTGATACGAAGAAGATAGATGCGATTGTTAATATGCCAACACCTAAGAACATATCTCAACTTCGTAGCTTGTAGGGAAAGATACAGGCCATCCATTGATTTATTTCACAACTTGCGGATAGGACTCACCCCTTTATGCAATTACTAAGGAGAGATTCTCATTTTCAATGGAATTCAGAATGTCAAAAAGCTTTTGATGACTTAAAGGATTAATTAGCTAATCTGCCTATTTTGGAACCTGCTGTTTCTGATAAACCATTTCTGTTATACATCTCAGCATCTAACAATGCCCTAGCAGCTTTGTTAGCACAACATAATGCTGAAGGCAAAGAATGTGTTGTTTATTACATCATTTGTACTTTGCTCAATTATGAGGTTCAATACACAGCTATAGAGAAGCATTGTTTAGCTTTAGTTTTTGCCACTCAAAAGCTTAGACATTATCTTTTAAATGTTGAAGTGCATGTAATGGTCAAATTTGACCCTTTGAAACATCTCTTTGCAAGAACAGATTTATCAGGTGGTCTTGCTAAATTGGTCATGTTGTTAACAAAATTTGACCTCAAATTTATTTCACAAAAAGCAATTAAAGGACAAGTGATAGCCGATTAGTTAGCTGACGCTCCCTCACCCTTTTCTATACAAAATGTTGATGCATTTCCTGATGAACAGATTTTAACAATCTCTACAGATAAAAAATGGGAACTTTACTTTGACGGATCAAAATGTCGAACTGGCTCCAGGGCTGGTGTTATATTAATACCACCTATTGGTAAGTTGATTCCCTTATCTTACCACTTAGATTTCTTATGCATGAACAATATAACCGAATACAAAGCGCTCATCACTGGACTTCGTGCAGCCTTGGCTCTTAATATCAAAAACATTACAATGTACAAAGATTCTTAGTTGATTGTTAAACAAATCATGGGATTGTATCAAACTAAGCATGATAAGTTATCTCAGTACCGTGAGTTTGTATTATCTCTCTTAAAACAATTCAAATCATATTTGATCGATATCATTCCTAGGAAAGATAACCAGAATATGGTTGCAATGGCAAGCACAACTTCCCTTATATCCCCTGATGGTTCTCCTAAGGAATTTACCTTTGTTGTCCATAATCTTAAGACACCAATAATTGAAAGCCCTATACTTGCAAATTCGGAACTCTGTGGTAATACATACACAGATGAATGGTTCTCCTACATATTCAACTATTTATGCGATGGAACCATTCAAGATTCAACATCTAAGAATGCCCTATTCCGTTTATGAAAACTAGCAATGTGATACATTATATTATCGAATGTCTTGTACCAACGAAGTTATAATGGTGTTTTACTCCAATGTTTAAGCAATTTAGAGATTCTGATAGCTTTAGAAGAAGCTCACTCTGGTGCCTGTGGAGGTTTGGTGGAAAATATTTGATGCAAAAATTATTATGTATGGGGTACTATTGGCAGCATATGGAACAAGATTCCTTTTCTTACGTCAAGAGATGCCCGCAATGCCAACAACATAAACACCTAATCCATGCTCCCACTCAAGAGCTTCATGCCCAGGTGTCACCATGACCATTCTCTATCTGGGGTTTGGATCTAATTGGTAAAATTTCCCCACCCTCCTCTCAAGGACATACATTTATCATTACTGCTACTGATTATTTTACAAAATGGGTCGAAGCGGTCCCTTTGCAATCCACGACCGCCAATGTAATCTATCGATTCATACAAGTTGGACAATGGTACACCATTTAAGAACAAGGATGTGAAAAAGTTCCTTGAAAAATATCATATACAACATCGCTTCTCTATGCCTTATTATCCTCAATCAAACGGCCAACAAGAAGCTTCAAATAAGGTTATTAGATAGATTTTGCAGAAAATTGTTAACAAACATCAAAAAGATTAGCATACGCAATTATCCTATCCACTATGGGCTTACAAAACAAGTATTCGAACACCTACGGGTAACACACCGTATAATCTCGTCTATGGCGCAGACACGATAATGCCCTTGGAGTTAGAAATTCCTTCCTTGCGAATCTCCCTAAGAGACATCATGGATGATGACATAGAATGAGAGAAAAGATTACATGAACTTGAGATGCTTGATGAAAGATGTATCAACGCTCTTGAACATCTCAAGGCTTATCAAAAAGGTGTGCAACGAGCCTATAATGTGCAAGTCATACAACGTTTATTTAATGTTGGGGACTTGGTTCTTTATGAAAATCAATGCAACATAAATGCACCACCTAACAAAAAAGTAAGTTCAGCCCTAATTGGCTTGGACCATATATAATCACTAAAACCTTTAGATCTAGAGCATATAAATTAGTCGATGAACAAGGTATGCCGCTTAAAGAACCTATTAACGTAGCGCACCTCAAAAGATTTTATGCTTGAGATCTAATGTTAAATGTTCCTAAGCTAATTTAGCACATAGATTAGCTTCAATTTTGACAAGCTATTACTATTTTGTCTTAATTCATTTGGCATTATATCTTTGTTCAGTTGATCATTGTTGTATCGTGTTTAAGTAGTAATTGCTTAGATAACCTTTGTATTAACTAAATATAGTATGAAAATAATTATATGTGTAAAATATTTAATCATTGTGTCTGTTACCACATGTTCTTTTTTAGAATGGTTAGTATAACACAATAGCATTAATTATATCATTTAGACATCATCACTAGTTGCATTTTTACAAAAATCATATGTGATAGATCAAAAGTTGTTACACATAGATCAAAAGAAATAATCATATATATATATATCAGTTTCATGTATACATCTGCATCAACTATCCCTTAAAACAAAATGGGATGTCGTAGTGCCTAAAGTCTATACATCACATAGTCGATTGCCAGTACCCTCAGGCCCTCGTGGTGTGCGAGTGATAGAATCCTGACCATGTGTGGCTATGGATCGCGAATGACTCCTAGAGATGCTTCGCGATCGTAACCCCCTAATCCACCTCTCATCTCTATCATCTGCTCATGTGCCTCCTGGTACATCCTCTGTACCAGTCTCTCTCATCCTGAGCCTTGTCTCTGTCAACTCTAGTCTACTAGACCTCCCATAGTAAGAACTCACTGACAACTGGCCCTCCCTCAGATGTAGGAACCGCTATCATCTGCTCTCGCTGTACCCTGAGCTTAGCCTCGACGCACTTAGCTCTTTGTCGAAACTCCTCCCTCTCTTGTGCAAACTACTCTAGCATGGCCTCTATAGCAGTCCTGTACCTAATAATAGGCATAATTATCTCAGCATGTTGTCTAGTGGATGATCGTGGTGAATAACCTGCCCGCACTCACTGCTCTGAGGCATCTATTAGTACTATGTCTCCTATGACGTGACTCACAATGTCTTGCCATGCATCAATCTAGACTGTAAAATAGAGGATGAGATATATCTCAGACTCCCATATAAAATCACAAATAATAAACTATACAAAACATAAACTAATAAATCAAACCTACCCTGGATCTCCATCTTGCCAGGATGGATCTCAGATTGCTGATGGTGTGATGAGCTCTACTATCTAATCTGTAGCTGGGGGCATAGATCTACTACTCTCTCCTTACTCTCTCTGACTAGGCCTCGCATCGTCTATAGGTGCAGGACCACGAGCCTTCGACCATGCTCTCAACTCGATCTCCTTATCAGTGTCTGCCTCCTGTTGGCTCTGTCGCAATCTCGATCTGAAGATGTACTGTGATGGGACCTCCTCAGACTCATCCTCATCCTCCTCATCCTCCTTGAGATTGTAGTATCCCACGAAGTCACTGACATCATCCTCCACCCCTATGTCAATAGCATGACCGAGCCAAGGTCAGGTATCCCCTGTAGGGTGCCCAGGTGGAAAGATAGGTGCAGGCCATGCTGTGTGCCACCAAGTTTGATATGCTTGGGTACACCCGACATCATTTGTGTCTGACACTAGCTCTACATCCTCAGGACCCTCAGCGTCACTAAGTGGTACATCTGCTATAGTCAGTTGTCAGACGGTATTAGCCATGACTGCACTACGAGCTGCATGTGCATAGATCAGATGATCTACGGGAACATCTTGTATCTGTTTAAACTATTGTGCTACCCTGTCATAGTAGGACCAATATATGGTATGATTAAGGTGACCGACCATCAGTTGATCCATCTGTATCCTAGCTAACTACCTCTATTGTCTAGGCCATCTGATGTAGCTACAATATGGTCTCCAGATGATGTCACCAGGCGTAGTCTATCAAATACTACTCTCCTATATAGCAGTTTGTTGTGCATCCAACACCTGACTAGTGGATAGGCATAGACATGTGGATGGGTGAATGTTGCCTCTATAGGAAAGCCCACTGGTCGTGTGCACCTGATATGCTCAAAGGCCCAGACCTGTAGTAGTGTGTAGACCATCAGACTATGCATCTCATAATGGACATATCACCCTAAGTCACGATATAGGTGTGCAAGCATACAATGCCCCAAGGCATAGATAGTTTGATGCTCCTCCATCACTTTGATAGTGTGAACGAGACCCCCATGAAGGTGAGTGCCTCGTTTGATGCTCCTCCATCGCTCTGATAGTGTGAACGAGACCCCTGTGAAGGTGAGTGCCTCGTCCATCTAGTGCGATGGTTAATGCGATTGTGACAATCATGATCCTCCATAGTAAGGGAATGTCTCTGCATCCCTGCTCTAGTAAATGGAGCTGAATGTGTCCTCGCTCTGCCTATGAAACAGTGCAACCCAAGCAGTACAGCTAACTCTCATGGGCATAATCCACTTAGTGATGACCAACAATCCTCACTGTTTCTCCTCTAACTGGCAATTGAAGGATCCTATACACATCCTCCAGTGTGATGGTAATCTCACTCGTCGGTAAGTGGAATGTGGAGGTATCTGCATCCCATCTCTCCATCAATGCCATAAGCATAGCGCAGTGGAAGCTGATTGTGGGCATCTCAAACACCCACCATAGTCCCACCGTCTGTAAATGCTCCTTCTTGGTGGTAGTCAAAGTGCTAGCGCGCTCTCGTAGAAGTGCTATCAGATGACCACTTGTGTGCTCACGCATCTTAGAGACATCCTATAGATCAGAAAGCAAGCAAGAATATTAGAATCCCCTCCAGAAATCAAAGTAAGCTATCAAAAACTGAACAAGAGTTCCTATGCCTAGGACGTGTGTCCTCTGTGGACCAGGGTGCCCCAAAAGGACACTGGAGCTCCTGTGGGACTAGGGTGCTCCAAAGAAACTTTGGCACCCTAGGTGGACCCGAGCGCCCCTATCTAGGACACCTGTCCACCTTCCCCTCTTGGCATAGACATTGATAAATGTGAAAGCAATGAAAGATGACAAAAGAGTAAGATCAAAACCCTACCTCAGCCTCGAAACATCTCTCCGCTACTTGAGCTCGGAGCATCTCTAGTCGTGGTGGATGATATGGACGTTAGCTTAGCATGGTCATCCTCTTATTCTCCTTCTCTCTTTGCACTAACAAGAAACAACAATGAGTTAATGATAAGTGACAACTCCCTTTTACATAAAGTAAGTGAGAAATCCTATCCCTAACTAGGTGCAAAAGTGTGCTCTTTCACTCTTGAGCCCTTTTCTTGAGCTGTTGAACTCTGATTTTAGTGTCGTTTGTTGTGTTGGAATCTTGGTTCCACTCTCTTTTCTACAATGTGTTATGTTTGAGTTTTGTTTCTTCAAACGACCCTCATAACACATTTCCCTTGAAATCGACGCACATGGATATCTCCTTGTTTCTACTCTTGGACTAAGCAAGCAGAAACAAGAGGGGCATATATCTCCCTCGATTTCTTCCCTTCTCATCACTCAACCCCCTTAGTATTTTTGATACTGACTTATTGATGGTGGTTGTAGGTTGATTTGGTTTTGATTTCTCTAACAAGTGTTCATTGTAGTTGCGGTTCCTAACTTTGTGGTCTTGCAGGATTGCAGACTTGGGGACTCCTACCTTCTCGGTGACAACACTTCTGCTTCCTCTACAATATCCTTTTGGGTATTCTTTTTCATGATAGATGCATTTTACTTTCCTTTAGTTTCATATGCACGTAGTGTCATATGGCCACTAAAGTGGGGACTAAATTTAAAGTCAGAAATTATCCTCCTGTATGGAATGGTACAATTTCCCTCGGTTTAGCTCCTCACTCTTGGTGACCTCTCAACCTTTTCTTTTTTAGCCTTCCTAAAACCTTGATTGACTAAGTCTAGAAGTAGTTTATTCACTTTTTGAGGTAACTTATTGATAGAACCCAGAAAGAGATTTGAGATTTGGGTCCCTAGGACCCTCAAAAATGTAGATCTAAGTTGAAATTGGGGGCTAGGACTTGGGCGCTCACTCCCTAGTCCTCCCCTATTTCATGGGATTTTGAATTTTGGTGGGGTGTCGGTTCTTGCCAAGTGCCTCAAGATTCTGTTTTCAAATTCTCAGTTTTCACGTGATATCAAGACATTATTTCAAAATTTGAATTCCCTAAAGCTAGAGATAAAAAGACATTTGCAAATCATTTTATCACACACAATTCTTATGCAAGCTTGATGCCAAAACTCTACTACAATTGCTATTGAAGATTAGTGACTTGTTGAAGCTCTTGAAAGTATTTTGGTATTTGCTATCATGGAGACAATGGATGGAGATTAGGAAATAAGATCTTGAGTCTATCTTGCTCTTCCTAGGGTTTGAACACCCTTTGCATGATTGGGAGAAGGGTTGAAGCCTCCAACAGCAAGCTTGGAGATCTTCTGCAGATATTTATGATTTGCTTTCTTGTTCATGTAATTCTTCATTGTTTTCATCTCCTTGAGGTGAAGTTGTATGTGTTTATTGATGCAAAGCAAGTTGTTGATCTTCTCTTGATTAAGACATCTAGGGTTTGAATTTCTGCATACACATTGCTAGGTTTGCACACACTTTTGCAAATCTCTTCCTTTAGCTATTTTTGAGATAGGAATACCAAAAATAAGGCTTGACTGAAGCAAGCTCCTATATAGCCACAACATCTTCTCTCTTTTGTATGTGCAAATCGTGTTTTGTAGGTTCCGACAGAAAGAAGCTACAGAAGGGAAGATATTGTGGACATAGTTGTGACAGACTTTCAGATTTTGGAATTCTAACACTTTCGAGACACTGGAGTGGGTGCCCTAGTCCAACCAGGAGATATCTTCAAGATCTGGAAGCCATTTAACAATCTCAGACACCCTGTGCAGAGGATTTTCATGTTCAAAAACTTTTAGGACATTGGAGCGGGTGCCCTAGTTCAACTGGCCCTCAAAATCTAGGTGCACAGTCTTTGGAACCCTATCTCTACATTTCTGCAATAAGTTTTGCCAGTTGTTTCATCAATTTATGTATTTACCAGATTTAAGGCATAATTAGGGTTTTACTTGGTTGAAAGGAAAACACTTGATAAAATCTTGATTAGGGCCTTAGGTTTCACAACCACACAAGCAAAAGGGATAGATAAAGTGATTAGAAGCTTGTCCACAAGCTCAGTCCTTGTCCTCCCAATGCTTAGTAGTGAGATTGTGGTATTTGTCCTAGTTTAGACAAGTTCACAATTTCCTCCTAAATAGTCATTATATGTTGTAGTTACAAGTGCCTTGTTATACATACATGAAAATGTGGAAGCATAGACAAGGCAAGCGAATTGTTTCAAAAAATGCCTCAAAGAAATGTGATATCATGGAATGCCGTGATTAAAGGATATGTTTAAAATGGGTTCTTTTGAAAAGTCCTTAGAAAATTTTAAGAAAATGCAACTAGTGGGTGTAAAGCCCAACTCCTCAACCTTTGAAAGCTTCCTTCTTGCTTGTGTGTGAATTGGAGATTTGGATGAGGATATGAACATCCATCAAAAGCATATTTGGAAGTAGATTTTTATCAGATATTGTAGTTGCAAGTTCCACTTTGGATCACCAAAGCCTTCACAAAAATTTATGCACAAAATTCAATAATGAAGAATTTAAGCACAAATTCTCTTTTGAATGATGCACAAAGCCTCCACTACAACACCACACAGTTTCTTACTGGGCCTTGCAGTGATGTGGGAATCACCCGCATCACTACAAGACCCAACAATAGTGTGGTGTTGTAGTGGAGGCTTTGTGCATCATTCAAAAGCGAATTTGTGCATATGTTTTTGTGAAGGCTTTGGTGATCCGAAGTGGAACTTGCAACATTTCTACTTGAATAAATAGGTGGATAAGGTACAGCCTCCATTCCACCAGCTCTGCTACCTCCAACTAGACCTATGGCAAGTGATTGAAGGAATAAATTACAAAAATATCATCCTATCTATTTATGATGTTTTTCTAAGCATCAAAAAATTAAACAAACAAAATACAAAGCACACAAGTACATCTCTTAGTTGTATAGACTAGGATAGTTCAACCACCATTATACCACTCAATGAATACTAACTAGCTCCTAAGTCATGATCCAGATGACTCCTTTGGCACCTTGTAGGTGGTCCTGCATTTGAAAGCTTTGGGTCCTAACAAAAAACCACAAAATCAAGGAGTTCAAACCAAGAATAAATAATATAGGGAAAATAACCTACAATAAAGATACATTCATACATTTGATAAAAGAACATTTGATAAATCCATGCAAATTTCCTTCCATAAATCCATATTAGGGATCCATATTTCTTTTAAAATTATTCCAAGAGTCATTCATAAGCACCCCATACCAAGTCCATGTGAAAGATATTTGTATTTTTGACCATTTATGTGTTTTGTCTCTCACCGCAGTCCCACAGGTCACTCAAAAGGTCTTGGTGGGTGTGTGGGAATCAAGGATAACAAGGGAGCAGTTATCACTATCCCACAGCATGAAGAGATTGCACTTGCGACATTGTTGGATGCAGAGATCGATTACCACAACCCCACAGTGGTCTCAAAATGAAGTGGTGGGCTGGCAGTATAAATTTAAGTGGCATATGATACTTCACCGTGGTCGCGCAGAAGTCAAGAGAATAATTGGTGGTAATGCGGTAAGAAAGAGCAGAGGAAAATAGTACACCGTGCCCCCACGGTAGCCTCAAGTGAGGCTTGTGGTATGGCGGTAAGGAGCAAAGGAAAATAATACACCGTGCCCCCATGGCAGCATCAAGTGAGGCTTGCGATATGTCGGTAATAGGGAGTAGAGGAAAACAGTACATCGCGTCCTTGTGGCGGCCTCAAGTGAGTCTTGTGATATGGCGGTATAAGGAGTTTAAGTTATTTAAGTGTTGAATACTACGGCCCCATGACAGTTTCAATGGAGTGTGGTAGTGCAGTGAAAGGCTTCAAGTGATGTTTAGTATACCGCGGTCCTGTGATGGTCAAAGAAATAGTTTGCAGTATTGTGGCAAGGAACAAGTCATGGTGATGAATTTGTGAGACAATATTTCTAAAATGGAGATGAACAAACTATGAACTTTCTTAGACACAGCCAAGCCATGACTTACACCCTCTACATGTTCCATAGAGTTGTCTTTATGGTAGAGATAAGTCAAGGGATAGTAGTTTGCAGTCATTACATTTCATGAAGGAGTAGGATCCTAAATAATTTTTGGTGTTGAGATACCCCTGCTATCAAGATAAGAATCATGTGAGGATCTACCTTAAGGCAATAAAGAGATACAAAGATATGCCATGACTTACACCCCTTGACAGTTGAACAAATATAATTAGAAGCAACAAAATGAAAGATCATTAACCATGCTTAGACATTCACTTTAATTTTGCATCTATGGTCCATTGGCTCCAATAGTTTCCATCATATCTTGTTTCTATTGTTGATTCTATGTGTTCCTCAGAGTCATAAAAGAAGACATGACAGGCAACTCCATCATAGGCAATCGATAAAATCATGAGCCCCCAAAGCCAAAGCATTGGAAGGCCTCATTTGGTTCAAAATTGATAGTCATGACTTAGAAAATGACAGACAATAGAATGGTAATAAAATCCTTGGTTGACACTTCACATTGGAAACTCATTTATTAAAATAAGTCAAAACAGTAGACAATCACTGCTAATCTCATTTTTCAATGCCTATTGGTATCCTAGATGATATCACCATTAATAGAATTTTGTGGATTGTGTCTAGATGTATGATCTATTTTAGCTTTTGGTATTAACCCATCTCTGAGGTCATATGTCTGTCTTAGTAAGATATATCATTTCTCTTTGTCAAGATATCTTAGTGAAGCCTCAAATCAGTTTTTATGTTTGCCCATAATGCTCTTCATTTTTGTAATAATGTTGGCCAAGGTATTGGTAATGAAGTTGCCAAAGACATGGTGATATAGTTGAATTTTTGAGACAATATTTCTCATTGGCCTGATCAAATCAAAGAACACTTTTTTCTACCTTTTCTCCACTATTCTTTTATGAGCTAAGTAATTTTAAATTTGATTGTTGTCATTGCAATGCATTTCTATTGCATTTCAATCTAAAATGTTTGATCCGTTGGATTGTTGTCACCTTTACAGACATAAAAATGTACCCATTCTAATATTTTGAACTTATGACAAGTCAAAGTGGGTTGTGCTTGTTTAGTAGCTGGTTGAAATTTAATTTGAATGTATTGCTTCTTGATGTTCCCCTTGACTCATTATCATTTTTGTTTATAATCTTGCTTTTTGGCTAGCAACAAACATGTGATGCATCTGTTGTGATGTCCTATGGATGGTGGCTTTTTCCAAATTATTTTCAAACTATTTTAAGTTCTAGATGTACACCTTGTGGAGACTTATGGCATATTTCTATGCTTAATTTTTTTTCCAAGGTTATAGTGAGCTGATAAATGCAATTATTCCAAAGGTAGTGGAAATAATTTTGGAACAATTATCTAAGTTGTCTCTTAATGTTTAGATTTGTATAATTTTTGATTTTGCAAATTTTTAATAGCCTTGTTTGACGAGTCTTGGAAATTGGTTTCAATTTACATGGTAAAGCTTCCATCTAGAGCTAAGAAGATTGTGCCAAGTAGTTGCAGAGCCATGATTGGTCAGGTTACTGGTGGTGAAAGGACAAAAAAGCCAATGCTCAAAGCTAGCAATGCATATCACAAATATAGGGTCAAAAGAAACTATTGGCCCAAGGTTCGTGGTGTGGCAATGAATCATGTTGAGCATCCTCATGGTGATGGTAATCATCAACACATTGGGCATGCTAGTACTATGTGTCATACAGAGAAGGCTTAGCATGTACACGTACTTAATCATAATTAAACAATTATAGAGCTCTGATTATTTTAAAATGTCATCTTTTAGTTTCTTTTTTCTTTAGGTTGCTTTGTGTCAACAATTTATGGGGACCAAGTTGTAAACCATGTTTCCTATTATTGTTTCTTATCATTATTGGTTTACTCTTGATTCAAAATTTTGGGAAAGACTTCAAACTAGGTTGTAATCCTTGTTTCCTTGTATTGTTTGAGGTTTATTTTACGCTGCCATATTAATTGACTTTGTTATTTTTTATTCTTTCTTGAGTGCTTGTTAATTGTTTTCAGATCATAGAAATGGCAAAAAGATTGATGATTTCTTAGTATTGTAAACTATGAACTTTATATTTTTAAAAAAGCAATAATCATCATGCTCAAAGGACATTTTAGTTAGATGATCATCAGGGAGATAAACATCTAAAAGGGTGACTTCCATATCACAGAAAAAAAAGCTAGAAACCCTAGATTGATCTGCAAGCTCGTCACTTGGGCATTTTAAGCCAAGCTGAACCACCTAAGATGACCCCAATTAAGAAAAATCAAACCCCATTTTAACAACAGAGCATATTGAATACTCTTTAGAACACACCAACACTAGTATTAATAACCAATACTTCAACACAATAATGACTATTCAGGGGACTAAACTACGATAGGGCTAGCAGAAACTGAAATGGGTATTAAGCAATATAAGATTATTTGTTGTTTTCTTTTTAAAAAATTTGCAAGGTTGAGGTAGTTCTTCTACAATTAGGTGAAACCCTGATCCTTCACAACTGAGCTTTGAAGCTCTGATGCCTAATAAGAATGGGGTATTGTTTGAGTATTAACAATCAACAAATTGAATTAGATTTCAGTGTTTGTATTTATAGCATTTGGCAAATGGGCATTACTGAAATAGAGTACCAAACACAACAAAAAATTATAGTTTAAAAAATGCATGAATACCACACCTACTAGTAAGGTTCCTCAGTGATTGAATGCAATGCATATGGCCATGCCCTTCTTCAGAAACTCTTCTATCACTTCCAGGAAATCCCCCTGAAATAGGTCTGCCCAATACATAATTTAACAAATACAATAAAATTAACATCTTCAAGCGATTGTGTTCTAATTCATCAATGCAAAAAGAGGGACATCAATGAGCCTTACCTATTTTTGAGCACGAATTCAACCCCTGTACAACACATCCAATGCACGAACAATGTCTTGAGTGTAGAGGTAGTCAGGTTTCTTTTGTTTGAATTATTTTTCATGGAAAAATTTCCCTCTCTAAATTTCCCTCTTTCCAATTCAAAATATTTTTTAAATTTCCCTCTCTTTCTAATTTTTACTTGTGTGACTAATTATTTAGTCATTTATTTAGTCATGTATAGCTGTGTCTTTTACCCACCATCAAATTAGTCATTTATTTAGTCATTTATAGTTGTGTTGTAAAACATGACTATAATTTAATCATTTTTAGCTGTCGTGACTAAACATTTTAGTCACCTAGTCATTTATTTGCCAAAATTCTACTAGTGAATACAATAGGATTAGAAAGATGAGAGTGGAATTTGAATAAAATAGAGTTGGAGGATGGAAGAGATTGGATACAGGGGATTGGAGGAAGGGGAAATGGAGGATGAATGATGAAAGGATGAAGGGGGATAGATTGATGGAGAAGGACCTGGATGGTGGGATGCAAATGGATGGATGGAATGATGCATCATGTTGTGTTAAATTGAGCAACCTTATTTGATATAGCATGAGACATTGTGTACCAAAGTTTAAAGAACCATGGTGATGATGTGTCCCATGTGTAGCAGACAAAAGGATGTCCCAACACATCACAAGGCATTAGACGACCTTGGTGGGTACTCTGATGAGGCAACCAACAAGGTCACAATCAACCCTATGTCGTATAGCACGATGATATAGAAGACCATGATACCACTATGGTAGGTAGGTTGTAGGGTCCAATGAAGATGCAAGAAAAAATGATAATGCACACAAACAAGAAAGTAAGCATGCACAAAATAATGCAAAGACAAACACGATGTTGCCCCTAGTCAAGATGAAAGACAAATATTGACTGTTTGATGGGGATGTATAGTGTTTTCTATATGGGAACAATATATCCTAGAACAACATGAGGATTGGGAATGATATACCTTAATTACAATGATTAAAGTTGGATTAAGGCTTACAATGAGGCTGGTAACAAGACTAATAGATATGATTGGATGATTTTGTGTAGATTTCTTAGCATGATATGAGTTGATTAGGATTTTTCTTGATATTTTTGGATTTCTAGAGACTTGGATTGTTGGGAGAGAGTGCAGTGGTTCATGTTTGGGAATCCTTTATCTTGATACCAATGATAAGGGAAACCAAGTCTAGGGACAAGGGATTGTAGGATGATGGGATGAGGTGATTGAGTGATTTGGCAATCAATAATTTTTAGTGGTAAATTTTCACCAATTAGTGAATAGTTGAAATTGGGGATTCAAAATTTGGCAAATAGTACAAGCTATGAGGTGACCTGAATCACCACATTTTTACAAAATTTTAGTTTTTAAATTGTCAAAGCATTTATTTTATTAAACTTTTAAAATCAACTATTTCACCACAATATTTGATACATGATTAGATCTGATTCACCTAAATTTTATAAATTATAGTACAAATTCAAATTAATTGTCCATTAATATTACATAATTCTTGGTTTCTTTAGGGCCATATCACCAATCTTCAATTACCACCTGTTGGTTCCCAAATCTATAGATTGCAAAACCCTAAAAGTATGCTAGGATTTATGATCAGATTCGACAATTGATTTGGCCAATGAACGGAATTAACCAAGAATGGTTAGAATTCTGTGCTCTTTAGGCTCTACTATGCCTAGGTGGGTGTACCTCTTTATCACCACAGAATATTAACCCCTCAAAGACTGACTAGTGATGATTAAGCAGATTATAAATTTTCTATAATTTTGTCAATTAAATCATCCTTTTCAATCAAATTCAAACTAGCATAAATGTCTAAAATTGATTACTTCAAGCTATATAAACCACTACTCCTACTCCTACAAATAGAAAATCAAAATTATGTTGGAAAGAATATACAGGGAATTGCTTTGGAATTAAAATTGATTGGTGCCTTTTCTTCCACAGGGTAATGGAGTCAAAAATACAAATGAATATGTGTCTTGCTTCTGGCTACAATTCAAATTGTTTGGCACTATAGTGTTTATGACTGGCATAAACATGCAAAAATATCAATTATTTGGTTCTTCTTGTTAGAGTTGGCTATGATTAGAGCCACCCAGGATCTAGGACTTCATGAAAGCACAAGAGAGATCAAATGAAAGAATAATGCTATTCTATCATTGAATGCAAAAGATTACAAGATTGTTATTAAAATCTTGTTTTGAAGTGATTTGTTTGCTGTGGTTAATCATTGTGAGTGATTGTAATCTCCTTTGGATCTCATTTTTAAGAGATTTTCATGCTTTACCATTTTTGGTCTCTTGAGGACAATTGTAAATCACACTAAGTATAAAGTGCTACAATCATTCTTTTTTAGGGGGTGATCTCTTTGATTGAGTAAAAGGAGGGGTGTACTTGTGTTCTTTTTTGTACTCTTGCATCATGGATTCACACAAAATTCCTCTACTTATACCATATAACTATCATGAGTGGAAAACTAAAATGGAGATTCATTTAAGAAGTTTGAAAATTCATAGAGTAACAATGAGTACAGAAATTGAACCAACAACAACTGCAGAAAAGAGAAAGTGGTACAATAGATGTGATCAAGCCTATGGAACACTATGCTTGTCTATATCTCCTAATCTTCTCTTTCATATTGAATCTTATAAAACACCTAATGAAGTGTGGACTACCTTAGAAAATCTCTCTGGTAAGCAAGATACTATGAGAGGTTTCAAATTGGAGAATGAACTAATTGGTTTGAATCCAACCGATTTTGCAAGAATCCAAGACTTCTTCACAAAACTAAAGTCACTTAGATTGCAGCTCAAACAATGTGGAATTGAGAAAGAGGACACTCAATTGATTCTTTTAATCCTTGCCAAGCTTGGTCATGACTAATCAGTTTTTGTTTCTACCTTTTATGCTACTATGGATGCTCTTGGGAAAGCTTTCACAATGCCTTCACTTGATGAGTTTGTTGCATCACTCACAAGGGAGCAAGCTAAGTTAGTACACATGGGAAAATTGAAGTCTCCTAGAAATCAAGCACTTCTTTCTAGTCAAGGTACAAAAGATCAAAAGGCTTCACCTAGCAAAGGCAAGAAATAGAAAAATAAGGATTTCAAGAACAATGAGCAAGCAAAGGAATCAACCAAATCACCTAAGTCCCCATCCTCTCCCAAGGAGGAATCATCTAAGAAGGAGAGACTAAAGTGTGTATATTGTAAGAAACCAGGACATGATGAGCATAAGTATTATGAGAAGAAAATTGATGAGTTGAATCACATTATTCAAAAGCACAATATTCAAATGCCATCATCATCACCTAGTACATCCTCTTCTTCGACGCCATCATCATCTACAAAGACAGGGACAACAGGCATTGCAAATGGGACAGACAAAGGAAAAGGATAGGCACTCTTTGCTTCTACAAGTCTTCAGTCAGAGAGATAGCTTCTTAATTCAGGGGCTTCTCATCATATGGCATCTTCACAAGGGATGTTCTCTTCATTCAAGTCATGTACTTCACCACCTATCTTAATGGGTAACAACACATACATGCATGTAATAGGTAAAGGAACTATTGATGTTGGAGAGTGTACATTCAACAATGTGTTGTGTGTACCTTCCTTGTCAACCAATCTCCTTTCCATCTACTAGATTACTCATTGTGGTGTAGGCAAGATAGTTGAGTTCACTCCTGATTCAGTGATCATACGAGACTTGGAGAGCAGAGATGTCATTGCAGTTGGGATGGATGATCATTCATCTCACTTGTATACTTTCTCCCATTTTGTTTCTAATGATGTAGATCCATTGATTGATATTCACACTCATGCATCAAGTGTAAATCATGTTTCCAAGGAGAAGTTTGGTCACTTGAACCTTGGTCTACTTTCACCCACTTTGGTTCATGAGACTAGTGTTGAGCTTCCATCACCTCAACCTCCTACTTCTTTAGAGATCGACATTGACAGAGTTTCATCTGCATCAATTGAGCAGGATCATACAGGTCTTTCATACACAGCTTTGTGGGATACTTTCTTGGCAAGTATATTAGACTTGTTTTGTGAATCTCATATTACAGATTTGGAGGACACACTTGAGGGGATATCTCTCCTCTTTGATGACAATTACAACACAATTGTTATCCCATCTACTTTATCTTTGGAGGTTGTTCTTCATGAGTCTACTCAGGATTTTGGATTGGTCACACCTCATTGCATTGTGTCATTCCTTGATTCTGACATGTGGACATTTCAGCAGTCTTCAGACACATCATCCATCATGAGGCTTTTTCCCTCATACCTTGAGAGATGGAGTTTCTTCTACATCAGCCTTTGGATTGGTTTCTTCCTAAGGGGAGGAATGTTGTTTACAGGTACAAGACACTTTCCAACGTTCATCTTCAAGCACTCACCATCAGCATATGAGCTACTTCATTGTGAGGGGACCTATAGTCTCACTCTTGCTCTCCTATGTGGGGGTATTTGATTGTATATATGTGATAGAAGTTGTCCTTGGGGGGTCATGTTGAGTCCTCCCACTATCACTTCTTCTTTCACTTTCATTGTTTCATGCATTCTCACTTTTGGAGAGGAGTTTTGTCCCATGAGGTTTTCTCCTTTTCACCACTTGAGATTTGTTGTACATGGGTACCTAACATGGCCTAGTAGCTGGGACCCATCCATCATTTCATCTTGCTTTAGTCAGCTACTCCCTAAGTTGCACTTAAGGGGGGGTGTTGGTGTGAACATGGTTATCACCTAATTGGTTTACCCTTGTGTGGATAATTCATCTTATTTAACTATTTACTAGTTAAATAATATTCCAACATCACACATAATTCACACATGTTAACTCAGTGAGTCTTCTAGATGTGCCTAGTTGGCTCTAGTTCTGTGTTGAGTTATAGATAGTTGGAGTGAGTTGTCTTATCCTCCACATGTGCAATTAGTTATCATCCTCTAATTGACACATGTTGTAGGAATATCTCTACTTTCCACTCCACCTTTCTAGGTCTCACCTTGCTTTCATAAGAAAGGCATATCATGTACATTACAACATCCTTCTTTTGCATTCAATGATAGAATAGCATTATTCTTTCATTTGATCTCTCTTGTGCTTTCATGAAGTCCTAGATCTTGGGTGGCTCCAATCATAGCCAAATCTAACACTTCTTATTGATCCAAATGAATTCTCCATGTTACTGTAATTTATTTAAAGAATTTTAGTTCTTACTTGAAGAAACCCAGTAAATAAACCACACAAAATAGGAATATGTTTTGATAAATTAGACATACACTTGATATACTAATCTAAATAACAAGGAAAAAACAAATTGGAGACAACCAAATAAAATTTTACCAATAAATTCAACAAACAATTGACACCAGAATTCAGGCACCAGAATAATGTAGTCTTTCCATTACTATGCTTTAGAAAATGGGCATTTACAATGTCTTCTTTTCCAAAATCTAATTCCCAGAACCTCCCAAATCGGTCTTGGTTTCCTCCTTATAGACACAAAGGAAGCAACAAGCTTCAGACCATTCACATTCCAAGATGATTGATCAACTACCCACCCTTTCATACGACACTTCACAATATTTGTTTTTTGCAAGTCTTAATAAGACCACTCAAAATTCAAATATAATTGATGAAAGAAAAACATAGAGATTATGAAAAAGAAAATGGGAACATCCAATGCTTGTCAAAAGTCACTTGATGACCGATGAATCCAGCAGAGCTCTCTTTTCACAAAGTCAATTCCTTCACCATATTTTTGGCGTGGCTATTCTTCTTGAGGAGACAAGTATTCCTTTTCCCATTGATACATCGTATAGTCACTTGGCCACTTGTATCCTTGGATCTAGAGTACATTTCCAAATGGTCTTTCCACCTCTTGCTCAGTAGTCCCCTGACATCTGTGATGAATTTGGCATACCCTGCATCTAGTGCAATTATCCTGTCTAAGATCACATTAAAACTATGAACACTTATTTCTTCATCCTTTTGCAAATGACCAATAATATGAGAAACCATTTGATCGCACTCTTTTTTCCAGTCCTCAAAGCTTTTGAGCTGATTATCTTCACCAAGAATTCCTAGTATGAGTTGATGCTTGAAGGTGCTGAAAGAATCCATCTTTGCTTTTATTTTCTGGCATTCTCCTAACACATACTAAAGTTGATCAATGACCATTTTGACCATTTTTTCAGTGGGCTTCAAAGCAACAAGGGCATCTAGATTCATTTGCAAAACCTTACACAATGTCATCAGTGTATGTTGAACAGGTTGCCACTTTTTTGACAAAGGTTCTAAAATAGGAACATGAGCATTCATCTGCTCCAATACTTGAGACAAAGAGTCATAACAATTATGTACATATTCAATTTTATCCAACACAATTTTGACTCTATATTCTAGAACTTTTTCAATTACATCAAAGATTTTAGATCTCACTTCTCCTTTTGTGATTTCATTTGTTTTCTTCAACTCCTCAATCTCCTTTTCTAAATTCTACTTCAGAGCATTCATCTATTCCACTGGGACTATATTGACACCAACTTCTTGAGACATGAGAGGTTGATAAGGCACAATTGCCTTACTCTGAGGAGGACCAGTTCCTTTCAATTGTTGTTTCAATTTGACATTCTCCAAATACAATCTTCTCACCTCTTCATTCATTTCTATTTTACTTTTTTCATACTCAATCATTTTGAGTTCCATATTTTTTACAACTGCTTGGGTGAACATAGTTGAGTGCATAGTCAAAGTGGCTGCTTCCGATGCTGATGTGTCCTTTAATGTTTTGACCATTGCAATTCCTCTCATCTCCTAGATCACATCCAATAACCTTGGCTTTTGTGTATTTTTCTGCTTAGCCCATAGTGCCACTTACACCTTCTACAAAATCAAATTTTGCAACCAACATAGGATCATCTTGATTTCTCACTTGATCTAGTAGAAACATCTTTTTCAAATCCATTCCAAGGATGATCAACATGTTGCTCTTCAAAATCATTTGTCTAGCCTCTTGTGGACTGACATTTATTTCATCAATTTTGATCTCCTTGAATGTCTTAGCAACAAATTGGTCATGTTGGGATTCATCAATCCCCATCTTATTTATTTGCACCTTTTTATCAAGCTCCCTCATCTTCATTTTTATCCAAAAATCTTTGAATTCATGAGTTTTTATGAATTCATCATCATCCATGAACCTGAGGGAAGCAATTACCATTTCATCCTCCTACAATTCTGGGTCTCCTTGAACCTGTATATCCATTATGGCCTCAGGCTTGTGGACTTCAGTTTCTTGACCAACAAGGGGCTAATCAACTTCTATATCTTCATCCATGTGCCTCAATATACTAGCAACTTCATCAATATCCCCTACCCCTTATGTCATTTCATAGGGCACTAGAGGAGGCATATTATCAATCTTCTTCTTTTTTTATCTTGGTTTCTCTGGAGATGAAGGTTCTTGCACTGACATTGCATCAAGAGTAGGTTCAACAATCACAATCCCCTTTGATTTCATCACAGGAATCCTAGTAGCCTTTGTAGGTTGGTCCCCTGCCTTTCCATACAACCTTTCAAAATTATCAATTACTAGATCAATTCTCTTCAATGGATTGATTTCTTCCATAAAAAATCCTAAGAAACTAGGGTCTTTTTTCTTCTTATCATCTTCTATTCTCATCAAGATTTCCCATTTTCTTTTTCTTTCATATACCTCTTGAGGAGTGAGTCAATTTCTGATTACATCTTCTTCATAATTCACCTAATGGGATATCCTAGTCTTGGTGAGAATTACCTATCTTATAAAATTTATGTGGCCTTCAGGGTTAAAGACCCTCTTGGTCTTGGATCACAATGAATATCTTGTCTTCAAATAAACTTGCAGCTCTTCCAAAGTATCAGAACCAATAGACAATTCATCAAATACAATCAAATCTGGCAAAAATGTTCCTTTCTTTTGTTTCTTCATTACATCCCTCTCCATCCATAGCATTCGCAACATGAATTCCAAAAATGCTAAATGAGAAAGCACAAATTTAGGCAGAGCATTTGGAGGTTGAGTGGATCCATAGATCCTTATCATAGTATGGTCTGGCAAGAAAAACCAATCACCAAAATTGTGCATATGTCCTTTCTCTGGCTTCAGTTTATGGGGCCTTAACAATTCTCTTATTTCAATTGGTAGCCTTGGTGAAAGATTCCCAAGGATAGCCATAATTCTAACTGTAAAATCATCATGAAATATTACATAATTGTTGTTCTTGCAATTGTTGTCCCAAACATAACACCAACACTACACAGGCAACCTTTTACCCTTTTGGTCAATCATGCTAATATCCATTCTCTTGGTCCACCTTTTCCTATTTTGGTACAAAATCAAATGAAACAACAAATAATAGAATTTGAAGGTGATAGTGCCCTATTCTCCCTCAGTTGGAGGAATCCATCATGTAGTCCCTTTTCAATAAAAGAAGAAAAATCAAACTCAATATTGACTTCAGGATTCTAAATTCTTGTTGCCATCATCATCATCCCAATTGGTATCCTACCCTGAGCATCCATTCCAAATACTTGGCATAGGGAAAATATGTCTTCTTGAAATACATAGTGAAATCATCCATAGAAAATTGCTCAACACAAGAAGTGGGAACATGTATTCTTTTTTTATTCGCTCCTTTTCTCATATACATGGGAAGCTCATCACTCCGATGAGTCTTCCTCAGCTTAGTGTAATCCTGTTCACTCTTCTAAATGTCAACTTTTGTGAGAGCCTATTTGTTTAACATGAAACATTCAATGATGGTAGATCTAGTCAATGTTACCAAGGGTGACCCATCCGGTAATATCACAGTTCTTGTAGCTGCATGATAATGTTGTGCTAGTACTCTGATGAGTTCAACATCTACAAAGACATTTGGGACCACAATCTTGGCTAGATCAAGGGTCCATAGATTTGAGATGGGGCCCTAAGCATCATTTTTGTCATAGAAATACCAAAAAAGGTTCCAACCTAACATTGGAATTAGGGTATCTCTACACCCCTGTACTTCATCCTTAAACATCTTCTTGTAACCCTTGTCCACAGAGTTTGGAAAAATGTCTAAAAGAGATTATTGGAGAGGTCTCTTTTTCTCCTTTGGGACTATAGACTCCCCTTTATTGCTCACAGATTCACTCTTCTTTGGAGGCATTATGAAATATCTACTGAAATAGGGGTTTTTTGAATAATTCTTTGTTTCACAGAGTTACTTTGAAAGAAAATACTAACACACTTATCAACTTTGACAATGGAATAGGATAAATGCACTTACCCATTAAAAAGCAATTGTAGAGCATACACCAACTTTGAATTCTTTGTCTTTGAGCACTTTGAGCTTGTTTGAATGATCAAAATGGAATGAAAATTCACATTTTATTAGTCCATGCACTAGTCATTTCACCATTAATCAACTTCGTGCTGAGAGACACAAAGATTAATGCATTCATATGATTTTGAATATGCACCATTGATCAAGAAAGATCTGATGGTTGATAATGTTTGAAGAGATTTGCTTTATATTCGTAGTGAATGCAAATGATATCGCAATCCTGCTACAATAAATGAGGACCTCCACGGGACGATGGGATGCATATTTAAAGTTTTCAAGTTATCTCGCACTACCGTAGGCTATGTTTAGCATTTATCAATCCTTTAGTGGGCTTGCAGTAACCTTTATTGTTAAGTTAACCACTTACCACTGTTCTGCGCATACATCAAATGGTATGGCACTTATGTCACGGAACAATGGGAGCCTTTGCTTCATTACCGCCAGCCCGCAAGTCATCCACAATGCTATGCTACCTTTGTTGTGGGCCATGGTAACATTAAATGCTAGGCTTGTCATTTACCACTAGCCCACAACCGTTCTTTCCACTTGCTGCAGTAATGTGGTGACAGTTTATTCCATTTATCAAGCTCCCGCACTCCCGCAAGGGGCCCTTAGGGTAAGCTACTTAGCTCCGCGGGGATGCGGTACTAGACCAAAACACAAGTTAGGCTAGAAATACAAGGGTATAGCACATATATGATAGAAAATGAGTAGATGAAGGTATTACAAAAGGATTATTGGATTTTAGGGAATGAATGGCAAAAGGACTTAGACTGTTTTTATGGATTTTAGAATTAGGGTTTGACAAAACTAGGTATAATCAAGTGAATTTTACCAGTCCTAACACCACCATTGATTTTGTGTATAATCTAACAGTTATCACTGTATTTGTAAGTATGAAAAAGACGCATAGGCCTACATGGCAACCCAAGGATGAGCTACAATCCTAATAACATACATGTAAGCATGAATATATACATACCTCTTAGCAATATTCCTCTTGGTGACATTTCTTTGTTTTTCATCCTAATTATGCTTTTCTAACCTTTAGAATAGTCTTCTATGGTCTTGCACACTTTCTAGTTTTCTTTCTAACCAATCTTTGATAGATCTTTCTTGTTGCTCTCTAGCCCTGATAACCTCATCAATCCACTTCACAAGAGGGGAAATTAATATTTCCTAGGATCATTTCAACCCCTCATAATAATCTAATTAACCTCCCCATCCCATATGTAACCTCAAATTTCATGTCCAACCTTTTTTTTTGGGTCACCCCTTGTCACTTTAAGATCTCCTTGGGTGACCCTACAACTGAAATAGGATCTCCAAAAGTGATTTACCTTCGTGAAAGGGGATCAAATCACCCTATAGAGACATTATGGATAGTTTTAGGGTTCCAAAACCTTCCTTAGACCTTCTAGATCACCCTTTATATCAAAAACTACCTATGCAAAACCTTCTTTATGGGTCACCCTATGGCTTCAAAATCTCCCTGGGTGACCCAGGAACTTAAGCAAGATCTCTAGGGGTGACTTTCCCTAGTGAAAGGGGTGATCCACTTCCTCAGAGGGGCAACCCTGTCATCTTTTAACATGCATGTTTTCTTCCATTTCTAGCCCAAATTTACTCCAAGTTTATCCTTGATTAAATGGGTGTTCTTTTCTAATTGATTGCTAACTCCCTTAACTAATTAAACACTCCCAATCATCCCAATCTCATCCCCTAATCAATATTAGTTATCTTGCAATCATTCAAGTGTAAACTTCATTTCCTCTCCTATGATCTCCTCTGCAACTAGTGTTCACTCTCAATCAGAGTCAAATCACTCCACAATCTATTTTTGTTAACTCCCTAATCACCACCACCTTTGGTGTTTATTTTCTACCTATAAATACACCCCTCCTCTATGCATTTAGGGAGGCAAATTTTAGTAGTGTTGCTCTTTCTTTTTCTTTACTTTCCTAATTATCTCCATAGCATAATTATACTCGTGCAAGACCACTGAGCCTTTTGATTTCGTAATAGATTCAATAACTCCAAGCCATAGTGCTTCATTATCATCCTCATGCTCAATTGCTTTTATCATAACTTCTATAGATCCAAGCCATAATGCTTCTTTAGCATTCTCATGCTCAATTGTTTTCATCAAAGATTCAAAGCTTTCATTTGATTTTGTTTTCTCCCATCTTCATTTTTGTCACCAAGAGGAGGACCCCACTACTGTAGAGGAAGGGAGGGTTGCCACAAGGACTTTTGAGGTCTTAATCTAGGAATTGACATCTTCTTCACGCCAGGTTTTTCATGCTTTAAAGTAGTAATTAGCTCACATTCTTGCTCTTGAAAAGTAAATAATTTCTTTTCTTTTTCTTGATATGTTGTTTATTTGATTTTATAGATTAGCATTGCATTTGATTTGGTTGAATTAGCCATGTTTTCATTCACTAGGTTACATTTACTTTCATGTTCATTCACAATTTCAATTCATTAGATTAGGTTCAAAAATTGACCTATGACAACTACAAAATCATATATTGGATTACATTTGAAAAACACACATAGACTCCATTCATATTTCAATTCCTAGATAAATTAGATAATATTTCAAATTCAGAAAAAGGAACCAAATTTGTTTTGCATACATTTAGATTGCACTCATAAAAACCACAAAAACATTAGGAAAACCTAGAGAAAAATAAGAAAAAATCCTTGATCTTATCACAAGGTAAACATAGCTCAAATCAAACACCAAAAAAAAGAGAAATCGTCAATTCCATCATGTGGTAAAACCAAATCAATGCATTCAACAAACAATGACATGAAACACAACACTTCCCCCTCTTTCCAAGCATTCAATATGCCTAGGCATTAGTGAAGATTGGATACAATCCATCCTTGACTATATTGGGGAGAACTTCTTCCAACCAATTCATCAACAAAACATTTATCAAACAAGAGAAGAACAAGAACATCAACAATGCATCATATACCAACAACACCTGATATAACAAATCATTCAAGATGGAGAAATGAGACAAGAACGTCTCTTAATCATCAACAAACAAAACAACCTTTGTGCTAGACTCTAGAGAATCAGGACTAGTGACCCTTTGGGTCATACAATTATCACCACAACAATAATCAAACATCTCCTTAGAAACAATCATCAACATACATACCCAACATAAAGCCTAACTTCCATCTATGATGTTCTGTTCCCTCAATAAAGAGAATAGAACAACCCCCTGGTCCTACCTCCACTCGACTAGGTCTTGCCACATGAGTAGGAGTGACTAGGAGGTTTCCCTTTGCAAGGAAAATAGTTCATGTGTGACATTGGAGTGTGACTCACTCACAAATTATATTGGTTGCATTCTAAACAACACATATTTTGGTGAACCTAATGTGAAGAAAAAATCCTTCTAAGCTGATTTTTCCACATATCCTTTGTTTTCCACTTTCACTTTCATCATACATACACCATTTTCATCATCATCCTACTTTCGATGCCAAATTCACCAAACATATATTTTGGTGAACTTGATGGAAAGAGAAAATCCTTTTGGAATGGGTTCTTTCACATTTTTGTACATTTATTCCATTCCACTTTTATCTTTCACTTCCATGATCATTTCATTCATTTTACGATGTTTCCTGTACCCTTAATCTAGGACAAAGTCATGCAAAGTCCAAGGGAATTTCCCCTCCGATGAAACTGCACACCTTCAGATTCAATAGCTTTGATCTCAAATCAATTAGACTCAGATTCAAACAAGATCCAACAAGAGTCCCACAACTTTAACCAAATCAAAACATGCCAAGTGAGTGTTTGGTCTGAGATCCAAGATTGGCACATAATAAGTCATAGGAAAATGACCATCCAAATGGAGAATGAGGTGATTCATCAAGAGAAGAACTTACAAGAAGTTCAAGAGGCACAAAAATTCCTCCACATAGCACATAAAGATAAAAGATATACAACATGTCAAGTGTCATCAAGAAGAACAAATAGGGACACTCAAACCACAATACAAAACAATCCACTACAAGGTTGTAAAACTCAAAGAACAGAGAAAGTCTCACTCATAGACCTTATAGAAACCTTGGTCTAATGAATCAAGACCCTTGAGGCTAGAAATGTTGAATAATATTCTTGAAAAAAAATTGAGGAAAAACGTAGGACACAGGAAAATCCTTTCATTGATGAGATCAAATCAAACTAGGGGAAACCCAAAACTTCCCAATATAATCTTTTGTTCCCACAACACAAGTAATGATGCATTCATTCCTCCCTTTCCTTCATCATTCAATAGAGTATGATGTCAATGGAAGGTTGATAAACCATGATAGAAATAACAAATCCTTGAAAAATAATCAAAACAGAGATGGGTCAATAGACACTTCACCATCCAAGAACAACAATAGTTGTGATTACAATAATTATATGAATTTGGAGAACCAAATGTCAACATCTATCCCCTAAGAATCAACAAGAAGTCATGCAACAATCATCATAAACCTCAAAATTACAATCATGATAAATACTACTCATTTCACAAGAGAAGTAAGCATGATATCAACTCATGTCAGGAGTATGATCGCTTCATATCGAACCTCCCAGAAGATCAACCATTCATGGACACATTCTCACAAGATGAAGGAAATAGTCCCAAGAATTGTAAAAATGTCTTTGATCAAAACACCTTAGGCCTTGTGGAATTAGACAAAGATCAAGAAATTTGTGTTACTCAAGGACCAGAATGATCAAATGACACCCTAGTGATTCAAAATTCTCTCACATGTTAGAACTTCTTAAAAGTTCTCCTATGCACAAGAATACTCTCCTCAGTGCCTTAGATATAGGCCATCTAGTTCAAAACACTCCAAATGAAAAGTATTCTTATTTGACATTTGATTTTGAGAAGTTGCCCTCAGATGATGACATAGCTAAATAGGGTGATTTCCCCCTCCACCGAATCGTCCAAGTTCAATACTACTCCATCAAACATGTAATGATCGACGATGGGTCTACAATCAACATATTATCTTTCTCTCTTCTTCAAAGGATGGGTTATGATGATACTCAAATAAAACAAGAAACTTCCATCCGTAGAATTCATGATAACCCAAGCATACAAACCATGGGTAAGCTCAATCTTCAAATCACATGGGTCCCAAAAGTCTCCCGACTGGATTTCACATCATCAATGAAGAAACCACTTACAACATGATCCACAATAGTCCTTGGATCCATAGGATGAGGGTCATTCCCTTCATATTATTTCAATAAATCCACTTCTTGCACATTGTACAAACCCACATCATTAAAGGAGACCCCAATCCTTTTCTTCTTTATAGAGTTGAACAAACCAGAAGGAAGGGATGTTGAACACCCAGAATACTGAGAGGGGGTGTTGGAGTCTAGGACAACACTAAGAGGAGGGGTGAATCAGTGTTGTATAAATTTTCAAATCTTTTTGCAACTTTTATTTACAAGACATATAAAGAGGAAGACATCATTGATTTGCTAAGCACATATGCATAAAAATGATAATGAAAAGTGTGAACAAAATTTCATGAGCAAAGCATTAATATACAAACATAGAAGAAAATAACATGAAGCCCGACACAAGTTCTTCACAAGTGGAAAACCCTCTTGGGGTAGAAAAACCACTCAAAACTGCCTCACTGCCTTAACTATAACACATGCCTCACTGGCTACATATAGGTCTCACTGACCAGGCAAGCCTCACTGGCTACAAAGAAGCCTCACTAGCTACAATATGCCTCATTGGTAAATACAATCACCATTATAAGATATAAACAAAATTAGAGGATTACTCTATTTCTAGACAATTCATTATTCTATCTCTACATCATTCAATACAAACTTTTTCATCTATAATTTCATCTTTTACCTTGCCTTCAAAAATCAAAATTGATATCTCTATGTGTATGTCTTCAAACTACATCTGCATACATGCTCTGCTATCAATTAGTTTTCAATTATCTCCTGTATTGAATTCATCTCAACTCAAAATCTCACACTCATCATAATAATGATTTTCTACCATCACATCCTTTTTATCTACATACATTTTTCAAGCACCTGCAATAAATGATAAAAAGAATGTCTTTTGATATTTCTCTCCTCTGTAAAACAACTTCCATCTATTTCAATTCATGAAGAAATTGTAACCTTAAAAACATATTCCTCCTCATTGAATAACTATTCATCTTCCTCTGTCTGCAAAATAAAAAACAATTTGTCTTGACATGAAAAATATCATTTCATCTTGAAATCCCCTTCTCAAAAAATAAAAAGAAACCTTTCATTTTCTCAATAAAAACCATGAATGATATTCATCATATATCACTAAATAAAATCATCAATGGATTGCTTCAATCTACCCTTGTCAATGAAGTGCCTTCACAAAATAAATCAATTCATCTGCAAAACAACTTAACCTTTCATATTCCTTTCTCAACCATTTCAATCTGAGAATTTATGTCATCATTTTCTTCATACCCATTCAATTCACAATTACTCTTTCTTTATTTATTTCTTCTCCATTTTGCAAATATCTTCACTTATAAGAAACTCCCATCATATTCAAACTGCCCATTTAAAAAAATCATATTCAGATCCTCTGCACCAAAAACCATCTGCATAAACTCATAAAAAAACTCTTAAGTTTTTTTTCATCATAAATTAAAGTGATTCTCAACCTTAAAAAAAAACTTCCAACCTTTTGTTTTTCATCTCACGACAGAATCCAAGAAAGAAAGAAAATCTTTCTAAAATAAATGCCTTAAAAAACACAACTGACCGCCTTTTAGAAATTATCTAAAATTAGCTTTTAAAAAGCAAATTACTGTAGTCTAAGGCATTTTGACACTCCAAAAGCTGTCAAAGTAGATACTAGCAAGGTGGGACTTGAAGTTTAAATGAATACCTTCGATGTGAAAAAGCCCACTCATCAATCTTTTAAAAATGACCATTGATTATGCCCTTGGCGCCCATGCACTTGAAAGAGACCTAAAGCACTGGTCTTGCTAGGATAAAGGGGTCAGTCTCCTACAAATCCAAAGCCCATTAATTTATAACTGACATGCGATAGCAAGTCACCAGTGAATTATAACAAAAAGTGCAAGTATGAAGACAAGTGGGTTTAGGCATATGAATTTGGACTTAGTCTTAGGGTTTAGAGATTAGTATCTCAAGAGACAAACATATTAAAACCTTAGATTTCTGCCAACAATGCATTCCTTTTGCAATAACATATAAACTCAACCTCTGCAACATGAAGTTATAACACCTCTGAAGCCATGATGAAGATAGAAGCATGAATACTTTTTCATCTAATATTCTTAGTATGAAAAACACCAAACACCAGTAAGATAACCATGAACCTTGAACCAAGAGCACCAACCTTGGAGAAATATCAACATGATATAATGAAAGTCTTAAAGATTTGAATATGAAGAACACTGAAGACAACCTTTCTTAGTATTTGCATGCTCTATTCAAGAACAATGAAGATATCAAAACCACCTGAATCATGAAATCATCCTGATCAATATTACCATGAAGACATAATCAATATCAACATCATCTGAACCACATCTGCATTCTCCCCAGCCATAAGAAGACCATGAAGACCAAACTTGTGAAGACCAAGAATATAAGTCCAACACAAACAAGTTAGCATCAAACATCACTTAACCAACTCCTTCAAACACCACTGCATGAGATCTACATAACATGAAGATATCTTGATGACATCTCTTATCAATCACTGATCCTGATGACATGAACAACTGTCAATACCAACACCTTTTTGACATCAATGACAATCTACTTTCATCAATCTCTCCCTTTGTCATTGATAGAAAAACTGCATCATGCAATTTTTCTTTCTCCCCCTTTTTGACATCTGATGACAAAGACTATTGTCTCCCCCTGAGAATTAGCTCCACAAAAAAATGTTAAGACTTGATCATAACAATTACACTCTCATTGCATTATGAGGATAATTTAGAAAACATAAACACTAGTTAACCTTTGACTATCTCTGATGAGATACAAGGCATCACCATCAATGTCATAGCTTGAATAACTTCAACTTACATTTACCTTTTTGAAGCATATTAATGAGGAAAACTATCAAAGAAACATGTGAAATTATCACACCAGAAACTCCTTAACATCTCTAGTCCACCATCTTCTTTTGACACTTTCTCCAAACCACCTAAAAGCTCCAATACTTTACAAAAACAAATGAATTGACTTCTTTCATTTTCAAATTTCTCAACCAACATATGCTAACATCTAAAGAGAACTTCTTGAGTATACCCAAGATCATGTCAATCATTATTCAAATCAGCCCATCAAGTTTGCACATTAACATACTAATTGCATCAACAAGTTCTTCCTGCAACAACACATATCAAGAACACTTTGGACTACAATATCATAACAACTCAACCTTTGTAAGCATTAACATGATCAAGATCATTTATCAACCAATTTATTCAATATCACCAAACTCTTTGAGCATTGAATCCCTGAACATCTTATCATGTTTGTATTACAACATTATGAACCACTAATCACCTATATCACTATCACACACTGAAGAACAACATAGTTATCAACTCCATTAAGAACTTCATTTCACAAGACTAATATGAATAACATCTTAGGAACCATTTTTAGGCATGAGTCCAAAACCAACAAAAACAAGATCATCAAATTGATAAACATCAAATGACCTCCTTCCTGAAACTTCTTGGGGATAACTAATAGGACATGAATAACTCCCCCTTACTTCATGCTATCTGTTATGCAACTAATGAAGTGACTTGTGCAAGATGCACAAGCTTAGAATCTGACTTCTCTTGACTTTCTTTCTACTTCCAAAATTTTATAGGCTCTTTCTTCTATTCATGTTTCTTTATCCAAACCTTTTCAACCTTTTTCTTTTCCCAACCTTTCAAATCAGGTGATGCTTTCCTACAACTGTGTGCTTTATGACTAAGAGAGTTGTAATTATGACAAATTATGTTGTAATCATAATCAAATGACTGATAATACCTTTTTGACATCCCTTGAGCATTTATGTTATGCTTCCATGCAGGATCATACCTTCTATGCATTTTACAGATTCTTTTTATGTGACCAACATTATTGCACTTGTAACATACAACATTAGTATTCCTTATTGAAGCAAATTGATTTCTTCTGCAATTAACTGCTTTGTGTCCAAAGTGATTACAGGTTTAACAATAACCATTAAATGAATAATTATACCTCTACATATAAGATTCTCTTGCTGGAGTAGACCTTCTAAAATTTCTCCTCCTTTGATTATGCATTTTGACAAACTCATCTTTGTTATTCATTTCAGCTTCTAACTTCTTTTTACTTTTAGGAGCAGGAGCATGATAGTCCAAATCTATCTTCTTTCTTGGAGTTCCACTTGTCTTGGGACATTCTCCTTTCTCATAACCCAAACCAGTAGTGTCATTGTGATACTTTTACTTGTTCAATATATCATTTAAACATTCAGTACTATTTTAAAATTGAATATTCTTATGCAGCTTTGAAGATGCCTTTTCCAAATCCTTTCTCAAAGAGACTATTTTTATCTCTAACTTTAGACATTCAATTCTTTTCACCTCAAGATCAAAATTTGTTACATCTAGTATTATTTTGCCTTCCTCAATTTCAACCTTTAAAATAATAATCACTTTGTTACATTTATCAACATAACTCTTTGTATTTGTAATCTGATTTCTTGCCTTTTCAAATTCTAAAGAAATTCTTGCAAAATCTGAAATAACTTTGTCTTTGGATTCTTTTTCCTGATGTAGCTGCAATTCTAATTTCTGATTCTCCTTTTTGTATTTCTTGAGTTCACTCAAAGCACATAAGAGATCTCCTTCTATGTTAATCTCACATTCTTGTTCATCATACTCCTGATTATAATCACTTATCATGTGATCATCTTCTTCTGAATCAGCTTGTACCTCATCTCCTTCATGTGAACGGCTTCCATCATTGTCACTCTTTTCAGATAACAAGTTGTCTTCTTCTTTAGGTGCATCACCTTGATAATTTTTTATCAACTCCTTCCACACATCCTGAGCTGTTACATAGTGCATAACTTTACAAGAAATGTCATTAGATAGAGTAGATATTATGTCCTTCTTTGCAATATGATTACATTCAAGAGCTTCTTTGTTATTTACAGTAATACAATATCCATTCTCAACTGACATCAAAACACCATATCCTAAAGAGGATAAATATACTTGCATTCTAACATACCAAACAAAAAAGTCTGAACCATCAAAGAGAGGAACATCTTGTGAAACATTTTGTATATCAACTGATTGTAGACCAACATCTAAATTTGATACAGACTGCACCTTTTGATCAGAATGAGACTTGACATTTCTCATGTTCTTATTTATTTTGCACTTACCCATGATACTCCACTAATAGGACCTACCTGAGCCTATTAGACTTCAAAGGGAACCTAGGCTCTGATACCACTTGTTGGAGTCTAGGACAACACATAGAGGGGGGGAATCAATGTTGTATAAATTTTCAAATCTTTTTGCAACTTTTATTTACAAGACATATAAAGAGGAATACATCAATGATTTGTTAAGCACCTATGCATAAAAATGATAATGAAAGGTGTGAACAAAATTTCATGAGCAAAGCATTAATATACACAGAGAGAAGAAAATAACATGAAGCATGACACAATTTCTTCATGGGTGGAAAACCCTCTTGGGGTAGAAAAACCACTCAAAACTGCCTCACTGGATTAACTGAAACACATGCCTCACTAGATACATATAGGTCTCACTGACCAGGCAAGCCTCACTGGCTACAATATGCCACACTAGTAAATACAATCACCATTAGAATATATAAACAAAATCAGAGGATTACTTTGCTTCTAGACAATTAATTGTTCTATCTCTACATCATTCAATACAAACTTCATCTGTAATTTCATCTTTTACCTTGCCTTCAAAAATCAAAATTGACATATCTGTGTGTATGTCTTCAAACTACATTTGCATACATGCTCTGCCATCAATTAGTTTTCAATTATCTCCTGTATTGAATTCAGCTCAACTCAAAATCTCACACTCATCATAATAATGATTTTCTGCCATCACATCCTTTTTATCTACATATGTCATTCTTACAATTACATTTTTCAAGCACCTACAATAAAATGATAAAAAAGAATGCCTTTTGATATTCCTCTCCTTTACAAAACAACTTCCATCCATTTCAATTCATGAAGAAATTGTAACCTTAAAAACATATTCCTCCTCATTGAATAACTATTCATCATCTTCCTCTATCTGCAAAATAAAAAACAAATTGTCTTGACATGAAAAATATCATTTCATCTTGAAATCCCCTTCTCAAAAAATAAAAAGAAACCTTTCATTTTCTTAATAAAAACCATGAATGATATTCATCATATATCACTAAATAAAATCATCAATGGATTGCTTCAATCTGCCCTTGTTAATGAAGTGCCTTCACCAAATAAATCAATTCATCTGCAAAACAACTTAACCTTTCATATTCCTTTCTCAACCATTTCAATCTAAGCATTTATGTCTTCATTTTCTTCATACCCATTCAATTCACAATTACTCTTTCTTTATGTATTTCTTCTCCATTTTGCAAATATCTTCACTTATAAGAAACTCCCATCATATTCAAACTGCCCATTTAAAAAGATCATATTCAGATCCTCTACACCAAAAACCATCTGCATAAACTCATAAAAAACTCTTAATGTTTTTTCATCATAAATTAAATTGATTCTCAACCTTTAAAAAAAACTTCCAACCTTTTGTTTTTCATCTCATGAGAGAATCCAAGAAAGAAAGAAAATATTTCTAAAATAAATGCCTTAAAAAACACAACTGACTGCCTTTTAGAAATTATCTAAAATTAGCTTTTAAAAAGAAAATTACTACAATCTAAGGCATTTTGACACTCCAAAAGCCATCAAAGTAGATACTAGCAAGTTGGGAGCTGAATTTTAAATAAAGACTTTCGATGTGAAAAAGCCCGCTCATCAATCTTTTAAAAATGACCATTGATTATGCTCTTGGTACCCATGCACTTGAAAGAGACCTAAATCACTGGTCTTGCTAGGAGAAAGGGACCGGTCTCCTACGAATCCAAAGCCCATTAAGTTATAACTTAAGTTATAACTAACCTGCGATAGCAAGTCACTAGTGAATTATAACAAAAAGTGCAAGTATGAAGATAGGTGGGTTTAGGCATATGAATTTGGACTTAGTCTTAGGGTTTAGAGATTAGTATCTTAAGAGACAAACATATTAAAACCTTAGATTTCTGCCAACAATGCATTCCTTCTGCAATAACATATAAACTCAACCTCTGCAACATGAAGTTATAACACCTTTGAAGCCATGATGAAGATAGAAGCGTGAATACTTTTTCATCTAATATTCTTAGTATGAAAAACACCAAACACCAATAAGATAACCATGAACCTTGAACCAAGAGCACCAACCTTGGAGAAATATCAACATCATATAATAAAATTCTTAAAGATCTAAATATGAAGAACACTAAAGACAACCTTGCTTAGTATTTGCATCCTTTGTTCAAGAACAATAAAGATATCAAAACCACCTAAATCATGAAAGCATCCTGATCAATATTACCATGAAGACATAATCAATATCAACATCATCTGAACGACATTTGAGTTTTCCTCAACCATAAGAAGACCATGAAGGCCAAACCTATGAAGATCAAGAATATAAGTCCAACACAAACAAGTTAGCATTGAACATCACTTAACCAACTCCTTCAAACACCACTACACGAGATCTACATAACACAAAGATATCCTAATGACATCTCTTATCAAACACTGATCCTGATGACATGAACAACTCCTACCAATACCAACACCTTTTTGACATCGATGACAATCTACTTTCATCAATCTCCCCCTTAGTCATTGATGGAAAAACTGCATCATGCAATTTTTCTTTCTCCCCCTTTTTGACATCTGATGACAAAGGCTATTGTCTCCCCCTGAGAATTAGCTCCATAGAAAAATGTTAAAGCTTGATCATAACAATTACACTCATTGCACTATGAAGATAATATAGAAAACATAAACACTAGTTAACCTTTAACTACCTCTAATGAGATACAAGGCATCACCATCAATGTCATAGTTTGAATAACTTCAACTTACATATACCTTTTTGAAGCATATTAATGAGGAAAACTATCAAAGAGACATGTGAAATTATCACATCAGAAACTCCTTAACATCTCTAGTCCACCATCTTCTTTTGACACTCTCCAAACCACCTAAAAGCTCCAATACTTTGCAAAAACAAATGAATTGACTTCTTTCATTTGCAAATTTCTCAACCAACATATGCTAACATCTAAAGATAACTTCTTGAGTATACCCAAGATCCTGTCAATCATTATTCAAATCAGCCCATCAAGTTTGCACATTAACATACTAATTGCATCAACAAGTTCTTCCTGCAACAAAACATATCAAGAACACTTTGGACTGCAATTATCATAACAACTCAACCTTTGTAAGGATTAACATGATCAAGATCATTTATCAACCAATTTATTCAATATCACCAAACTCTTTAAGCGTTGAATCCCTGAACATATTATCATGTTTGCATTATAACATTATGAACCATTGATCACCTGTATCACTGTCACACACTGAAGAACAACATAGTTGTCAACTCCATTAAGAACTTTATTTCGCAAGACTAATATGAATAACATCTTAGCAACCATTTTCAGGCATGAGTCCAAAACCAACATAAACAAGATTATCAAATTGATAAACATCAAATGACCTTCAGTAATAAGCTTCTGGCAAAACTATTTTGCCAGAAGCTTATTACTGATTATCATGGACTGTGGAAACATCATGACTACTATCAAATGACCTCCTTCCTGAAACTTCTTGGGGATAATTGATAGGACATGAATAACTCCCCCTTACTTCATGATATCTGTTATGCAACTAATGAAGTGACTTGTGCAAGATGAACAAGCTTAGAATCTAACTTCTCTTGACTTTCTTTCTACTTCCAAACTTTTATAGGCTCTTTCTCCTATTCATGTTTCTTTATCCAAACCTTTTCAACCTTTTTCTTTTCCCAACCTTTCAAATCAGGTGATGCTTTCCTGCAACTGTGTGCTTTATGACCAAGAGAGTTGGAATTATAACAAATTATGTTGTAATCATAATCAAATGACTGATAATACCTTTTTGACATCCCTTGAGCATTTATGTTATGCTTCCATACAGGATCATACCTTCTATGCAGTTTATAGATTTTTTGTATGTGACCAACATTATTGCACTTGTAACATACAACATTAGTATTCCTTATTGAAGCAAATTGATTTCTTCTACAATTAACTGCTTTGTGTCCAAAGTGATTACTGGTATAAAAGTAACCATTAAATGAATAATTATACCTGTACATATAAGCTTGTCTTGCTGGAGTAGACCTTCTAAAATTTCTCCTTGTGTAACTTGTTGGCCTAATCCTTTCACCAAAATACTTTGCGAACCAATTCAACGTTTGAAACACATTCATACATGTTAGCTTCAACTATAGGACCACTTAGGATATGATTCCAATCAATAGATTTTAGCACACATAGATCAAAGTATCAGGTCAACCTTATACACAAACTACCATAGGTTCTATCCATTTGTCACATCACAACTTCCTGTACAGACCACAAAACTTACTCAAACTCATAGATAAGACTCTTTATACATCCCCAAGCTTATCTTCAAAACCATAGGGTATAATAATATGCAGCAAAATGTGGACCATCAAAGTACAGACTCTGTCAGTGTCAAACATTGTCAAAGCAACTAGCGATACTTAGATGCTCATAACTATCTTTCTAATGGACTTAAAACTCTACAAGTTTGGATTTAGTGACTTCATATACATGTTTACAACACCACAAAACCACATAATGAAATATTCAATATAGGAGGAATGCAGACCAAAATAGTTATGTGTTATTCTCTTATTACTATTGTTTTCTGCTATGTCAAACTTGTGTAACTTGAAGGTACATTTTTAGAGATGATCAAGAGATGAAACTTTGGATTTAAGATCATCTAAGTACTATAGACTTCTTAACAAAATTGCAAGACCAAATCTTCAACTGTGGACCAACGCTGATCAAAATACTATCTCTCTTTCGCTATCTCTATACTCTGCCAATACTTAGCCAAAATGCTTAAGTCAGCTTTATCGGACCAAAATATTTGTTCAAACCTTGTTGAATCTTTGTTCCTTTTCTTCTTTCCATCAATGACAACACTATCAAACATCATGCTCATCCAAACTTCATCATACCAGCAGTGTCTCCATTAATGATATTACTAATTTGCCAACAAGGGAAAGACCATAGAAACCATTAGTGACCCAAAAATAAACACTTTTGAAAAAGGAGAGACATCAAAACAAATTGCAAACATAGCTAAGACCTCAAAATGTACAAAGGAGGGGGCAATAGGATAATTCCCCTTTGATCCCCACTCAAGAAAGTCTTGTGATCCCTTCAAGTTAGTAGCCATTCCAATCGATCCAGATGTAAACATTCATATGATTAAGATCACGACTAAAAAAGGAGAATTAGAACCCAAACAGAAACTAGGATAGTCAACACCAATCCCAATTACCTCTCAAAAGTTCAAAATAAACATGTTGAAACTCAACAAGAACAAAAAATGATAAAGCTAGGGGGTAAACTATCAAATGATGAAAAATATGAGTACATAAAACTCCTCACTAAATTCAAAGAAATTTTTACACCAATTCTTCAAGTGTCCTTGCAAAGACTTTCAAGTGAATTTTAGACCAAATTTGATATGTTAATACATAGTTAAGGAAGACATTAGAAACAACACTTACCTCTTATGCACTATAGAAGGAGAAGAGTTTAGTATTTGAAAACTTCATAAAAATCACAAAATCTAAAAAAATGTCAAAAAAAAAAAAAATACTAAATTCCAAAAGGAAAAGAAAAAAATGTATGAATCTTCATTCTATCCATCATACATTTGTGAGTGATATGTTCTTATTAAATTGTTTCTAGTAAGGAGTTTAAGTTTACCCAAGTATAGGTTGACCCTCTGAGCCTTTGAGATTCCCTAACAATCATCTTCACTATCAGTCACTCCCCCATTCATTCCCAACAAATTCAAAATAAATTCAAGCTCTTAGATATTACACTGATCCTGGTCTTAATGAATCATGATGTCGAGTCTAAGAGAAGTCAATATCAAAACCTACAATACCCAGTAGAAGCTTGCAAGTGAACCTTCCCCATTCCTCCTTAGCAAAAGGGAAGTTTGGCACAGTGAAAACTCTTGGTGGCACTTAGCCCCTTATCTTCCCTATCCAAAAATGCTAGGGGGCTCATAACTCTGTAATAAGAAATAAAAAATAAGAGTGAAAAAGAAAAGAGATCA
Source organism: Cunninghamia lanceolata (assembly GCA_027924645.1). Taxonomy (NCBI): domain Eukaryota; kingdom Viridiplantae; phylum Streptophyta; class Pinopsida; order Cupressales; family Cupressaceae; genus Cunninghamia; species Cunninghamia lanceolata. Next base: position 13,524,717 of record BSBN01001567.1, on the reverse strand, counting down.
TGAAATATATATAAAAAAAAAGAGAAAGAGTGCGAAAAAGGATTTGGAAAAGACATTTCAAAATACAAAAAAAAAGGAAAAAAGAAAGTAAAAAAAAGAGAAAAAAATAGAAGGAGAAGATTGTTGATGTCCATACCCTCTAGTGGAGATAAGTCTAAGCTTGAAGCTACAAGGGTGGCATCTATCAGAGAAAATTAAAAAAGAGAGGTACAAAGCACACACATGCACCAGTTGGGTAAAGCCAAGAGTCTAACTATCTTTAGGATCATCTTCTACTATGGAGACTTTCCTTTACCTCAGGGCTATCTTGTTCACCATCTTTGATCTAAGTCTAGAAGATACCAATAAAATTTTTTCCTTGTCTAAGTTAAAATCTCATCAAAATGTTTTGTATAGATAAGGATCAGTATTGAACCTTTTGAAAATCTGGATTTAAAAGTTATTGCATCTCCCTCATGTTCCCACTTAAATCCTTAATAAAATCTCATCTCATGGTTAGTAGGTTTCTGTTGATGGTGATTTTAGCACACAACAATGCAGGTGTGATTGCCGGTATCACACCTCTCTTGAAAAGTATCTTACCCTAAGTAAGACTACTCCAAGGATAATATAGCTAGGTCTTAGCCTTCTTGTAATTTCTTAGTTGGATGTTCTAGTTGTGCCTACAAGGGGTCTTACATGCAATATGACAGATTTGACAGGTCAGGAAAGTAATACATGCAAACCCTTATATTGTTTCAGCTAATATGACAATATGAAATGCTACTGGAAACTTAATACTAACACTTCATTAATAAGAAAGTGCAAAAGGGGTATGGTTTAGAGAGGCCCTAAGTGACATTCACAATGCACAGTTTACTAATGGTAGACAAATGTTCTAAATTTTAAACCACTTCCTAAGTAACCAAGCTAACTGATTGGTACAACACTACAGAAAATGATGCTATCTTCTATGGATTCTTAAGATTTTAAGATTGCATGCATTCATTAAATACCCAGTTAATGGCGTAACTTAACCAATGAAATACAATCGAACTCAACATGAAACAATTAGTCTAGTCTAACTTTATACAACCACTTACATTCAGCAAGCAACTAAAAGTATGGACTTAGAACATTCATCAAATACCTTCAATAAACAAATAACATTGCAAAGCACGATTTATTAATTGTAGATCATGAAGCGAACCATGAAACAAAATAGATAACACAAATAAACAAATTCTTAGAAATGCTAGAGAAACTTGCTTTGCATTAATCTCAAATGGTAGAGTGTCAACAATTCATCACCAAGAATGTGTTACAATAATAGAGATAATGGCCCTTTATATAGAAGAGGCACCATACTGAGTTTTTGAATAGATGGTGGAGATTAACTTGACACTGACAGTCCAGATTAGATCATATAGAGAACTATTATCCATTCCCAGATTTCCCTTTGTCTTCTAGAAAAAGACAAAATACAACCCCTAAATACATTGAATCTAGACATTTTGAATACCCATTGAGTTGTATATAGGGAAAAGTCAATTTTTAAAGAATAATAAAGACAAAAAAGCATCACATGACCTTCTAAATATAACATTAGTCACAAGTCACAGGATTACAATTTCAATTTTAGATATTCCATTATTTATTCATTCCCCTCTAAATCTATTTTGTCTTCTTCTACGTTTTTGTTGTTGTAGGTTACCCAGGCTGTTAATGATGGATTTATGTCTGCAGGTTCTGGATCCTTAACATAGTTAGCTTTGAATCTGAGGTTCTCAAGTTCCCGATAGTATTGAGTATCTACATCTTCCATTGATTTCTTGCTTTTCTGAAATGCGACAAAAGAGGCCTGAAGATCACTAACCTTTTCAATTTTACCCACTATTGAGTGGAGACTGTCTGTGAATGACTTGATGTAATCTGTCCTTGAAACACTAGACATCTAATCGAGCTAGATCATCAATGTCGGGCTCTACACATTCTTTCAAAGTATCATTTATTTCATAGATGACCACAAGTATTCAAGCATTTGCTTCCTTATGTGACTCCTTAATCTTATCAAAAACTTCCTTCTTCATCTTCATCTACTAATACCATTCTCCTGACTTATACAATCTATTTGTCATAAGTATATTTTTAGACAACAAAATTTTACTGGGTAGTCTTCTTATTGCATGTACTCTTGGAAACATATGAGAATAATATTCTTCATAGGGATCACATTCTTCATATAATTCCTCCCATTCTTCTCTTAATAGATGGAAGTCTTGATGTAGCATGGCTACAAAGGTTATTGTTTTGTATCCATCATTGTACACTTTGTCAAACCACTACTGTGTACTTGCAACAGTTGTTTTGATATCATCAAATTTATCCAACTCTTCTTTCGACAGCAAGGCCAGAGCTGATTTTGGTTCTCCCTCAAAGTTCAATGGTCTCATAAAAAATTGGATGCAAGCCTTTAGTTCTTCATTTTGTTGTTTCAACTCTTTCTTTGTGAGCTCATTTTGTCTAATTGTTCGAGAATGGAGGAGGCTATACCTTTAAATTCATCAATTTTCTATCCTCGAGAAGCCGGTCCTAAGTTGACAGTTGTAACCACGTAATCTTCAGCCTTGACTTAATCTTTACTCACATTGGTTGGTAGGACAGCCACCTCAACAATCCTTGATCCAGTGGCATCCTTATATATTTTGGATTGGATCTTAGCCTTCTTTTGTTTCTTTGGCTTCCCTACTCTAGCTAAGATCGTATCCAAGTCCAGTTTCATCACTTCTACCTATGGCTCTTTAGCTCCAAGCCGGTATTGCAGCCAACCTGGTGTTGTGGAGGAAGAACCCTTGGGGATATCAGTGTGACTATCTTCCTTAGTTGGTGGATTATCAAGGATTTCCAATTCACATTTAAATTCTTTATCATTATCTTCTTCTCCATCTCCTAGTTGCCCAATATTTTGTAGACTTTCCAACACTTCATGCTGAGAAGATTTCATAACTATATCTATGGTGCCTTTGTCATCTAGACTATCAGATATATCAACCACTTCAATGCTTGTGGGCTCAGGGAGAGGTTCTCCAAATGATTCCTTTTCTATCCCTTGTTCTTGCAATTCTAACTTTGCATAGACCTTTTCAATTCTAGGTAGTTGCGATACAGTTAAGCAGGCGGAGTCTTGCACCGAATGGATTAAAGAGTTGTGGATCAAGGGGAATGAATGGGCTGGTAATGAAGGGAGGCTCACATGAGTCAAATTAGTAAATGATGCAAAACCCAAGGAAGGAGGCATGAAAATTGGTGAAAGGATAGAGGAGGAAGCGAGAGAAAAGGAAGATGAAAGAATAACAAAGACAGGTGGTAAATTGAATGAGGTGGAAAGATAGATAGAAAAAATGGGAGGTAGGGAGGTAGTTAAAATGGATGGTAATGGAGGAGTAGAAGAAGTGACAGCAACTGAAATAAGTGAAGTCAAAAGGCTTGGGATACTTGAATCTAATGCTAAGGGGCATAAGGCAGTTGCAATAACAGATTGAATTAGAGCATATGGAGTGTCAGAGGTAGTAGAGGTAGTAGGAGCAGTGGTAGGAGCAGTGATAGAGACCCCTGATGTTTTGGTCCTTGGTCTCTTGGTTTTGGAACCCTCACCTAGTCCACTTGGCATATATCTCTTTTGTGCAGCTCTAGTTCTTTTGGCCAGAGGTGAACTCTTTTTCTGTGCTTTTGGAACAACCTTCTTCCCTTTTACCCTTTCTGCCAATGGGGTGTGCTCTTCACTATCTATTTCTTTGGAGACTTCTTGAACCTGCTCTTCAACATCTGGAACTTCCACAAGTTGGTCCTCCTCACCATCTAACTCATTTTCTGGTTCTATCTTTGTGTAAGTTAATTGTACCCCATTATGAGTCATGACTGTAATTTGGGTCCTAACCCACACTTTGCTCAACCTTATAGGTTCCTTCATGAAGCTCTCTTTAGCATTTGCCCAGTTTGGAAGAGGAATTAGGTGATGGTATTGGTCCTCCCAAGGTCCCTTATATACCACATCGTCATCATCTACTAGTTGATCTAGGACATCTATGATACAAAATCTTCTAATGAAGTCTAGGGACATTCTTGAATGACTTCTTTTTAGTACCTCATAGTCATCTACGCAATCAGCCCAAAAATCCTTGAGATGCACCCTATGGAACAACCTCTTTCTAACATACTTCTCCATTACACCATGTGGATCAAAGTGAGTTCTTCTAACACACAAATGTAGATTAAGAAGTTGTAGCTCTTTATCAGAAGATTTAGCTGCACCTAATGAAATGCATGCAAATTATCCTTTACCTAGCAGAATGGGAAATTTGACATTTGTTCTATACAAATTCTTCAGCTTCTCTACACATAGGATTAACTAACTTGTCAGTTCTAGCAATACTACCTTATCTGTCAAGTACCTTGGTAGTCTATATGGTGCCCATGTGAATCCTTGTACCCTTATGTAAGTGAATTTCTCAAATTGGATGTACCATCTCCTGAATTAACTCACTACATTCATTGCCTCAGGACAAATTATTAGGGAGGTATCTCCTTGAAGCAGTCTTGTAATGTACATGGTAAATGCATCATTTACCCTTTTGAAATGGATCGAGGATTGAGATATGGCAAGTTGGGTATAACATTCATATACTTTCAGCTCTCCATTACCTACAACTCCCAACTTGGACAACCCTGGATACTCAGTTCTTCTTGCCAAGGCATATACCACATATGAGGTCCATCTAAAGGTCATATTTTCCTTGAAGTTTTTGAAAGCCTCATGTATGTTGTTACTTAAAATATAAGCCCAATGGAGTTTCAATTGTCCATGAATAATCTCTTTAATTAATGTGAACATCCAACCTTCAAATGTTGATGCAGAAGGTAATCCATATATTCTACTCAGTAAGGTCACAAGATCTCCTATCTCACTGTGAAAATCACTCCTATAAAGTGTATGAGGAAGCTTCATGATTGTAGACCTTTCATGCTTCATCCATCCATCATTGATTTGCTTCTTACATTTCTCAACACCCTTCTTGTAGGTTTCCTCTGCATCCTTTATGTCTGGTATTGATAACATAAGGTGCACTGGTATGCCAAATAATTCTGCTAAGGAGAGTGAGCTTAAGTCTTCCAAAATATCCCCACTAGTAGTCTGAATGGTCCTGGTTAGGGGGTCGTACCTTTCTGCACATGTCACTATCAACTCAGGGCATTGCACTGAAGTAGGAAATGCAACAGCCTCTGCAATCCCATTATATCTTATCTTTCTTGCCAAGGGTGTATGATTAGGCTCAAATGCCTTGAGTCTGAAGTCCTCTAGATCAATATGACCTAGGTTTGTATCTCCTATGTTTGGCCATGTAGAGGCTATCTTTGATTCAGGAGGAATTCCTTTAAATTTGTACTTCATGTTTTGGGCTCAGGCAATCATTTAACCTACATGACTGGACCTAATAAGTTAAAGATATCTTGAAGGCCTCCAGTTTCTAAGTTTTAACGATTATCTACAAATAACTCCTCTTATATCCCCTAAGTCAAGTTATTGCCCAATAAATCAATCCTTTAAGATCCTTTCTATATTCTAGATGCCTAAATTCATAATTGCAGATTTCACCACTTAATGAAATTCATTACATAACTAAAACAACATGTAAAATCCTACTTTAAGTTATGCAATAAATGCTAAATTGCTTGAAAAACCAAATTAAATCATATAAAACATCTCAATTTCACCTTTGCAACATTCATTCTGATCAAACAAACCCATTTTCCTTAGAAAATTCCAAGAAAACATCTCTGAGGTTAGTTTGCGCAGATTTTAGGGGTGTCAAACCTATTTTATACTAAAGCACTAATTTTGGCTTTGTCTGACTTAGCACAAGTTTTAGGTTCATCCAACCCTGTGCAGGTTTTGGTTGTGACCGACTTTTATGAATCCTTGGAGGTCAGTGAGGTATACTTTCAGCACAGGTCAGTCTGGTTGGAATTCATCGCTAAAAATGAGGGATAAGACTTGGCGTGGATTCTGGTCATGTTAGACTTAGTGTGAGATTTGGGGTTTGCCGACCAAAGTCGGTGAAGGCACTTTTTAGCAATAAGTAGGGAAGGTTAGTTCTTAGCATAAGAGACAATACACTCAAAGACTGAGTTTAGCGCGACTTTGGACTGCCACCAACCAGTGCAAATTTTGGATGTGACTGATTAAAGTTGGTGAAGAAGTGTTTTCGCGCAAGGTTAGCAACATAGGATTTTAGTGCTAAGTTAGATTTTGGTTCCAGTAGATCTTTGGAGCTCACAGACTGACCTTGCTTTCTTTGGTTTACTTTTGAGTCGGTTAGGGGTGCTTTTAGCACAAAGTTTGTGAAGGTCGATTCTAGAACAAAGGGTTAAAAACTTCTGTTTGGTGAAGGATTATTCAACTACCGACTAACCTAAAGTTTTCTTATCATTTCAAAAAGGGTCGGTCAGTGCGATTTTTAGCATGGATTGAACGAGTTGGAAAAGTTTATTGAATCTTCAAGGGGGTTTTGGTGAGTTTGTGAATGATTTACCAGGCGCGGGCACATTTATTTTGATGCAAAACATTTCATCATCTTCTATTGCTACTTATTATGCCCTGGAGTCTTAAAATGGAGGGTTTTGTTGAACAACTCAATTATTTACATAGTAGGAACTCCCCTTATCAAAACTTGAATGTTATTTTAACGGATGAAATTACAAACCCAAAGCTTCAATTTATGTGCAAAACCCTATCTGAGACAAATATTTGACTTGAAAAACCAACCTCAAAACCTAGAATAGACAAAGGGAAGTCCCCTACCTGGTTCTAAATGTTGTGGCAGAGGCAAAAAAATTGTCCAAATGTGCCCAAGATCAAATTCACCTTCGCTCCAAATCTACCCTTCATCGTTGGTGGAATCGCAGTGCTCTAAGATGATTGTTTATGTGTGAAATGAGCTAAAAAATGCACCCAAAACATTATATACCCCTAGTCTAATCTACCATTAATGCATAGGTACTTTGGCTAGCCCAACATGCAGTAACATGAGAAATGGCCTTTTAGGTTTTGTGCAAGTTTGGAGTTTCTCAAACCTAGTGCAACTTTCGAGGTCATCTAACTTCTGTGCGGGTTTAAGTGTCCTCCAACTTAAGTTAGTAAAGTGGAATTTTAGCGCAAGTCAAGGATAGGAAGATTTAGCGCTAGGTCAGAGATAAATGAATTTAGTGCTAAGTCAATGAATGAGGATTTTGACGCTAAGTCAATGACTTATAATTCTGGCGCTAAGGTCAGTGGAGTGAGAATCTAGCGCAAAGGTCAGCAGACAATGTTTTGAGTGCTAAAAGGACATCAGACTTGGTTTTGATGGAAAGTAGTACTTGACTTAATAATTTTGGAGAACCTAAGTAACCTTCATGCTTTCAATTGTAAAAAATGTGACTTTAATCACCCATTGGAATACTTTAGGAATCAACCAGCTAGGCTAACACTCTAAGCCAAAATTTGAAAGAAGGGTTCCCCATTGGCAAAATGGGGCATGTGTGTGAGGTAGAACAAATGGCGACTTTGCGGGGGAAATGCTCCAGAGCATTTCAAAGATAAACTTTAGTTTTAAACCTAGAACCTCTAGTTTCCCACATGTTAAACAAGAAGACATGATACCCTATCAAAGAAGCAAAACTCAATAACCAGGTGCAACCATCCATATCCTAAAAACCTGAGTGTGTGCAATTGCGTCAATTCCCATCCCTTGGCAACTAAGCTCATCTAAGATCGCTTACATTAAGATATGTGATTAGTACACACCTCATGGACTACCTGGACATTGCCCTACTACCAGTGAGAATCTATATCCCTGACGGGTTTGTCTCAAAATTCCACTCAAGCAGAGCCCTACTGTCAGTCAGGCATCCATAGCCCCGGTAGAGGTTACTTGATTGTCCATCTAACTGAGTTATAGTGTGTGGTTGTGATTTTTCTAGTTTTCTTTTCTTTTCAAAATTTCTAGATATTTCATTAAGCTAACATGTGGTAGAGTACAATGTAGTACCGCTACTCTTGTAACACATGCTTTTGATAGCACGAGTTACGTTGATAACTCAACTAGCTGGGTGTGGACTCCCGATGGTGGCAAAGGTGGACCTTGGATTTTTCACTTAATGTAAGATCACCAAGACTTACTTAGATACTTCAGGATTATTTAAGAGTGTAAAGATATATGGCTAGAAAATACTTCAAGTGCACCGACTAATGATTCATTTCCCATGAACAGACATCATACCATCCAAGTACAACAGTGGAACCCATAGGAGGACCTAAGCAGAAAACTTCAGCTTCTCAAAGAAATATTCCAAATCACTTACCCAACAAAGGACCATTTGCAAGTCTGCATAGCTACCACCAAATTCAAGAAATGAAGATCCCCAACAAAGCAAGTGCAACAGGCAAAACAAATCAGGAAAGAACAACTAATCTAAACAAAAACAAACACCTAACAACTATGGAAAGCAAAAGCAGAAAGCATCAACTAATCTAAAAGCAACCAAACCTAACCAAAATAGATAAGCAACCTAACTATGTACACTAAGGGAAGGAAAAGATACCTCCTAGGCCTGGAAGTAGTGCTTTAGAAACTAGCCATTGACATGCAATGGGAGTTCCTCACTAGTAAGGCTCTTCAGTTGATATGTATTGTCACCAAGGATCTCATAAACCTGATATGGGCCTAGCCAAAGTCTGTCAAACTTACCATGTTCACCTTTCTTTTCATGGGCTTTGTCCCAATATAAGACCAAGTTAGAAATACGGAAGGCCTTGACTTTAGCCCTTTTGTCGAACCATCATTTTACTACACCCTGATGTTTGGCAAAGTTTTCTATGGCAGTGTCACATTTTTCTTCCAGGTGTAACAATTGAGCTAAGCGGGATGACATCTGATCATTTGGTTCGAGGTAATCTTGCATGAATTATAGCACGGGAATTCTTAGATGGATGGGAAAGATAGGCTTAGTACCATAAACTAAGTGATAGGGTGATGTTCCTAATGCAGCTTTGTATCTGACTCTATCAGCCCATAAAGTGAATCTAAGTTGAGTGTGCCAGGCTCTAGGATTTTTATCAAGCAGTTTCTTGATGACCTCAAGTAGGTTTTTATTCATTGATTCAACTACTCCGTTTCCTTGAGGGTAATAATTAGATGAAAATTTCAAAACAATCCCATAGTCAAATGCCCAATTGGAAAAATGTAATGAAGAGAATGCAGGGCCATTATCACAAACCAAATAAAAGGGATAGCCAAACCTGGTAATGATATGTTTTTCAACAAATTCAATTACTACCTCCATGGTACATTGTTTGCATGCTATAGCTTCAGACTATCTGGTACATTAGTCAGTAGTAGTTAGAATATACCTATGACCTGTGGAGGAAGGTGGGTTGATCATACCAATGAAGTTGAGCCCCCATTGTGCGAATGGTCGTACCTCCAATACTGGCTATAGAGGCATAGCAGCATTTCATTCTCTTGTTACGGTAGTTTGGCATGTGTGGCAAGTTCTAACATGTGCATGTGCATCTTTGAATAAAGTGGGCGAGTAATACCCTACCCAGAGAATCTGATTGGTAGTTGACAAGGCTGAACCATGGCCTATTCCAAACTTCTCATGGAAACTTATCAGAACTTGTGCTACCTTTGCTTTATCCAAACATCTCAAATAGATCCCTTCATGGTTCTTCTTATATAGTACTGATCCCTTAATCATAAAGTTGTTACTCTTTAATCTAAGTGCTCTCCTTTGGACTGAATTTAGTTGAGGTGGGCAATGCTGATTGAGGAGATAGAACACAATGTCTCCATACCACTCGTCTTTAGAGATATCTTCTAACATATACTGTTGGGAGACTAGGTCTAGACCAGCTTCTGCTATTGTCTTTGTTAGTGCCTGACCCCTTACCAATTTCATGGGTTGTATTTCTATGTCAAACTCTTGTAGTATCATGACCCATTTTCCTCATCATTCACCTAGTTCACTCTGCATTAGCAATGCTTTGACTGCTACATCTAGTACAATTACAATCACTTGGCTTCTCAAGATGTAGTGACAAAACTTTTTTACTTCCTTAACTAAGGCGTATGCTTGCTTCTCCACATTTGGATATCTCATTTCTACATCTTTTAATGGGGTGCTCATAAAAGCAATAGGTCTTTCATCATCAACATCTCTCTTCTATGTCAACATCACTGTGCAAATATGTTCTACGGTGAAGGAGTAAATTCAGAATGGCAGCGTATAATTAGGACTTACCAGTACTGGAGCATTAGCTATTACTTGTTTAATTTCTGCAAACGCAGCCTTAGCTTCTGGGGTCCATTCGATCTTAGCATCTTGTTTCAACATAGCATTTAGTGGGTGAACAATATTAGCGAACCCAATAATGAACTTACGAACAAAGTTGATCTTACCAAAATATGACTTTAGTTCTTTCTTACTGGTTGGGAGAAGTATCTTGAGAATTGGTTGGACTTGGTTAGGGTTAATCGATATACCTTGCTTAGAAATTACGTGTCCCAGCAACTTTCCTTCAGTCACTCCAAAGATACACTTCTTAGGATTAAGAGAGATCCCATAATCTTTACATCACTGCAGGATTTTTGTTAGGTCTGCCACATGATCTTCTCTTTTCTTTGAAAACATAATGAGATCATCCATATAAATAATGATACATTTTCCAACCAATCCTTTGAAAGCTATGTCCATCGTGCATTGGAATGTAGCTCCCGTGTTGATTAACCCAAAGGGCATTCTGCGGCATGCATAGATTCTCCACTTGCATGTGAAGGATGTCTTTAATCTGTCCTCATATTCCACCATTACCTGGTTGTAACCTGAATAACCATCTACAAAAGACATCATTTGTGAACCGTTAACTATTTGCATCACTTTGTCCAATGATGGAAGTGGGTAATTATCCTTTTCTGAGGTCCTATTCAAATTTATGAAGTCGACGCAGAGCCTGATTTCTCCATTTTTCTTGCATACTAGTACCAAATTTGCCACCCAGGCTGAATGTTTGATAGGAAATATAATTCCGGTAGATAGCAACTTTTGTACTTCCTTGAAAATGAATGGTTCTAGTAGAGCATTAACTAGTCGCTACCTTTGCCTGAACAATTTTGCCCCTCGCTTGAGAGGTATCGTATGAGTTATGATGGAGGTGTCATACGTCTTGAGATCTTCATAACTCCAAGCTATGACTTCATGATAATCCCTTAATGCATGAATAATACCCTCTTTTTCTTTAGAAATGTTGGCTTTTCCAATGAAAACATTCTTAACATCCTCAGGAGTTCCTAAATGATTTGTATTGTGCACCAGGAGATTCTCCCTATCTCTTCTGGATTCCAAACTTATCTGAATCAAACAAATGCTCTAACTCTACCATTCCCTAGGGAATAGTGTTCATTTTCAAGTTAAGGACCCCTTCCAAGTCCATATCAGTAGGTTCCAACTCTTCTTCATCTATTATCTGAGTGGAAAAAACATTTGACGAAGTAAGAAAATCAATTATATGTCTATCATCCTCAAAAACTTGAAAATTCATGATGTTATCAGGTACTGAGGGAGTTGAAATGAACTCTACAGTGAACTTCTTCAGGCCTAACATGGACAATGGTTCTAGTGAACTAGTCATCTGAGCCAAGGCATCAGCAATGTGATTCTGTCTTCGTGGGATCAGCTAGATATTAAAGCCATCAAAGCACTCAATCAAATCCCATACACGGTTTTGATATCTATTTAACCTCTTGTCATTGCAAGAGTATTATCTTCTCACTTGTTTGACAACCAATTCCTAGTCACCAAACACTTGAATATCCTTGACCTTTTTCTAAAGTGCCATCAGTAGTCCATGCACCAAGGATTCATATTCTATCACATTATTTGTATAGGGGAATTGCAATCGATATGCTGTCATTATGAACTTCCTGTAGGACTGATCAATTCAAAACCTACTCTGGATCCTTGTTTACACCTTGATCCATCAAATCTTAATGTCCAAATGCGGGAGTCATTGCCCTTGTCACCTAGTGCAATTTGTTGTTTTTTATCCGACTGAGATTCCTGATTAATAGCTCTTGTAGCAACTTGATTTTTCTTTGGGCCAATGGGAATCTCCAGATGTTTTTGCATTTGTTTAACTACCTCTTGGCAAAGTGAGCATGTGAAATCAGAATGAGAAGCAATATGAATGCGGCACCAATTTGGTAGCAACAAATCATCTACTTGTATCTTCTTCCCAACGGCTAATTGGTCACTTAAGAATTTATCCATGAAGTCTCTGAATCCTTCAAATATTCCTAGTTCTTCATCATCAGAGAAGGACTCTAGGACTGATTGCACACATGCTTCTATTGTTTCTTGATATTTTGAAAGGGGAGGGTCAAGGAATTCACTATAGTTCATCATAAATATTTTATCTACTTGATCGACTTGGGGAAGATAAACCCCCAAGTCTACTTCTAAAAATAAAATCTCATTGGTCTGATTGTATTCTATGATCATATGCTTCATTTTTGGCTCTCTTTCAATATGGATCTGATTTGCCAGCCCCTTCCATGGCAGCCACATGTGAGAAATGTCTATCACCATATAGCCATTGAGAGTCCTAGACCAATTTCTACTTAAAAGCATGCCATACTGATCTGGAATATTGACTACTTGAATGTTTATTACTATTGTACCCTAGGATCTGATGCTAGTTGCATATGTATTCTATTCAATTCTCCCATCACGTTTACCTCAGTCTTGTCTAGCTACATGACTTTCCTGGAAGATTTTTTTGGAGTGAGGCCTAATGCTTTGCATACCGATAGAGGCATCAAATTGGTGGAGGCCCCTGAGTCTACCAAAGAATTATGGAGGTTCTTCCCAAATATCCTAAGAGTCAAGAGGAAAGGTGGACTCTCTCTTTTGCCTTTATATAAAGTGACCTTCTATTCAACATCTATCACATAGACTTTATCTTTCCCCTTGTTTGTGTTGTCAATTGGTGGAACTTCCTTTTGGGAAGGATTTGTTCTAATGTCGGCTCCCATGTCTTGAAAGAAGGCAGACATAACTTTGGGAATCTTCAACAGTTCAAAGACTGACAAGATGACTTTCATCTTCTTGAGTTAGTCTATGACATACTATCCTAACTTGGCTATCTCAGTCTTCTATGAATTTCTAGTTGTAGCTCCTTGATCCGTTGGTTGGGGTGTTGCCTTGGAAGGCTCAGAATTATTTGAGGCCTTTGGGTTGGGTGGAATCTGGTAGTTTTTTGGGGGAATAGAGGTGGTGAAAGGACCTTTCAACTTACTGCTTTTCAAGTTGTATGGAGTTTTATTATATTGTTGGTAAGCATGTACCTCCTCACATTCCTCCTCTTCAGACTGATTTTCATCTTGGAAAGGAAATGTATAACTATCAAGTACAAGAACAATGTCATGCCTCTGAGATGGAACGAGTTCATACCCTATTGGAGGATTTTCTTATGCCTCTACATTCTGAATCTCCATTTGAAAAATGTTGGATGCTATTTGGAACTCTGGACAATCCAACTCAGAATGAGCATTTGTATTATGAAGTCTGCACCACGAGGACAATGCTGCCTCAGCCAACATTACTTGACTAGGTAGATGACTTTTAGTATTTTGATTTTCCAAGGGTGATGGGACTCCACCATTGTTAGGTCTGGTATTCAAAGTTTGATTTTGTCGCTAAAAATTCTAATTCTGGTATTGATTTTAGTTTTGATTTCTCTATTGTAGATAGGTGTTCTAATTTCTTAGATGAGTAACTTCAGTAGTAAGCTTCTTCATTTGTTCTGCCAACTCCCTAATGTAGTCTTTGTCTTCCTTAGCTTTGGTTTCTTCAGCTGAATGGAGGAAGTGTGTTTGAGCTGGAGGTAGTTCTACCATGGGAGCTCTAAGGTGGACAACTAATGCCTGGGTTGTTGCAGGAACCAGGATAGGATTCATCACAGGAGTATGATTAGATAGGGCCTGGTTGATCATAGGTATCTTATTTGGCATGGCTACAGGACCCATGTGGTTTAGTGGACCCGTGGCTATTTACCCTAATTGTGTATTCACTATGACTGCTTCAGCATATGCCTGAGCTAGAGAGGTGGGAGCAAGGTTATCTCTTCTTACAAACATGGAAGTAAGTCTATCCAAGGCTGCATAGTAAATGGGCAATGTTGTAGCATGTCCTAGGGCATAAGGGGCTTGCAAATGACTAAAGGCTTTCTAGAATCAATTGTTGAAGGAACTTATTAATAGCTCTACAAATTTCCACAAAGGATCTATAAAGGTCTACTGGGGTAGTGGGCATCCTGAAGTGATCAAGGAATGCATTCTTTAAATTCAGCCATGAATTTATGGATGTTGCAGGGAGATTGGCAAACCAGTAGTAGGATTCATCTTGTAGTGAGTAGGGAAATAGTCTACAAACCACATCCTCATGTTGCACCTAAAGCATAAACATATTACCTTCGAAGATTTTAATATGCTCATCAGCAATCTATCTGGATCATTCGTGTGGAACTTGGAACATAACTTGTCAGGGTTTTTGGGCATATCATGGTAAGCGTGGAATTGGAATGGGGATTGGATATTAGCAATGAAGAAAGCCATGACTAGAGGATTGATTGGGGCTACAACTAGGTTTCTTGGAATAGATTGAGCCCTTGGTGCTCTAAGTATTCCTTGATCTCTTCTGGTTCTTCTAAACTCTGCTAGGGACATCAACTCCTCTCTAGCTAAGCTGGACCTGGTGAGTCTCTGTCTGGTACCTAGACTTACTAATTTTATGGAGGGGATTTTAACTTGGTGGCCCTCCTTCGAGTGCCAATCCTGTTGATGGTGGTTTTAGCACACAACAATGCAGGTGTGATTGCTAGTATCACACCTCTCTTGAGAAGTATCTTATCCTAAGTAAGACTACTCCAAGGATAATACAGCTAGGTCTTAGCTTGCTTGGAATTTCTTAGTTGGATATTCTAGTTGTGCCTACAAGGGGTCTTACATGCAATATGACATATTTGACAAGTCAGGATAGCAATACATTCAAACCCTTATATTGTTTCAGCTAATATGACAATATGAAATGCTACTAGAAACTTAATACTAATAGTTCGTTAATAAGAAAATGCAAAAGGGGTAGGGTTTAGAGAGGTCCTAAGTGACACTCACAATGCACAGTTTGAAAGGAAGCTAGGTGTGCGGAAATCGCTTCCTACACTAATCTAATGAGGAGAGATGAGTGCAAATTCCTTTTAATCTTTACAATTACAGATTATGTTAACTCACTAAGAGATATATTGCAATAAACATATACACAAGAATGTAATATAGAAGAAGAGAGACACAAGATATACGTGGTGAAAACCCTTACAGGTGAAAAACCCCACACTCCAAAACACAGTTCAAATGTATTATGTAAACAATGAAGGTTACAATATAGTCATAGAGCCAATGCTCTTGTAGGAGTCTTCGATGCTTGTATCTGGAGATGATCTAGTAGCATAACAGTCCCTGTCAATCACATAATGCATCACCTCTCCAAAGCACCTGTGTATAAAGAAAATACAAGGCAAAAATGGCTCCACATTGAGATGGGCATCCAACATGGCCTCATGGCCCAAAACCCATGCCTATGGACACTTGTCCAACATTGTAGGATGTTTCTAACACTTGTCAAGTCACCCCACCCCAAATAGGTCACCTATTTCCAAAATGGGCAATGACAGATGCTCTTACGAATCTTACAACCGTCATAGAATCTGTCATAACTGTCATAACTTACAACTATAAGAGAATCTATCATACACAGGCTATAAAAAGCATATTCTCTTACAACATGTCATAACCCACCTTAGGGTGCCCAAAGATGCCTTTTTCAAAGATACTTCTCGACACATGTCCATACCTATTATAGGATCTTCTATTTCTGACTCTTACATGTCATAACTTTGTCATAGGAATCTGTCATGATCGTTTTAGTCAATATTCCCTTAGACACGTTCCAAGATGCCGACACATGGAAAAATATTCCTACCACTAAGTGGGATGCCTATCTCCTCATGTGAGGACAAATTTACATGTGGTCATATGCCATGTAGGATGACACATCACTGTGCCAACTCCCACAAGATGACAACATAGGATTTGCATCCTAATTATACAATAGGCAATAAATAAATAAATACAATGAAATACTACAAGGAATTACCAAGGTTGAGACACCTTAATTCCCAACATTCTCCCACTTGTCGAACACCTTGTAAGAGCTAATAGAATTAACAGGATTTAACTGCTATAGGCCGAGAGGCCCATAGACTCTGAACAACATCTGAACTTCTCTGTGCCCACTAGCTTCGTCAATGCATCTGCAACATTCTTCAAAGTATCTACCTTCTCCAAATTTACCTTCCCATCCTCTACCATGTCTCGTATGAAATGAAACTATACATCAATATGCTTTGTTCTGGCATGAAAAGTTGGATTCTTTGCAAGCCAAATCACACTCTGACTGTCACAACAAATCATAATCTATCCTGCATCAACACTAATATCTGAACACAATCTCTTAAGCCAAATGGCTTCCTTGCAAGCATGAGTTTCTACCATGTACTCAGCTTCTATCATGGACAAAGAAACCATAGGTTGTTGCTTACTCATCCAACTAATTGCACCACCAAACATAGTGAACACATAGGCACTGGTGGATCTCCTGTTGTCAATGTCACCTGCCCAATTAGAATCCATGAATAAAAACTGAATGTGGAGGTCCTGTAACATTACCATGATAGCATATGGAATACTTGGAAGTACCCATCAAATATCTAAACCTTTGCTTAATTGCATCCCAATGTACCCGTCAGGATTAGCCATAAATTGACTAAGGACTCCCACTACTTGGGCAATGTCTGGTCTTGTGCAGACCATAACATACATCAAACTGCCAACAACACTAGCATAAGGTACTCTGCTCATGTCCTCCACCTTACTAGGAGATTTTGGACAATCATTAATAGACAACCTTGTCCCCAATGAAATAGGAACACACAGTGGTCTACAATCTGCCATGCTGAACCTATCCAACATGGTCTTCACATACTTACTCTGGCTTAACCAAAGTTTTATGTTAGCTCTGTCTCTTCTGATTTCCATTCTTAGAATATACCTAGCTGCCTCAAGATTTTTCATCTCAAATTGTGCTGACAACTAAGACTTCAAATTAGAAATCATATTCTTACCATTCCCAATCAACAGCATATCATCAACATATAATGCAATAATGAGAATGCGATTATTGTCAAATTTGTAATACACACAATGATCTAATTTCAATCTCAGATATCCAATCGACGACACAAAGGCATCAAACTTCAAGTACCACATCCTACTAGACTACTTCAAACCATATAAAGACTTCTTTAACTTGCAAACCAAATTTTCTTTACCTTTTTCTATGTAATGCTCTGGCTGTGACATGTAAATCTCTTCCTCCAAATCACCATAAAGGAAATTTGTCTTCACATCCATTTGTTCTACCTCTAAGTCATAAGCAATTGCAAGAGATAACAAGAACCGAATGGATGTCATATTTGCAACGGGAGAGAAAACTTCACCGTAATCAATTCCCTCCACTTGTGAGTACCCCTTCGCAACTAATCTAGCTTTGTACTTTTCAACACTACCATCTGCACCAAATTTCTTCTTGAACACCCATTTGCATCCAATAGGTTTCCGTCCTTTAGGCGAAGGCACCAAGTCCCATGTTTTATTCTTTTCCAAAGAAGCCATCTCATCTTCTATGGTCTCCTTCCAGGAACTTGCATCTTTCATCCCCATAGCCTCTTTCATAGTTCTAGGCTCATCAGTGTTAGTAACTAAAGCAAAAGCACAACTAGAATCAAGTAATGAATAACCAAACCTATTAGGTTTCTTTCTCATTCGTTTAGACCTCCTCAATGGCTAAGGTTGAGGTTTTGCTTCTTCTTCTGAGCTTTCAGAGCTGCTAGAGCTCTCCTCATCATCAGGTCTCACATGGTCTGTCTATTCAGTCTTCTCAGGGGTAGAAGGAAACTGAAACGCATCCTCTTTCTTTTATGTCTGTTGTGGATGTAGTACAATGGAAGAAGGTGTTAGCTCTCTGAAGATAACACTTCTTCTATACAACACTTTTTCAGCCACAGGATCCCAAAGCTTGTATCCTTTCACACCGACACCATAGCCAATGAAAATACACTTGACAACTTTGTTCTCCAATTTAGACCATTTCTCCCTAGGCACATGTGCATATGCCTCACAACCAAAAACACGAAGATGTCTAACTGAAGGCTTCTTACTAGACCACACCTCCATGGGTGTCTTACCAACAAGAGCTGATGTAGGAGACCTGTTTACCAGGTAGCAAGCAGTGGCAACAGCTTCAGCCCAAAACTTTTGTTCAAGGCTTGCTCCACTAAGCATACTCCTAGCCTTCTCCATCAGTGTCCTGTTCATCCTCTCTGCAACTCCATTTTGTTGCGGCGTGTATGGAGTTGTCTTTTGTCTTTCAATCCCTTGCTCTATATAGAACTTATCAAACTCTGTCGAACAAAACTCACCACCATTATCAGTTCTCAAACACTTAATCTTTTTACTAGTCTAATTTTTAGCAAAGGATTTAAACTCTTTAAACTGACTAAAGACTTCAGTCTTGCTTCTGATAAAATAAACCCATGTCCTTCTATTGGAATCATCTATGAAAGATACAAAATATATAGATTTGGAAATTGAAGGAACATTAATAGGACCAAACACATTAGAATGAATAAGATCCAATACACTAGAAAACTTGTGAGAACTAGAGTAAAACTAAACACGGTTTTGCTTTCCATATACACAATGTTTGTAAAAGTCAAACTCAAGATTACAATCATTTAACCCCTCAACAAAGTTTTTATTTTTCAGGGTTCTAAGACCCTTCTCATCAATGTGGCCATATCTCAAATGCCATAACATAGTCTTTTCAGCAGGAAGCTTAACTTCCAAAGCATGTGCACTACCATCAGAACTAGTTACAACAGATTTCTTCACTGCTCGTTCAAATGGTTGGGATGAAGTGACTGTAGCTCTCTTCTTCAAGTCAAAAGAACTATTGTACTATGAAGTGCATGCCTCCAGCTGAAATAGGGTACCTCTCCAAGTACCCTTCGCAAGCACCATAGATCCTCTAGTCATCTTGCATCCATCCTTTGAAAAGATAACCTGCACACCTGGATCATTCAACATACTTATAGAAAGTAAGTTCCATACTAGGCCTAGGATGTGCATAACCCTAGTGATCCCCTTCACTTGTCCCTCAGAGAATCAGATTGAGACTCTTCCATGACCAACAATCTTCAGATGAGAATCGTCACCCGGGTACACTCTTCCACCATCGAACTCTTCATACTTCATGAACCAACTTCGATGCAAGGTCATTTGGAATGATGCACCAGAATCAATCAACCACACATCATCAGATGCATGGGTGGCCAGGGCTATGATGAAGGCATCACCATCATCTTGTGACTTGTCAAAATATGAATCTGGGGATGTCTTCTTTTTGTTTTTCTTTTCTTCTTTGCATTCCTTTCAGAAATGCCCAGATTTGCCATAGTTCCAATAGAGAGCCTTGGACATTCCAGGAGATTTAGATCTCCCACAGGATTTGGATCTGCCCTTTTCACCTTTCTTGTCCTTCTTCCCTTTCTCTTTGGGCCTTCCACGAACCGCAAGAGCCTCTTTGGCCAACTCGAATATCTTTCTCCACATTTCTTCAAATAACAATGAAGACACTACATCTTCCATCTTGAAGGTGGTAGTGGTGCTTCCGATGGCCATGACAAGATGATCCCATGAATTTGGCAAAGAACAAAGTAGGGTCATACACCGATCCTCCTCCTCCATTTTCACACCCACAAATGTCAACTGTGCAACAATCATGTTAAAAGCATTCATATGGTCCGCAACAGATCCTCCATCTTCCATCTTTAGAGCAAACAACTTCTTTTTCAGAAAAAGCTTGTTCACCAAGGACTTGGCCTGATAAACATCACTCAGCTTCTTCCAAAGGTCTTTCGTGCTCTTCTCCTCATGGAAATTCAACATAACAGAGTCAGCTAAATAGAGTCTTATGAGACCCTTAGCCTTCCGATATTTGAGGGCCCAATCAGCTTGTGACATTGCTATAGGTTTTACACCAGATACAGTTTCCCATAGGTCACGATCAACAAGTAGGTCTTCCATCTTGAGTTTCCACAACTCAAAATTAGTGCCATTATATTTCTCCACCTCTAATCTTCTAGATGTGGTTGCCATCTCCTTCCTACAACAAGATACAAAATACTCTACACAAACTCCCACTCAACCTAAGATTAGCTCAAAAAACCCCTACCTAGCAGCTAGAACCAAAACTGGCCAGGCTCTAATACCAACTGAAAGGATGCTAGGTGTGCAGAAATTGCTTCCTACACTAATCTAATGAGGAGAGATGAGTGCAAATTCTTTCTAATCTTTACAATTATAGATTATGTTAACCCACTAATAGAGATATTGCAGCAAACACATACACAAGAATGTAAGATAGAAGAAGAGAGACACAAGATATACGTGGGGAAAACCCTTATGGGTGAAAAACCCCACACTCCAAAACACATCTCAAATGTATTCCGTAAATAATGAAGGTTACAATACAATCATAGAGCCAATGCTCTTGTAGGAGTCTTTGACACTCGTATCTAGAGATGATCCTGCAACATAACAATACATGTCAATCACATAACACATCACCTCTCCAAAGCCCCTGTTTATAAAGAAAATACAAAGCAAAAATGGCTCCACATTGAGATGGGTGTCCAACATGGCCTCATGGCCCAAAACCCATGCCTATGGACACTTGTCCAACACTGTAGGATGTTCCTGACACTTGTCAAGTTACCCCATCCCAAAGAGGTCACCTATTTCCAAAATGGACAATGATAGATGCTCTTACAACTCTTACAACCGTCATAGAATCTGTCATAGCTGTCATAACTTATAGCTGTAAGAGAATCTGTTATACACATTCTATAAATAGAATATTCTCTTACAACATGTCATAACCCACCTTAGGGTGCCTAAAGATGCCTTTTTCAAAGATGTTTCTCAACACATGTCCATACCTATCATAGGATCTTCTATTTCTGACTCTTACATGTCATAACTTTGTCATAGGAATCTGTCATGACTGTTTCAGTCAATATTCCCTTAGACACATTCCAAGATGCCAACACATGGAAAAATATTCCTACCACTAAGTGGGATGCCTATCTCCTCATGTGAGGACAAATTTACATGTGGTCATATGCCATGTAGGATGACACATCATTGTGCCAACTCTCACAAGATGACAACATAGGATTTGCATCCTAATTATACAATAGGTAATAAATAAATAAATAAATACAATGAAATAATACAAGGAATTACCAAGGTTGAGACACCTTAATTCCCAACACAGTTTACTAATGGTAGACATATGTTCTAAATTTTAAACCATTTCCTGAGTAACCAAGCTAACTAATTGCTATAGCACTACAAAAAATGATGTTATCTTCTATGGATTCTTAAGATTTTCAGATTACATGCATTCATTAAATACCCAGTTAATGGTGTAACTTAACCAATGAAATGCAATTGAACTTAGCATGAAACAATTAGTCCAAACTAACTTTACATAGCCACTTACAATTAGCAAGCAAATAAAAGCATGGACTTAGAACATTCATCAAATACCTTCAATAAACAAATAACATTGCAAAGCATGATTTATTAATTGCAGATCATGAAGCGAACCATGAAACCAAATAGATAACACAAAGAAAAAAATTCTCAGAAATGCTACAGAGACTTGCTTTGCATTAATCTCAAATGGCAGAGTGTCAAGAATTCGGCATCAAGACTGTGTCACAATGATAGAGACAATGGCTCTTTATATAGAAGAGGTGCCATATTGAGTTTTTGAATAGACGGTGGAGATTAACTCGACACCGATGGTCCAAATTACATCATATAGATAGCCATTATCCATTCTTTGATTTCCCTTTGTCTTGTAGGAAAAAGACAAAATACAACCCCTAAATACATTGAATCTAGACATTTTGAAAACCCATTGAGCTGTATGTAGGGAAAAGTCAATTTTTAAAGCATAATAAAGACAAACAAGCATCGCATGACCTTCTAAATATAGCATTAGTCACAAGTGACAGGATTACAATTTCAATTTTAGATATTCCATTATTTTATTCATTCCCCTCTAAATCTATTTTGTCTTCTACTTTTTTGTTGCTGTAGGTTACCTAGGCTGTTAATGATGGATTTATGTCTGCAAGTTCTGGATCCTTAACATAGTCAGCTCTTAATCTGAGGTTCTTGAGTTCCTGGTAGTATTGAGTATATACATCTTTGATTGCTTTCCTGCTTTTCTGAAATGCAACAAAAGAGGCTCGAAGATCACTGAAATTTTCAAGTTTACCCACCATATTGAGTGGAGACTGTCTGTGAATGACTTGATGTAATCTGTCCTTGCAACAGTGGACATCTAATGGAGCCAGATCATTGATGCTAGGCTCTACACATTCTTTCAAAGTATCATTTATTTCATAAATGACCGCAAGTATTTGAGCATTTTTTCCTTATGTGACTCCTTAATCTTATCAAAAACTTCCTTCTTCATCTTCATTTGCTGATACCATTCTCCTAACTTATATAATCAATCTACCATAAGAATATTCTCAAACAATAGAATTTTACTAGGCAGTCTTCTTATTGCCTGCACTTTTGGAAACATATGAGAATAATATTCTTCATAGGGATCGTATTCTTCATATAATTCCTCCCATTCTTCTCTTAACAGACGAAAGTCTTGATGTAGCTGTAAGCACAAAAATCATGCACAGCCTCTACAAGGGCCCCTATGATGATTCAAATCCTTGTCACGTACATGTAAGCATGAAATAATGTCCTTTAAGCAACAGGACTCTTGATGACGTGTCCTCTTTTATTGTCTTGTCTTGTTTCTTCCTTGTCGATTTCCCTCTCTCCCTGTTTGCGACACTTTTCGACACTTATCAACTTGTGTTTCCTAGCTTTCAACCTTGTTCCTAAGCCTTGTGAGTGTCTTGTACATGAGTTTTCACCTCTCCCCTTTATTTTTCCTCTAGTGCACCTCCTAGAAGCCTTCTAGAAGTCTCCTTATCCATCCCCTGCTTTCATTTTTTAGTTTTGTCAAACCAATCTAAATCTCCCCCTATTATTTCTAGATCTCCCCCGAGAGATCCTGCTAACGCAAGTGGAGATTTGGATTCTTCCACATGACTAACATGTTTCTTGATGTAGAACCTTTCCTTTTCCTCTCTTCTACCATCTCTAAGCCTATTTTTCTGCATCTGACCCTATCCAGCCCAGATCTCCCCCAGGCAACCCAGGGGTGACCCCACTGGCAAAAGGGATGACCTTGCCATTTTTTAAGCCGCGGAAAAACTCAAGTTTCTCTCTTGTTTTTACTCCATTTTCGCCTGTTTTTCTTTCTGTTTGCATGGTTTTTGATCCCTAATATATAGAGTTAACTATTTCATGCACCCACACATGCATAATTAAATCTATTTGATCTCAAATTAACTCTTCAATCAATCTCATGCATTCCCTCACCTCCATTTTCTCTCCAATGATAAGCTATCTTTGCTTCATCACTCTCCAATCAGCTGAGTTCACTGGGTAATCAACCTTGTTAACTCCCCAATCTATTCTTGTTAACTCATAAATCAAATGAGTTAACTCTCCAATCAATCCCTTCCTTTGAACCTATAAATACCCCCCTCCCTCAAGCACAAAGGGAGGCAAATTCATTGTGTACACAACTCTTGCCAATTTTGCTCTCCAACTTAGCATTCAAATGCTCTTACAAGATGAAGGTGCCTTTTGCTTTATTTGTTCAACCAAGTAGCATCATGCTACTTCATTCTATGCGATTGTGCTCAATCCAAGCTCTCATTGAACTCATACAAGCTTCATCAAAGCTTCTTTTTGCTTCTTTGGGTCATTTTGTTGTCAAGAGGATCACTTGCTGCCACAAAAGGATTCGAGGTTGCCTATCACAAGGATTACTGAGGGTAGTGGAGTCAACAAATGTTCATTTCTTCTAGGTTCCTTCATTGTTTTCTTTCAATTCATAGTAATTAGAGAATCAAATTTGCTCTTGGGAATAGTAAAACATTATTTTTTCCTTGATAGTTAGATCTTGCATGTTAGATTAATCGCTTTCATATTTCTAGATCTAGATTGTTAGAAGAAGCATTTTCCCTTTTCATTAGATTAGATTGCATTAAAAACATTGAAAACACAAAAAACATAGGTTAACATTGCATTTGAAAAGTCACATAGGATTGCACACATATTTCATTTTCATAGATTAGAAGCACTTTTATTTCCAAAATACTCTAAAAAATACTGAAAAAAAAACATTTTGCATATCATTTAGCTTGCATGCATTTAGATACATTAGAACAGATAAAATTGCAAACCCTTGATTCCATCATGAGGTAACCATAGTTAAAATGATTCCAAACAAACCCTCGATTCCATCACGAGGTAAAAACAAGTCAAATCCTAGGTTAAAACCCTAGATCTGCTTAAGGTTAGGAATCATACAATTACCTCTATCTTGATTCACGAATGTGCTTAGGAATGAGAGGAGAGTGGGTGAGGGCTATCCACGACAAGATCTGAGAGATTCATCCAAGACCACAACAAGAAACACTTGTTCTACCCCAAGGAGACCCATTTGTCCTCTTACTGTTAGAAGAAACTAGACAATGCCAGATACAACAAGAACTCTTACAACACATACAAAGACAAGAGGATATCAATGAGAACAATCGTTTACCCACGCAGAGGTGGAACCTTAGAAAGCCAAACAAAAGAAGAGAAACTAGTGACCCTTCGAGTTATAGGGTTATCTCAACTACAACAATAGAATGAAATATACAACAAAGCACACAACAACAAAGGCCACAATACTTGCCAACCCCTCTCCACAAAGTCCAGCTCTCCGACGAGATAGACCCTCGCCGTGTCTCACCTCCTCTCAACTAGATAATTCCACATGAGCGAGAGTGACATGGAAGATCACCCCATGGCAAGGAGGGAAAGGGTCTGTGTGTTTGCCGAAATCTGACCTGACAGCCCCAGGCAACTAGAGTCATGATTTTGATGTACATATTTTGGTGAACCCAATGTGAAATTACAAATCCTTCCAGGATGAGTAGTTTTGCATTCCAATTTCAATATTCATTCATCACCATATGCCGTCAGCTTCACCACATATTTTGGTGAACCTAATATGAAGGGTAGAGCCTCTTGGTTATGTTGTTTGTGTTCCCATTTCAAATGTCTCTAAACAGTTGACAAAAACTTCAAAACATTCTTTCATTGCTTTTCATAGCCGCTTCGACTTCCATCGCCTACGCCATCATCCATTCCATTTATTTTGTGGTGTTAGAAATACATCGACCTGAACAACCTTCCACAAGTACATTGAATACCCAACTTGATGAAGAGGTCAGAAGGTTGGAAAAACATCTACAAGAAACCAAATATACTCAAGAGGCATTAAGGATTGCCTTACAAGAAGAAAAAAAGAAAACACTGCACATGAGGAAGCATATCACTATGAAAATATTCAAAGAGAACATCCTAGAAATGAAGAAACCCCTAGAGCTACAACTCCTATAGATTTAATCGCAACTCTAGTGCAAGGAATCAGAATCCTAGAGGCAAAGCAAGCTACTCTAGAAAGAAGACTCAAGTCTTACGAATAGGACCAGGGGGAATCTCAAAATTGCCCCTACCTCAATTATTATTCACAACATGATAGTAATGACACCTATCTAAATGGGAACCCTCCTATTCAGAACAACCCAACGAATTCGACAACGGGTTATCAAAACCCACCCATAGGGTTATTACTATCAAGCCCGCAATCCCAAAGTGCCTTTTTAGGAACGTATCTTGAATATTTGAAAGAGCCTCTAGACCAAAACATAAGGAATGTGCAATTGCCGCAGGCACTGCCAAATCTCCTGAAGTTCAAAGGAGAAGGAGATCTAAACTCACACATTAAAGCCTACACCGCGGCCATAAGAGAACTCCTCCCTTGGGATGGGGTTGCAGCAAAGATCTTCCCAAAAATTCTTGAAGGCATCACTCTGGATTGGTAGTATCATCTTCCAGAAGCATCAATCCATTCATTCAGATAACTCATCAGAGAGTTTATCATGACATTCGACATGAACAAACTCGTTAAAATGGGGATCAGAGAATTCCTCACAATGAAACAAGAGCCAAATGAATCTGTAGCACATTTTGTCACTCGATGGTGGCAAGTCCTCTATTCTTGAACGAGTGCTCTAAACATGGATCATCGAGAACTGCACGACCTCTTCTTACATGCCCTTAACAAAGACATGAGAGAAGATGTCCAAAAATTGCCATATAAGTCCTACGAAGAGGCCTTGGAAAGTGCTTTAAGAATTGACCAAGCTGCCATTGACAGTGGTATAAAGGTCTATGGTTCAAATGGAAAACTGACAAAGGAAGACATAGGGAACAATACCTCTATCATTAAAATCTTTAAAAACAATAGGAGTTCAACCACAGACGAGGTGACGGATCAATCCCTAGTCAAGAAGATGAATGATGATTACAATGGGAGAGATTACTATCCTCCTAATGTAAATGCCATAGATCAACCAAGAAACAATGGGTACTACCCTCGAGACAACTACCAAGGTTGGAACTACAACAGAAACGGGAATGGAAATGACAAAAGATATGAGAGACCTCGTATGAATTCAACCAATTTTGCTCATTTCATAGAACAAGGGGCCATAGCACAGAATCTTGTAGGGAATACAACAAATTCATAGCAAGACTTCCAGAAGACCAACAATGGTTGTTCATAGAAATGTTCTTAAACCCATAGGAGGTCACATCGGATAACAAAGATACAAGACAAAATCAAGCTCCAATAGTGCCACAAAATGCAAACTTGAGAATTTATCAGGACTCATTCCCCACACACAAAGATATAGAAATGACAAATCAAAACAAAGCAACTAAAAGTAGTAACCCTGAAATCCCACCACAACTAGGACAAAAAGGAGAAACTAGGTTGATGGGATTGGTTGAGATTATGCATAATGAAGAACAAGAGGAGGATCATGAGGAAGAAAATGAGCAAGTAGAAGCATATGAGGGTACCATCTCAATAGTAGAACCAATACCATCTCCCATCACACCTTATGAGCTCATAGAAGACTCAAAGAAAACGTATGCGCACATTTCATTCATTGATTTACTCAGGAACTCCCCTTCACATTGCTCCTCGTTACTACAAGCCATAGATCTAAAATATCTTGACCAAATTATAGTACCACCTAGTGAGAAAATCAATCATGTGGACTATGATCTCAGTCCACCAAACTTAGAACTCAAAGATCCAGGGTTTTTCTTCGACTTACAATAGATGCCCTCTGAGGTAGAGTTAACAAAGAAAGGAGACCCCACATTATATCTTCAAGTGTGGATCTATGACACATGCATTAAATGAACATTAATCGATGATGGAGCTATAGTGAACATAGTTCCCTTGTCCCTTTTAGAGAGGATGGGCTATAGACACACCAACATCACTACTTCACGAGATACTCTAAGTGGATATGACAATCTAAAGGCAGCCACCATAGGGAAAATTACCCTCCCAGTAACTTTGGGGCCCAAAACCATTCCAACCACTTTCTATGTCATAGACAAGAACATGGGATATAACTTGATTCTTGGAAGGCCATGTATACACAGGATGAAGGCTGTGCCATCCACGTTGTTTCAAGAAGTTTGATTTTTACACTTAGGGAAAGTATATGTTGCACAGGGAGATCTAGAACCCTTCAGCATGTTAAACTCAAATATGTCAAACAAACGCATAGGCATCCCCATAGACTACAAACTCCCTACCAACAAGTTAACCATCCCAAATCCTACACCTCAGTCGATATGCATCAAATGGATGGAAACTCTAAAAAAGACCATAAACACCGCAGAAATCAAAACTCTAGAGAATTGGCCAATACCAAAGCAAAGGGAAATGGTTTCCAAGGATAAAATGATTGAAATCATGGAGTTGATCAAATGGGATGGACCACTCCAATTCCTCCTAGAAATACTCATGATCGATATCCAAGAGTCCTACAAACTCTTTCCTTGCATAGGGGAAAAGCCTCATAGAACTAAAGGACCAGTCTTTCAAACCACCACATTAGATCTGAGAAATGTAGACCCACATGCTTTCTCAGATGCAGAGGAAGACATGATGAAAGCTTACACACTATTATCACCACTAAGTGAATCGCGTGTCCCTGAGACACCAGAAGAAACAAAATCATATGAACCTCTCACACCAATGGAGGATTCACATTAACTAGTGATACCCATAGAAGAAGTGCATTCTATCTATAATGAATCAACCAATGTTATAGGAATGCTACCTAGGATGTTTGTGGTATCACAACCATAAGAAAAACCAACCACCTCCACCTCGGTTCATTCAAATGAACTCGGTGAATGGGAAGCACCTCAGGTACAAATATAAATGGTTGAAAGACTTCCCAATGAAGACAAAGAGAGTGAAGGTATCTTCTATAGAGAGTGGAAGATGAGAGAGAGATAGTCAGTATCTATGACCCTGTCTTTTTTGAACTACCAAAAATTTATATTGGGTATGCCATGGATCTGAGACCAGAACCCCATGGGAGGACAAGTATAAGCATTGTTCCCCCCGATGAGCAAAGGGAGCCACAAACTCCTCTTGAATTATTCCAATTCTTGCAAAGAATCCAAGAGAGACTTGATGTGAAAGTTTACATGCAAAAACAATTTGACCTATTAGCAGAGCTATTAAATTGTGATGGAGTTCTATATTGGACTCCTTCTCATCAATGCACTTTTCAAGACTTACTGCATCTCACGATGCCAATAGAAACCACCGATTTGGTAGAAATAGATTCAAATGACAAACCTTACCGAGTAGGAGAACTTGTCTTAAGAAGGAAGCACGAAAAATAAGAAAAGAAGACAAAAGAGAGCTTTCTCAGAAGACTGGAAAGGTCCTTACATAATAAAGAAGACATTGAAAACACTGCCTATCTCTTGTGCACAATGGAGGGAGAGGAATTTGGTGAAACAATCAATGCCTTTCACCTCAAGAAATATTATGTCTAAAAGACCAAAAAATCATAAAACATAAAAATACAAAAAAAATGTCAAAAACAATTTTGTTTCTTGCATTTCTACATCATTCTCTTCATCTTGCATTACAGTTTGTGACTTTCTCTCAAGTACTATTTTCCCTTTGGCAAGGAGTCCAATGTTTCCCATATATACATTATCCTTTCAAGACCTAGAGATCCCTATTTTTTAGAACCACCATTATCCCCCTTCATTCCAAGTGATTCTAATCGAAACCTAGCTCTTAGCTTTACACTGATCCTAGTCTTAATGAGTCAAGATGTTAGGTCTAAACAAAGTCAGTATTCAATTCTACAGTGTTCAAAGGAAGCTTGCAAGTAGACCTTCCCAATTCTTCCCTAGTAGTAGAGAAGTCTAACCAGATTACAAAAACTTTAGGTGGTGCTCAAACCCTTATCTTTCTTGGCCAAAAATGTTAGGAAGATTAAAATTTTGAAGGAAGTAATCTAAAATTCAAGTGAATAAAAAAATGAGTGATCAAAATAAGAGAGTTAAAAAGTGAGAATTGAGAGATCAAAGCATTGCATAGCAAAAGTTCCAAAAAGCATTCATTTCTTGAAAAGTCAAAAATCAAAAAAAATGAGAACGGCAAGTGAGGAAAATACAAAAAAAGTAAAAAGAAAAAAAAGAGTGAAAGAGAGAAGGTTGTTGAATGTTCATACTCTTTGGTGGAGATCAGTCTAAGCTCAAAGCCTCAAGGGTGACATTCTAATAGAGAAAGAGAGGTACTAAGCACACACATGCACTAGCTGAGCAAAACCAAAGAGTCTAGTAGTCTCTACGATCATCTTCTATCTAGGGACCCTTGTTCTTTCCCATTTATCCTTTACCCCGGGTCTACTTTGCTTTCCATCTATGATCTAAGTCTCGCAAACACCAATAAAATTTGTTGCTTGTCTAAAGTTGAAAGCTTGTCAGTTTGTCTTATCTAGATAAGGATCAGTGTTTAGCCTTTACCAAAGTCTAGAAACCATAAGCGCTCCATTTTCACTTTCACTCCCCATTTGAGTTTTTTTGAATTCCTATCTCACAACCATGAATAAGTCTCTTATATCAGGACAACTCACAATCCCCTAAATGGAAAATCGTATTTAAGAGCAATCACATTGTTCGTTCCACATTGCATTTATACCAAAAATTAGAAAAAGAGTCTCAAAAGCAATAAAGTCAAATGTCATATCTCATGACATTTAGTAGAAGTAATAGTCTCATTTACAACATTTCTTGTGTTCCTACATTATCATATCGTGAACTGCATATCATATATACATCATAAAAAACTACAAAAATATGTCATCGTTGTCATACTTGCATTTGTTAAAAGAGTTGAAAAGGTCAAACATAATCAAAAAGTTCCTCAAAACCTCCAAACATGCACAAGAGATGAGTACATATTTTGATAAGAGAAAACCATGAAAAGATAGACTTCCATAGATACATCTAAAGTTTGCATACACAAGGGTATCAAAGAGCTAAGATAAAATGCTCTCAAGAAAGTAGAGGCTCCCCATGCAAGGGGGAACAAATTTCAAGAAAAGTAAGTCAGGGGCGGTTCCCTCCAACAGAACCCTCAGGACTTCGGCTCCTCCATCTACAAGTACCACTAGTCACTCCTTGAGACCTATGAGAATGAGGTACTCTACTGTGAGTGTGCGATTGTGAAGGCCTAGCCATACTAGCATCATGTCATCCAAAATTAAGGTGGGCCATCTCTCGAAGTACCTGGTTCTCACCTTTAAGCATGTCAACCTAGGTCTTCAACTCTGTAGTTACCTGGCACCCATGGTAGATAGGAGTAAAGATGTCAGTGTGTCGCCCTGTAGCAGGGGGCACACCAGGATCATCCGAAAGATGATCACGAGTCATCCTTATGAAGGGAGAAGCTAATCCAACATTGACCTCATGAACAAAGTCCCTCCACTCTTTGGCATTGCCTGAAGTAGCAATCGAAACAAGACTAAGTCAATTCCACACAAAAAGAGAAAGGACAAGAGCACAAAAAGTGAATAGGTGAAAACTTACATGGATCGCCAGGCTACCAATCAAGATCAAGCTGACGTATCACCTCATCTGAATGAGGAGGTCGAGGAACAATAGGAGGACCCTTAGGGATGTCAAAAATATCATCTGAATCATCAATATCATCAAAATCCTCATCCTCAGGAGCGACCTCATCTTATGAATCATTACTATCTGGAATGTAGCCCTCGTCAGTGGATCTGAATCAATAGTCACAATCAGAGATCAGGAAGGAGTCCCTCTACCTCCTCTCCATCCTCCTTAAGAGACACTAGTAATGAAGATGCCTAGAGTCAAAGGAGTCCAAATGACATTTCTCTGTCTAATCTCCCCCATCTCCTGAAAGGTCCTATAACAAGTGGACACTGGGGACAAGTCCTCAAGGACATCCCCACCAAACTACTACAAAACACAGTCAACTCGATGAGCCTCAACTAGACCATTGAGGTCTGCAATCTTCGAGACCTCGCGACAGCGCTCTCTAATCTCACCATCTCAGGCCCAAGCCCCCTCCATGTCATGATAAGGATCAAAAATCATATCCTCATTAGTAAGAGTAGCAATAGTAGGTAAAGTAGCATCAAAATGACCAACATGCGTCCACCTCACTACTCTTCGTAGCTGTCTATCAAGAAGAGGAATAAGCTTCTGGTAAGGCTTCATGTGCTCAAATATCCATGCCATAATCAAAGAAGAGTGGTTAAAGGCTAGAACCCCTAGCCGTAAAATCTGATAGAAGTCTCTATAAACTAGAGCCAGGATGTCCAGTCCCCAAGCAAAAACTATGCCCTCCTCAATCTCACGAATGATGGGTGCCCAACACCATCTCAAACAAGTAGAGGCTTTGTCTCCTAATAGCCTCGAAGCAATCAAACTGATCAGGAACCTCCTCAAGAGTGGGATATGGAGTCATGGCACATATGCAAGCTAAACTCATGTCTGGTCACTAGGGTGATTAACCCCCATAAATGCAACCCAAGAAGCCATGTCCTCAAAAGACTCGCTAATGGGAAGAGATAAGGGATGTCCCCTCACAGGTACTCCAAGAATGCAATATACATCATATAGAGTGATAGTCCACTCTCTAGAAATCTGTGGGAACCTGAATGTGTTTCTATCTGCATCCCAG
Source organism: Cunninghamia lanceolata (assembly GCA_027924645.1). Classification (NCBI taxonomy): domain Eukaryota; kingdom Viridiplantae; phylum Streptophyta; class Pinopsida; order Cupressales; family Cupressaceae; genus Cunninghamia; species Cunninghamia lanceolata. The sequence continues at coordinate 13,492,140 of BSBN01001567.1, read as the reverse complement.
TAAGTCAAAATGTCATAGCATATGCGAGATACAGGATGAATCACAGGCACATGGAAAACTCTAGCTAGACATGCCCTCTTTAGTATAGCATGATCCTCAATACACAATGAAGCAAACATCCCTAAAAGCCATCTCTTCTCTCGGCAGGCATTCCATCAGATACACATGTTCTGCAAAATTAGAAGAGAACATTAGATTAGATCTCATAAACTCATAAAATCCCTAAAAATCATAAAACTGCAGAAAACCTAACACAAAAAATCACATAAACCTTCAAAAATTACAATAAACAGGTAGATTCAGTGACCAAATCATGTTAGATCAAAGTGAAAAAAGTGTTAAACAACATCATATGTAGTCAGAAATCAATCCAACAGGGTTGCCCCTGGGTGACCCTGCTGCTTTTCAGAATCTCCCCTGAGTGACCCTGCTGTCAGACAGGATCTCCCCTGGGTGACCCTGTTGCTTTTTTAGGATCTCCCCTAGGTGACCCTGCCTGACAAAAGGGATGACCCTAGGAGCGAATCCCTCCAGCAAAAATCACTCTAAAAACCTCATTTTTCGATTGATTTTAGAAAACAAAAGATCAATCTTGCTCTAAACGATGAGACAAACACAATGCAGCAAGAAAAATCATCAAAAATAGACAATTTTAAGATATTTTTTACAAAATTCAAGCTAGGATATAGAGAAGACTTTTTCACTAATTGCATACCCAATTCTCTGTAGTTGAAGAAGAGGCATCCATCTCTGCAATCTCCTTGACGATACCTCTGTATTGACTACTCACACGAACGATTTCGTCACTATTTTGCTCCAATCTCACAATTTGACTTACTTTGTTTGTACTTAGCTTAGTTTCAATTATGCACTTTAGATTAGTTCTTTTCTTTTAAGCATTTGTTTTGTGCATTGTTTTGTGTGCTCTCATCCCTACAGGTCCAAACTGATAAAGACAAAAAACTAGTCAAACTCAAAAAAACTGTTAGGTCTCAAAACGTAGTTTTTTACACCTTAAGAGGTTGCCAACCTCTCTTCACGCTTCTGGCTAACAGGCACAAGGATAATACCTTCTTCACTTTAGGTTCTACTAGACCTAGGTGGGTATACCTTTTCACAACTAATGCAGATTTTTAATATCCTTCATGGTGGAAAATAGGTGTGAAGTAGCTTAAAAGATAATTGTTCTTACTCCTAATGTTAAGGTCTTAGATATAAATGCTTGAATAAAACTATGTAGAATTTTTAGAATGAATTTGGAATGACCAGTGCCTACTCTATTGGGCTATTAGAGTCAGTGGATGGGTTAATGGAAACAGATGTATATGATAGGTGAATTTATCTCCTAGCTTAACTCTAATAGTTGGGCACTTTTTGAATGTCAGCACCTTATGCAGACGTGCAAGTTTGCTAGTTACAACACTTTTCTTAAAAATCCTAGTGTTATTTTCCCAGATTACTGTGATATTATGGAAGGATATTTAATTCTTGACTTGAGGGAAACCAATCATGACAATCAGCTTAAAAGGGTTTTAATCCTATGGAACCAGTTAAGTCAAATTACTTGAAAGGAATTTAATTCACCTAAGCAGAACCTAGCCACAATGTCACACAGCAACAGGAAATGTGTTCTAACAAATGCGTATAAATTTGAATAATAAGGGAAAACCACTTTGGAGACAACACAATAATATGTAATCATGAAAACTAACACAACTATTGAACACTGGAAATAAATCACCATATGAAAGTATTTTGCTCCATTATACTTCTTCAGAAAATAAACATATATGATATAAGTTTTTCAAATGGACAAGAGATGGCAATCTATCTTCTTATTTATATAAAATGGTGATAGAAGATAATACTACTACTGATGATGATCCTTTTGACCATCATATGTTCATCTTTTATAGCAATAATTATGAAGAAGACATGTCTCTTCATAGTGTCTTTTGGGAGTTAACAAAATTAACAAAGATAATTAACACTAAGCTCTACTGAGCCACAGGTAGATCTAAGCAATATGATCTAAATACTTTTGGCTCAAATGTGTATCAGCAAATTCTATGACATTCCTTGTGACCACCTCTATCGAAACCATCCTTTCCAAATGCTTGCAAGCCTCCTAGGATCCTGAGTCTTTATCTTTGATAGTCTCTAGAGCTTCCTGTAATATCACATGGCATTCTTTAGCCCATTCATCTTTTCTTTTCAACTTTTTCTCATTTCTGAATAACATAGGTACACCCATCTTGGAAGCATCAATATACTCCTTTGCATTAGCTTGAAGCTTGTCATGATATTTCTTATGTTGCTTGATCAGATCTTTGACTCTAGAGATGCCTGCACTGTCAGGGGTATCTTTACTTTGTATTCCATGGAGCTTCTCTTGAAGCCTATTATTCAATCTCTCATGCTCTTGGATAAATTTATAATTCTCAGAGTAAACATCCCAAAATTTATTCATCCAATGCATCATATGAGTGTGTCTGCTCTGTAGTATTGTAGCAAGTGTGTTAATATAGATCTGAACCATCTGATCATTTGAGAGTAGTTCAGTACTCTGTGGGCTCTCTCCTTGTGTTAATCTCTTAGTTGATCCTCCAAAAGCACCTTTGACTGTATCTTTCAAGAAATTGTTCTCCTTTGTCATTCTCTCACAACTCAACTTATACATGTCTCTTTCTTTGATCAACATATGGATTTGGGCCTTGTTCAACTTTGCCACATTAATCCCAAAATTAGCAGTGATTATGGGATTTGTTTCTCCTGCCTTCAATGTCATCACATGCCCAAATGCTTTTTCAGTATCAATAACTACAATCTTTTTGTGAGGCAGATACAAAGCCCAGATTATAAGTGAGTTTTCATCATTGTTATATTTTGTTCCCATATATACTTATGTTACCCCTTCTAGAGTAAGTTTATAATTGTCATCAACACTATGTAAGAAACTATCAAATACCATTGCAGAATTCATATCCAATCCTGGAAATATCAACACACCAGCTTCTTTTAGTAGCTGTCTACCTTTATCAGGGGTCATACTCCTCATCTCATTATCCACAATTGTCTTTAGTACACTTAACAATTGTTTTTCATTATCAGGTGTGACATTTTCAACAGATTCCCTGACTTCTTTTCCTTTGTATTTGTACAAAAAAGACTTAAACTCCGGAGAATGAATAAATTGGTCATCAGAAATAAATGAATCATATGCCAATTGTCTGGCATCTGTATCAACTAGTTCTTCAACATCATGTTCCCTGCTAGGGGGTTGGTATTCAATTCTGCATTTGGGAATTCTATCAGTCTATGCATGGGGTTTATCTTCATCTGAGGATTCTCCACCTAAGGACAGTAGTTCAACTTCCTGTATTTCCTTTCTCCTCTGATCTATCTCTCTGTTATATTTATCCATAGCTAGTTCAACTTCTGCTCCCTCCATATTCATTATGACATCATCATGTGGATAAGGTATGTGTGCATACCCACTGAGATTTGGCTTCTTCCTTGCATAATCTATAAAACCTTCGAGATCAAATCCCTTCCTCTATTCTTTATATTTCATGTTGTAATGTAGCAATTTATCCCAAATGAGATATCATACCCATCTTTTGACACTATGGTGAAATCTCTAAAACACAATGTGCTTGGCATAAATGATTATTTATCATAAGCACTTAGATTCATACATTGGAGTAGTCCATTTGTCTGATGATCTCCAAATATGCTATCCTGTCTGGAACAGTCTTAGGTAACAAAAAAGGTGTGTCCTCAAAGCCATAGACTCGAATCATGGTTGAGTCAAGAAAACAATACCAGTCTCCCCAATTGTGTGTTACAATTGGAGGCCCATTGAAGTATTTTGGCCTCAGAAATCTCTTAATTTCATCAAACAAGGAATAATCACAAGGGTGGCTAAAGAACCTATACAATTTTTTTACAAAATACTCCTCAAAGTAAATATAATCAAAATTTGCAAATCTGCTATCCCACACACTAGTCCATAATTGTATAGGTAACGGTTGTCGTTTCTCATCCAATTGTGTGATCCTCAACTCTTCTAGCCACATCCCATTTTCCTGACCATAATATAGTATCATGTGCATAAGCAATGAGTAATGTTTGAAGTGCAATGTGGGAGAGTTGTTTCTAATAGCCATTAACCTAGAATCAATCTCCTTGAAGACATATGCAACATAGTCAAAAGGCCTGGCATTATGACATTGTATATCAGCTACTATCACCATTGGTCCAATTGTCATGAATTCAGAAACCTCTGATCCTAAGACCTGGCCAATTGAATAGTAAATATATTTCATATATGGTTCAAACAAATCAACATGAAATGGAGGCCCATCATTGTCCTCAAGGGGTACTGTGTTTCCTTCTATCCTAGGTCTGTGAAGTGGTAATCTCTAGCCTTTGTATATGGTATCCATCCTCTAATACTCCTTTTCCAAGTCCTCATGTATTATGGGTTCGTTGCACAAGTCATCTAAATTGAATACTTCACATATTGCATTTTTTGACAAGTGTATAAAAGGCTCACCCTGTGGGTTGCATATGGCCTGAAGATTGTGATTGTAATGGGTGGCTAAGAGTTTCAAAAGATCTATGTTTACAAACACCTCTGGCACAACCAGTTTTACCAAATTGAAGTTCCAAGGGTTGCAGACAGGTGTATGCCTAATTCTTTTATTGTAATGAAACTTAAATAATTCATACCCTAAGATGGGTGTCCATATATTGCCATGTGTTTACATTTATCTTCTAATTTCTCTATATCAGCCCTAAGCTGTGTGGACCTTCTAGCCTTAGGACCTGAACCGGGTAATTGATCTATGAGGTCCTGGTTTAGTTTTCGCTCTTTCACCTTTTCTTCTTGTCCTTTGTCAGTTTTTTGTTTCTTAGTTTTACTTGTTTCCCCTTGTTGTTTTCTAGCCTTTGTTTTTGTGGGTATCTCCATTCTACCCTACCCGGAATAACAAAGAATGACTTCAATTTATCAATCGCAGAGGATTTTATATGCTTACTTGTGATTGTAGAGATTGTTGAATTCTCTTATCCTTTGTTTTTACCCTTGTGCTTTTGTTGTGCCTCCAGAAAATCTCCTCTGGTTTTAATTGCTTTGATTGGGAATGTTTCTACAGGGGATTTTATTCAAGTCACCATTAATGTCTTCTCCTATGAATTAATGTGGCTAGTTTTTTGAAATTCAAAATGTCAAATCGATTCAACACTCATTGTCGGTGGGACTTTCCCGACCTCATGCTGATCTATATACTTCATCTGGTGCCATTTTTACTTATATGTTTCACAACTCAATCGCTGTGACCAACCAAATGTCCTTTCGATATAGTATATCACTATTGGGAAGACCCTTTAATCCTCCTACCGATAGATTTAACCCCTTTTCCTTTGATATCCAATGCTTTGGGGTGATATTACAAGGCTTACCTGACGCAGGAATGAGTGTTTGCATTGTCATCGGCTTGACTGGAACCATCGCTATGAGGCTATAATGTGGTCCTGATGTTTTTGAGTTTTTTCAATATGTTTTTATCTTTTGTTTTACCCATTAGGATAAGTCTCCCCGAAATAACACTCGAGTTCTTTTGTCAGAGTAACTTTCACCATCGATGAGATCTATAAGCTCCACTTCGATAGTGTTAGTCTTTCCAAACTTTATGTTCTATCGGCAAGAGTTTCATAGATATCATTGATGGTCTCGATCATTGAAGTAACTATGCAGTCGGAAGGACTTAAAATACTTCACTTGATCATCAATGTTTCTCCGATAGGATTATTGCATTTGCTTTATCGGAATGAAAGTGTGTGTCTCTCACTAAAAACCATTCATTGCCATGACTAATGAACTCAGTAGGACATAAGGACTTTACTCCGATCTGTCTGCTTATATTGATGAGTTCCATTTGTTGTTTTATACATCAGTATGAATTTCTCTGAAGGTTCTTTATGATCGTTGTGACTTACAAAGTCAACAAGACTTAGACCTTGTGCTCCAACGATGCTAGTCTTCCTGATATACATACTTTTCAATTATCATCTTGTTCTTTTGCAAGACTTTTGCTGAAAATGTTTCCTTGGCCTTCACCATCGGAATGAACTATGCTATAAGAGAGATTTCTACGGTCTTTCCTGATCACATACTTCTTCCCGATGCCATTTTATTTAACTTCATCGGTGTGACCAGGTGCTTATCCCTTCGAAAAATCTATCGATATGGCTAATGAGCTCGAGGGAACATAAGAGCTTTATCCCGATCCTTTTGCTCTCACCGATACTTCAACTTGTGTTAGTTTTTGAATTCTCATTGGTGAGACTTCAACTGTCTCTTCCCAATTATGGACAAAATGTGTTTTGTATAGACATATGGCTCATGGATCGGGGAAATGTGACTAGGGTCTTGCCAAAATTGATTAATCTGACATTTTTATCTACCATAATGAAGGAATTGGGATTATTGGTTAACAGAGGTCACAATATGGATCTTGTCACACAAATTGTGGAAATTTTGATCACAGAGTTACATAGTGGCTGTATAAACTAATGAAAGCTAGAAAATGCAAGAATTTTTCTAGTCCCAACAGTAGCTCTGATTGGGGATGCATATCCCTTTGTGGGTATGACAAAAATCTAGATTTCTAGGAGAGCAGACCAAGTGTTTTATTTGTTGTATGTGGCAATTGAAAGTAATTTGGAAGTGGATGGGAATGAGTGGAAATGGAGTGGAATCCTATACTACTGTGCATGGAAAAATCTATTTGCAAAAAGGTGTTTTTTAAGAATTGTCGATGCACTGGAAATCCTTAACCTTTTCCTAGACTACTGTGCATGGAAAATTTAAGAAAAGAAATGTTTCAGGAATTGTCTATGCACTGGCAATTCCTGATTCTCTCCCAACATATTTTGTAGATAGTAGGAATCTTCTCCTCCTTTGCCAGTGATAACAAATGGCCCTACCCATAATGGCTCAAATTTACCATGTTTACCCTTTTCTTGTGCTCTGGCATTCCACATGAGGACCATGTCATTCTCCTTAAATTTTCTTTCCTTGTCCCTTTTATCAAAGAGGTATTTTGTTTGTAGCTGCAACTTCTCATTTTGTTTATGGGCCTCAGTCCTCACTTCATGTAATTCAATCAGTTGTTCTAATCTCTCCTCCATGGGTTGGGGGACATCTAAATCCTCTTAAAGAAAAAATCTACAAACTGGTATGAGATTATGCATTGGTAACCTGGCCTGGGTTCCATATACTAACTCAAACGGTGACTTCCCTGTAGCCTTCTTTAAAATAATCCTATCTACCCATAAGGCTAACCTCAACTTTGAATCCTAGGCCTTTTTATTATTGTCGAAGATCCTTTTTATGATTTTTAAGATGCTTTTGTTGCTAGATTCTACTTGACCATTTTCCTGTGGATGATATGGTGAAGCGTAGGAGATTGTTATGCCATAATTTTCAAAGAATGATTTAAATTCATCAGATCTAAAACACATACCATTATCTGTAATAATTCTCACTGGTACTTCGAATCTGGTAATAATGTTTTCTAAGAGGAAATTTATCACTACTTTGCTGGTAGCCTATTTTGTTGGGATAGCTTCTATCCATTTGGTAAAATAATCAGTGGCTACCAGGATCCATTTATGCCCTCCACTTGATTTCTCAATGATTTCTCATATGAAATCAATTCCCCACTGGTGAAATGGAGCCTCTATTTGCATGGATCTTAGTGGCAGGGCTCCTTGATATTTGAGCTTACCAGAGAATTTTTGATAGGCTTCACATCTTCTGACATAACTATAAGCATCTTTGAACACTTCTGGCCAATAATATCTAGCTCTCAAGATTCTATGGGTAGTAGTCTTTGCTGAGAAGTGTCCTCCACATGCACCTTGTGTGTCTCTTGCAACACCCTTTCAGCCTGTGTCTTATATAAGCATAGTAGCAAAATACCATCTCTGTTTTTCCAATATAAGTCTCCGTCCATGAAAATATTTTGATGCTTGTAATTTTAATGTTCTCTTCTGATTTTCATTTAAGTTTGCAGGACATTTTAGATTCTTCAAATGATATATTATATTGGTATACCAAGATGTATGCTCTATGCTTGTAGCATTGTTGTTTTCTTCATCATCTATATTGTAGACTTGTGCTACCTCCAAATTAGATTCAGTCATTAGTTTTGCTAAGCCATGTCCGCTAACTAGTTTAGTGATCTGAATGTCTATGTTGAACTCTTGGATTCGATTAATCCACCTACACCTTCATCTAGTAATCTCATTTTGAACAAACACATCCTTTGTTATAGCATTTGGCACATACGCTATCACCTGAGCTCCCACTAGATAAGGTCTGAATGATTTTGCTGCTTTCACTAAGGCATAGTCTTTCTTTTCCATTATGTCATATTTTAATTCAACACCCTGAAGTGACTTGCTAAAGAATGAAATTGGCTGTTCAAATCCTTCAGTGTTCTTTTGTAGCATTACTGTAGCTACTGTATGGTATGATGAAAAAGAGAATATCTGAAATGGTTTGTCAAATTTAGGGGACTTTAATATAGGAGCCTCTTTGATTTCCTTTTTAATAGCTCCAAAAGCTTCAATTGCATCCTCTGTCCATTCCACCTGTTCACCCTTCTTTAACATATTGGAAATAGGCTTTACTATTTCAACAAAATTTGGAGTGAGCCTCCTGACAAAGTTGATTTGGCCAAAGAAAGATTGGATAGCCTTCATAGTTTTAGGGATGTGAATTTGGTTAATGGCCTCCACTCTTGTGGGATCTATTCTTATTCCATCTTTTGAAATTATGTGGCCAAGCAACTTGCCCTCTATTACAATGAAATGGCACTTTTTAGGATTCAATGAGATCCCATATTCCAAAGCTCTAATAAAAATTTTCTCCAAGTGTGTATAATGATCCTCAGCTTTCTTGGAATATGTTGTCAAGTCATCCTGATAAACCACCATAATTTCATAATTAAACCAGTAAAAGCTACATCCATTGCCCTTAGGAATGTTGCTCCAGCGTTTGTAAGCCCAAATGGCATCCTTACATAAACATATGTTCCCAAAGGTGTAGTAAAGGTAGTTTTGAATTGTTTAGATTCCTTAACCTTTACCTGGTTGTATCCCGAGAAGCCATCCATCATGGACAATAGTTCACAACCCGTGACCTTTTGCAGTACTATTTCCATGTTAGGAAGGGGGTAATTATCCTTAAGTGAAGATTTATTCAAATTTCTAAAGTCCACACATAGTCTAATGTCCCCATTTTTCTTCCTGATAGGCACCAAGTTTGAAACCTAAGAAGAATGTCTAATGGGTTTGATAATAGCTCCATCTCTTAATTTTGTGAGTTCTTCAAGCATCTTAGGGGCTAATGTGGGATTGATAGGTCTTTGTTTTTGCCTGAATGGTTTGGCATTTGGCTTCAGTGGTATCTCATGTTGGAAAATATCTTCTCGATATGCTTTCAACTCATCATAGGACCATGCAAATACATGTCTGTACTTTCTAAGTAAATTAATGAGCATGCTTCTAATTTTGGGATTCAGTTTCTTCCCAATATACACATTCTTTGGGGTTGTTTGTGTTCCCAGATTTATTTCTTCAAGATCATTTTGTACTATGGGTATGCTCTTTGCCTTGAATCAGTCATACCCATCAAATACTCTCTCTAATGCTATGAGACCCTTAGGTATTTTATTTGTTTTTAACTAAACTATCTCCTAACCAAAGAGAGTTTCTTTTCCATCTACTTCCTCCACAAATGCATTGAAATCAATTTCTTGGGCTTCATATTGATTGACACAATGTAGGAATTTGATTAGATCTGTGTCATCATTGAAGACTTGCCAATTATGGATGTTATCTGGAACTGTTGGTCTAGTTTTGAATTCTACTTCAATAATGTCTGCCAGTGTGAGATCATCCCTTTTCAATGCTATGTTTGGTAGGAAATTGGCCATTATATTTTTTGTCCTATCTATCCAGTTAATTGAGAAGGCATCAAATAATTCAACGTCATCCTAGACAACATTTCTATATTGCTTCAACCTTTTATTCTGGGATGAATACTTCCCTCTGACCTGAGATGTAACTAATTTGGAGCCTCCATATATAACAAGACATTTTATTTTGTGTTTTATGGCAATGTTCAGACCAATGAGCAGAGCCTCATATTCTACTACATTGTTAGTGCATTCAAATGTCAACAAGAATGAGTACTTGAAGGTCTTACCAGTTAGTGAGATAAATAATACTCCTACTCCATTACCAGCCTTACTACATGCACCATCAAAATACATCTTCCATACATCACATTCATCTTTTTGGACTTCTAGATATATTGGATCAGTGTTCTGTAATTCTGGTTGGCTTTTCTCAACCCTGAATGCACCTAGGGCTGTATCACAGAAGAAGTGTACTTGATTCTGGTCAATACGTTCAATGATGTTTTCATACCTTGGTTCTTTGTATAACTTAATTTCCTTTTCTCCCACTGGTATAGGATAGGTCTAACTGAACATTTCCTCCTGCCATTGCAGCCCATTGTCTTGATAATAGCATCCCATAATACAGTGGGATATCAACCACAGTGATGTCAACATTGTATGTTGCTTTAGGGTAGGCAACTAGCTTTATCTCTACATCCTTCATAATACCCACAACTGGAATGGACCTATTGTCCATTGCATAACACTTGCCATATGTAGTGTCAACCCACATTCCTAGCTCCTTCGTAACTGCTACTGGCATAATATTCATTGTTGCACCTGAGTCAATCATGCAATTTCTTACTAGTCTATTTTTTATCAACAAAGTGGTGTAGAAAGGATCTACTTGTGAGGGATTTTTTGTCAGAGTATCACCTAGGTATACCTCAGGAATTTTAATAGTCTCCTGTTGGACATTGTTTATTGTACTTCCAGATTTATGTTGCTCTTGATTTGGTATATCTGAAATTATTTTGACCACTGTATTTCTGTATTTGTCTACCTTCATCATTTCAAGGAGTGGTATTGATATCTTTACTTGAGATATTGCTTGGGCAATGTCAAATAAGGGAGTTACTGTTTGATCATTCTTTTCTATTTTCATATGCCCTTTTTCTTCAACTGGCATTTTATCCTTTGTCTTGTTTTGCTCAGTCTTTCCTAGTTCTTTATGTGAGAATTTCATGTTATTTTTATTATGATTTTGATCTTTTATAAAGACACTCCCAGGTGTTCCTTGATATGCGTTGACTGTCCTATTTCTTAGATAATAACTATTCTTAGCCTATGTCACCGTAGCCATTGTAAGAGTTCTCCTTTCTTCTTTAGTAGGTTTTCTCCATTGATGATGTTGTGGCTTGTTAGGATTATAAGTGCTTCCCCCATAGATGTCCTCCTGATCCAAGAAGACTTCTTATCTTCCCATATTAACATTATATTTTTGGTTCCCTACATCATACTCATACCCATCTTCTTCTACAAAAGAATACTCTTCATGCATCTGGTAAGGTGTAACTTCTAGCATATTTATGGTATGGCTATCTCTTTCATAGCCATAAGATACTTCTTCTTGCTATACTGATTGGGCCACTATACAATGTTCAGGTGAATGGGGCTAATTACATACCAAGAACCATAGATTATCTTCTACCACGTGTGCCCCATTTCTTTTTAGAGAGTTAGGAGTATCCTTGCCATAATTTTGCCTTCTGTTATTCTCCATGGGTCTCCCATCCTTCCAATTTGTATTATAGGGCATGTCATGTAACCTTGGTCTTTCATTCCTATACTAATATTCTTGGTTATTTTGGGGGTTATTAGACTATTGAGGGATTCTAAGGTTATCCATTTTGCTAGTCATCCCTATGGCCTTCTTATTATTTTCAATACTTATAGCTGCCTTTTGTGCCTCTATCAAGATTGTGGGAGCCTTATTCCTGAGTTCATACCCCGTTTTTGGATCAAAAGCCTTTAGATAAATAATCAGAGCTACTGAATCAGTTAGTTTGGACCCATGTAGTATCTTATTATGTAGTTTGGAGAACCTTTGATTGAAGTCATATACTAACTCATTCTGGTATTTCTAGATGTTTATTAGCTCATGTAGAGCAAATTCAGGGGCATACTAGTTTCCATACTTTTCTTTGAACTGGTCGTGAAAATTTGCAATCGAATAAATTGTGGCATCTGGTAAATTATTACACCAATCCCTTGCATCTTCAGTTAGAGACATCATGAATAATCTCATTTTTACATCCTCATGTTCCATACAAATATCTTGTATAAAGGCATTGAAATTCCTAATGTGCTCTCCAGTTGATATCCCATTATTCCCAGTGAATTTGGGGACCATATTTCTCCAGCTACTATCTATAGGGTATGGATATAATTGATATCCTATTAAATCAAATTGTCTACATACACTCATGAGATTTTTTGGAGGAATATTGATAGGTGGTGGATTGGGGTAATACTGATATCCATATGGATGCGGATGGTAAGCATGTTGCTGTATGTGTTGGTCAGGGTTATATGCTAGGGTGGTATATGCTATTGATGTTGTGAGATGCCATGATGACCTAGTGATGGGTGATATTAGGGAACACTGCCAGTATTTGGGGGTTGGGATCTCTATGATGGCATGCTATATTGAGCATACTGCCTTAAATTTCCTCCTGCATTAGGAGGCATTCTTGAAGTACTCGGAGTAGTTGTATTATGAGATATCCCATGTGAACTGGTATTATTACTTTGTTTGTGTGGAGGGACATATTTTGGAGGTTTTTTTGTCTGGATATTTAATTGTGCCATTTGCCAGTTTATCTCATGGCTTTCTTGTATCATCTGTTGTCTCCTCCTAAGCTATTGTCTTTGCCACTCCAAATGTATTTCAATTTCTTGGTTACTCATAGCATCAAAATCAATAATATCGGCTACAGACCCCTCTTGGTTTTCTTCTCCCTGTTGTGATAAAAATCCCCTATCAGACTCTCCATGTTTCTACCTCCTTTCTTCATTCAACCTTTCCTCAAATTTAGTTACTTCTTGAGGATCTGTCTTGTAACTGAGGATATTATCATCTGTATTGATCTTTTCAGGAGGTGTTGAGGGATTTCCTCCATCATTGTATACGGGGGAGTTGAATATTGTAAAAGGTTGTTCTAATGTGTTTATACTATCTTCAAGTTGTTTAGGTACTGCTTCACCCTTATTTGTATTGTTCTTTCCTCGAGGAGGTCCCTTCTTGTCTGTGAATCTGACATTATTTTTCTTGGGACTTTCATGATGCATAGATCTCCTTCCATTCATGTTTGATGATATAGTATACCTCTGATGTCTATCATCTATCTTTTTTGATATGATATCTAGATCATCAGTCATAAAATTTTAGAGTCGCCACCTACCTTTTTTGTTGGAAAATGATTGTAGTTCTTCCTAGCAAAGTCTTAAATATGTTATGATGCTTTGAGATAACTCTATGATGGAAGGCTGAGGTTCAAAGTGGGCTTACTCCCCAATAGAGTCGCCAATTATGTTAAGTCTAAAAAACACAGGTTTTTACACATTAAGAGGTTGCCAAGCTCTCTTCACGCTTCTGGCTAACAGGCACAAGGATAATACCTTCTTCACTTTAGGTTATGCTAGACCTAGGTGGGTATACCTTTTCACAACTAATGCAGATTTTTAATATCCTTCATGGTGGAAAATAGGTGTGAAGTAGCTTAAAAGATAATTGTTCTTACTCCTAATGTTAAGGTCTTAGATATGAATGCTTGAATAAAACTATGTAGAATTTCTAGAATAAATTTGGAATGACCAGTGCCTACTCTATTGGGCTATTGGAGTCAATGGATGGGTTAATGGAAACAAATGTATATGATAGGTGAATTTATCACCTAGCTTAACTCTAATAGTTGGGCACTTTTTGAATGTTAGCACCTTATGCAGACGTGCAAGTTTGCTAGTTACAACACTCTTCTTACTAATCCCAGTGTTATTCTCCCAGATTAGTGTGATATTATGGAAGGATATTTAATTCTTGACTTGAGGGAAACCAATCAGGACAATCAGCTTAAAAGGGTTTTAATCCCATGGAACCAATTAAGTCAAATTACTTTAAAGGAATTTAATTCACCTAGGCAGAACCTAGCCACAATATCACACAGCAACAACAAATGTGTTCTGATAAATGCATATAAATTTGAATAATAAGGGAAAACCACTTTGGAGATAGCACAATAACATGTAATTATGAAAACTAACAAAACTATTGAACACTGGAAATAAATCACCATATGAAAGTATTCTGCTCCATTATACTTCTTCAGAAAATAAACATATATGATATAAGTTTTTCAAATGGACAAGAGATGGAAATCTATCTTCTTACTTCTATAAAATGGTGATAGAAGATAATACTACTACTAATGATGATCCTTTTGACCATCATATGTTCATCTTTTATAGCAATAATTATGAAGAAGACATGTCTCTTCATAGTGTCTTTTGGGAGTTAACAAAATTAACAAAGATAATTAACACTAAGCTCTACTGAGCCACAGGTAGATCTGAGCAATATGATCTAAATATTTTTGGCTCAGATGTGTATCAGCAAATTCTATGGCATTCCTTGTGACCACCTCTATCGAAACCATCCTTTCGAAATGCTTGCAGGCCTCCCAGGATGCTGAGTCTTTATCTTTGATAGTCTCTAGAGCTTCCTATAATATCACATGGCATTCTTTAGCCCATTCATCTTTGCTTTTCAACTCTATCTCATTTCTAAATAACACAGGTACACCCATCTTGGAAGCATCAATATACTCCTTTGCATCAGCTTGAAGCTTGTCATGATATTTCTTATGTTGCTTGATTAGATCTTCAGCTCTGGAGACGCCTGCACTATCAAGGGTATCTTTACTTTGTATTCCATGGAGCTTCTCTTGAAGCCTTTTATTCAATCTCTCATGCTCTTGGATAACTTTATAATTCTCAGAGTAAACATCCCAGAATTTATTCATCCAATGCATCATATGAGTATGCCTGCTTTGTAGTACTGTAGCAAGTGTGTTAATTTGGATCTGAGCCATCTGATCATTTGATAGTAGTTCAGTACTCTGTGGGCTCTATCCTTGTGTTAATCTCTTATTTGATCCTCCAAAAGCACCTTTGACTATATCTTTCAAGAAATCATTCTCCTTTGTCATTCTCTCACAACTCAATTTATACATGTCTCTTTCTTTGATCAACATCTAGATTTGGTCCTTGTTCAACTTTGCCACATTAATCCCAATATCAGCAGTGATTATGGGATATGTTTCTCTCTCCTTCAATGTCATCACATGCCCAAATACTTTTTCAGTATCAATAACTGAAATCATTTTTTGAGGTGGATACAAAGCCCAGATCATAAGTGAGTTTTCATCATTGTTATATTTTGTTCCCATGTATACTTTTGTTACCCCTTTTGGAGTAAGTTTATACTTGTCATCAGCACTATGTAAGAAACTATCAAATACCAATGCAAAATTCATATCCAATCCTAGAAATATTATCACACTAGCTTCTTTTAGTAGTTGTCTACCTTTATCAGGGGTCATACTCCTCATCTCATTATCCATGGTTGTCTTTAGTACACTCAACAATTATTTTTCATTATCAAGTGTGACATTTTCAACAGATTCCCTAACTTCTTTTCCTTTGTATTTGTACAAAAAGGACTTAAACTCTGGAGAATGAATAAATTGGTCATCAGAAATAAATGAATCATATGCCAATTGTCTGGCATCTGTATCAACTAGTTCTTCAACATCATGTTCCCTGCTAGAAGGCTGGTATTCAATTCTGCGTTTGGGAATTCTATCAATCTATGCATGGGGTTCATCTTCATCTGAGGATTCTCCACCTGAGGATAGTAGTTCAACTTCCTGTATTTCCTTCCTCCTCTGATCTATCTCTCTGTTATATTTATCAATAGCTAGTTCAACCTATGCTTCCTCCATATTCCTTATGACATCATCATGTGGATAAGGTAAGTGTGCATACCCACTGAGATTCTACTTCTTCCTTGCATAATCTATAAAACCTTCAGGATCAAACCCCTTCCTCTGTTCTGTATATTTCATGATGTAATGTAGCAATTTATCCTAAATGAGATCATACCCATCTTTTGATACTATGGTGAAATCTCCAAAACATAATGTGCTTGGCATAAACGATTGTTTTTCATAAGCACTTAGATTCATTACATTGGAGTAGTCCATTTGTCTGACGATCTCCAAATATGATATCCTATCTGGAACAACCTTAGGTTACAAAAAAGGTGTGTCCTCAAAGCCATAGACTCGAAGCATGGTTGAGTCAAGAAAACAATACCAGTCTCCCCAATTGTGTGTTACAGTTGGAGGCCTATTGAAGTATTTTTGCCTTAGAAATCTCTTAATTTCATCAGACAAAGAATAATGACAAGGGTGGCTAAAGAATCAGTACAAATGTTTTACAAAATACTCCTCAAAGTAAAGATAATCAGAATTTTCAAATATGCTATCCCACACCCTAGTCCATAATTGCATAGGTAACGGTTGTCCTTTCTCATCCAATTGTGTGATCCTCAACTCTTCTAGCCACATCCCATTTTCCTAACCATAATATAGTATCATGTGCATAAGCAATGAGTAATGTTTGAAGTGGAATGTGGGAGAGTTGTTTTTAATAGCCATTAACCCATAATCAATCTCCTTGAAGACATACACAACATAGTCAAAAGGCCTGGCATTATGACATTGTATATCAGCTGCTATCACCATTGGTCCAATTGTCATGAATTCAGAAACCTCTGACCCTAAGACCTGGCCAATTGAGTAGTAAGTGTATTTCATATATGGTTCAAACAAATCAACATGCAATGGAGGCCCATCATTGTCCTCAAGGGGTATTGTGCTTCCTTCTATCCTAGGTCTATGAAGTGGCAATCTCCACCCTTTGTATATGGTATCCATCCTCCAATGCTCCTTTTCCAAGTCGTCATGTATTATGGATTCATTGCACAGGTCATCTAAATTGAATACTTCATATATTGCATTTTTTGACAAGTGTATAAAAGGCTCACCCTACGGGTTGCATATGGCCTAAAGATTTTGATTGTAATGGGTGGCTAAGAGTTTCGAAAGATCTATGTTTACAAACACCTCTGGCACAACCAGTTTTCCCAAATTGAAGTTCCAAGGGTTGCAGATAGGTGTATGCCTAATTCTTCTGTTGTAATGAAACATAAATAATTCATACCCTCGGATGGGTGTCCATATATTGCCAATGTGTTTACATTTATCTTCTAATTTCTCTATATCAGCCTTTAGTTGTGCAGACCTTCTGGCCTTAAGACCTGAAGCGGGTAATTGATTTATGAGGTCCTGGTTTAGTTTTCGCTATTTCACCTTTTCTTCTTGTCCTTTGTCAGTTTTTTGTTTCTTAGTTTTACTTGTTTCCCCTTGTTGTTTTCTAGCCTTTGTTTTTGTGGGTATCTCCATTCTACCCTACCCGGAATAACAGAGAATGACTTCAATTTATCAATTGCAAAGGAGTTTATGTGCTTACCCATGATTGCAAAGATTGTTGAATTCTCTTATCCTTTGTTTTTACCCTTGTGCTTTCGTTGTGCCTCCAGAAAATCTCCTCTGGTTTCAATTGCTTTGATTGGGAATGTTTCTATAGGGGATTTTATTCAAGTCGCCATTAATGTCTTCTCCTATGAATTAATGTGGTTGGTTTTTCAAAATTTGAAATGTTGAATCGATACAACGTTCATTGTTGGTGGGACTTTCCCGACCTGATGCTGATCTATATACTTCATCCGGCACCATTTTTACTTATATGTTTCACAACTCAATCGATGTGACCAACCAAATGTCCTTTAGATATAGTATATCACTATTGGGAAGACCCTTTAATCCTCCTACTAATAGATTTAACACCTTTTCCTTTGATTTCCAACACTTCGGGGAGACATTACAAGGCTTACCTGACATAGGAATGAGTGTTTGCATTGCCATCGGCTTGATTGGAACTATCGCTATGAGGCTATAATGTGGTCCCGATGTTTTGATTTTTTCCAATATGTTTTTATCTTTTGTTTTACCTATCGGGATAAGTCTCCCCGAAATAGCACTCAATTTCTTTTGTCGAAGTAACTTTCATCATCGGTGAGATCTATAAGGTCCACTCTGATAGTGTTAGTCTTTCCAAACTTTATGTTCTATTGGCAAGAGTTTCATCAATATCATTGATGGTCTTGATCATCAAAGTAACTTATGCAGTCGAAAGGACTTAAAAGACTTCACCCAATCATCAATGTTTCTCCGATAGGATTATTGCATTTGCTTTATTGAAATGAAAGTGTGTGTCTCTCACCGAAAACCATTCATCACCATGACTAATGAACTCGGTAGGACATAAGGACTTTACTCTGATCTGTCTGCTTATATCAATGAGTTCCATTTGTTGTTTTATACATCGGTATGACTTTCTCTGAAGGTTCTTTATGATCGTTGTGACTTGCAAAGTTAGCAAGACTTAGACCTTGTGCTCCGATGATGCTAGTCTTCCCAATATACATAATTTTCAATTATCATTTTGTTCTTTGGCAAGACTTTTGCCGAAAATGTTTCCTTGGCCTTCACCATCAGAATGAACTATGTTATTAAAGAGATTCTGCGGTCTTTCCCGATCACATACTTCTTCCTGATGCCATTTTATTTAACTTCGTCGGTGAGACCAAGTGCTTATCCCTCCGAAAAATCTATCGGTATGGCTAATGAGCTCGAGGGAACATAAGAGCTTCATCCTGATCCTTCTGCTCTCGCCGATACTTCAACTTGTGTTATTTTTTGAATTCTCATTGGTGAGACTTCAACTGTCTCTTCCCGATTATGGACAAAATGTTTTGTATAGACATATGGCTCATGGATCAAGGAAATGTGACTAGGGTCTTGCCAAAATTGATTAATCTTAGGTCTTTATCTACCATAATGAAGGAATTGGGATTATTGGTTAACAAAGGTCACAATATGGATCTTGTCACACAAATTGTGGCAATTTTGATCATAGAGTTACATAGTGGCTGTATAAACTAATGAAAGCTAGAAAATGCGAGATTTTTTCTAGTCCCAACACGATCCATGGTAAGTTTGTCATTTTAGTTTTCATTAGTTACTTTGATATATTCAAATTCTGGACTAATTCTAGTTATTGCAGGTACAAATTGTGGGAAAATTGACAATAGGTAAGGCCTAGTTTGGGAATAGTACCTACCTTTCATGTAGACTACCGTCCCTGAGGGGGTAAATATGTAAGCACAAAAATCATGCACAGCCTACACAAGGACCCCTATGATGATTCACATCCTTGTCACATACATGTAAGCATGAAATAATTTCCTTTAAGCAGCAGGTCTCTTGATGACGTGTCTTCTTATCTTGTCTTGTGTTGTTTCTTCCTTGTCGATTTCTCTGTCTCCCCGTTTGTGACACTTTTTGACACTTGTTGCAACACTTGTTGACTTGTGTTTCCTAGTTTTTGACCTTGTTCCTAAACCTTGTGAGTGTCTTGTAGGTGAGTTTTCACCTTTCCCCTTTATTTTTCCTCTAGTGTACCTCCTAGAAGCCTTCTAGAGGTCTCCTTATCCATCTCCCGCTTTCAGTTTTTAGTTTTGTTGAACCAATCTAAATCTCCCCCTATTATTTCTAGATCTCCCCCGAGAGATCCTACTGATGCAAGTGGAGATTTGGATTCTTCCACATGACTAACCTATTTCTTGATGTAGACCCTTTCCTTTTCCTCTCTTCTACCATCTCCCAGCCTATTTTTCTACATTTGACCCTGTCTAGCCCAGATCTCCCCAGGCAACCGAGGGGCAACCCTACTAACAAAAGGGGCAACCCTGCCATTTTTGAAGCCACAAAAAAACTCGAGTTTCTCATTTTTTCTTAGTTTTCACCCATTTTTCTTTTTGTTTGCATGGTTTTTGATCCCTGATATAGAGTTAACTATTTCATGCATCCACACATGCACAATTAACTCTATTTGATCTAAAATTAACTCTTCAATCAATCTCATGCATTCCCTCACCTCCATTTTCTATCCAGTGATAAGCTATATTTGCTTCATCACGCTCTAATCAGCTAAGTTCACTAGGTAATCAACCTTGTTAACTCCCCTATCTATTCTTGTTAACTCATCAATCAAATGAGTTAACTCTAATCAATCCCTTCCTCTGAACCTATAAATACCCCCTCCCTCAAGCACAAAGGGAGGCAAATTCATTATGCACACAACTCTTGCCAATTTTGCTCTCCAACTTAGCATTCAAATGCTCTTACAGGATGAAGGTACCTTTTGCTTTATTTTTTCAACCAAGTAGCGTCACGCTGCTTCATTCTATGCCATTGTGCTCAATCCAAGCTCTCATTGAGCTTATACAAGCTTCATCAAAGCTTCTTTTTGCTTCTTTGGATCATTTTGTTGTCAAGAGGATCACCTACTACCACAAAAGGATTCGAGGTTGCCTAATACAAGGATTACTAAGGGTAATGGAGTCAACAAATCTTCATTTCTTCTAGGTTCCTTCATTGTTTTCTTTCAATTCATGGTAATTAGAGAATCAAATTTGCTCTTGGGAATAGTAAAACATTGCTTTTCCCTTGTGTTGGGACCTAAAATTTCATACCAATTTTTGTAATAAATTTTGGGTTCCCATATGAAAAAAATCAATTTCAACACTCATAGATACACCTGAAAATATGTCCAAGAAGCCTACTTTGGAGAGTTGTGCTTTAAAGCTTGTTCATTTTCTTGCAAAATCAATTTTCTAGCATGCTTACCCATCATACTTGAGTGCACATGTCTGATTTCAACTTCCTATGACAAGATTTGACTAAGTTTCAAGGAATCAAGTTAAGGGGTTCTGGTAAAGTTTGTTGTCTGCACAATGTGAAATCAGCCAGGGAAGCCAACTTTGAAGGGTAATATCTAGGAGCTGAATTATGATCATGACAAACTGATTGGTGTTCCTAATTCAACCTATGAAAATCTAATTCTATGTCCGGTTTCAAGGCTCCAGCACATCGTTTGCTAGTTTTTTCAAAATGAAAAGCAAATGCACTTAGCCCCGATTTCACAGTTTTCACCTCCAGAGAGGTCAACTTTGGCCCTAAATATTTTGTGATCAGAGATGATTGGTGAGAAAATCTCTTGTACACATATTCATCAAGCTTAAATGAACTAAATCCTCCAGTTACAACTTCCCAGGAAGAGATTTGATGGGTTTTCAAAATAGCAAGTTAATGAGCACTAATGCATTTTTGACAGGTGCAGTTTTCAAGTGGTTCACTTTGGAACCTAATATCTGGCAATTGGGTCATGTTCATGACAAACCAATTGGTGTATCAAATTATTCCCATATTAATGTGTCTTCATGCTAATTCTCAAGATCCCAGCACTTCGTTTGATATTTTTTCAAAATCAAATCCAAATGGGTTTTACACAGTTTTGTGACTGCATTCCTAGACAGCTTCAGAAAGGTCAACTTTGGCACTTGATATTTTGCGAAGGAAGAGGATGATGAAAAATCCTTTTGCACACATGTTCATTATGCTAAATGACCTAATCTCTAGGATGGTAGCTCCTCAAAATTAGATTTGATATTTTTTCAAAGAGGCAAGTTGGCAAGTTTCAGTTGAGTTTAAACATGCATGAAAATATGCTGAGTGAGCTACTTTGATTGCAAGCAGCTTTCAATCCTAATAACTTCACACCAAACCATTCTTCAACCATACTCCCCTATCATAACTCAACATACTGGTGCATTTTCGTGGCTCTGGGAGAAGTTTTGATCAGTTTCCCATACTGATTCCAAAGGCTACTTGGCCTATTTTGCTCATTGTGCAAAGTATCAAAAGGTGGATTCTAATGATGGCCCATTTCAAATCTTCACTCTAGAAGCATGTTAAGGCAGTCTAAAGTCAATTCAAGAGAAAAAACTTGTTTGAAAATGAAATTTTTTTAGCTGGGCCCACAAGGGGACCCGATATGCTTCACACAATTATGGAATCATAAGGTTTTTAGTACAACATAAGATGTTGAAAGTTTAATGATGTTAACAATTCTAACAAGCACAGGAACAGGAATAATCACTAGTGTACTTAGTCACTCACATGATGATTGCATAATCCTATCAGATTTGAAGTTGAAAGCAACTCTCAGAGTTAAGTTTGGAGTGAAGGATGAATGAGTTTTACCATTTGATGTGATTCCCATCACAAAATGTGATTTGTAATAATTTTCCAAGGTCTTAGTTGTAGGAGCTAGGGGGCTTGGATGTGAGTTGCTAAAAGATCTTGCCTTGTCTGGATTTAAGAACATTGAGGTGATAGATATGGATACTATTGAAGTATCCAATCTCAATCGACAGTTCCTCTTCAGGATTCAAGATGTGGGGAAGTCAAAAGCAGAAGTAGCTGCAAAATGAGTCATGGAGTGAGTTAGTGGGGCAAACATTATACCCCATTTCTGTCGGATTGAGGAGAAAGATATTGACTTCTACGACGAGTTTAATATAATTGTACTTGGTCTTGATTCAATTGAGGCTCGAAGTTATATTAATGCAGTGGCTTGTAGCTTTCTTGAATATGATTCTAATGATGAACCACGTCTGGAAACAATTAAACCTATGGTTGATGGGGCTACTGAAGGATTCAAAGGCAATGTGAGAGTGATCTTACCAAGAGTCACACCTTGCTTTGAAGTGTATCATATATCTTTTCCCACCTCCTATTAAATTTCCTTTATGTACTCTTGCAGAGACTCCTTAGCCAGCTGCTCACTGCATTAAGTATGCTCATCTAATCCAATAGGACTACGCACATCATGGAAAACCTTTTGATGCAAACAATCCAGAGCACATGCAATGGGTTTATTCACAAGCACTTGAAAGAGTGAAAGCATTTGGTATAAGTGGAGTCATCTACTCAGGGTGTTGTTAAAAATATCATACTAGCCATTACATCAATAAATACCATCATATCATCTACATATGCACTGGAGGCAGTGAAAATTGCAACAGAATGCAACAAATCACTGTCAAATTATTTAAACGGGGTTGAAGGTTTTCACACAAATGTACTAAATTTACGAAAGATGATTGTTTGGTCTGTGGCCCTGGAGTGTTGATGGAACTAGATTCCTCTGTGAATTTGCAAAAGTTCATTGATCTTGTTCGAGAACATCCAAGGTTTCAGTTGGAAATCCATGAAGAGAAACACTGTTGGAGAAACCCTAAAAAAAACCACGCAATTTTTTTTTCACTAATCCAAAACTCATCGGTAAGAGTAACCTGGTCGGAGTAAGATTTTCAAATCATACCGAGCTCTTGTGTTATGCCAATGGATATCCTTTAGGCAAGAGACAAACATTCTTTCATTGATAAGTTAAATACAATTGCATTGGGAAGAAATATATGATCAGGAGAGACTGCAGAAATCTCTCCGATAGCATAGTTCACTTCGATGAGGAAGAAAAAACCATCAGAGGAAAACATATAAAGTGCCAACAGAAAGATTGATAAAATATGACTATGATAAAATTGAAGATTTCACATTTTCGAAGGTCATAAAATAGGGACATTACTAAAAGGAAAATAAAATCTCAACGAGAGAGTAAATAAAAAGTTGATGAAATGAGTTCTGCATTTTCATTGAAGGAATTATGAAGTTGAGATTATTTTTTCAACAGTAAAATATTTTTCCAAAAAAGTCAATAAGATTTTGTGAAAATGTGTATGATGGCCTGTGAAAATATTTTCACCCAAAGAAATATGAAGTGGAACATTTTATGAGTAAAATCACATACAAGATTACTTGAAGAGACTAATATTTTGGTAAAGTCATTTCCCATGGAGAAATTATTACAAGGCAAGGATTTATTTAATTAACGTGAGGGTGGGGAAAATATCACCCATTGAAAAATATTTTGAGCATAGAAGAATTTTAATTTATTTGAAAGAAGACATTTCGAAGGGAAATATATTATTTGAGAAGGAAAACAAGTTTTCATTAATGGAAAAGTAAAATATTTTCATGAAAGGAGTTATTAAATTATTTTACCTAATAAGGATATACTTCATCGGGCAGAGAAGAGTACATTGGTGAAAAAAAAGAATTAGCCACCCGGCTGAGTGAAATGTAATAATTATAGTTAAGTATTTTCACTTGGGGATGAAAATTTTTTGGGAAGAATTAACCAAGGCAGTTACCGGTGAAATGCTTCTATGAGAAATTAATATGAAGATGAAAGTTGCCACCAAAAGGAAAATAATTATTATTATCATTATCACCAAGATGTAAAAATGAAGGATAAAATTAAATATTTTACTCTTGCCAAAGAAAAATAATTAAACAGAAGGTTACATTGAATGGATGTGAAGGGTCATAACCTTAGGAGATATCATGTATATATGCCAGATGAAATTAAAAAGAATCAGCATCAGTAGATTAGAAAAGCATCATGATCAAAAGTAGGAGTTAGATAATTGGTTGGATTGATCAGTTGCCGAGATAAAACGTTATGTTGTATATTATAAAATCTTTTGAAATTGTATAATGGAGAAGAATGCATAAATTGGTGATTTAATATTGGTGTCTATTGTTTGTTGAGCTGAACAATTATTTCGATGTATCCACATTGTTATTTCTTTATTATTTGAACTTGAGTTTCCAAGTTGATATTTCAATTTCATCGAGACACACTTGCTATTTTTGTGTAATCGAATTAATTGGTTTCTATTAAAGAATTAAAATCCTTTTGATTGATTACAGTAACTTGGAAGTAACATTTGGATCAGTAAGAAGAGCCCTATAATTGACAAGATTGCCATATTGTCTCCAACTTGATATTGTCTTGTTATTCAAATTGAGGATCTACTCCATTTGTCAATACACTTGCTGTCATTGTGTGATTCTGTTGATTAGTTTCTTCAAGCAAGGATTAAAATCCTTTCAATAAGTCACAATAACCTGGTAGGATCGAGTGGATCAATAAGTAGAGTCTGTCAGTCACATTTTTGCACATTTATACAAGGTATAAACAAACACAAGTGCCAAACAATTAGAATTGTAACCAGTAAGTAAATCATATATCATATACACCTTGACTCCATTAGCCCAATAGAAATAGGCACTAGTCATACCAATTCCATGCTAGGATTCCATAAAATCTTATTCAAACAATTACATCTCAAATCTTAGTATTAGGATTAGAAGTAGTTTGCAAGCTCTCATCTATTCCACACCCTTTGCTATTGTGGATAGAATCAACTCAAACATATTCATTCAATCTGCTTTAGCTATTAAGGTTCACCTGCCTAGGTCTAGTAGAACCTAAAGTGCAGGGAGTCATCAACCCTACAAGTTAACTCTGTTTCGTTAGTTCAAAAATGTTACAAATCTAAGCATAGAGCCTGGCATCCTCTTAGGACTTGTAACCTGCATTTTTGAGACCAAACACCTTGATAGTTAGATCTTGCATGTTAGATTAATTGCTTTCATATTTCTAGATCTAGATTGTTAGAAGAAGCATTTTCCCTTTTCATTAGATTAAATTGCACTAAAAACATCAAAAACACAAAAACATAGGTTAACTTTGCATTGGAAAAGCCATATAGGATTGCACACATTTCCTTTTCATAGATTAGAAGCACTTTTATTTCCAAAATACTCTAAAAAATACCAAAAAAAATGTTTTGCATATCATTTAACTTGCATGCATTTACAGAACAAATAAAATTGCAAACCCTCGATTCTATCACGAGGTAACCACGGTTAAAACAATTCCAAACAAACACTTGATTCCATCATGAGGTAGAAACAAGTCAAACCCTAGGTCAAAACCCTAGATCTAGTTAAGGTTAGCAATCATACAACTACCTCTATCTTGATTCACGAATGTTCTTAGGAGTGAGAAGAGAGTGGGTGAGGGCTATCCATGACGAGATTCGAGAGATTCATCCAAGACCACAACAAGAAACACTTGTTCTACCCCAAGGAGACCCATTTGTTCTCTTGCTGTTAGAATAAACTAGACAACGCCAAATACAACAAGAACACTTACAACACATACAAAGACAATAGGATATCAATGAGAACAATCATTCACCCACGTAGAGGTGGAACCTTAGAAACCCAAATAGAAGAAGAGAAACTAGTGACCCTTCGAGTCATAGGGTTATCTCAACTACAACAACAATCAAACAAATTATACAACAAAGTACACAACAACAGAGGCCATAGTACTTGTCAACCCCTCTCCACGAAGTCCAGCTCTCCAATGAGCCAAATCCCCGTCGTGTCTCGCCTCCTCTCAACTGGCTAATTCCACATGAGCGAGAGTGACGTGGTGGATCACCCCGTGGCAAGGAGGGAAAGGATTCGTGTGCGTGCTAAAATCTGACCCGACAGCCCCAGGCAACCAAAGTAACGATTTTGAGTGTACATTAGCATGGCTGCAAAGGTTATTGCTTTGTAGACATCATTGTACACTTTGTCAAACCACTCTTGTGTACCTACAATAGTTGTTTTGATATCATCAAATTTAGCCAACTCTTCTTTTGACAACAAGGCTGGAGCTGATTTTGGTTCTCCCTCAAAGTTCAATAGTCTCATCAAAAAGTAGATGCAAGCCTTTAGTTCTTCATTTTGATATTTCAACTATTACTTTGTGAGCTTATCTTTGTCTAATTGTTCCAAAATGGAGGAGACTATACCTTTAAATTCATCAATTTTCTATCCCCAGGAAGTAGGTCCCAAGTTGACAGTTATAACCATGTAATCTTCATCCCTGACTTGATCTTTACTCACATTGGCCGGTGGGATAGCCACCTTAGCACTCCTTGATCCAATGGCATCCTTGTATATTTTGGATTGGATCTTAGCCTTCTTTTGTTTCTGTGTCTTTTCTACTCTAGCTAAGATCATATCCAAGTCCAATTTCATCACTTCTACCTGCGGCTTTTTAGCTCCAAGCCAGTATTACAGCCAATCTGGTGTTGTGGAGGAGGAATCCTTGGGGATATCAGTGTGACTATCTTCCTTAGTTGGTGGACTATCAAGGATTTTCAAATCACGTTCAAATTCTTTATCATTATCTTCTTCTCCACCTCCTAGTTTCCTGATATTTTGTAGGCTTTCCAACACTTCATGCTGAGTAGCTTTCATAACTGTATCTGTGGTGCCTTTGTCATCTGGACTATCATATATCTCAACCACTTCAATGCTTGTGGGCTCTAGGAGAGGTTCTCCAAATGCTTCCTTTTCTATCCCCTATTCTTGCAATTCTAACTCTGCACAGACCTTTTCAATTCTAGGTAGTTGTGGCACAGTTAAGTAGGTGGAGTCTTGCACTGAAGGGATTAAAGAGTTGTGGATCAAGGGCAATGAATGGGCTGGTAATGAAGGGAGGTTCACATGAGTCAAATTAGCAAACAATACAAAACCCAAGGAAGGAGGCATGACAATTGGTGAAAGGATGAAGGAGGAAGCGAGAGAAAAGGAAGATGAAAGAATAGTGGAGAGAGGTGGTAAATTGAATGAGGTGGAAAGAGAGATAGAGGAAATGGGAGGTAGGGAGGTAGTTGAAATGGATGGTAATGGAGGAGTAGAAGAAGTGACAGCAACTGAAATAAGTGAAGTGGAATGGCTTGGGATACTGGAATCTAATGCTAAGGGGCATGAGGCAATTGCAATAACAGATTGAATTGGGGCATATGGAGTGTCAGAGGGAGTAGAGCAATGGTAGAAGCAGTGATAGAGACCCCTATTGTTTTGGTCCTTGGTCTCTTGGTTTTGGAACCCTCACCTGGTCCACTTGGCATATATCTCTTTTGTGCAGCTCTAGTTCTCTTGGCCAAAGGTGAACTCTTTTGATGTGCTTTTGGAACAACCTTCTTCCCTTTTACCCTTTCTGCCAATGGGATGTGCTCTTCACTATCTATTTCTTTGGAGACTTCTTGAACCTACTCTTTAACATCTGGCACTTCCACAGATTGGTCCTCTTCACCATCTAACTCCTTTCCTAGTTCTATCTCTGTGTAAGTTAATTGTACCCCATTCTGAGTCATGGGTGCAATTTGGGTCCTAACCCACACTTTGCTCAGCCTTATAGGTTCCTTCATGATTTCATCTAAGGGTCTTTCTTCAGCATTTTCCTAGTTTGGAAGAGGAACTGGATGTTGGTATTGATCCTTCCAAGGTCCCTTATATACCACATTGTCATCATCTACTAGTTGATCCGGGACATCTATGATACGAAATCTTCTAATGAATTCTAGGGACATTCTTGAATGACTTGTTTTCAGTACCTCATAGTCATTTACACAATCAGCCCAGAAATCCTCGGGATGCACCCTATGGAACAACCTCTTACTAACATACTTCTCCATTACACCATGTGGATCGAAGTAAGTTCCTCTAACACACAAATGCAGATTAAGAAGTTGTAGCTCTTTATCAGAAGATTTAGCTGCACCCAATGAAACACATGCAAACTATCCTTTACCTAGCAGCATGGGAAATTTGACATTTGTTCTATGCAAATGCTTTAGCTTCTCTACACATGGGATTAACTACCTTGTCAGTTCTAGCAGTACTACCTTATCTGTCGAGTACCTTGGTAGTCTGTACGGTGCCCCTGTGAATCCTTGTACCCTTATGTAAGTGAATTTCTCAAATTAGATGTACCATCTCCTGAATTAACTCACTACATTCACTGTCTCGGGAGAAATTTGCACGGAGGTAGCTCCTTGAAGCAGTCTTGTAATGTACATGGTAAATGCATCATTTACCCTTTTGAAATGGATGAAGGATTGAGATATGGCAAGTTGGGTATAACATTCATATACTTTTAGCTCTCCATTACCTACAACTCCCAACTTGGACAACCCTGGATACTCAGTTCTTCTTGCCAAGGCATATACCACATATGAGGTCCATCTAAAGGTCATCTTTTCCCTGAAATTTGTGAAAGCCTCATGTATGTTGTCACTTAAAATCTAAGCCCAATGGAGTTTCATTTGTCCATGAATAATCTCTTCAATTAATGTGAACATCCAACCTTCAAATGTTGATGCAGAAGGCAATCCATATATTCTACTCAGTAAGGTCACAAGATCTCCAATCTCACTGTGAAAATCACTCCTATAGAGTGTATGAGGAAGCTTGATGATTGTAGACCTTTTATGCTTCATCCATCCATCATTGATTTGCTTCTTACATTTCTCAACAACCTTCTTGTAGGTTTCCTCTACAACCTTTATGTCTAGTATTGATAACACAGGGTGCACTGGTATGCCAAAGAATTCTGCCAAGGAGAGTGAGCTTAAGTCTACCAAAATATCCCCACTAGTAGTTTGAATGGTTCTGGTTAGGGGGCCATACCTTTCTGCACAAGTCACTATCAACTCAGGCTATTGCACTGAAGTAGGAAATGTAGCAACCTCTACAATCCCATTATCTCTGATATTTCTTGCCAAGGGTGTAGGATTAGGCCCAAACACCCTGAGTTTGAAGTCCTCTAGATGAATATGACCTAGGTCTATATCTCCTATGTTTGGCCATGCAGAGGCTATCTTTGATTTAGGAGGAATTCCTTTAACTTCATACTTCATGTTTTGGGCTCAGGCAGTCATTTAACCTACACAACTGGACCTAATAAGTTAAAGATATCTTGAAGGCCTCTAGTTTCTAAGTTTTAATGATTAGCTACAAATGACTCCTCTTATATCCCCTAAGTCAAGTTGTTGCCCAATGAATCAATCCTTCAAGATCCTTTCTATATTCTAGATGCCCAAATTCATAATTGCGAATTTCACCACTTAATGAAATTCATTACATAACTAAAACATGTAAAATCCTACTTTAAGTTATGCAATAAATGTTAAATTGCTTGAAAAACTAAATGAAATCATACAAAACATCTCAATATCACCTTTACAACATTCATTATGATCAAACAGACCCATTTGCCTTCGAAAATTCTAAGAAAAACATCTCTGAGGTCAGTTTGCACAGATTTTAGGGGTGTCAGACCTATTTTATGTTGAAGCGCTAGTTTTGGCTTTGTCCAACTTAGCGCGGGTTTTAGGTTCATCTGACCTTACGTAGGTTTTGGTTGTGACCGACTTTTATGAATCCTTGGAGGTCAGTGAGGTATACTTTTAGTGCAGGTTGGTCGGGTTGGAATTCAGTGCTAAAAATGGGGGATAAGACTTGGAGCAAATTCTGATCACGTTGGACTTAACGTGAGATTTGGGGTTCACCGACCAAAGTCAGTGAAGGCACTTTTCAGCCCTGAGTCAGGAAGGTCAGTTCTTAGTGCAAGAGATGAAACACTCAAAGACTAGTTTTAGTGCAACTTTGGACTGCCACCAACCAATGCAAATTTTGGATGTGACCGACTAAAGTCAGTGAAGAATTGTTTTTGTGCAAGGTCAGCAACTTAGGATTTTAGCGCTAAGTTAGATTTTGGTTCCAGGAAGATTTTTGGAGGTCACAAACTGACCTTTCTTTCTTGGGTTTACTTTTGAGTCGGTCGGGGGTGCTTTTCGTGCAAAGTCTATGAAGGTTGATTCTAGTACAAAGGGTTAAAAACTTCTGTTTGGTGAAGGATTATTGGTGCAGGGGCACCATAGTAAAATCTACTATGTTGAAATAAGGCCGATTTGGCCATGTCATCTTGTTCATGTTTTGTTTTCTAAAAACCTAGAAGTTTTTGTTTTCCATTTGGCAAATAATGGACACATTTTGTATCTAATAGAATCTGAAAAGGTCAACAAGAGTTGGTTGGGATTCAGGGCAGTTGGTCTTCCCTAACTGTTGAGCAACCGTTGATCTTCCAACTCTGGCTTAATAAAAGCATAGGGGAGCAACCAAGAAGAGGGTTCTCTAGATTCAAAGATTGTGATTCAAAAATCATTTGAGCAATAATAGCTTATGTCCATCATTTTCTGTGTTTGATCTGTGTCGTAAATATTTCCTAATTGTTCATAATAGCTTTCTGTTCTTTGCAATTGAAATAGTTTAGTCTAAATTATCGAAGATGAGTTGATAACCATTCCACTGGTGGATTTCCAAAGAAATCAATGGAATGACATCAGTCTGTACATATTTTTGTTTGTTTTTCCTTCCTTTTCCCTGTTTGATGGGGCAGATGTTCCAGACTGATGAGTGTGCACAATAGCATGTCCTAGCATCTCTATGTGCTAGGTGTAGAGTGTAGATTAGATTGTGTGAGAGTTGACAACCCTATTAGTGTATCGCTATGTTGCAGAGTCAAGTTCCAACGATAGCATCGACTTCCATCATTAGCAAAGAGAGGATGTTATCAGAGTATCGGGTTGATAATATTTGGCTCCACTGATAGGCATTGTCTTGCCAAAACCATGACGGCAAATGCTAATTTGTCTTAGTCACATCAGGGTGAAAAGAAGTCAAGCCTCGCCGATAGGAGGTATCAGGCAGACTTGGTGTTCGGCAAAACAGTTCCAAAGGCCACCGATAGTCTAATCTATTGCCAATGGCAATAAGAAGGAAGTTCTAATAGAACTATATGAAAGACATAAAATATTTACCCATCCTCTCCTAAGTTGAAAGAGTAAGAATATATTTTTTTCTTTTTGGTTCCTCATCATATTGGTATCAGAGTTCCTCATCATATTGGTATCAGAGCTCGAAAAGATTTGGGCGACAAGTCGAATTGAGGATTTGCAGGAGTGTTGGCATTTGGGTGTTGTCTGTGAATAGTGTATGTCAAACAGAGAAAGCGAGACAGAGGAGGAGAGGATGCCTCCCAAAAGTAGGTCACAGGACACCATTAAGAAGCTGATCGAGGAGATACTTGAATCCAAGTTGGGAGAGTTCAAGCAGTCCAAAGGCAAGGACATGGAAGATGAAAGTGACAATGATGAAGGAGATACAGAAATTGATAGAACCAATAAGAGGATAGAGGAGATACCAGCAGACCAGAGGGCATTTGTAGACACTTTGAAGTCAGTCAATAGGGACACCATGGATGGGTTACCTATGTATGGTGGAAGTATGCAAGCTGAAGAGGTGATTGATTGGATTGAGGCATTGAACAATCATTTTGAGTATAAAGAAGTCCCTGATGACAGGAGGGTTAAGTTGGCAAAGGCAAGGTTGAAGGGGTCTGCTCTTGCATGGTGGAATTATGAGCAAGGAGAGAGAGTCAAGGAGGGGAAGAATATGATAACCTCCTAGGAAAGGATGAAAACCAAAATCAAGGCACAATTCTTACCTCTAGACTATAAAGTGCAGATGTATAAGAAATTGCAGAACCTCAGACAGAGAGACCTTGATGTGAATGCATGCATGCAAGAGTTTCATAAACTCAGTCTCAGATCATAGAGACAAGAAGAAGAGTCAGAGAAGGTGGTAAGGTATCTGAATGGCCTAAGGATGAACATCCAAGATGAGATCAACATCTTAGCACCAGAAACAGTGAACAAGTGTTTCCAAATGGCCTTAAGGGCTGAAGAGAAGATAAAGAGAAAGAGTTAGCAGAATAATAGAGGTAGAGAAGGAAGAAGTTTCAAAGGCAGAGGCAATTTTGGAGGAAGAAGTCCTAACCAGAGGCCTAGTGGTGAGTCTAGCCAAGAAGAACAAGTTGGAGACTCAAGTAGTAGAGGAGGCTACCGAGGAAGAAGGCCTAATGGAAGAGGTGGGACAAATGGATCAGGTAGAGGATCCAAGTTCTCCAATATGAGATGTTATAATTGCAATTAGATAGGGCACCTGGCATACAAGTGTCCAGAGAAGGCCTCAACTTCTCATGGTGGTGAGAAGAGAACCACTTTGATTCAAGAAGATGCAAGGAGTGTGACATCTCCTGAAGTGAATCTAGCATCAGAAATGGGAGAAAATCTGATGATCAAGAGGACGCTGCTCAAGGAACCAGTGCAGACTGAACTGTCTCAAAGAAGGGCTTTGTTTAGAATCAACTACAAGATCCAAGGTAAGGTTTGTAAAGTTATTAGTGACTCTAGTTCTACTGATATTATCATATCTTTGGAAGTAGTGAATAAGTTGAAGTTAGAAAGGATACCCCATAGCAGTCCATATAAAGTCAGTTGGTTGAATAAGGGGTAGCACATACTCAT
This sequence comes from Cunninghamia lanceolata, assembly GCA_027924645.1. Lineage (NCBI taxonomy): Eukaryota > Viridiplantae > Streptophyta > Pinopsida > Cupressales > Cupressaceae > Cunninghamia > Cunninghamia lanceolata. The sequence goes on along the minus strand of BSBN01001567.1, from coordinate 13,458,888 downwards.
CAATGAACAAGCATGGGTAGAATTTAGTATTGGGGGGTATAGAGATAAAATCTTATGTGACATCCTTCCAATGGATGCTTGCCATCTTTTGTTAGGCAGACCACGGCAATCTGACAAAAAGGCTCATCATGATGGAGAAAAGAATGCTTACTCATTCCAAAAGGATGGTGTGACTTATAGGATATAGTCATTGGTAGAAGAGGATCCACAACAGGTAGGGTCTAGTATAATGATGGTAGGAGAGAAGAAATTCCTTGAAACACTAGAAGAATCAAGTGGAGTAGGTTTTTCTTTGGTTGTGAAACCTAAGGAGAAGAAAAGAGAAAATATGAGAGAGGTAGGACCTAGGGAGGTCAGAGAACTAATTGAGAGTTATAAGGAAGTAATTGCAGCAGATATACCAGACTCCCTACCACCTATTAGAGATACCAGCCATCAGATTGATCTCATACTGGGAGTTGTACTTCCCAACAAGGCAGCCTATAAGATGACCCTTCAGCAGAATGAGGAGATAGCCAGGCAGGTTCAAGAACTTTTAGACAAAGGGTTAATAAGAAAGAGCTTGAGTCCATGTGCATTCCACACTGTTTTGGCACCAAACAAAGATGGGAAATGGAGACTATGTATTGATTCCAGGGCAATAAATAGGATATCCATCAGATACAGGTTTCCTATTACTAGAATTGAAGACCTAATGGACTATTTGGGGGGTCCTACCTATTTCTCTAAGATAGACTTGAAGAGTGGGTACCATCAGATAAGGATAAGAGAAGGTGATGAATGGAAAACAACATTCAAAACCAATGAAGGGTTATATGAATGGCTTGTATTGCCTTTTGGTCTATCTAATGCTCCTAGTACTTTCATGAGGCTAATGAATGAAGTATTACAAGATTTCATAGGTAAGTTTGTGGTAGTATACCTAGATGACATTTTGATATTCAGTAAAAGTAAAGAAGAGCATTTGAAACATATAGAGATAGTCTTGAAGAGGCTGAAAGACCAGAAGCTATTGAAAAACTTGGACAAATGTGATTTCATGAAACAAGAATTGATCTACTTGGGTTTTGTCATTTCCAAATGTGATCTGAAGATGGATCCTTCAAAGGTGGAGGCTATTCTGAATTGGCCCACACCTAAGACAGCAAGGGAGGTAAGGAGTTTCCATGGTTTGGCCACATTCTATAGGAAATTCATCAAGAACTATAGTGACATCTGTACACCTATGTTGGAAACCATCAAGGGTGGTTGCAAGGTGAAGTTTGTGTGGACGAGAGAAGCAGAGAGGAGATTTGAGAGTTTGAAATAGAAAGTTGCTAAATTCCTTGTCTTAGTGTTACATGATTTCAATAAAGTTTTCACAATTGAATGTGATGTAAGTGGGCTGACCATTAGAGCAGTGTTGAGCTAAGAAGGCAGACCAGTAGCCTTTTTTAGTGAAAAGTTAAATGAAGCCAAGAGGAAATACTCCTCTTATGACTTAGAGTTGTATGCTATGGTACAAGCTCTAAAAAATTGGAGACATTACCTGCTTCCCAAGGAATTTATTGTGTATACAGATAACCATGCCCTCAGTTTTCTGAATGGGCAGGACAAACTCAGCCGCAGACATATGAAATGGGTGGAAAGTCTGCAAGCATACACTTTCACCGTTAAGCATAAGAAAAGAGTCACAAACAAGGTGGCAAATGCTCTCAGCAGGAGGGTGTTGACAGTCCAAGAAGTACAGTTGCAAAGCATGGGTGTTGAGTCACTCAAGGAATTGTATGAAGAAGATCAAGATTTCAGAGAAATCTACAAGGTATGTAATGAATTTGCTAATACTTTTCAGAGTGAGTTTTTAGATTTTACATTGCAAAATGGACTATTGTTCAAAGGATGTTAGTTGTGTATCCCTAAATGCTCAATGAGGGATAATATTGTGAAGGAAAAACATAGTGGTGGACTGGGTGGACATTTTGGGTTGAATAAGACTTTAGATCTGGTATGGAGATTTTATTTCTAGCCAAGAATGTAGTCTAACATCAGAAAATTTGTTGAAAGTTGCATAGTATGCCAAAGAGCAAAAGGAGTCTTGACCAATGTAGGATTGTATCAACCTTTACCAATACCCAACAGGCCTTGGGAATGTTTAAGTATGGATTTTGTGATGGGGTTACCCAAAACAAGGGCAGGTTGTGACAATGTGTTTGTAGTGGTAGACCGATTTAGAAAAATGGATCATTTCATTCCTTGCAGGACCACTAATGATGCTAGCTACATTGCAGGTTTGTTCTTTAAAGAAATTGTCAGGATTCATGGGTTACCCTTGAGCATTGTGTCTGATAGGGATAGCAAATTTGTAGGACATTTTTGGAGGACTTTGTGGAAAAGATTGGGAACAAATTTGTCTTTCAATTAAGCCTATCATCCTCAGACTGATGGGCAAACCGAGGTGGTCAATAGATCTTTGGGCAATGTCCTTAGATGCTTAACAAAAGAACATGGCAGTAGTTGGGATGTGATACTCCCACAAGAAGAATATGCTTATAATGACTCGACAAATAGGAGCACAGGTCTGAGTCCCTTTGAAATTATGTATGGCAGTCACCCCAGGGGTATTTTTGAATTGAGAGACATCCAGGGGTTGGACAAAAGGAGTGGTCATGCAGATGCATTTGTAGAAACCATGAAAGAAATACACCAACAGGTCAGAGATACTTTACACCAGAATAGTCAGAAGAGGAAGGCTCGCATGGATCAAAGGAGGAGGGATGTGCAGTACCAAATAGGCAACTTGGTCATGGTTTATCTGAACAAAAATAAGTTGCCAAAAGGAGGCCACAACATACTGATGATGAGGAAGATTGGATCCTGTCAGATTCTGGAGAAGTGTGGTCCAAATGCTTACAAGATTGATCTTCCTGATGATATTGCCATTTCACCCATATTCAACATTGCTGATTTGACATTGTACAGAAGTCCTAATACAGGGGAGAATGCAGAAGACCCTATCTAGGAAAATGAAGATTGGCTGAAGCACTTACCTTCTAGAGAGCCATAAAAAATGCAGTACATTTTGGAAAGCGGAGAAGCCAGGAAGACAAGGCAAAAAATATACTTTGAACATCTGGTTAAGTGGCAAGGGCTTCCAGATTTAGAAGCTACATGGATGTTGGAGGAAGACATTCTAAAGCAAGATGGAGATGTACAAGAATTTCTCTCTAAGAGGACTTGAGACATTTTTCTTCTGGGGAGTATGGTGCAGGGGCACCATAGTAAAATCTACTATGTTGAAATAAGGCCAAATTGACCATGTTATCTTGTTCATGTTTTGTTTTCTAAAAACCTAGAAGTTTTTGTTTTCCATTTGGCAAATAATGGACACATTTTATATCTAATAGAATCTAAAAAGGTCAATAGGACTCGGTTGGGATTCAGGACAGTTGGCCTTCCCTAATTGTTGAGCAACCGTTGATCTTCCAACTCTAGCTTAATAAAAGCACAGGGGAGCAACCGAGAAGAGGGTTCTCTAGATTCAAAGATTTTGATTTGGAAATCATCTGAATAATAATAACTTTTGTCCATCATTTTTTGTGTTTGATCTGTGTCGTAAATATTTCCTAACTGTTCATAATAGCTTTCTGTTCTTTGCAATTGAAATAGTTTAGTCCAAATTGTCGAAGATAAGTCGATAACCATTCCACTAGTGGATTTCCAAAGAAATCAATTGAATGGCATCAGTCTAACATATTTTTGTTTGTTTTTCCTTTCTTTTCCCTGTTTGATGGGGCAGATGTTCCAGATTGATGAGTGTGCACAGTAGCATGTCCTAGCACCTCTATGTGCTAGGCGTAGAGTGTAGATTAGACTGTGTGAGAGTTGATAACCCTATTAGCATATCGCTGTGTCGCAGAGTCAGGTTCCAATGATGGTATCAACTTCCACTGATAGCAAAGAGAGGATGTTATTGGAGTATCAGGTTGATAATATTTGGCTCCACCGATAGGCGTTGTCTTGTCGAAATTGTGACAGCAAATGCTAATTTGTCTTAGTCACATCGGGGTGAAAAGAAGTCAAGCCTCGTTGATAGGAGGTATCAGGTAGACTTGGTGTTTGGCAAAATAGTTACAAAGGCCACCGATGGTCTAATCTGTTGCCGATGGCAATAAGAAGGAAGTTCTAATAGAACTATATGAAAGACATAAAATATTTACCCATCCTCTCCTAAGTTGAAAGAGTAAGAATATTTTTTTTCTGTTTGGTTCCTCATCAATTATTCAACTGCTGACTAACCTAAAGTTTGCTCATCATTTCAAAAAGGGTCAGTCAGTGTGATTTTTAATGTGGATTGAATGAGTTGGAAAAGTCTATTGAATCTTCAAGGGGGTTTTGGTGAGTTTGTGAATGATTTACCAGGCGCGGGCACATATATTTTGATGCAAAAGATTTCATCATCTTCTATTGCTACTTATTATGCCCTAGAGTCTTAAAATGGAGGGTTTTGCCAAACAACTCAATTATTTACATAGTAGGAACTCCCCTTATCAAAACTCGAATGTTATTTTAATGGATGAAATTACAGACCCAAAGCTTCAATTTATGTGCAAAACCCTCTATGAGACAGATACTTGACTTGAAAAACCAAACTCAAAACCTGGAATAGCAAAAGGGAAGTGCCCTACCTGGTTCTAAATGTTGTGGCAAAGGTAGAAAAATTGTCTAAACGTACCCAAGATCAAATTCACCTTCGCTCTAAATCTTCCCTTCATCGTTGGTGGAATCGCAGCGCCCTCAATTGATTGTTTATGTGTGAAATAAGCTCAAAAATGGATCCAAAAAATTATATACCCCCAGTCTAATCTACCATCAATGCGGAGGTACTTCAGCCAGCCCAGCACGTAGTAAGCTAAGAAATACCCTTTTAGGTTTTGCGTGAGTTTGGAGTTTCTCAGACCTAGTGTAACTTTGGAGGTCATCTGACTTTTGCACGGATTTAAGCATCCTCCAACTTAAATCAGTAAAGTGGCATTTTAGCGCAAGTCAGGGATAGGAAGATTTAGTGCTAGGTCAGAGATAAATGAATTTAGTGCTAAGTCAATGAATGAGGATTTTGACGCTAAGTCAGCAACTTGTAATTCTGGCGCTAAGGTCAGTGGAGTGAGAATCTAGCACAAAGGTCAGCAGATAATGTTTTTAGCGCTAAAAGGACATCAAACTTGGTTTTGATGGAAAATAGTAGTTGACTTAATGATTTCAGAGAACCTAAGTAACCTTCATGCTTTCAATTGTGAAAAATGTGACTTTGATCACCCATTGGAATACTTTAGGAATCAATCAGCTAGGCTAACACTCTAAGCCAAAATTTGAAAGAAGGGGTCCCCATTGGCAAAATGGGGCATGTGTGCGAGGCACAATAGTTTCCTTATGCCAAGTCAACCTACAATCCCCTTAATCAAAAATCCTACTTAAGAACAATCACAATGTTTGTTTCACTTGCATACATCATGTCATAAAGAGAAAATCAAAGTAATAATTCATGCCACAAACCATGAAACAATGTAGAAATAGGAAATTAGATTTGTACCCACATGTGTTCTTACATCCATGCATTTTAGGTTACATCTTATACATTCCATAAAAGGCCAAAAACACTGCATAATCATTATGTTGTTCATTCATATGGGAGAAAACAATAAGAATCCTAAACTATCCATGTGCACAAAATATAAAACAAGGGGGCATGAGACATCAAACACAATCGTAAATGGATCTTGAATGAAGTCATAATAATGCATAATAAAATTTTAAGTTCATGAAACCTCACTATTAGATTTCTAAGGGATAAAACAAAAGTGCACTCAAGCATGAAAATCTCCCCATGCAAGGGGGCAAAATCTAAACTCAAGACTGAAGACTTTAAGGATAACTTTGACCAACAAAACCCTCAAGACTCCTACTTTGAGGTATCTTTCAACTATCCACCACCTCAAAAGGTCTATAAGTCCTATGAGAATAAGAAGGCATATGACTACGAATCTGTGAATGAGATGGGCTCATTGTCTAAGATCATGAACCAAGATTAGCCATCTCTCAAAGTAGTGCATTCTCAACCTTAATAACACTAAAATTAGCTCTCTTAGAAGCAACTTCTTCACATGTATGATAAGCACGAGCCAAGATATTTGTATGATGACTTGCTAAGGAAGGAAAGTAAGCATCAACAAGGATAGTCTCCCTCAATCGACTAGTAGAAGGGAGTAGCACATCTAAGGAAGAATTGTGAAAGAGTTCCCTCCATCCATCCATCATACCTATGAGAAGATGATGAAGAGACAATAACCCAAGGGTTAATTTCATGCCATTATTTCAAAGTTATCAAAAGTAACAAGGAAAAGAGGAAGTTAGTAAAATACTCACAAGGGTCACCTAGCTGTTATGAGGGGTGATTGTGTCTCATATCCTCCTTTGACAACTCTGAGATTGGAGTGTATAAATGTCTAGGTTGAGTTCCTCTAGCACTACCTCCTCCCTTTATATAGAAGCATATGTGTCTCCTCCACCACATTCCTCCTTATCAAGATCATAATCTTCATTCATGGAATCATCAATCTCTTCATCAATAAAAATAAGTCTTCGAGAATGAGATACCTGCACTTTGCTATAACCAATCTCACAAACCAGCCTAGTGATTGGGACCCCAAGGACTAGTGGAGCCTAAATAAGTTCCCCATGCTAAGCATCAACCATCTCCCACACAAACCTATAGTGAGTGGGTACTGGGGACAAGTCCTCCCCAAACTATTGATAAACTTGGGTGACATGATGGGCCTCAACTAAGCCATTCCAATTAGTCAAATGGCTCACCTCTTGAAAATAATCACATACCACTCTATCACTTGGCCACAACCCCTCCAAGGTATACTTTAAGAAATGACCTCTTAAAATTTTTATAAAAAACTTAGCGAATCCACTACAAAGAAGCATAATATTCTAGGCAATTTTTTTCATATTGAAAAACAAAATTTTAGAGTGGATGGCAATATTTTTTCTTAATATTTAACTTTTATGGTTATTTATTGTCTAAATTTCCTATCATTATACAATTTTCAAATGAAGATGTTGAAATGGGGCAAGTATAAATATAAAAAATAGCTCCTAATAAACTAGGGAGATTAGGGCCTTATTTTTTATTTGCAATAGTGTGATATGTGTCTATATTTCTAACTCAAGGTGATTTTGTTTCAAGATTAGGGAAAATCTATCAAATATGGGTGAACTGGAGACTTTTAAAGATCCTAAAAATAGCCAAATATGGGGGTAGAAATTGAAAAAATAGCCAAATGGTGACGTATAGCCACTAGAAAATTCCTTGAACCCCTCCATGTTGACATAAGGATCAAAAATAAAATCAACATCTGTGAGTGTAGCCACAACATGAGTAGTAGCATCATATGGACCAAGGTGTCCCCATCACATGGCTCTTAGCAATCTGGGATCTAAAAGAGCCACATATCTCTGAAATGGAATAATGTGCTCAAGAATCCAAGTCATGATAAGTGAAGGATGACTAAAAGCAAGAGTGTCTCATCATGAAATATGGTACAAGTCTTGGTACACCATAGAAAGAATGTCAATCCCCTGGGAAAAACTAAACCTTGCTCAAGTCTCTAAATGATTGGTGCCCAACACCACTTGATTATGGTAGACCCCTTATCTCCTGATAAACGAGATGTGATCAATCCAATGAAAACATTTTGCAAAAGAGGAATCATGAGGCTAGGAACTAAGGTAAGTTAAACACCAAGATGATCTTCAGGATGGTTAACCCCCATGAGGGCAGCCCAAGATAATATTTCTCTCTCTGATTCACTCTTAGGAAGCACAAGTTGGTCACCTCTAGTAGAAACTCCCAGAATATGATAAACATCATATAGAGTAATTTTCCATTCTCTAGATACCTAAGAAAATCAGAATGTGTTCTAATTAGCATTCCAATACATTAAGATATCACAACATGTGCGAGAAGAGGGATGTATGACAGGAACATGAGTTATATTGTCCAAGCCTATTTTATTCAAGATAGAAAGTTCTCTAGTGGATAAAGACTCAAGGGTCTTTGTGAACAAAAATTGCTCATGAGTTGCATTCCACCTAATGCATGTCTCCTACTAGGAGTAAAAAAAATGACACATTAGATAGTTGACAATTCAGAAAATCACAAAAAAGTCATAAAACATTCAAAACTTCCACCAAAAAATTATATATTGACTAGAAAATTGCAATAAATCAAGAAGTTAGTATTAACAAGTAGAGAAAACTAAGTGATGAAAGTATTAGATCATTTAAAATTTTATCTAGCAAAAATTTGGTGAGTCACCCCTTTTACCAAGGATGATCTCTAAGGGTGACCTGGAATGGAAAGATGAATCTCTAGCGGTGACTTACCCTGGTGAAAGGGGAAATCCTACCCCATGCCCTAGCATGATAAAAATATGCTAAGAAAATAGTATGAATGGCAAGATTTTGTCAAATGAAAACTCATTGAATGATAAAAGATCAGAGTCTAGACTATTAATATGAAGAAACTTGAAAAACAATAGTTTCTTTGCAATAAATTGATAAGAGAAAAATCTAGTGTTACAAAAGGGGGTTTTCTTATTTCTAATATCTAATGACCAACAAAGGGAAGATTCGCTGCCATATTAACAATCTTCTTGTCGAACTCTCTCCATTGCCTATTCACTTAGATAATTCTATCACCATTTGGCCACTCGAGCTCTCAATTCACCTCTTCTTTCTTCCCCTAGTTTAGTTTGCATTTAGGTATTTGGTTTGCATTAACTTGTTATCGTGCTTGCCATGTCCTCATTTTCTATGCATTTCATTCTTACAAGTCCTTGTAACGAAGTGAAATGACTTGGGTATATTCAAAACTCGTGGATCAATGGTACATCTTCTCATTTCTATTACATTAATTTATTTTGAATACATCATGAAGTTGAACTAACTATTGTTATTTCAAGTATAAATGCAGGACAATGACAACATGTAAAAGCTAGTTCATGAATGATACCTACCCTTCATGTAGACTATCATCCCTGAGGGGGAAAATCAAGGATGAGCTATAGTCCTAATCATGTGCATGTAAGTGTGAATACATACATACCTATCAATAGTATTCCTATTGGTGACATATCTTTGTTCATTTTTCATCCTGATTATGCTTTTCTAACCTCTAGACTAATCTTATGTGGTCCTACACACTTTCTAGCTTACTTTCTGACCAATCTTCGAAGGATCTTTCCTGTCATTCTCCAGCCTAGATAACCTCATCAATCCACTTAACAAGAGTGGAAATTCATGTTCCCTAGGATAATTTTCATCATTTCAACCCCTCAAAATCATCCAATTAACCTCCCCATCCCATTCGTAACCTCAATTTTCATGTCCCACATTATTTTTTGGGTCACCCCCTGTCACTTTAGGATCTCCCTAGGTGACTGTACAATTGAAATAGGATCTCCAAGGGTGACTTGCCCTAGTGAAATGAATGACCCACCATGCAGAGACCTTATGGCTAGTTTTAGGGTTCCAAAACCTTCCTTAGACCTTCTAGATCATTCTTCATCCCAAAACCACATGTGTAAAACCTTCTTTATGGGTCACCCCCTACAGGTAAGATCTCCCTAGGTTACCTAGAAATGTAAGCAAGATATCTAGGGGTGACTTTCCCTAGTGAAAGGGGCGACCCTGTCATCTTTAAACATGTGTGTGTTCTTCTAGTTCTTACCCAAATTTGCTCAAAATTGAGCCCTGATTGTGTGTGTCTTCTTCTCTAACTAATTTCTAACTCCCCTTAATTGATTCAACATTCCCAATCAGATCAATCTCATCCCCCAATCAATCTTAGTTATTTTTCAATTAGTTAAGTGTTAACTTCATTTCCTCTCTTATGATCTCCTCTACAACCAGTGTTCAATCTCAATCAAAGTTAGATCACTCCCCCAATCTATTTCTGTTAATTCCCTAATCACCACCACCTTTGGTGTTGAGTTTAGATCACTCCCTAATCATCACCACCTTTGGTGTTGAGTTTCCACCTATAAATACCCCCTCCTCTATACATTTAGGGGGGTAAATTTTAGTATTGTTGCTCTTTCTTTTTCTTTGCTTTGTTAATTGTCTACATAGCATTTTTATGTTCATGCAAGACCACATGAGCCTTTTGATTTTGCAATAAATTAAATATCTCTAAGCCATAGTGCTTCATTAGCATCCTCATGCTCAATTTCTTTCATTATAGCTTCCATAGCTCTAATCCATAGTGCTTCTTTAACATTCTCATGTTCAATTATTTCCATCAAAGCTTCAAAGCTTCCATCCTCCCATCTTCATTTCTATTTCCAAGAGGAGGACCCTAATAGTGTAGAGGAAGAGAGGGTTGCCACAACGACTTCTAAGGGCTCAAGCCAAGCATTGACATCTTCTTCATACCAAGTTTTTCATGATTTAAAGTAGTAATTAGCTCACATTCTTGCTCTTGAAAAATTAAATCACTACTTTTCTTTTTCTTGATAGGTTGTTTATTTGATTTCATAGATTAGCATTACATTTGATTTGATATATTAAATTAGTCTTGTTTTCATTCACTAGATTGCATTTACTTTCATAGGCATCTATAATTTAAATTCATTATATTACATTCAAAAATTGACCTACAAAAACTACAAAAACATAGATTAGCCTGTATTTGAAAACACATATAGATTGCGTTCATATTTCAATTCCTAGATAAATTAGATCATATTTAAAATTAGAAAAATGGAACCAACCACAAAAACATTGGGAAAACTTAGAGAAAAACAAGAACAAACCATCAATCTCATCATGAGGTAAACATAGCTCAAATCAAATATCAAAACAAAGAGAAACCCTCGGTTCCATCATGAGGTAAAACCAACTCAATGTATTAAAAAAAAAACAACATGAAACACAACACTTTCCCCCCTTGCCCAATATTCAATGTACCCAAGCATTAGGGAATATTGGATACAATCCCTTCTTGACAAGATTGGGGAGAGGTTCCCCCATCCAATTCATCAACAAAACATTCATCAAACAAGAGAATAACAAGAACATCAACAAAGCATCATAGACCAAGAACACTTGATACAATAAATTATTCAAGATGAACAAAGGAGACAAGAACATCTTTGAATCATCAACAAACAAAACAACCTTTGTGCTAGGCTCAGGAGACTCAAGACTAGTGACCCTTTAGGTCATACAATTATTACCAAAACAACAACAACAATCAAACGTCTCCTTAGAAATAATCATCCACACACACACACACACACAACACAAAACCCAATTGCCATCCACGATGTTCTACTCCCTCAAGAAAGAGAGCGGAACAACCTCCTGGTCCTACCACTCAAATGGCTCTTGCCATGTGAGTGGGAGTGACTAGGAGGCCACCCTTAGCAAGGAAGATGGTTCATATGTCACGTTGGATTGCGAATCACCCACAAATTATCTAGGTCGTAATCTAAACAACATAGTATTCTATGAGCTAAAATATGCTCATATTTTCCAATGTTCATTGGGTCCAGAATTGCATTTAGACTATTAATCTCATTGAGATGAATGGTCTAAAAGAAATTTTGGGCCCATTGGAAACTATGAGCACATTTTAGCTCACAAAATACAATGAGAATTGTTAGATTAAACACAAAATCAACTATTGAAAAAGAATTTTGGGCCCAAAATATAATTATAATTGTAAGATTAGACATAATTTTCTTTATATGGTGTTGATTTAAAAAATTTAATCCTTGTGAGCTCCAATGCTTTCTTGATAGTAGATTTTTGTTTGGCGTCGAAGGGCTCTGCTCCCCAACCCTGCTTCTATCATGATAAGAGCACGTCAGTGTCACTATCCTTAGACCCTGCAAGGGATCACTATCCCCTTGACCTCGTGAGAGGGCCCTACCCCCTCAACCCACACAATGGGTGCTTCCCCTTAATATCGTGATGTGGATTTGTACACTTGACTCCCATAAGGAGCACTACCCCTTAAACTTGTCTATTGCTACCACTCCCTAAGGAGCACTACCCATGTTTAGCATCAAGGGGCTCTTCCCCTCAATCTTGCATCTATTGTGACAAGAGCACACTAGGGCCGTTGTCCTAGACCCCACAAGGGGTCACTATCTACTTGACCCCCACAAGGGGCACTACCCCTTAACGTCATGAGGGGGTGTTTCCCCCTTGACCTCATGAGGGGGTGTTTCCCCCTCGACCCCTATAAGGAGCACTACCCGTTGATCACTCCCACCCCTAGGCCCCTAATTTTCCATAGGAATTCATTTTTTTAAAAGGAGGGATTAACCATGATAATTAATGTGCTTGCCTATTATTTTCCAAGATTCACCATGATTTTCTACAAATTTCTAGTGATATAAGAAATTAATATTTTAAAAAAAGAAAGATTCACCAATAGAAATTAATATTTTTTCCAAAAAAATGAAAGATTCACCAAGATTTTATATATTTTTAAGGGGATTTCTTAAAGTTATCATTGGTCCATAAAATGAATTAATCAAAAAGGGGACATTGCAGGATCATCATTATTGAAGGGGAGAAAGGAGGGAGATTAAGCATAGGTGTTTCCATTTTCCACACTCCAAAAAGGGATTAGAGAGGAGATTGGGGAAATCCAAACAATTGGGATATGGAGAGAGTGGAAAAGGGATCGAAGGATTGAACATGCACCATGGTAGTCAATTTCTAGGAAAGGGCCATTTGTGTGAACAATAACGTAGTCAAGATGCCTGAACCTACCAAAGATATAAATGACATGCTACTTTTGGTGTCTAAAGATGTGGATGATGGAGAGGGAGAGATACTACTATAATGGAAAGTAGAAGGGCGATTGAGGCTAGAGATGATTACAATAGTTGAGAATTAATAGGACACAAAAAACTTGACACACTTGATGCAATTAGGGTTGATGATATGGACTAAAAGATGTTGGGCTCAATGGAACTACTCCCAAGCACACTTGTTGGAATTAAAGGAAGGATGGGAGAAATTGGAAAAGTAGGAAGAGAGAAAACAAATTTAATAGGTAATACAAAAGGAGGGGTAAGGAAGAGGGAGAGTGACACTAATTAAGCCATCAAATGTGGTGATTAGTTGTTGACTTGGGATACCCTATTGTGTAACAATTGTCTACTTAGTGTATGAAGTGTCTAACCCTACTCTACTAATCAATTTGTGTATCATCTTCCAACCCACAAGGCTTTCTTGTATTGATCATACACTTCTTGGTTCCTAGGCAAGGATATTTATCCCCTTATCCACCTTGTAGCCTATGGAGGAGATGCAAACTCCATTTTTGTTGTGGAGGTGCAGATGGTATAGGTGAACTAACCAAGATCTAGAACTTCTACATTTATTTCTAAAATGTTTACTATGAAACTTGATGCATTTGATAAAGATCCACTATAATACTCATATATTCTTAAGGCTAATGAGTAGTGGAGGGTGGAACCTAATATGATTGTACCAAATAAAGAGGCCTATGCCATGGTGTTTTAGTATAAGTTACTTGAGCTATGAATACTCCCTCAATTGAGTCATTGCTACTAGATTCCTTGGAAGTTGTGTCATCCTCCTCTTGTTGGGGCTCAAAAGGACCCATGGCTTTGATGTTGTTCATGTCATAGTCTAAAATAGGGGAGTCATACTTTTCATTTCATAGATTTCCCCATTTCTCATCAGTAGTAACTTCTTCAAATTGTCTATTTAGCTCTATACTTTTTCTTATTTTTACTTCTAGCATATGCTAATTTTATCCTCTTTCCATTACTTGTTCTTTAGGGCCTTTTCATGTCAGTTCCCATGATTATAATTAGGTTATAGACATATGTCTTTACATAGAACCTCTCCTAAGGTGGGATGGGTTTTGAGGAAGCTCAAAAATCTCAATATACATACCAAAAATATTACTAGTAGGGAAGCTTTTCTTTCAATCTTTGGATAGATTTCATGTATGAAATTTTTGCTTGAATTGAAATTTTTTATCCATTCCACCATGAAACCATCTGGGTCATAAGTCTAGCAATCTTTAGTAATTTCTAGCCCTAAGTCTACTAGTTTGAGCATAAGCAAATGGTTAGACATCCTTTTCTTCGCAGTGACACCTCCAAAGGAGAAGGGGATATCGTACATTACTTTCTTCTTCCTTTCAACTCCATAAGTAGAATCAACAACATCATCTTATTAGATGTATTCTAGAAAGAAGACCCTATCTAATACATATTTAGGAAGTCAAAAGACTTCTTCACTAAACCTATGGAGCTAGATCATTATATAGTGTGACCCAAAGACCCAGTCACAAGTATATTCCCATTATCCAACAAATTTATCTATCTACTTGGAAGTTGGGTGAGATCTTCACCATGTAGGTCTACAACTATAGTGACCAAGGAGAGATATGTGAATTTGTATAAGTCTAAAGAGTTTGACAGGACATGGGTCCATGTAAATACACGGATTATCCTTGCTAGAGTAAAAGACTTATCACATATCATCATTGTAAAGGAAGATTGAAGTTGTTGAGCATTTTGGTACAAAAGTATATGCACAAGGAAAGAAGAAAACTAGAAAAATCTCTATGAATTAAAATTTTTAAGTTGTTCATGAATGGAATCAACAATGACATCTATAAAATCTAAAACCAAAACTTGGTCCAGAAATATGATATATTCATTTTGTTTAGAGAACCAAATTGGAAACTATGATCAAATTTATCACTATCCAAACCAAAAATAAAGGAAAGCAGAGATAAAGAATCCTAGACACTACTTTTGAACTAAGTGAGTGGAATAGGTAGGTAGGAAGAATTCTATTAATTTTTCAAGATTCAATTCTTTGTTTAGAAATTCCACTTATTTTAACTTAGTGTCTCATGTCACTTTTAGGTTCTTGTGACTCCAGTTAAAAACATCTTGAATACAAGGGAGTTGTAGCATCTCTCTCACTATGTCTACACTAATTATTTTGATAATCTAGGTAAAAGAATATAAAATAATTGATCCTTAGTGATTACAAATTCATCAACATGATAGAACATGTATGAAAATAGAAATAACACACTAGAAATAAAAAACATGCAATACCACAAGAATGTCGATATACAATGTGAAAACCTTTTCAAGTAAAAAACCCTAGCACCAAAGAGAGTACAAGCTTGTATTAATCACAAATGTAGAGTACATCAACTCAACTTCCCCTTTAATCTAGTAGTATTCCAATATCAACATAACCTATTAAACAATTGTAAAAACTACTATCTGCTATGCCCTTAATTCTATAGTGTCCATAGGGATATGAGTAGTTAATTTGTGGCTACCATAACTCTTAATTAAGTTATATGATCGGTAATATAGTCTTATATAGGTAGTTAATTTATCCTAGGTAGCATCCATGGAATAAATATGGTATATATAAGAGGTAGAGGTTAGTTATTGTCATCATGTTGTGTATTGTGTTCTTATTAAAGATTATTGGAGGTATCCCCCTCAAATTGGCTTAAGAGGTTTCCCCATAGAAGTGGTTTATTAGTCTCAAGTATTTGAAGCATATTTCTTATTATACGCTTCTCTTGTGCAAGTTATTTCATTACAAGTAGTATCAAAGCATGATATTGGCAACCAAAAGGCAAGAAATAATGTAATTTTTTTCAATTTTGGAGGTCAGATTGTGAAGTGCATATCTCTCTCAATTTGGAAATTTATTTTTGGATATTTTATCAAGGACATATTGAATCTACTATAGTCTAGATTTGAGATCATTTGGAGTAGATTTGAAGGAGTTATTGCAAAATTGGGGTTTCCACCAAATGTGCTCCCAAGGCTGTAAATCAATAATTTTTTTCTAATTTTTGTAGGGTTGAATGAGAACATATTCAAGCTACTAAAGTCTATATTTGAGGTCATTTAGAGTATAATTAAAGGAGTTATCATGATATTATGGTTTCCACCAAATTTTATCCCAAGGATACAAATAAATGAATTTCATGGAGATGTTTTTAAGAAGTGAGATCTAGGCCCTTGTAAGTTATAGTAAAAATTTCAAATTATTTAGATTTTTTTGTGTAATTTATTGCAAAAGTATTTTGTCGCACCATGGTAGGGGCTTATACAAGAGACAAAGGAAGAAACCTTGTCACACCTGGAAAATCTCTAGACAAGGATGATACAATAATTGAGGAGATGGGTTCCATTGATATTGAATCTATAAGGGAAGAAAACAATAAGGTTAAGGATGAAATTTAAAAAATGAAGGTGGATATGTCAACATTATTGAAAACAATTGCTTCTTATGAGTATTATTGAATCTAAGGGAGTGGATTCACATCACAAGATTTGGGAAGAAAATGTGTCTTCTAATGGACTTTATGCTTTTGTGTTTGACTCAATCTAAGGATGGATCATCACCTAAATAATTATATGTCTAGGTACTTCACACCAAAGATGGATTGTGAGAGTTTTATAGAAAGTATCCAACCAATTAGCTCTACCAAATGGAGCAGTTCTTTAATCTTCATAATGTTCCATGACAATAAAAGGTTGCAATAGAATCCTTATACTTGGAACTAAACCAATTAATTCAGTATTATTGGCTATATGAAGAGAATAAAAATAAGGTATGTGTTGTCACATGGTCTATTTTCCAAGAGGAGCTCATGACACATTACGGCAATAGTCCTATGGAAAACTACTTTAGCCAAATCCCTAGATTGAATAAAATGGGTGATAGTGAAGAATAAGGAAAATAAGAATAAGGAGAAGGAGAAGGAGAAGGAGAAGAGGAAGATGAAGAGGAGGAAGAGGAAGAGGAGGAAGAGGAAAAGGAGGAGGAGGAGGAAGAAGAAGAAGAAGAAGAAGAAGAAGAAGAAGAAGAAGAAGAAGAAGAAGAGGAGGAGGAGGAGGAGGAGGGGGGAGATTCAATATAAGAAGAAGAGGAGGAGGAAGAAGGAGGAGGAGAAGTAGAAGTAGAAGTAGCAGAAGAAGAAGTAGCAAAAGGAGGAGGAGGAGGGGGGAGATTCAATATAAGAAGAAGAGGAGGAAGAAGGAGGAGGAGAAGTAGCAGAAGAAGAAATAGCAAAAGAAGGAGGTGGAGGAGGAGGAGGAGGAGAAGGAGCATAAATAGAAGGAGAAGAAGGAGAAGGAATATGAAGAAGATGAAGAGGAAGAAGAGGAAGGAGGAGGAGGAGGGGGAGGAGGAGGAGAAGAAGAAGAAGGAGGATAAGAAGAAGGAGGAAGGGGAGGAGGAAGAGGAAGAGGATGAGGAGGAGGAGAACAAGAAGTAGAAGAAGGAGAAGAAGGAGGAGAAGGAGAAGAATAAGGAGGAGAAGAAGTAGTAGTAGTAGGAGGATGAGGACAAGGATGAGGATGAGGAGGAGGAGAAGGAGGAGGTGAAGAAGAAAGAGGAGAAGGAGAAGGAGAAGGATAAGGAGAAGAAAGAGAAGGAGAAGGAGAAGGAGGAGCAAAAGAAGGAGGATAAGGAGGAGGAGCTAAGGAGGAGGAGAAGAAGGAGGAGAAGGAGGAGGAGGAGTGGGAGGAGGAGGAGGAGGAGAAGAAGAAGAAGGAGAAGAAGGTGAAGAAGAAGGAGAAGAAGGTGAAGAAGAAGGAGAAGAAGGTGAAGAAGAATAAGAAGGAGAACAAGGAGGAGTGGGAGAAAGAGGAGGAGGAGGATGAGAAGGAGGAGGAGGAGGAGGAGGAGGAGGAGGAGGAGGAGAACAAGGAGGAGGAGGAGGAGGAGAAGGAGAAGGAGGAGGAGGAAAATAAGATGGAGAAGAACACATTCATTTGGTATCATTGGCTATGTGAAGAGAAGAAAAATAAGGGATGTGTTGTCACATGGTCTATTTTGTAAGAGGAAATCATGACACATTATGGAAATAGTCTTATGGAGGAGAAGGACAAGGTGTAATTCCCACAAGTGTTTGTGCCTTCCTCTTCATTTTTTTGGTGAAGTGGTGTTATACAGTACTTTTATTGTGATATTTTATATTGCAGATTGGTGATCACTAGTCGATACCAATGTTTGATCTAGATTTTTTATGTCTATATTTGGATCTATGAGACTTATATATATATATATATATATATATATATATATATATATATATATAGATATATATATATATATATATATATATATATATATATATATATATATATATATATATATATATATATATATATATATTGTGATATTTTATATTGCAGATTGGTGATCACTAGTCGATACCAATGTTTGATCTAGATTTTTTATGTCTATATTTGGATCTATGAGACTTATATATATATATATTTGTGTGTGTGTTTATATTTTTTTGGAGTTTTAGCTTCACTATTTTTATTTAAATAATATGATGGGTGGGTAAATATGTTTTCCTTCAATATTATTATTTAAATGATTAATTGAATCTTGATCATATTGCTAGAATACATGATTTAATTAAAATGTGCATATTAAATGGTCAATATTTACTTGTGTAATTTTATCATTGCTTCGGCTATTGTTATGTTTTAGACAGATGCACGTAGCATTTGAATTGAGTGTGCAGGAAAATTATAGGTGTTTGACCAATGAGTGAAATATGGAGAATGTTGACATGGGACACTTAGCCATCTCACCTTTATCCTTGTGGTGTCAAAACCCATGAAAACCTCATCCAAAATGAATGTCATTCTAGATCCCCTTTGTGATAGACCTATAAAATGTCTTGTTGGGTGTGTTTAATTTATCGCTTGTGTGATTCTATGTGTGCTTGATATGTGTGAAATGATTTATTATGCCTTGGAAATCATTGATTTGTACTATTTTATTCCTAATTTAGAGGAAAGCATTTAAATTATTTATTATATGTTTTAGAAAACATTTAATTATGAAAGGCATTTTATTTAACTACTTGGTGCGTAAGTGCAAGAAGTTGGGTCCACATTTAGTGGAAGAGTCGTAAAGCAAAAGTTTTTCAAAAGGAACAAATTTTGGCAATATGGCTGATGATTTTCTTCTAGAATTTTTAGATGAAATTAAAACCCATTATATATGACAATGTCCATTTTTTAAATATGTAAATTTTTTATTGTTTTCTTTTTATTAATTAATTTTTAAACAAAAAACAAGTCTGATTTTTAGAACGAATGGATTTTGGCAATATGGTTGACGACTTTTTTTTCAAAATTTTTGGATGAAATTAAAACTCATTATTGATGACAATGTCTACTTTTCAATATGTAATTTTTTTTTAGTTTTTAATTTGTTTTTCTAAATATTAATTAATTTTTAAACAAAATCCCTCATAAATTTGAAATGACATATATTACTATTTTTCAATAACTTTTAAATTTTGAATTTTTTTATATCTGACCAATCTAGACATCATTCTCTACATGATGAAAAAAAATATGTTACAATTATTTTAGCTCAAATTATGTTGGTCGTACATGAGGGGTTTTAAAAACACAAATTAGGGCCAATAAAAAATTAATTAGAAATGATTATTTATTAAAAAGTTACAAAAAAATATCCTAAGAAAAATTCAACATCATATGCATCTTTCTAAAAAAATGAATTAGATTTTTTTTTTCATTTAGGTCAAATTATGTTGACCGTACATGTGCATGTTTTGGCCCAAAACATAAGACTTTAAAAAAACCACTTTTTGTACATCATATACAAAACTAACTTTTATCATCCGGGTATTAGAATAAATTACATATTTGAAAACTAGAAACAAAATTCTACATTTCATATATTTATACCATTTTAATAGTCCATGCGTAAGTGCTTCAATTTTTTACTCCAACTATGACAAACTTTTATTTTTAGGAAAAAGACTTCCACTTTTTGGCCAAAAAGTGGACCCAACTTCTTGCACGTACCCTGGTGTTTGAAATAGATTTAATTCCTATTATTGTTATAATTATTATATTGGGGGATTATTGTTTTAAGTGAGTTGGGCTTTGGAAAAGAAAGTATTAGTTTAGCCTAATCCTGGTTAGTGCCTTATATGGAAAAAAGGGCTTTGTATTTTCATTATTATGCATTGTTTGAATTTTGGAGAGAAAAAATTGGAGAAAAAGACTCATTTTCAAACCCTTCTTTGGAGATTTTGAATTCTTCTTGCTTGGATTTGAAAGCTAATTGAAGAGGAATTATTTGAAATTATAATTTGCATCCATAGAGGTAATGTGTATCATGTTTAAACTTTCAAGAATTTGAATTTTTATTTGAATTTAAAAGTTGGAGAAATTTATTTATTTTCAAAAACTAATTTTCCTACAAAATTCATGGAGGTTTTTTCCAAAACTACTTTTTTATTTGAAAAGAGTGTTGTTGGGTAGGAAAGTAACAAAAGGGTATGGTTACATTTACAATTTTTGCATTTCTTGGAAAATGTGAAAAATATGTGTTTCTCTGTTTTACCCTATCAGATATTATCAAAAAAATTATTTGATGTGAAAAATATTTTGTTGGGCTATTTTAGGACAAGATGGTATTTTTAGATATTTGAATTTCTTCATTTTTTGAAAAAATGAAATTTGGGGATGAATTTTGGGAAGGATGCTCCAAGATCTATCAATGGTAGACCTGGACATTTGTGAAAATATTATATTTTATTTTATTGATTTTTGGAAATTTTGAATGGTGGATTTTATGTGGAATGATGGATTTTCCCATAGGTTAAATTTTATATGTGCATTGGGAAGCATGTTTTCAGGGAAAACTACTCTTTTCCTATTTTCAGGTTCCTTGAAGAAGGTTGACCCTAAATTGTGTGGGATAGGGAGATATCCATAGGATGTGTGGTTTGGCTAGTTTCCCAACTTATTATATGAGGTTGGATGCAAGGAGTGCACTGAAGAAGTGCCCTTGAACTTGTTAAAATGTTTGATTGAGAGTGATTGACGTCCTTCCTTAAGGATCCTATGAGAGTGGCGGCATTCTTCTTGAGGCTCTTGTATTTTGTGTGCCAAATCCAATTTGTAAAATTGGTGTGTTAGACATAGGATTGAGGTATAGAATAGGGAAGGAGTGGGCTCTCACCAATTTCTGTGATACAAAGGGATTGTTGGATGATTCATTTGGAGAGTAATCAAGTGATAATGTAATACAAACTAGGGAAAATAAAACATGTTAAATAAGATAATCTATGCAAAAAGGGGATTCTATCCTAGATCTAGTTTTGATCATAAAGGGAATGTCACAACTCTAGGAGTTGGTGGCTATCAAAGTATTCCTATACTTGAAATCTACACAAAAAGGGGCATGTTATCCTAGATCTAGTTTTGATCATAATGACAATCCTTAGCCTAGCTCCAGTATTCTCATCATATCCTTTCTTCAGATTCAGTATCCATAATGTGTTTAGACCATTTGCATGTATGTGATGGATTATGGTGCTCTCATATTTGTATGCATGATGGTATTTATTTTATGCATTATTTGTCATGCATTGAAGGTGTGAATCCCTTATGCTTGGTTATTGTGATGGTATTATAGTGTGCTTGTTGGTTTGTGTGAGCCATTCATATTTTTTATTCTTTTAATTGGAAATTATGCCACATGTATGTTGTGTGCATTGATTGGCTTGAGTGTAGCCATGTTTACCTAGGATTTGTGTCAGATGGCCTTGATAGTAGTGTTGCCATGATCTTCTTATTCGTAGCTCAGGGTTTTCCTAGGGTGGCATAGACATCTATTGTGCTTGATGATGGTAATACAGTAGGGTGGTGGGTAACATTCCCCATTGGTCCTATCAAGATGACCTTTCAGGAGCTGGATGGTTTCCTTATTCATTCTTGGCATTTTGGGCATATTATAATGTGGCTAATGTAGCACTTTGGAGGTGTTTTATTTATTGATGTATATTTATGCTTTGTGTAATTTATTTATTGGAGTGTTATCCTTCCATGTTTGGGAAGTAGCCTCCATCATGTTATTATTTATGATATCATTTGATTAGTAAATGAATCTTGTTTTGGATGGAATTTATCATATTACGACATTATCTCATGTGATGGAAATGGTTAATTAAGGACATTGGAGTCCTCTATTTTATATGTTATGATTATTATATGCCATGTTTATCAATTGGGTTGTATTGTTCTCACATTATGGTTGAGTTTCCCATGATTATATTTGGCCCATCTCAACATTGGTGCCAAACAAGCGTGACATTCTGTTTGGTATTTCTCATATTTAGCATGTATGTTAATGAATTGGAAATGTTTATATTTATTTATATGAATTAGTATCATTCTTTGATATTAGATAGCATGTTGGTTGTGGTTGATTAGTATATGCCCTTTAATTTGGTTCTTTGTGGATGTTTCATCCTTGTGAGGTATTGTGGTTGATCCTCCATTTGGCTTGTCAGTTGATTGTTGACATTGCTTAGCTTGTTGGCTAGGGGTCTATGTTGGCTTGGCTTGTTTAGTTTTTATTTATTTTTGAGAGAGGTGTGTCCTTGATCATCATCTCTTCTCTTGTTCTATGTTGCTTACACTTGGCTTGCTTGTTGATCTCCATCCTTGTTGGAGAGCACTTTTGACAAGTGTGTGCATTGTCAATATTGAGTGGCCTTAATGCTCTTGTTTTGTCTTATAAATGTTTGCAAGGAGTTCTTGAGTGTTTCTAGGATTTGTAGTGGCCTTGACAAGCATGTGTGTTTTTCCTAAGTTCATGCCTTTGAGAAATTTTCATTCAGGCATTGTTTAGCCCTGGACTGCAATGCCTAGGAAGGACTACAGTGCCCAAGGACTCCTACACCCAAGAAGGACACTAGAACCTAGAGGGCACACTAGAGAGAAGTGCTATAGTCCTAGTTTTGTGTTGTAGTCCTCTCACATTGTAAGGCCCTATGTCTCTACTGATGTACGACCCCTCCTTGGTACTACCATTACGACGGAAAGTGATTTCGTCTTTTGTTACTATGATACTATGATGAGACTTTGTAAATTTCACTTTAGTATTTATTAGGTTATGACTATGGTACACATACTATTTTAGACATATGATGTGAGCTTGGATCAGGGTTGATACATATTTATGTATATGCATGTATCCTCATTAGATCTATATGATGCTTTCAGGATTATGGTTCGTACATTATATTTGTGGATTATACCATTGATTGATGTGTAGCATTGCATTATTCCATGGGATATGTCATATAGGACTATTGTATATTGATTATTATTATTAGATGCTAAAGAGATTATTATGTCCATGAACATTGAAACGTACTGAATTACCTAGTTGAATGAAGTATTTTAATATGATGCATGAAGGATTTATATGATTTATTAATAATGCAGTTAGTTGTTATTATTATCATTGCTTTAGCTATTGTATCTTAATCACAACTGACAATTTGGAAACAAGTGTGTAGGATTTCTCAAGCCAGTCAGAATGGGGAAAACACCTGGAGACCCAATGTGATTCACCAGTTAGTTGACCTAGCCTATTAGAGAGGCTTAGGTCCATTGTGTGGTAATGTATATGTGGTGTTCATGTCAATGTGAAAGTGTGTTATTGTCCTTGCAAATCGTGATATCGTTAATGTTGAGTGTGATGTTGTTAATGTGAATTAGGGTGTTGTTATTGTGAGTCGTGATGTGTCAGCATGTACCATGTTGTGGATTTTGTGAAGTTACTCCTTTTGTGTTGAGGGGTTCTAGTAATTTCTTATAGTCATTTATTCAATAAAATCATATTTTTTTAAGCCAAAGTCAATAAGTAATGGTTAAACCTCTTTGTTAAGCATAATAAGTATAAAAAGAAAATAAATTTGAGCATCTTTTTAGGTGTTTAAATAATGATATATATAAAATAAATAAAAAGAGTAATGTGAAGATTAGTGGAGATGTTGTAAAGTGACACATGTTGCTGTAAAGAGACACATGCTATCCTTAAACTGGGACACATGTTGTCTCATGGGGAACAAGGGGCTTCTCCTATGGAAACCATCTTTTGTAACTTGCCTTCACCATCTATAGGAAGTTTTGTTTTTTGGACCATCTGCTGCAATTTCTATCATCGGGGATGCTATTTCTTTCTTCTCTTTCATTTATAGTAACCATTGAATCACTTGCTGTAAAATTTCCTTCTTCATCTACAATTATCACTCAATCACTTGCTGTAAAATTCCTTCTTCATCTACATTTATCACTCAATCACTTGCTGTAATTCTTCTTTGGATTGCGAGGGTAAATCTTCTACCAAGAGGCTTAGATATTGGAAAAGAAATGGAGGAGGAAGAGATGTATGTAGAGTTAAATCAACTCTTTGTAAATTCTGTACAGTTAACAAGGTAGGCATCAATCCTTAATTATATCAAAAATATATATATTAGGAGTTTCTAGTTAATTGAACTTTGTTATTGCTGTTGTTTTCTTTTTCAAAATATTTTGGAAAATGGATTATTTGCTTTTGTTTTGGGTCCTATGTTTTGGGGTGTGGATTCATTTGAAATTCCTCTTAGTTTGTGTTCTGCATTGTTGTGGTGTAAATCTGTGAGTAGTAGAAATTGTGTTATGTGTTGTGTACTCTTGGGTACTATGGGCTATGTATATATAAAAGGAAATTGAGTCAGAATTGTAATGTGTGAAACTGGGTGAACAAGCTTTGTGTAATAAGCTATGTAAATGAGTTGTGAAGGTAAGCTAAGAAGCTAAGTTGTGTAGTCACATGTGTTGTTTTATCCCTAGTCCCCAGGTGTTTTCCCCTAGCTTGGGGGTGGACAGTTCTTTTCCTAGGTTGGGAGGTGAGCATCCCACTGGCTACACTCAAGAACAGTTGGCTCATGTGTAAGTCTAGTAGGCTACTGGGAAAGATTAGCAGAATGGAACTACCTAGAAGCCCCTGTTGGAAAAAAAGTAATATCTATAGGACTAGAAATGACATTAGTGTGTTACCAAATGCTTAAGAAGATGTTAAATGTTCTATGAAGATGCCTATTTAAAACTGCATAATGTCCATTCATTAACGTATAGCAAAAAATGATTGTTGTGTTTATGCAAATGGGAGGACCAATTTGATACATTAAAGATATTGTATATAGCTATGGGTAGGATGATCTTTGTACAAAAAAAATGCTGGAAAATTTATCATGGGCAAGTCCACAATACTTGGTTGTTTATTTAGGCATCATATAACAAAAAGACTGTGTTGGTATGTATGCAAAATATGAAATTCAACATTTTTAAGCTTCTAAACCAAATAATGCTTTCTTCTTAAATGCATGTGTATACTTTCATACTCATCCCACTGGAATAGTTGACAGTGGCATAGAATGAGGTTGTAGCCTCTCAAGAGGCACAATACCCTCATTTGGTGGCCCTCTAAAATAAAGTTTCTTTTTCCTAAACAAAAGAGAAAATAAATAAATAAATAAATACTATGCCTTTCCTGTTACGACCATAGCCTGTGAAAAGAAAATGAAGAGAAGAAGAAGAAAAAAAAACTCTGCCCATTTCTCCTTGTGTAATCATGCCTCATAGAGGTGCATGATTCTGTGAGTGCCCTACAGAGGAAACAAAAAAAAATGAACCCAGGTTAAAAAATAAAAAATAAAATAAAAGAAAAATAAATCAGGGCAAATGATTAGCTTTACACCCCAAGGAGAACAGCAACTATGGAACTCAGTTAATCCCCTCAAGCAAAGAAAGTTTTGAAAATCAAATTCTTTTATTCTACCATGCCTTTATAACATCTATCCACTGTTGCATTCTAGTGAGGTTAGAAAATAAAGGAAACTTGAGTTAGGGAGGTAGTCTCCCTGTCCAAGGTCAAGGCAAATTCCCTATAGGTGGAAGCACAAGGGTCAGTCTTGATAGAAATATTTGGATGACCACAAGAGAGATTTCATCTTCTACCAACCTGCAACAACCTAATTAGGAAAACATTAATGGGTTAGCGTAGAAGAAAATGAGAGCCCTCTGTGAAATCAGACAAGGTTATGGTGAACATGCACCCACATTGAGTCTCTTCCCTTAATCGATCCCCTATGAACTAAAACTTCTATAGACCAGCAACCAGAATGGCGTGTAGCTTCATACTGGGTAATCTCATGTGGATTATGTCAAAAGAATAGTTGTGGTTAGGGTTAGGTATATTGTGAGGAATGAATCTCATCCCTTGGATGAGAATTCATCTCATCCGTTGGTCAGAAAGGTGCCTTGTTTCTTTATTATAAGTGATCGTTATGTTATTATTGTTATGTTTTTTTTAAGAATGTATGTGTGTGTTATAAAAAAATAAAAAAAATCAAGTGTAATTTATGGTAATACACTCTATCACGTCTCAACTCAAGATTTCTTCCCAAAGGTAAATTTGCAGGCAGTAAATATAACTAAGCTTCCATGTGTATAGATAACACTGTTAAAAACTTCATATATATGTTATGTTTCATTTAACATCATGTATATCAAAAAAATTTGGATTTGCAAATAGAAATGATCAAACAATGAAATGCATAACCTAAACCCAAATCATTCAATACCTCAAAGATGCAATATGAATTGTTTGATTGATTTGATATGTTGGTTGCTCACAATTCAGCAGCATAACATTTGCATAGGATTGAGATGATAGATGGAAGATTGATAGATAGCAAATGATGATGATAGATGTAAAGGCTCTAATGTGATTTCAACAGCATAAGGATACTCCAACTCAATGCATCCTGCAAATGGCTTGTGAGGGGGTTGATTTATAGGAAAGGCTTGGTTCAAATGGATGGTTGAGATTAAAAAGCTAAATGATTGATGTGGATGGCTAGGATTGATTAGTTATTCCCACTCTTCAAGGGAATTGTAGTCATGTGACAAATGGAGGGAGGAGAATAGGTCTCATGTGTGATTGTATATACAAATACTTTTATTTAATAAGTTTATATGTGATGGTGTACACAAATACTAAAATTAGGTCCCATTAGTTATACATGTGAAGGATTTTAAATGAAAGTTGTACTACCACACATGAGTCAATTGAGAAATGGACGACAAGTGTTGAAATGTGATGAAAGGTGAGGACTTAATTCAAATAAAATATTTGAATTAGTTAGGATATGAGAGAAATTAATTAAATAAATAAAATTTATTTAATTAATTAGAAAGTGGGATTATGAATGAGAAATTAATTAAATAAATAAAATAAAATAAAATATTTGAATTAGTTAGGATATGAGGGAAATTAATTAAATAAATAAAATTTATTTAATTAATTGGGAAGATGATTAGGATAGGACTGGGATATGAATGGAAAATTAATTAAATAATAAAATTTAATTAATTAATTGGAAGTGGGATTATGAATGAGAAATTAATTAAATAAATAAAATTTATTTAATTAATTGGCTAAGTGGGATAAGGATGGGATTAAGATGGGATTTTAATTAAATAAATAAAATTTATTTAATTAATTGGCTAATGGATTAGTGGGATTAAGAGTGAGATTAGGACAAAATGCTACATGATGTCTAAGTAATGTTTTTGACTAAGTGTTGCAAGACATGGACAAAGTTGGGTGTCTACATGTCAAATTGAGTAAATTGTCGTAGGGCAAGTGTTTAAAGAAATAAAATTAATTTTAGCTAGGAAACCCATACATTACATATTTTGTTTCAATATTAAGTGTATAGTACTTAAGGTTAGTTTGAGTTTAATACTCTTCTTATTGTTATGAATAATTGCATTGCCATCAATTTTCAGATGTAAAATATTATTGCTTTTGAGCAACATATAATAATAGTTTTTTTTTTTTTTTTTTTTTTTTAATTCCTACATCTACATTCCAGTTTATTATTTTAAAAGAAAATGGAATTGTATTTATGGTGATGTCAAATTTATTTTCATCTTTTGTTGTTGTAAGTAATTTAGTTTAGCATGTCATGGCAGAGGTTTCTATGAAATATATTCTTGATGTTTTGTTATCTAGTTGGTAGATAGATTAAAAAAAAGTAAAAAGGAAGTGTATAGAGGATACTACTTTGTGTAGTTGTTCTTCTATTTGTAGCTTTGTTGCTTTAATTTTTGTAATATGCATTATTTCAATATTAAAAAAAAAAGTATAATCCATGGATGAATAGAAATAAATAAATAAAAAAAAAACATATATAAACTAACATGGGAAAGAAAATTGCATCTAAAAAAATAGAAGGGTAAATAATGTTATAATTCCCATATGTGTGAACTAACACATTTCTCTTGGAGTTATACCACCTTTGTTATTTCTTAATTAAATTGTCACCAAACTTATTTATTTATTTAGTTATGACTAATGAAAATAAAATTATAAGACTATATGATAATAATAAAAGTATTGAATTTCCTTATAGAATTTCACCACAATTAATCTTCCAAATCCCTTCCATAATGTTTTTTTTTTTAAATAATAATAAAAGGTCCTAATCAATAAAGTTGGACTTTATTGTTGATAGGAGTTAATATATATTGAAAGTAGTTATGTTTTATTTTTATTTTTTGAGAAAAAGAACAAAAGTAAAAAAAAAAATTACTTAAATGTTTTCTTTAAATTTTAGAAAAAGTAAAATGGGAGCCACACATAAGATATTGACATTAAGTTCTAATGAGCTAAGTTTTTGGGTAGGGGTAAGTTATATGAAAGGAGGTAAAGTTTTATTTTTTTTGGGTGAATAATTGTTCTTTCATCATTGCATTGGATAATTGTGTATTTTAGAAGTTCATAATTATTTTAGTATGTGCCTTCACTAAAATATATATAGCATAATAATTGGGTTTTCAGATTATTATAAAAGTAGTATGATTTTAGTTTTAAAGAAAAAAAATTGGTAGTTGAGGTAGAAACAACCCAATCAATTAAATTCTAAAATTTATTTTTTTCTTAGGGTTTATGTCAGATTCTTTTTAGGCCATTTGTGGGCATTATATAAGAAATTAAAATGTTTTAAACAAAAATTTAGTCTTGTTACTTCATGGGATATTACATAGGTAATAGAGCACTAGGTTACCACACTGGGAACTTTGGGAATATGTTGTGGACCTACCTTTGTTGTGTACTTATATCTAGAATTGAGTAGTCGTCTTGTTATGAATTGCATGGGGAAATTTAGGTGTAATGGCCATTCACATAGGTAATTTAGGCCTATGCAGACTTATGTTGAGATAAACCCTCCGATGTCTTGATTACATGAGAGAATGTTAGCACTATCCTGAATTTTTCTTAGCCTAGTTCTGATAGGATTCTAGCACAAGTCTATCTTGGTAAAATATGTGGTTCAGAAGTGAATTCTTAGAGTAGTAACATATTTTATTGATTGAAATAAGTATATTCCCTGAGCGAATGGTGCATGCTAGTTGCATAATACATACGTCATAAGACAAAATGGACTATAGTCTTAGGACACAATATTGTTGTCCCCTACATGTATATTTTCTTGGTTAATTTCCTTGATGCTTGATAGTATAAATTGTGATGTCTAAATTGCATTGAATGGTGGAATCTTCATTCTATGTTCATATGAGACTTAAGTTTTAAACAAACAAGAATTATGTGAATATTTAACTCTCTTTATAAAAATGGATGGTGCTCTAGTGGATTGAGAAGCTTCATGGGATGTGATTACCTTGCACATTATGGCTTGGGAGTTGAGAAAAGAAAATTTAGTAGAGAAAGGTGGAAAGAATAGGTTGTTAAAACTTGGTCAACATTGCGTTATGAAACTCCTACACTTGCTAATGTTTAAGTGTAATAACTTCTTATGTATTTTTGTTGTGTGAGTTGAATTGGGTATGATTCAAATCATACTTAGAGAAACTATGCTCTTACATGTGTGTTTGCTTGTATTTGCATAGGTGAAACTTAAAGGTGAAAAGGGGATTGTAATAATGTATTAGATGAATTAGATTTAATTTTTAGAAATATGAAAACTTTTATGTTATGTTGTATAAATAATGTGCTTGTATTACCCTTAAGAATGTATGCACTTTGTGTATTGTATGAGTGTATTATGTGTAGAACAATTAGGAATGCTCAATAATACATATTTTGATTAGATCATCCTTACATTTTGTCTTGAACATTAGAATTTAATGAAGATATAGCTTAAACATGGAAGAATATAAAACTTATTCATTCTAGAAAAAAAGAGACAAAACTAGGATATAATGAAGTAAACAATCACACACCATGTATAGTTTTTAGTGCAATAGCATTCAAGTTGAATTAAACGAGTGAGACCTAGTGGAACATAGGAAATGTAGTGCATGGTACAACAATGAACTATAATCACAAAACAAATTGGGGGTCAAAATATGTTTCGTGTGATTGAAAATGGGATATTTATTGCCAAATGAATTATTATAAAAATAGATAGTAGATATATTTGACTACTTTATGGATGAACCTAGTAGTAGGTGCAATAAGAGATTAATTTTCATGTGATATAATGTGATATGTGTGTGGAATGTGACATGTGTTGTGATGTGAGAATACTAGTGAAGGTTGTGATTGTACCTTGAAGTATGTGAAATAGAATATCCAACCTAGGAGAAGAGTTTAGTGGACATGATGTGTGACCCATTTAAGCATGCCTTGTGGTAATTATGTGTCTGAATAACCTTTTTGACCTAGCATAGAAACGTTAAAAAAAATATGTTTTGGAGTGTATTTTATGGAGTCATGTGAGTCACCCTTCATGTTATTATGTGATGTGATGTCTTAATGTCACCCCTCTTTGAGGGCATTTCCTCATGGTCATTTAGGAGTATAATTCTTCTTCGTCCCCAATTAAACCACATTGGTTGGTTTGTGTCATAAACCCTTTTCTTCCTATTGTTCCATGGATTGAGGATGGACCATAATGTGCCCTAAGCTGATACTCACTTTTAGTTATAGACACTTGGTAGTTCACATTGATGTCATCATGGATTTCTAGAATTTAGGGAAGCTACCATTAGTTATGTGATACTAGCACTGCATTGGATATAGATAACATTATAACATTTGATTTTGAGGTTTAAGGTTGGCTGCACACAAAAGAGATTGGTAACTTTGGATATTCAAAGGGATGATACTCATGAAATGAGATAAGTAGGACACAGTAATTTGAATGGCATCCCGATAAAATGACAGTTTGTGTGTAATGATATAATAGTGAATGATACCTTGTTACAAGGATGATATGAATTTTGATGTGGCCATTAGTATAAATATGAGGTGGATTGTTCTCTACTTGGAATAATTATAGATGACCTTATACATACATGATATCTCAAACTCATGATACATGATAACCATATAGGCTTGTGGGTTTTCTCTTGTGAGGTGGATGTCAGATCCTATATATGACTCATTTGTGACATATGTCAGTGGAACTTGGTATGATGGCAGGTGCATATTCATGTGGATTCTTCATGCAGATATACGATCAGGCTATTCTAGATTGTGTGGGACACACTTATTATGACATGGTAAATTCTTCAGTGATCTTCATGTGGTTTGAGAACCACTGTACTATTCTATGGTTTGAGAACCACCATACTATTCTATGGTTAGAGAACCACCGTACTATTATGTGGTTAGAGAACCAGCATACTATTCTGTGGTTAGAGAACCATTGTAATATTTTGTGGTTAGAGAACCACCATACTATTCTGTGGTTTGAGACCACCATGATATTGCATGTTATTATCTTAAGTGGTTTGAGACCACTATATGATTCCCCTCCTCCCCTAGGGTGACCTTATTGCAAGGTCACATGGTATTCGTAATGTCCAAACTTCTAAGATATTGTTGAAATAATTATTTATGTGTTGAATGTTTTGCTTTCAAGCCAGTAGTGTTTTGTTACTTTAGGCTAATTGGCCATTTTTATGTTTGAGTTAGTCCTTTTTCCTCAAGGACATGTTCTTGGATAAACTTGGGATAATACAATGATTGTTACTTGATCTCCACTTCTTTTATGATTCATTATATTTGTTTTCTTCTACTTTATTGAGATTTAATTTATGAGTTGCTTTACTTCTCTAATTTTCTTGTTTGAGGTACTTTAATATTGCAACTGTTGGTATGTGTGGAGTGTTGTGACTATTCTGTATTGTCATATCCTAGAATGATCACTGACAAGTTGTATAGGGGAGTAGATGGCCTGGGGAATCTTGTTCATACTAAGTTATGGAGGGATCCTAGAGAGGACTCTGAGTCCATCCTTCATGATCTGCTACTTGGCACAGTGGTATTCTACATGGAATGGTTATTCATTTGTTATTCGACACTATAGTATGGCTGATATTGGGTTCCCTTGGAGGTGAGATTATATGATGTTACGCTGCATTGGATATGAGTACAGTGGTTACTACATGGCATGGTTATTCACTCATTTATCCTTTGGCTCTATGGCATTATGGATTGCTCAATGGTTCATTACTCTTGTCCTCATAACACACCTTTTCTTGTTGAGCCTTGTGATGCGAGTCCTGTGATGCCTTTGTGATAACTATAGATTGATAGATGTGAGTATGGCCTTCATTATGTGTTTCACTTAGGAGAGTATGTGATGTGAAAGAGATTCAATTGAATGATGTGTTATATGTGAAGTTAATCTTATGTAACAAGTGTGTCACTGAAAGTTGTTGAGGATCATTTGTTAGAAATTAGTGAATTAGAACAATATATGGAAAAATTTAATATGTTCATGATAGTAATGAAGATCTGAGGATATGTTAGTTGACTATGTCGATTAGTATGTATCGATGTGACTTGAGATAATATGGATGTTTAGACTTTTACTTTTTTGTTATAAGATGTGGCAAAGTAAATTCCCTATTGATCCTAGTTTTGTTGTGTTCAAGTGGGAACTTTCCTTCTCTTAAGGACTTCCCAGAGGAAGTCTATGCAAGTGGGGGAGAATGTAAGGCCCCACGTCTCTATAGATGTAGGACCCCTCCTTGGTACCATCGTTACGACAGGAAGTGATTTCATATTTTGTTACTATGATATTATGATGAGACTTTGTACATTTGACTTTAGTATTTATTAGGCTATGACTATGGTACACATACTATTTTTGACATATGATGTGAGCTTGGATCAAGGTTGATACATATTTATGTATATACATATATCCTCATTAGATCTATATGATGCTTTTGGGATTATGGTTCGTACATTATATTTGTGGATTATACCATTGATTGATGTGTAGCATTGCATTATTCAATGGGATATGTCATATAGTACTATTGTATATTGATTATTGTTATTAGATGCTAGAGATATTACTATGTCCATGCACATTGAAACATATTGAATTACCTAGTTGAATGAAATATTTTAATAAGATGCATGAAGGATTTATATGATTTATTAATAATGTAGTTAGTTGTTATTATTATCATTTCTTCGGCTATTGTATCTTAATTGCAACTAACAATTTGGAAACAAGTGTGCAGGATTTCTCAAGCCTGTGGGAATGGCGAAAACACTTGGAGACCCATTGTGATTCACCAGTTAGCCGACCTAGCCTATTAGAGAGGCTTAGGTCCATTGTGTGGTAATGTATATGTGGTGTTCATGTCAATGTGAAAGTGTGTTATTGTCCTTGCAAATCATGATATCGTTAATGTTGAGTGTGATGTTGTTAATGTGAATTAGGGTGTTGTTATTATAAATCGTGATGTGTCAACGTGTACCATGTTGTGGATTTTGTGAAGTTACTCCTTTTGTGTTGAGGGGTTCTAGTAATTGCTTATAGTCATTTATTCAATAAAATCATATATATTTTTTAAGCCAAAGTCAATAAGTAATGGTTAAACCTTTTTGTTAAGCATAATAAGTATAAAAATAAAATAACTTTGAGCATCTTTTTAGGTGTTTAAATAATGATATATATAAAATAAATAAAAAGAGTAATGTGAAGATTAGTGGAGATGTTGTAAAGTGACACATGCTACTGTAAAGAGACACATGTTGTCCTTAAACTGGGACACATGTTGTCTCATGGGGAACAGGGGGCTTCTCCTATGGAAACCATCTGTTGTAACTTGCCTTCACCATCTATAGTAAGTTTTATTTTTTGGACCATCTATTGCAATTTCTATCATCTGGGCTGTTATTTCTTTCTTCTCTTTCATTTGCAGTAACCATTGAAACATTTGCTATAAAATTTCCTTCTTCCTCTACAATTATCACTCAATCACTTGCTATAAAATTTCCTTCTTCATCTACAATTATTACTCAATCACTTGCTGCAATTCTTCTTTGGATTGGGACCAAGAGGCTTAGCTGTTGGAAAAGAACTGGAGGAGGAAGAGATGTATGTAGAGTTAAATCAACTCTTTGTAAATTCTATATAGTTAACAAGGTAGGCATCAATCCTTAATTATATCAAAAATATATATATTAGGAGTTTCTAGTTAATTGAACTTTGTTATTGTTGTTTTCTTTTTCAAAATATTTTGGAAAATGGATTATTTGCTTCTATTTTGGGTCCTACGTTTTGGGGTGTGGCTTTATTTGAAATTTCTCTTAGTTTATGTTCTGCATTGTTGTGGTGTAAATCCGTGAGTAGTAGAAATTGTGTTATGTGTTGTGTACTCCTGGGTGATGTGGGTTGTGTATATACAAAAGGAAATTGAGTCAAAATTGTAATGTGTGAAACTGGGTGAACAAGCTTTGTGTAATAAGCTATGTAAATGAGTTATGAAGGTAAGCTAAGAAGCTAAGTTGTGTAGTCACTTGTGTTGTTTTATCCCTAGCCCCATGTGTTTTCCCCTAGCTCGGGGGTGGACAATTTTGTCCTAAGCTGGGAGGTGAGCATCCCACTGGCTACACTCAAGAACAGCCACTGGCTACACTCAAGAACAGTTGACTCATGTGTAGGTCTAGCAGGCTATTGGGAAAGATTAGCGGAATGGAGCAACCTAGAAGCCCCTGTTGGAAAAAAAAGGTAATATCTATAGGACTAGAAATGACATTAGTGTGTTACCAAATGCTTAAGAAGATGTTAAATGTTCTATGAAGATGCATATTTAAAACTGCATAATGTCCATTCATTAATGTATAGTAAAAAATGATTGATGTGTTTATGCAAATGAGAGGACCAATTTTGTACATTAAAGATATTGTATATAGTTGTGGACAGGATGATCTTTGTAAAAAAAATTGCTAGAAAATTTCTCATGGGCAAGTCCACAATATTCGGTTGTTTATTTAGGCATCATATAACAAAAAGACTGTGTTGGTATGTATGCAAAATATGGAATTCAACATTTTTAAGCTTTTGAACCAAATAATGATTTCTTTTTAAATGTCTATGTATACTTTCATACTCATCCTGCTGGAATAGTTGACAGTGGCATAGAATGAGGTTGTAGCCTCTCACTCCTAAAGTGAGACTACTAGAGGCACAATACCCTCATTTGGTGGCCCTCTAAAATAAAGTTTCTTTTTCCTAAACAAAAGAGAAAAAAATAAATAAATACTATGCCTTTCTTGTTACGACCATAGCCTGTGAAAAGAAAACAAAGAGAAGAAGAAGAAAAAAAATCCACCCCTTTCTCCTTGTGTAATCATGCCTCATAGAGGCGCATGATTCCGTGGGTGCCCTACAGAGGAAACAAAAAAAATGAACCCAGGTTAAAAAATAAAAAATAAAAGAAAAGAAAAATAAATCAGGGCAAACAATTAGCTTTACACCCCAAGGAGAACAGCAAATATGGAACTCGGTTAATTCCCTCAAGCAAAGTAAGTTTTGAAAATCAAATTCTTTTATTCTGCCATGCCTTTATAACATCTATCCACTGTTGCATTCTAGTGAGGTTAGAAAATAAAGGAAACCTGAGTTAGGGAGGCAGTCTCCCTGTCCAAGGTTAAGGCAAATTCCCTGTAGGTGAAAGCATAAGGGTCAGTCCTGATAGAAATATCTGGATGACCACAAGAGAGATTTCATCTTCTACCAACTTGCAGCAAGCTAATCAGGAAAACATTAATAGGTTAGTGTAGAAGAAAATGAGAGTCCTCTATTAAATCAAACAAGGTCGGTGAACATGCACCTGCATTGGGTCTCTTCCCTTAATCGATCTCCTATGAACTAAAACTTCTATAGCCCAGCAACCAGAATGGCGTGTAGCTTCATACTGGGTAATCTCATGTGGATTATGTCAAAAGAATAGTTGCGGTTAGGGTTAGGTATATTGTGAGGAATGAATCTCATCCCTTGGATGAGAATTCATCTCCTCCGTTGGTCAAAAAGGTGCCTTGTTTCTTTATTATAAGTGATCGTCATGCTATTATTGTTATGTTTTTTTCTAAGAATGTATGTGTGTGTTATAAAAAAAATAATAAAAAAATCAAGTGTAATTTATGGTAATACACTCTATCGCATCTCAACTAAAGATTTTGGAAGGGTAAGTTAATATGGTAATAGTTTATCCCCCTAAAGTAAATAGAAATTGATTTCTTCCCAAAGGTAAATTTGCAGGAAGTAAATATAACTAAGCCTCCATGTGTATAGATAGCACTGTTAAAAACTTAATATATATGTTATGTTTCATTTGATGTCAAATTGAGTAAATTATCGTAGGGCAAGTGTTTAAAGAAATAAAATTAATTTTAGCTAGGAAACCCTACATTACATATTTTGTTTCAATATTAAGTGTAGAGGACTTAAGGTTAGTCTGAGTTTAATCCTCTTCTTATTGTTATGAATAATTACATTGCCATTGATTTTCAGATGTAAAATATTATTGCTTTTGAGAAACATATAATAATAGTTTATTTTAAAAATCTGTACATCTCCATTCCAATTTATTATTTTAAAAGAAAATGGAATTGTATTTATGGTGATGTCAAATTTATTTTCATCTTTTGTTGTTGTAAGTAATTTAGTTTATCATGTCATGGCAAAGGTTTCTATGAAATATATTCTTGATGTTTTGTTATCTAGTTGGTAGATAGATAAAAAAAAAGTAAAAAGGAAGTGTATAGAGGATATTGCTTTGTGTAGTTGTTCTTCTATTTGTAGCTCTGCTGCTTTTATTTTTGTAATATGCATTATTTCAATTAAAAAAAAAGTATAATCCATGGATGAATAGAAATAAATAAATAAAAAGAAACATATATAAACTAGCATGGGAAAGAAAATTGCATCTAAAAAAAATAGAAGGGTAAATAATGTTATAATTCCCATATGTGTGAACTAACACGTTTCTCTTGGAGTTATCCCACCTTTGTTATTTCTTAATTAAATTGTCACCAAACTTATTTATTTAATTGGTTATGACTAATGAAAATAAAATTTTAAGACTATATGATAATAATAAAAGTATCGAATTTCCTTATAGAATTTCACCACAATTAATCTTCTAAATCCCTTCCATAATGTTTTTTTTTAAATAATAATAATAAAAGGTCCCAATTAATAAAGCTGGACTTTATTGTTGACATGAGTTAATATATATTGAAAGTAGTTATGTTTCATTTTTATTTTTTTGAGAAAAAGAACGAAAGTAAAAAAATTTACTTAAATGTTTTCTTTAAATTTTAGAAAAAGTAAAATGGGAGCCACATATAAGATATTGACATTAAGTTCTAATGAGCTAAGTTTTTGGGTAGGGGTAAGTTATATGAAAGGAGGTAAAGTTTTTTTTTTTGGGTGAATAATTGTTCTTTCATCATTGCATTAGATAATTGTGTATTTTAGAAATTCATAATTATTTTAGTATGTACCTTCACTAATATATATATATATATATATATATATATATATATATATATATATATATATATATATATATATATATATATATATATATATAGCATAATAATTGGGTTTTCAGATTATTATAAAAGTAGTTTGATTTTAGTTTTAAAGAAAAAAAATTGATAGTTGAGGTAGAAACAACCCAATCAATTAAACTCTAAAATTTATTTTTTTCTTAGGGTTTATGTCAGATTCTTTTTAGGCCATTTGTGGGCATTACATAAGAAATTAAAATGTTGTAAACAAAAATTTAGTCTTGTTACTTCATGAGATTTTACACTCATGCTATGGTCCTTGAGCTTTCGGATAACGAGCACTTCTTGACATTTTTCGAAGAAACTTTCTATAAAAATGAGGTTCCCCTTGGTCCTTTGAGTCTTCCCATGTGTTCATATTAACTAGACATATTATGTTTTGAAATTTATGATCATTATTTTCTTGGGAAGTGTGATTCATGCAATGTCGATTGGTTTTCATTGTCTTTAGTGGAGGTTGTGATTCCCCTACTGGATCCTCCTCTTGAGTAGGTTGTTCCTTGTTCTTGGAGGTTGTGTTATGTCTTGATGGGATGGATTGGAGGTGGTTAACACCCTCATCCTATTCCATATGGTTGTGAGAGTGTGAGATTGTGGATTGGCATCTGACCTTCATCATGGATCAAGTTCCATTCTCTCATAGGGTTATTGTGGTGGCATTGTCACATGATTTGTTATTCTTCCACTTGTGTCTTGGTGGTGTGTTTGGACCTTGAGTGGTCACCATAGTTGTTTCATATCATGTTCTAGAGCTTCTTCACAGGATACTATGAGGATTATAGTGTGTGATTGTGTAATTGGGACATGCTCATGTCACAATTACATCACAAAAAATTAATCATTGTATTTTTATCTATTAATGTGTTGGTGTAAAAGCTGGTGAATTATACAAGGAGAAGGAGTAGGAGGAGGAGGACAAAGGAGGAGGAGGAGGAGAAGGAGAAGGAGAAGGTAAAGAAGGAGAAGGAGAAGGAGAAGGAGAAGGAGAAGAAGGAGAAGGAGGAGAAGGAGAAGGAGGAGAAGGAGAAGAAGGAGAAGAAGGAGGAGGAGGAGAATGGGGAGAAAAAGGAGAAGGAGAAGCAAAAGAAGGAGAAGGAGAAGGAGGAGGAGGAGGAGGAGGAGGAGAAGCAAAAGAAGGAGAAGGAGAAGGAGAAGGAGAAGGAGGAGAAGGAGAAGGAGAAGGAAAATGAGAAGGAGAAGGAGAAGAAGGAGAAGGAGAAGGAGGAGGAGGAGGAGGAGGAGGAGGAGAAGAAGGAGAAGGAGAAGGAGAAGGAGAAAAAGGAGGAGAAGGAGAAGGAGAAGGAGGAGGAGGAGGAGGAGGAGGAGGAGGAGAAAGAGAAGGAGAAGAAGGAGAAGGAGAAGGAGAAGGAGAAGGAGGAAGAGTAGGAGGAGCAGGAGGAGATGGAGAAGAACACATTTAGCACCACTAAGAGGTACTTTCTAGTCTCAAGGAGAACAAGGCAAAGGAGGAAAAATAGAATGAAGTGACAAACTACTTACCATATAATTTTAACATAGATTGTGCTACATGAGCTATATGTAGATGGGAGATCCATATTGGAGCCTAAGTTAATTTTCCAAAAATGCATAAAGAAGCTAAGGACTAAAGCAATCACAGAGTACCTCATTAAATGGAAGTATTTTCCTATCAAAGTTTCCACATGGGATGATGAAGATTTTATGTAGAAGCATCCATAATTGATTAGTTTCAAGGATAATGCTTTTGTGAAGGAGTGGGGAATGCTATACCTTTAATCCTATAATTTGCATAGGGATATGAGTAGTTAACTTGTGGCTTCCATAACTCTTAATTAAGTTATATGACCATTAATATAGTTTTATATAGGTAGTTAAGTCATCATAGGTGGTGTCCATGTCATAAGTATGGTATATATAGGAGGTAGAGGTTAGTTATTATCATCATATTGTATGTTGTGCTATTATTAAATACTATTGGAGGTAGCCCCCTCAAAGTGCTTATTATTCTTAAGTATTTGTAGCATATTTCCTATTATATCATTCTCTTGTCCAAGTTATTTCATTATACTATCCCATGCCGCCAATATATAGGAAAATTCAATCTAGTTTAAACTATAAATGATTTTCAATATAATGGACTTAAATTATGGTTTACAAGCATCTTTCTAGAAGCCTTAAGACCTTTCTCATGAACTTGGTCATCCAAATTCACTAGAGGACAAATATAGTCCACGAGAGAATAAAATAACAACTCCCCAAGTCCAAAAAGGACAACCAACTTCTTACACATCATCATATATGCTTTCTTACACCTCTTAAAATGTCATAGATTCTTCTTACACCTCTTACAACATCATAAATAGTCATAGATTCCCTTCCACTTCATGTTAAGTATCCAATGATGCCTTATAATGATTCCTCACACATTATTCCACTTACACACATATTCCAAGCCATATAGAGAATAATGATTAATTATAAATACCCCCACCCTCATGTGAACATCCAAGTTCAAATTAAATGAAATACAATGAAATACAATAGACATAATTAATTAACTTTTAAATAAATTAAATGAAATACAATAGTCCTAGGATTGCAAGGTGAATATCACCCCTAGTCCTAACAAATTGTTGTTTTGATAGTGTCACCTTGGACAACTCCATTTTTATAATCATAATTATTTCAAAATCTTGAATCAAATCATGACAAGGGTGCACTTGGGGAGCCATTTACTAGGACAATGTTGTGGTTCAAATCTAGATGCCAAAGTTTTGGTTTTCCCCTAATTGTAATTTTTCTAGCATATGAGCATGGGCTCTCTCTAAGATTCTTAGTTTGTTTTGATAACACAAGATCAAATACATTGTCTGCATAATCAAATACTAGGTTAGAGTCTACGCATGACCCTTTCTTGAACATTTTTACATTAATCTAGGCCATAGGAGCCCTATCAGGAATAGGATCCAAAGTGTAAGATTTACTTACCTTATACTCTAGTGGAGACTACATACACTAAACATTCTCTTTTCCTTTTATCTTCAAAATTGTCCCTACATATTGAGTTCAAAAGAGTACCCTTCTTGGGCTTTCATGTTTTCTAATCAACATGCAATTGAGTGTAGGGTTGATAGTACATAGTTTTCATAGTTTTGTACTTAGAAAAATCTTGAGCTCGCAAACTTGGAAAATGAACAATAAGATTTTCAAGCCATATGCACTCATATATATAGTTGAGGGGGTCGTACAAGTTGCAAATAACTCATTAATGGTCATTACATCATGTTTGGTGTTAGTGGTGCAATTACACTTAAAGTTTCAAATCTCCATCATTTCTTCCCTTTCTTCTTGTTAGAAGATTTGATTTTTACTCTACAATATTTAGCATTAAGGCTTGATGGGACAAAAGTAGCTAAAAATTACAATCATGTGACTAATTAGAGATCTCTATGTTTTTTGAAATGATTAAACCCCCTTTTAGATTATCTTTTCGAAATGATTTCCTTTTAAAATAGACACACATGATTGGATGGTTGCATACATGTGGTTGATCTTATTGGTAATTTTGAGATTGTACACACCATTAATAAATAAAAGGATTAATGGTTCTGAATAAGTTCAAAATTGATTGGTTATTTGAGATAATTCTAAAACTTCTACGATCATAAGAGCCATTCAACATAGCCAACTAGGAAAACTTCTGACTGGATAGCTAAGGACTAGATATGTGGGGCCAAATTGATTCTTCCAATTGACAAATTTGTCACCATCTTGGAGAATAGTCCCAAATGCTAAAGAAAAATAAAACTTATTTATAGGATTTCAAAAAGAAGGAAAACACAACAAATTTGAAAATAATAAAAATGACTATAATACATATTTATACAAATCCCTCCTCCAATCTTATGTATGATGTTTCAAATATATCTCATTGACCAAGATAGGTAATTTATACCCATTTAAATTTGGAAACTCAAAAGATTTATTCTATCTACATGTAAAGATAGTATATAGGCCACTTCAGAGAGGATCAAACTTATAATGTCATCCTTGTTTTACTATTCCTTCCTCCCATTTGAGGACTTTATTTCCTACTTCAAATATTTATTTTGTGGAATGTCTGTCAAACCATCATTTTACAATCTCTTGATGATTCTTTATTGAATTAATGGTGGACTCTCTTTTTTCTTTTCTCTAGTAATTCTACTAACCTAACCTCCATGGCCCCATTTTCTTCTATTTCTAGTTGTTTGATCAACTACTTGAGGCAAGAAGTTTTAAAGATATAGGTAGTGATATCTCTTTGCCATATTCTAGGGAATAAGTGGTTATGCCAATGGCTTTCTTTGGGGTTATTCTATCTACCCATAGTTCTTGTTTAAGATGCAAGTCCCATCCTTTCTAATGGTCAAAGCTAATCCTTTTGATAATCCTTATAAGGTTCTTATTAGTATACTTTGCTAACCCATTACCTTATGGGTAATAATTTGATGACGTTTCCAAAAAGATGTCATACTTTCTAGAGTGAATTTTAATACTTTTGCACCTACAAAAACCCTAGCATTATCATATATAATAGTATGTGTGACTTTGAACCTTGTGACAATACTTCCCAAGAAATCAACAATGACTCATTTAGTGGCTTCATTCAACAAGATAACTTCTACCCACCTTGTGAAGTAATTAATGGTAGTGAGGATCTATTTATGCCCTATGCTAGAGAATAGATTTATAATATCAATGTAGTAAAGAGCCCATTGACAAAATAGCT
Source organism: Cunninghamia lanceolata (assembly GCA_027924645.1). Lineage (NCBI taxonomy): Eukaryota > Viridiplantae > Streptophyta > Pinopsida > Cupressales > Cupressaceae > Cunninghamia > Cunninghamia lanceolata. Next base: position 13,416,290 of record BSBN01001567.1, on the reverse strand, counting down.
AATCAACAACAATTGTCTTGAGGGATAACATTACATTTCTCTTTTTTTCCTATATAGAATTGGCACAATTGGCATTTTTTGACCCATTGGTGACAATTTGCAAACATGGAGAAAAATTATTAGGAAAGGTGTCCCTTAAAATACAATTTCTAGGCTATAAAGGTTGTTTTTGGCCCTAAATATTATTTAAATGGGATTTAACAAGCTAAAGAAGGCTATAGTGATATCAATCTCTCTAAGATCTTCAATTTAAAAAAAAAGGAGCTCAATCAAGTTCTTGGATAAAATTTTATGGCCTATGGAAGTTAGGTCTCCCACATTAGGAATGTAAGAGCATATATGACACATAAGAGAGTTATAAGAGGGAGTTACACATGTTGACCAAGAACACTAACCAATCTATGACATGCCATTATGACTATCACAAAGCATCCTTAGATGTTTTGAATAAGACGAATTGGAGTGCCCAAGTTGGGACGATAAATATGACATGTTATAACAAATTCTTATAATACTTCTCTTGTGATTTGGGAATTGGAATTTGACTAGTGAATTTGAGCACAACCTTTGGGTGGTATTATTTCATGGTTTTGTAATTCCCCTTTAGTAGTTTCATATATTAGTTTCTCTATTTATTAGTTGCTTGGGATGGAGTTTAAATAGTATATTTTTCAAGTAATGTTATGGTACTAGTATTACTCCATATATGAGTATTGAAGTTCTCCTATGAAGGCTATTTGCCTAGATTTTATTATAATTGATATTATTGCTAATTAATACATTGGCTTACAGTTTGGAGGCTATATTTTTTCCCAAAAACATTATTGTGTTATGTTGAATGCTTTTATTGTGTTGTTTATTTCCTAAAAATTATTTTAGATCATAATTTATGTTCATATCTCCTCTTAGATTAGTGTAGGAAGAATTTTTACACATTATCATCCTTTCAGAAATAAACCACTTTGATAATTTTCATAGCCATGATTTTGATAGAAAAGTGCTCACCTAATAATGCTTGGTGAAATCCTTGTAATATCACTAGTGCTTGATCTTCTAAGGTGCACTTGAGTAGCACTTCACCAAAGTTCCTTTTAAGGAATTCTCTATAGCTAATAGGTCCTTCTTGACCTAGAAGGAGAAAAATCCATTGGATATTTCTTAGCTTCCATGAATCGACTCTTTCATCGATCCATGATATTGGTTCAACTATTTTATTTGCAAAGATAACTTCCAATTATTTTTATTAGATAGGGGATAACTTCCAATTGTTAGTTCTAATCATTTGAAGTGTTAAGATCTTATATAATATATTGACATAGTGTTGGGCCTTTGATCAACTTGGTTGGTTTAATGTCTATATCATATTCTCCAATTAGTGTGTTTTTCTTTATCTCACTATGCATGATATATTCCTAGATGTTTGATTGGACCATGAATGATCCACTATTATTTTGTTATTTGAGACCAAGTGCTAGAAATTTTTGAGTCCCTTAACCAATGAATATGTTTGCTTCTCCATAAAAATATACCTAACTTCATAGTCCTTCAAAGTTCTAAAGAATAAATTAATTGGATGTTCTTCCTAGTATTTATCATAATTCTAAGTGAGGACTACATCTATACTATATTTGCTTCCATAGGCATACATGATAAAACTCATAGATAAATTTGGGTTCCTCAATGTAGGGGCTATTGCAATAGCTTGTTTAATTAACTCAAATTCTTCTTTACCTTTTTTTGTCCATCTGAATTCTCTATCTTTCTTGAGAATTAAATCCAGAGGCCTTACCAATATTATGAAGTCTAAATTGGATTTCCTAACAAAATTGATCATACTAAGAAAAGATTACAAATTTTTCTTGTTTATTGGCAAAGTGAGCTCTAGAATAGCTTGAACTCTATCGAGATCTATTTGAATTCCTTCTTTTTATACAATGTGACCAATAATCTTACCTTTGGGTACACCAAAAATGCACCTCTTTAGATTAAGCAAGATTCTAAACTCTTGACATGTCTGAAAAATTCTTCAAATGATGAAGTGTTCATCATTTTTGTTGGAGAACATAGTGAGGTCATCCAAATAAATTAGAATAATTTTATTTATAATCTCCTTAAAAGAAATATCCATTGCCCTTTTAAAAGTATCTCTAGAATTGGATAATCTAAATGCTATGTTGTTGTAGGCAAATGTTCCCCACTTAGTGGTGAATGTGATTTTATGCCTATCTTCTTATTTTACCCAAATATGATCATATCCTAAGAATTCATCTAGAAAGGAAAAGCATGCTAAATGAGCCACTATCTGCAATATTTAATCCATGGGGGGAGATGATAATGATCTTTGAGGGAATCTCTATTGAGATCCTAAAATTAACATAGAGTCTTATTTCTCCAATCCTTTCCACACAAGAACCAAATTAGAGATCCAATAAGAGTGTTTAATAGAAAATATTATCTTTGATTCAACATGACAATTGTGAACTCCTACATCATCAAGGGTTCAATCTTGGGATTAATTAGTATTTGTTTCTATTTAACTAGCTTAGCATCAAGAGATAACTCAATTGTGTGGTGAATGACATCTATATTATAAACTTTAATTTCTTCATAATTTCATTCCATAACATGATCATATTTAGTGCACAATTAAACCAAAATATCTACCTCCTTTTGAGTGCATACCTTGCCAACTTTTAATTTTTCTCAAGAGCTATTTTAGTTTATGTGTCATCTATCCTTTCTCTCATCATCAAAGGTGATTAGACTTTCCAAAGTGATTAAACCTTTGGGTATCTTGTTGGACTTTAAGTGAATAATTTAATCTCCATAAACTTTCTCAATCTTTAGTTGAAGTTATTTAGTAAACTCACTGGACTGTTGTAGAAAAAACTATCTATGTGTCACTCTCAAACACTTGCCAATGATCTATATTATCAAGAATGTGGGTTAGATGATCATCTTTACATAGTCCTTATTGTGTGTTAGATCATTAGTAGGATTAAATTGAGAGTGGATAACAACCATGTAATCTACTTCTAAATTTTGGGTCTAAGGGATGAGCTAGATATTGATAGCCTTAGAAATTTCAAGAATATCCCATACTTTGTGCTTGTATGATGTCATTTATATGATCTTTTCTACTGGAACCATTCTTACTTTATTAATGACCAATTTAGAATCTCTAAAAACTTGCAATTGTTTGACACCCATCTTTTCTGCAAGTAGGAGTCCATGAACCAATGACTCATATTTGGCCTTATTATGTGTATAGTTGAATTGAAATCTATAAAGAGTAAAATTTTTTATTTCCCATTAGAGAGAGTAAACACACATTTTCCCCTAAAGTTCCATAAAAGAACAATTTCCACAATTTTGATGGATTTTCTTATTTCTATTAGAGAGTATCCTCTTTGGCATTCACTTCAAGGATGATCTAATTTTATCATATATGATATATGTCCCTAAACTAGTGGAATCATAATTACCATACGGATCCCATTCTAAAATTTTCATTGTCCAAGGACTCATTTAATCAATTAGACAAGAAGACTAATCTTCTTCTTCAATAAGCTCAAGATTAGACTTTTCCTCCTGAGAAAACTTGATGTGAGTAGGCTTGAAGTTCACTAAGGCTTCATGGTTTATGTCTTCCAAGTAGAAATAGGTCTATACAAGTTTTTCAAAGCCATTATTTTTCCTAAAGATTAAATGGGTCTAATATAAATACATGTAACCTCCTATCCTAGTTTTAAAATCTCTTAACAAATAAAGACTAAAAGTAGAGGGAGTATCAATAACTGTGACACCTTGAGGAATAGTGACATTTGAACAAGCATATAGGGTATGGGGAAGGTCCTTGATGAACTCTACATTTTGAACCCTCTTACCATAAAGTTACATGACATCCTTCTTAATAGGCTGATACATTAATTCTAAGGCACTTACTATTTTCTTGGGCATGACTAGAGTACTATCTCTAGACTTTATCATGGAATTATGTGACAATTTCTTGCCAATAATTAATGTCAAAAAAAATAGCATAGGTTTACTTTTTCCTACCATTGCACTACTATTACACATAGTGGTGGGCTAATCTACTTAGATAGATTTTGGTTGACCAACAACTAATTTAGTTGGTTTAATTTTCTAAACTTTACTCTTTCTGACATCATCTTGTGTTTTTAGAGCTTCCTGGAGAAAACTTATTTTCTCAAGGATAGATAGTACATCCCATAAAGAAACATTTATGATGGTCTTTTTCAACTACTCCACTAAATTGAATGGGCTCATATGATACACCATTAGTTGGTTATCAGGATTCATTTGTTACTTTTGTCTAATTTCAATAAAGATTTTGGTCTTTTAGGTGGAACTAGGCCTTGATTTGCTCCAAACTATTTATATGTAACTAGAATATTTTGGCTTTGAACCATAGGTGTACCTTTCTTTGAAATAGTTGTTACCTCTTGCATCACTAGTCCAAGCTATGATATTTAATTGTGTTCCACCATTTCTCTCTTCTTTGATCTCATAAATTATTTAGAATGTACTAAGGAGCTATGGAGGTGGTAGCAACATTACTAAACATTGCATCTTCTTCTTTTAACCAAGAAAATAGTGCATGTTTGGACACAATCTCCTCCTCTTGTTCCAAAGACATACCATGCATTTATCTTGTGAAAATTACATTTTGTACTACTATAAACTAGAGAAAATCCTTTACTTGTAGAATAACTTGCATAACAACAACTTTCTGTGAGGCCTACCTTTTTCATTTCCATTCATGTGACTATTTACCTTACTGTTGCTGATACATTTATACTTGTGGGACTGTTGATCATGGATTCCCAAACTTTTATACTTTATTATGTTAACGGAAAACAAATTGGGTGATGTTAGATAGATGTTTATTTTATAGGAAAACTAATTGGGTGATGTTAGATAGATGTTTATTTTATAGGAAAACTAATTGGGTGATGTTAGATAGATGTTTATATTATAGGAAAACTAATTGGGTGATGTTAGAAAGATGCTTTTCTTAAGAGAAAACAAATTGGGTGATGTTAGATAAATGCTTATTATTAAGGGAAAACTAATTGGGTGATGTTGGATAGAAAATTGTTTGAAATTCAATCTTGGGAATGGATGTTTGAAATGCGAAAATTAGAACCTAATTGTATTGTAACCTTCCTTATGTTTATGTGAACTTGTGATATTGTATGGGAATGCATGTTTTAAATTGCTTCGGCTATGATATTTATATGTGGAATTAACTTTGCAATTGATTGCACAAGTATTTCTAACAAACCACAGATACTGGAGATCATCCCACACTTGATGTTGTAATCCCCATGTGAAGCCAATCTGATTTCCATGAGGAACCAAGATCAACTCTGTGTTTGATGTAATGTTGTAATGTTGATTTGCATGAGGTTGAATGGGTTAGGTCTACCCTCTTTTAATTTGAATTATGATATGTGTTGTAAGAATTGTCTTTGAATTTTTTTTTTAAATTTTAATTTTTGGAGGCCCTTTTCTTGTGTTTTAACTTGACCCTGGGTGTCCTAACTAGGTTAAAATTGACCCTGGGTTATATCCCATGGGTCTAAGGTCCCTTTTGACTTGGGTAACCCTTGGTAAACCTCTGTATGGTCACCTTAACTTCACACTGAAGTTAAGTGACGAATTTGGAGGCATGGGAGGGATAGGATAAGTGGTACCAACACTAAAGTCCATCCCTTTTCAATTCCCAATGCTAGAGATGACTCCAAGATCCACCAATTGTGGAGGACTTGACTTCAAGTCTCTCTTACAATTGGTGAGAGTCCCCATGGAGTTGTGTGGTCCTTCATGAGAGGGAAGGAGGGGGACACATGTGTCACCCTTCCCCTCTTTAACTCCCCTTTTCTCTCCCATGTGTTGGAGAGAGGACATGTGGTAAGGGGTGAGGGAGACTTTGGGGATGGGTGAGTGACGTGTGTCAACACCCATCCCTTGGGACACATTTGTAGTGGGAAGGAAGAGTGAGGAGGTGACAAGTGTCACCTCCCCATTCTTCTAAGCTCATGGATTGGGCTTATTTTAATCCCACTTGGGATAGGGAGAAAGGTTGTTGAAGTTTAGAGATTTTTGGGGATTATTGGAAATTGTTTTGGGAAAAAGGATAGAGGGAGTTTGGTGGCTTATGTTGGAGGGGATTTTAGAGGAGCTCTACATCAACTTCTTCCATATTAGTGATTTTAAAGGTTGTTTTTCAAGGCTAAGGCCTTCCCCTTGTAATTCAATTTTGCTTGCATGATGGATGTGTGAGATGTATTTTGCTTGTGTTGTATTTGTTATTGTGGAGAATTTTTATTAGGGTGTTGAAAGAGCCTCTCCCACTTGGGAGAAAATGCTCATCAAGTGTGGGGTAGGGGAGGAGTGATCCTCCTCAAGGTCATTACCTTGTTTTGGGATGTTGAAAGCCTTGAGGGCATTGTATGTGATTTTGAGTAAATTTGTCACATGGCTTGAGAGCCAAAATATGAACTCCTTTGAAATTTTGTTAACATGTTTGGCTTGAGGCCATGAGAAAAATTGTGTTGAAATATTTTGCAGGAGTGGCACTCTAGAGTTGAGTGTGTCCACTCTCCTACCCCTTTTTAAACTCACCTTGGTTGAGTTGTGTGTTGTAAATACCCACGGGTGTATTATTGTGCTTTGAGATGTTTGTTGTCTTGTTGTGAAGTGGATTTGAGTTCCCTAGGTGTGTGGATGACCTCCCTAGCTCAAGGGTGACCCTCTTGTGGGTCTACGGTAGGGAGGAGAGAAGGATGTGTGGTGTTTCCTTCCCTTGTGTGTTGTGCAGGTTTTCTTGTTTTGGGAAAATATTTTATTTTCCTTTACTCTTAAGGCTCTTGAGGAGAGCTTGGTCTTGTTAAGAACTTTATCGTTGTTGATTTTCAAAGAGGAGAGTCCTCTCTCTCTCTCTCTCTCTCTCTCTCTCTCTCTCTCTCTCTCTCTCTCTCTCTCTCTCTCGTTGTAAAATTTTATTTTTATAAAGATGTGAGAAAACCTCTTTCATTGTATTGATAATTATAGTTTGTTTATTACAATTTTACCATTTATGAGATGAAGAAGGAAGGGAATTTGTTTTTAAAAGGATATTAATTTTTGTATAATACCTAATACCTCTATTAGAAAAGTGATTTTAGTTATTATGGAAAATAAAGAAAGTTTGTTAGAATCCATTGCATTATATGTTATATTGAATTGGAAATCTTTTAAAGTTATGAAGTTGTAATTGTAACAAACAAGAAAATATAAATTGTTATTTGAAAGAAATGAAAATAGGTTGTAGTTAAGCATTAGAGTTGTTCTTTTCATTTTAATTGCAAATATATTTGATTCTTTCCTTTTCTTTTTATGAGTTTCTTGACTCTTAGAAAATTGAGAAAAGCAAAAATATTGTTATATATAATCTAGTATATTTGTTTTAAAAATAGAATCCCTATGAGTGCTTAGAAAGAAAATTATTATTGAAAATATATATGTTTAATTTGTGTATTTTGAGTAAATTGCATAATTGTAGTTTTTACATGAATTTAAAATTTATTGCTTCCCTTAATTCTGTCCAATAAATGGACTCTTTCACACACACACACACACACACACACACACACACACACACACACACACACACACACACACACACACACACACACACACACACATATATATATATAAGACTCTAATTGTGAATATGAATAAATTAAAACTATGTGTTTACTGTCTATATAAATTTGAATATATATATTAGAGTTTAAATAAATAAAATTTATTGAGGAATTAAAAAAATTGCATTTCACAGATTTGGAGTTTTAAACAATGTCAAAAGAAAAAAAATGAAAGAGAGGTGGGGGGTTCGAACCCCCCCCACGGCTGCCGTTGTTTATAATGGGTGTGGGGAGGGGGCGGAGCCCCCACCCACATCCCACAACCACACTCCCACTAACCCTGCTACCCCCGTAGCCACATCTAACCCGCGGCCTTTGCGTCCCCGTCACTAAGCCTCCACACTCTCCTCTCCCCCACGATCCTCACACTCCCCCTCTGTGTATACCCCGCGGCCGCCATGATCACCACCCTCCACCGTCGATCCTCCCTCCGCCCGTGCCCTTTGTGGCTACCTTTGTCCGCGACCTCCACCCGCGGTCTCCTCCATGCCGCCACCCTCCATTAAACCCTGCACCACCATCACAAAACAAAGAAAAAGTTAGGGCTTTTCAATGAGGCTACAAATAAAATATGGGAATATAACATTTTTCATGGTTATATTAATAAAATCCAATGCATTATAATAGAATAAAATATTAATATATATATATATGTATATATATATATATATATATTAATTATCTGTTAATAATTTTGTAAAGGGAAGTTGTTTAAAAAAAATTATAATAGGGTTTCAATATTGACAAAAGAAAAATATAACATATATTTAATAAGAGTACATATATATATAAATTCTAATCATAAGAAAATGTATTTCAGGATTTAAACAGTTTCACAAATAAAATACCAAGAAAATGAAAAGAAAAATATATATATACGTGTATTTATAACTTCACTTTTATTAGCCATCATATGCATTTCATATGTGGCTATCTAAACCCAACCTGTAATTTGAGAAAACGTCCAATTAAGAAAAATGAGAGAAAAAGAGAAAGAAAGATAAAAGTGAAAACAAAGAGGAGAAAAATAATATTTTATTGTGGGAAGAAATTAGGGTTAAAAGTACTAATTAGGAATTTAACAGTTCATTAATCCTTATTAAGGGCAATTTAATTAACAGAATTATTTCAAATGTTGAGTTAATCCTTGAATGAAAACCTAGTGAACTTCACAAGGCGAAGTTAGTAAGTCCTGTTTAAGAGAACTGATCTACCAAGAAATTAGGAATAATGTAAAGGATGCAGTGATAACTCTGATTGATAGAGAACGTGAAAGAGAGAAAATTAAAATTAAATTTCAGAGAAAGGGGAAGGAGAACAAATGTTCAGGCTTTGTTGAAAAAGCTAAGATTAGAAGGAAAATGAATTAATATTAAATTTTAGAAATGTGAAGGAGAACAGATGATCAAAATTTGTTGAAAAATGTTCCATTAACTTAATCTACTATTTTACCAAAGTAATTAGTGAGTTGTAAGATATTTATTAACCCTATCAAGAAACCTCGTGATCAAGATTAGTGTTAGTGTAATAAATCCCACTCACGCCCGTGAGGCGTTATGCTGCTGAATTTTACCAGAATTTAGGGTTAGGAGTTTAGTAAGTTTAACTCTTGTAGCGACGTTAACTGCATCGCAATGACCCCCTTGTTGGCCTTCTTGTGTTGGGTATGCACATGTGTGCGTATTACTCTGCTAAAAACTATATTGTTTACGTCTTAAGCGTACGCCACCGAGCACACTTACGCGTGCGAGGGGGTTTCTAGGGAAGCGTGGGAAATTTTTTTATATTTTGTGTCATGACCACATGACAAATGTGGACATGACACATGTGATGCATGTTGTGACCACATGGGAAATGTCGGCATGACATTTGGTATCAGAGCCCAAGTTTAAACACTGGGCATATTTGGGCACGTTATTTATTCCGCAACTTGGATTAATTAGTGCCTACCTTGTTTTGTAGGATGCCTCCCCGACGTGTTCGACGAGCACTATCACGCAACACAACATCCGTTGAGGTGCACACTGATTCCTCTGTAGGGGACAAGGACCTATAGATATAGCAGATCAGCCAAAACCACAGGCACAACTAGTACTAGACATAAGTCCTCAGATATTATAGACATTGCAGGCCATGTTAGAGAGGTTACTGCCAGCTATCCTTGAGCCACGTGATGAGCCTTGCATTGATCTACAAGAGGAGCCACGTAAGGAGCCACGTGCTGAGTCACGTGCTGAGCCACGTGTTGAGCCCCACATCGATCTGCGAGAGGTGCCACGTATGGAGCCCTTCATAGAGATACTTGATACGACAGTGGAAGAGGTAGGGTCAGCCTACCGAGCACGGAGTAGGAGTCCTCTGAGGCTTTCGAGGCGAGATGAGACCATGAGAGTAGATCAAATACATCATGGACCATATGAGTATGGGTTGGATGAGCCGGTTGTAGGACTTAGAGATAGAGGAGACTCCATTAGAGACCTGCTTAGGCTCAACCCACCTACCTTCACAGGAGCTATAGAGGGAGTTGTGGCTGAGGCTTGGCTTATCAGTTTAGATAGGTGCTTCATGTTGCGACCTTATGGGAGCAACACGAAAGCACGAGTGGCAATACACCTTCTGAGAGATGCAGCAGCTACCTGGTGGCGCACTGAGGAGTGCAAGCATCGGTTATCCTTAGATACACTCACGTGGGACATATTCATAGAGTGCTTTAATGCACGTTACTTGTTAAATCACTATAGATAGCACTGGATAGATGAGTTCCATGATTTACAGCAGAGAGGACTCATGGTTGCTCAGTATGAGAGCCAATTCATTGAGCTTTTTCGTTACGTAGAGTATCTCCACGACGAGAAACTCCTGGTACACAAATTCATCAGAGGTCTAAATCATGGGATAGCAGGACCAGTGCGTATGGCAGACCCCCAGACCATGAGTGAGGCTATCGAAAAGGTTTACATTGTAGAGGAAATTCAGGGATGAGGACAGAATTCACGCCCGTAGTTTCAGGACCGTAATCACTAGCAGCAGCAGAACTATCGTAGGCCACAATCCACACCATAGAGAGGAGGATTCAATTCTTCATCATTACCTCCTAGACCTCCACAGCAACAGCAGTAGCATCAGCAGAGGTCTAGGCCCCAGCAGAGGGCTCAGGGAGGACAGAACCAGGGTTGGCAGTAGCAAGGCCTGCATAGAGACCATAGATAGCAGGGATCATCTGCGGGACCCGCGAGGTCTCCGCAGTCTTACAGAGATTCATAGGGGTCCACTGGACAGACTGGACAGTAGCAGTCAGGCAGGACTCAGTCAGGATAGTTACAGGCTAGGGGCCCGTGTTATGTATGTGGTGGGGCATGGCATTTGGCCAGAGAGTGTCCACAAGGATTTACAGCAGGGGGACAGCCCTGTGCAGGAGGATCTAAGAAGACTATAGGTGACATGGGCAGGTCCCACCGCATGTTTGCAGTGGTTGACAACTGCCAGGCCGACTTCCAAGCCTCAGTTATTAAGACAGCAGGTATGATTGGGGAATTTCCCATCTCTATTCTTTTTGACTTTGGAGCTACCGACTCTTTTCTATCTACATCATTAATGGAACGTTGCAGGCTGGTGACTTCTAGGAAGGACATTAGGTGGGAGGTGGAGTTGGCCTCCAAGGCCAGGATGTCAGTAGATACCTTGGTTAGAGATTGCGAGATTTCCTTGGGTTCCTTTAATACATCATGTGACCTTAGGGTGATGCCATTAGGATCCTACGGTGTAGTTCTGGGTATGGACTAGCTTGTGGCTCATAGAGCCAAGCTAGATTGTCACCAGAGGATGATTAGCTGCTTAGACGATCATGGCTCACAGGTTGAGGTAGTGGGCATTCAGAAGCCCATGGCTATTCGTATAATATCCGCTTAGAAGCTTAAGCGCTGCATGCAGAAGGGTTGTCAGTTATTTTCTATCACGGTCAATGACAGATCAGAGGATGAGCCTGAAGCTTCTTTAGATGATCACCCTTTCCTAAGAGATTTTGCCGACGTATTTCTGCTGGAATTACCAGGTATGCCTCCACGTAGAGAGGTTGATTTCCACATCGACTTGGTGCTGGGTGTAGAGCCAGTGTCTCGTGCACCCTACCAGATGACTACACATGAGCTTATAGAACTTAAATTGCAGTTAGAGGAACTACTTGAGAAGGGGCACATCTGACCTAGTGTTTCACCATGGGGCACACCAATTATCTTCGTAAAGAAGAAGGATGGGTCTCTTTGATTATGCATGGATTACAAGCAGTTGAACAAGGTGATGGTGAAGAACCATTATCCTCTGCCTAGGATTGACAACCTCTTTGATCAAATGCAAGGAGCCAAAGTGTTCTCAAAAATTGATCTAAAATCTGGGTATCACTAATTGTGCATCACAGAGGTAGACATTCATAAGACTGCTTTTCGAACCAAATATGGCCATTATGAGTTTACAGTGGTACCCTTCAGTTTGACGAACGCCCCTGCAATGTTCATGAGTCTCATGAACGGGGGGTTCCGCACTTACTTGGATTAGTTCATGATCATATTTTTGGATGATATTTTGATCTATTCGCGGACCGAGGAGGAACATGTGGATCATTTGCGTCAGGTTTTGCAGTGCTTATGAGACCAGCAGCTTTATGGCAACCTAGAAAAGTGTGCCTTCTTCAGGACGGAGGTGCAGTACTTGGGGCACATCTTATCAACCGATGGCATCTCCGTAGATCCATCAAAATTGAAGCGATTCAGGACTAGCCAGCACCCGCCAGTGTGACAAAAGTCAGGAGCTTTATGGGATTAGCCAGCTATTACTGTAGATTCGTTGAGGGCTTTTCTAGATTAGCACATCCCAACACTTCCCTTCAACAGAAAGGGAAAGGTTTCACGTGGACCAAGCAGTGTGAGAGGGCCTTTGGGGTCCTCAAGGAGTGTCTTACCAGCACTCCCATATTAGCGGTTCTAGATCCTATAGAGGATTTTGTTGTTTACACAAATGCATCACTAGAGGGTTTGGGAGCCGTACTTATGCAGGGTGGTAGAATGATTGTATACGAATTGCATAAGCTCAAGACACATGAGCTAAACTACCCTACTCATGATTTAGAGCTCGTAGCAGTTATTCATGCTCTTGTTCATTGGAGACACTTCCTTTTAGGTTGACGCTTTGAGCTCCATTCGGATCACCATAGCTTACAGTACATTTTCACACAGCCCAATTTGAACGCCCGCTAGCGACGTTGGATGGAGTTCTTATGCGAGTACGACTTTGACGTCCACTACATCAAAGGGAAGGAGAACGTGGTCGCTGACACCTTGATTCGAAGGTGCCATGAGATCCTGAACCTGACATTAAAGGTGGACTTGAGAGAGCGTATCTTATAGCATCTACCTGAGGATGAGTGGTTTCTTGAGGTGTAGTAGGAGATCTAGAAATAGAGAGCCCTAAAGGGTAGATTTGTAGGATATTCCCTTGAGCTTGATGGTTTGCTTAGACATTGGTAGCGCATCTATGTACCCCGTGTGGGTGATCTATGAGTAGTGATTCTTTCAGAGGCTCATAGAGCACCTTATGCAGCACAGTACCCCGTGTGGGTGATCTATGAGTAGTGATTCTTTCAGAGGCTCATAGAGCACCTTATGCAGCACATCCAGGAGTGAAGAAGATGCATACTGATTTGCGACAGTTATATCATTGGGCTGGGATGAGACGCGACATTGCAGAATATGTTGATTGTTTCCTTGAGTGTTAGAGGGTCAAGGCCGAGCATCAGCATCCAGCAGGACTGTTGTACCCTCACGAGATACTTGAGTGGAAATGGAACACCATTTCCATAGATTTTATTGTTGGTCTACCTATGTCATCACGTCGCCATGATGCCATCATGGTGATAGTTGACAAGTTGACCAAGGTGGCACATTTCTCACCTATACGCACGATGTACAATACACCATCTATGGTGAGAGTGTTTTTAGATCAGATTGTTACACTTCATGGAGTACCTTGCCATATCATTTCTGACAGAGATTCAGTATTCACTTCATCATTTTGGAGAGCCTTACACCAGGCGTTGGGCACATAGCTCAACTTCAGTTCAGCTTACCATCCTAAGACCGACGGACAGACAGAGAGAGTTAATCAGGTGTTGGAAGACATGCTTCGTATGTATGTTATGGACCATCAGTCTAGATGGGAGGAGTATCTGTATCTGGTTGAGTTTGCCTACAATAATGGGCATCACAGCTCGTTGGGTATGCCTCCTTTTTAGGCTTTATACGGTAGACCATGCAGGACACCATTGAGTTGGGACTGGATAGAGGACAGGGTTGCCATTGGTCTAGAGATAGTTTAGAATATGGAGCAGTAGGTCACACTGATTAGACAGAGACTTCAGGAGGCACAGGATAGATAGAAGAAGTATGCCAATGCTAAGAGAACTAATCAGAGCTTCTCACTGGGTGACAGGGTATTTTTGAGGGTGCGACCGCACAAGAGTCCAATCCGTTACGGAAAGGGCTCTAAGATCACACCTTGATTTGTAGGACCTTTTGAGATCTTGGAACGGATAGGACTTGTAGCCTATCGTCTAGCCTTGCCACCTAGCCTATCGTGTATCCACGATGTTTTTCATGTTTCAGTTTTACGTCGTTACATCTCTGACTTATCTCATGTATTGGATTGGAGTGCTCTTTAGGTAGAGGCAGATGGTCAGCTGGCTTTGGAACCAATTTGCATATTGGCTCGTCGGACGCTGGGCCTTCGAGGTTGAGAGCTAGACCAGGTTAGAGTCCAGTGGGACATGTATGATGAGGTCATTGTGACATGGGAGGATGCAATAAGATTAAGGACTCTTTATCCTCACCTCTTTGACAACTTCTAGGAGGAAGTACAGTCTTAGGGGGGAGGATGTGAGGCCTACCATTTTCATTTCCATTTATGTCACTATTTACCTTATTGTTGCTAATACTTTTATACTTGTGGGACTATTGATCCTAGACTCCCAAACTTTTAGACTTTATTATGTTAACAGAAAACAAATTGGGTGATGTTAGATAGATGTTTATTTTATAGGAAAACTAATTGGGTGCTATTAGATAGATGTTTATTTTATAGGAAAACTAATTGGATGATGTTAGATAGATGTTTATTTTATAGGAAAACTAATTGGGTGATGTTAGATAGATGTTTATATTATAGGAAAACTAATTGGGTGATGTTAGAAAGATTCTTTTATTAAGAGAAAACAAATTAGGTGATGTTAGATAAATGCTTATTATTAAGGGAAAACTAATTAGGTGATGTTGGATAGAAAATTGTTTGAAATTTAATCTTGGGAATGGATGTTTGAAGTGCGGAAATTAGAACCTAATTTTATTGTAACCTTCCTTATGCTTATGTGAACTTGTGGTATTGTATAGGAATGCATGTTTTAACTTGCTTCGGCTATCATATTTATATGTGGAATTAACTTTACAATTGAGTGTGCAGGTATTTCTAACAAACCACAGATACTGGAGATCATCCCACACTTGATGTTGTAATCCCATGTGAAGCCGATCTGATTTCCACGAGGAACCAAGATCAACTCTGTGTTTGATGTAATGTTGTAATGTTGATTTGCATGAGGTTGAATGGGTTAGGTCTACCCTCTTTTAATTTGAATTATGATATGTGTTGTAAGAATTGTCTTTGAATTTCATTTTTTAAATTTTAATTTTTGGAGGCCCTTTTCTTGTGTTCTAACTTGACCCTGGGTGTCCTAACTAGGCTAAAATTGACCCTGGGTTATACCCCATGGGTCTAAGGTCCCTTTTGACTTGGGTAACCCTTGTTAAACCTTTGTATGGTCACCTTAACTTCACACTGAAGTTAAGTGACGAATTTGGAGGCATGGGAGGGATAGGATGAGTGGTATCAACACTCAAGCCCATCCCTTTTCAATTCCCAAGGCTAGAGATGACTCCAAGATCCACCAATTATGGAGGACTTGATTTCAAGTCTCTCTCACAATTGGTGAGAGTCCCCATGGAGTTGTGTGGTCCTTCATAAGATGGAAGGAGGGGGACACATGTGTCACCCTTCCCCTCTTTAACTCCCCTTTTCTCTCCCATGTGTTGGAGAGAGGACATGTGGTAAGGGGTGAGGGAGACTTTGGGGATGGGTGAGTGACATGTGTCAACACCCATCCTGATGCAGAGGCATCCACACTATAACCTTCGCATATAGCATGAATGTCTGCAGACTTACCTCATCATCATCATCTTCGCCATCATCATCATATTCCCTGAAACCATCAACAGCATCATCATATTTCGCGTTACACAGTCAGCATCATCTTCTTTCGGACACTCGCAATTGTCCTCCTGCCGACTACTGTTCACCTCCTCCGCCTTCCTTCTAACATCATCATCATGATGTTCAACGGGCGAACACATCCTCCGGTTGCACTGTTCATCGGGCTCCAAACACTAACGGCTTCATCATGATCTCCAACACTGTCTTCGTCAGCAGGATATCCAAATATCCGGTTGCTCCTAAATATCCTGATGACGATCACCTTCAGCAGCTTACCTTCGATGCTCCGCTACCCGACGATACAAGCAACAGCATCATGATATAATTTATCCGGCTGTCTTCAAAACCTCCTGATGACGCTAATACACTTTCTGCCGATGCCGATACTTAACCACTTAACAACGGCAGGATAAACTCGCACAGGGGGATATCTCAATATCCTGATGACGATGACGTCATATCCTGATGACGATGACGTCACCCAATATCCTGATGACTTCTTCAACACTTAGTCGAAAAACACGAACTTTCTCTCCTGCATCTACTCGCGATACGCGGATGTTTGGCACTCCCGATATGATGATCCTGATGCCGATACATGCACTTAGTCTATTGTCCGACTTAGAACATCCTGATGCACACGCAACATGAAAACTCCAACAGTTTCATGACCCGATCGTCTTCTACCTGATGCCGATGCACTCCACCTCGGCTCCTCCAGATGATGATGATCACCCCGACGCATTTGCACTTCATGCAACCGACAGCATCATGCTCACCTTCACTTATCCGGATGACGATGCTCAAACTGACTGCAGGATATTCCCCAAGATATCCTGATGATGCCGTCTTCACAAACTTCTTCACTTAGCGAAATCTTACTTCGCCGATCCTCCAGGGATGACCCGATCCAACTCAGGGTGATCTTCTACACGCTGTCTTATCAACTTGACCTAGCACATGAGGATGCTAGGCTTCTCAACATCCTTCAGTCGCGATCCTGCACACCTGCATGCAGACAAAACACAAACTACAATCTAACCTACTGTACATTACCATTCCACCGATCAGAGGGATCAACCGGTGGAATGGATCAGGAAATCCATGAAGCCCTCTCAAACCAGCAAATCAATCAAGTAATGGAATGCAACCAGAGCAAGAACACAAACAGGATCACTTTATTGATTTCAAAGATGCAATACAATATGATCAATCTCTCTCTTAGTCTCACTCTCTGCAACCTAGCTCGATCGATGATATCTGTCTGTATGTGCCATATCAACCGATCTCATGCTTATAAAGACTTTCCTACGAGTACTACTGACCCGACTCCAAGCGGCTGGGAACTCTCCAGGCGGCTGGGAGACCCCACCGAACATACATCATGACAGCTGTTATAACTAACTAGCTAAAAATAGCAAAAGCCTGGTCAGCATGATCTTATCATGATCAGCTTGACCTTATTACATGCAACTGGTCTTAACAGACCTTCTTGGAAACATAAACAGGACCTAAACTACTAACTGCCTCAGCCAGACCAGCTGTCAGGTAGGTGCTCCTGCACCATACTCCCCAACAGAAAAGAACTCATGTCCCATGAGTTTAGCATGTGGAAGTCTTCCACCTTTACACCTTGCTTTGTCAATCGTCTGACCTGCTCCAGCTTTGTCTGCTGCTGACTCTTGGCTTTTCCAAGACTTCTGCACTGTAACTTGCTTTCTGGCAAGTAAATCCTCATGCCTGTTGATGTAGGCCCTTCTCTCACATACCTTGTGTTTGTCAGGTTGTCTGACCAGAACCTTTTTCTGAACTACCTCTTGAACTTCTGAAATGTTCAACTCTATCTTTCTGGAAATCTTCATAGGACAAGCAATAGTCCCAACTATGACAACATCCTTGTCATTCTTCTGAACTGATGGTTGGTTGTACCCCTGTTTCTGAACCTGCTGCTGACCTCTGTCAGTCACAACTGAAACTATCTTCAACTTGTTGTCTGTAACAACTCCTTTCCCTGCAGTATCCTGAACTGCCTTCATGCCTGCTCCTCTAGGCATCTGCACATACTCCTTCTTTCCCATTAAAATGATTTGAGCTGCCTTCTGTACTGCAGCTTTTGCCTGTAATGGCATCAACTTAATAGTCTTCCCATCCTTCTTGATGGTGTAGGTATTAGCATACCCATCATACAGTACCCTTCTGTCAAATTGCCATGGTCTACCTAGCAGTAGGTGACAACATTCCATAGGCAATATATCACACAAAATTCTATCCTGATAGGGTCCAATCTGAAAATCCACATATGCCTGTTCAGAGACAAAAAGTGATTGCCTATCACTCACCCAAGATGTCTTGTAAGGGTGTGGATGTGGAATCTTTTCCAGCTTCAGTTTATCCACCATTTCCTGAGATACCATGTTGTCTGTTGAACCAGTGTCAATGACAACCTTACATACCTTACCTTTGCTCTTGCATGTGGTCTTGAAAAGAGCTCTTCTTTGCACCATATCCTTTGATGCCTGCAAACTTGTTTTCCTTAACATCAGTGATTCTCCACTCTCTGGATATCCAAAATTCTCAGGACCTTTGTTTGAACTCTGTGCACTTTCTTCTACTTTCTCTTCTTGTACCAATTGTACTCTCTTGTCACTTGTTCTATCATTTCTGGATGATGAACCTTTGTTTTCTGGACATTTGAAAGATGGATGACCAAACTCTCCACAGGTGTAACACTTTCCTGAAAATGTAGTAGAACCTCTACCACCTCCAAATCTTCCTCTATTGCCTTTCCATCCACCTCTGAAATCAGACTGTCCCTGTCCTTTACCAGTGTCTTCTTGACCCTCATTGTTTTGCTTTTGTGCAGGGGCTGCTCCTCTTCCCCTATTGTTTCCTCTTCCTCTCATGGACTTATCATGTCCTCTATTCATCTTTTCTTCAATCCTGATTGCCATTTGGTAACAATCCTCCACATTCTTAGGGTTAGCTAACACTAACTCATCCTGTATGTTAAACCTCAAACCAGCCAAGTACCTAGCCACCTTTTCTACCTCATTCTCATGATGACCAGATCTCATACTTAACAGATAAAATTCCTCAGTATATGCTTTCACATCCCTGTCTTTCTGCTTTAGAAATTGCAGCTTCTTAAACATCTGGATTTCATAATCCCTTGGCAAGAATTTACCCTTTATCCTTGCTACCATCTTATCCCATGAAGTGATCTTAGACTTCCCTTGTTTCCTTCTCTCAGACTGTACATAATCCCACCATACCAAAGCATGACCTCCTAACTTGGTCTTTGCAATCTTTACTTTCTGATCTTCAGCAACATCTTCACACTCAAAGTGATTATCAAGTGCAGCAATCCAATCTAACAACTCATCTTCATTCAAGCTTCCAGTATACTTGGTAACATCAACCTTTACCTTAGGTTTTTCACTCTGCATTGCCTTTAACAGTTTTGCCAATCTCTGGTCTTCAGCATCCAGATCTTCAGCTACCTCTTCATACTCTTCAACAGTATCTGCTTCTTCTTCAGACTCACTGTCTTCCACTTCCCTCTTTTTGTTCTTTTCCAGGGCTGTCAGCCTGGCTTGAAGTGCTTCCGCAAGCTCCTTCATCTTCCTCATCTCTCTAGCATGTTTCTCCTTCATTTCCTGCAATTCCCTTGCAGTACCACTACCCTTAGGAGGCATTTTGTCAACCTCACAATCTACACACAACACAATCAACTCTAACTCTGCCCTTTCGGTGACAGAATCAACACACAACAGCCCAGACCTTTTGCTGAGCTCTGATACCACTATGATGCAGAGGCATCCACACTATAACCTTCGCATATAGCATGAATGTCTGCAGACTTACCTCATCATCATCATCTTCACCATCATCATCATATTCCCTGAAACCATCAACAGCATCATCATATTTCGCGTTACACAGTCAGCATCATCTTCTTTCGGACACTCGCAATTGTCCTCCTGCCGACTACTGTTCACCTCCTCCGCCTTCCTTCTAACATCATCATCATGATGTTCAACGGGCGAACACATCCTCCGGTTGCACTGTTCATCGGGCTCCAAACACTAACGGCTTCATCATGATCTCCAACACTGTCTTCGTCAGTAGGATATCCAAATATCCGGTTGCTCCTAAATATCCTGATGACGATCACCTTCAGCAGCTTACCTTCGATGCTCCGCTACCCGACGATACAAGCAACAGCATCATGATATAATTTATCCGGCTGTCTTCGAAACCCCCTGATGACGCTAATACACTTTCTGCCGATGCTGATACTTAACCACTTAACAACGGCAGGATAAACTCGCACAGGGGGATATCTCAATATCCTGATGACGATGACGTCATATCCTGATGACGATGACGTCACCCAATATCCTGATGACTTCTTCAACACTTAGTCGAAAAACACGAACTTTCTCTCCCACATCTACTCGCGATACACGGATGTTTGGCACTCCCGATATGATGATCCTGATGCCGATACATGCACTTAGTCTATTGTCCGACTTAGAACATCCTGATGCACACGCAACATGAAAACTCCAACAGTTTCATGACCCGATCGTCTTCTACCTGATGCCGATGCACTCCACCTCGGCTCCTCCAGATGATGATGATCACCCCGACGCATTTGCACTTCATGCAACCGACAGCATCATGCTCACCTTCACTTATCCGGATGACGATGCTCAAACTGACTGCAGGATATTCCCCAAGATATCCTGATGATGCCGTCTTCACGAACTTCTTCACTTAGCGAAATCTTACTTCGCCGATCCTCCAGGGATGACCCGATCCAACTCAGGGTGATCTTCTACACGCTGTCTTATCAACTTGACCTAGCACATGAGGATGCTAGGCTTCTCAACATCCTTCAGTCGCGATCCTGCACACCTGCATGCAGACAAAACACAAACTACAATCTAACCTACTGTACATTACCATTCCACCGATCAGAGGGATCAACCGGTGGAATGGATCAGGAAATCCATGAAGCCCTCTCAAACCAGCAAATCAATCAAGTAATGGAATGCAACCAGAGCAAGAACACAAATAGGATCACTTTATTGATTTCAAAGATGCAATACAATATGATCAATCTCTCTCTCAGTCTCACTCTCTGCAACCTAGCTCGATCGATGATATATGTCTGTATGTGCCATATCAAC
Source organism: Cunninghamia lanceolata (assembly GCA_027924645.1). NCBI lineage: Eukaryota > Viridiplantae > Streptophyta > Pinopsida > Cupressales > Cupressaceae > Cunninghamia > Cunninghamia lanceolata. The sequence goes on along the minus strand of BSBN01001567.1, from coordinate 13,395,070 downwards.
CGATCTCATGCTTATAAAGACTTTCCTACGAGTACTACTGACCCGACTCCAAGCGGCTGGGAACTCTCCAAGCGGCTGGGAGACCCCACCGAACATACATCATGACAGCTGTTATAACTAACTAGCTAAAAATAGCAAAAGCCTGGTCAGCATGATCTTATCATGATCAGCTTGACCTTATTACATGCAACTGGTCTTAACAGACCTTCTTGGAAACATAAACAGGACCTAAACTACTAACTGCCTCAGCCAGACCAGCTGTCAGGTAGGTGCTCCTGCACCACATCCCTTGGGACACATTTGTAGTGGGGAGAAAGAGTGAGGAGGTGACAAGTGTCACCTCTCCATTCCTCTAAGCTCATGGATTGGGCTTATTTTAATCCCACTTGGAATAGGGAGAAAGGTTGTTGAATTTTAAAGATTTTTGGGGATTATTGGAAATTGTTTTGGGAAAAAGGATAGAGGGAGTTTGGTGGCTTATGTTGGAGGGGATTTTAGAGGAGCTCTACATCAACTTCTTCCATATTAGTGATTTTAAAGGTTGGTTTTCAAGGCTAAGGCCTTCCCCTTGTAATTCAATTTTGCTTGCATGATGGATGTGTGAGATGTATTTTGCTTGTGTTGTATTTGTTATTGTGGGGAATTTTTATTAGGGTGTTGAAAGAGCCTCTCCCACTTGGGAGAAAATGCTCATCAAGTGTGGGGTAGGGGAGGAGTGATCCTCCTCGAGGTCATTACCTTGTTTTGGGATGTTGAAAGCCTTGAGGGCATTGTATGTGATTTTGAGTAAATTTGTCACATGGCTTGAGAGCCAAAATATGAACTCCTTTGAAATTTTGTTAACATGTTTGGCTTGAGGCCATGAGAAAATGTGTTGAAATATTTTGTAGGAGTGGCACTCTAGAGTTGAGTGTGTCCACTCTCCTACCCCTTTTTAAACTCACCTTGGTTGAGTTGTGTGTTGTAAATACCCACAGGTGTATTATTGTGCTTTGAGATGTTTGTTGTCTTGTGAAGTGGATTTGAGTTCCCTAGGTGTGTGGATGACCTCCCTAGCTCGGGGGTGACCCTCTTGCGGGTCTACGGTAGGGAGGAGAGAAGGATGTGTGGTGTTTCCTTCCCTTGTGTGTTGTGCAGGTTTTCTTATTTTGGGAAAATATTTTATTTTCCTTTACTCTTAAGGCTCTTGAGGAGATCTTGGTCTTGTTAAGAACTTTATCGTTTTTTATTTTCAAAGAGGAGAGTCTTCTCTCTCTCTCTCTCTCTTGTTGTAAAATTTTGTTTTTATAAAGATGTGAGAAAACCTCTTTCATTGTATTGATAATTATAGTTTGTTTATTTAAATTTTATCATTTATCAGATGAAGAAGGAAGGGAATTTGTTTTTAAAAGGATATTAATTTTTGTATAATACCTAATACCTCTATTAGCAAAGTTGTGATTTTAGTTGTTATGGAAAATAAAGAAAGTTTGTTAGAATCCATCGCATTATATGTTATATTGAATTGGAAATCTTTTAAAGTTACGAAGTTGTAATTGTAACAAACAAGAAAATATAAATTGTTATTTGAAAGAAATGAAAATAGGTTGTAGTTAAGCATTAGAGTTGTTCTTTTCATTTTAATTGCAAATATATTTGATTCTTTCCTTTTCTTTTTATGAGTTTCTTGACTCTTAGAAAATTGAGAAAAGCAAAAATATTGTTATATATAATCTAGTATATTTATTTTAAAAACAGAATTCCTATAAGTGCTTAGAAAGAAAATTATTATTGAAAATATATATGTTTAATTTGTGTATTTTGAGTAAATTGCATAATTGTAGTTTTTACATGAATTTAAAATTTATTGCTTCCCTTAATTCTATCCAATAAATGGACTCTTTCACACATATATATATATATAAGACTCTAATTGTGAATCTGAATAAATTAAAACTATGTGTTTACTGTGTATATAAATTTGAATATATATATATATATATATATAAATATATATTTTAGAGTTTAAATAAATAAAATTTATTGAGGAATAAAAAAAATTACATTTAGCAGATTCAGAGTTTTAAACACTGTCAAAAGAAAAAAAAATGAAAGAGAGGTGGGGGGATTCGAACCCCCCCACAGCTGCCGTTGTTTACAATGGGTGTGGGGAGGGGGCAGAGCCCCCACCCACACTCCACGCTATGGGATGTGGGTGGGGGCTCCGTCCCCTCCCCACACTCCCGCTAACCCTACTACCCCCGCGGCCACATCTAACCCGCGGCCTTTGCATCCTCACCGCCGAGCCTCCACACTCTCCTCTCCCCCGTGACCCTCACACTCCCCCTCTGTGTATACCCTGCGGCCACATCTAACCCGCGGCCTTTGCGTCCCCGCTGTTGAGTCTCCACACTCTCCTCTCCCCCGCGATCCTCACACTCCCCCTCTGTGTATACCCCACAGCTGCCGCGATCACCGCCCTCCGCCGCCGATCCTCCATCTGCCCGCACCCTCTGCAGCTACCTCTGTCCATGACCTCCACCTGTGGTCTCCTCCATGCCACCACCCTCCATTAAACCCTACACCACCATCACAAAACAAAGAAAAAGTTAGGGCTTTTCAATGAGGTTACAAATAAAATATGGGAATATAACATTTTTCATCATTATATAAATAAAATCCAATGCATTATAACACAATAAAATATTTATATATATATATGTATGTATATATGTATATATGTATATATATATATATATAAATTATCTATTAATAATTTTGTAAAGGGAAGTTATTTAAAAAAAAATTATAATAGGGTTTCAATATTGACAAAAGAAAAATATAACAAATATTTAATAAGAGTATTTATATATATATATATATATATTAATTCTAATCATAAGAAAATGTATTTCGGGATTTAAACAGTTTCACAAATAAAATACCAAGAAAACGAAAAGAAAAATATATATATACGTGTATTTATAACTTCATTTTTATTAGCCATCATATGCATTTCATATGTGGCTATTTGAACCCAACCTGTAATTTGAGAAAACGTCCAATTGAGAAAAATGAGAGAAAAAGAGAAAGAAAGATAAAAGTGAAAAAAAAGAGGAGAAAAATAATATTTTATTGTCGAAAGAAATTAGGGTTAAAAGTACTAATTAGGAATTTAACAGTTTGTTAATCCTGATTAGGGGCAATTTAATTAACATAATTATTTCAAACGTTGAGTTAATCCTTGAACAAAAACCTAGTGAACTTCACCAGGCGAAGTTAGTAAGTCCTGTTTAAGAGAACTGATCTACCAAGAAATTAGGAATAATGTAAAGGATGCAGTGATAACTCTAATTGATAGAGAACGTGAAAGAGAGCAAATTAAAATTAAATTTTAGAGAAAAGGGAAGGAGAACAAATGTTCGGGCTTTGTTGAAAATGCTAAGATTAGAAGGAAATCAAATTAATATTAAATTTTAGAAAACGTGAAGGAGAACAAATGATCGGACTTTATTGAAAAATGTTCCATTAACTTAATCTACTATTTTACCAAAGTAATTAGTGAGTTGTAAGATATTTATTAACCCTATCAGGAAACCTCGTGATCAAGATTAGTGTTAGTGTAATAAATCCCACTCATCTCCGTGAGGCGTTATGCTACCGGATTTTACTAGATTTTAGGGTTAGGAGTTTAGTAAGTTTAACCCTTGTAGCGACGTTAACCGCATCGCGATGACCCCCTTGGCCTTCTTGCATGGGGTATGCGCACGTGTGGTATTACTCCGCTGACAACTGTATTGTTTACGTCTTAAGCGTACGCCACCGAGCACGCTTACGCGTGCGAGGGGTTTCTAGGGAAGCATGGGAAAATTTTTGCTATTTCGTGTCATGACTACATGACAAATGTGGACATGACACGTGTGATGTGTGTTGTGACCGCATGGGAAATGTGGGCATGACACTTTCCTTTGCACAATGACCCCTTATAAATCTCCTCTTAGACAAGCTTTAGGTGTATGTGAAGAATTGCAAGGAAGACACCACATATTGGTATCCTCCATAAAAAATTTCTATCCTGGGACATGTCTCTTACTAGGTTGTTGGGTACCTACTAAAGAAGCATAGTTACTAGGAACAACTAGTTTTGTCATTGTGCCTAAGTTTGGTTTTGAAAAGGAGGTTGGCCTTGATACCTATTAGGTGGGTATTGGGCTCTCAAACCTTGATTATTTCAATAAGGTTTGGAAAGGGTATGCAACTTGTTGTCTCCTTAGATTTATGATTTCATTTGATAAGGTTTTCAATATATTTTAACACCATTCATATTAGAAGCAAATTGAAAAGTGGATGCATGATTAGATGGGTACACATACATGGAAGGAGGGACCTGAGAAGTGGTTGGTTCTTTATTTACAATTGGAAGCTCAACTCGCATAGAGTGAGAAACCTTGAGAAACACTAGCAAAGGAGGTCCAGGAATTAATCTCTTTGCATCTATTAGGTTGTTCTCAGCTCAAACTACTAGCTCATAAGCTATGGGAAAAGATTAACCTCCTAAGGATTGAATCATTATAGATATGCCTAAATTAAAAATTTTAAGATAAAACATGGGCCATATCAATTAATAGTCATGCAAATTTAGGTATTCTTTCCTAGGTATTATTAAAACTTGTATTGAAGTATGAAAAATCTTCCTGGGGAGTCCTCTTGATGGTGATAAATTGTTGTAACAAGATGACTTGTCACCTCTTTCTTTGAAGTGATCAAATAAGGCATTTCCCAATTGATCCCACATGGAAATAGAGTTTAGAGTGAATGGTCTATAATAGTCTAGTGTGTTACCTTTGAATAAGGCTACAAGAAACCTAAGCCCTATTTTTTTCTCAATGACATTATGCATAGTACATATGTTTTCTAATCTTACAAATGCTTGGTTGGGGTGGTGAACTCTTCTCTAGTTAATCTCAAAACAAATTTTAAGGCATTGAATAGAAGAGAGTCCTAGGTAGTAGGAGCAATATGGGGTATCAAGGGGATTCCATTATTATAATTCATAAATTTTATAGGTGGTGATTGAGCAACCATTATAGGAGGAAGAAGAGGTGGTGGAACTTTATGGCCTATTATTCTAGGGACAACAACTAGGGGTTGAACTAAGGTATGGGGATTTGTAGTTGTGATAGATCTTGTAATAGGCCTCTTACTAATATAACAAGAATAATTAGGATAAACTTTATACTTCATGTCCAACTGGGAATGCTAAAAACTATTGATATCTATGTTTAGACCCTCACTATAAACATGTACTTATTATATATCAAGCATGGGGCATGACTCATGGAACAACTTCTAGGATTAAGAATCTATCTCTTCATATGATCTTCAATAATCTCTAGAAAATTAATTTACAATGAAAAAAGGAGAGAAAGAACTTGTTGTGATGTTCACAACACGCCCCATTTTACTCCTTAGCAAAACAGGGACCCATCTTTGCTGGCTTGTTCCCTTGCTTTTGTGCTCTAGGCGGTAATGGTAAAAGCAGCATCAGTTAGTATGCATATGCCTAATGTCAGGTATATTTGTGATCTTGAAGTCTGAACCCAAATCTCAAATTCTGAATTTGTCCTTAGAAATCTTACCATGTGAAAGAGATTGAAATCCTAGGTAGGTTTGCTTTTTACATCACCCTGAAATTCAGCCAAATAAGGAAGTTATCTGCAGTCAAAGTTTGGTCAAACCTGACATTCTAAATATTGGGGTCATATTTCTTAATATGACTGATATTCATAAATATCACCCTACTTGGAAAATCCACTATCTGCATATTTGTATGCGCACGTAAAATTTCTACCCATCAAAATACTCACATATTCAATAGGGGTCACATTAGTTAATATGACTGATCTTTGCTAAACATGACGGTGACGTCATTTTGACCCCCCGATACACAAAAGCTCGACATGACCGTGATGTCATCTTATTCGGAGGGTGATATTCCCCAATATCATGGTCATATTTCTTAACCTCCCAATTTCCTTTGGTATGACCATGACGTCATCCTTTCACATTCCAACGAGGCCTATCCATGATGATGACATCATCATCATATCCTGATCTATGAAGGGGGTCATATTAGTTAATATCCCTCATATTGACCATTGTGCATACTTGGACCTGACAAGGTTAAAAGTTAGAATGAATGGTTAGATAGGTCTGCCAGATGCACTTTATGTTTGCATGTTTGAATAAAAGGAAGATATACATGTCGAAAGATGGGAACATACAATGTGGAATTGAAAAGTTATTAAAGTTGGCTTTATCATTGTATGTTCTGCCCCTTTGTATGTGCGTTTCGATGACATACATTCGGAAACATACAAGGCGGATCTCAAAAATTTTAAAATCTGATATAATGATTGCATCGGAACTGAATGTATATTGGAAGATACAACGATATATGCATGCTGCGGATCTGAAATGTTATTAAAGATGGTTAAGTCCTTGTATGTTTCGCTTTGTATGTATGTTGCGGTATACATACATTGCGATGCATACAAGGCGGAGATACAATGCGGATCTCAGGGGAGATGTAAATTTTGTTCAATGGATGTATCGAAACCCAAATGCATATCAAAAGATACATTGCATTTTATACATTGCCGAATTGAAAGCAAATAAAATATGGTCTATAAAAGTGTTAGGTCTGTCGGATGTATATGATGTTTTGTACATGGCCAATATGTAAACGAAAGATGTAGGCTGATATACAAGCACTAGACATGAATGGAAAGTTAAATACAGAAAAGTTCTTGTATGTTTTACTGCTTGTATGTCTACAATGTATAACCCGATATACAAGTGATATATACAAAGCGTGGATTCGAAGAGAAGTTAAAAAATAGCAAATTCCTTGCATATTTTAGTGCTTGTATGTCTATAAGATGTAACCCGATATATACAAGGGTGATGTGCATACAGATACAAGGGAAAAGGTGGGAAGGCAAAGCGATAAGATTTTGAAGCTGTTTTGGAGCCTGATAGCATTGTTTTGGTCAACGATGGTTGACTTGACCATTTTTAACATTGTATATGCATTTGATACGTGAATTTTTATAGATTCATGGCATGATATTTGTGCTTGCATATTCTGAACCTAAAATGTTTATCTCCTTGTTGGTTTATTAAATGGTGATGCTTCTTTCTTGTCGGTTTGTTGCAGATTGTTGGAGCTGTTTGGAGTAGCTAGAAATTACAGAGGTGCTGACACACTGGCGGCGTGCAGATAGATATAAAGATGGAACTTAAAGGTAGATCAGATCACCAAAGAAGCAAAAGGAGATAAGGATGGCAATGAGAAGATATTTTGCAGGAGAAACTAAATGGCGATGACATCACAGAGTGGCGGTGGATCACAGAGGAAGTGAAAAGAGTAAAGGCTTTCAGCGAGAAGATATTTTGAGGTGTTAGGGTTTCCAAGCAGATCTTTACGCTCAGTATGGGTATCCTTCTCAGAGATTTTTGGTGGGATTTATTTTCCACCGTCTGACACTACACTTGAGGTTATGGACCGCCGATTGACTAGGGTTTTGGACCAGTATTGGGGACAATCAAATCTATATATATTGAGCCCCTTTACATTGTAAAAGTTTAAATAGGGATTTACAGAAGGACTTATAGAATAGAGCTATAAACTGTAAATTTATTTTTTAGCATTTTTTTAAATAGAAGAACATTTTAGAATAGAGGAGGTCGTCTGTGTTTACAATAAGGAATGCGCGGAACATCTAGCTTCCTTACTGTATCTGTAAAGCATTGTAAGTTTTTGTGAAGATGATTAATGAAGCTAAGAGTCATTCATACATTGTAAATCATATATGACTGTGTGTTTTGAATACAAATGAATCTGGAATTCTGCATCTATTTTCTGAGTGTCTTCTGGCTCTTCTTTGTATTTGAAATAAATATCTCTTAAAGCTTGCAATCTTGACTGTATGTCTGTGAAAATACTCAGGGCTTACATTTAAGGTTTAATCTGTGGATTTAATCAATTTGCTGTATTATTTACAAAGTACATAACAGAGCATTTAGATCCTGTAGTAGAATGAAGTTTAGTTTAGATTTCTCTAACTTTTCCCAAACCATTTGAAATACTTAGCTTAAATGCAAAAATTCAAAGGAGATTGTCTGATATTTGAAGGAAATATGAACAACTAAGTTGATATTTGACAGTTTTCATAATATTTAAATAGAAAGCTTATGTTAATATTAATCATATAAAGCTTTGTAATATAGTAACAGATTTATGCAAAAGAATGAAGAACATGTTGATATTTGTGATAGTTTGCATAATTAGAGTCCAGTAAATCATGGAACACCTTAAATCACATAAGGCCCCTTGCATATTACAGCTTCACATTTACCTATTGAATTGTCCAATAGGTCAAGACCTGACCATACAGGAAACTTGGGATTAAGTAATCTTCATTGATTTCTTCATATCTTTCAAGACAGTTAGGTTCATTTTGTGAATTTTAACTTTTGTTGCGAATGTGTAAAAACCATCATCAACAGTTTTTGGTGCTAGAAGGAGGGCTTGATTGGAGTTAGGGTTTGTTTTAAGTAAAGCTGGCTCATAATAGTAATAGAGTGACTAGGTCTAGATCCAGTTCAGAAGATATATTTTTGCAATTACCTGATAAAAGGCAAAGTAAGAGTCCTTTTGTTTGGAATCCTAGAATATCACATGTAGGAGGCTCATCTGGAACACCTTCTGGATCACCTTTTAGCATCCATAACTTTGTGAGTCCTGACAGTTCTTCATTTAGATCTTTGAATCTTGGTTCTAGTCCTCCTAGAGGTCCCGATCCTTCCAGAAATCCTAATCCTCCAAGAAACCCAGGTATTCCCACAGGTCCAGGTCAAGCACAAGTACCTATAATGGCTTAATTTAGTGTTAATTCTCCCATACAGTTCACTAATTATCATGAGATGCCAAAGAATCCTAAAAAGATATGTCCTAAATACCAGTTGCTTCAGGATCCAGAAGATCACATTAGAATATTCAAAGAAGCATGCTTTAGGGCCAGGTTAGAACATGAGGATGTTGTGTGTAGGTTGTTTCCTTACACCTTCAATGAGCAGGCTTCTAACTGGTATGTTAACTTGCCCAATGGTTATATTTCTTCTTGGGTACTTATGGAAGAAACATTCTTGTCTAGATTTAGAGCACCAATAGATCCTTCCACTTTATATCATAAGTTAGTTGTAATTAAAAGAGGTGAAGGAGAACTGATTGACAATTTTAATGATAGGTTTCAAAAGGCTTATTCTAGGTTAGTAGCTCCTTACACAGTAACTGCAGATGCATTGTTAGCCATGTATTATGTTGCCTTAGATCCATTAACTGCTATGTTTATCAAAAGAAAGACTGACATAGATTCAATATCTAAAGCCTATAAGTAGGTAGCCTCTATAAATCAGGAGATGAGGCAAACAACTTATAATTCATTTCCTAATGGAGGAAATCTTGGGATACAAAGTCAAACACAACCTTGGAATGGAGTCCCTGCACATAACACTCCATTTTTGAATCCAGTTCCTACATACACACCTGTGTATAATCCTGCCCCAATCTAGGCTATAGCCCCTTATACTGGTAGCACTGCAAATAATAATCAAAGTAATGGGCAATCTTTCTTCCAACCTCCTCAGGATACATTTGTGGCAAAGGCACAAGAGGAAAGAGAAGAAATCAAAGAAATTACTGCACACTTGAGAAGATTGTCTGCTGAAATGACTCAACTGAGAAATGAAAATTTCTATGGTAGAAACAACCAAGGATATATTCAAAACCCTAACCAAAGCTATAATCAGAACTACAACCCAAACTATAACTAGAATCACAATCAGAATTATCACCAGGGTCAAAGTTCAAATCAAAACTAGAATTACAATTAGAATCAAAATCATAATCCAAGACAACCAATACAAAATAGAGGACCTGCTATAGATAACAGAGCCTGGGGTAACAACAATAGAAATTAGAATTAGCCAAGACCACCTAAGACATGGAACATAGGGCTAAATAATGACACTCTAGCTTCTCGATTTGAGAATTTAGATCACCAGGATACAAAACAAACAGCTAGAATTCAAATGGCTAATGTAGCATTGAAGAATTGGTGTAGAATTCATAATACCAGTGCCCATGCTGAACTAGATTGTCCTTAGTTCCATTTAGCAGCTAGTATTTTTAATGTGGATATATAGGCTCCCACTTCTGAATTTCTAATTCCCAAAGGCAATGAAGTAGTGCCCTCATGATATGAGACTGCTTTAGTCTTAGAGAGTTTTACCTTCGCAGCTAAAGAAGAAGATCAATTGTTAGAGGATGAACCTTATTTTTGTGAAAACCTATATCCTGAATCAGCCTTAGTATTGAATGCATTTCAGTTTCCCTTTGAAACTGAAAATGAAGTGTTACATGAAACAGAAGAGGTACAAGCCTTTCAATAGTCAAACAAAAATCACACCTACAATCTGAGAAATAACACTAGGCCAGGAGGTCCTTTCACTACTTCGACTCCTCCTAACAATTTCAATACTCCCCTAGATCAGAACGCTAGTAACAATCCTGCTATACTAAAGGCTAATCATCATGCAAATAGTGAAACAGTAGCACAAAAGGTCCAAATAGGTAAAATAGAAATAGCATAAACAATAAGGTTGATGAGTTATTTATCTAAAGAAATAAAGAAAATTAAGGTCAGTATACCTTTGTGTGAATTATTGAAAAATCCAGGGGTCATAAATGCTTTCATAAAATCCTTTGATACATCTGTGACAAGTGAGGCTTTTGTTGATGTGAGTGTTCCTAGTAGAGATTCACAACCCAAGGAAAAGAGTAAGAAAGTATGCAGATTCCAACACTAATGTGGTAATGTATGCAGATAAAAAAGAAGCTCCTCCTTTCTTGTTAACCATTAGGATGTTTGGGAAGAACATACATAATTGCATGGTACATTCTGGTGCATCAGCTAATGTAATGCCTTTAGAAATATGCAAAGCTTTAGGGCTGACTCCTACCAAATTTGCTAAGGTTGTTACACAATTGGATAAAGCTGAGGTTAATGTGATAGGAGAACTGATGAATAGTCAAATGCAATTAGCCTCAGATCCTAGGGTAAGTCAGTTTATTGACATTCAGATAGTGGATATACCTGTGAATTATGGGATGTTGTTGAGTAGGGACTAGTCTAAAACATTGAACGGATATATGGCCACTAATTTTTCACATATGTGGTTACCTTGGAGAGGTGTTTCAAATCATATCAGGATAGAAGCTGAGCCTAGAATGAAACACATGATAATAGAATACAATAGGACTAATGAGATATTGTATGCTTCTGTTGAACCTGGTGTTTATAGAATCACTGACAAAGGAGTACAAATTGAAGAAATCTTGATGTTAAATTTGAGAGAAAAGCATGTCAATAAGGAAACAGTGTTGTTCATTGAGTCTGATGGGAATTCTTCTGATGAAGAAAACAATATAATGAATAATTTTGGTCGGGTCATTAGACAAGAAATGGAAAAGTGCATGGAATAAAATATTGCAGTTCAATGCAAATTGTATAAAAACATGTGTAGAGTTCATGATAAGCCACATGCTGAAGAAAGTTGTGGAATGTGCAGAGATATTATTGAATATCAATACACAAAATGCACAAAGGGAGTAGGACAGTAAGAAGGAAAGGATAACACTAATCAACTAGAGAAATACTTTCAGAATAACATAGATGTGTTGATCCCAGATTTAAAAGAAGAGACAAAAGGCAAGAATATTTGTCATTCCGATTTGCACACTGAAAGTATAAATATGCAGGTAGGTCAAAACGAACTGCCTATGAATGAACAAGATAGCACCTCACATGTGATAGAAAAAGCAACACATGCCAAAGTAAAGGGTCAAAAGAATAAAAATGGCATGTGGACACTGAAATGTGATGGATCTAAATCTAAACAGGGTGCGGGTGTAGGTGTAGAGCTTATAGATCCTCAGGGTAAGTCATATTTAGCAACATATAGATTACAATTTTCTTGTACTAACAACGTTGCAAAATATGAAGCTTTAATCTATGGACTTGTCATGGCTATTAAGAAAAAGGTAAAAATGATCAGGGTATTTTTAGATTCTGAGTTAGTGGTTAGGCAAGTAAGGAAATTATATGCATGCAACTACAAAAAGATGGTTTGTTACAAGTATAGGGTGTGGGATTTGATAGATTTGTTTGATGCTTTCAACATAGAACATATCCCTAGAGAATTGAACCATAGACAAGATGCATTAGTAGTTGCTGCTAGCTCGTTAGAACCCTTAACACTGTCAGGATTAAAAAGATTTGTTGTAGAATTAGTGAATGTGCCTAGTGTACCAGATAATGTAACTCATTTTCAGGTATTTGAAGGGGATCAACAAATTGTGGATTTTCTAACTTGTAATGAGGTCTTTGAAGCTCAAATTATTGATGAACAGGAAAGGCCTGATGTGTCTTGGGATGAAGAAGACATAATCAACCTGAAAAGCAACTTATTACCTAAGGGGGTAATTGAGCTAGAACAAATTTTTGACTTTGATGGGGTAGTAAGATAGAAGGATTTGCCCAAAACTGAGGGAGGTAAGTGTGATCCATATAACCTTGGAACAAAGCAAAGTCCACAAAATGTACTTATTGGAAAGGCTTCCTCTGAACAGTTAAGAAAAGAAATTGTGGACGTTCTGAAAGAGTACAAACATGTCATAGCATGGACGTATGAAGATTTGAAAATATATGATAAGTTCGTCATAACTCATGTGATACCTTTGAGACCAAAGGTTAAACCATTCAGGTAGAAACAAAGGCTTGTGAATGCCATTTTAGAGCCATTAATCTTCGAAGAAGTAAAGAAATTGTTGTTTGCCAGAATAATTTTCCTAGTCAGACATTCAACCTGGGTAGCTAATTTAGTAGATGTGAGAAAGAAAAGTGGAGACATTAGGTTATGTGTAGATTTTAGAAAATTGAATAAGGCATTTGAAAAGGATAATTATCCTTTGCTTCCCATAGATGAAGTACTGCAAGCAGTAAATGGGGCTAAAATGATGCCTTTCTTAGATGGATTATCAGGATATAACCAGGTCTTAATAGATGAAGAGGATAGATTAAAAACCACTTTTACTTGTAAATGGGGAAATTATGCATACAGAAGAATGCCTTTTGGTCTAATCAATGCAGGTGCCACTTTTCAGCGAGCCATGGACATTGCATCCCGTGGATTGTTAGGTAAGTGCATTGTTGTTTATATGGATGATTTAACTATTTACTCTAAAGATGCATCCACACATGTTGAAGATCTGAGAAAAATACTTAAAAGATGTGAAAGGTATGGGATTTCTCTTAACCCTAAGAAATGTTCATTTGGCATAACAGAAGGTAAATTATTAGGACATGTCATTTCTGAAAATGAGATATCTATTGATCTTGATAGAATAGAAGGGATAAAGAAATTTCAATTACCAAACACTGAGAAAGACCTAAAGTCATTTTTTGGTAAGATTAATTTTGTCAGGAAGTTTATTACAAGGTTTGCAAAAATTGTGCAGCCATTAAATGCCATGCTGAAGAAGGACGCAAAGATAGAATGGACACCAGTAGCTAAAGCTGCATTTAAAGATATTAAGGAAGCTATTTCTAACACTCCTGTGTTGATAAGTCTAGATTATACAAAGCCATTTTACATTTATTCTTTTGCATCTTCACATTCAGTCGCAGCTACTTTAACATAAAAAGGAGAAGACAACAAAGAAAAACCCATAGCTTTCATGAGCGCACCTTTGAAGGACGCACAACTGAAATATCTGGATACAGAAAGACAGGTGTTTGCATTAATAAGAGCAGTCAAGAAATTCAGGCATTATATCTTACGCAGTTAGGTTAAAGCCATAGTACCAGATGCAGTCGTGAAGATGCTACTGATGCAGAATGAGCCTGGAGAGAAAAGAGCCAAATGGATTACAATGTTGCAAGAATTTGATATGGAAATTATTCCAATGAAGTTGGTTAGAGGACAAGCATTAGTACAAGCCATAGCAAACACAGATCCACATTTGGTAAAACAATAGTACGTGTTGAATTCTAGTGATGCATCACGGTGGCATGATGATCTGAACACTTTTCTAATAACAGAAAAATATCCAAATAAGATGAAATCTTCTCAGAGGAGAGCTTTAAAGATTAAAGCACAAAAGTACATTGTACAAGGAGGTCTTCTATTCAGGAAGAACCATGATGGAATATATTTAAGATGTTTAAATAGGGCTGAAGCAGATAAGGTGTTGTCTGAATTACATGATAAGTATGGAACTACTCATGGTTCCCATTTAGCTACAACGCATAAGATATTGAGAGCGGGATACTATTGGCCTACAATGTTTAAGGATATAGAGTCACATTTGAAGTTGCCACACCTGTCAAATTACAGCAGACAAGGGAAGGAATCAGGATAATCCATTACAGCCAGTCATTGAGTCTAGGCCATTTGCACAGTGGGGTTTAGATTTCATTAGAGTCATAAATCCTCCGTCATCTGTAGGACGCAAGTTTATACTGACAGTAACTGACTACTATACAAGGTGGACTGAAGCCACATGTTGCAAGTTCTCTACTACTAAGGTAGTTATCAAGTTCCTTGAAGAAAACATCATAACTAGGTTTGGAACTTCCTATTCACTGGTATGTGACAATGGCCCTGCATTTTCTTCTTTGAAATTTTCTAAATGGGCATTTGATTATGGGATAGTTTTAAAGTTTTCTTCAAATTATTATCCTCAGGGGAATGGGTCAGCTGAGTCTACAAACAAAATTTTATTGGATATAATCAAGAAGCTAACTAAAAAGAATCCTAGAGAGTGGAACACATTGTTGAAATATGTGTTGTGGGTAGATAGGACTAAGGTTAAGTCAGCCTTAGGCAATGCACCTTATCATATAGTTTATGCGACTGATCCCATACTTCCAGTGAATTTAAGAATACTAGTCTAGAAGTTTGCTAATGAATATTTAGGCTTTGATGATCATAGAGAGGCCAAAATAATACAAATGTTACAATTAGATGAGAAAAGAGATCAAGCCATTGAGAAAATTGCCAAACATCAAGTAGTAGTCAAAAGATGGTTTGATAAAAGAGCAAGAGTCAAAATGTTTAGAATATCAGACTTAGTGCTGTGCTGGGATAAAGCACATGAAAAGAAAGGGAATCATGGAAAATTTGACAAGTTATGGTTAGGTCCATTACAGGTCGCAGAAATAATTGGAGACAATACTTTCAAGCTCAAGACCCTGACTGGGGAAGATGTGCCATTACCAGTTAATGGCCAACACTTGAAACATTACTTTCAGGCTTGAGGTGAGGGCAGTTAATTTCTGTGTATCATAATGTAAATAATGTATAGTTTTGTGTTATTTCTATTTTATTCTTTTATTTTTGTTTTTGTTTTTTGTTGGTTTGTGTGTTGTGTTGTCCTAATAGGGATCTTTATTTTGATTTAGAGTATGCAGGAGCAGACTGACAACCATTGAAAATAATAGAAAATTCAAAACATTCAGGTTAATTATTTGAAATTTATGCATAACTTGTTGTGACTGTCATGAATGTAGAAAGTTGTTTAACTTTGTGAAATTTTGTATTCAATAACTGTGGGTTGAGTATTCAAAGAAGGTTTCTCACAATGACACACCTAAAATCCTTGGGTTTTTTAAACTTACTAGTGTAGATATTAGGTGAAAAATCTGAGGTCACCCTTGCTACCATTACAATTCTCAGCCTAATTTCAGCAAGTGACCACTCCTTGCATCATGAAGTTACAAATGCAGTATCTTATAAAATTTATATCAAATACAAAATAAATAAATAAATAAATAAAGTGGATTTTACTGAAAATCTAGATTAAGCCATCTAAGTAACTCTACCGGGGGTATAGACGCTTGCTGGCAGTGGGGCTCTACTTAGGAGAATTGTAACGATAAGCTTGTCGGGGCTATGGACGCCTGCTGGCAGCAAGGCTCTATCTAGTTGGCTATGAGGGAATGACATCAACTATGTAGTCTAATGTCAGTCACTAGTTTGTTCAACAAATTTTCAAGATGAGGATTATTAATCACGTGCACCCACTTAAACTAAAAATGAAGATTCATGCATCTTATTGAATACATTATGTCTCAAGTTAGATAATAATTTGTAGAAGAGATAGTTGGAAGTTATGAATTTATTTCATTCAATTTTCTTTAATATTTTCTTTGAATTTAATTTTTTTGTTTGGTTGCTAGTTGTTGTGATGTTCACAACACGCCCCATTTTACTCCTTAGCAAAACAAGGACCCATCTTTGTTGGCTTGTTCCCTTGCTTTTGTGCTCTGGGCGATAATGGTAAAAGCAGCATCAGTTAGTATGCATATGCCTAATGTTAGGTATAATTGTGATCTTGAAGTTTGAACACAAAATCTCAAAGTCTGAACACAAAATCTCAAAGTCTGAATCTATCCTCAGAAAGCTTACCATGTGAAAGAGCTTGAAATCCTAGGTAGGTTTGCTTTTTACATCACCCTGAAATTCAGCCAAATAAGGAAGTTATGTGCGGTCAAAGTCTGGTCAAACCTGACATTCTAAATATCAGGGTCATATTTCTTAATATGACTGATATTCATAAATATCACCCTACTTAGAAAATCCACTATCTGCATATTTGTATGCGCACGTCAAATTTCTACCCGAGGGTCATCTACCCGTCAAAATACTCGCATATTCAATAGGGGTCACATTAGTTAATATGACTGATCTTTGCTAAACACGACGGTGACGTCATTTTGACCCCCCGATACACAAAAGCTCGACATGACCGTGACATCATCTTATTCAGAGGGTGATATTCCCCAATATCACGGTCATATTTCTTAACCTCTCAATTTCCTTTGGTATGACCATGACGTCATCCTTTCACATTCCAACGAGGCCTGTCCATGATGATGACATCATCATCATATCCTGATCTATTAAGGGGGTCATATTAGTTAATATCCCTCATATTGACCATTGTGCATACCCAAACCCGACAAGGTTAAAAGTTAGAATGAATGGTTAGATAGGTCCGCCAGATGCACTTTATGTTTGCATGTTTGAATAAAAGGAAGATATACATGTCAAAAGATGGGAACATACAATGTGGAATTGAAAAGTTATTAAAGTTGGCTTTATCATTGTATGTTCCGCTCCTTTGTATGTGCATTTCGATGACATACATTCGAAAACATACAAGGCGGATCTCAAAAAGTTTAAAATCCGATATAATGATTGCATCAAAACTGAATGTATATTGGAAGATACAATGATATATGCGTGCTGCGGATCTGAAATGTTATTAAAGATGGTTAAGTCCTTGTATGTTTCACTTTGTATGTATGTTGCGGTATACATACATTGTGATGCATACAAGGCGAAGATATAATGCAGATCTCAGGGGAGATTTAAATTTTGTTCAATGGATGTATCTAAACCTGAATGCATATCAAAAGATACATTGCATTTTATACATTGCGGAATTGAAAGCAAATAAAATATGGTCTATAAAAGTGTTAGGTCCGCTGGATGTATATGATAGTTTGTACATGGCCGATATGCAAATGAAAGATGCAGGCCGACATACAAGCACCGGACATGAATGGAAAGTTAAATATAGAAAAGTTCTTGTATGTTTTACTGCTTGTATGTCTACAATGTATAACTCGATATGCAAGTGATATATACAAAGCGTGGATTCGAAGAGAAGTTAAAAAATAGCAAATTCCTTGCATATTTTAGTGCTTGTATGTCTATAAGATGCAACCAGATATATACAATGGTGATGTACATGCGGATACAAGGGAAAAGGCGGGAAGGCAAAGCGATAAGATTTTAAAGCTATTTTGGAGCCCGATAGCATGTTTTTGGTCAATGATGGTTGACTTGACCATTTTTAACGTTGTATATGCATTTGATATGTATTTTTTTATAGATTCATGGCCTGATACTTGTGCTTGCATATTCTGAACCTGAAATGTTTATCTCCTTGCTAGTTTATTAAATGGCAATGCTTATTTCTTGTCGATTTGTTGCAGATTGTTGGAGCTATTTGGAGTAGCTAAAAATTACAAAGGTGCTGACACACTGGCGGTGTGCAGATAGATATAAAGATGGAACTTAAAGGTAGATCAGATCACCAAAGAAACAAAAGGAGATAAGGATGGCGATGAGAAGATATTTTGTAGGAGAAACTTAATGGCGATGGCATCACAAAGTGGTGGTGGATCACAGAGGAAGCGAAAACAATAAAGGCTTTCAGCGAGAAGATATTTTGAGGTGTTAGGGTTTCCAAGCAAGATCTTTATGCTCAGTATGGGTATCCTTCTCAGAGATTTTTGGCAGGATTTATTTTCCACCGTCTGATGCTGCACTTGAGGTTATGGACCGCCGATTGACTAGGGTTTTGGACCAGTATTGGGGACAATCAAATCTATATATATTGAGCCCCTTTATATTGTAAAAGTTTACACAGGGATTTACAGAAGGACTTATAGAACAGAGCTGTAAACTGCAAATTTGTTTTTTAGCATTTTTTTAAGTAGAAGAACATTTTAGAATAGAGGAGGTCACCTGTGTCTACAATAAGGAATGCGCGGAACATCTACCTTCCTTACTATATCTGTAAAGCGTTGTAAGTTTTTGTGAAGATGATTAATGAAGCTAAGAGTCATTCATACATTGTAAAGCATATATGACTGTGTTTTGAATACAAATGAATCTGGAATTCTGCATCTATTTTCTGAGTGTCTTCTGGCTCTTCTTTGTATTTGAAATAAATATCTCTTAAAGCTTGCAATCTTGACTGTATGTCTGTGAAAATACTCAGGGCTTACATTTAAGGCTTAATTTGTGGATTTAATCAATTTGTTGTATTATTTACAAAGTGCATAATAGAGCATTTAGATCCTGTAGTAGAATGAAGTTTAGTTTAGATTTCTCTAACTTTTCCCAAACCATTTGAAATATTTAGCTTAAACACAAAAATTCAAAGGAGATTGTCTGATATTTGAAGGAAATATGAACAACTAAGTTGATATTTGACAGTTTTCATAATATTTAAACAGAAAGCTTGTGTTGATATAAATCATATAAAGCTTTTTAATACAGTAACAGATTTATGCAAAAGAATGAAGAACATGTTGATATTTGTGATAGTTTGCATAATTAGAGTCCAATAAATCATAGAACACCTTAAATCATGTAAGGCCCCTTGCATATTACAGCTTCACATTTACCTACTGAATTGTCCAACAGGTCAAGACCTGACCATACAGGAAACTTGGGATTAAGTAATCTTCATTGATTTCTTCATATCTTTCAAAACAGTTAGGTTCATTTTGTGAATTTTAACTTCTGTTGTGAATATGTAAAAACCATCATCAACATAACTTAAATAAAATAAAAACTTAAATATTGTTGTGTGGAAAAGAGAGATCTAGCCTAAAAGATTAAACTAGGTCAAACCCTCTTCCATTAACATTGGAAAACAAATTGAGCTTGGCTTCTACCCATGAAGGAGAGCCAAACTACAGGGGTTTTTTCCCTTTATTGTATATAGGAGTGTCAAACACATTCAACCAAATCTAACCAACCAAACTAAGGTAAAAAATGAAACCCTAATTAACCAAGATCTACAAATAGACAAATGTCAGAAACTGATAAAGAGATTTTGAAATGATAGTATGAATCAATGAATAGAGAAGAACCTAGATATGACTTTGGAAACATAGAAGAACTAAGACGCTAGGCACCCTAGACCCTAATTAGGGCTTTGCATAATGTCAAGATCTAGATGTGTCATCTGTTAGTCTTCTTCAGTCCTTTAACTTCTTATAGTTTGATTCTTTCGAATGTGACCTACACACAAGCAAAGAGGGAAAGGTTGTGCTATTTTTAGGGGCTTTCCTTAGTCATACCCCATGTTAGTGTTTCCACCTCCACTATAGTGATGATTAGTGATCCAAGACTATGTGACCTAGGAGGCGAGAGGCAAGATCTGCAATATATGGTGAAAGTATGAATGAAAATGATAAACATTACCACAAGATGTGAAACCCTAGTTGGAGTAGATAACTCAAAATCATGCACCAACAAGGAGATAGATAAATATGTATTGAACTTCCTTCAAGACCTGCAAATGAGCATCATAACATCCACAAGAAAATAGAAATTGCACTTGTATTAATAAAACATGATCATAGGAGATCAATCATGTAAGCAATTATAATCCTTCTCATAACAATCTCGGTGTAAAATATGCAAAACATTGTAACATGATTCACACATACCTAAAGTACTACAAGAATACACAGGAATACATGCAAGAGACGCACGATAGACAAATTTAATACATGCCATTCACAATGCATACACACTTGACACGAAGCATACACATAAGGCATAAAGTATACATGGAATACACCTAGAAAACATGATGAAGACACACAAAATATTTTGATAGGAAAACATAAAGAATACATGGAATCATTAAGAGAATTCAAGTTCAAACAATACATCAAACAAAGATGGAAAAAAACACACAAGGCACATGACTCTAACACTAGCTTGCTCTATCACTAGGGGTCATGTGAAGAGAAGTACTGTCATGGATCACAGACTAGTAAGGATTTCCAAATTACTAGGTGACCATGACAAGTCACATGAAGCACACAGGCTAGCAAACTTCATTGTACTAGGTGGCTCACAGACCAAGAACAAAATGGAAACATCACGGGCTAGTGAGGACCACCAAATCCCTAGGTGAGTTCCATGTCAACTATAATAAACAAGTATGTAATCCAAAAGAAGCATAGCACGATGTATGGCCCCACCTTAAAATGATTGCTTACTTCCACGAAGAGAAATCTCTTTAAGGTAGAAGAAAATACAAGATGCGCATGAGAGATTTCTAGAAGAACTTGCTTGCATGATATGTGTTCCCAAAAGCTACATCACAATAAGGGGTTGCCCCTAGAAGAGGAAAATCGAGGCAATGCTATGAGCATGATACACAATGACATGTGTAGTCATGGTATAACACTGAGCATAGCAACAAGGTACCACATAAATCAAATCACACTATAAATAACAAGTTAGATTGAATAATATAAATTACTAACACAAAGGGATCTACTTGAATGGCATCAGTATATGAATGGTTGTATAATAGAATTATAAGTATTTAGATCTGTCATCATCTACTAGTTGGTAGAACTACGAAGACAAAGGAAGAAATATCACATGAAGATAAATATAAAACCTTAGGTCAACAAGGAAGAATGCCAAATCATCCTACTCCTTGCATTGTTCCCAAAGGAAACAACAATGATAAAAAGTAATTTATGACATATAGAAGAATGATGATACAAATAGAGAGAATATCACAATGAATTTCAGTCACTTTGTACCCTTGTACCCACAAGGGTGTCAAGGGTCATCCACAGAGAGCTTAAAAACAACATAAATAAAGCATCAAGCAACACATTATGAGGGAAAACAATCACATGCACTCATGACACAATAGAAATAGGGGCCACACTCACAAGTTGGCCTAAAGAAAATTGTCCTCCTCCCAATCTTGCTCATCACCAATTTTGGAAGGTGGACATGATGCAAGAGGAACTATCGCAAGTGTGGTGTAAGGAACAAGAGCCATACCTATATCATTATTATCTTCATATTCATTGTTGAAATATAGCATGATAGGTTCCACTACGGGTTGTAAAGCACTATCTTTCTCTAGAGAAGACAAAGCACTAGTAGATGTCTCTTTTGCATCCATCGCTGATAGACACTTGCGAGGAGGGAGATTCTCCTCTCCTGTAGCAAGGCAAGCCATAGCACAATGATGCTTCTTTCATTCACTTGCAATTTTATTTCGCTTAGCTTTGTTTGTGATATTTGTTAAGGGAATCATAGTATCTTCCAACATGGGTTCCTTTTCTTCCTTTGCTTTAGGATCATTAGAAGAAACAAGAGGAACCATCAAAGATTGAGAGACCATGAGGGGAGGGTTCCTCAATGTGGGCTGCTCTTCCTTCTCAAGTTGTGAAACATGTGGAAGTATTTGAGTATCCACAAGCGGTTGAGAAACCTCAAAAAATAATACACATGTAATTGATTGATTTCCACTAGTCTCTGCAGAGGTAGGTGGGACAAAAGTAATATTGCAACTATGGGGAGGCCTATTTTATGCTTGAGGTTGCCTTGTTGTCCTTGGAGGGATGGCAAAAGGGGAACCTTAGCATATCTACCAAACGCTCGGGGATGGGAAGGAACCTTCGATTCGGGCTTAACTTCATTTGCCACTTCTGGGCCTCAGAAGATCGAGAAGGTCTAGGGACATCACAAGGAGGTATGTTACTAAGTGACAATTCTATAATTTTATATGCTTTATATTTTTGATATGATAAAAAGAATAAACCCTCTCTAGTTAGAGAAACTCCAACTGGTTTTTCCCAGAAGTAGTCAAGTGTAAAGTGTCCATGATGAGTGATGGGCTAGTATTGACTGTGATGTACAACATGTACACATCCCTCAAATGGAAACTTTAAGCACTTATGAACCATAGAGGGGACTACCTTCATTGAGTAGAGCCATGAGTGACCCAACTTCACATGAAATAAGTTTGATGTTGGAATGACAATAAAAGTAACATCCAAAGATCTTGGCCCAACCTTGATAGCAAGGGTCAATGCACCAAGAGTTGGAAGGATAGACCCATCCTGTTCTCTAATCACGATTTTTGATACATCGTAGTTATCATGGTGTGAACCATGCATGTAGAGAAACTCTTTGGTTACTACATTTACCATGCAAATAGGATCGATCATATCACCTCTTATGGGTTTATCATTGATTCGAATGGTGATGTATAAAGGTCCATCAAGATCTTCAATGGTAGCATCATGAGGAGTGAAAGATATAGTCAGTTCAGGTTCTGCTCACTCTTTATGAGGGCAATCATCTACCATGCAAATATCACCTTCATAGTCTTGTTCTTGATGATTATAAGTACCTAGTATCTCTTGAGATGGATCCACAACATTAGATTCATGATGAGGTAATGGATTTGTATATATTTGTAAGTTTTGATTAGGTGGAGCCATCGATTTATTTCCTTTGTCATTTACACTAGCAACCTGAATGACATTGGAATCAATGAGCTCTTCAACTTCATGTTTAAGATGCATACATCCTTTAGTACCATGACCGACCTTGTGGTGAAATCGCTAAAAGGCCTTCAAATCGAAAGACGATGATTGCATCTTACATGGATCGAGAGGTCAAATGGGTGGAAGTTTGATGAGATTGTTTTTTAATAGTTACATCATTATAGAGTAGAGAGACTCTGATAATGGTGTGAAATGTCTTGTCTTTGGTTTCAATTTATATGGGGCGAGAGCAGAAGGTGATGTAGCCGCCACATGTTTTCTTATGTGATTGGATGAAATTGCACTGATTTTGATGAAATTTTTGTTTTGTCTTTTGAATGAATGAGTGTGTGAGGCTTCAGACTAACCAACCAGAGTTGATGAGGGATTATTCTTATACTAACTAACTGATAGTTGGTAATCACAGAGATCCGTGCAAAGATGAGTGAAAGAATCATAATGTATTAACAAGATTTTATCATAGATGTGAGGTTGTAAGTTTCCAATGAAGATTCTTTGTACGTCAACATCTAGAATAGACTATTGAACTTGTGAAAAGAGAGCTTAATAATGCCCCATAAAATATGTTACTTTCTCCTTTATTCCTTGTTTACAATGGACCAAATCGGTCAAAGAGACTTGAGGTCCAATGTTTTCTTGAAAGTGTTTGAGGAAATTATTGATCATTTGTCAGAAAGATGTTATTGAATTAGGATGTAATGAGCAAAACCAATCCAAGGTCATGTCTTTGAGTGACCTAGGAAAGAGTTTTTCCAAAATTGCATCTTCAAAGAAGAAATCACTACATAGTTGTAAAAGCCGCCACATGGTTGTTAGGGTCTCCCTTCCCATTATACTTCTCAAAGCAAGGGGTTTCAAACTTCTCAAGCATTTGAGCTCTTAGGATAGGATAAGATAAAGGGTTGTGAATATAATATGATGTCTGATGTAGAGCTGTACAGTGAAAGTCTTTAATTCTAGGGTGAAATTCCCATGAATCACATTTTCAAATTACATACAATGTTTACTCATTATCACCGGTTTGCTATAGTGCATCATACACCGGTTTACCATGACAGCTAATCACAAATTGTATCAGTTAATTGTATATCCCCAATGTACACTCGTAATGTACATTCTTCACATGCATTCCAATTATACATTCAGAACATGCATTTGGTGGGACCCTCAGTCTTTACTCCCTGTTGTATGTCTCACCACATACAAACTTAATGTGTAATACAAACAAAATTCATATACAAAACTTAACCTACTTTCGTGGTGAGTTTAGGTGTTCTTACCTCCTACTGCTGGTCAATATTTGTATCCGTAGAAAAGTATCCTTCTAATGGTCACCACTCCGGTAGGTCATCTTTTGTATCTTGTGACATGTATGTTTTCAATGTATATTCCGATATACATTCTTCGACATTCATTTGTGAACTTATTGGGCCGGTTTTCTCTCCCAGTTCTACTGGTTACTCCTTGTATCTAATTCCTTACATCATTCGGATGTACATTCAAAAATGCCTTTGCAACATACAAACCCGATGTACGATTGCCAGATACACATGAAAGTTACTCAGATGTGATTACGATATACACAGGAAATGTGTCTTCATACATTTGTGATATATACATAAGTTGTATATTCTATGAACAACATGAACTCAAACCAACTGAACTCTTATACATGCATTTCCTTATAGGATATACTCAGAGTGATACTCGCATAAAAATGCGATATATTCACAAACCGTTCCCGGCATACAATTGATGGATATACATAAAATGTATATTCAAATCTCCCGCTAATAACTTCCTCTGCAACAAATCTCACAGCCCTTATCCGTCGAACCCTAGCACCACAAAATACTAGGTCCTCTACTGCGACCTTCCTTCCATAGATCGGATCCTTTGTTCCATTCCGCCATGACCACAAACAAAAAGAAAAGTAAACAAAAAACTATATACAAAATCCATTCCACTGATTTCAAAGAAATCCACCAGTGGAATGGTCTTAACCTTGCATCTCGACAATAGAGAACTAGATTATGCACAAAACTATTCGATGCAGAGAATATACACAAAACACTTCGATGCATAGAGGATTTATACAGAACGCAGAACTTGTAAACAAACTGACAGAATTTCTATTTTTCTTCAATCAAACTTCTTCTCTGATCTCTCCTTTAGAAAATGTGGTTATATCCTCTTCTCATCCAGTTCCAACCGGAATACCAAAAGTTGGAGTCGTTACAACTTCCCTCTTTCAAATTTTGCTTAACTAAGATTATAAGCCAAAATACTAACTAAACACATGACACATGTTTAGCACACAACAAGATTTAAACATATCAACAAAACACTTTAAATAGATTATCCACATACCCCAATTGTCCAGATGTCCAAATTGGCTTATAAGGATGCCAAATTCGTGACACTGGTTCATAGGGTGGGGTTTTTATTACAAACATGAAAACACAACACCAAATAGATAAATTCAAATAAAACATAACAACATAACAATACCTTAGTCTTCTCCCTTAGATGTATAATTAGCTTGCTGAAGGGGTGTTCCTGCACCATACTCCTCGGGAGGAGAAATCTCAAGCCCACTTGAGATGAGAGTTTGGAGGTCTGCAACATGGTTTGTGATCTGATCTTCAGTCATCCAAACTACATCTGAATTAGGTTTCCCCTGCCAAGCCACCAAGTACTCCATGTACTCTTTGTTCCTTGTCTTCTTTGTCACTCTTGAGTCTAAGATCTTCTTCAATTTTGGTGGATCATGCTTAGGGATATCATCACCTGTTGTATCCTGTAATGGTTCATGTTCTACATCTGCATTATGTCTATATGGAGTTAAATCACATACATTGAAAATGGGTGACAATCCAAGGTCAGGAGGAAGTTGGATCTCATAAGCATTCTGCCCACACTTCTTCAAAATCTGACATGGTCCAATCTTCCTCTGCATTATCTTGGTGTGTTTACCTTTTGGGAGCCTCTCCTTCAGATTAACCCACACCAAATCTCCAACATCAAATTGTGCATCCCTCTTCTTCTTGTCAGCATATGCTTTGTACTTCAATGTAGTCTGTTGGAGTTGGTTCTTGACTTGATCATGTACTTCTTTAATAGCTGATGCAAGAGCTTCTCCATCTACACTAATAGACTCTCCTATAGGCAGATCTCTCAACTCCAGAATACCCCTTGGATGAATACCATATACTACTTGAAAACATGACTTCCCTGTACTCCTATTGATGGTGTCATTATATGAGAATTCTGTTTGTGGTAGGATGTTATCCCACTTATCTCCATGCTGCCTTGTCAAACACCTTAGCAAATTTCCCAATGAACGGTTAACCACTTCAATCTGTCCATCTGTTTGAGGATGGTAGGCTGATGAGAAGGACAAGTTGGTACCAAGTTTCTTCCAAAGAGTCCTCCAAAAGTGGCCAATAAATTTCACATCTCTATCTGACACTATGCTCAATGGCAAACCATGTATCCTCACTATCTCTTTGAAAAATAGATCTGCAACATATGAAGCATCACAAGTGGTTTTGCATGGCAAGAAGTGTGCCATTTTACTAAATCTGTCTACTACAACAAAAACACTATCATATCCCTTCCTTGTCCTAGGCAAACCCAATACAAAGTCCATGCTTATGCTCTCCCACGGCCTAGAAGGAATGGGTAGTGGCTGATACAAACCTACATTAGTGGATCTCCCTTTTGTGTTCTGACATATCACACATGCCTCCACAAATCTCTTCACATCTGACTACAACTTGGGCCAGTAGTAATGCCTCCTTACTAGATCAAGAATCTTATCCAGACCAAAATGTCCTGCCATGGCCCCACAATGTTTCTCCCTCATGATATTCAGTCTCATAGAACACCTTGGAATACACAACTGTCCACCCTTGAAAAGTAATCCATCTTGGATCATAAATTTAGAGAACTCAACATGATATTTGTCACCAAAGGCAGTACATACCTTGTAGATCTCTCCAAAGTCTTCATCGGCATCATACATGGCCTTCAAGGAATCAATGCCAAAACTCTCCAATTGGATCTGATTGATGGTCAGAACCCTCTTGCTCAAAGCATTTGCCACCTTGTTCTTGACCCCTTTCTTGTGCTTGAGTGTGAAGGTGAAATCTTACAAAGTCTCCACCCACTTCATGTGCCTATGGTTCAGTTTCGCTTGACTGTTTATGAAACTAAGGGCCTGATTATCTGTGAACACTATGAATTCTTTTGGCATTAAGTAATGCCTCCACTTTTTGAGCGACTGTACTAGACCATACATCTCCAAATCATAGGATGAGTATGTCTTCTTTGCATCATTTAGTTTCTCGCTGAAAAATGCAATAGGGCTACCTTCTTGACTGAGTATTGGTCCAATTTCCATATGACTTGCATCACATTCTACCTGGAAAATCTTGTTGAAGTCAGGAAGTGCAAGTACTAGCTACTCTGCCACTTTCTTCTTCAATGTTTCAAATGAATCATCTACCTCCTTTGTCCAAGTGAACCTACACTTCTGTCCTCCATTTATGGTGTCAAGCATGGGTGCACAAACATGACTAAACCACTTTATAAACTTCCTATAGAAGGTTACTAACCCATGGAAACTTCTAACATAATTCATGGTTCTAGGAGTTGGCCAAGACAATATGGCATTTACCTTCTCTTGATCCATTTTTAGTTTGTTATGTGAGATGAAAAAACCCAAGTAGATGAGCTCTTCCTGCATGAACAAACACTTCTCCAAGTTGATCATTAGCTGCTCTTCATGTAACTATTTTCCCATTTTCCTCTACCCAGAGTCAAATGGTTAACCTGGTATTTTCTTTGAAAATCCTTTGAAGAGATCCCTATAAAGCCAAAGTGCCAAATTTCCCAGGGAACCTTGCCTAAAAAAACCTTACCATTGGAAAGAGCTTGAAAAAATAGGTAGGTTTGCTTTTTACACCACCCTGAAATTCGACCAAACAAAGAAGTTATTCATGGTCAAAGTTTTGGTCAACATACATTCAAATGTACATTTGGCAGGCTTGCAAATCCCTATTGGCCTTAGAAAATGATGAAAAATTGAGTTATATACATCTTCGAATGTATATCAGGCTCAAAAGGTGCATATACATTTAGGGAATCTTTCGCAGGTTCCCCAGGAATATTCTTGGTTTGTATATCAGCGATATACAAGGAAAGATGCAAGTGAACATACAAGGTATAATGTACATTCATCGCATATTCCTCAAGGATTCCCTATTTGTATATGGGATGTTTGTATGTTTGCCTTTGTATTTTCAATATACAAGCAAATATACATTCGCTAATGTGCAAGGCAAATATGCATCGAAGATTCCCCAGAATATTCCGCGCTTGCATGACAAGGGCTTGTATATTGCTTTGTATGTTCGCACATACAAGAAACTATATACAATCAAAAAGTATATATTGCGAGTATATTCCCTCAAGATTCCCTATTTGTATCTGAGAGGGTTTGTATATTGTGTTTGTATATTTGATATACAAAAGTGCTAATATACATTTGCTACAGTGCAGAGGCAGAACATACAAGGGGTGGGGCCCGTGCATATACAAAGAAGATTGTATGTCTTCGACATACAAATGATCACGTGAACAGTGGAATGTATATCACAAATATACAAGGCCAAATGTACATTGGCGATATACAAGCCGGATTTCAAATGAATATCAATTCCAGCACATTCAGGCTTCAGGTCCGATCTGTATGTATAGGTGTTTGTATATTTGCACATACAACATAAATATACAAAGAAAAAGTGATACAAGGTGGACTCGGCAGAACAATGAAATGAAGCTAAGAGTCATTTTTTGGGTCCGCAGCTTGTATGTTTATATATGCAGGGGAGGAGACAAATGGTGGGGTCCACAATATACAGGAGCTTTTGTATATCGGTGATATACAAAGTAAACATGCAAGTCAAGATGTGCAAAGGCAAAAGCAGTGTAATGTATATTCAAAAGGTGCTATAGTAGTTTGTATATGCGGTTGTATATTTGCATATACAACCAAATATACAAGAGTTAACATACAAACCCGGACCCGTTTACATTTTTCAATGGTTTCATAAAGAGTTTCGGGTCCGCGGCTTGTATATCGGTGTTGTATGTGCCGATATACAAGCAGAAGATACAAAAGGAAAGACAAGGCTGGAGCCCACCACTTGTATATTGGTGGTTGTATGTTCGCATATACAACCTGATATGCATTTCAATATACAAGCCAGATTTCATGAAAAGATCAAATGCGGCTGATGCAGTTCAAATCCACAGCTTGTACATACAGGCTTTTGTATATCGGTGATATACAATGAAAACATATAGAAGGATATACAAGCCAGACCTGTCTCAAAATACAGAAGGGTTAATGATTTTTTAGGTCCGCGGCTCGCATGTGTGCATGCGATTGTATATTTGCATATACATGCAATATACAAAGGGAAAATGTAGTTTCTTAGTGCCACCTCTCAGACCAACTCAACAGCAAATCAGGAGGTGCCACGTGGCAGTGGCGAATGCATATACAAGGCTCTTGCATATACAAAGACAGTTTCAAATGCATTTTTTGAGAGTGATTGCAAAGGCTTTTTGGCGCCACAATGCAGAGATACATACAAGGTGTTTTGTACATGCAAAGGCCGACTCAGAGGTATTTTTGGAGGCCAATATATACATAGATGCAGAAGCGATATATACAGGTAGTTGACCAGATCTTTGATCACCTATATCTTCCCCATTTCAGTGAATTTTGACATGCTGTAAGAGGCAAAAGTGCATATTTTTGCCTCCTCTTTTATTTGAGCAAGTTTTTTTTGGAGGATTTTTCAGTTTCCATTTTTCATATTTGGCTTTGCATGTTTGGGTTGATTGGACATTTCAGCAACCGCCTTGAAGTTTTGAAGGGGTTTTTCTCTGCACAATGGCTCAGGTTGGTGAAGTTCTGCAGGTGCATTCATGGCGTATGGGCTCTGTGCCCTTTAGGACTAATTTCTATGCAGTGGATGGCAACTTTGGGGTTTCCTTCTCCACTTCTTGTCCTTTCTTGCATCTTGGCTGCATTTTCTTGAGTTTTGGCCTGGCAAAGGCATGGTCCCTGTCCCTTCACCATGCCTCTGCCCATACTTTCCTACTTCTGGCATTTATGGCCTCATTTCTATGAATCAGAGACTCAACGCCCTTCTGGTAGGAGTCTGGCTTATATAAGACATGTAAAACTCTTTTGCAAAGGAGGATGGTATTTTTGGGGCATTATGCTGCTGATTTTTTCTTAGTCAGACCTCTTAGTGTAATTGCAAGGGTATGGGAATGTGACTCACTGTGCCTGAAATCTGGCTTCTGTTGTCTTCCTTTTATCCACCAATGAATGTAATTAGCTATGTTGGTATACCACTGCTATGAAATATTTCTGTATTGTAATGGTTTTCTGGGCCTTCATGATTAATAGATGTTGACTTCTTGCCTCTTTTATCTCTAGATTCTTGTGTTTCAATTGGAGTTGTAGTCTATCCTGTGGGTAAAATGGCCCCTCTGCAGGTATAACCTTCATACCGAAACCTCAAACCAGTCTTAAATATGTGTAAAGCTCCCTTCAGTAGCAAGAGAATCATTGTTGTGTCCACACCACGACCACCATCGCTAACTAAATCTGGTGTATCACCTCTTTTTCCCTTTCAGTTTCCCTTCTGACCCTTTCCCTGCAAGTTGTTTAGCACTAGATTTAGTATCACCACTCTCAGTAATAGGCTGAGAGCAAGGAACCAACCTTCTCTAGAGGTCTGATCTCAAATCGAAAGGTCCCACACTTCAAGATCATTCCCATGTTACCCTAGATTGCTGAAGTTTCACAACCATAGCAAAGGGTGCAAATCTGGGTGATAACAGTTTCTGGCACGCCCGGTGGGACCAGAAATAAGAGTTCTAAGTTCAAAATACTACATTTTGGTCACTGGTTTTGATGTGCAGCTAGTGATATCCAGACCTATGAGAGGTTGAAACTTTGCATATCTGGCGACTCCAGCTTTGGTTTAGCAGAATCAGTGTATCCCTACTTATGAGAAGAATACCTACAAGAAGCAGTTCTTCACCTTTCGAATACCTGCAATTATCCCCACTTAGGAGAGGAGTAGTAGCTGAGAAGCATAAGAGGACTCGTGCCCAGTCTAGGAGAGCCAAGTCGACTCCCCCTACAGTTGGAGCTCATACTACCTCAAGGACTTCAGTCACAATGATTCTTGCGGCCAGAAATTAGCCCTTTGTCACTTTCAACCAAGGCAACCGGTTGAATCTAGCTCAGCATGATGACATCCCTGTCGCTGCCTTGAGGAGTTTACTGATCTTTCATGGTGAAGATCAGACCACTCCAGCTGAGCATATCAAGGACATTGCAAACCTGTGTGCTATCCATCATGTGACAGAAGAAAATGTAGCAATTAGGCTATTAGTAGCTTCCCTAAAGGGGAAGGCTCTGCAGTGGTTTAGAAGTCTGCCGGTGAATTCCATAGATTCCTAGGATCGCTTGGGAGAAGAATTGTGCAGCTTCTACAAGGACAAATTAGATCATCTATCATTGGTGGAGCAACTGTCTACAATCAAAAGAGCCCCTCATGAAGTAATGTCAGAGTTCAACCACCATTTCCAAAAGACGTGGGATAGAATCCTGCTAACGGTAAGGCCTACAGCTGATCATGCATTCCTATATTTTTTGAGACCTTTAAATAGTGACATCTCTGTCATGATTCAATCCATGGGAGGGCTTTCCTTACCACAGGCTTATACCATAGCCATTAGGGCTGAAAATAGCCTCATTCAGTCTGGTAAAATTGCTCCTAGGCCTCCTTTGCCCATTTTCCCCGCAATTCAGCCACCATTCCCAACATATGTGCCTCCCATAGCTGTTATACCTACCGCACCAAGTTACTAGCAGCTAATGTGCAGCCAAATAGGTCAGAAAGTGCTGCTCAAAATTAGTCTTTCGAGTTACAAGAGATCAAGGGATTGTTGCAATCTTTTGGTAATGAGCTGACTAATATGAAAAAGTAGCAGTTCCATAATAGACAGCCCTACCAGCCACATAACCAAGGGCAAAACTAGTCTTATTAGGGACAAAGCCAACCTTGGCAGGCCAACAGGCCACCTTACTAGAACAATTATCAGGGGGCTAGGCAGAACATAAACCAGAGGCCTTTCCAACCTTACAATCCTACATCCACCAGTGCCATTAGTGACATTGTCCCTATTCAGAACAACCTAGCATCTGAGTATGAATGGTGTTCTTTGAGCAATCAGCTGCATGGTCAAGCAGCGTGTCCAAGTGGAACCATAAATCAGGCTCTGATAGTGCAAAATGATGTAGTTACGCAGCCAAGCACATCTAATGAGGGGACTATGCAGTAGATAGAGCAGCCTCAACATGATACTGCCTTCATGAATTGGTAGAAAAATGAGTTTTGTGGCATGAATAGAGACAATGAACCAGTTGCCGTGAACATGAGAGCCAAAAGAAGGAGTTATGAGATGGATCAGGGGGCAGGCAAAGGAAGAGGACCTGATGATCCTCACACATCCCATTTTCCCCATGTATTACAAAGAAATACTCAGGCAACTACCAGAGAGTAGCCTCATTTGCAGGTTGATGTTGCTGCTGCCAAGCAACATTAGAAGGTAAGTGTTGCTGCACCTTTCAATATTATTGAGAATATGGAAAAGGCAAATGTGACAATGTCCATGTGGGATTCCCTAGCAATCCCTGGCCAAAAGGACATATTGCAATCTGCCTTATCTGATTTGAAAGTATCCAAAGATACAACTATTAACCCAAATAGGACTGTCCTTACCAATTCATCCCAGGACAATAGCAAACAACCAAGCAAGACTTTCAAACCACTTCCATTCTATGTGTCGTTAATAATAGGAGATAAGCTTGTGCACAATTGCATGGCGGATAGTGGTGCAAGTAGTTCTGTTATGCCAAAACAGATCACAGACCAGCTGGAATTGAGATACCAGCCCCTAACAAAAGGTGTGCTCCAGCTAGATGGCACAACTGTCAACACCGTAGGTGTGATAAAGGATCTGAGCCTCACCTTGCATACTTGTCCAAATGTTTCCATCACCCAAGAAGTGTTCATCATAGACCTACCCCCTCATTTTGCCATGTGTTTGTCAAGGGATTTCATAGCAAAGATAGGAGGATATTTATCCTCAGACTGGTCCCACATATTTTTCAAGACCAGATATGGCACCAAAGTAACCCTAAAATCTGAGTTGCTTTCGAATCACCACATAGAACCCTACACACCAAGTGCTGTCAATGCAAATTGCATTATCTCTGATGATCCTGAGCTTGTTGTTGCTAAACAACTGCAAGCTGAAAGTATACCAGAAATACTGTTAAGGGAATGGGCCTCAGAAAATGTTATAGATGATCCTGAGGCACATATTCAAGAGACTGGTATGGGAGTGTACCTACTACATGAGCCTGAATCAGTAATTCTGAGCCTTGTAAGGAGCCCAGAGCCGCAAATAGAAGAGAAAGATCAGATATGGAAAATGAACTTTGATGGCTCTAGAAGTAGGAATGTATCTAGTGGCAGTGCAATGCTTGTGTCCCCTCAAGGCGACAAGTATTATTCTGCTTTCTGTTTTGCCTTTTCATGCACCAACAACACTACCGAATATGAAGGGTTAATCCAGGGATTGCTGTGGGCAAGAAAGAGGAAGATTGGTTGTTTACAGGTGTTTGGGGATAGTGAACTCATTGTAAACCAGGTGAGAAGATTGCATGCCACAAAAAATGATACCTTGAAATGCTACAAGCATAGGGTATGGGACATGATTGAAGAGTTTGACGCGTTCAACCTGATATCTATCCCCAAAAATTAGAATTACCATGTAGATAGGTTAGCTGCAATCGGGGCTCAGTTTGACATCCCCAGTGATATTCAAAGGGAGAAAGTGCAGCCTCATGTAAAAATAGTGGATAGACCCTCTATCCTTGACAATGACATTCATTGGCAAGTTTTCGAAAGTGATGAGCAAATCCTGCATTTCTTGTTAGAAGAGGATGAGTTCTTTGTGGTGAACCAAGATAAGCTCAGACATCAATATGGCAATGATCAAATTATGCAGCTAAGAACAAACAAGCTGCCCAAGGGACTGGTAACGCTGGAGTCTCTTTTTGGCACTGATGATCAAGTGAAGAGGACCAAAACTGGCATGCAGATAAAGGAGGAGCACTACGAAGCGCTGGAAATTTTTAAGGGTAGGCTTCTCAAGATTGGAAAAATATGTTCGCCTGAGGATAGAAAGGCTTTTATTGCTCTATACCATGAATTTGAAGATGTGTTTGCCTAGGATTATTTAGACCTAAAAGGATTTGACCCTCACATTGCCCAGCACACTATAGAGTTAGAACCAGGGGCAAAACCTGTAAGGAAGAAGCAGAGACCCTTAAACCCGAAGCTGGAACCTCTGATGATTAAAGAATTGACTAAGTTGATTGAAGGAAATATCATTTTCCCAATCAAACATACTTCTTGGGTCTCCAACCTTGTCCCTATGAGAAAAAAGAATGGAGAGGTCAAACTATGTGTTGATTTCAGAGATCTAAATAGAGCTTCCCTGAAGGACCACTACCCGCTGCCCTCGATGGAATAGATTCTACAGGTAGTAGCTGGCTCAGAGAGATTCTCCTTACTTGACAAGTTTTCTGGTTATAATCAAGTGTTAGTCAAGGAGGAGGATCAGTATAAAATCGCTTTTACTACCAAATGCGGCACCGTGGCCTACAAAAGAATGTCTTTTGGTCTATCAAATGTTGGCTCAACTTTTCAGAGGGCTATGGACATGGCTTTCAAGGGTTTACTTTATAACTTGGTGCTTGTGTACCTTGATGACATCACAGTCTTCTCCAAGAATGCGTCTGAGCATTTATTCCATTTCAGGCAAGTATTTGTGAGATGCAGAGAGTTTGGAATATCTCTCAATCCCAAAAAATTCATTTTCGCTGTTCATGAAGGCAAGCTGTTAGGGCACGTCGTATCAAAGGAGGGCATTACCATTGATGCAGAAAGGGTGAAAGCTATTCTAGAATTGTCCTTACCCAGCCACAAGAAGGGACTCCAAAGCTTCATTGGCAGAATTAATTTTCTGTGAAGGTTTATACCAGACATTGCAAATCTTCTGAAGCCCTTGACGTCCATGTTAAAAAAGAATGCAGTTATCAGTTGGACGAAAGAGGCCAGACTTAGCTTTGAGTCTATAAAGGGAGCATTAGCAGCCGCACCAACTCTGGTAAATCCTGATTTCTCCAAGGATTTTATTTTGTATGCTTACGGCGGTCTAGATATCATTTCTGCAATTCTAGTGCAGCAACAGAGTGAGGGTTTTGAATAGCCAATCGCTTTTTTCAGCCAAGGCCTAGAAGAGTATGAATAGAAATACAACTTCATTGAGAAGCACGTCCTCGTAGTGGTGAGGAGCCTCAAGAAATTTAGGCATCTTATTTCTAATAATAAGATACATCTAATGGTCGCTCATCCTGGCATAAAGGAGTTCTTGCTGAGCAAAGACGTCAATGAGAAAAGAGCTAGTTGGATCACCAGGGTCATGGAGTATGACGTTGATATCAAAATAACCAAGCTCGTTCAAGGAAGAGGACTCAGCGAATAGCTTGCTGCTAGTCCTGAGAATGGAGCAAACAAGGAAGAGGTGGCATTTCTGGCCGTAGAAGGTGAGCATCAGGCTGAAACAGTAGCAGCGGGCACAGGTTGGGTCCACAATATGACCCATTTTTTACAAACTGGTGAATGTCCAGCAGGGTTAGACAGAGCCAAGAGAAGATACTTTAGATTACAGTCAATCCCATACATTCTAATCAATGGCATCCTTTTCTGGAAAGACTTTAATGGCGTATTATTAAGATGCATTGATGAAGCTCAGATCAACAAGGTGCTGTGGGAATTCCATGATGGAACAGCAGGGGGTCATTTTGCCCCAAGGACTACTACCTGGAGGATTATGAGAGCTGGATACTATTGGCCCAGCTTATTCAAGGATGCTCACTCATGGGCAAGAAAATGTGTGAAGTGTGCCCTTTTTGCAGGCAAATCACGGCTGTCGGCTCTGCCCTTGCAGCTAATTCAGGTTGAGCAGCCCTTCATGAGGTGGGGTATCGATTTCATAGGCCCCATCAACTCACCATCTAGTGCAGGCCACAGGTGGGTGCTTACTGCAACTAACTACTTCACAAGGTGGACTGAGGCAGGGGCCCTAAAGGAATCCAATGAGAGTGTTGTCTTGAACTTTTATAGTGATCTGGTAGCTAGATTCGGGATTCCTAAATCTATGATCTCAGACAATGCATTGGCTTTTGTCAGATTAAAAATAACTGACTGGGCTGTGAGGAATGGGATCTATTTGGGCACTTCATCAAATTATTACCCTCAGGGTAATGGCCTAGCTGAGTCCATAAATAAAAACCTCATAAGGATCATCAAGAGAACAATGGAAGACAGCCAGAGGACCTAGCATACTAATTTAAGATCTACTTTATGGGCAGATAGAATAACTCCTAAGAGGTCCATTGGGAACTCTCCATATATGCTAGTTTATGGAAAAGAGGCAAGACTACCTATATCTATAGAGCTGCCAGTTCTTGACATTATGAACCAGCTGGAGATGTGTGAAGAAGAGGATCCCATGGCTGTCAGATATGCTCAGCTCATGGAGCTTGAAGAAATCAGAGGCAAAGCTAAGAAGGCTATGGAGTATCATCAGTTTCAGACCAAGGGAGTTTTTGATAAGAAGGCCATCCCCAAAAGTTTCAGGGAAGGTGATATGGTGCTCAAATGGGATGAATTAAAAAGCAGGCCAGGAAAACACTCCAAATTTGATAGCATGTGGAGTGGCCCATTTCTCATTACTGAATGTAAGGAGCATAATGCATTTCAGTTGTCAAAATGGATGGACAAAATTTGCCTATCCCAGTCAATGGGATACACCTGAAGAGGTGTTTTGAGGTATGAGTGCTCTGTAAATTAGTAGATTAGGTTTCTTGCTTTCAATAAGTGTTGTTGCACAATACTTTAGATGCCTCTTTGTTTTCCCTAAGTGCTATCTAGCATAGTTTGCAAGTTGTTGTCAGCATTTTGTTTGGCACCTAGTTTTCCTGTGTCCTTCATTGCTGTCATGCTGGGTTTTTGAGGTCAAGATGTTTGCCAAGGCACTTCCAGTTTCTTTTGACTCCATGCCCAATGAATACAAGGCCACTAATCTTTTTTTTAGCAGGCAAACACCCCATAGAGGTCACCAAAAATGTTTTCCCATTTTCCTCTGCCCAGAGTCAAATGGTTAACCTGGTATTTTCCTTGAAAATCCTTTGAAGAGATCCCTATAAAGCCAAAGTGCCAAATTTCCCAGGGAACCTTTCCTAAAAAAAAACCTTACCATTGGAAAGAGCTTGAAAAAATAGGCAGGTTTGCTTTTTACACCACCCTGAAATTCGACCAAACAAAGAAGTTATTCATGGTCAAAGTTTTGGTCAACATACATTCAAATGTACATTTGGCAAGCTTGCAAATCCCTATCAACCTCAGAAAATGATGAAAGTTTGAGTTATATACATTTCTGAATGTATATTGGGCTCAAAAGGTGCATATACATTTAGGGCATCTTTCGCAGGTTCCCTGGGAATATTCCCAGTTTGTATATCGACGATATACAAGGAAAGATGCAAGTGAACATACAAGGTATAATGTACATTCATCACATATTTCTCAAGGATTCCCTGTTTGTATATGGGATGTTTGTATGTTTGCCTTTGTATTTTCAATATACAAGCAAATATACATTCACTAATGTGCAAGGCAAATATGCATCGAAGATTCCCCAAAATATTTTGTGCTTGCATGACAAGGGCTTGTTTATTGCTTTGTATGTTCGCACATACAAGCAGCTATATACAATAAAAAAGAATACATTGCAGGTATATTCCCTCGAGATTCCCTGTTTGTATCTAAGAGGGTTTGTATATTGTGTTTGTATATTTGACATACAAAAGTGCCGATATACATTTGTTACAGTGCAGAGGCAGAACATAAAAGGGGTGGGGCCCGTGCATATACAAAGAAGATTGTATGTCTTCGACATACAAACGATCACGTGAACAGTGGAATGTATATCGCAAATATAGAAGGCCAAATGTACATTGGCGATATGCAAGCCAGATTTCAAATGAATATCAATTCTGGCACATTCAGGCTTCAGGTCTGATCTGTATGTATAGGTGTTTGTATATTTGCACATACAACAGAAATATACAAAGAAAAAGTGATACAAGGTGGACCCGGCAGAACAATGAAATGAAGCTGAGAGTCATTTTTTGGGTCCGCAGCTTATATGTTTGTATATACAGGGGAGGAGACAAATGGTGGGGTCCACAATATATAGGAACTTTTGTATATCGGCGATATACAAAGTAAACATGCAAGTCAAGATGTGCAAAGGCAAAAGCAGTGTAATGTATATTCAAAAGGTGCTACAGTGGTTTATATATGTGGTTGTATATTTGCATAAACAACCAAATATACAAGAGTTAACATACAAACCCAGACCCGTCTGCATTTTTCAATGGTTTCATAAAGAGTTTCGGGTCCGCGGCTTGTATATCAGTGTTGTATGTGCCGATATACAAGCAGAAGATACAAAAGGAAAGACAAGGCCGAGGCCCACCGCTTATATATTGGCGGTTGTATGTTCGCATATACAACCCGATATGCATTTCAATATACAAGCTAGATTTCATGAAAAGATCAAATGCGGCTGATGCAGTTCAAATCCACGGCTTGTACATATAGGCTTTTGTATATCGGCGATATACAATGAAAACATATAGAAGGATATACAAGCCGGACCTGTCTCAGAATATAGAAGGGTTAATGATTTTTCAAGTCCGCAGCTCGCATGTGTGCATGCGATTGTATTGGCATATACATACGATATACAAAGGGAAAACGCAGTTTCTCAGTGCCACCTCTCAGACCAACTCAACAGCAAATCAGGAGGTGCCACGTGGCAGTGGTGAAGCCATATACAAAGATAGTTTCAAATGCATTTTCTGAGAGCGATTGTAGAGGCTTTTTGGCACCAAAATACAGAGATACATACAAGGTGTTTTGTACATGTAAAGGCCAACTCAAAGGTATTTTCGGAGGCCAATATATACACAGATGCAGAAGCGATATATACAAGTAGTTGACCAGATCTTTGACTGCCTATATCTTCCCCATTTCAGCGAATTTCGACATGCTGTAAGAGGAAAAAGTGCATGTTTTTGCCTCCTCTTTCATTTGAGCAGGTTTTTTTGGGAGGATTTTCCAGTTTCCATTTTTCAGATATGGCTTTGCATGTTTGGGTTGATTGGACATTTCAGCGGCCACCTTGAAGTTTTGAAGGGGTTTTCCTCCGCACAGTGGCTCGGGTTGGTGAAGTTCTGCAGGTGCATTCATGGCGTATGGGCTCTGTACCCTTCAGAACTAATTTCTATGCGGTGGACGGTGACTTTGGGGTTTCCTTCTCCACGTCCTGTCCTTTCTTGCATCCTGGCTGCGTTTTCTTCAGTTTTGTCCTGGCAAAGGCATGGCCCCTGTCCCTTCGCCATGCCTCTGCCCATACTTTCCTACTTCTGGCATTTATGGCCTCGTTTCTGTGAATCAGAGACTCCATGGCCTTTTGGTAGGAGTCTAGCTTATATAAGACATGTAAAACTCTTTTGAAAAGGAGGATGGTATTTTTGGGGCTATTATGCTACCAATTTTTTCTTAGTCAGACCTCTTAGTGTAATTACAAGGGTATGGGAATGTGACTCACTGTGCCTCAAATCTGGCCTCTGTTGTCTTCCTTTTATCCAGCAATGAATGTAATTAGCTATGCTGGTATACCAGTGCTATGAAATATTTCTGTATTGTAATGGTTTTCTGGGCCTTCATGATTAATAGATGCTGACTTCTCGCCTCTTCTCTAGATTCCTGTGTTTCAATTGGAGTTGTAGTCTATCCTGTGGGTAAAACGGCCCCTCTGCAGGTATAACCTTCATACCGAAACCTCAAACCAGTCTTAAATCTGTGTAAAGCTCCCCTCAGTAGCAAGAGAATCATTGTTGTGTCCGCACCACGACCACCATCGCTCACTAAATCTGGTGTATCGCCTCTTTTTCCCTGTCAATTCCCTTCTGACCCTTTCCCTGCAAGTTGTTTAGCACTAGATTTAGTATCACCGCTCTCAGTAATAGGCTTAGAGCAAGGAACCAGCCTTCTCTAGAGGTCTGATCTCAAATCACAAGGTCCCACACTTCGAGATCATTCCCATGTTACCCCAGATTGTTGAAGTTTCACAACCGCAGCAAAGGGTGCAAATTTGGGTGATAATAGTAACCTTTTGAGGACCAAATCTATATGTTTGAGGTGCTCTTCCCTTGTATTACTAAAAATTAGGATGTCATCTAGATATACTATGACAAATTTGCCTATGAATTCCCTCAAGACCTCTTTCATCAACCTCATAAAGGTACTAGGGGCGTTGGACAAACCAAAAGGCATGACCTTCCTCTCATATAACCCCTCATTGGTCTTAAATGCAGTTTTGTACTCATCTCCTGGCCTAATCCTAGTCTGATGATAGCCACTCTTTAGGTCTATTTTTGTGAAATATTTAGCACCCCCCAAGCAATCAAGCAAATCTTCTATCCTAGGGATTGGGAACCTATACCTGATTGTTATCTTGTTGATAGCCCTTGAATCAATACAAAGTCTCCAAGTGCCTTCCTTCTTTGGTGCTAGTACAGCTGGTACTACACATGGGCTTAAACTTTTGCCAATTAGGCATGTCTCCAACAACTCCTCAATCTACCTTGCTACTTCTACATTCTGCTCTGGGGTAAGCTTGTATGCTGCCTTATTTGGAAGTGTAGATCCTGGGATTAGATCTATGCAATGACTGATGTCCCTTATAGGTGGTAAGGACCTTGGCATTCCATCAGAGATGATGCCTTTGTACTTGTCCAATAACTCTTGGACAACAAGATCTATGAACCTTTGCCTCTTCTCTCCATTGACTTCTTGCTGCTGCTCCTTGTTCACCTTCAGGCATGGAATTAGGGCATATGCAACTACACCTTCTTCTACTATCTCTTTCATAAATTGTTTTCCTTCTACCAACATCACGTTAACTTCTTTTCCTTTTGATTCTACCTCATCCTCCATCAATGGTAGCAACTCTATTACCTTACCATCCTTGGTGATTG
The DNA here is from genome assembly GCA_027924645.1 of Cunninghamia lanceolata. Lineage (NCBI taxonomy): Eukaryota > Viridiplantae > Streptophyta > Pinopsida > Cupressales > Cupressaceae > Cunninghamia > Cunninghamia lanceolata. The sequence goes on along the minus strand of BSBN01001567.1, from coordinate 13,353,418 downwards.
AATATGTGTTTCTAACTCCATCATGATGTGATTTCAAGTCATACGGCCATGGTCTTCCAAATAGGAGATGGCAAGCATCCATCTTGGCAATGTCAAACAATAATCTGTCCTTGTATGTTCCAATTTGAAACTCCACCCAAGCCTGCTCTTCTACAACTATTTGCTGACCTTGGTTGAGCCATGAGACCTTGTATGGGCAAGGATGGGGCAGTCTTCTAAGCTTAAGCTTTTCTACCATTTCAAATGACAAAATTTTTAGTGGATCCGGAGTCAATCAGAACTTTACATACCTTTCCTCCTGCCTTGCAAGTAGTTCTGAAAAGAGACTTCCTCTGCAAGGGTTCTTTGTCAGGCACCTTCATGGTGGTCATTGCTCTCCTAATCATCAAAGCTTCTCCTCTCTCAAGATATCCATAACTGTTAGGAGCATTCACACTCTGATAAGTGTTTGAGCTTGTCACACTTTGGCAATTAGATTCTTGTATCAGGTTTATCCTCCTTTCTCCCATTGAACTTGTTGCCTTTTCTGGACATCTACTAGCTATGTGGCTTTCCTGATTGTAATTGTAACATCTGATAGGTCCTCTGCCCTGAGATCTCCCTCTAAATGGTGGTCTTCTGCCCCTAAAGTTTCCTCTCTGATTGTAACTTCCCCCTTGATTTTGACTACTGTCTCCTTTGCTGTTCTCTTGATTTGATTCACCTTGGTGTCCAAATCCATTTCCTCTGCCTTTGAAAGGCCTTCTTCCCCCTCTTTGTTGTCTCCCTCTTCCTCTATTGTTCTGCTCATGCCTTCTCTTTAATTTCTCTTCCACTTTGAGTGCTAACTGGTAGCACTTTTGGACTGTCTCTGGGTTATGCAGACTTATGTCTTCATGGATGTTAAACCTCAATCCATTGAGGTACCTTGCCACCTTCTCTTTGTCACCCTCCTTTATCTTTGTCTTAACACATAGTTTCATGAACTCTTCAGTGTATGAACTGACATCTAATTCCTTTTGTTTCAAGTTTTGTCTCCTCTTATGTAGTTGAATGTTGTAATCAAACAGTACATAGGCTTCCTTTACTAAAACCATCATCTTCTTCCACGTAGCAACTCTATTCTTTCCTTCTTTCACCTTGCATCTTGGATGAAATTCCACCAATTTATTGCAGCCCCTTTCATTTTGGATTGGGCCATTCTCACCCTTTGGTGTTCTAGTATCTCCTTAGTCTCAAAGAAATTATTCAAGGAGTATATCCACTCCATTACCGAATCAGGTTCCATTTTGCCTGCAAACACTGGCAGGTCTATTTTCATATCCATGGTCCTTCTCTCCATAGACTTGAGGACATTGAGTAAGGGTCTCTGGTCTATAGGAACCTCTATCTCTTCCTGCCTTGGGATCTCCTCTTCATCCCAATCTTCTCGTTCACCAAAATCTTCATCTCCCTTCTCTACCTTGTCCTTCAACTTCTCTAACTCATCTTTCAAGGCCTGATTCTGAGCTCTAACTGCTTTGCTCTCTGCCAATTTCTTTTTCACTAAGACCACCAACTCAGCGTTGGTCATCTTTGCTGGGTACTCATGTGACCCCTCTTCATCTAACATCTTGTCTTCTTCTTCTACCCAAAGGATACTCCTTAGCTCTAATACCACTTGATGCAGAGCCGTACAGTGAAAGTCTTCAATTCAAGGGTGGAATTCCCATGAATCGCATTTTCAAATTACATACAACATTTACTCATTATCATCGGTCTGCTACAGTGCATCATACACTGGTTTACCATGACAACCAATCACAAATTGTATCGGTTAATTGTATATCCCCAATATACACTCGTAATGTACATTCTTCACATGCATTCCAATTATACATTCGGAACATGCATTTGGTGGGACCCTCGGTCTTTACTCCCCGTTGTATGCCTCGCCACATACAAACTTAATGTGTAATACAAACAAAATTCATATACAAAACTTAACCTGCTTTCCTGGTGAGTTTAGGTGTTCTTACCTCCTACTACCAGTCGATATTTGTATCTGCAGAAAAGTATCCTTCTAATGGTCACCACTCCCGCAGGTCATCTTTTGTATCTTGTGACATGTATGTTTTCAATGTATATTCCAATATGCATTCTTCAACATTCATTTGTTAACTTACTAGGCCGGTTTTCTCTCCCGGTTCTACTGGTTACTCCTTGTATCTAATTCCCTACATCATTCAGATGTACATTCAAAAATGCCTTTGCAACATACAAACCCGATGTGCTATTGCCGGATACACACAAAAGTTACTCAGATGTGATTACGATATACACAGGAAATGTATCTTCATACATTTGCGATATATACATAAGTTGTATATTCTGCGAACAACATGAACTCAAATCGAATGAACTCTTGTACATGCATTTCCTAGCAGGATATACTCAGAGCGATACTCACATACAAATGCGATATATTCACAAACCGTTCCCGGCATACAATTGATGGATATACATAAAATGTATATTCAAATCTCCCACCAATAACTTCCTCTGCAACAAATCTTGCAGCCCTTATTTGTCGATCCCTAGCACCACAAAATGCTAGGTCCTCTACTACGACCTTCCTTCCATAGATCAGATCCTTTGTTCCATTCCGCCATGACCACAAACAAAAAGAAAAGTAAACAGAAAACTATATACAAAATCCATTCCACTAATTTCAAAGAAATCCACCAGTGGAATGGTCTTAACCTTGCATCTCGACAATAGAGAACTAGATTATGCACAGAACTATTCGATGCAGAGAATATACATAGAACACTTTGATACACAGAGGATTTACACAGAACGCAGAACTTGTAAACAAACTGACAGAATTTCTATTTTTCTTCAATCAAACTTCTTCTCTGATCTCTCCTTCAGAAAATGTGGTTATATCCTCTTCTCATCCAGTTCCAACCGGAATACCAAAAGTTGGAGTCGTTACAACTTCCCTCTTTCAATTTTTGCTTAACTAAGATTATAAGCCAAAATACTAACTAAACACATGACACATGTTTAGCACACAACAAGATTCAAACATATCAAAAAAACACTTTAAATAGATTATCCACATACCCCAATTGTCCAGATGTCCAAATTGGCTTATAAGGATGCCAAATTCGTGACACTGGTTCACAGGGTGGGGTTTTTATTACAAACATGAAAACACAACACCAAACAAATAAATTAAAATAAAACATAACAACATAACAATACCTTAGTCTTCTCCCTTAGATGTATAATTAACTTGCTGAAGGGGTGTTCCTGCACCAATGTCATAGCGAGTTTGGAGGGATTTTGGTTTATGTTTGCTAATTGTTGTTGGATGGAAGTCATATTTTGCAAAATTTGGTTGATGAAAGGGTCGGAAGGTGAACTAGGTTGAGATTGGTATGAATGGATAGGGCTAACCATAGGTTGTGACACTATATGATTGGATTTTTGGAAAGTGATATTAGGTTTACTTTGATTTGGTGTAGGTAGAGTGACAGTAGGTGTAGTATTTGGATAATTGAAGGGAATTGTATTATAATGATGAACATGATTCCCAGTGGATAACCCAACACATGTGGTAGCACTATTACTAGGTTGTGTAGTTGTGGTGAGAATAGTAGAAGTGTATTTAGGAATAGGGAGTTTTGGTATGGGTGTTGACACTTGAGTCCCTATTTGATTTGAAGAAGTCACATTAGTGATGATTTTGGTTCAACTAGATAGACAAAATGTTATTGTGCACTATGTGAGCTAGTCCACGCGAGACTTCTAATCCCTCTTGTCCTTCAAGCAATAAACGTCTTAGACTCTCAACAACAAAGACAACCTCCTCAACTATATGTTATGAGCTTACAAATTGCTGAAAATTAGCCAACTCAATGTCTAATCTTTAAATTTGGGCTTCAAGAACATGAGCCACGAGGTCCTCTATGTTGATAGTTTCATGAAAAGTTGTTGCTTCTAGGCTATGTGAAGTAGGGATATTAGGAAGAAGTGATGGGCCTTCTTGTGTGATTGGACTTACAAATTGGGGTTCTGATGTGTTGATATTGGAGCTATTCAAAGAATTAGAACCCATAATTTGAAGACTTCTTCACACAAGAGTGTTAGAATCAGGGCACCAGGTCACAAAACTCATAAATTATATACAAGCCTTAGTGACACACAAGATGCACACAAAAAAGAGATAAATGAAGTGATGAAAGAAGAGGTTGACCTTTTGTTTAAATGAATCAATGTTTTGCACCTTTGATCAAATATAAACACATATAATGCAATAATAAATCCTTGATCAATTTCAACTCTATTCAAAGCCAATTAGATATCATCAATGCTCATATTCAAATCAAATCTTAAATTTAATGCTTCTTTCAAAATGTATCAATCCAAAAATTGCTCTTCCTTTCAAATTTCAATACAAGATGACATTTATAATGTATTAGAGAAAAGTAAAATCATATATGACATGCAAATGTCATCAGAAAAATCTGAAACAAGATATCAATCACAAAACCCTAAGTTTCAAAATTAACTAGGTTTTGCAACTTTTTTTTGTAAAACCCAAACAATGAAGAGGTTCAAATGTAGCACTATGAAATGATTAATTGTAGCAATACCAATCAGATTTGATGCAAAAATCAGATCTTTATATCTTTCTATGATGATTTATACCTATGAAATGTAGACAAGGTAATAAATATGCTTTTTCCTAAGCCTAGAATATTTGATTTTCTACTTTTCAATGCAAATATGCTAGAATATATTTTTCTTAAACACAAAGGTGATATGTTAAAGAAAATTAGATCAGATTAACCATGCTCTAAAGATCTTAAACAACTCACTAATCTATAAACCTTAGGCTCAAGACTAGCTAGATTTTCTAGGAATGCAAGGTTTTTGTAAACCCTAATTTTGAAACAATGTAAAAATAAGCTATGAATGTATGCAAAAAGATCAATGAATTCAATACTAACTAGGTCTAGGGTAAAACAAAACTCATATCTGAATCAAGAAGGATTCAAGGGTGTAATATACGTTGGGTTCACCAAAATGTTGCATGGAAAAGAGAGATCTAGCCTAAAAGATTAAACTAGGGCAAACCCTCTTCTATTAACATTGGAACACAAACTGAGCTTGGCTTCTACCCATGAAGGAGAGACAAACTATAGGGGTTGTGTCCCTTTGTTGTATAGAGGAGTGTCAAACACATTCAACCAAATCTAACCAACCAAACTAAGTGAACATGAAACCCTAATTGACCAAGATTTGCAAATAGACAATTGTCAGAAACTAATAAAGAGATTCTAAAATGATAACAGGGATCAGTGAACAAAGAAGAACCTAGATCTAAGATTGGAAGCACAAAATTACCAAGGTGCTAGGTGCCCTAGACCCTAATTTGGATTTTGCAAAATGTCAAGATCTGGATGTCTTGGCATGTTAGTCTTCTTCAATCCTGTAACTTCTTGTAGTTTGATTCTTCCGGATGCGACCTACACACAAGCAAAGAGGGAAAGGTCATGTTGTGTTTAGGGGCTTTCCTTAGTCAAACCTTGTGTTGGTGTTTCCACCTCCACTACAACAATGATTAGTGATCCAAGAGTGCATGCCCTAGGAGGGTAGAGGCAAGATCTGCAATATATGAGGAAAGTATGAATGAAAATGATAAAGATTACTACAAGATGTGAAACCCTAGTTGGAGTAGATAACTCAAGATCATGCACCAACAAGGAGATAGATAAAGATGGATTGAACTTCCTTCAAGACCTGTAAATGAGCATCATAACATCCACAAGAAAATATCAATTCCAAGCATAAAGAGCACTTGAGCATAGGAGATCAATCATGTAAGCAATTCTAATCCTTCTCATAATAAGCTAGGTGTAAAATGAATAACAAGAGTCCTTTATATATGCATTCCCTCTCACCAACAATGAATAAATCCAAATGGAGCTGACATATATAAGCTAAGGAGGTGTTCCAACACCACAAAAATAGGGCTAAAGTAATCATCTAGGACTAGGGCGCTATGTGCCCCGGTCCTTTAGCCCCACAAACTTTGGAGAGTGTTAAATGTGGTGGACTTAGGCCAGTCCTAAGTTTACTTTGTCGAGTTTATTCATCAGGATTGAGATTTAATTGTTTAATGTTCAAAAAGGTGTTAAAATAGATCTTGATTAACAAGGGTAAACATTTTACTCCATAACAAATCTAATCTAAGTGAACAATCTAGAATCATTCACTAGATATAAATTATTTCTCAACAATAGATACTACATATAAAAACAATCAATGAAAATGTAACTTGAGCATCCATAATGTAAATAGAAGGTTGTCCTTATGAAAAAAAGAGGGGGATGAAAATATCATGACTTTTATATTAATTATATGATAATGCACAATTATAATCTTATAGACCACTAGAACAATCAAAAAATATGAAAGTCTATTGTAACTAAAAACTATATGACAGAATATTAACTTTTTAGAGCTCTATGGAATGAGCATACCTAGTACATTCTAACCTTATAACTGAGTTTGAAGAGCTCTTACTATTATACAAAAGAATAGCAACTAGAAAAATAAAATAGAGTGGGTAATTTTAATGTCATGATCATGTAGGAGATCTACATGTAACTATCTTCATGAAACCACATGAAACAACTCCTACATTTGATGCATGAGGGTCTATCACTTTCATTCAAAATGGAGTAATTATATACTTTTACTACATCTTCAATTCTATAGCATGATCATTTGAGGCACATTTGATTTTCAAAAACATGACAGCTAGAATTCATGTATCAATTATCATTGGTTTCCATTAAATGTGACCTATCATGAAAGATGGTATGGGAAAGAACCTACTCAAAAGACCCATACCCCACCACTTGATGATGTGGAAGCAATGGCCAATGATGTAATGGAGAAATTGATGATAAGAAATAGCCTATGAGAGGAGCACAGTCTATTGGATGATTCAATGCATGATCAATTGAATGGTGCTCATATGTCAATGTATTATAATATTGGGGCCCACTCAACCACCAAGAGGGAGCCCTTGACCAATATCCCAATAGAAATGAAGTGTTAGACTAACCATCCTTTTGTGAAGTAATGGTTTGTCACATGTATACAGTGATGTCATTTTTGTTCTATTTTATCTCCTTATGACCACATAGGCAAAAGGAAGGGGGCCACCATTTGTTGACAACCTACACAAATTGGCAATGAATAACACAATAGAAAATACTAACAACCTTTGCTATCTTTTGGAGATGTAGAAGTTTGTCAAGTGTCACTACTGATGTCATATCTACACAAAAAAGACTCAAACAAAAAGGGGGCCCACTAGTGATGACTTAGAACCTTTGTGACCATGGCACAACAAAAATGAAATGTCAAACTAACAATACTTTAGAGCTACATGACCCATGGATCAAAATTGATAAATAATCAAGTCACTCCATACTATCAATATAATTCAAACAGATCATGTAGGTGCACAAATCATCAGACTTGGAAGATACCAACAACATGAAACTCTTTGAGACAAAGAATGCCCATGGTCACAAAAAAGGAACTAAATAGCAAGGTAACAAATAGAACGATATAAGAGGAAAACAAAAAATTCCACATAAATAACCAAAATGACCCTAAATCAAATGGAGAGCCAAAGTTCTACATTTCCTATGGATGATAGTGAAAAGAATAAATGATTAGTCTTGTGAATGTGTGTATGATGTAATCCTTTTATTCTCTTCTATCTTGTTGCATCATGAAACATTATTTGAGGAGATATTGATTAGTCTTATGGCATTGTATTATCTCTCTCTTCTTACTTATAGCATCTATGTTTGGTAATTGAATGAATCATGTCTTGTAGTCTATTGCTAGTAAAGATATGCTAGTTCTTACTCTTGTGAACATGTTGGACTAGTTTCGTGAAAATATTTCCTTCTTTTGGGTGAACTTGTGAAAGCATCTTCTCTATCTCTCTCTAGTTCTTCTAGTGAAAAGGAAGGAAATAATGAGATTGATAGGATGATTGTGTGATTATTATTCTTCCTCTTTATGTTGGGAAAGGAAACATATGTGTGTGGTTACATTGTGATGAATTTTGTAATATGTGAGTTGAGAATTGAGATTTATGTGTATGGTTAATAATCTCTCTATCACTCTCATAACTAGGCTTGATGTTATGTGTTCCTAATCTCTGTCTATGCTTATGGAATTGTAATGAATAATTGAATGTAGTAATTGAACCTAATGAAGAAATGAATATTGTGTGATTCTTATGAAAGTGCTAAGTATGGGAATTGGATTGTGTCTTCCTTCTTAATGAATATAATTTACTTTACCTTGGTTAATGAATCTAAGGATTAAACCATTTGGTGTCTCCTTTCTTGTTGTAGTCTTTTGTTGTTATTTATTCTTGTACCACATTGTCTTACATGTCTCCTTGGATAGATCGAGTTGGAGACAACTCTCTACCTATGTGAGTCTCTTATGTTGGTACTTCTATTTTGAAGAGAGTGCCACATTGATATGCTTACCACTCCTTGTTGAGATTAACATTTTATCTCTCTTGTGCATGTTTTGGGTGCTTGTGCTAGTGATACCATGCAAAGAGGCTAAATAGTTAATCCTAGCACCAATGCCTTATAAAACCATTGAACTAAAATGTTCATTAATTAACAAAGTTTAAAGAGACTCAACTATGTAGGAGAAGTAGCACTAGTAAGCTCTTCAAAAAGTAATGATGAAATGAGAGAAAAATCTTGCTTATCCACACATTTATCATGATCAAAATCCTCTTGTATTATCCATAGAACCATTAAGTATTTCATGAGTAGTTGAATGAGAATGCATATTAGGATTATGGCGATTACTTCTTTTCAAAGGGAAAGAAGGATGATGGTGAGACCTTGACATACACACAACTCACAAACCTTAAAGGAGAAAAAGATGTGAAATAGGTCCAGGGTTTGTTATAAAATGAAAAACTAGCAAGTACTCAGATATGAAAATAAAATCAGCAAAAAAACCCTAAGGGTTAAAACAATGGTAGATATGTGAGGATGTGAAAGATGTCACATAATGCAAAACAAAAACCCTAATAAAGATAAAAATAATAAACACAAATTAGAGTAGATCCAAACCTTAATAAAATTTGAAAGTAAGGATAGGCAATCCAAAATATTAGATTTGAAACCCTATTGTAAAAGGATAAACCCTAAGGACCAAACCCTAGAGGGTGTAAGAAAGTCCAAGTTCACCAAAATGAAAAAAAGAGAATAGAGAATCCCAGAGCCTTTTCAAATAAATAAAGAGTAATAAATAGCCAAGCAAGACAAGCTATTCGCCCTAGAATTTATGAGTTGGGACTAATTACACTACTAAATTACATACTCATTATTTAAATAAAACAAATAAAGGTACTTGGCTTGAAAACTTGATTGAGATATCATTGTACTAAGTGATATGAATTGATTCATCAATTTATTAGAGCCTCCTGTGACACCCAAGGAACATTTTTTAATGTGACACCCAAGGAGCACTTTTGAATCTATAAAGTTTATGTTTGATACTTTGGGTCACTTCTACAATTGTGCAACTGGTCTCCTACCTACAGATATGAACCTATGTGTATAGACCTATCTATCAAAACTATGTTTGCCTCGATGTACACCTACATCTACTAAGGGTGGTGTTTATAGACACTATTAGGAGCTTGTTAGGCATGGAGATTCTCCATTGGTCAAATTGCAATTATCAAGTCAACAATATAGATTAAAAGATCAAAGATAATAGGTAGAGATGTAGTGAATGTTTGGATATATTAATGTGAGCAGATGATGCAATGATAATGCTCTATGAATGCTTCTTGAATGATGGCATGAAGTGGGAATGAGAGCTTCTAAATGATTCCTTGATGTGCACAAATGCATGAGGGTCTATCCTTAAATACAATACCTTAGCACACAAGTTGAAAAAAGCATTCAAATTGACTTATAATGACTAGTTGTACCTAGAGTCAACGAGAGCCCAAATTTGAATTCAAATTTTGAAAGTTTTGGAATCATTTTCACATGCTCAAAATTGAACTATCCAATTCCAAGACTAAAGATCTAATCTTGGGTAAATGAATGAATAGAGTGAAGGTCATAACTAATTCTTAAATATGTGTGCACATGGAATCATGTAAAGAATAGATTAGATGTCAATTTTTACACTTAAACCTACCAATTGTACACATATCATAATATTTAGAATAACCCAATCAAAATAAACTCTGATGCAGGAGCATCCAGTGGTGTAAGGGCAATCTTGCATCACCCAAAAATAAGTTGATTCAAAATTATTGCAGTTGTTTTCATTTCTTTCCATAATTAGTGTTTTTGGGTCCATAATCTCTTGAATAATGATGTAGGACTTTCAGTTTTTCCAAATTACTAAAAATAACAAACTGCCAATTTTGGAAAGTTTAACTGCCATTTTAGGAAAGTTTGCATTTGGATATGGATTGAAGCTAAAACTTACAGAAGGCTTCATAACTAAAATATAAGACCTTTGGCAAAGGAATCAGGCAAAGATCATTTGTGAGCTGAAATATATTAAAGTTTTTGTTTTCCGAAAAGCCCCTAAAAATTTACGAAACGAGATATGAGGCACTAAAACATCCCATAATGTCCTGAAAAGTTGACAAAAATCTGTTTACAGATTTCTAGCCTAATAGTTCACATTGCGATCTTTCCGGCGCTTAAAATGGTTCATCAATCAGACACCCGAATCAAAAGTTATGCTTCCCAGAAGTTGACCTACTTTTGGAGGGAGTTGCAAATTTTAAAATTTAGCTAGAGGCCACCAAAAAGTGTTATTTATGATTATTTTGGGATCCTTGGGCAATAGTAGAGTTAAGGGGGAAGGTGTAGAGTCAAGAATAGGTGGGAAAATAGAAACCCTAGTTGATTTGGGGTTATAGAAGGTAGAAGAATCCAGAGCTTGGTGATGGTAGCTGTAGTGTGTTGCAGCGTGTAGAGAATTGATTCCTCTTATTGTAATTGAGCTTCTGTAATGTAATGAGTTGTCCAAATCAATAAAGAAATATTCTATTTTTTGTGTGCCATTTCTATTGTTGTGTGTTTTATGATTTACCCCCTTCAACAAGTGGTATCAGAGCAAGGGTTCCTGAGTGTGTAGACAGATCGCCGACCGTGAGGTAGTTTGCACTAGGACTTGAGGTTGTGGGTTTGCTGCGGAGATCAAGATGCCTCCACAAAAAAATTGTATTGGGAGGAATGCTTTGACAGAAGAGGCTTTTAGAGCCCTACAAAGGCAGATCAATGCATTGCAAGAGGAGCTGCGAAGAGGGTTTGATCGGAGAACAAGAGAAGAAAGCGAGGATGAAGTTGAAGAAGAGCTATCCGAGGAAGAACAAGAAGCTGCAACAAATCCTACAGAAGTTAGGTTGTTGAGGGCCATTTCGAAGATCAGAAAGAGGCCCAGGATCGAAGTTTCTACCTATTTTGGAGATTTGAATCCGGAACAGCTTATTGATTGGATCAATGACATGGAGGAGTATTTCAAGTATGAAGACGTGGAGGACCTAGATCAGGTCAAGTTTGCAAAAACAAAGTTAAAGGGTCATGCCAGTATTTGGTGGAAGGAGGTCCAGTTAGAGAGGAATAGGAGAGGAAAAAGAAATATTACCAGATGGGATCGGATGGTGGAGAGGCTGAAGAAGCATTTCATTCCTATGGACTATGAGATGGAGTTGTTGAAGAAGCTACAAGGATTGAAGAAAGGTAACAAGTCTGTCAAAGAGTATACAGAAGAGTTTTATAAGATTACTATCAGGATAGGCCACGCAGAGGCCAATAAGGAGAAGGTAGCCCGTTACATTAATGGGTTGAGGCCAAGTATTCAAGAGGAGCTAAGCCTGGTTAGAATGACCACCATAGAAGATGCATACCAGTTTTCCCTAAAGGTGAAAGAGAAGATGAATAAAAGATTCGATAGTAAACAAAGGGGAAGAGGTCAGGGCGGAAAGACTAGTGGAAGACCCTATGGAGGCTGTAATGAAGATCAAAAGAAAAGTGAAGAAGCTAGCACCAGTTGGAATCAAAGAGGAGATAATGCCTACTGCCCTCATGACCAAAACAATGGTGAGCAAAGAGGAAGAGGAAGAGGCCGACGTGGGCAAGGACCTGGAAGAGGAGGTTTTAGAGGAACGTGTTTCCAATGTGGAGAAGAAGGGCATCGAGCATACGAGTGTCCACAACATCAAGGGAGGACAAATAGAAGACTTGAAGGTAATGCACGAGTTGCACATGTAGATGAAGATGCACAGTCTGAGCATTCTAAAGATGCTGAAAGGGGAGAAACCCTAGTTGTCAAAAGAACTTTATTGAACAAGGAGAAAGAACCAAATCAGAGGAAGAGTTTATTCCACACAAGGTGCAAATGTGAAGGTAAGTGTTGTGATATTATTATTGACAGTGGAAGCACTAACAATCTTGTTTCAGAGGAGATGGTTGACAAGTTGAAGTTGAAAAAAAGAAAGAACCCACATCTATATCGAATCACATGGTTGCAGAAGGACCATAGAGCTTTGATCAATGAGCAGTGTTTAGTTAAGTTCAAAATTGGTGACTACGATGATGAGGTGCTGTGTGACATCATACCGATGGATGCATGTCATATGTTATTGGGGAGGCTGTGGCAGTGTGATAGGAGTGCTATACATGAAGGCCGTGCAAACACATATTCCCTAACAAAGGATGGAGTTTGTCATAAGTTGAAACCCTTGAAGGAGGTGGAAGAAAAGGTACGTAGTACTACCAAAATTTGCTTGGTAGATGGTAGGAAATTTTTGGAGGGTATGAAGCATGAGCGTCATTGCTTTGCATTGATTCCTAAGATTAGTCAAGAGAAATGTGAAGATGTACGAGTAGCAGTTTCAGATATGTTGGAAGAATTTCAAGACATTATCTCTGATAATGTATTAGAGGGTTTACCACCAGTGAGGAAGATAAGTCATCAAATGGATTTGATACCAAGAGCTAGTTTGCCAAATAAGGCAACCCACATAATGACTACAACAGAGAATGAAGAGTTAAACAGACAAGTTCACGAGTTGTTAAGGGACTGATAAGGGAGAGCCTAAGTCCATGTGCAGTACCTACAGTACTAGCACCAAAGAAAGATGGAGAGTGGAGAATGTGTACAGATTCTCAAGCCATAAATAAGATCACGATCAAGTACAGGTTTCCATTGCCAAGAATGGATGACATAATGGATTGTTTGAGTGGAGCCAAGTACTTTACAAAGATTGACCTGAAGAGTGGGTATCACTAGATCCGAATCAAAGAAGGAGATGAATGGAAGACAACCTTCAAGACAAAGGAGGGTTTGTATGAGTGGTTAGTCATGCCATTTGGGCTAACCAACGCACTAATCACATTCATACGGCTCATGAACGAGGTACTGAAAGAATTTTTGGAAAGTTTTGTTATTGTTTATTTGGATGATATTTTAATTTTTAGTAAGACTTGGGATGAGTATCTGATGCATATCAGAAGAGTTTAGAGAAACTAAGGGAGGAGAAGTTGTTGATTAATCTGAAGAAATGTAATTTTGCAAAGAAGTCGGTATACCTGGGATTTGTTGTCTCAGAGGAAGGTCTTAAGATGGACCCAGAAAAAGTAAGGGCTATCATTGAATGGCCTACACCAAGAAGTGCTACAAATGTAAGATCTTTTCATGGTTTGGTAAGTTTTTACAGAAAGTTTATCAATAATTTTAGTAGCATTTGTGCACCCTTAACTAAGATAATGAGAGCGGATAGAAAAGAATTTAGATGGACTAAAGGAGAAAACAAAAGCTTTGATACATTGAAGCAGAAAGTCACAAAGCAACCTGTTTTGGCACTTCCAGATTTCAATAAGGTATTTCAGGTAGATTGTGATGCTAGTGGTAGTGCTATAGGAGTTGTTTTGAGTCAAGAAGGTAAGCCCATTACCTATTTTAGTGAGAAGCTTAATGATGCCAAGAAAAAGTATTATGTTTATGATTAGGAATTTTATGCAATAGTTCAAGCTTTGAAGAAATGGAGACACTATTTGCTACCAAAACAGTTTGTTTTATATAGTGATCATTAGGCTTTGCAGTATCTTAATAGTCAAGGAAAGTTGAACCAGTGGCACTTAAATGGGTCAAGTTTTTGCAGAATTAGACTTTTGTTTTGAAGCACAGGAGTGGGAAGTCCAACAGAGTTGCAGATGCCTTGAGCAAAATACAAAATTTGTTGACAGAAATGAAGATAGAGATTGTTGGGTTCGATGAGCTCAAAAGCATGTACCCTGAAGAGTTAGATTTTGCAGAGGCTTGGAAATCTTGTTTGGAACCTATTACTTTGGACATGACAAAATGGTTGGATTTCATAATCCAAGATGGCATGTTGTTTAAAAGAAGCCGATTGTGCATTCTGAGGAGTTCCATGAGAGAGAACTTGATTAAGGAGAAGCATAGTGGAGGATTGGAGATAAGACCATTGCTAATGTTGGTAAAAATTATTATTAGCCATAGTTACAGCAGGATGTGAGGAAATTTGTGCAGAGTTGTAGAGTATGTCAGATGGTGAAAGGAGCAAGTCAGAATATAGGTCTATATCAGCCACTACCTGTACTAGAGAAGCCATGGGATGATATTAGTATGGATTTTGTTCTTGGTTTGCCAAGGACATAGAGAGGACATGATTCCATTTTTGTGGTGGTGGATAGATTCTCAAAGATGACACATTTCATTCCTTGCAAGAAGACTACTGATACTATTCATATTGCTAAATTATTTTTCAAAGAGGTGGTGAGATTACACGGTCTACCAAAGAGCATAGTTTCAGATCGAGATACCAATTTTGTTGGTTATTTATAGAGGACATTATGGAAAAAGTTGAAGACAGATTTGAAGTTCAGTTCTGCACACCATCCATAGACTGATGGATAGACAAAAGTGGTGAATAGGAGTTTGGGTAACCTGCTACGATGCTTAGTAGGAGATAAGCCCAAGGGATGGGATTTAATTTTACCACAGGTAGAATTTGCTTACAACAATTTTGTCAATAGGAGTACTGGTAAATCACCATTCCAGATTGTATATGGCAATAGTCCAAGAAATGCTTCAGAGTTGAGGAAGTTAAACAAAGGAGAAAAGACAAGTGCCAAGGTCGAAGACTTTGCAGAACATCTGAAGAATTTGCATGATGTGAGAAAGCACATTAATAAGATGAATATTTAGTACAAGGCTAAGGTAGATATGAAGAGGAGATATAAGGAATTCCAGAAAGGAGATGAAGTCATGGTTCACTTGAGAAAAGAAAGGTTCCCAGTTGGAACATATAATAAGTTGAAAATGAAGAAATTTGGACCATGCAAGATTCTGAAGAAACATGATTCAGGAAATGCATATGAGGTAGAGCTGCCAAGTGGGATCAATATTTCCCCTGTGTTCAATATTGCTGATTTAACAGAATATCATGAAGGTGGCACAGAGGATAGACCAACAGAAAAATAGTGGAGTATTCTGACATCTACTTCAACAGAGGAGATAGAAGAGATCTTGGATAGCCGTGTGGGAAGATGATGCAGAGTAAAACCAGATAACATACAAAACAAGTGGAAGATCCCTCGAAAAGCCCACAAAATAGCCATTATAGTGTATATCGGCAAGACAATTTAAATGTCACACCGAAATATACATATTATTGCCTATCGGCAAGACTGTACACCATCGGTCAAACGAAAGAGTCCTTCGCCGATACATATCTCTCAGCGATGAGTGGCTTCGGTTATGTGCCTATCGGCATGATACTATTCTATCGGCGAGTTCCTTGAATCTTCTACCGACGCTATCGGTCACACCGATGAGCGTCTAACTCCCGCTTCTCCATCGGCAAGACCTTAACTATCGGTAACCTTCAATATTCTCCCGCCGATATGTCATCTCACTCCGATGAGTCTAACACATAGCTGTCGGTAAGACTTGGGCCATCGACAATACATTTATGCCTCCACCCGATGGTCAAACTCTCTCCGATGAATAGGGTCCATCGCCCAGACTTACACCATCGGTGTAGCCTTTTCCTTGTTCGCCGAACTACAAACTCACACCGATATGCCTTCCTCTTTCGCCGAGACCTTCTGACTTTCTTCCCGATGAACAATCCACTCGCTTTCACCAAGACTACCAAACCTGCTTTCGATGACTCATATCACACCGATGCATACCTATAATTCGTTCTGCAATCTGTGGGGTCCACAGTCTTTGACCCAACCGGTTGTATGTCTAAAAGAATAGATACACACAAACTATTCTGTCATACGACTGACGTATACACACCGATTGATCTCGCATACATTTGTATACACTTAAAGTGCACAGTTCCTCTCCACAGCTCATGTAACCGAACAAAACACACAGAACTACAAAAACCCACAAAACAAAAAAACAAAACAAACTACTCTTACGGAGGTCATTCCACTGGTTTCGAAGAAACCCACCAGTGGAATGACTCCAAACAATGTCTTCTGCGGATTTACACTAGAAATAGAATTTGTATTCCTTCCCAGAGTTAGTTTACAATCTTCTCTCTCTCTATCTGCTCTTTCTACGAATACAGAGATAACTATTTAAAGACTCATACATTGGCAGTTACAGAAGGTGGAAGGTGAACCGTTCCTCAACCACCCTGCCAGTCGGTTACATTCTACTTGTTCGGTTACAAGCTTTTAACCTGTTTCTTGACATACATGTCATTATGCGGCTAACTAAGACTCAAAGTGGCTTAAGGCCTTACAACATAACATTTTGGACATAACATAAAATGTATAGAATCCGCAGATTCTTAATGTCTTCGAGGTGCTTCTGCACCATACTCCCAGACTTGAAAATTTTCCATGTCCCATGGAAATGCTCAGTGAAAAGCCTGCAATATCTTTTGGCTTTCTCGATGTCTTCAATACTAACTGGATGCCTCTGCTGCTTCCTCTTTACCTTCTAACCGTGACTCCTATTAATGGAGTTTGACTGGCTGCCTCCAAGATGCATCAGAAGTTCACTCCTTCCTGCTACAACAACACTTCTGTCCCTCACCTGGGAGTCCTCTCTTGCCTCTCTCCCCAAGACTGTTGGCGACAACCAATGGACCATCTCCTCTGGCCCTCTTGACAGACCTTCCTGTCTGCCTACAGCAGTGAGTGAACTTGCACCTGCAACCATAAAGCTTCATAACAGAATCAGATAGCAAAAACCAAATGCTCATCCCGAACTCCTGGTGTAGATTGCCTCTTTTGGCACTCTATCTACACGCTCAGAATCTTCTGAGCTCTGATACCAATTTGATGCAGAGTAAAACCAGATAACATACAAAATAGGTGGAAGATCCCTCGAAAAGCCCACAAAATAGCCATTATAGTGTATATTGGCAAGACAATTTAAATGTCACACCGAAATATACATATTATTGCCTATCGGCAAGACTGTACACCATCGGTCAAACGAAAGAGTCCTTCGCCGATACATATCTCTCAGCGATGAGTGGCTTTGGTTATGTGCCTATCGGCATGATACTATTCTATCGGCGAGTTCCTTGAATCTTCTGCCGACGCTATCGATCACACTGATGAGCGTCTAACTCCCGCTTCTCCATCGGCAAGACGTTAACTATCGGTAACCTTCAATATTCTCCCGCCGATATGTCATCTCACTCCGATGAGTCTAACACATAGCTGTCGGTAAGACTTGGGCCATCGGCAATACATTTATGCCTCCACCCGATGGTCAAACTCTCTCCGATGAATAGGGTCCATCGCCCAGACTTACACCATTGGTGTAGCCTTTTCCTTGTTCGCCGAACTATAAACTCACACCGATATGCCTTCCTCTTTCGCCGAGACCTTCTGACTTTCTTCCCGATGAACAATCCACTCGCTTTCACCAAGACTACCAAACCTGCTTTCGATGACTCATATCACACCGATGCATACCTATAATTCATTCTGCAATCTGTGGGGTCCACAGTCTTTGACCCAACCGGTTGTATGTCTAAAAGAATAGATACACACAAACTATTCTGTCATACGACTGACGTATACACACCGATTGATCTCGCATACATTTGTATACACTTAAAGTGCACAGTTCCTCTCCACAGCTCATGTAACCGAACAAAACACACAGAACTACAAAAACCCACAAAACAAAAAAACAAAACAAACTACTCTTACGAAGGTCATTCCACTGGTTTCGAAGAAACCCACCAGTGGAATGACTCCAAACGATGTCTTCTGCGGATTTACACTAGAAATAGAATTTGTATTCCTTCCCAGAGTTAGTTTACAATCTTCTCTCTCTCTCTATCTGCTCTTTCTACGAATACAGAGATAACTATTTAAAGACTCATACATTGGCAGTTACAGAAGGTGGAAGGTGAACCATTCCTCAACCACCCTGCCAGTCGGTTACATTCTACTTGTTCGGTTACAAGCTTTTAACCTGTTTCTTGACATACATGTCATTATGCGGCTAACTAAGACTCAAAGTGGCTTAAGGCCTTACAACATAACATTTTGGACATAACATAAAATGTATAGAATCCACAGATTCTTAATGTCTTCGAGGTGCTTCTGCACCAGAAGAAATACTTGGAACAGGCAATATGAAGAATATCTAGTGAAATAGAAAGGAAGGCATGTTGAAGATTGTTCTTGGTTGTCTAAGGCAGAGGTTGACTGTTTGGGTTTTCCTCAAACAAACACCTGAGACGTGATAGGGTCACTTCTCAAATTACCCTGAGTGTCTAATGCAGGAGCATCCAATGGTGTAAGGGTAATCTTGCATCACCCAAAAAGAAGTTGATTCAAAATCATTGCAGTTGTTTTCATTTATTTCCATAATTAGTGTTTCTAGTTCCATAATCTCTTGAATAATGATGTAAGACTTTCAGTTTTTCCAAACTACTAAAAATAGCAAACTGCCAGTTTTGGAAAGTTTAACTGGCATTTCAGGAAAGTTTACATTTGGGCACGAATTGAAGTGAAAAACTTACAAAAAGCTTCATAACTGAAATATAAGACCATTGGCGAAGGAATCAAACAAAGATCATTTGTGAGCTGAAAGATATTAAAGTTTTTGTTTTCCGAAAAGCCCTTGAAATTTTCTGAAACTAGATATGAGGCACTAAAACATCCCATAACATCCTGAAAAGTTGATGGAAATCTATTTACAAATTTTTGGCTTGATAGTTTACATTGCGATCTTTCTAGCACTTAAAACGGTTCTTCAATCGGACACCCGGATCAAAAGTTATGCTTCCCGGAAGTTGACCTACTTTTGGAGGGAGTTGTAAATTTTGAAATTTAGCTGGAGGCTGCCAAAAGTGCTATTTATGATTATTTTGGGAACCCTAGGCAGTAGTAGAGTTAAGGGGGAAGGTGTAGAGTCAAAAATAGGCCGAAAAAAAGAAACCCTAACTGATTTGGGGTTACAGAAGGTAGAAGATTCTAGAGCCTGGTGATGGTAGCTATAGTGTGTTGCAACCTGTGGAGGATCGATTCCTCTGATTGTAATTGAGCTTCTGTAATGTAATGAGTTGTCCAAATCAATAAAGAAATATTCTATTTTCTATGTGCCATTTCTATTGTTGTGTGTTTTATGATTTACCCCCCTCATCAAACTCAAAATAAAAGGAAAACATGCACAAATGCAATTTTCACCATTTTAAAAAGAGCGAGGGAGAGGGGAGAGAGAGAATGTGATTAGATAAGAAATACAAGAATTAACGGAAAGTTTAAGACAAGCCACTCCAAGAGTGTCATGTCTAAAGGCCTAAAGGAATGAACTAATAAATGTCCTAGATAGGGGCATGGCCAATGGATCTATTAGCAGTCATTGAGTGTTCGCTAACTAGAGATTGACGATTTGAATAGAAGAGACAAGTTTATAGTGGCTACTAACTTGAATCAGAAACCTAGTATGATGTGATGTTGGATGAAGCAATGATGTTGCTCAATACTAGAGTCGAACTCCTGAACTCAGTAGAGATAATGAAGGATTGTAACCAATCTCCCTATGTACAAAAAATAAATCTTAAACTAGTGTTAAAGTAAAATTTTGCCAACTTTACGCCTGGTCATTTGTGAGTTTTGCTTTGCTAGCCAAGCTGTGAAGATCACATATCCACATGCCAATCACTTGAAAAAGGAGCTTCTTTAGGTGTGAATGGTGGGTGATAAAAGACCAGAAAAAGGAGCTTCTTTAGGTGTGAATGGTGGGAGATAAAAGACCAAAAAACATTTATAATTTATTCTCTAAGAATAATAAAGCGTGGGACTTGCTCCGACAATGAGTACTGCTGCCTCTGGACTTATCCCTCGTAATCCCCGTGCAAGACTTTGTAAGGAATTTGGACAAAGGACATACTACCTACAACCTAAATATCTATCACATATCACACAGGTATGGAGTCAAAGATGCTTGGCTTATCAACTCCCACGTTTGCAAAAGCTTCCAAATTCCAAATTGCTCCAGAGTCGTGGCCCAATTGTGTTGTGGTGTAACTCTTAGGCGTATCATTGATGGTCCCTCTTTTTAATAAACCTTCTTCCTTGTATCATGCCACCTATCTGCTGCTCCCATGTGGCAGCTTTCTATCATGCAGCCATTGATGGGTCCAATTCATCTTTTGTTGTTATTCTCCTACTTGGTCCAATTTAGCTTAGTTCAAATCCATAAATCTACAGTTTTTCTTGGATCAAACTTGGTTTCCAATCATCAATTTTGTTGGGTCAAATTTAGCATAATTTGAAGTAAATGGTTGGTATATTGTTTGTTATTTGGAGTTTTAAGTATTCTAAATAAGGATTATATGCCATAGATATATTTTATTGATAAGCCTTCAAGTGCATCAAACAACATGCCTTTAAAAGTATAATTATATTTATTGATTGCATCAATTGCTGCCCCACTTATAATTTCAATTTCAAAGTTTGCCTGAAATGTTTATTTCTGTTAATCCAATATAAACTAGCTTTATCTTCACAACTCTGCAATTCACAATATTAGAGAAGGAACAAAAAGAAGAGGTGCTGAATAAGAGAGCATTTTTATGTGGTGACTGTGCTTTTTGTTTATTGTTTATTTTAGCAGTGTAGCCCCACACATAGGTGGCAACAGATGCTTATGACTAAGGTATTCATTCGTTTTCGTCACAGAAGACGCCAGACAAGAAGAGAACATAGATCTATATAAAAAATCCATTTCGTGGAATGGAGAGGATATCTTCATAGTGAATACCAAGCTCAATCCTTTTTGGGGGCAAGTCCTCCATGTCTCGAGCACAGCTTGTGCTTAAATTGTGGAGAAATGAATCATACCTAAATTGTTATGAGGAGTTTATTAACAAACTTTGGTTACAGTAGGCAGGTAGTTCAGTGGTAGAATACTTCAATATATATAGTAGGCAGAGTTTTTCATAGTCTATAATGTTATGATTATTGCTTTTGGATTTAACTGTGTATCTTTTTTCATGAGGTTTCGGATCGCACTCAGTGAGCCATTATCAGGAAGAGGAATTTTATGATAGTATTCCTCTTCCTGACGATGAATCACTGAGTGTGATCCAAAATGTGGATGAAAAAAAAATACAAAATTAAATCCAAAAGCACTCATCAAAAAAAATTATATGTTTGACTTTTATCTGGTACATACAAAATTGCATGACATCAAAGTATTGTTCAAACAGGTGTTAGAGAAATAATTCACACCTGAACCATAATCCTACAAAAACCTCATACCACAAGAAGTTAGTAACTCAATAATAAAGCAGGTCAACATATACATAAAAAAAACCTTGAACTTAAATAGCTAATCCATCAAAAATAACAAATATTACCCACCTTGTAAACCCCTATAAATTGGTCTCATTTGTATTGGAAACTCATGTATTTCAGGGTTTGCCAGTGTTTTTATCATCGAGATTTTGAATTAAATTAATTATTATTCTCCAGTTTATAAGAGAGTCCCAGAATAATAGAAACCAAAGCTCATCTTGACACAAACTGATGCAAAAGGTTGTAGACACCAGGTGATTATACAGATGCAAACTTTCTTATTATGGCATTTATCCATGTCTTAACTCAGGAAAAAGACTAGCAACGCCCATCTTGATTGATTGTCTCTTGCATGGCATGAAATCAAATACGATCATAATATGCATCTGATACCATATCTAGCCAAACCCATTGCTTGCCCTAAGACCTTTTGTTCTCATCCCAATAGAAAGTTGAGTTATTGTTCGATCTACTGAGTGCAAGGACTCTATACACTCACTTAAAGATCAGCATAGCTGATGACTGTTAAAAGAGAAAAGGGTAATAAGCAAAGAAAGAATAGAACACCACTCAATTGAACAGTTGTGGGGTAAAGAAAAAATAGAACACCACTCAATTTAACCCATTTAAACAAGCATTTTCAAAAGTTGCATGTATCCTTACAAAACCTTGAAAAGGAAGAGTGCAGTTAGTATGTAGGTCAAAAACCATCTCAACTTATGTTGCATACGGTTGTGGCTTGTACACTTAGCACTAGAAACATAGAACTGTATGACTCTGTAGACTGTATGTCGTTTGTAAACAGGAGAGAATAAATCTGCTCCTTTCAATCACACTCTTCACGATCACAATATACGTCGAAACTACACCTTTTCTTGTGCTTCAATAAGTTGAAATGTCACCTTGTGTGAGTCCAGACAAAGGACATCCTAATGGAGTTTGTCTTGCTGCAAATCTTCGTTTTTAGGCCAAACATGCAGATCTTTACCTGTTCTTCTGCCACTACCAATTTCTTCTATATAGCAATTCTTTTGCTCCAAATCCATCACTGGTTGGATTCCAGTAGGATTCATTTTATACCGAGGAAGAGGATGACATTTGCTGTCCCTAGAGATTTCTGTGTGGGTTAGAGAAGTGTTGCCATGTTCTTGCAATCTCAAATCCTCCACTCTCAAATCATTTTCCCAAACTGATGAGTCACTCTCAGGATAGAAAGACCTTGGCCTTTTCTGACTTCCAACTTGCAGACTCTCTTCAAACATCTTCCCAAGACTGTCGTTTGATGTCAAGCAGCTATCTACGGAGCAGTCTGTCAGTTGGGCTTGGTGGCGCATATTACTCTGCACAGGCATATCTGACAGAGAAGAAAAATTGGCAGCACCACAAGGTGGGGGGGTCCTGAAACATCCCATCTTGGATGCCAATTCTGCAAACTCTTGCCTTCTGCTATCTGTGCTTGTAGAGGCCTGCTGCATAGTTTGGCAAGCAAGAGTCTGGCATGCCTTTTCCAGAATGGATTGCATGTATTTTCCTTGGGCCTCAATTCGGAGCTGCAAATGTCTCTGAACCTGGACCAAACAATCAAATCCATGAGATTAGAATTGACATATTTGGCAAATTTGTTGCTGCTCATCCCATTAAGCAGTGATGGATGCGTGCCTATTAATCAGAATGAGATATATTTAATAAAAATTTATATGCTTCAAGTCTTCACCTCAAGTTGCTCATGAAGTCTTCTCTGTACTTCCATTTGCATTCTCAGTGCCTCAGTTATTTGGAAGCTCCTGCTAATTTCAGAGATGATAAGCTATCAGTATGGATTTACTCTATGCAACAACTTAATTTCCAAGGCTATGTATAAACTTGGTGTTCCATGAATCCATCCAACTTACTCATTCATATCTTGACTCATCATTCTCGAAGATGCAGAAGTACTTGTTGCATGCCCTTCTCCAAGCCTACAACCTGTCAAAACACAGAACGTTTGCTGATTTCTGCAACTGAACCAACTTCCAATTCCAACAAGGTGTCACTATAAACACAACTGAAAGAAACCCACTCACCTCTGTCCCCATCCTTGTGATCATTCAGCTCTTTATGGGGCTGCTTTCCAAGTCTAAATTTCTGAACAGTTACAAACCCAATTTGTATTAGTGATCAATAGGATCAATGAAAGCTGGATAGAATACAAAATTTTGTTGGTATACTTGTATATGGGTATACCTGAAGGTGACTTTTAAGGTGGTAGAGAGTCAGGCCTTTCACACCCATCACTCTCATGATTGTTTTTGGTGTGGCTTCTGCACCAAAAACCTTCAGTTAGAAATCTAAACAACGGCAACAACAGAAAAGCAAACCAAAAAAAAAGTGTAGATTAGGAATTAAAGATGAAAGAGCTCTAACTGTCAGGGCCACCCAGCTGAGCGACAGCATCCACAAATCTGTCATGTAACTCCACGGTCCATCTTAGCCTGGGCTTAGGATCAGTTGTAAGAACCAAGGCAGCATCTCCAACAGACACCATGTTCATGTTCTTCTTATTAGCTTGGTACATGCTAATTATGAACAAATCCACTCCCTAGAATTTATCCTGCATTTTATTCATTTTCAGCACCTACTCTCATCTGCATAGTTCAATAACTATTTGAAGGATTCCCACTCTAAACTAAAGCAAACTCTCAGCCTTCCAGCCTTTTCTGTAGATTCTTTGCTACAATACATGGTACAACCACCCATTTGCTTTGATTGATTTGATTCCCTAATACACAAGATAGCTACTAAATTTACTCCAAGGCCTTTTTTGAGGAGAAGGAATCATTCCTTTATCCTACAATCTAAGCCATCAAAAAGAAGATTGAGATCGCTTAAACACTACAACTAGGAGCCAAACAATCCGGTGGGATTATCTGACATTGGGACCATTTAATATGAGGTCCCATTGCAAAGAGGACAACTTGGCTTAGAGCTTCTAGAGAGGTGAACTAGTAAGGTCCACCACCACAAGCAAAGGGCAACAAGAGATTAGCACATAAGCTTTCTGCTCAGAGAGATGTCCAAATCTCTTGGGAAAGTTAAAGTAGGTCTAAAGAAAAGAAAACCACAAC
Organism: Cunninghamia lanceolata; assembly: GCA_027924645.1. NCBI lineage: Eukaryota > Viridiplantae > Streptophyta > Pinopsida > Cupressales > Cupressaceae > Cunninghamia > Cunninghamia lanceolata. Next base: position 13,328,421 of record BSBN01001567.1, on the reverse strand, counting down.
TCAGAGAAAGGAATCTAAACTATTCCCTTTAGCGTTTTCAAGAATAATTATGCCCCACATCATCAAAGCCCGTAATATCTTTTTATGGGTGCTCACAATGCTGCTGGCATCACTTCCAACAGAAGAGTCTTGTTTTGAATTTCTTTACCAATTGGAATCATTGTCATGCTGGTTTCATGCACCTTGCTTTATCAAATTCCCGTTAAAATCCAATTATTTATGCACTTTTACGTCATTCTTTTGACTGGATTAAACATCAAAGGGAAAGTAGTTCATGTGAGGTGCTTACTTCGTTTATAAGCAAACTCTTCATTTGTAGGAGATAGCCCTAATAAAGATAATTTGCTTTCTGGAATAGGTTTCTTTCAAATCAGCAGTGAAGAATATCTCATTATTACTCAATCAAAGGGAAAAGATACAATAATGGTAGATTTGGAATTTGCCATAATCAATGTAATTGAACAATGTTGGCTATTTCTTGAATAGGAGTGTGTGTAAGAGGATAAGAATAAAATATATACAAGTGGCCTATATTATTATATTTATATAACAATTATTTTTAAATTAGTTAAGAATTGTTTTATTCATCTGCTCACAATTAAAATCCATTATAAGTTCTTGTAAGGGGAAAAGTCCTTTTTTTTGTATTTTCTTATTTTGTTTTATACCATTTTGTATGGGTGTTTTAGGTGTATTGTCTTACTACATACTTTTGATTGATTTGGTATTTTTGTTGACTTCTGATTTAGATTTACGCTTATCGCAGTGTGTCAAATTATAATGTTTTATTTAGATTCATTTGCATAGTTTTTAAGTCAAAATCAGTGACCCGTATTTCATGAGTAGTGATTCACACGAACTCATCTCTCATGAGCATGAATGGTCCACTTAGCACTCATTACATATAAGTGATACTCATAGGGGTGAAGCAACAAGACTTCTCCGGAGGTCACCCATCTCGATACTACTCCGATTCAAGCACGCTTAACCATGAAGTTTCTCTCAAGATCGTTTTACTTATGCTCAAAAACATTATTTTACCTACTTCGACTTAGAAACATCATTTTACCTACTCTGACTCAAAAACATCATTTCACCTATGCTTAGAACATTTTGAACTCTCTAATTATTGTTTCCTCTATCAAGTTCAAGATCGTAGGTGCTGCCTTGACCCACTTTGTCTAAATCAAAGTTATTCCTAGGCTCAAGCCAACTCAATACCAATTAACCATTATTTAGCAACTTCTGCACAAACGAGTTCAAATTGTGTGCCTATGACATGTATAAAAGGACATCACCCCTAGGTCATTATGACCATCAATAGTCATTTGGAATCACCCGCAATTATTGTCTGTCATGCACTAATATACTTAATATCAGTTGCAATCTAGGCAAGGGAATCCAATGAAAGATAGCCCTACTTGGTAACCTCTCATAGAAAAATAGATCACACACCAAATAAAAGACAAAAAATGCATATTTTCATTATATTAGAATAAACTCTATCTTTATGTAGGCTACAAAGGTTGATAAGAAGCCCTACTCATTACACACTTACAATCCCACATGTCCTACCTACTATGGCTTACTATATATAACAAATCCCAACACCATAGTGTTGGCCCAAGTCTTACATATAGACGTGATTCAACCCTTTATAGTCACCTCCCCAGATTTGTGCATAAACCTTTGCTTGCAAGCCCCTTTAATGGTTGTACTTAAACTATCTTTCACAGGTTCAAAATCCTTCCTTGACCTAGTCTCTCTTCTTTTCAATACTCTTTCTCTATAAGCAAGTAATCTTTTTTTCCTTTTTCCTCACTTTACATTCACTCTATTTGCTTTCTACTATCTCTATTTTCTCTACCTCTTTGTATAGGAAGATTAATGGTTGTTGTTTCCCAAGTGGAACTAATGCCATAACTACTAACCATTTTCCATTCTTTCTTGATTGAATATCCTTTGGTTCTATACTAAGTAATAGTTCTATCATTTTCCTTGCTAGACAAGAATTTCAAATGATCTACACGTCTATACCAACATATAGCCCCAATAAAAAAAATGTCTACCTACATGATTATGATAGTCACCATCCTGTAGAAGCTTAACAATTGTGTGAAGAGGAAAGAATAATCACCAAAGGATAACAATTGATTGCTAAGGAACAAGATTTCCAATCACTTTACCCAACTATCCAATTGTTAGTTTAAGCACCAACAAGAAAGACCATGCAAAAATCACAATCCAATATTGATAAGCTAGACACATAAAGCAAGTTAATCTAGACAAAAGACACATTAGATGTCCATTGGAGTCAACATCATCACTATTAGTTGTTATTTCTATTGTGTTAATGAAGTCACCCCAGTTGCTATCAAAGATGAGTCCAATTGTTGTTGAAGTGAATCACCCTACTATCGAAGTCACACATAGGCTTGCTATCAAAGATGATAATGTTGCCAAAGACACAACATTGTCAAAGTTATCATAAGTTGCTGCCAATAACACAGTGTTACCGAATATGAAATAGACTACTACCAAAACTTCTATTATATTTTCTTTTTTCTATTGAAGCTAACTAGAACACTTTTGTAGACCTTTAAACTCATCTGAGCATGCCCCAAAAACTCACACACAAAGCTAAAATTCTCTCAACCACCTTTATTCTATTTTTGGTGATGTAAGATTACTCATGGACTCAGATGCTCTTACATCAAAATCACTCATATCTCTATTGTAAGTCTATTTTGCATCAACCATTCCTATTACATCAACAAATATCAAAACCCTAGTTCTTGCACTAGGTCACTTTGTCATCCATCACATTTTGTTCAAGTCCTAAGCTATCTTATCATTATACAACATCATAATAAGTTATTTATGCATTTGTTGCTACATTGTTTGGTGTGTCTACCAACTTTTATCAAAAGTATTAAATCAATCAATGAGGTTTGAATAAGGCACAAGGAGGGAAGCAAGCTAACTTCCCTTTCCTAGCCTAACAAGCTCAAACAATGCACTTCAACACCACCAAGTCTTTTCTTTATAGGTGCAAGTACAAGTGAACCTTTAAATTATAGGTACCACAATTCTAAAAGCCCCAAGTTCAAGGCCACATATGTGGGATTGATCTAGGTTCACACACAATTTTAAATTTCATAGAACATAGTCATCTCAATTTGCTCAACTAATTCTAGTTCTAGATCCCAAGTATTAGGACTCTATCATAGTCAAATTAGTCTCCCTCTCTCTGACAACATGATAGGGAGGATTCTTCCAAGTCTAGTGAAAAGACACCTAATGGTTGTGTGGACAACATAGCATCTACATAGACACCTAATGGTTGTGTACACAACATAGAATCTACATATAGCACATCATATTACACACATAGTGAAGAGTAGGAGAAGTTATACATCCAAGCACACATCAATGGAGCAATCTATGGTGGCATGCAAGTACAAAGGTCCATAATAAGAATCAAAGTGGGGCAAAGATTACAAATGAAAGATATCAAAAAAGAAAAGGTGATTTCTCTAAAGATGGCACCAAAAGTACAATCACTACATGACACCTTTGGTCATAAAGAGGCATTACTAGATCAAACTTCACTTGCCCCATTAGGGGCAACGATTAAGGTGCTATATATTGTGGTCCCATTGGATATAAATTTCTTTCTATTTCTCATTCCATGGACTATTTTATGTTCTTATACTCTTTTCACTTGATCTTGCCACTTGGGGGGCCAAGTTGTTGTTTGCTTTTATATAGTACATGTATTCATAATTGTCCCAATTGGGGGGTAAAAGTGGGAGCATCTCTCATCTCACATACACACTGAACTACACATGTAAGGATCTTAGGTACGCATCTCTTATCACATATTTATACTTAGATTTTGTGTAGATTATCGTATTCATACTTAGATTTGTATACTCAAAATTATCATGCTTACATTTCATACTAAATTTATCATGTTTATGCTTATTTTCTATGTAGAGATTATCACATTTTTATGCTCTATATTCATCAAAATTTTCTCTCTCCATACCCTTTTGTGAAATATACAAAATCAAGAAAAACATATCATTACTAATTACATGCTCAAATCTGTATGTAAATCGTGCATTACCTCTAAATTATTACTTCTACTCCCAATCATACTTATCTTTTTCTTTTTACTTTAATATACTTGCTCATGTGAAATTCTAAACACATTGTGTTTGACTAATCTTCATTAAGTTTGTCTTTTATTCTTCATTAATTTCTTTCTTTTTAAAAATTATTTTCTTCGCATGTAAACATTTATTCTAAAATACAAAGCTTTGTTTTGGATATTTATGCACTGCTTCCGAGAGTTAACTTTTCTCTTGAGGGTAAATTTCTATTATTAGAATGCAAGCATGTTTATACATCTCATAAAAGAGATGTCTTCTTCTAGAATACATCCTTTCATAAATATCAGATTCTTAAAAATTATTAAAAATTAGGTTCAATAATTGAAAAAGAATTTATTAAAGTAGATGTACAACTAAAGCCATTCATACCCTTTTGAGTTAGCCAACCAATATTGCTTTAAGTATAAGACATAGAATATCATGTTGCTAACCATTAATTTTATTTTATTAATCCATAATTTCTCTTTTAAGGGTGTTATTTTTCTACTAGAATATTTTTTGGGTTAGGACTAAAAGATCTTTTACGATGTAACTTTTAATATAAAAAGGAGTTTTATATTACAAAAAGAAACTTGAGTATTTGGATTTAAGCTTTTGTTAAGCTTAATTTAGTATGACTAAAAGAATGTGTTTAGTTAATTCATTGCAATATTTTTTATGGAAACTGCGGTTGGTGCCACTTTTGTAACACGTTAAATATGTCATGCTAATATTGTATTTATTTGTAATTATGTTAAAGCATAAAGAAAAGTAAAGAAAAGTGCAAGTTTAGGTAGAATTTCTAAATGGACAGATAATATAGATTGTTTAGGATAAGATTAATAGTTAGATTTTAGGGAGAGTGAGTGTTTATAAAAGGATTTTAAGATGAAGTATGAAGTTTAATATAGATTAAAGTTAAGGTAGATTCAAAGTAAAATTTATTTATAGTTGAGTTGGTGTAGGGACAAAGTATATATAAATTATATGTAATATTTTGATATCAATAAATTTAATATAGTGAAGTTATTTTGAATTTGACATGTAATATTTTTATGTCTTGTACATATATGTTATGAATGTTTTATTAGGTTTTGAGTAATAACATGAGTCAATATGAGGGTACTGGGACTCTTGTATGCCTCAAGTGAGTAGTCTTATGACTGATATGCCAATGCACAAAAGTAATTAAGTGCTTGTGGTGCAGGAGCACCCGTTCGAAATAAAGAATAAGTTTTATTATAGTATGTTTTACATTATGATGTAATAAGGTCCATGTGACCAATTCTTATGTTTTAAGTCAATCTAGGATGGTGTGTTGATAGTTATAGTTTGTTATGCTAGCTGTCCTCCCAACCGCTTGGAAGCTCCCAGCCGCTGGGAATCAAGTCTGTACTACTCGTGAGGAGTAGTTATTTATGCCCTAGATTAGTTTGTTTAGATATAGTTCAACGTTGCATATGAAAAACAGAGACATTGTGTTTTGGAGATCAGACTGAGCATTGTGATATAGTGGGGTTGTGATATTTGTATGCATTTCTGTTATTGAAATAAAGAAGATCCTGTTGTTTCATTTGTCTGATCTTCGATCTATCTGTGTAGCCGATTTTGATTTTGTAGGCAAAATGGATTCATTCATCCATTCCACCGGTTGATTCTCTGAATCGGTGGAATGGACATGTATAGTAGTTTAGTTTGTAGTTTCATTTTTCTGTTTTTGCATTTCATGTTTTTGGGATCGAGTTATAGCATGCTATGATCTATCCTAGCATCCTCATGTGTTAGGGTTTAAAGGATAAAATCTAAGTTAAGATTGCCCAAAAAATAGATCGGCCCGATCTCTGTGTTTTCTGCATGAAATTTGTGAAGTTTCAAGGGTTTTGTCGAAATGTACATTTGACGGATATACAATTTTTGTATGCGACATACAATCCATGTGTATATTGCATTTGTATCTGTGCGTATATCGCTTTTGCATCCGAGGATCATTTCGTGTGTATCCATCATTCGCATATCGTTGTTGTATGTTGGAACATACAAGCAGTCGGAGGTACATTTGATACATGCAAGCGAGTCAACGGCGAGTCAAAGATACATTCGCCAAAGATAGATGGGAGATGTATCTTTTGTCTGCATATCGGGTTTGTACATTCTAAATGTACATTGAAGAAATACATTCAAGATATACAAAGTTTGTGTATATAGCTGAGGGGCATCGGGTCATACAAGTTCTGAGTATACACCTTTTAGTATACACTCTGTGAGTATAGTGCAGTTGCATGTTTCTGTGTATACGTCAAATGCATTTTGTGGTTTGCATATAGCGAGTGTATACTTCAACATACACTCGGTTGATACAAGGGAAGGTCAACGGTCAGCAGATTGCGGAAGGAATATCCCAAGGGACATTCGATGAATGCATATTGAGACATACAAATTTCTGTGGATATAAGTATTGACCAATAGGACAAGTCAAGGCTCCGAACTCACCGGCGATAAGAGGTCGAAGTTTGTATGTATCGTCGTGACAACAGTCATCGGGATAGCTTGGTTTGGAGAAGCCAACAAACGAAGTCTTGCCGATAGGCACATAAACGAAATACTCATCGGGGTGAGATGGGTATCGGGGTGAGATGTATAGGAGCTGCCGATAGTTATTGTCAGGCCGATAGGGTATATCGGTAAGACAGTTAGACAACTCTTGCCAATGAAATAAGAAATATCAAATTCCACCATTCCATTGAACGTTTCCGACTGTGGCTCTGCATTAGCTTGTAACAACAAAAATTTTCTACTCTGCAATTTCATGTTATGTCTTGCACCTGCCTGTATGACCCCCTCATGTGAACTCAACCTGGGTCATCTCCCAAACATCAAGTCATTTCCAAAATCTAAATTAGAAGATTGTTCTTAAACCCCACCTATACCTTCATGCCATATTTAGGGTCATTCTTCCTGGATGGAAGTGTGACATCCCATATCATACAATACCACAATCTATATGTTATGGTTTCATGCCATTGTCTCCTAATGATCACTAGCCATCATAACACCTCTCACGAATACACTAGGCTATTCTGGGCATGATTCCTTGAAACAAATCCAGTGGAACCCAAAAAATAGCAAGTGCCTTCAATTATTGGGAGAAATCAAAAAAGCAAGTTCCTCTAATAAAAATGCAAGTAGGAATCTAGAAGACATGAATGAACAATTGAATAATTCTTGAATACTTTCTCTATAGTCACAATCACCTTCAAGCTCTGCATTTGCTAGTTTAACTTTGAGGTTTAGGCACAAAATCACAATCATAGTTCCTTGTTCCCACATCTTGTTTTGCAAATTCAAATCCAAGGAGAGAATATCTCACATGAGAGGCTTAAAGGCTGAAGTTTCTCCCAGGATTCCTCTCAGTTGTTTGTCTTCTTTCTTCAAAGATTCTATCTCCATTATGCATTTTAGTAAGTAGCATATTATGTTTTCTCTTTAAAATCTCTTTATCAATTTCTCATGAATTGAGCTCCCTAAGAGCCTTGCATTTTTTAAAATAAATTTCCTTACAGAGCGCTAGAAGCGAATCCATGGGGAAATTTTGCCTCTCCACTTAGCATTTCCTTGATTCTACTATTCTTGCAAAAACCCCATCCATTTTCCCGAACCCACTTCCTATTTTCAATCCTTGTCATTTTGTACATGCTAGGCTTAATGTCCTCTTAATCGACTACAGAGGTGCTCCTAGAATCACTTTGTCATTGCATCCTAGCTTCTAGACACACTTAGGATAGGTGCACACACTTTTTTAACATCTTTTATCATTTGACTACTCATGGAGGTTGAAAGACCAAAGAAAGGGTTTCATCATTCTTGGAAAACTCTTTAGTAGTCCCAAATTTCTCTTTAGTTCTATCTAAAATAGGCCATTCAGAAAAATTGAATCATAGAGGTTTGATTAAAGTTGTTCTTGTCAATATTTTAGTAGATTAATCATTTTATCTCAACATTTTCGTTATCATCTGAATATTACGCTTGTGCTTCTTTCTATTTTGTTGTGCAAGATCATTAGGAAACCTCATAGGTTGGACAAAAGGTCCCTGAAAAATCGTAGACTGAAATTGCTAAACCTTGCAGACCATACAGTGCCATATGAATGACAGCGCATGATGCAGATGTCCATGCAATGCACCGACATCCTTGGCTGACATTCTCTCTTTTTTATAATAGGTTCTTCTATTAACATTGTTTCTAGTTCTAATTTTTATTTCCCAAAACATTTTCTATTATTTTTTTAAATAATATTTCTTTCCTATTAAATTATTGTTGTTAGCTTAGAAAGATTGTGTTTTCTAGTTGATAGCATTCATATCCAGTCTATATTTGTAGGATTCAAATTAATCCTAGGATGCATTAATCTAGTTTATAAATCAACACTAATTTAGAGTGAATTGAATTAGAGTTGTCTTTTTCATTGTCACATCTCTAGTGACCCTAATGCGAAACCTACTCTTCCAATAACCTTTTTGATTTCTAGACCTAAAACATCTTGCACTATGTCTTGTAGGCTCTGGAAAATTTTATGAGCTTTATGACCTAGTCTTCTCATTCTGAAAACCTTGTGTGAAAAAGTTATAGGAACATGTCAAAATATCAATCCGTTTCCACTATGACTACAATGACAATTGACATCCCTTCACTTGCAGGTGATCTTACTAGCACCACAATGTCTATTCTTGATATTCTCCTTCCAAGATCAACCACAATACCTTCTATGTCAACCATGGCCTTCTCAAACACATAATCAAATTTTGATCTCAAGAATGCTCTGAGGCCCTCGTCTTCCCAAATAAAAAACCTAGAGAAAGATCTTCAGGATTTCTAGACCTTTCTAACTCAAGAGGCCACTTCTGGTACTACACCCTCTATCATAGAATCCCTTAGAAGGATGTTGGTAAACCACCTTGAGGGTCTTGATCTATTGCGTAGATTGGACCACATTGTCCATAATGATGTAACTGCCTTAACTACTTCCCATGAGACCGTCCAGACTTCCCATCATGTCACATGTCCATAGATTTCTATGGCATTGCCTACCTCTGCCATCTATAAACCTACACCTACTCAAATGACTACTTACATTCCTCTAAATGTTACATCAATAGGAATAGTGAGGAATCCCATCCACTCATATGGGTTCATTCCCCCTTCTCAACCTATATCATTCAATGGATCCTCTATTGCCTCACATTCTATAGCCACACAAAACTTCCTCACTCAATATACAATATTGATACCATCATTCAACATCCCTATGGCTTCCACCACCGCACCCCCTTTTCACATGACATATTTGGTGGTCAACCAACTCATGCAGAGTGTTAGCAGTCTCAAGAAATAGCTTGCTTTCCTTTCAAATGCTTCCACACAGCATATCATGTCACCTTATGCCTATCATAGTCCATTATCCCTATGCATTCTTGCTACTCCTTTTCCCATAGGTTTTAAAGTCCCTAGTTTTGAAAAGTATAATGACAAAGAGGATCCTCAAACACATGTATCAGTGTTCAGAGCTTTTGTGCACAAACTTCATATTTTAGGATGAGTTGTTAGCAAAACTCTTCCTGTGCTCATTGAAAGATAGTGTATTGGAGTTTTCTCTCCTTGAACATTCTACAAACTCCTTTAATCAACTTATTAACCAATTCTTGTAGCATTTTCAAACTAATATAGGCCCTTAGGCAAATTTCATTGATTTAGTAAACTGTAAACAGGGGCCCCAAGAGAAGGTGACCAACTTCATCTTTTGTTATCAATCATTGTTCTTGCAAATACCCTACCCTCTTCTTGACTTTGATGTTTGTTGGCCTCATTTTTAACTTGTCAATTTTCAAACTTTTACATCAAATCCTTATGTTCAGTCACCCCTAATCACAAATTCTACTAAAGTGTCAAGTTGATTTCTAGTTTGAAGGAGGAATTGTTTGCTTGTTTCAGCTGAAATCCTGGAAGTGGTTCTACTATGCCGGAAATCATAAAAACAATTAAATTTCAAAATCTGCAAAGGCTGGAAAGAAATCATTTTACACGAAAGTTTATATGGCTATTTTGCTTAATGTGGCAACTTTTTATGTCATGGCGCCTTATGGTTTGAGAGATTTTAAATTTTTAATTTTTCGGCAGGCAATTTGCGGAAACAATTAAAACAACAAATTTATTGGAGTTTAAAAAGAAATTCTTTCGCCACCAGGCTTGTATCAACTATATCAATGATTGGCCAAAATTTCATAAAGATTCGCAGCTTCAATCAAAAGTTATGCAAATTTTACTTTTTTTCGCACTTGCACGATTGAAGAAGTTAAAGTTCGCACAATGGAGTCCGTCTACTTTCGAAATTGACTAAGTGCGGGTTTACTTTCATTTTTCACTAAGCGGGAGTCTACTTTTGATTTTTCCTAAGTTGGTGTTCAGTTTCACTTTTGGCTAAGTGAAAACCCGCGTTGGATGCACTTTCACTTTTTGCTAAGTGTGAATTAAAAAAAAAGTCACTTTCAGTTTTCAAAAAGTGGGAAGCTACATTTAGTTTTGGCTAACTTGATGCAACTTAGAAATTTTCACAAGTTTCCAACTTGTGAATTTGGCTAACTTAATGAAAAGAACAAGTTATAATTTTTATTAACTACTAGTGAAGTTAGAGGTTTGGAGAAGTCATAATTTTCTAATTGGTAGTTATTTCACGAAAGTTTGCGAAAAGCACAAGTCACAAGTTATAACTAAGTTGTGAAAAGTTAGTGAAAAGGTTGAGGTTATGAAAAAGGAAAAGTCACAACTTAAAAGTTAGTTATTATTTGTGAAAATCACTTCCAATGCCGACGCTTTATATTAATTTAACGCAATCACAGTAAAACTGCAATATCTTTGTCATTTCACAACGAAATTTAAAATTTCAAAGTGTTTTAGAAAGCTGATGAAGGGGACAATAAAACCCAGAAACAGTTTGAAGATATCTTTTGTTGAGTGAGCAATTTGAAGTAGAAAATTGAGGCTGTAAGTTTTGACGTGATTGAGCACCATTGGAGCAGCATATGATCTATTTGAAAGAATTTGTGATATTGTGGAAATGTCCACAATGTGAACCATAGACAAAACATGTGAACTATTTGATAGAATGCTTTGAAAGAAATGTGGTCAAATGAAAGGCAATAAATGAAGGACAAAAACATAAGTCTGCATCCCTACAGTTTACAACACATCAAAATACTATGAATGCATTTAAAGACGTCTGCAGAAATAAGTTATATTTGGTTGTCACGGGAGTGCAAAGGTAGTATTTGTAGAGACTTCCATTAAGCCTAATGATGAAGCTATGTCAAAGGTGAAGACAATATTTATAGATGAATTGCTGAAATCTTGGGATGAAGAGCGTGTAAAGGAGGTTTCTGTGTTTAGCAATTCATAGTGGCTCTCCAGGGTAATGTTAACTTTGTTATTTCTCACGTACCATGCTAGAATGGAAGTTTTGGAGTTGCGTATAGTTATTCACCACAATACTAAAGAAGAATGCCCTGACAGATATGAATGCATAATGAATTGGTTTGAAAGGCTTTGAAAACTTTCAAGCAAATGTATTGGATGTTAAGTTGAATTCAGTGACCTTTGCTAGAACATCTAGCTGAAAATGATAAGTGGATGTATTTGAAATACCTTGACAGTTTGTATGTTGACATGAGTTGTATGAGTAGTGGATGGCAATGACATTTTATGATTGCAATTACAACAAGAAAATGTGCAGTGTTATCAATCTATGCCTATCATGTTGGCATTCCTAGTAAAATATTTACTATTTCCACAAAATTCATATCTTGTATGCATGGACACAGGAGTCTAAGATTTAGGTATTCAGAGTTGTCGTCGAGATTTGTGAGGATTGACCATCGAAATGGAGCAAATAGAGATAGAAAGTAACCTAACAAAGTTTACAACTCAAAAGTTGCAAGTTTTAGTTACCTTTTTGTAAAAAGTCACTTACGTCACTTATTGTAATTCATAAGTTAGAAAATGAACTTTATTTCCAAAAAGTGCTGTAAAATATAACCAAAAATAAGGTTCATTATATTTTTGTTTTTCAAAAAGATAGTTATTAGGTAGTTGTGAGGTAGTTACAAACTGGTTACTAGGTGGTTATGGGAAAAAGCCTATAAATATAAGGCTATTTGAAATGTAAAGGGAGGACTCTTTAGAGAGAACTTTTGCAGGGGGAACTTAAGAATAAACTTCTTGGAACATTTTTGGCTCTACACATTGTATAGTCTACTTTTTTGAATTGTATAATTTCGAAAAGATAATGAAGAATGCATTTTCGATTTGTATGTTCTTGATGTATTTCTGAGTTATGATTACTAGTTTCTCGAATGTCAAATTGGTGATCTTTCTATGTATTTGTGTGAATCAAAATTATCCATTAAAGTATGCAATTGCGGTGATAAAGCACAATCATGTCTCAGTATCCTGATTTGAAAGTGTTTAGATAAATTATCTCTTCGTATGTTGAGATTTGCCATCTTTCTTCATCGTTGTTGCATATATGTCATGAGATCCATCATAGAGTTTAGGAAAGTGGTTTCTAGCTTTGTGGTGAAACCCCCTCGTACTTTTCAATAAGATTGTAAAACTCCTATTGGTTTTTGTACGTCTACCACGAGGGTTTCTACATGCCCATTTCTCTTGTTATTTTCTTTTTCTTCCTTTTTGTACTTTCAGGATAAAAGTACATAAAAACCCACAAATAACCCTATCATACGAGGGAGCTACCCCTCTCAAACACAGAGGAAAGCTGATAGCAAAACTACAGCTTCTCCAACTGTTGGGACAATTTAGTCACCGCTCCAAGGGCGACGAGTCAATTTTAAATATAATTTCGCGGTGACAAATTTGTTTACCAACAATGTCCAAAGGGTCTTTATAGGGAATCTTCAACTTGCACTTAGAGACAAGATTATAATCATCAGATATCCCTCTTTTCTCCACTTGTGCATTGTCGTAAAAGACTATTAGCAATCCCTTAATCAATTTGAGTCATCTTCTACTCAATCCACCCCTGCTGGACCTTCAAGTAGTCAAAATAAGAACTTTAAAAAGGGGACCACTACTTTTCTAAAGAACACATATTCTATAATGATTAGTGATAATGTGACCACTTCTCCTATCTTAGAGGCCATGGCCCTTATCTCTATGAGGTATAAATTTAGGTAGTTCACCCCATTGGCTGAGCCTTTGTAGTTTGTGTTACAGTAGCTCCTTCCCATAACCTAGTGCAACTACAGCCTATTAGGCCTCTTGTAATGAATAATCTACTTCCTAATAACTATGATGTGAAAGCTTTTTATCAGTTTCACTGGATACCAAGACATGACACCAAACGATGCATGCATCTCAAGCACATTGTGTAAGACCTCATAGATTCTAATACTATCCAAGTCTCTGGAGAATGTGAAAAGGGAAATAAATTTGTGGCCAAGCCTAACCAAAACCTTTAAATTTATACAAATCCATTTCCACCACACTATTCCAACTTCATAAACTTAGATTCTTCATCACCTAAGTTGGAAGAAGAGGATGGCTCATCCAGTTCACATTATCATGCTATAATTAGAGCAGTGGATATTTGACCTCCAACATCTCAATAAAAATCCATTGTTGGCCCCATTATCACCTTTCCCCAATTGATATTGTCCCAAATGTGTAATACATTACCACTCAAGTTAATTAGAAGGTCAATTGACCCTATTAGCAATTCCAATGTTATCATACAGGAGTTCCTTTATATCAACCAACCTCAAAAATATGCCTATGACCCCTCTAACATCTCTATTAGAACTCATGATGGTATGCATCTTCCTACCTTGGGAGCAATCACATTGTCAATCCAGGTGGAACCCAAGTCCCTGGATGTTTTATTTTCTATCATTCCTACATCATATCATTAATGGTTCTTTCTAGGTCAACCTTGGCTTGCAGAGATGAAAGTTGTCTCGCCAATGGTCTAGAAATGCCTAAAGTTTCCACATGGTGGAATCATACACATAATTCTCCATATCGGTTTCCAACCCCTCCATCAATGGGGAAATTTCTCTTTGGATTATTTTTGGCCCACTCCTGCTAAGGTGCTCCAACCTTGGGTAGATCTTTTGTTTAATACCTATTGATGATACAAGGAGAGTCAAGTCAGTTCCAACATTCCCTCTATGTCTAAACCTAGCCCTTCCACTTCCAAGCCCACACTTTCTAGGCTTCTCCCTATGAAGTTCACCCAGTTGACAAATGTTGCTCATGTTAATACTCATTCCCCAGTGGTAGTAAAAGGAAAGCAACCCACATTGGATGATTCTCCCTATTCTAAGAATGCTCACCAATATTCAGTTGTCCCTCCCCTACTTCTTATACCATGGCTAGGGAAAAGTGTCATAATTTCAGAGATCCGCTATTGTCACCAGAGCCACCTAATATTTAGTCACTAATTTTGATCCTCCCACCATCACTATGATGGCTGGAGAAAAGTGAAATGTTCAGCTAGACCCTACTAAGCCCTTTTCCCACACTAGATGCAACCAGCTTGTGCGAGCACACAAGAATCGTCAATGTGTTGCAGCTAAAGCTCAAGCTAGCCAGTCCACCTCTAATGAATCATCCCAAGATCTAATCCAACCCAATTCCCAAAAAGTCCAAGTTATCTTGGCTCCTTTGCGTGACCCTCTAATCATCCATGTCACACCAAACCTACTACCCTTCTCTAAGACACTTGACCTGCCTAATGTTCCTGTCATTCCTAAACATTAGGTGCTTTGGTACCATTTCAACACACTCACCACCAAGTCTTCCCACATGTTCTCCATCCAGCCATGATATACATAGATATCCCACACATGCAGCCAAAGTGAAAGTAGGAGTGCTACCCTACCTCACCATACCATAGATCTAAAACCAACATTCCCACTTCATCTTCGAGGTCTTCCTCATCTAGTCCTAATTCATTGGAGGCTCCTCCTCCTCCTACCTCTATTGCTCTTGTAGATCCTATCCTTGACACTAGTACTAAGAAACAACAATAGATTGTCCTCTATGAAAGGACTATTTTGGCACCTTCCTTTACCAAGGAGTCTATGACCAATGTTGACATTCCCTCACTGTCATTGTTCTTTACAAGATTTTTGACCCTCACCTCACATGAGGATGTTAATGAGGACTTTTCTCTAGTAGCCATCCTTCCATGGTCTAGTGATGGATCTTCACCTAGTACTGCTCTAGTTGTGGTCCCACTATCTTGTCAGCCTCTATCCCGCCATGATGATTAAGATTGGGAGAAGGGTGACCTGTTATTTTTTGACCCTGGGTAGTAGTACGTTGTGCCATTTGTTTTCATATATGTATGTGGTTTTCTTGATTGTTTGGTATCCTCATGTGCTTTCTTGATGTGTACTTATTAGTTTCTCTTGAAGGACCCATGCTTCCCCCATAGGGACATGGATACAAGGGAAATGAAAGTCTTGTGACATTCTTCTATGTGTATCTAAATTCTTCCATCTGTTGTAATCTTAATTTTTTTCTTGATATTTTGGGGGTGATGCAAAGTGTCGAGACATTTAGGCCTCTTCCATGTTGACCCAAAATGTTTTTTTTTCTATTTGGTTTTCATGTTCCATTCCTCCTATGTTCTCGTTGTTCTACATGCTTGGGGGATGATGATAGTTCAGTCCCTATCCCTGTTGGCAAGAGACACATTAGAGCTGCATGATTGTTGTCATTGATGGCAACAAAGATCATCCCACACATCTGCAAGACATGGTGTGCCTATACCGAAAGTCAGATTGAAGAGTGTTGTGGTCCGGTAAGCAAGAACAGAGTATGTGGCAAGGTCCGACAGTCAGGTCCGGATCTCTCAGAGGAAGTACCTTGGTGAAGTGTGGATTTGGGGAAGTCAAGAGTACTACTTTGACTAATAGATTCCAAGGATTTAGCCTCTGGTGATAGATGAAGAAAAAGATATGAATACTTGAGTGTCAGGTTCCTGATTGGCAGTGTGGACAGAGGAAGAACTGACTGGCAGAACATCAGACATTATTTCGGATGCATTACTGATGATGGTAAAGATTCTTAAGGCATAAGTTATGATTGGCTAACATGATTGATGACTTCTACAAGTATATCCTTGATCCGCATTACTTGGTAAGCAAGGATTCAGCCGACAGATCAGAGTTTGTGGATAATATTGACTATTCCGGATGCCGACTAGAAAAGTATTGAAATCACTTGTACGGATATATATACAAGATGGATATAGATGTGAAAGTGTGAGTTGCATTGTAGTGAAGTGCGAAGAAAAGCAGAAGAGCAGAGAAAAAGCAGTAAGGAAGATTCGGTATGTAAAAGGACAGTAGCACATAAGAAAAGGAAGGATGAAATGCAGCAGATCAGTGTATTGAGCCTAAATCGGAACTGAACCTCAGCATATGTGGATGCTTCTCATCAGTTCAAGGATCTTGTTAATTCTTCTTACATCTTGTAGACAGTGAGTCTCTTGTAGGCAGTGAGCCTCTTGTGAGCAGTGTGCTCAGGCAGTGAGCCCTAATTGGCAAGTGCCATTTTGTAATTCTATTCTTCTAACAGAGAATACAATCTTGGGTTAATCACCCCGTGGTTTTCTCCCTTAACAGGGTTTCCACGTCAAAAATATTGTGTCATGTGTATTTCCATTTCATGGTTATGTTTGCTTATTTGAATTGATGTTGCACTAACTATTAAGAAAGTTTAAAAAGCTGAAATAATTAAGATAACTGATTCACCCCCCCTCTCAGTTATCAACAATTGGTATCAGAGCCAAGTACCTCCCAACAAAGCCTAACATTTTGAGGAAGATCTAGGAATTCAAATGGATGTATATGGTATAAGGGAGCAACTCAAGACTGCCCTTAATGATCCTGAGCAGTCAAACTCTGAAGTCAATGAATTAAAGGAAAGACTCAAACAAGCTGATGATTTCATAAAAGAACTAAAAGACAAATTGAGTCTCTCTATGAAAAAGAGAAAGGAGCACATTCAGCAACTGGCAAGTCAAGGTGAAGCCAATGATACAAATGGAGATCTGAAGAAGAAAACCAAGTTGTGTGAAAAGTTATCAAAAGAGATCATTATGATAAGACATGAGATGTAATCAGGAGTTATGAAGTTTTCCCAAGAAATTGAAGAGAAAAGAAAAACTGAAGATGATCCAAGACAATCTCTCAAGGAGAAATTAGAAGACTGCCACAAGATGGATAGAATAATCAGACACCTTGAATCTAATCTTGAAGATGCTAAAGATAATGAAGAAAAACTTGAGGATCAAATTGTCTCTCTTAAAAGGGATCTACAAACAACAAATCAATATAAAGAAAAATTCAAGATAAGTTATGCTCAACTTGAAGTTCTTCTTGAAAGTCAATAGAGGGTAGATGACAAGTGTGGTTTGGGATATGAGAAAGGAGAAAGCTCCGAATCCGGTCAGAAGAATTTTGGATCAGAAAATCCAAGGAACAAGCCTAGAAGACCTCCGATAAGGCAGCCTAATGCTCAAAGATATCCATCCTTCAATGGATACTGCCACAACTGCAATAACTTTGGTCATAAAGCTAATTAGTGCAGAAAGAGAATGAATCAAACTAATACATCCTTCTCCGGACAGTGTTTCAACTGCAAAAGGTATGGTCACAAATCTCATGAATGTAGAAATATGCAAATGAACAAATCATTCAATGGTAGATGCTTTGCATGCAATAGAATAGGTCATATGGCTAATCAATGCAGATCAAGAGGATATCAATCAAATATGCAAAGAAATGTTGTTTGCCAAATTTGCAATAGATCCGGTCATATTGCAAAATTCTGTAGAAGCAAGAATCAGGACAAAAGAGGTCCAGTGCATCATAATCAAAATCAAGATAAGGGAAAACAAAAAGTGAATGTGGATGAAGTTCAAAGTGAGATGAACAAGATTTGGGTGAAAAAAAGTACAAAGAATGTAGGGGATGGACCCGCACCAGACTCTAGTGTTGATATTCCTTCCAGAAATTAAATAATGAGCTCTGGCTCAGGGGGAGACACAAAGAAAACCTTGTTCCCCCAGCCAGTCAATTGGTGCTGGAACTGGCACAAGACGAGTTGCGGATTAAAGGGTTCATAAGAGAAACATCCAAATAAACTATGGTTAAGATTTGGAAGATCTGCAACATGTTTAAGATCAAGATTGATCCGGTTCTTCAAGTCATCTGAATAAGGCAAACCAGAATGACTTAGGTTGAGCATTTATTGCAACTTGACATTAGGGTTTACGGAGCAATATAAGGGTTTTCTCATTAAGCATTTGTTCATTCTGCATTCAAGAAGAAATGAAAAGAGAAGCTCTGCAACAAAATTCCTCAAGCTCATCAAAGATCATTGGCAGAAGTCAATTTATCCAGAAATCGATCCGGCTAACTCCGTGAAACTGAAAGACGCAAAAGGTATTTTCCGTTCTTCTCTGCAAATCTTTTTAAAAGATGTCTACTCCAAATATTATGAAGATCACTGATAGGCCTCACTGCAAATTCAAGAAACATCCCTACAAATCCTTGGAAGTAGATCCCCTAGGAGCTTTTTCTAGTGTTCCGCATGGTGTCCCGCATACAGAAGATATTAGGGTTTACATTCATGCAAACATTGAAGAATTCAGAGAGTCCAAATTAATGGATATCTATCACAAGTAGTTAATAGATGATTCTTTTGAGATCAAACCTCGGTATAAAGCCATCCGGGATAAGCATTTTGCACAGTGCATTCATTTCCCCTATTTTCTGGAAGATGAATGGGTCTGGTATATCCTAAGTAGAATACATGACAACTTCATGTGGTTGAATAGGCCATTTAAGATCACTAAGGATGCCATTAGGGCTGTAACGGAATTACACTCAATTGGTGAAATGCCTATGCTCAAATCTGTCAAGAACCAAATCGTCAGTGAGGCTACCGGATCAAAGTTTGATAAAGAGCTATGACTATTGAGGATATCACAGATCCGGATATCAAATTTGCATCAATGATAATTGGATATAAGATATATCACTCCAGCAGGGAGAATTCTGTTTCTGAAACTGCTATATACACTACTTATGAAATGTTGAGGAAGAATGTAGACTATGATCTTTGTGAGCTCCTTCTGAACCAACTATTGGAGAATCTCCAGAAGATAAAGAAGGATAAGAAGAATTCCTTCAAATATGATGGTTTGATACTCTATCTTTTCTTTTATTACATGAATGAGCTTCCTGGATCCAATAGCTGGGTATGGCAGAATGATAGGCCAGTAGCCATTCAGGTCAGATATTATATACATGGGATTGGTGATGCCAAGGCACAGAATACAGCTCTCTGGGGATATTTCAAGAATTTTCAGAACATGATGCAAGCAAGAGAGAGAATTCCCCAGTCTCTTGTTGAGAAATACAAAGACACAGTATGCTTTATGGTAGAGACTGATCAGTGCCTAATGGAGGCAGTAGAACCAAGAACTGTATGGATCATGCCTATGGGGTATGAAGTTGATGAACAAATTGTCGAACTGCATGTTCAACACATGCTAAGTCAGCCAAAGGATCCAAAGGAAGAAAGGTTTGGAACCTTTGAAGAGCTAAGTGTAAAAGTTCATGTGGAACTCAGACAACTAGAAATAAAGAGGAAAGTGAGAAAAGAAGTTGAAGAAATTGCCAAAGGCTTAGGCATCTCAAAGGAGGCACTTGATGTCAATAGGGAAAAGATGGAGAGGGCTGAGGAAAAGAAGAAAGAGGTAGAAAAGGAAAGTAAGGAAAGTGCTCCAGTAGAATCTTCCACCCGGACAAGATCATCAAAGAGATCTATACCTGCCACTGCCAAAAGGTCAAGGACATCAAAACTGGAAGCA
Source organism: Cunninghamia lanceolata (assembly GCA_027924645.1). Classification (NCBI taxonomy): domain Eukaryota; kingdom Viridiplantae; phylum Streptophyta; class Pinopsida; order Cupressales; family Cupressaceae; genus Cunninghamia; species Cunninghamia lanceolata. The sequence goes on along the minus strand of BSBN01001567.1, from coordinate 13,308,309 downwards.
AAATCATCCGGCAGAAGAGAGAAAAGAACTAAAACAAAGGCCACAAGGTCTTATGTCAGTCAGAAGGATGATGAAGAAACTGAATCAGATGAGGAGATAAAGAAAATGAAGAAGGAGAAGAAGAAAACATCCGGTGAACCCTCTACCGGTCAAGGCAGAAGAGTTTATAGAAAAGCCCACTCTGTCTTTAGATGATGTCATCAAATTAGTCACTGTGGATGGAAACCTTTAGTCAATGGCTGAATTCTATGATGATTACAATGAAGCAGACCAAAAGATCTTGCAGGAAGCAGCAGTTAAGTATCTGAACATATATAACAAGGCTTTTATTGAAATTATATCTCTTATTCCCAAAAGCCTAGAAAAAGAGTTAGAAATAAGAAAGAATACTGCCATGGCCAAAGATCTTGAGATCCGAGAACAGATAGCCATTCAGCTATATCCTTCAATTGATTCAAAGCAAATGAACATGATCTTCAAGGATTGCAAGGATGAATTTCGGAGCAAAGCCAAAATGAATCAGCTCATGCTTGGTTAGACTGACAAGATTTCCAAGGAAACAGAAGAGATCCTCAGGAATGCCTTCAAAAGATTCAATCTTCCTATTATAGAGGACTTGGGCGTTGACCCTTCGGCCACAGGTGTTGAAAAGGAATCCACTGAGGAAATGGCAGAAGAATTCATGGACACCGGTACAGAAAAGGATAAGGACTTGCAATCCTCTGTGCTGGAAGAGGAAGTTCATAAACAGACAAACATCTCTCCTCTGGTTTCCCCTACAGTCTCCAGATCTAAAGGAGAAGAAAGAATAGAGGAGAAAGAAGAAGAAGCGAAAGGAAGAGAAGAAAGTCAAGCTGAGAAGAACATAAGTGACAGTGCAGAAGAGAAGAAATCTCTATCTCCGACAAGAGACACTACAGAAACTGTCAAAGACTTCTTGACAAAAGAAATGTTGGAGATTGATGAACCAGAGTTACTTCAAGGTCCATTTAACTTTGACTCTCTCTCCTCGGTTCAAACAATGAAGATAGCTTCATTTGCCAATGCAAAGGCAAAAGAAAAACTCCTGAAGTCTCACATGGAAGACTGTAAGCTAATAGAAGTTGCATCCGGTGTTTTAGAAAAGATCATACCATCTTTTCAGAAGGATTCCTCAGCCTCCTCATCCGGTAATCTCAAATCTCTAGTCAATAGTGTTAGCACACATTTTGATTCCCTAGAGAAGTCAGCAGAAGATAAGGTCCGGAAGGAATTTTTGTCAAAAAGATTATCAGAGGTACAAGGGTTAATAACTAATGATAGGAGGAATATGAGTATAGGGATAAAGAGCTTAGAAAATGCTCTTAAAGATGGCAGAGAAATGTACAAATTTTGTTTATCATGGTCCAAAGCAACATTGGACATTGAGAAGAAAGTAAAAGAATAGGAGGACAAACTGACAAATCTATCAAAGAATTTTGATCCTATCTCATCCTCCATAATAAATCAAGAATGTCAAACTATTGCAGTCTTGAATGAAATCAAGAAGCTGGAGAAGGAAAAGAAAAATAGAATAAGCAGGTTGGGTGCACTCAAAGGGATAATGATCCCTAAGTTAGAGGCCATGCATGAGGCCATAAAAGAAGCCCAAATCACAGCCTGGACCAGTGATCCGATAGATCTAAAAAGGGCAGATGCATTTGCATTCCTGTTAAGCGGTCATATATTAATTTTGGATAGAATGAAGCAAAGTTGGGCAACAGAATTTGTCCAATTGAAGACAACTTTTGTAGACATTCTTCAGTATATGTAAGTATGCCATATGTATATACTTATGTGGTCAAGTATAGTTAAAATTTTGAAAATTTTGGTCTTCAGATCCTACCCTTTGCCATTGATGTCAAAGGGGGAGTGAAGTGTAGTGAAAAATGAGGAATTCAGCTAAGGGGGAGCTCCAGAAAATGTACAAAGAGACAGAGCATCAGCTAAGGGGGAGTATAGTATAACACTTAGTCATTTTTCACAAAGTGTTTCCATCCATGCCAAAGGGGGAGATTGTTGGCAAGAGACACATTGGAGCTGCATGATTGTTGTCATTTATGGCAACAAAGATCATCCCACACATCCGCAGGACATGGTGTGCCTATACCGGAAGTCAGATTGAAGAGTGTTGTGGTCCGGTAAGCAAGAACAGAGTATGTGGCAAGGTCTGACAGTCAGGTCCAGATCTCTCAGAGGAAGTATCTTGATGAAGTACGGATTTGGAGAAGTCAAGAGGACTACTTTGACTAATAGATTCCAAGGATTTAGCCTCCGGTGATAGATGAAGAAAAAGATATGAATACTTGAGTGTCAGGTTCCTGATTCGCAATGTGGACAGAGGAAGAACTGACTGGCAGAACATCAGACATTATTCTGGATGCGTTACTGATGATGGTAAAGATTCTTAAGGCATAAGTTATGATTGGCCGACATGATTGATGACTTCTACAAGTATATCCTTGATCCGCATTACTTGGTAAGCAAGGATTCAGCCGACAGATCAGAGTTCGTGGATAATATTGACTATTCTAGATGCCGACTAGAAAAGTATTGAAATCACTTGTACGGATATATATACAAGATGGATTTAGATGTGAAAGTGTGAGTTGTGTTATAGTGAAGTGCGAAGAAAAGTAGAAGAGCAGAGAAAAAGTAGTAAGGAAGATTCGGTATGTAAAAGGACAGCAGCACATAAGAAAAGGAAGGATGAAGTGCAGCAGATCAGTGTATTGAGCCTAAACCAAAACTGAACCTCAGCATATGTGGATGCTTCTCATTAGTTCAAGGATCTTGTTAATTCTTCTTACATCTTGTAGACAGTGAGTCTCTTGTAGGAAGTGAGCCTCTTGTGAGCAGTGTGCCCTAATTGGCAAGTACCATTTTGTAATCCTATTCTTCTAACAGAGAATACAATCTTGGATTAATCACCCCGTGGTTTTCTCCCTTAACAGGGTTTCCACATCAAAAATATTGTGTCATGTGTATTTCCATTTCATGGTTATGTTTTCTTGTTTGAATTGATGCTACATTAATTATTAAGAAAGTTTAGAAAGCTAAAATAATTAAGATAACTGATTCACCCCCCCCTCTTAGTTATCAACAATCCCTTCATGATTATCACTCATAATATATTTATATTAACCCCAAGCATGTAGATCCCTTAGTGTTCCTTCATGGATTTTTCTTGTATCTATGGTGTCTTTTGTGCCCTTCCTTGGGGACATTCCTACTATGCTACTTCACACTGAGCACATTGATAAGCTTGCTCCCTGCAACACCTTTTATTGCTCCCAAAAGTGTTTTACCATTTCTCCATGCATCATCTTTTACTATTCCTAGAAGCATTTTACCATTACTCCCTATAGAACCTTTTACTACTCCCAAAAGTACATTTTACCATTGCTCCTTAAAACATCTTCTACCGCTCCTTGAAGCATTTGCTTTTACATTTTTCTGTCCCCTGAGGCATCTCTTTTTTAATCTTTGTGTGCTTTGTACAATATGTTTATGCTTTTCTGTGTATTAGATCATATGATTCACTAACACATTTATTTTTCAAATTATATTTAATCTAATCCTTCACCTTGCAGGATTACATGTCATTATGGTTTTGTAGGGCTTGTGGTTCTAATAACATGGTTTTTGCAAGTTCTAAACTAGGGGCATCATGCTTTCCATTTGAAGAATCTCTATAGCTTCACAGTATCCTTTTTATAGATAAATTTCATTTCAATATTTCATTATTGCACTTTAGAATGCTTAGTACCTAGCACTTTTACTGGCTAAAGTGGGGGCAAAATGTAATGTCAAAAATTGCATACCCTACAATTTCAAGTTATGTCTTACACTTGCATGTATGGCCCCCTCATGTGAACTCAACCTAGCTCATCTCCCAAACATCAAGTCATTTCCAAAATCTAAATTTGAAGATTGCTCCTAAACCCCACCTATACCTGTAATGTAGGAAAAACTTCTACTCAACTGAACATATCAATTAAGAGAGTTTTTCACTAACCATACACTCAGGTTCTGTAGTTTGATGTTCTAAACCTACACTAGGTCTTATAGAACCACTTGAGTTCCTATCAAAGAAAAACAACTAGATTAGATGCTTTACAATGAAGGAAAGAAAGAGAAAATTGTTGGAAATGAACAGATACAAAAATAATTTGAAGAAACCAGATGCAAGAGTGGAAAGAAGACCAAAAAAGGAACCTATCACCATGAGGAGGAGCTCATTGCCCTAGATGACATCACGTTGTGTGGATGTCTGCACTAAGCTCTAGCATCCTTAAAGCCATAAAAATAAAAATAATTCAATTTGCACAATTTTAAGAGGTCTACACAACACAAAGACAAAATAAAAATAAATCCAGCAGCCTCTAGGTGACATAGACTTGAAAATAAAACTAAATATAGTATTGAAATGAAGAAAAATGAAATAACAAGCAATGTATTTAAATTCTTCACTCCAAGAATACCTGTATGGAATAGAGAAAAATGGTTGTGCTGCTAAGGAGCTTGCCTCAGTCAAGCCCCGATCTTAGTCTTTCGACCTCCATGAGTAGCAAATGATAGAATATATTGAAAATGAAAGAAATGTGTGTGCTCCTATCCTACACGTGTAAAAAATTGGAGCAGTGACAATGCAAGTAAAATAAAGAGATTGATTCCCTAGTCTATGAGGAAGACAACCCTTGATCACACAACAAGATAAAGAAAGATGGTGGTCTACACCATGCAACATAAATAAATGGTGGTTTACACCAAGGAAACAACTACATATGCATAAAATGATTCAAACAAGAGATACAAAACTACACAATAAAATAACATTACTGGTTTGAGTGGAGAAGAGGAGGCCGCAATTCCTCAAGAGCTGAAATGTGATGCACAACTTTCAAATACCTCACAAGAGATAGAGCCTTCTAAACAAATACAAGATCAACGAAAGTCTCCGAGAGCTAGTGAAGATGATACCACAATACATGAGGGCATGAAAACTCCCAATAGCTTTTGTAGATATAGAGTTTACCCAAGGATTTCAAAAAAATTTAGAGAGGAGAGCTAAGAAGATATTTTTTGTAAAAGTTCTTAGAATGAATGAATCCAAAAATCCAAGAATCCCCCCCAAAAGGAAGGAATCATCTAAAATAGAAATCCAAGAGAAATTCTATGCCTTGGAAGGGAATTACAAAATAGTCTCATCATCACTAAAGGTCTCTAGTAACACCCAAGAATGGTCACCTGGCACCATACATATATAGATACTAGCACATCATGTAGACATCCACACTTAGTGCTTGAGTCCAAGCGATTTAAGTTCCTAGTTACATGGAACACCTTAGGATAATGTAGCTAACAAATAATTCAAACAATATTTGATAAAATTAAGAGAAAGAGGCTAAAATGAAGCAGACATTAGCCTAAAATGTAGAAAGGAGGTGCAAGCACTAGAGTGGTTGCCAAACGTAGCATGAAATTGCAAAGGGTATGCAATTTTTGACATTATAATACTGAAATTCCAAATTCAAGGTTATTCTTCTCAGACGAAAGCACAACATGTTGGCATCCCATACTACACAGTACCACAATCTATATGTTATGGTTTCATACCACCATCTCATAATGATCACTAACCATCGTAATGCATCTTGTGGATGCTCCAAAAAAATAACAAGTGCCTCCAATTACTAGGAGAAATTGAAAAAGCAAGTTCCTCTAATAAAAATGTAAGTAGGATTTCAGAAGACATGAATGAACAATTGAATAATTCTTGAATACTTTATCCATAGCTAAAATCATCTTCAAGCTCTGTATTTTTCTAGTTTATCTTTGAGATTTAGGCACAGAATCACAATCACAGGTCCTTGTTCCTGCATCTTATTTTGCATATTTGAATCCAAGGACAGAATAGATTATGTGAGAGGCTTAAAGGCTAGAATTTCTCCTAGAATTCCTCTGAGTTGTTTGTCTTCATTATTCAAAGATTCAATCTCCATTGTGCATTTTATTAAGTAGCACACTATGTTTGCTCTCTAAAATCTCTTTATCAATTCCTCATGAATTGACCTGCCTAAGAGCCCTGAATTTTCTAATAAATTTCCTTACAGAGCACTATGAGTGAATCCATGGGGAAATTATGCCTCGCCACTTAGCATTCCCTTGATTATGATATTCTCACAAAAATTGCATCCATTTTCCTAAACCCACTTCCTATTTCCGATCCTTGTCATTGTGCACACAAGGCCTAATGTTATCTCTATAGACTAGAGGGAGGTGCTTCTACAATCACTTTGTCATTGCATCCTAGCTCCTAGACACAATTAGGATAGGTGCACACTTTATCAACATCTTTATCATTTGACTAATCATGGAGGTCAAAAGACCAAAGTAGGGGTTTCACCATTCATGGAAAACTCCCTACCAGTCCCAAATTTCTCTTCTGTTCTATCAGAAATGGGTCATATAGAGAAATTGAATGCATAGAGGTTTGATTAAATTTGTTCTTGTCAATATTTTAGTGGATTAATCATTTTATCTCTACATTTTTTATCATCCAGATATTATGCATGTGCTTCTTTCTATATTTATTGTGCAAGATCATCCAAAAACCTCATAGGTTAGATAGAAGATCCCTAAAAATCCTAGATTGAAATTGCCATACCCTACAGATCGTATAGTGTTGTACGGATGACAACAGTGTAGACATCTATGTAATGCATTGGCATCCTTGACAAAGGCTCTCTCCTTTTGGTAATAGGTTCTTGTATTGACATTGTTTCCAATTCTCATTTCTATTTCTCAAAACATTTTCTTATTTGTTTATAAATAGTATAATTTCTTTCCTATTCAATTATTGTTGTTAGCTTAGAAAGATTGTGTTTTCTATTTGACAGTGTTCATCTCTAGTCTGTATTCATAGGATTCTGATTAATCCTAGGAGGCATTAATCTATTGTACAAATCAGTGTTAATTTAGAGTGAATTGAATTATAGTAGAGTTCTCTTTTGCATGTTCTATTAGGATGCTCTCATGAACTATGCATTGTTTCTTAGTTTTGCCTTGAAGTTCATGCACATGGATGTTTATTGATGTTTTAAAAGTAAGTTTGAGAATTTTGTGTGTAAGAAGACTCTTGATAGTGCATCAATTTGATGCTAGCATGAGACAATGTTATTTGATCCATTGTATAAAGTTTTCTAAGTGGAGTTACTAAAGCCTCTATTTCATTATTTGATATCGCATGGGTGAAAAAACATATGACTAAGTACTAGAGTAAAGTGGAAACCTACGAAACTTGTGCTGTAATAGGCATTGGATACCATGCGGACACATGTCATTGACACCTTTGTGAAAGATGTAATATGTGGTTATAGCTTGGATTTCATAGCCTCTACTTCCAGTTCTTCTAAAGAACTATTTCATAAATTCCTCACCTCTCATCGGTGTAGTCTATCACAATAGAACTAGCACCTTAGGTCAAGATGTTCCTTGTTGAAAAGTATGTCAAGACCATTAGTATAGTGTGTGGTGGATAGAGTAGTTCATCATAGGAATTCAATAGCATGTATTTATGGAGGCTAGAAATTCCAAATTCAAATAAGTGGAGAGGTGGAGATAGAGACATGAAGCCACATTAGCTACAATAGAGGTAAAATGGTCTTAATGAGCACAACACCTACTTAGGAAGCAACATAGTGGAGGAAGCATTAATGTAAGACATAATTTGATTATGAAGGTGGATGGAGGATAGATTATGCATGGAATAAAGAGAGAGAGAGAGTATATTAGTCAAACATGGAAGGGAGAGCCATTCATTGCTCTACTTCTACAAAGTTAAACTTATAGAGTATGTGAATTCAAAAGGTGATGAACCCAACTATGTCCTAATACCACCACCCTACATGGATTATTTTTATAAGAAAATTTATTTAAGTGATAGTGAATAAGTAGTTAAATTTGTAGTGCAGACATTAGGACAATTAGGTAGGAAGTAAAGTTTTGAGAGAAAAGTAGAAGACACATTTGATATATTAGTACAATAGTTTTGATATTTTACATATAGAACAAGTGTGTAGTGGGACAATTATCATTTTAGAATAAGGGAGATAGTGTAATGAGGAGGAAGTGATGGTCCACAATAATCTAGTAATGATATATGAGCTGACACAACTATGAGTCAAGATAGTTACATGTGATGAGGATGCACCAAACCACTAGAAAGCATGCAAGATTGCTTAGAATGTGAAGAATGTAATAGATCTGATGTGCTAGATTTAATTGTTTGCTGCAACACGTAGCAATCACACCCAAGATTGGTAAATTTATGATTTGACCCTAATGTGTAGAAAAATAATCTTAATGAGATAATGAATAGGTTTTTAGTTGAGTTTAACCATCTAGAGTTGACTCACCAAAACATTTCTATGCTAAAAGACTTTCAACAACTACCAATTCAATCAATGCACATATATGATCAAAGGATTAAGGACCTAATTGCTAAGATTCTACACTAGATCAATGCCACTATACATAAATGTTGGGAATAAATTCTTGATATAGATGATATATATACTAGGATATTGGAACACCTTAAGGTTATGTGATAAAAATAGTTATGTTTGTTATACAATTCAATTAAGCAACATTAAACAAAGTACATGAAATAATACACAAGTCAAACATACACATGAGACATGAATTTATGTGGGAAACCCTTATGGGAAAAATACACTAGCAAAAGGCCATTCACAATTGTATTATTCAAAAAAGTTACATCCAATACAATAAGTCACACAATCTCAATCTATAGACTAATAACGTACATCCTCCAACCTAAACATCACACATTGAGGATACAATTAATCCAACAATGTTCAACCTTGGAAAATATGTATGAGCAAATAGATATATTCGTAGAACCATATAAGTGTCTAACTACCATGTATGTAATGCCCACTCTTATATATGTGACACAGAAGCATCCAAGTCCATGAGAAATCCTCATCAACCAAAACGATTTATTTGCTTTCTTGCTTGTTTGTTTTGCTTCTTGTTTTGTTGTAAGAGTTAATGATCAATTTTTTGGAGAATTTCCTATGGATTTTTGGCCAAGTGTTGACTTAATCTTGAAGAATATCTAAATGGGTGCTCACATTTCAATTTTGCTGAAGATCTAAGCTAAATTGGACAATTTATGCAAAAGTGGGACTTTCAGTGTCGATAGGATATGTGGGACTTTCCCTGCCCTCATGATATATGCATATGACCTTTGAAATCCTGCAAAAATCCAAGAGATGACTTCCTCTTGCTAAAAAGCCAAATGGGTGTCCAAAATTCCAAGTTGTGGAAGATTCTACGCAAAATTGAGCAAGTTATGCTTAGGCGAAACTTTGGTCTGCAACAGGATACGCGACACTTTTCTACAACAGGTTATATGCAGTAGACCCCAAAATCCCTGCAATATTCAGTAGACCCCAAAATCCCCGCAATATGCAGTAGACCCAAAAATCCTCACAATATCCAGTAGACCCAAAAATCCCTGCAATGTACAGTAGACCCCAAAATCCTCACAATATCTAATAGACCCCAAAATCCTCACAATATCTAGTAGGGTCACTTTTTCCCACTTTTTCACTCGAAAGCACCCATAAAGTGGAAAAAACAATTTTTTACTACCTGTACGACCAATCCAAGAGCCATTTAATGACTTATGAGTGTCCTATGAGTGTGGTGGCTACCTCAAATGCCTATAAATAGGGGAATTTCACACTAAAAGAGGTTGAATTCTCCATAGTGAGTTTTTGGCTTCTGCTGGAAGATTGTTTTGGGTTTTCACAAGAAAGCTAGGTTAGTCTAATATGACTAATGGAATGATTGTAAGGCTTAGGCCAAGGCATGTATGAAGACCATTGTACTCTTGCTATAATATTTTCTATTGCATATGAATAAAGAGTTATTTGTTTCATTGTTGTGTGTTGTTCATTTTGTTGTTTGGTTTAGTAGCTTGTCAAAACCCCTAGACCTTGACCTGCATCAAGTGGTATTAGAGCTTAGGTTTGGAATTCCTTGAGGCTGTGGGATTGTTGTGCAAGGGACCCTGAGGAGATTGTTGTAGGTAGAGTGAAGAGAAAAACTTGCAACTATAGAGGGTCTGCAAACATGGCACACCAACCAAGAGGAAGAAGAGGAGCTGCTCCAAGAGTTGGAGATGTAGCATTGGTAGAGATAATGAGAGGCATCACAGTTAGGCTAGAAGTCAATGAAGAAGAGGAAGAAGTCAGTGAAGAATAAGGAGAAGATGGATATGAAAGGAGGTTTCTGAGTGCAATGACAAAGATTGCTAGTAAACTCCATGTAGAGTTACCTAGTTATAGTGGTAGTCTAAAACTAGATAAGTTGATAGACTAGATTTTAGAGATGGAAAAGTATTTTGAGTTGGAATCTATTCAAGACCCTAAGAGGGTGAAACTTGCAGCTACAAAGCTGAAGGGACATGCATCTCTGTGGTGGGATCATGTGCAAGTTGAGAGATAGAGAAAAGAAAATGAAAAGATTAAAACCTGGGAGAGGATGTTAACTAAGTTGAAGGAAAAAATTTTGCCTGCAAACCATCAAATCACCATGTTTAAGATGTCGCAAAACCTCAAGCAAAGGGAGAAAAGTGTGCAAGACTATACCGAAGAGTTTTACAGATTGAACATCAAGGCTGATCACATTGAAGATAATGTTGAGAAGGTCTCCAGGTATATAAATGGTTTTCATTATTCTATCCAAGATGAAATTAGCATGGTCAAAATTACCAGCATAGAAGAAGCCTATCAATTTACATTGAAGGCAGAAGGAAAGATCTCTAAAGGCATAATATCTCTAGGGGAAGACGTAAATCCTCCAAAGGAAGAGGGCAATCAATTCCTTGACATGGTTCTTAGAATAAGCAAGGAGAATCAAGTTATTCTCATACCAGTACCCATGGTGGTAGAGGAATGGGTGATTACTCCTGAAGTAGAGGAAATTTTGGAAGAGGAAGAGGATTTAGTGGAACATGTTTCTAGTGTGGACAGGCTGGACATAGGGCATTTGAATGTCCCCAAGTACAACAGAGCAGTGGAAAAGGAAAACAGACTAGAGTCCATATAGCACAAGCTAAGGAGGAGAGTGTGGCAAGTGTAGCCTCACCAAAATTTGGAGAAGAACCCAAGGATGGAGAATCCTTGATGCTAAGGAAAGTCCTTATAACACTAGAAAAGGTATAAGAGGAACCAGAACAACGAAGAAATCTGTTTAGAACCAGATGTATATCAGGAGGAAAATGTTGCAAAGTCATTGTGGGTAGCGGAAACACTAACAACTTAGTGTAATTTAAGAGATGGTGGAGAAGCTAAAACTAAAAAGGTTGAAACACCCAACTCCCTACAAGGTTTCTTGGTTGCAAAAGGGACATTAGTTATTGGTAAGTGAACAATGCCTTGTTAAATTTCACCTTAGGAATTACAAAGATGGGATAATGTGCGATTTGTTATGCCAATGGATGCATGCCACATTCTATGAGGTAGACCTTAGCAATATGATAGGTAGGCCATTCATGATGGCAAGAGTAATTTTATTAAAATCAAGAATGGGGTTAAGTATGTGTTGAATCCTTTGAAGAATAAGGATGAGGAAGTTGAGAAAACCAATAGGGTTTGCCTAGTAACTGGAAAATAGTTCCTAAAGGAAATCATAAAGGAGAAGGTGTGTTATGCCTTCCTACCTCAAGTTGCATAAATTGTGATAGTAGAGAAAGGGGTAGAAGTTCCCACAAAGGTTCAAGAAATTCTGAAGGAATTCAATGACATTCTACTAGAGGACTTACCTGATGGATTACCTCCAACTAGAAGCATAAGTCACTGAATGGACTTGATACCAGGTGCATGCCTACCAAATAAGGCACCATATAGAATGATACCTACGAAAAATGAAGAGGTGAATAGGCAAGTGCAAGAGCTATTGGATAAGGGGATGATTAGAAAGAGCCTTAGTCCATGTGGTGTACCTGTTGTACCGGTAGCTAAGAAAGATGGGAAATGGTGAATGTACACTAATTCAAGGGCTATAAATAAGATAACCATTAAGTACAGGTTTCCATTGCCTCGTATGGATGACTTGATGGATTGTTTGAGTGGAGCAAAGTACTTTAGCAAGATTGATTTGAAGAGTGGATACCACCAAATCAAAATTAGAGAGGGGGATGAATGGAAGACAACATTCAAGACCAAGGATGGATTGTATCAGTGACTAGTGATGCCATTTGGGCTAACAAATGCACCCAGTACCTTTATGAGATTGATGAATGAGGTAATGAAGCCTTTCCTTGGAAAATTTGTTATTGTTTATTTGGATGACATTTTGATTTTTAGTAAAACAAAAGAGGAACACTTGCTACACCTTAAGGCAGTTTTGCAGGGGTTAAAAGAAGAAAAGATACCGATAAACATGGATAAATGTAGCTTTATGCAAAGGGAACTAGTATATCTAGGTTTCATAGTGTTTGAAGAAGGGTTGAAGATGGACCTTGTAACGTCAGAAAATGTCCCCTTGGGGGCTTTTCCGTCATAAGGTTTAGCTCCCAGGTCTTTTAGTTGCATTTAGGACATCTTGCATCATATTTTGACATCCCGATAAAATGAACCCTGGGTTTCATGACAAATGGGACCTAGTGGGATCCCTTGAACTTAACCCTGACCAAAATAGGGGGTAGGACTTGGGTGCCCATGCCCTAGTCCTGCCCTATTTTGGGTTAGTTCCAAATTTTGGGTGTCAGCTTGTGACCGTTATTTAGGTCCTATGCCGACACAGTAAGTTTGAATTATGAAATTCTTGGCAGGAGTGTTTGTAGTTGCATAAATAAGTACCTTTAGGCATTCATTTGTAAACTAGAGATTACAACTAGATGAGCATTAGCATTCTAAAAGTGATTGAAGGCATTCATTGTGTAGCAAGAGTAGATTGTGTTGTCTATGTGTTTGTATTTGCATATTTGAGCATCCATCTCCTCATGGCATGAAGAGCTTCTTCCTCCCATTAGATCTTCACTACAAGGTGACATCATTTGTGTTTTTGAGCATTTATCATTTGGTTTATGCCTCTACCTCACAAGGGCACACACTCTCTATCTAACAATGGTGTTCAGAAAACTTGAATGTCTCTCTTGGGCTTGACTGAGGCAAGCCTCTAAACACCACAACCCCCTCCCAAAGTTTCTATGATTACAGGTTACAGGTCGAAGATACAAAAAAAGTGGAGTTATAGGAGGGTACTACAAAGTGTCAGATTTGCATATCAGAGTTGAAAATAGTACCCTAGACTTGGGTGCCCACTCTTTAGTCCTCCAGATTCTGTGACGGGAAAATCTCTAATGCAGCAAGAACAACTTACAAATCAAGCTTCCAAATCCTGACAAAAAGCATGGCATTGGACTAGGGTGCCCACTCATTAGTCCCTAACTGTTCCACTTTCGAACCTTGAAAATAGGTGCACAATTATCTATCATTTTACATCTTTCTACAGCAGCATTTTCTGATTTTCGTATATTTGCTTTCGTATTTGCATAATTAAGGTTTTGAGGTATAATTGAACATAATTAGACATAATTGACAATCAAATGATACAAATCCAAGTTTCCCTACATCTCATAGTGACCTAGGGTCTGATAGTGCATTGCCACTCGACCCAAAGTCCTTGAATGAAAGGGTGAAAGGTGGATACATACACAAAACTACCAAAAACCAATCATCCAAATTCCACCCTTTACATTTTGGTGAACCCGTATTGTTGGTCTTGTTTGCACCTTGCTAAGATTTTTGCTTCAAATTTTCTATGATTTCATTCATTCATATCATCATTCATCTTATTGCATTAGAAATCTTACAAAATTTTTGATAAATTGGAAAAAATTGAAAAAATTGCATTCTAGGGTTTCTATTTTGCATCAATTAATGTGAATTTCATCAAATTTCTAATTTTTGCATTAGATCTGAGATAAATTGAAGAAAATTACAAAAATTCAATAGCTTACATTGCATTTTCATCATAAAATTGCTAGGGTTTTGTTGGAAATTTTAAATTTTTCATATAACCTAGTAATTCCAAAAACTAGTGTTTGTAGGTAAAATCTTGTTTCAGATTTTTCTACTGATCTTAGACACTCATTCAAAATTTTATTTCTCTTTAGTGTTGCATTTAGTGTAAATTTGTATTTAGATCTCAAAAATTTGCATTTTTACATAGAAAATTTCAACAAAAACTAGCATTTTCATTGATTTTTCCTTAGATTTGCACTTGCATTTTGCATGGTAGGGTGTGAAAATAATTTTCAGATCTGAGTGGACTTAATTTTCATCATAAAACAGATTATAATACATTCATATAGCATTTTGCATCAAGATCTCAAACCTAGGGCTTGAAAAACCTTGATTTTCATTAGATTTGGCCTTATCGACTTTCAAAATTTGCACCATAGCCATGTTGTGAAGAATATTTTTGCACCAATTGGCTGTTATTAGGGTAATTATCTGATTTCCATCCTAAAAATCTTCACAACACCTTGTTATTGAGCCCTTGTATTGAAAATTTGGTGAAAACTTGCATATTTTTGCTACATTTGCCCTAGGGTTTGACCTAGATTGCTCTCCAAGTGTGTTGTAAAAGATTTTATGATTGTAGGTGACTGATATCATTGATATTATTTTCTGCACCTCATAAAGTTCCTTACAACACCCCTTTTGCTACGTCTTAGAATTTAATTTTTTTGAAAAATTGCATATTTTTGCTATAATTTCACTAGGGTTTGATCTTGAGTGACACTATAAGCGTGTTGTGATGAATTTTTTGGGATTAGGTAGCTATTATTATTGATATAATTTTATTTCCATAATCATTCTCCTCACAACACCCTTTGTCATGCTCTTTTCAATTGAGATTTGGTGAAAAAATCACATATTTTAGTGTATTTTCACTAGGTTTTGACTAGCCATCATCTTAGATTTGCATCAAGAGTGTTTTGTGATGGATATTATTGTTGTATTGGACTGATATCAAACATATTATTTGTTTACCCTGATTAAAATATTTACAACACCTTTTCTTTCATATATTTGCATTGAAAAAGTATAAAAAATCAAGCATTGTAGGTCATTTTTACACATAGTTTTGCACTCATGGATTCTCCTAAGGGCTCATCTTTGGAAGAGTTATTTGAGTACATTATGAATTATGATAATTTTTACAAATTCACTGATAAATATCCTCAAGTCTTGCATCAAATAGCATACATCTATGGCATTGACATGAACAAAAATACTACCTGTGATATCCTTCGAACAATAGCCTATTTTGATAGCTTTCTTACGACTGTGGATGTTTTTCCTTCAATCATAGAGAATCTCACTAACTATATGGATAAAAAAAATCATAGGGAAAGTAGTGGTGAGAACATTGTTCCCTCTCTCCCTTTGTTTCATGATGACATAATGCAAATCCTTTCTGAGACCTATGAGAACAATATAGCAATGGGTGATTTATCGAACAAAGAGACTTGTCCCAACATAACCCCACTTAGTGAGGATATATTGGCATAAGAAGAAGATATCATTGACACATTTATCCATACTACTCTGTCATCCTTTCCTGCTCTCCCTAACTAGGACAAAGCTTTGGATGATGCAGATTCTCTTTGTGACCATTTGCTTCAACATAATGAAAATTTACCATCTGATGTTCAAGAACTTCTTGAATACATTTTAAACAAAGGAACAGATCATACACCTTTACTTGAACCTGCACATACCTTGTAAAACAATGAAATTCTACATGATATTGAAGAACAAATTATCCCTCTAACTCAAGCTATTCCAACACCCTATATAGGGACTGAAATGGGCATCTTTCGGGTTCCTCAACAATCTCATTCAAATGGTCCTATAACTGACACAAAAAATGGCAACATCCCCTCTCAACCATCATTAAGGGATACCTTTCCTACCTGGTTACCCTTGCAAACTCATGAACCTATAGAAGAGAGAAGAAGTGATAATGCCTTAACCATTAAGATAAAGATAAAGATCCATGACAACTGCTAGCCCAGCAGTCCCTATAGGTAAGTATTTCTAACCCTTTATCTCCCTCGTGATGTGCTTCCCTCGTGATGTGTTATGTGTTGTTTAGGCCTCTTGGGATGACCCCTGATTCTCTTGTAAGGTTCGAGTTACCAGGAGACCACCTCTGTTGTGACCTTTTTCTATTTGTATCATCATTCTTCTATATTGCCTCTCTCTCAGATTTCATTGTTGTGTGTTGTGTCTTACAGAAATAGCATTATGGTTGGTGACTTGGGGGCACCCTCCTACGTGACTGTCCTTAAGACACTTGTTTTTCCTCTCTTATTTATTGTTTACCTTCCTCTAGTGTTTCTATCTAGCAGGAGGATGACAAAAAATATTTATACTGATGCAGACCTAGCGTCCCTTTAGCGAGAAATCAAAAATTGGACTTCATTCCTAATATGACGATAGGGTTGTATATCTTATCCGACGCTTGGCTAGTAGAAGAACTCGTGCTTTCTGTGTAGTGATTTTGATGATCTTTATCTCACTTACAAACTATAACAATACTGTTGCTCTGTGTACTTTGTTTGTCTGTGAATCTCGCCTTGGTGACACTCGGTTATGAGATTTTCATGATATAGCCCCATGGTTATCCTTGATCTCTGAATTCATAGTATAACCTTGGCTCTTTGTGTGATTAATCATATGCATTGATGTTGTTGTTTATCATGATTATGGACACTAACATGTTTCTTGTAGGGATGTGTTTGTGGGAACATTTCGCGATCGTAAAGTACATGTCACCTCCGAGGGGCATGGGATTTGCAAAAGTCCGTGTTCCCTTGTGTGTTTTCTTCCTACCTTAATGTGCTTGATATCGATGCGTGATATCAATCACTTTAAGGTGGGGACATATATAAGCTAAGATGACTGTTGTATATGTTAGCAATGTGCATGTCCTCAGGTGTAGTTTAAAGACTCGTGGCGATGAGTCCCTCCCGCACTTTGAGTTTGTTTTCAATCAATCAATCAATCAATCATCTTAAGCCCTCTATAGAGGCAGGGGTGGTGTATCTCTTGCGGAGAGTGCCCATCCTGTCATTTTTAAAAAAGTCCTCATCGAGAGGCGGGAAGAATTTATGTGACTAACTCAACCCTTAAGCGTGTCTTTGGTGATTGTTGTGGCGAAGCCCAATCATTTGCATGTGCCTGTAATGTGCCTAAGATGGTGATGAGCCTAGATATAGGAACACTCCATCGCTTGTCTACCGTGTTTTCTCTTTGTCTTCAAAGTGTGTGTGTTTGGCGTGCTTGCTTTGTTTGGCGTGTTTGTTGCCCCATATGTAGTCTAAAGACCAGCGCGATGAGTGATTCCTACATTTTGGGAGGTTTTGCATGTCTTGCATGTGTGTTGCCCCATATATGCAATTTAAAGACCAGCACGACAAGTGCTTCCTGCATTATGGGAGGTGTGTTTACTTTCCTGTACTTGCATCTAAATTTCATATATGAGAAAAACAAAAGAAAAGAAATCATTCCTTTCTTCTATGCATTAACTGTCTTCTATGCATCTGTTATTTTCTCCATGTTTTACGTGACTATAACTTCTTCTCTATGTTTTGCGTGCCTATTCTTGCCTTCTCTATGTTTGGCATGTCTTCTCCATGCTTGGCATGTTTACTGTGTTTGTTGACCATACTTTAATGCATGTACTGGCCTTACATTTATACATAGATTAAAATGGGGACTAAATGTAACGTCAGAAAATGTCCCCTTGGGGGCTTTTCCCTCATAAGGTTTAGCTCCTGGGTCATTTAACTGCATTTAGGACATCTTGCATCATATTTGACATCTTGATAAAATGAACCCTAAGTTTCATGACAAATGGGACCTAGGGGGATCCCTTAAACTTAACCCTGACCAAAATAGGGGGGAACACTTGGGCGCCCATGCCCTAGTCCTTCCCTATTCTGGGTTAGTCCCAAATTTTGGGTGTCAGCTTGTGACTGTTATTTAGGTCCTATGCCGACATGGTAAGTTTGAATTATGAAATTCTTGGCAGGAGTGTTTGTAGTTGCATATATAAGCATGTTTAGGCATTCATTTGTAAACTGGAGATTACAACTAGATGAGCATTGGCATTCTAAAAGTGATTGAAGGCATTCATTGTGTAGCAAGAGTAGATTTGTGTTGTCTATGTGTTTGTATTTACAGATTTGAGCATCCATCTCCTCATGGCATGAAGAGCTTCTTCCTCCCATGAGATCTTCACTACAAGGTGACATCATTTGTGTTTTTGAGCATTTATCATTTGGTTTTTGCCTCTACCTCATAAGGGCAGACACTCTCTATCTGACAATAGTGTTCGGAAGACATGAATGTCTCTCCAGGGCTTGACTGAGGCAAGCCTCTAAACACCACAACCCCCTCCCAAAGTTTCTGTGATTACAGGTTACAGGTTGAAGATATAGGAGAAGTGGAGTTGCAGGAGGGTACTACAGAGTGTCAGATTTGCATATCAGAGTTGAAAATAGCACCCTAGACTTGGGCACCTGCTCTTTAGTCCTCCGAATTACATGATGGGAAAATCTCTAATGCAGTAGGAACAGGTTACAAATCAAGCTTCCAGATCCTGACAAAAAGCATGGCATTGGACTAGGGCACCCACTCATTAGTCCTCGACTATTCTACTTCCGAACCCTAAAAATAGGTGTACAATTATCTATCATTTTACATCTTTCTACAACAACATTTTCTGATATTCGTCTGTTTGCTTCCGTATTTGCATAATTAGGGTTTTGAGGTATAATTGAACATAATTAGACACAATTGACAATCAAATGATACAAATCTAAGTTTCCTTACATCTCACAATGACCTAGGGTCTGATAGTGCATTGCCACTTGACCCAAAGCCCTTGAATGAAAGGGTGAAAGGAGGATACATACACAAAACTGCCAAAAACCAATCTTCCAAATTCTACCCTTTATAGACCTTGAGAAGGTTAAGGAAATAGTGGATTGGCCTTCACCCAAAAACATGTTTGAGGCTAGAAGTTTTCATGGCTTGGAAAGCTTCTATAGGAAATTCATCAGAAACTTTAGTGGAATATGTACACCAATCACTGAGACAATGAAGGGTGTTAGGAAAGAGTTCTAGTGGAATGTTGCAGTAGAAAAGAGCTTTCAGTTGTTGAAGAAGAAGGTGATAGAACAACATGTCTTGGCATTGTCAGACTTCGACAAAGTGTTTCAAGTGGATTGTGATGCTAGTGGTAGTGCAATTGGGGGAGTGTTAAGTCAAGAAGGTAGTCCCATTGCCTACTTTAGTGAGAAACTAAATGAAGCAAAGAGGAAATACTCAGTTTATGACCAAGAATTCTATGCTATATTGCAGGCCTTAAAGAAGTGGAGGCATTACTTGTTGTCAAATGAGTTTGTATTGTACATAGACTATCATGCCTTGTAGTACATCAATAATCAAGGTAAGTTAAACCAGAGGCATATGAAATGGGTGGAGTTCTTGCAAAGTTATTATTTTGTCTTAAAACATAGGAGTGGTAAGTCAAATAGGGTAGCAGATGCACTTAGCAAAAGGTGTTTATTAATGAATGAGTTAACGGTCAGTGTTGTTGGATTTGATACAATAAAGGATTTATATCTTGATGATCCTGATTTTAAGGAAGCATGGACAGTTAGTAGAATTCCAGTGGAGGGAGATAGGATGCCATGTTTGGAGTATTTCATCCAAGATGGCTTGTTGTTCAAAGGACAAAAATTGTGTATACCTAGAGGCTCAATGAGAGAGAATCTAATAAGAGAAAAGCATAGTGGAGGCTTGAGTGGACATTTCAGAATAGATAAGACATTGGCACAACTGAGTGAAGGTTATTTTGTCCTGGGATGAGCGTAGATGTGAAGAGACTGGTACAAGGCTATAGAATTTGCCAGCTTGCTAAAGGAGCATGACAAAACACAGGACTATATTAGTCATTGCCTATACTAGAGAGACCATGGGAGCTATTGGAAGGATAAACCTAGAAATCTGATTGATAACTTATCCTCTTTGAGAGGTGGTAACTCTGAATCTATTTGAGGTTGCATCATACTCCCAAGTACTTCATTTTTCTTGCATTTCAAAAATCAACTGTCAAAATGAATTGTCTAGTTTCTGAAAGATGCAAAGCTCTAAATTTTAGTGATATTCATGGATACCCAAATGTTATTCCTGGTGAAGTTATAAAGTGTTTGCAAAGGTTTAGTGGAAATTTTTTTGAGTCAACAAACACACAATTGCAAGATTTTTATAATTCAATAGTTGATTATGAGATTGAGGTTGAGGATGTTGTTATGAAACTTTTTGTTCAATCATTGAAGGATGATGCTAGGGATTGATTTTCAAGTTTTCCACTGTGTTACATTTCTTCATGGCTTGATTTTGAGATTGCATTTCTAGAGCAGTTTGGTGAAAGGACTATTGTGATTTCATTAATTACTCAATTCATGAACATTCAAAAGGATAAGAATGAGTTGGTTCCATCCTTCAACCTAAGATTTTCAAAATTACTCAAACATATTCCAGAATATATGAGGCCAAATGATGCATTATGTTTAACAACCTATATTGGTGCATTAGGTGAGGAAATGAGTTATTTGTTGAGAGATAAGGAACCTGCTACACTTCATTAAGCTTATGAAATTGCAATGAATATTGAAAATAATTAGAAAAATGCAACGCCAAGGATACATGGCTACAAGTGCACGGGTTATTGTAAAGCATCTTATGCAAATGAGCAATGTAAATCAAAGAATGAGAATAGTTTTCAAATTGAATGTATTTCTATTGTTCCAGTTTTTTCACCATTGCTTCATGTGAATCGCAAAGAGTTTCAAGAAACTTGTGAACAAATTGCAAGTATAGTTGATCCTATGTTTTCTGTTCAATCATTGCTTGATTTGAAGAAACCAGAAGGAGAATCACCCTATGCTCTATATACATGATTCATGAAAACTTTGTTAGAAATCCTAGAGTATTATAGACCTAAGGATTATTTGTGTGTTGATTTGTTCTGTTTAGTTTATGAATCAAGTCTGATCACTTTGCTAAAGGAACTAAAACCTCAAAATATTGATCAGATATTTGATTGGATTGGGATTATGGAAAGAGCTAAAGGTGACTATGCTTGAAGAGTTATATCTCATAATACTGATAGCAGTTATGTTATTGAGCAAAGTCATGGCATAATACATAAAGATGAAGAAATTGTGGATTAAAATGAAGGCACATACTGCAATGATACAATTGAAGGTTGTGATCAGCCCATAGGAGAGAGATATATAGATGCAGTTTGCATACACCATGAGATAAAGGATATATATGAAGTTGTATATTCCAGTAGTGTTGTTGCTGGAGAATCAAAGGAATATATAGATACTAGGTATGATGGATTAGCTTGTGAGTCAAATACTGAGAATGATGTATTCATAAGTGAGTATGTCCCAGTTGTTCATGATAATGTATATGAAGAAGAGATGGAGGTTTCTATTTATGAACAAGATATTCATATGGATACAACAGAGATAGCAACTACTTCATGTGAGGAGAATGAGGTGGGAGACTCTCCCAAGGTTAGCACTCAATTTTTGGGTGTTAGGCATGAGAAGTATGTTCAAGATTCAAGTTACAACAACTCCAATTTTGTATATCATACCATAGAGGATGTTAAGAAGACACAAGATATGTGTGATGGATGGTTACAAAGAGCTAGGAAGGAAAAGTTGTTGGATGCCCAAGCAAGACAATACTTACAATAGGTCAAGGAATGTGTTAACTAGCTAGATCATGCAAGGAAACAAAGGAAGTTATACCTTAGATCTCTATTTCTTCCAAGGGAAGAATGCATGGAGGGAGCAGGCAAAGGAGAAGCCTCTTAAGGTAAGCAAGGAAGAACAATATGCAGATTTGGTTAAACAAGATAATAGGCATAATTTAAAACATTTTGTTTGTATACCTAATTTGCATCATAAGGTTCATGAGTTACTTCTAATTGAGAGTCCCTTGAAGTCTTGAATCATAGATGAGGATGGAATATCTAAGCATGCACTTAATGGATCAACCACTAGTGTTATATCTACACATGAAGAAGGAGACATAAGTGATTCAGATTTGGGTGAGCCTTTGATAATTCATGGAGAGGTTGAGGAGTTGATTTGTGATAAGTTACAACTTCATTTGGAGGCTTCCCTACTTCATGGATTTGTGGTAGATACATCTTTTGGATCAGTATATAAGAGTAAGTATCAAGCTATGGAAGAATTCAAACATGAAGCCTATTCTAATAACACATCTTTGAATAGTTGTTCATTTTCTAATGATTCCAATGGTTTACTTTGGGAAAGCATGTTTTCACTAATACACAGCTATGATTCATGTATGCAAAGAAATAGTATTTATGTGGATTTTTCAACTTTTGTCAACATGGATCAACAAAAGCATGATGAAGGTGGTATAGTTAGAAATAGGATGATATGCTTCCATGATACTATCAGTGAACATAGTGCTTCTAAATTGGATCTAAAACTGTCTATTGAAAATAGGATATTTGACAGAGGTAAATACTAGTTCTTTATTTTTGGTGGCCTAGGGCCACCAAATAAAAATTGAAGGTATGAATTTTGATGCAGGATGGAGCATTTATAGAGCAACCCAATGGATCTAGCACATGGTCTACATTCTCAAAGATTTTTGGATCCTTTCCATGGCTAAGTTAGCCATGTGTCCCTAACTAGAGCCACTGGTGGAGCCTCCATGAAAAATTTTAGCTCACTGGTCTAAATCTTTGAAATTGGCTAAGTTGTGTCTAAAAGGCCTTAAACCCTAAACCCTTAATCCTTTGAAGGGTTTATGTTTTTCAAAGTGATTTTTTGTAGGCAGTTTGCCAAGCTTAAGTTACAACCTTGTGTCTTTTGTCTCATCTACAACTAGCCCCATAAGCCTAGTGATCGGCCCTCCCATGTGTGCAAATATTTCCTAAGTCTGAAAGGGAGTTCTTTAAAGACATATCAACGACTGTCGTAGCATCGCGGGCTCTAGATCTGTCAGATCTACGCTAATGTGCTAAGCATTGATCTCAAGTTGGTAGGCCTAGAATCTTATCTATCAAATCATCAACTACACATTTTCTCCTTATTGGATCACAGTAGCACATTGTGGAATGGAGCCATGGAATATTTTGTGTTACTGTGATGGTGTGCTAAGTGGAATGCGGGACCCAGTCTCATCTTAGTGAGTTGAGAAAATTCCTAGCGCGTGATCACAAGGGTGGTAGTGTGGGTCCCTTCCTGACCCGTGTTGGTGCGATAAGCAGACACATGGCAGGGTCACAGTTTCTTTGACTAGCCACTAATCTCATTCTAATGTGTCTCACATCTACGGTCCAAATTCAAATCTTGAATTTCATTTGTAGGAGTATTGTTATATGGTAGATGTCGTCTAGTTTTTGACATTATCAACTATGTTCTGGGTTGTGATTTGATAGTTAGCATGCTTCCTCATCTGATTCTGATCTTCAGGTGCACTTTGATAAGTAGATCAGACATTTTTTGTTTGGGCAAGATGTGTTCTACAGTCAGACATGACCTCTTTGTACCTCCATTTCTTGCCTTGGAGGTCGTGATGTGATCTTCAAATATTTCTAGATATGGTTTCAAGTGTGCGAAGCCTGCAGATGCTTGAAATGGAGTTATGGAGGTTGTTGGAAAGAATAAATTGCTCGGGCACAGGGCCTCCTTCCATTTTTGCTATAAGTAGGAAAGATTTCATAAGCTATTCACATCAGTTTTCAGTATGGGAAATGTGCAAATTGTTTCCTTTTTTACCATTTTCTATCCTCTATTTCCCAAAGAAGTTCGTCTCTATTTTCCTGGTTACAGGTTTTCTCATTCTGAATTAAAGAAGAGGTAGACACTGAACTAAGGAATGGGAGGTATTGGAAAAGGTAGGAGATTTTGGCTTTAGTAGCCTTGCTACTTTCCCAGGACCTTGGATGAATAGTGTCATTCTGGTGGGGAAGGGCAAAGGTTGGCCAGAAACTCTAACTACATGCATCTGCTTGGCGGGGGTGGACCAATTGGGTGAGATTCCACTAGCCCTGGCTGGACCTGGGACCCATATGTATACGCAGGGAGGCATCATTTTGCTCTCTATCCTTTCCTTTGTTAGATGGCACTCATCAAAGATACATTTGCAATAGAGGGAGGATATTACGTTTGGGTGGCCCAGTTAGTGATGAAGAATTTGGACTCTATTCATAGAGTCAAAGAAGTCCTTACTTAAGTAAGGGTGACATTTGCAGCATCATCTTCTTAAGGGTAGTCCTGATTGCTTCTCGCTTCAACTGCTTGTGGTCTTATCAATAGTTCCAGGAGCAGTGACACTTGGTTGCTGGAGATTGAAATATGGGGAGTCATGTTGCCTTCCCAACAGCCTATGATTTGAATATGAATATGGAACAAAATGGGGTACATTTGTCTTGAATTTCCCAAGAGTTCTTAAATCTTCCAGAACATTGTTAGACCCCAGAATATTGTTTTCAAAGGAGAAACACCAATCCCAGTTCATATTACAGAAGGATTGGTCAAAGGAGTCTGTTCTAAAACTAGCCAATCAAAGAAAATATGTAATTTCCTAGGTCACAAGTATTAAATGAAATCTAACTAAAAAGTTGTACTAGGGAAATCCTGACCGACATAGTTTGTCTATATTTAGTGCCCCAAAAGTCATAGTATAAAAAAGGGAGGGAGGAAAAAAGAGACTTGATAGGAGGAAAGGGGAATCTGGGTTTTGGATACAAGATATCCACATTTTGGTGAGTAGTTTCTATAGCAGTGTAGGTGTATTGTCAAGATTACAGAGTAAGAATTATGCCTGTATATGAATAAATTCTTGTATGACATTTTTCATTTCAAATTGCAATATATGAATAACACTACATGTGTGTATTTCTTGCAATTGTCTCCTTGAATATATGCATTTCTTTTGTGAATGTAGGAATCAAGGGTTTTGAATTTCACCTATTCACATTTGTTGTATTGAATGTCTTATTTACTGCTTCTGTTTAAGGAATGGATTAAATATGCTTTAAGTAAGATATAGGAAGTTGTGTATTACATTAGGGATTGTTGAAGAAGAATTGTAGGAAATACTCATTCTTGGGTCTATCATTGTAAGGCAGTGATACAAGCATACCCTCTAAATTTGAAGTTTTGATGTCAAAAAGGAAGCATTTGCAGTATAGAATTTTGACTCTATTACCCTGATAAAGCACTGATCTGAGAACTTATTTGCCCAAGAGTCCAGAAAAGAACATTGAACTTAAAGATACATCATTTGAACGATTCGGTTTTGTTTTAGCATTAGCTTAGGTAGTTTTTAGTGTATGTTCTCAAAGCCAACAATGTGAGATCTCTAAGAACATTGCCAACTTTTGGATAATTTTACAAGTCTTGGTGCATGTTTGTGAGACCATTTCTCCCGGATATAGTGAAAGACAAATCTATTAATTGCAAATAAGGGAAAACTTCCCTAGGTTTGGTAGAGCCTAAAGTGCAGGGGAGATAGATGCAAACAATCTCCCACTCTGTTGGCTGAATCTCTCATTGAATTTGATCATAGGAATTGGCAACCCTTTAGAATTTGATGTGTGTATATTTGGGAACCAACAAGAGCATCTAAGTATGGATTTTGTTTTGGGACTGCCTTGAACATAGAGAGGTAATGATTCCATTTTTGTTGTAGTGGATAGATTTTCAAAGATGGTTCATTTCATACCATTCTTGCAAACTAGTGATACATCCCACATAGCTACATTATTTTTCAAAGAAGTTGTTAGGCTAGACGGACTGCCTAAAAGCATAGTTTTCAATAGGGACACAAAGTTTGTTGGCCATTTTTAGCATACATTATGGAGGAAGATGGGCACTGAATTAGGATTCAGTTCAGCCTATCATCCTTAGATTGATGGACAAACTGAGGTTGTGAACAAAAGTTTGGGAAACTTATTAAGATGTTTGGTGGGAGACAAACCACATCAATGGGATCTTATCTTGGCAGAAGAAGAATTTGCTTAGAATAATTCAGTGAACAAAAGTGCAGGAAAGAGCTCATTCCAAATAGTTTATGGGTACAACCCAAGAGGTGTTGAGGAGCTGAGATATAGTGCATATTTTAATAGGAAGAGTTCTATAGCGGATGATTTTCCAAAATACATTCATGAGGTTCACAAGGAGGTGAAGGAAAAGTTGGAGAAAAGTGCCAACAAATACAAGGAATATGTTGATGTGCGTATGAGGGGACAAGAGTTCTAGGTAGGAGATTTAGTTTTGGCACATTTAAGGAAAAAAAGGTTTCCACATGGAACATACAATAAGCTAAAATTCAAGAAGATAGGCCCATGCAAGGTGTTGAGGAAGTTCTCATCCAATGCCTATGAGATTAAGTTGCCAGTAGGGATAGCAATATCTCCTATTTTTAATGTTGTTGATCTATACAAGCTCCATGAAGGAGAGACAAGTTTACAAGGGGGTACACACTCACATTTGCTTGATGCACAAGGATGGTTAGATTAGTTACCTAAAAGATTAACTCCTGAGTAGCTAAGAAGACCAAAGGAAAGGACTACATGGAGTACCTAGTCAGATGGAAGAACAAAGTTGTAGATGAAGCTTCTTGGCTAAGTGTTGCAGAGCTAGTCAAGTATGGAACTCTGGTTCCAAACTTTCCAAAATGTTCATGAGTTTCCAACTCATGGAACATTTTAGTTACCCAATGTGTCTGATTTAGAAGCATTCAAGTCCACAAGTAATCCTCATCAACCAAAAAGATTTCTTTTCTTTCTTGTTTGTTTGTGTTCCTTCTTGTTTTACTGCAGGAGTTGACGATCAAATTTCTAGAGAATTTCCTATGGATTCTTGGCCAAATGTTGACTTGATCTTGAAGAATATCCAAATGGGTGCTCACATTTCAATTTTGGTGAAGATCTAAGCTAAGTTGGACAAGTTATGCAAAAGTGGGACTTTTAGTGTCGACAAGATATGTGGGACTTTCCCTACCATCAGGATATATGCAGATGACCCTTGAAATCCCACAAAAATCCAAGTGATGATGTCATCTTGTTAAAAGACAAATGGGTGTCCAAAATTCCAAGTTGTGCAATATTCTAAGCAAAATTGAGCAAGTTATGCATAGGTAGAACTTTGGTCTGCAATAGGATATGCGACACTTTTATCTGCAATAAGATATATACAGTAGACCCCAAAATCCCTGTAATATCCAGTAGACCCCAAAATCCCCGCAATATCCAGTAGACCCCAAAATCCCCACAATATGTAGTGGACCCCAAAATCCCCGCAATATCTAATAGACCCCAAAATCCCCACAATGTGCAGTAGACCCCAAAATCCCTGCAATATCCAATAGACCCCAAAATCCCCACAATATCTAGTAGGGTCACTTTTCCCACCTTTTCACTCAGAAGCACCTAGAAAGTGACAAAAATGGTTTTTGACTACCTATACGACTAATCTAAGAGCCATTTAATGATTGACAAGTCTCCTATGAGTGTGGTGGCTGCCTCAAATGCCTATAAATAGGGGAATTTCACACTAAAAGAGGTTGAATTCTCCATAGTGAGTTTTTGGCTTTTGTTGGAAGATTGTTTTGGGTTTTCACAAGAAAACTAGGTTAGTCTGATTTGACTACTAGAATGATTCTAAGGCTTAGGCCAGGGCATGTATGAAGACCATTGTACTCCTACTATAATATTTTCTATTGTATATGAATAAAGAGTTATTTGTTTCATTATTGTGTGTTGTTCATTTTCTACCTAGTTTAGTAGCTTGTCAAAGCCACTCGACCTTGACCTGCATCAGTATGCCTTGTGTGCTTTATGATTTAGATGATATATGTTGTATTGCACATTTCATCGGTGTATTATGTGATTCTTGTTCTATGAGTCGTTGCACCAAACTTGTTCATGAGGTATGTTGTTCCATCAAGGTGTTTTTATGTTGTATTCTAGATGCTTTTATGGAGATGTTTGCATGGTCATTGAGGTGTTTTCGAAGAAGTTATGTATTGGCATTGGTTTTCTAACTATGCATTATGGAATGCATATGTTGTACCTATGTATGTTAGATCATCTCAGTGTTTCATCTTCACTGTTTTCATTATATTTAATATAGATGTGATTATCATAATTGTTCAGCATTATGGATTATAGTTGGTAAGGCATCTTGTTCCTAGATCATGCTAGTTGTAGGCACCTGAAATTGACCACACCTCTAACATCACTTTCAACACCTTTTGACATCTTTTGACATTGTCCTAATCCCATCCTAAGCACATACATCTTAATACTAATTAATTAGATAAATTATATTTATTTAATTAATTGAGAATATACCTTTAACATCCCCTCCATCATTAAATTAATTAAATAAATTATATTTATTTAATTAAATTTTTTCCACATCTCTCTCCATTAATTAATTAAATAATTTTGTTAT
Source organism: Cunninghamia lanceolata (assembly GCA_027924645.1). NCBI lineage: Eukaryota > Viridiplantae > Streptophyta > Pinopsida > Cupressales > Cupressaceae > Cunninghamia > Cunninghamia lanceolata. Next base: position 13,279,640 of record BSBN01001567.1, on the reverse strand, counting down.
TTGATTAATTATATGTAAAAAACTTAAATCACATTTTAATCCCCCATTTATCATAATTAATCCCATCTTTATCCATTATCCACAAATAAATAAATTTAAAATTTCAAAAAGTCAAATGACTAGCTAAGAGTTATCTAGACACATTGAAACTAGACACTCCCACAAAAGTCAAACAACCTTTACATATCCACCATGCATTCCATACTACATCTTTTGATATTATCCATTCACATAAGGATAAGCCCTAGAAGCTCCCATCCTTGCCTTAAGAAAACCAATCTAAAAATGAAGAATCTGAGCAATCCTACTTTGGATAAGCTGAGGGGTATCGAAGAAGAAGATGGAAGACTTATCCTCAGTAATCTTTTGTCCAGACGCAACCAAATAAGAATCCAAAGATTTCCTTAAATTCATAGCTTCATTAATTCTGGCCAGGCCCATTAAGGAAGTATCATCGACAAACTGAAGGTGAGAGTGAGGAGGTAGACTACTACCGCAATTTCATCCCCGAATCAACCCTTATCTAACTTGGGACTTACTAAATCTATCCAGACCTTTTGCCATAATAATGAACAGATAAGGAGATAAGGGATCCCCTTGACGGAGGCCTCTAGAAGCTACAAATAACTAAAAAGGCTTCCCATTGATAAGAACCAAAAAAGAGGTAGAGGTCACACAACTCATCACCTAATCGACCCACTCCCTACCAAACCTAAAAGCCAAAAGAACTTTCTGCAAGAAGACCCATTTGACCCTATCATAGGCTTTTGCCATATCAAGCTTGATGAACATGGATTTTTCCTTAGAATTTTCCATGGAATGAATAACCTCAATAGCTATCATGACCCCATATAGAATTTGTCTACTAGCAACAAATCCCACTTGTTCTTCTAAAATCACTAAGCTAAGCCAAGGCTTGAGCCTTTCTATAATCAATTTGGTAATAATTTTATAGATCACATTGTAAAGAGCAATGTGCCTAAATTGGTCTAGATTTTTAGCACCTTCCTTTTTAGGGATCAAAGCTAGAAAATTAGCATTCAAGGCCCTTAACATTTGCTTATTTCCTTGAGATTCATGTACCACCTCCAAGAGATCCAACTTGATAATTTCCCAAAACTCCTGAAGGAATTCTATAGGAAAACCATCAAGGCTCAGAGATTTACCTTTCTTCATTTGGAACACCACTACCTCTAGTTCCCGCAGCGAGATGGGAAGCATGAGGGCTGCATTCATCTCATTGGAGACAAGCAAGGGAATACAGTCTAGAATACAAATTTCATCTTCTCTAACAAGAGGAGAGTCTTCCATAAAAAGAGCTGAAAAGAACCAGGAAGCCTCACTAGTAATCTCCCCCAAAGAAGAGAGTTGATTTCCCTCTGGAGAAACAAGAGAGGTAATAAGATTACCATTCCTTCTAGCTTTAACTAAGTTGTGAAAAAAGGCAGTATTTCTAACACATTCCTGAAGCCAGTCAATACAAGATTTTTGCTTCTAGAAAATCTCCTCCCGCAACTCCCATTCCTCCAATGCCTTAGCTTCTATAGTCTCCTCCCTACTCAAATCTTTAGTAAGACCTTGATCATGGATTTGGTGGGTGATGAAGTCCAAACGAGCCTGAGCTATCATTTTATTATGGTGTAGATTGCCAAATTATTGCCTATTCCACTTCTTGAGCTTGTATTTCACATACTAAAGTCTTTTGGAAAAAGAATACATAGCCCTATCATGAGCAAGCCTTCCTTTAAGCCACCAATCAACCATTAAGTCTTGTAGAGAAGGATCCCTCAGCCACATGAGTTGAAACTTAAAAGAAGGGTTCCTCGGAACACTGAAGGGAACTGCTAAAAATTTAATCAGCCAGTGGTCTCAACCATTCCAATATAAAATCTATGAGGTGGTATTCCACCTATCTCCAATCCTGTAATAGGAGAACAAGAATTTGTCTAGATGCTCTGAAATAGCACCTTCACCACATCTTCTGTTGCTCCAAGTGAAGGTACCATTGCTCGGTTTCACATCAGTCAAATGTAAAACCTCTATGTTATCTCTGAGGAGGTAATCAGAAGGGTCAAGCCTAGCAATGCCACCTCATTTTTATTCTAAATAAGTAACAATGTTAAAGTCACCTACCACAATCCAAGGAAGTAGGGGAGCAAGTGACAAAACATACTGAACATGAGACCAAAGCTCTGATTTACCTAGGACATCAGAAGGAGCATAAACATTAGTGAAAAGACAAATTTCACCAGAGTCAAGGCTAGAGGCAACCAGAGAAATAGAAGAGCAGCTCGAGATCACCAAAGAGGAACAACCTGTTGCAAGTATGAGGTGAACCAGTGTTGTCATTGATGTCAACATACTCATATTGCATTGACAAGAAGGATTGGATGAGCTGTGTGCTGAGGATATTGAGAAAATTAGTCTCAGTCAGGAACAGTAAAGAACAGTGATGAGAAGAAGGCAAATGTACTGTATAGGATGCGAACTGGAGGATGCGGATTAAAGGGTTTGTAGATATGAGTCTTGAGATTCTTCAGTTAAGATTTCATAGGTCCGCATGAAGATCTGAAGGAGTTGTGGCTGTCGGTGTAGAACCGGTTCCGGCAAGTATTTAGAGGTGACAGAGGATCACAAAAAGGTCCGGTGATGTCCGAAACTGTATAATCCTAATCTGCGGATTGGAAGGAGTCTTTGGGATGTCCTTGTGATGTGCCATCTCGAGTTGTGTATAATTTGGAGGTCCGAAATTACCTCCTACATTATGACAGTGGCGACAGACAGTGTTCTTGAAGTTCCGGATAAGGAGGATAAGAGATTTCAGTAAGTAAAGGAAATGCGGATGTACCTGGTCATTCAGGTAGGCTTGTGAAGGTTCTTGGATCATGTTGAGGTTGTGTTGTTGGTCCGCATTGATAGTAGAGCCCGGAATTGAAGATATTCTTTCGGATGAAGTTCTTGCTCTGTTTAGCCGACCGGATGAGTTGTTCATCCTGCGAATGTTCTTGTGGTGGCCGACCGGATGTGTTATTCATCTTGCGGATACTCTTATGGTTGTTTGCCGACTTAGATGTTTGTTCCTAAGTTGATGTCATGTATAAATAACAGTTTGTGAGTTCATTTTTAAGTGTGGATTGTGTGGAGGAGTGTGGCATAGCGAAGAGAAGTGTGAAAGGCAGAGCAGAGGTTTTTGGGCTTAAATGGAACTGATCCGGACATGGTAGAGATGTCATTCTCCAGTTCAAGATTGTGATTCTTATCACTTTGTAGACAGTGTGTCTCCTTGTAGGCAGTGGGCCTCTTTGTGAGCAGTGTGCTCAGGCAGTGAGCCCTAATTAGCAAGTGCCATTCTTTTTCTTATTCTTCTAATAGAGAATAATCCTTGGGTTAATCACCCCGTGGTTTTTCCCTTAACCAGGTTTTCCACGTCAAAATCTTGGTGTTCAATGTGTTGATGTTTATCTGCTCTTGTGTTTATGTATTATGCTTTCATGGATGATTAATTGATATGCTGTTAACTAACAACGAAGAATCAAGTGTTTGAAAGAACAAGAAGTTTTATACAACTGATTCACCCCCCCCTCTCAGTTGTATGCCCTAAATCCAACAATTGGTATCAGAGCCAAGTTCCTCTGAAAGGAGCTTAACCGCTTGAGGAGATCCAGGATGTCGTCATACAAGAAGGATAGTCCGAAGTTCGATGGAACCAACTTCACTCTCTGGAAAGGTCGCATGAAGTGTCACTTGGAATGTATGGGAAAAGCATACTTGGCTATGGTCTCAAAACCATATGTACCTCCACAAGGTGGTCCGACAACTCTGAATGAAATCACAGATGCTGAAAATAATCTGCGGACCAAGGAAGCCCTACTAAGCGCATTGAATGATTCAGATCTCTCAAATGTTATTGACCTACCAACTGCATATGAGATCCTGACTAAACTGGAACTTCTGTATGAAGGAGATGAGTTTGTCAAAAGTGCAAGGTTGCAAAGTCTGAAAGGGAAATTTGAAAGATTGAAGATGAGAGATGATGAAAACATCACTACCTTTATGCCAAGAGTGAATGAGCTGGTATGTGGAATTAGAAATGCTGGTGGAACTCTAGATGAAAATGAGATTGTCTGCAAAATCCTGAGATCCCTTCCTGCTGCCTACAAAATCAAGGTTGCTGCCATTCATGAATTCAGAGCCCACACAACTGTCACAAGAGAACAACTGGCTGGCAAACTAGCTGCATTTGAAATGACCGAGTTTGGAGATGATCCTCCCAAGACTGAATCTGCTTTCAAAGCCAGTACCTATGTGAAAGGCAAACAGAGATTTGATCCGGGAGAAAACTCATCAAGGAAGATGTCATGGTATGATCAAGCAAGAAGAGACATGGAAGAAGAAGAAGCAGAAACAGCTCAACTTGAAGCCCTCATTGCAAAGAGACTGCCCAGAGGATCCGGTAAGTATGAAGGAAAACTACCCTTTAGGTGTTTCAACTGCAATAAGATTGGTCATTTTGCTTCAAGATGTCTGGAAAGATCTACAAGGTCTAATACTAACAGACAAAGGTTTCAAAAGAACTGCTATTATGTTCATGAAGAAGATGACAATGAAGGAGTAACAGATGATGAATCCGAACTAGGAAGCAAATCCGGAAATGAATGGGTGTTTATTGCCATCAAGGAAGAAGATTCAATATCCTCTGAATCTGTCAATCACAAGGTTGTGGAAAGAGCTTTGGCTGCTCAAGTGGAAGAAAAGGATGATTGGGTTATTGATAGTGGGTGTTCTCACCATATGACTGGTGACAAGAATAAGTTCTTAGATTTGGAAAGGTATGAAGGAGGAATGGTAAAGTTTGGTGACAATTCTGCTGGCAGAATCAGAGGTAGGGGAACTATTTCCTTTGATGGAAAGAGCAAAACAGGTAATGTACTATATGTTGAAGGATTGAAGCACAATCTTCTCAGTGTTGGTCAGTTAGTGGACAAAGGCTATGATCTCCGGTTCAAGAATAGAAAATGCAGAATCTTTACAAGCTCCGGAACTGAAATTGCATCCGGTGCTCAAACAAAAGGTAATATCTTTCATCTGGTTGGTTCAAACAAAAGTTGTCTGTTCGCTCAAGTTGATCAGAGTTGGTTATGGAATAGAAGAATGTGTCATGTGAATTTTGATAACATCATCAAGATAAGCAATATTCAGGCTGTAAGAGACCTTCCAAAATTGGTGAAACCTACAAATAGTTTGTGCAAAGAATGTCAGCTAGGTAAACAGAGCAGAGTCTCTTTCAAAAGCAAAGATCAGTCCTCTACCGGATTGTTGGAATTAGTACATACTGATCTCTGTGGTCCGACAAGAATCAAGAGTCTGCAAGGTGATAGATATTTCATGTTGTTAATTGATGACCATTCTCGGTTGATGTGGGTTACCTTCCTAAAAGAGAAATCAGAAGCCCTTGAAAAGTTCAAAATCTTCAAAGCTATGGTAGAGAATCAAACCGGATTGAAACTTAAATGTCTAAGGTCTGATAGAGGTGGTGAATTTACATCTGGTGAGTTCATTGACTTTTGTGAGAAGTAGGGTATAAGGAGACAATTGTCTGCTCCTAGGACTCCACAGCAGAATGGAGTAGTTGAAAGAAAGAACCGGACCATCCAGGAAGCTGCCAGGACAATGATGTTGGAAGCAAATGTTCCTCAGATGTTCTGGAAAGAAGCTATCAGCACTGTAGTCTACACTCTAAATCGAGTTCAAATCAGAAACAATACCGGTAAGACCCCCTACGAACTCTGGTTTGGCATCACTCCTACTGTGAAATATTTCAGAGTATTTGGTAGCAAGTGTTATATCAAAAGAGATGAAGATCTAGGAAAGTTTGATGCTAGAAGTGATGAAGGAATTTTCTTGGGTTACACCACTCAAAGCAAAGCATACCAGTGTTACAATAAGAGACTGAGGAAGATGATAGAAAGCACCAATGTGAAAGTTGATGAAGGAATTGAGAAGCCCTCAAGATTTTACGAATTTGATGAAGATGACCAAGACGGTGTTCAGATTCAAGGAACTCAATCCTCTCCGGTAAGACAGAGTCAGCCTGATCCGGTAAATCAGGAAGAAGAGATAGGTTTGAATGAGCCTGATCAAGAAGCAGCAGTGCAGGATACTCCCAAAATTCCTAGGTATGTAACACTAAACCACTCTCAAGATCAGATCATAGGTGACAGAAGCAAAGGTGTGCAAACTAGAAGGAATGTTGCTCAAAATCAGGATGAATGTTGTCTGATTTCAAAGATTGAACCTAAAACAGTAAATGAAGCCTGCAATGATGAAAACTGGACTAAAGCAATGAAAGATGAATTAATGCAAATTGAGAAAAATCATACTTGGGATCTTGTTCCCAGACCTAGAGACAGGAATGTGATTGGAACCAAATGGGTCTTCCGGAACAAACTGAATGAAGCTGGTGAAGTTATCAGAAACAAAGCTAGATTGGTCTGCAAAGGCTACTCTCAAATAGAAGGAATTGATTTTGAAGAGACCTTTGCTCCAGTGGCAAGAATTGAAGCAGTCAGATTATTTCTTGCATTTGCTGCCTTCAAAGACTTCAAGGTATATCAGATGGATGTCAAGTCTGCTTTCCTAAATGGTGATCTAGAAGAAGAAGTTTACATTGAACAACCGGATGGATTTCAATTGTCTGATAATAATGATATGGTCTGCAAGTTGAAGAAAGCATTGTATGGACTAAAGCAAGCCCCAAGAGCATGGTATGAAAGGTTGGATAAGCATCTTGTGCAGATTGGATTCAGCAAAGGTACTGCTGACAGTAACTTATATTTCAAAATTGATCATGAAAACATTTTGATTGTTGAAGTGTTTGTAGATGATATCATTTTTGGAGGAAGAGATAGTATGTGCAAAACTTTTGCAAATCAGATGAAATGTGAGTTTGAAATGTCTATGCTTGGTGAAATGAATTTCTTCTTGGGTCTGCAAATTACTCAAACAAAGAAAGGAATCTTCATTTCTCAGACCAAATATGTGAAAGAATTGTTAAGGAAATATGGTATGGAAGATTCAAAACCAATGAACACTCCCATGGCAACCGGATGTAAGTTGAGCAAAGATGATGACTCCCCAAAGGCAGATCAGACAAAGTATAGATCAATGATTGGTGGATTGTTGTATCTCACTCAAACTAGACCAGATATAATGCAGGCTGTTGGTCTTGTGGCAAGATTCCAGGCTGATCCTAGAGAATCTCATGTTATGGCAATCAAAAGAATTTTTAGGTACCTGAAAGGAACAGTTGAGTATGGTCTATGGTACCCTAGAGATCTGGATTTCTCTCTTCATGCTTACACAGATGCAGATTGGGCAGGAGATGTGGATGACTGGAAGAGCACTAGTGGTGGAGCATTCTTTTTGGGGAAGAGATTGGTTTCTTGGCTAAGCAAGAAACAAGATGCAATATCTCTGTCTACAACTGAAGCAGAATACATTGCAGCAGCAGGTAGTTGCACTCAAATCTTATGGATGAAGCAGATGCTAAGAGACATTAAAGTTGAATATGAGAAGCCTATCACAATTTTCTGTGATAATTCAAGTGCAATTAATATTTCTAAGAATCCGGTATTGCATTCTAAGACTAAGCACATATCTATCAAGTTTCACTTTTTGAGAGAACAAGTGAACAAGGAAGAAGTCAGATTGGAGTATGTTCCCTCAAAGGATCAGATTGCAGATATCTTTACTAAACCTCTTCCCAAGGACTCTTTTGAATATCTCCGAGAGAAGTTAGGGGTCATGGCCCCTCCGGTGATGAACTAGGATGCACTGATGTGCATCAGTCCGGTGGATATCACAGTCATATCTTGTGATCCGGATTGATGATGGGGAGCTGCTACTAAGGGGGAGCAGCTGGTATGATTCTGATGTATTAGAATTGCAAGTATGAGCCCTTTGCCATTGATGTCAAAGGGGGAGAGAAGACATGTGAAAAACAAGTGGTTGATGATCAAAGGGGGAGCAGTAAAGGAAGAGAAGACATGTGAAAAGTTGTTGTTGATAGGGGGAGCTGTGACAGAAAGGAGAAGTTCTTGTCTTGATGGTTTTTCACATCATATGTTGCCATCAATGACAAAGGGGGAGATTGTTGCAAGTATGAGGTGAACCAGTGTTGTCATTGATGTCAACATACTCATATTGCATTGACAAGAAGGATTGGATGAGCTGTGTGCTGAGGATATTGAGAAAATTAGTCTCAGTCAGGAACAGTAAAGAACAGTGATGAGAAGAAGGCAAATGTACTGTATAGGATGCGAACCGGAGGATGCGGATTAAAGGGTTTGTAGATATGAGTCTTGAGATTCTTTAGTTAAGATTTCATAGGTCCGCATGAAGATCTGAAGGAGTTGTGGCTGTCGGTGTAGAACCAGTTCCGGCAAGTATTTAGAGGTGGCAGAGGATCACAAAAAGGTCCGGTGAGGTCCGGAACTGTATAATCCTAATCTGCGGATTGGAAGGAGTCTTTGGGATGTCCTTGTGATGTGTCATCTCGAGTTGTGTATAATTTGGAGGTCCGGAATTACCTCCTGCATTATGACAGTGGCGACAAACAGTGTTCTTGAAGTTCCGGATAAGGAGGATAAGAGATTTCAGTAAGTAAAGGAAATGCGGACGTACCTGGTCATTCAGGCAGGCTTGTGAAGGTTCTTGGATCATGTTGAGGTTGTGTTGTTGGTCCGCATTGATAGTAGAGCCCGGAATTGAAGATATTCTTTCGGATGAAGTTCTTGCTCTGTTTAGCCGACCGGATGAGTTGTTCATCCTGCGAATGTTCTTGTGGTGGCCGACCGGATGTGTTATTCATCTTGCGGATACTCTTATGGTTGTTTGCCGACTTAGATGTTTGTTCCTAAGTCGATGTCATGTATAAATAACAGTTTGTGAGTTCATTTCAAAGTGTGGATTGTGTGGACGAGTGTGGCATAGCGAAGAGAAGTGCGAAAGGCAGAGCAGAGGTTTTTGGGCTTAAATGGAACTGATCCGGACATGGTAGAGATGTCATTCGCCAGTTCAAGATTGTGATTCTTATCACTTTGTAGACAGTGTGTCTCCTTGTAGGCAGTGGGCCTCTTTGTGAGCAGTGTGCTCGGGCAGTGAGCCCTAATTGGCAAGTGCCATTCTTTTTCTTATTCTTCTAACAGAGAATAATCCTTGGGTTAATCACCCCGTGGTTTTTCCCTTAACCGGGTTTTCCACGTCAAAATCTTGGTGTTCAATGTGTTGATGTTTATCTGCTCTTGTGTTTATGTATTATGCTTTCATGGATGATTAATTGATATGCTGTTAACTAACAACGAAGAATCAAGTGTTTGAAAGAACAAGAAGTTTTATACAACTGATTCACCCCCCCCCTCTCAGTTGTATGCCTTAAATCCAACACAACCTTCCTCAGATTCCAAAAACAAGCAACACCACTAGAATTGCCATGAGCCCCCACACATTGACACAAACAACGCATCCAAATATTGGGAGCTCTACTCATCAACCCATCCACAATCAACTTAGTTTCCTGAAGAAAGATAATATCAGGAGAATGAGTACCAATCATCTCATGAATAACCTTTTGTCTAGGGATGCTATTCATACCCCTTACATTCCATGAGATATGTCACATCCCTAATTTTGAGTTGAAATTACTTTTTACTTTTACATAAATAGAACTGAATCCTTTGGATAAATGATTTGGCATTAAGGTATAATGTCGGAATAAATCATTAGTTTACTAGATTCTAGTCATGTGAATAAATGCAAGTGATGTAATTAATCTAGAATGTACTTTTGAATTTGTTATTCATAAGGTTATGAATGGATTAACGATACGCTAATCCTATTTACATGGTTGCAAGTTGAATATAGGAACACAAGTTTGTTCACTCTCCAGAAAGGAGAGAGAGTATCTTCCAGGGAGAAGAGTATAGACACATGGATTGAACAGTTAAACTGACATCTGAGTATAGTGTATTAATGTCTAGTGAACAATAGTGGACTGGAGTAAGTCATGTTTGTGTTTTCACATTTTGGTCAAGTCAAGTTTTGACATGGCGAGTTGTCGATGTTGAACTAGAAACTTTTGGAATTTTGTGACGTCAATCAAGTTTGGTGGAATGATTGGTCAAATTTCAAATGGCCAATCAGATCAAGCTAAATCAATTTGGGAACAAATCGACAGGATCGTCGATACTGCTAAAGTCATCATAATATGGGTATGTCTCATTTGACTCAAGTACGAAGATGTATGGAAGGGAGAGAATATCTAACCCCTGATACTATCCATGTAAGTACTCTAACTATAGTCGGTTGTTTTGATTTGTCAAGATATGAGTATATTCATAATAAGTCATATAAAGCCTGGTAAACGTGACGATGCCGACTCTTGAATTGTTGGTTTAAGAGGATACATACATTTTCCTTGCATATCTTAAGCAACCCATAATGATAGTTGATAATCAGCTAAAGCTCATATATTTATATATTAACTATATGAGGGGGACTTTAATATGATAATTATCAATACTATATATATTATATAGAATCAATGATTAATTAAAACTATTTCTATATGAATATGGGGATCGATTTATTATAATTATAATGGGCATCGGATTATCAATCATGGAAATAAATTGGAAATGGTAATTATCCTTTTACTTCTACTAGTCAGTCGAAGCCATCATATTTCCATCACTCCAAAAAAATAGGCATGATCAAAGTAATGGAGAAGTGGTTGTTAGCGTGGCATTTTGCATGTAGATTTCAAGAATCAGTTATTCAACAAATTTGAAGGCATTAAGGGACACATTTTTTTGGGAGTGTCGGGGGGGGGAGAGTGTTTGAATAGGGGAGAATAGAGCAGGGGACTAGAGGTCGAGAGTATACAGAAAGATGGTGTTCTTGAACAGTCTTTCAAAACGGCAGCCAAGAACACAGGTAATATTTGATTCAATTATTTTTCTTTTATATACTCTTTTAGCTCGCATGGAATGATATAATATTCCAGGGAAAATTAAGAATCATAAGTCTGTGGAATTAATTGAATAGAAACTGAAAATTGGCCTTAATTTTATACGTGTTTTCAACTATGGAAGCTATTTACTCTTATATGTTTTAAAAGGAATTGTAATGCAATATGTGGCCTCATCAACTACATGCATGATTGCTTTGTGAGGGCCAAATGAATACATAAATTCAACGTTTGCAAACCATTTAGAGTTGGCGTAGTGGGTATAAGCTTTTGAATGTTATTATTTAACCAGTTTCTCCAACAGCGAAATGATGTCCTCAGAGCATTTTTGATGGCCTCAGTAAAGACCATGGCTCATCGAACGTACAATAGTATCCAACATAACATAGACATAATGTTATATACCTTTTATTACTCACAATTGGCTTTGCATGAGTCGATGATAATCACATCGACGTCGGCCTATGGCCATACCCATCAATGAATATCCTAATTGGTGTTTGAAACATAAGACCAACTCGATCTAAACAATGAGAAACTGACAGTCATTAAGATGACAAGGATAAATGACTTTAAGGGAATACCTAACATGGCCTAAGGGCCAATTAAATGTATTAAGCTTGTGATCTTTAGTCAAATCAGTGTTGAAACTCTTCGACTTACCTTAACATTTCATAAGGAATGGTGAGTAGTTTCGAAGGTAAAATGGTATTATAAATGTATTGTTAGATAAAGAGGTCTTGAATGGTTTTTAAAGTCTTTATATATTTCATCAAAAATAGACTGGGATATTCAAATAGGAGATTCTTTATACTCCAAGACTAAGTCAATTAAGGAGTTATATAGACCATACTATGAAGAGTATAGACAAGACAAAAAACCATTATATATCTCAATCATGACAAAACAAGATTATATAGTTGTATCAAAAGGTCTTGATTGTCCATACTCGAACAATAACTGGACTTCCTATTCAAGGAGTAAAGTGAGTTGACTCGAACATGTTTGATTATACGATAGTTCTCTATCAAATGCAAGAGAGTGAAAAGGAATTAGGGATGAAAGAATAATTCGTAAATCTCAAACAAGTCGAAAGATTTAGATAGTTACAAATAGATGATTTTGAAAAGACAAAATAAATGGAGGGTTGATATTACTAACCAAGTCAAGTTGGGGTGGGAGATAAACAAAAACATTTATAATAACGCACTTACTATTAAATCTTTGGCTAAAGTAAGGCACGTTGATTTCACAGTGCATTGTCGACTCATGGTATCCGGAACATGAGACCTATACTAAGGTTGTAGTGGGAACCTAGAGATCCTTTGGTTGGTAACTGTTGCTTAATTACAACTACCTTGAGAAGGAGAATGGATGGATATATAGTTAACTTCCCCTATGTTACAAGATTGAAATAAGTAAACCAGCTCAAGGGTATATGTAGATTGAAAGTTATAGTTCTTTTGTAATACATTCAATAGAACCCATTTAGTGCTAAGTGCATAGAAGACAAAGTTGGCCAAGATTGGGCAGTACTGGAGTGTCTTATCCCAAGTTGGGTATGGTGGGAGATTCAAACTCAATTCCATAAGATTATTAATAAAAGTGAATGCAACATATATTTACAAGGTTGTTATACAAGAGCTCATAACCTTTCTTAATTTGGAAGTCAGCAGACTAAGTGGAAAAAGAGTCAGAGGTATTATTACTTACCTATTGAGGTTGATAGATTGATCTTAGACAAATGATTAGATATGAGAAATGAAAGTATTCATTAAAAATATATATGGATGAGATCATACCTTAAATGCTAAACTTATTTGTGTTATAAGATTTGTGATATGTAAACAATGCCAAGAAGTCCAAGAAAGGCTAGGGGTACCTGATCTCTTGATTTGTTATATTTATGTTCATTATTATTTTTGAAACCAAGGATGTTTGATACTTTCATGTTTTGGGTAGAAGAGCTAAACCCTAGTGTTAAAACAAGAAGGTTTTAAGGAACCTATAGTTCTTATGTTGGATATGACATTGTCTATATATTGGTCGACAGTAAAAGGTCGAGAGAACCTTATTGATTGACAAAGAAAGGTCAAGAAAAAAGTAGAGCAAGACGTGAAGAGTCTTAGTAGTACTTAAACAAAATTTAGTGATTTATATGATAATGTCGAAACTAGTTTAAATGCATCAAAGATGATTGATAATTGGAATTAGGGAGTTAAATGACAAAAGTCATAAACCCTGGAAATTGCAAGTATGCAATGAGGCACTCTGAAAAAGGGTAAAAATACCTAAATCTTTTTATTACATGTATATCCTAGGATAATTATTAGTTCTAAGTCTACTTGGCTAGAATGGATTTTTCCAGTATTGATAAGGTTGTGTCTAGAGTATAAAATAAAGTGTGTAAAACCTATGGGAATGGATAGTTTCTAAAATGAGACAATAGTGTGTGTCTAGATGACATGACCAATCAGAATGATCATACTTAGCTAGAATGGGTCTAGAGTTGTGTGGTTGATTGAGTTTTGTAGGACACATCACTAGGTGTCAGATGGAAAAACTTATTGGATCCTTGTATCTATACCTTCATGCAAGGTAGGGCCACTTCCAGGTAGGAAGGTGAGAGGGAGACCGTCGGTCTGTGGTTGGAGGTAAAACACTTGGAAGATGTTCTCTCTCTCTCCAGTAGAAGACTCTCCAGTCTTGTAAAGATAGTTATCAATATTCTAGATGCAGTGTACTCCATGTTATGGCTTTGATAGTCACGTTTATGAGGTAAAACTATTCTTTATGCCAAGTGCACTTATGTATTGTAAATGAAATGACAAGATGTCTATTTTGTAAACATTGTACTTGAGAAATACAATATGGTATTGTATTTTGTGGTGAGAAATCTTGTAATTGTAGTTACTTGATTATTTGTTGAATAAAAGAAAAATTTTCTCTATCTCATTTTTACCTTGTTAAATTACTTTATGGTAAATTTTTGGTTTTTATTGTTTATAGAACGTGGATGTTATATATGGTATCAGAGCTAAACAGGTTCAACACATGGACCTATGAGCTCATTTCAAGAAAACTTGTTAACATTCAATAGAGAAGAACCATGAAAACTATCAGGAAGATTGTTTTCCCAACACTTACCCAAGTCAGTGGATAAGAAAAACGTAACCAAGGAGTTAAAACTCTAGGGCCAATTAACTCTGTCAAGGATGTATAATGGAAAGATTCTGTGACTTTGACTAAAAAGGTAAAACCTTGGTCAATTACTAATCAGACTCACAGCTCGGGTAGAGCAGTGTCTGTATGAATTCAAGATCACTCTTATTTCTCAAGAACTTAAGGATGGGAAGATCCTAGCTCTATATCATAGATACAAGATTAGATGGGTTCTAGTTTAACTCCTAGATGGCTTGGAATGAGCCAAGAGGAATAAAAGAGTCATTAAAAGACAAGTATTGATTTATTGGCATAGAATGCTGAGAAAAATGGAACAGGACTTGGAAATATTTTTGTTTTCCAAGATTCATGGAAAACCAATTGCCATATATAAAGAGTTGAGAATTAGAAGAGATGAATACAGAATGAGATTAGTTTCATTCCTTGAAACTTTTGTTAAAAATTGGCATGAAGTTTGCAAGATAATTCATAACAGTTGTAAGGAAAAGAAAATAGTTATTCTCCTGGCATCTTGGCCAAATGGCTGAGAACTAAGTACTTGCCTTTGGTAGAGCTAGAAAGTACAACTGCAATGGTGAAGGTAATCAATACTGAAATGCTTAGTCAATTTGTTTAAAGTTTCGAATAAATAACCTATTTCGTAAGGTAGGGAATAGAGTTTTGTAAAGCAGAACAAGAGGGAAAAGCTTGTGTTCCAACTGAAATTTCAATGCATTGCGATAACATAATCTTACAATGTCATCTAAGCGATGAATGATAGAAACTCTAGAAAATAGGAGTGGAGGTGTTATAACCTTCTTATTTGCAAATATTTTTAACATGATGAAAGTCTTAAGAGGCTTATTTATTTGTTGTGCTTGTAGCACAAACTCTAGTCCACTGTAAGTTTTGGAAAACCTGAGTACAGTGCAACAATCTACTCCCTTGTTAGTGACTTAGTCAAGTCACGTAGTGCATAATAAGTGTCCCTCTGGATTTTGACACTTCTTTGGATTTTTGGTAAAATCTCTTTTAAAAAAAAACCTACGAGGATTGTCATTATTTCCTTTATTTTGGAATGGTCTAGCCACCCAATTTTGAAGATTGATTATTTTATGACCAATTGGTCAACGTCTGATTTATTGTTGAAATTGAGCTCATTTTTTTTATTTATTGTTGAAAATGAAATTTCTTATACTTTAATTCTGGATTTAAACTATTGTGGTGGCTATACTAGAACATTTTGATTGTTCACTAGGTTTTATGTAATGTTCATCACTATCATGTCCTGGATGGGCCTCTGATGGTTTGTGTAAGGGAGTAAATTGTAGAAAATGCACCTGGTATGTCCTTAACGTTACAGAAGAAAGACACTTTGTGTGGAAAGAAATATGTTTCAAACCCCTTTCGAGGTTATTGATATATATATATACTATGTAAGCTACCGGAAGAAGGTCTTGCATTGATATCATCTTTTGAATCTTGTGTTATTTTATGTGGGCAAACGAGTAGTCCAGTAAGCCCAGAATATTAGTCTCTCCAAGTCAAGCAGGGTGGTGAACCATGACTATGTTCTTTGTGAAACATTTATTTACATAAAAACTATGGCCATAGTGAGTGACGTTGCCACCACGTGCACTTGTCAGTTCACCGTGACTGGATGCCGTAACTTGTGGACGGTCATGCTTGACTAGAGGGTATCTAGGGGTGTGTGATAGCAAGTTGCAAAAGTCACAACACTAGAGCTCAGATGGCAACTAAGAGGGTTTCCAACACAACCTTTCGTTTAAGGGTTGGACTACTTCCGGGTAGGAAGATGCGGGGAAACCGCTTAAGTCCGTGGTTGGAGGTAAAAACAACCGAGCAATGCTTCCCCCTCTCATCAGTGGCATGCCAAGTCTTGGAGGACAATTGAACTAGATAAGGAATTCTGATCCTTTCTCTTGTATTTACTCATCAGTTTATTTAAATGATGCATGAAATAATTGAAATTTTTACTTCATGAATAACCTTTTCGATTAAGAAAGTGAAAGTTGATGTTACTCTTTGTATCTTAAATAATGAATGATGGTACCATACTTGCATAATGCTATTAAACTTTGGTTCTTGATAAAACTATGATTGAAATGAATGGTTGCTTCACGTGAAAAGAGTATCCACCTCTTATGAAGTTTGTTATAACAACTCCTATAAATCTTCTATCAAGATAACTCTATTTGAAGCAATGGACAAAAAAGATGCCGAATTCCTATAAGCTGGGTAAGCTAGAAGATAGGATTAGAAGTAGTACAGAAATGTTGTCAGAAATGGATGAACAGATCAAACTGATCAAAAAATATTAAGGGAAGCTAATCATAAGTAGAAAAGTTTCATAAAGTGTGGAATGGACTCCAAATTAGTTCCTAGATATGAGGGACTCCTCAAAGCTCTCGAAGTGATTAATTTAGTTGATTTTAGAATCATTTTATCTTGCCAGGAGGTGTATGCTCTTTATGATTATATTTGAAAGGTATATAACAAATGACCATGTTATTCTTAGAATGTTTTACAGGAATAGGACCCAAGAGTGGTCATGATCGAGCTTTCTAAAAGATTGCAAATTCCAAGCGCTGCTTGTGAAACAAAGAGGTTACTCTTGACAAGGTTAAAACAAAATTTTTATCTTATTTTATGTTTATGATACATTGAATCATCGAGGATGATGAATCTTAAGGGGGAAGGTATGTCACATCCCTAATTTTGAGTTGAAATTACTTTTACTTTTACGTAAATAGAAGTGAATCCTTTGGATAAATGATTTGGCATTAAGGTATAATGTCAGGATAAATCATAAGTTTCCTAGAATGTAATTTGGCATGTGAATAAATGCAAGTGATGTAATTAGTCTAGAATGTACTTTTGAATTTGTTGTTCATAAGGTTATGAATAGATTAACGATACGCTAATCCTATTTACATGGTTGCAAGTTGAATATAGGAACACAAGTTTGTTCACTCTCCAGAAAGGAGAGAGAGTATCTTCCAGGGAGAAGAGTATAGACACATGGATTGAACAGTTAAACTAACATCTAACTATAGTGTATTAATGTCTAAAGAACATTAGTGGAATCGAGTAAGTCATGTTTGTGTTTTCACATTTTGGTCAAGTCAAGTTTTGACATGACAAGTTGTCAATGCTGAACTAGAACCTTTTGGCATTTTGTGATGTCAAACAAGTTTGGTGGAATGATTGGTCAAATTTCAAATGTCCAATCAAATCGAGCTAAATCAATTTGGGAACAAATCGACAAGATCGTCAATACCGCTAAAGTCATCGTAATATGGGTATGTCTCATTTGACTCAAGTACGAAGATGTATGGAAGGGGGAGAATATCTCAACCCTGATACTATCCATGTAAGTACTCTAACTATAGTCGGTTGTTTTGATTTGTCAAGATATGAGTATATTCGTACTAAGTCATATAAAGCATGGTAAACGTGACGATGCCGACTCTTGAATTGTTGGTTTAAGAGGATACATACATTTTCCTTGCATATCTTAAGCAACCCATAATGATAGTTGATAATTGGCTAATGCTCATATATTTATATATTAACTATGTGAGGGGGACTTTAATATGATAATTATCGATACTATATATATTATATAGAATCAATGATTAATTTAACCTATTTCTATATGAATATGAGGGTCGATTTATTATAATCATAATGGTCATTGGATTATCAATCATGGAAATAAATAGGAAATAGTAATTATCCTTTTACTTCTGCCAGTCAGTCGAAGCCATCATATTTCCATCACTCCAAAAAAATAGGCATGATCAAAGTAATGGAGAAGTGACTGTTAGCGTGGCATTTTGCATGTAGATTTCAAGAATTAGTTATTCAACAAATTTGAAGGCATTAAGGGAAACATTTTTTTGGGAGTGTTGGGGGGGAGAGTGTTTGAACAGGGGAGAACAGAGGAGGGGATGAGAGGTCGAGAGTATACAGAAAGATGGTTTTCTTGAACAGTCTTTCAAAATGGCAGCTAAGAACATAGGTAATAGTTGATTCAATTATTTTTCTTTTATATACTCTTTTAGCTTGCATGGAATGGAATTATATTATGGGGAAAATCAAGAATCATAAGTTTGTGGAATTAATTGAATAGAAATCAAAAATTGGCCTTAATTTTATACGTTTTTCCAACTGTGGAAGCCATTTAATCTTATATGTTTTAAAAGGAATTGTAATGCTATCTATGGCCTCATCAACTGCATGCATAATTGCTTTGTGAGGGCCAAATGAATACATAAATTCAATGTTTGCAAACCATTTAGGGTTGGCATAGTGTGTATAAGCTTTTGAATGTTATTATTTAACCAGTTTCTCCAATAGCGAAATGATGTCCTCTAAGAATTTTTGATGCCCTCAGTAAAGACCACGACTTATCAAACTTACAATAGTATCCAACATAACAAAGACAAAATGTTATATACCTTTTATTACTCATAGTTGGCCTTGCATGAGTCGATGATAATCACATCGATGTCGGCCTATGGCCATGCCCATCGATGAATATCCTAATTAGTGTTTGAAACATAAGACCAACTCGATCTAAACAATGACCAACTGACAGTCACTAAGATGACAGACATAAACAACTTTAAGGGAATAGCTAACGTGGCCTAAGGGCCAATTAAATGTATTAAGCTTGTGATCTTTAGTCGAATAGGTGTTGAAACTCTTCGACTTACCTTAACATTTCATAAGGAATAGTGAGCAGTTTCGAAGGTAAAGTAGGTATTATAAATGTATTGTTAGATAAAGAGGTCTTGAATGGTTTTTAAAGTCTTTATATATTTAATCAAAAATAGACTGGGATATTCAAATAGGAGATTCTTTATACTCCAAGACTAAGTCAATTAAGGAGTTATATAGACCATACTATGAAGAGTATAGACAAGACAAAAACCCATTATATATCTCAATCATGACAAAACAAACTTATATAGTTGTATCAAGAGGTCTTGATTGTCCATACTTGAACAATAACTGGACTTCCTATTCAACGAGTAAAGTGAGTTGACTCGAACATGTTTGATTATACAATAGTTCTCTATCAAATGCAAGAGAGTGAAAAGGAATTAGGGATGCAAGAATAATTCATAAATCTCAAACAAGTCAAAAGATTTAGATAGTTACAAATAAATGATTTTGAAAAGATGAAATAAATGGAGGGTTGATATTACTAACCAAGTCGAGTTGGGGTG
The DNA here is from genome assembly GCA_027924645.1 of Cunninghamia lanceolata. NCBI lineage: Eukaryota > Viridiplantae > Streptophyta > Pinopsida > Cupressales > Cupressaceae > Cunninghamia > Cunninghamia lanceolata. The sequence goes on along the minus strand of BSBN01001567.1, from coordinate 13,260,194 downwards.
GGAGATAAACAACAACATTTATAATAACACACTTACTATTAAATATTTGGCTAAAGTAATGCACGTTGATTTCACAGTGCATTGTCGACTCATGGTATCTGAAACACAAGACCTATACTAAGGTTGTAGTGGGAACCTAGAGATCCTTTGGTTGGTAACTGTTGCTTAATTACAACTACCTCGAGAAAGAGAATGGATGGATATATAGTTAACTTCCCCTATGTTACAAGATTGAAATAAGTAAACCAGCTCAAGGGTATATGTAGATGGAAAGTTATAGTTCTTCTGTAATATGTTCAATAGAACCCATTTAGTGCTAAGCGCATAGAAGACAAAGTTGGCCAAGATTGGGAAGTACTAGAGTGTCTTATCCCAAGTTGGGTATGGTGGGAGATTCAAACTCAATTCCATAAGATTATTAATAAAAGTGAATGCAACATATATTTACAAGGTTGTTATACAAGAGCTCATAACCTTTCTTAGTTTGGAAGTCGGCAGACTAAGTGGAAAAAGAGTTGAAGGTATTATTACTTACCTATTGAGGTTGATAGATTGATCTTAGACAAATGATTAGATATGAGAAATGAAAGTATTCATTAAAAATATATATGGATGAGATCATACCTTAAATGCTAAACTTATTTGTGTTATAAGATTTGTGATATGTAAACAATGCCAAGAAGTCCAAGAAAGGATAGGGGTACCTGATCTCTTGATTTGTTATATTTATGTTTATTATTATTTTGGAAACCAAGGATGTTTGATACTTTCATGTTTTGGGTAGAAGAGCTAAACCCTAGTGTTAAAACAAAAAGGTTTTAAGGAACCTATAGTTCTTATGTTGGATATGACATTGTATATATATTAGTCGACAATAAAAGGTCGAGAGCACCTTATTGATCAACAAAGAAAGGTCAAGAAAAAAGTAGAGCAAGACGTGAAGAGTCTTAGTAGTACTTAAACAAAATTTAGTGATTTCTATGATAATGTCGAAACTAGTTTAAATGCATCAAAGATGCTTGATAATTGGAATTAGGGAGTTAAATGACAAAAGTCATAAACCCTGGAAATTGCAAGTATGCAATGAGGCACTCTGAAAAAGGGTAAAAATACCTAAATCTTTTTATTACATGTATATCCTGGAATAATTATTAGTTCTAAGTCTACTTGGCTAGAATGGATTTTTCCAGTATTGATAAGGTTGTGTCTAGAGTATAAAATAAAGTGTGTAAAACCTATGGGAACGGAGAGTTTCTAAAATGAGACAATAGTGTGTGTCTAAATGACATGACCAATCAGAATTATCATACTTAGCTAGAATGGGTCTAGAGTTGTTTGGTCAATTGAGTTTTGTAGGACACATCACTAGGTCTCAGATGGAAAAATTTGTTAGATCCTTGTATCTATACCTTCGTGCAGGGTAGGGCCACTTCCATGTAGGAAGGTGAGCAGGGGACCACCGGTCTATGGTTGGAGGTAAAGCACTTGGAAGATGTTCTCTCTCTCTCCAATAGAAGACTCTCCAAGTCTTGTAAAGACAGTTATTAATATTCCAGATGCAATGTACTCCATGTTATGGTTTTGATAGTCACGTTTATGAGGTAAAACTATTCTTTATGCCAAGTGCACTTATGTATTGTAAATGAAATGACAAGATGTCTATTTTGTAAACATTGTACTTGAGAAATACAATATGGTATTGTATTTTGTGGTGAGAAATCTTGTAATTGTAGTTACTTGATTATTTGTTGAATAAAAGAAAAATTTTCTCTCATTTTTACCTTGTTAAATTACTTTATGGTAAATTTTTGGTTTTTACTATGTTTATAGAATGTAGATGTTACAAGATAACAATCATTGGTGAGGCTGGGAGAAATGAGACTCAATTGTCTTTACCAACCTAGCATCCACAAGATTCTCCCCGAGTAGTTTAACCTTTTCATGATCCTTCTTGCGATCCATCTTGGCCATTTTCTCCGATGGCCCCTTTTTAAGGGTCTTTGGCTGAAGAGCCAAGGTACATATAGAACCACTGCCTTTTCCCAAATCTGAAATCTCCTTCACCTGTGGAGGAGCTGGAACAACCGAATCACTCATATCTTTTATCACTAAAATCCATTCTGACCCTTGATCAATCAGTAGATGGGGGGATGATTCTGTAGCCAGCAGACCCTCCTGCACAACCACCATAGTCAGATCCTAAGCAACCATTTCTCTATCTTCTGACAAAGCTACATGCTTAGATCCAACCCTAGAAGGTAGCTCTACTAGGACTCCTTCCTCCTGAACTAAGTCCCCCAGAGCATCAAACTAATTAAAGACCCCTTTAGTTTGCATGTCCATGAGGGTTCTCTTCAGACCTTTCCCCCTGTTACGGGGCTTAACCAAAATAAATCCTACCTTATCAACAGCCCCATTTTCCAAAGGAGCCTTCCCTTTATCTTTCTTAGGGCTAGAGTCTGAGGAGATATTAGCTATTGTCGACACCTAAGAGAGCCAAAGGCATTTCCTTTGCAGATGTCCATACTCATGACAATACCGGAATCTAAAAGGTAAGGTTTTGTAGTCGATCTACTAGATTCAAGAAGAGGACCCAAGACAAATTTCCACAGAGTCTGGAAAAGGGTTATTTAAATCAATTTCCATGCAAATACGGGAAAAAGAAATTACCTTTCGATCAAAATTTGTTGATTCGATCCGAACGGCTTGCTAAGCAAAAGCGCGATCATATGCAGAATGTCATTCCTCCAAAACTCAAGAGGAAGTCTAGGAAGAAGAACCCAAATGAGGAACTTAGACAGGAGCTCCTCAACTGAGTTGAACCCCACATGCCAGGGTTTCATGAACAACCCAACTTGATTGAAGAAATAATGTAACATCCAGTTTTGTTTTCACCCTAAAAACTAAGTTTAACCAAAGGTAATTTTTTTTTTTTGAAAGCTTAAAATAGAAAAATAATTTGTTTCTCATTTTTAAACCAAGTAGTTCATCCATTTACTAACAATAAACATGAAATTATAAATTATACAAAGGAAAATATATCCATCTACAACATTAAACAATATGTTGATACAAGTTACTTAGAACATTTTCAAAATAGAAGCTTACCAAAGTCACTGCATCTTGATTGTCGACCATCCAAATTCAAGTCTCGACAATCCTCAGGAATATAGAAGAGAAAGTATCTTTAAGGAGCTTAACCTCCAACATAGACCATCGTTCTCCTACACTCCTTCCTATCCGAAAGTGGCCCTACCCTACTCAAAGAGGATAGACTTAGGATAACCAATGGTGTTTTCCATTTGAGTACTAGTGTTGTGACCTACGTAACTTGTTATCATGCAATCCCCTAGATACCCTCTAGTCAAGCATGACCACTCCACAAGCTATGCTATCTAGTCACAGTGAACTATTAATGCACTTGAGGCACATGCATTACCTTGGCCAAAGGATTTGAATATAATTAGCATTGTATCAACGTAATTAAGTTCACCCACCCCAATTAGACTTGAATTAATCGCAATCCTACAGTTACCTATGAATAAGTTCAATAAAATAACCTTGATAACCTTTAGGTGTTCCAATCTCATCATGCATTAACGCATGGAAGTTAGGTTTACTTCTCTCTTTTAACTCATGGAGACATTTCCATTCATATGTTAATAGAATGAGTTTTCTAGCTTACCGGTCAATTGGTTAATGCTATAGGTTTACTAGTTGATCTCTAAGTTCATTCACTACTTTAAATTATCCCATCAAGATAGGGCACTAAACTTAACTAAGTAATTTTCGGAAGGGGTGTAACAATAAACCAAAAATAGAATTCAAGTATTTAAGAACCCAGCATTAAAGTTTAAAGACTCTTAAAAGTCTTCCTTGACCTATCAAATCTTTGACACAACTTAATCTTTGGTCTTACTAAGCTTTTAGAAATCCTTTCATGTTGTTTCTATTTGCAAGGAAAAATGCATGCAAGTTTATATACCTATAAACTCATTATGTTGGCCCTAAAACTTCCTTATCTAACATGTTTGATAGTTTAGACCAATAGTAACTCTATATCCTTCTTAACCCTATCTCTTCCTTAACTCTATATCCTCCTTTGAAGACAAAGCAATTTGAATAATTTAAAGAAAAAAGAGCTATATATAATAATTAAAAGGACTTCATCTAGTTATCATTCGCAACAAGTAAAGCATGCTCTCTATGGTCGGCTAACCAACTAAAGATTCAGAACTTGAGGGAGGCTGAGTAGTTTTACACACATTAACTTACATTCCAAACTAATGTTTTCTCATATGTCGATGGTTAACACATTTCCAAATCTTTTAAGAAACAAGTTGTTTTAATTATGACAAGGCCAACCGTAACTAGTCGGCAGGCCAACTGAGAACACTTCCTACATTGACTTAGGTTAGATCACTATGGCTTTGGAATGACTTAAAAGTTATTTCTTCAACCAAAACACAGTCTACTTAAGTGCTCTCCACATATTCATATGTTTCAGAAGTAAAACAATACAACGACACAGTTTTAATCAACCACCAATTTTACTTTCAAGAACAAATGTGTTTTAACTGTGAGTTTAAAGACTGCGGTGTGATTCAAGAGAAAAAAAGCATTGTTTCAGTTTAGAAAGAAATGACAACCTACAGGTTTTAAAGTTGGTAAACAATCCATGAATTTCATCATCAAGATAATATTGAATTCCTTCGTATAACTAACTGGTGCCAATCCTAAATAAGCATTCTTGTTTATGCATTACAGTGTAGAGGAGGAATGAAATAAAACCTACAATTAGTTACTAGTGACTGCTTCAAAGTTGGTCCAAGAGCTCGTTCTTGTCTTAGCCACTCACATTCCCTTCATGCTCGGCCTCCTCCCGCTTCCTCTCTACGTTCTCTCTCCTCAAAACTGACTCCCACTTCCTCTGTATCCCACTCTCCCTATGAAGGAAAAACTAAAACTTCCCACTTACAAGACCATGCCTCACAAATTGGGTAACTACCCTGCATGCTTAACCATCTCCTCCTTTCACAACCACTACCAGAAAATGGTTTGGTTTTCCCACTCAATTAGTGATTACTCTGCAAAATGGAGCTCCACATTTCACGAGATGGCAGTTGACAGTTTGAACAAGCTGTCGCACTACTCATAACTGATTATGAGTGTAGATCAAATGCAAAACTTAAGAATAATGGCTAAGCCGACAACCATTCATAGAGTTAAAGCTCAAGGGTAAATAGATTGTTTTGAAATAAAAGACATCATAGTAAAGACTTAAGTGAGTCCCTTTTGAGCTACTGCCTGATTACCAACATCACAAAAGAATAAAGGAATTACCTCAAAATGACAATTTAAATATAACTAATATAATTTTGTATATTCCAATGCAATACGACCAAAGGTGCTACACACCATGGTCTCAAGATTTAAAACATTATTTAAACCTTTTATTAAATGATAATAGCCCAAAATTGAAACAATTCAAGATCCATCGAATTTCGCAAGTAGACGTTTACATCATACGCTCATAGAGCTTTACGACAATAATGACGAATTGAGCATAAATACAAAACAAGGTTTGGGGTCAACTTACACACAACTTTTGACTTTTGTGTCAAACCACTAAACAAGACATGACTTACAACTCATTCTCAAGTGTATACATTTATATATATATAACAATATGTCAGTCATCCATATTTGATGACATGATACCGAGTATTACGACACAGATGTCGATTTCCCATACTCAATACGACAACTACGGAAAGAAGAAAGACCTATTCTTGTAAACCTCGACATCTCGTCTAAGATTGACTTAGCCCATAATCAAAGCTTAACTCAAGGCATCTAGGTTTATCTACCTGATAGTCGTTTTCAGTGGCAAGCACCCATGGGTTATTCCAGAGTCTATTCACTCTTTCTCAAAAATACTTTCTCTTCTTCTTTCTTCCTGACAAACATGTTCCATCTATTCCTATCATTGACAATCTCACATACAATTTGTGGTCAGAGTACCAATGTTCTGATCAAAACACATTTATATCAAATCATTTCATTTTCATTATCGAAAGACATTTTAATTCATAACATCAAATTGATCATAATCAAATAAAAATCCATAATTTCATAAAATTAACCTTTTCTATTCATATCATCATTTTCTATGATGTTAAAACATATCCACATAACTGTACTATTTAAGAAAAAGTAAATAGTAATATTGAATCCAAAAAGGGGATATAACATATCTTTCCCCTATAGAATCATCGTCCTTGATGATTAAGTTTACCAAGCAAAATTTTAACATAAAACAAACTTTTATAGTTTAACATTAATTTTTTTGAAAAGATAAGGAAATCTTTGGTGGTGTTGGTGCCTGAATTGACTGTCAGTTTTCGAGCAATTTTTCATGCAGGCACCTTCCCAAAAAATCCAAAAAATTTCTAAGTTTTGGGGCCTCCTCAGCATATTTCAGCATCAGCATCATATTTCTTGAGGAGGGGGTCATCATGATGTGCCATCGAGGTAACTTTGCATATCGGGCGAGCCGGTGAAGGGTTTGCCGATGGGATGGTGTCTGGCTGATGGGGTTGGTCATCGGTGTGTGTATTGCTATCGGCGAGGGAGTTTTTGGTTCCGCCGATGTATTGGGGTCTGGCTGATGGGAATACCATTGGCGTAATGAAGAGTATCAGGTAGACAGGCAGAGGGTTCACCGACGCTAGGGGTCTTGCCGATAGAGTGTAGCTTGTAAGTGCCATCGGGATGACTTGGTACATCGGATGGAGTGTGGAGAGTTGGGCCGACAGGGGTACTCTGGCCGATGAGGCTGTATCGGCATAACGAGGTGTGGTCGGCGGGGAAGTTTTTTATTGGGCTGATGTTTTTGGTCATGCTGACCAAGGTGTCCATCGGCGTGATGTGTGACATCAGCTTATATGATGGAAGTTGTTCTGATGTGGCTAGTCTGGCTGATGGCGGATGGTATGGGATTTATACTGTGTAGTCATCGATGTAATATGTGGTGTCGGCTAGAGGGTTTTTGGTTGCTCCGATGGTGTATGTTACACCAATGGGCTTTTGGTGGAAGGTTCACAGGTCGAGCAGGGAAAAACACTCGACACTTATTGTATACATGCGACCGTGCTTATAAAGTGATCAAGGGGTTCCTGCAGGGCAAATGTGGGATTTTTCATCTCACAGAGTTTGAAGAGTCAATGAAAGCAAAGGTGCCTGCGTGGCACATTCTCAGTGGTCCTCGACTTTTCAAAGCGATTTGAGGCTGTAGATCCTCCGAAGGGAAATGATTGACGGCCATGTTTAAAAGTTGGAATGTGGGTTTCTCTTGTGTCTTCAGGCGTGTTTTGAGCAGGAATTTTTCATGTGAGCACTGCGATAGTTTCCAAGAGAAGAAAGTGGGTGGTTGAGCCATCAATGGTGATTTGCAGAGGCATGGCCAAGTGGTCAAACAGTCATGTACCTGATTTATGGCAAAAAGTTTTCCAACGGTGGCACAAGGCTTGAGCTTATCTGCCCCTTGTCCTTTTCTTGCTTCTCCATGTTTTGTCCCCTGCTGCATTTAATCTTTGTAGGTCATTTTCCTCAGAAGGAATGTATCTAGAAAATTTTGATCTGCCATGTAATTAATGCTGAGGACCTTCCTTGCTGTATTTAGTAGGTTGTGTTTCTCATTTTGTGTTGTTGAAAAACTGGACATATCTGGCTCTGTAATAATACACAACTGGTTTTGGTTGCTCTATGCAGGAGGTCTTGTGAGTTTATGTATCTCTTGTTGTATGTCTCATGCATGAATCTATTGATTTCATGATTGATTTTATATGAGTAATGTTGTATTTGCATGTGTTTTGTTAATTCTGTCTCTAATATTGCATGTGTCCTTCTTCTGAATCTAGATATCTAAGGGGTGTCTAGTATTCTAGAATATAGAATTCCTGTATTGAATGCTTGATCTTTCAACTTCTGCTCAAGGGGTAGATTAAAGTGTTTTCAGATTAAGTGTTGGGAAGGATATACTGCAATAGGGATGCCATAAGTAGAGATAACTTAACACTCTGTATTGGGAGGTATCTGTAAGGCAGATATCACACAAATCCCCTTGAAATCTAGTTTTAGTGTGTTCATGCTGATCATTCACAGGTGTATGTCTACTGAATCCAAGCCCTAGATAGGCACCAATCTAGCTCTGTGTTGAGGTTATATACCAGGTCCAGGTTTGCATCCAAACATAAATCAAACTCATACTTTCAAATCAAACCATTAGAACCTTAGAAGTAGTTTAGGACCAAGATCCTCTGATTCACAACTGAACATAGGCTCAAAGCTAGCCCCTTTGCACTTATCCTACAGTTTTGGTCTACTTACAAGAGGATTTATCTGCTTTGTATCAACATCCCAAGCCAACTCACAAGCATATTCTCATGGGTGTTGAATAGGGAATACCCCCCTAGGTTTTGCAGAGCCTGAAGAAGAAGAGGAGATAAAAATAGAGTCTATCTCCTATACTGTTGGCCCCTGGCCCAAAGATCCTGTTGATCACCGATGGCTACTTTGTAGGGAAATCTAGGAATGAACATCCAATCAGGGAAAAAACCAACAGGTGGATGTGTTGGCAAGAGACACTATATGGATTCATGGTTGTTGTCATTGATGGCAACAAAGGTCATCCCACATATCCGCAAGACATGATATGTCTCTACCGGAAGTCAGAATAAAGAATGTTGTGGTCCGGTGAAGAAGAACAGAGCATGTGGCAAGGTCCGACAGATTGGTCCGGACCTCTCAGAGGAAGTGTCTTGGTGCAGTGCGGATTTGGGGAAGTCAAGAGGACTACCTTGAGTGGTATATTCCAAGGATTTAGCCTCCGGTGATGGACAAGGAAAAAGATATGAATGGTTGAGTACCGGATTCCTGAGAGACAGTGAAAACAGAGGAAGAACTGACTGGCAGAGTATCAGACTACTTTCCGGATGGGTTACTGTTGATGACAGAGGTTGTGAAGGCATGAATCATGTTTGGCCGACATGATTAATGATATCTACAAGTATATGCTTGATCCGCATTGCTTGGTGAGGAAGGATTCAGCCGACAGAATGAGAGTTTGTAAGAAACTAGACTGTTCCGGATGCCGACTAGAAAGGTGATGAAATTACTTGTGCGGATATATATAGAGGATGGATTTAGTTGTGAAAGGTGTGTTAGTGTGGAGAGATATGCGAATAAGTCCAGAGAAAGAGCAGAGGTAGCAAAAAGGATCCGGTATGTGGAAGATAGCAGAATAAAGAACAGAGGAAAGATGAAGTGCAGCAGATCAGTGTACTGAGCCTAACCGGAACTGAACTCCAGCATATGCAGATGCTTCCAATCAGTTCAAGACTGTGATTCTCATCACTTTGTAGACAGTGTGTCTTCTTGTAGGCAGTGGGCCTCTTGTGAGCAGTGTGCTCGGGCAGTGAGCCCTAATTGGCAAGTGCCATCTTTGTAATTTCCTATTCTTCTAACAGAGAATAATTTTGGGTTAATCACCCCGTGGTTTTCTCCCTTAACAGGGTTTCCACGTCAAAAATACTGTGTCATGTGTTTCTTGTTTTATGGTTAATGTTTTATGTTTGATTTTATGCTGCTTCAATTAAAAGGAAAATTCAATAAAGGAAATAATTAGGATAACTGATTCACCCCCCCCTCTCAGTTATCAACAGGATGTCATTATAGTCTTCACAAGTGGCGCTATCCTCGCCATATTGGTCCCACTGAATTTTGCATTACAAAACCTCTCGATTGCGCAAATGAAGTTTACGCATTTTAAGCACCTTGAGTGGCTCGATCACAACCACTCCTGGCTCTTGTATCTATAAATAATTCCATTTAAGAATGTGATTATTACCTACAAATATTTCTTTAGATATGAAACATGAAAAACATTATGCATTTTGGACAAGACTCGAGGTAGAGCAATTTTGTAGGCCACTGGATTGATAATCTCAAGGACTTCAAAAGGTCTGACATAATGAGGAGCCAACTCTGATGATTTACCAAATTTGATTGAGATTTTATGGGGTTTCCCTTGCAAAAGAACTTTCTCACCAATAGAGAATTATCTAGGCACATGTTTGCGATCTGCATAACTTTTGTGTCTGTCATTGGCTTCTACCAACCTCTTCCTAATCATTTTCACTTTTTCTTCCATATCTGCAAGCATTTCAAGTCCAATGCTTATCCTATCTTCCATCTTGTCCCAGCTTATAGGAGTTATGCATTTCCTTCCATATAATGCTTCAAACGGTGCCATCTTAATGGTAGAATGATAGGAATTATTATAGGCAAATTCAACAAGAGGTAAATATTCCTCCCATTTGTATTGCTGGTCCAAGCAATACATTCTTAAAAGATCCTCTAAAACCTAATTAACCCTTTCTGTTTGTCCATCAGTTTCAGGATGGTAAGCGGTGCTCACATTGAGTTTAGTCCCTAGTGCTGAAAATAAAGTTTGCCAAAATTGGGAGGTTATTCGAGCATCTCTATCAGATATAATCTTCTCAGGTACCCCATGCAATCTAAATATTTCTTGCACAAACTTCCAAGCCAAAATATGAGCTCCATCTATCAAATTTTCAGGAATAAAATGGGCTACCTTGGTTAGTTTATCTACAACAACCAAAATTGCATCATGTCTATTCTTAGACATTGGTAACCCTTGAACAAAATCCATACTATCAACCTGCCATTTCCATTCTGGAATATCATGCGGGTATAACAATCTAGCAGGATGTTGGTGTTCTGCCTTCACTCTCTGACACTCCAAGCAACCTGCCACAAACCTTTCAGCGTCACTTTTCATTCCCTTCCAGAAATATAGCGGCTTGACATTAGCTAAAAGTTTTGTTACTCCTGGGTGTCCAGAATAAGGTGCACAATGAACTTCCTTACAAACAAGGTTTCTGAGTTCTATAGAATTAGGAACGTAGATTCTTCCCTTAAATCTCATTAATCCATCTGACTCAAAACAGAATCCATCATATCTTGGATCCTTGGGGTTTAATTGTAGAGCTTGTTTTACCTGCTCATAATATTCATCTCCAGATAAACTTTGCAATACTAGATCTTTAAAATTAGCATGAATAGAGATTATAGAAGCTATGTGTCTTCTTCTACTTAAAGCATCAACTACTCAGTTTTCTTTACCTTTAATGTAAGCAATCTCAAATTCGTAATCTGATATTAGTTCTAACCATCTCCTTTGTCTTGCATTGAGATGAGGTTGTGTAAATATGTAACGAAGACTTTGATGATCTATTTTTAGTATAAAAGTCTTTCCCAACAAATAATGTCACTACATCTGAAGGGCGTGAATCACTGCTGCCAGTTCCAAGTCATGAGGAGCGTAATTTTGTTCATAGTTTTTCAACTTTCTTGATTCATAGGCTATTACATGCCCATTTTGCATAAGCATGCCTCCTAACCCTTCTCCTGAGGCATCAGTAATAACCTCAAATTGCCCTTCAAGGTCAGGGACTTTCAATATTGGTGCTATTGTTAACTTTTCTTTTAAAAAATTGAATGCCTTTTGTCATTCATCTGTCCAAACAAACCGTTTCCCTTTTCTCTGCAAAGAAGTAATTGGACTAGCAATACTTGAGAAATTCAAAACAAATTTTCTGTAATATCCAGCCAATCCCATAAAACTTTGTACTTCTAAAACATTGGAAGGTACAGGCCATTCCATAATAGCCTTTATTTTAGTTGGGTCAACTGATATCCCTTCTGCTAATATTGTATGTCCCAAATACTGCACTTCTTTCTGAAAGAAAGTGCATTTCAAGAGTTTCGCATACAATTTGTGTTTTCTTAATCATTGCAAAACAATTTGAGGGTGTTGTCTATGCTCCTCATTTTTGGAATATATCATAATATCATCTATGAAAACTAGGACAAATTTATCAAGGCAATCTCTGAAAACACTATTCATGAGATTCATGAAAGCGGCTGGTGCATTAGTCAATCAAAATGGCAACACAGTAAACTCATAGTGACCATATCTTGTTCTAAATGCAGTCTTGTGAATATCTTCATCTTTCAACCTCAACTAATGGTATCCAGATCTCAAGTCTATCTTAGAAAATATTGTTGCACCACGCATTTGGTCAAATAAATCATCAATACGTGGCAGTGGATACTTATTCTTTATCATTGCCTTATTTAGCATCCGATAATCTATACACAGTCTAATGGTTCCGTCCTTCTTGACGAAAATAACCAAGCTCCCCATGGTGATACACTTGGCCTAATTAGACATTTAGTCAATAGCTCCTGCAATTGAGCCTTCAATTCCATAAGTTCAGTAGTGGTCATTCGGTATGGAGCTTTAGATACTGGCTCATATCCTGGTTTAATATCTATGGCAAAATCAAAGGTTCTATTTGGAGGCAAGCATGGCAGTTCCTCAGGAAATACATCACTGAAATTGCAAAGATATGGGTTTTTTTCCTCAAATGTTTGCTTCCCTAAGGCTTCCTCTACTAGGTCCATTTTGACTGCAAAAAGTTGACATCCCTTACGCCTAGCCCACTTTGATTGTTTTGAAGAAATAGATCTGATCCTTATTTCCCTTTGAATACCCTGGAAATTTACTTTGTTTCCTTTATCATCCAAATACTCAATTGTTTTATGAAAACAATCCACCTTGGCCCTATGTCTCCACAACCAATTCATTCCTAAGATGACATCGTAGGAACCTAAAGGTGCTACATATAAATTTATCTCGGTGGAGAAGTTTGAAATATCAATTTTAGCTTCGAACAAACATTGCTCTACCTGAGCCTTTGAGTGAATTGCATATTCAACTATCCACGGTTTTGACATAAAACCAGCTCTTCTAGGAAATTTACTTAAGACTCTAGATGACACAAAATTTTCTATTGCACCAGTATCAAACAGAATAGAAACAGGAACTCCAAATAATGTACCTGTCATCTCAATGGGAGCAATCTGATACTCAGCTTGACAATTGTCAAGGGCAGCATGAATCCTTTGTTGAAATGCTTCCTGTTGCGAAGGAAGTACCATGTTCCTAAGCTGCCCATTCTACTTTTTATTAGGACAACAGTTGGCATAATGATCTCCACCACATGAAAAACAACCTCCAATTGGTCCTCTCTTCTCGGATGGTCTACTCATAGCATCATCATTCCTCTTAAAATTGTCATTTTTCTTAAGGTCTTCATTTCTTCATTCATTACCAAATCCCCCTTTGTTTTTCCGATTTCCTTTATCGAACCTCTTGTTTCCATATCCTTTATCATTCTTCCTTTTATACGTTTAATCATTGAAGTTCTTATCAAATCTCTTACGCTTCTTTTCACGATAAGCAGAAATGGATTTGAACTTATGTTCCTGCTTAATTGCTTTATCATACACTTGGTCCATTGTGTTCGGACCATGCACCTCCACCTCACCGCCAATTTGAGGATTGAGTCCCATAATGAATTTTCTTATCCAAAATCTTTCATCCTTTTGATACTGAGGAATATACTTCAACAATCTAGTAAATTTTCTGCATATTCAACCATAGACAAATCACCTTGCCTGAGATTTTGGAGATTTGTTAGCTTTTGATCAAAATGGAGCTGTGGTAATCACCTTTTTTGAAATAGTTCCACAAATTCATTCCATGTCACCTTCAAGGGGCTTAAATCCAGTTCCATTTTCTTGTTCATCCACCAAGTGGATGCTTCTCCAGATAGCTGATACGCTCCCCACACTGCCTTCGTAATCTCAGAATAATTTCTAATTTCAAAGTATTTCTCCATTTCTGTTAGCCATGCTTCTGTTGCATCACCCGTTTTCATTCCATCAAATTTGGGAGGGATAATCTTTTTCATATCCTTAGATAGTTCCTGTGCAAGTTTATCTTTTGTCTCCCTCTGAGATTCACTATTGCCTTGATTCTCATTTGACGTGCCATGTTCTCGTTTCTTACTTTTACTTGCATTATTAGAATACTCATTTTCACCCTCCGTTTTCTCAGTTTCATTCACTTTCTTTTCCAATTTGCCCAACCTTTCCTTAGTTTCAGTAAGCATATTAAGAATTCTGTCCAATTTATCGGTGGAGCTATCTTGAGAGTTGTGACCTTCCCGATCTTCTCTCTCATTAAACTCTGAATGATCCATGTTTATTTATTTTCTCACCTGCTTTAGCAAGTACTAATCAGTTCCATGATTTATCATTTGAATATTATCAAAACATAACAATTGCTCATAACCATAGTTATTCTCAAACCAAAATTTGTCTTTATTATATTTTGCACAATAGTATATACATTCTTTAAGGATAGACATATTTCATGTTTCACTCGATATTTACAAGAGGGGTGTAATCTTTGGATTCATTGTCTGACACATATTCCCGTGGTGTATAACCCTCAGATTCTCTATCAGATGATAGTATAATGATTTCAGCTCTAGGTGGTATACAGGAATCCCTAGTGATCATTGGTACACTTAATAGGGCAGCAATTGACCATAATTTGAGTTGTCGTCTTAGATGTCTCTAGGAGTTCTTTTTTTTCATTCGTTTGAGTCGTGAGAGAGCATTGGAAAAAGTTTCCACATCATCTAGCCAAATGTCATTTTCATCATTCATTTTCTCAATAGTCTTGATCATCGCAAGTCATTTCTGCTTAGCTTGCAAATAACATTCCTTACCAGCGAAGGACTTCCTTGTGGTTTTCTTGAGATGTACCATCCTGGCATAGTAAATCAAATCATTAGCTACCTGCATAATGTTGATTCTTAATCAGCTTAGTGGACTCATCAGCCCTAGTGCTAAACCTAGTTAGCTCTGATACCATATGTAACACCCAGTTTTGTTTTCACCCTAAAAACTAAGTTTAAACAAAGGTAATAATTTTTTTTTTTGAAAGTTTAAAACAGAAAAATAATTTGTTTCTCATTTTTAAACCAAGTAGTTCATCCATCGACTAACAATAAACATGAAATTATAAATTATACAAAGGAAAATATATCCATCTACAACATTAAACAATATGTTGATAAAAGTTACTTAGAACATTTTCAAAATAGAAGCTTACCAAAGTCACTGCATCTCGATTGTCGACCATCCAAATTCAAGTCTCAAAAATCCTTAGGAATATAGAAGAGAAAGTATCATCAAGGAGCTTAACCTCCAACCATAGACCGTTGGTCTCCCGCACTCCTTCCTATGTAGAAGTGGCCCTACCCTACTCAAAGAGGATAGACTTAGGATAACCAACGGTGTTTTCCTTCTGAGTACTAGTGTTGTGACCTACGTAACTTGTTATCATGCAATCCCCTAGATACCCTCTAGTCAAGCATGAACACTCCATAAGCTACGCTATCCAATCACAATGAACTATTAATGCACGTGAGGCACATGAATTATCTTGGCCAAAGGATTTGAATATAATTAGCGTTGTATCAATGCAATTAAGTTCACCCACCCCAACTTGACTCGAATTAATCACAATCCTATAGTTACCTAGGAATAAGTTCAATAAAACGACCTTGATAACCTCTAGGTGTTCCAATCTCATCATGCATTAATGCATGGCAGTTAGGTTTACTTCTCTCTTTTAACTCATGGAGACATTTCCCTTCATATGTTAATAGAATGAGTTTTCTAGCTTACCGATCAATTGGTTAATGCTATAGGTTTACTAGTTGATCTCTAAGTTCGTTCACTGCTTTAAATTATCCCATCAAGATAGGGCACTAAACTTAACTAAGTAATTTTCGGAAGGGGTGTAACAATAAACCAAAAATAGATTTCGAGTATTTGAGAACCCAGCGTTAAAGTTTAAAGACTCTTAAAAGTCTTCCTTGACCTATCAAATCTTCGACACAACTTAATCTTTTGTCTTACTAAGCTTTTAGAAATCCTTTCATGTTGTTTCTATTTGCAATGAAAAATGCATGCAAGTTTCTATAACTATAAACTCATTGTGTCGGCCCTAAAACATCCTTATCTAACATGTTTGACAGTTTAGACCAATAGTAACTCTATATCCTTCTTAACTCTATCTCTTCCTTAACTCTATATCCTCCTTCGAAGACAAAGCAGTTTGAATAATTTAAAGCAAAAAGAGCTATATATAATAATTAAAAGGACTTCATCTAGTTATCATTCGCAACAAGTAAAGAATGCTCTCTATGGTAAGCTAACCAACTCAAGAGTTAGAACTTGAGGGAGGCTGAGTAGTTTTACACACATTAACTTACATTCCACACTAATGTTTTCTCATCTGTCGATGGTTAACACATTTCCAAATCTTTTAAGAAACAAGTTGTTTTAATTATGACAAGGCCAACTGTAACTAGTCGGTAGGCCAACTGAGGACACTTCCTACGTCGACTTAGGTTAGATCACTGCAGCTTTGGAATTACTTAAAAGTTAGTTCTTCGACCAAAACACAGTCTACTTAAGTTCTCTCCACATATTCATATGTTTCAGAAGCAAAACAATACAACGACACAGTTTTAACTGACCACCAATTTTGCTTTTGAGAACAAATGTGTTTTAACTGTGAGTTTAAAGACTGCGGTGTGATTCAAGAGCAAAAAGCATTGTTTCAGTTTAGAAAGAAATGACAACCTACAGGTTTTAAAGTTGGTAAACAATCCATGAATTTCATCATCAAGATAATATTGAATTCCTTCGTATAACTAACTGGTGCCAATCCTAAATAAGCATTCTTGTTTATGCATGACAGTGTAGAGGAGTAATGAAATAAAACCTGCAATTAGTTTCTAGTGACTACTTCAAAGTTGGTCCAAGAGCTCATTCTTGTCTTAGCCACTCACATTCCCTTCATGCTCAGCCTCCTCCCGCTTCCTCTCTTCATTCTCTCTCCTCAAAACTGACTCCCACTTCCTCTATATCCTGCTCTCCCTACGAAGGAAAAACTAAAACTTCCCACTTAAAAGACCACGCCTCACAAAATGGGTAACTACCCTGCATGCTTAACCATCTCCTCCTTTCACGACCACTACCAGAAAATGGTTTGGTTTTCCCACTCAATTCGTGCTTACTCTGCAAAATGGAGATCCACATTTCGTGAGGTGGCGGTTGGCAGTTTGAACAAGTTGTCGCACTACTCATAACTAATTATGAGTGTAGATCAAATGCAAAACTTAAGAATAATGGCTAAGCTGACAACCATTCGTAGAGTTAAAGCTCAAGGGTAAATAGATTGTTTCTAAATAAAAGACATCATAGTAAAGATTTAAGTGAGTCCCTTTTGAGCTACTGTCCGATTACCAACATCACAAAAGAATAAGGAATTACCTCAAAACGACAATTTAAATATAACTAATATAACTTTGTATATTCCAATACAATACGACCAAAGGTACTACACACCATGGTCTCAAGATTTAAAACATTATTTAAACCTTTTATTAAATGATAATAGCCCAAAATAGAAACAATTCAACATCCGTCAAATTTTGCAAGTAGACATTTACATCATACGCTCGTAGAGCTTTACGACGATAATGATGAATTGAGCGTAAACACAAAACAAGGTTTGGGGTCGACTTATGCACAAGTTTTGACTTTTGCACTAAACCACTAAACAAGACACGACTTACAACTCATTCTCAAGTGTATACATTTATATATATATAACAATATGTGGGTCATCCATATTTGACGACATGATACTGAGTATTACGACACAAATGTTGATTTCCCATACTCAATACGACAACTACGGAAAGAAGAAAGACCTGTTCTTGTAAACCTCGACATCTCGTCTAAGATTGACTTAGCCTGTGATCAAAGCTTAACTCAAGGCATCTAGGTTTATCTACCTGATAGTCGTTTTCAATGGCAAGCACCCATGGGTTACTCCAAAGTCTATCTCTCTTTCTCAAAGATACTTTCTCTTCTTCTTTCTTCCTGACGAACATGTTCCATCTATTCCTATCATTGACAATCTCACATACAATTTGTGGTCAGAGTACCAATGTTTTGATCAAAACACATTTATATCAAATCATTTCATTTTCATTATCAAAAGAAATTTTAATTCATAACATCAAATTGATCATAATCAAATAAAAAACAATAATTTCATAACCTTAACCTTTTCTATTCATATCATCATTTTCTATGATGTTAAAACATATCCACATAACTATACTATTTAAGAAAAAGTAAATACTAATATTGAATCCAAAAATGGGATGTGACAAATAAGGATGACCTTCAAATGCCTTATTTCTATCCACCATGCACGAAAACACAACCAAGAAGTAGTTGTTTGCAGCCATCATTAATTCCATATCGCCCTCAGGGTTCCAAACCCTTCGGGTCCAAGATTCTAGCGCTGGCAACAAAAGATGGAGACCCACAAACTTGCAAATAAGAGCATGTTTTCCTAGATACTCCACACCTTCTGAGACTGAGTTCAACTGGATCATCAGGATAGGGTGCTCTTGACTTTGCTCCAGACAGCCATTAACTTTTTTGATCCTAGGAAGACCACTCCCAGAAGTAGAGCCCGCACCAGGAGGAAACTTCCCTAAATGCTCCAAAGACTTTGCATGTACATAAGGAGATGGATCTGCCTGTGACCATATCCTCAGAGTTCTCTACAATTGAGGCTACATCACCTTTCTCCATCACAAAACCTAGTGAGAAAAAGGAAAAAGCACAAACTCAAGAAAGGGGATCCCCAATCCCCAAACCTCCAAGCACAAGAGCCAACAAAAGAAAAAATAAAAGAGATCTTCGGAAGGCCAAAGAAAAACCTTCCACGCAGGCAGAAGAGGGTTATACACTGCAGAAACTAGAAAAAAGCCACAAAGGCTCCATGCATAGAAACGCCCCACCCCAGGCACTGACCAGAACACCACCTCCTTGAACACCTCAACATAGAACAGTAGCACTGGCAAGAAGATGTGGCTAGGGTTTCCCCTAGCATGCGCAACAAATCTCCCACGTTGTTGACACCATCTCTCCTAGGAAATTCAATTTGGATCAATATTGAAGGAGATATGACAATTCTATTTTTTAAAGAATTTGTGACACGTAACTTTTGAAAAAAAATTCATATCTTGCAATCTAGGAAAGAAAATCACATTCTATTTTTTGCAGATGGATATAAATATTTAAATTCATTTTTTTATATTGTTCTTTTTTTAGATCTACGGTAGAAAAGGATATATTTTGAAACAAATAGTTTTTTTTCAAAACTTAGTTTATGACATAACTTTTACATATGAAGTCCAATTTCAGCAAACTTTTTTTGAAATTGATTAGAAAATCACAAGGAATCTCATGATCACAATATAGAATATAAATATTTCTTTTTCCAAATAGAATTAAATCTATTTCAATCACCAAGCA
This sequence comes from Cunninghamia lanceolata, assembly GCA_027924645.1. Taxonomy (NCBI): domain Eukaryota; kingdom Viridiplantae; phylum Streptophyta; class Pinopsida; order Cupressales; family Cupressaceae; genus Cunninghamia; species Cunninghamia lanceolata. The sequence goes on along the minus strand of BSBN01001567.1, from coordinate 13,240,778 downwards.
TAAAATAAAATGCATTTCCAAATTTAAATATTTCAATAAATAAATAAATAAATAATTCATTTCCCTATGGAATAATTCTAACTTCGCAATTAGAATGCATTTCACCACACACACATTATTTCAAAAACACATTTAAATAAAATACAATGCCTTTTCGAAATTAAACACTTTGAACAACTCAATTAAATCAATTAAATTATCTTTCCTCTATGGTAGGAAATAAAAGCACAATTAACGATTTTGAAAACACCATAAGATATTTTGCACATACCATGCACATGCAAAAATTGCATAAGCGATAAATCAAACACACCCAAGAAGACATTCACAGGTCTATCACAAGGAGAATCCAGAATTGCAATCGATTCGGATGAGATTTTCACTAATTTTAAAAACACAAGGACCATGAGGTGAGATGACCAAGTGTCCCATGTCATCTACTCCACATTTCATTCGTTAGTCAATACCTATGATTTCCTGCACACTCAAAGCAACGTTACACGTATCTTCCCAAAACCTAGTCAAAGCAATGACATAAATTATGTAAATAAATATTAATTATTTAAAATGCACATTTCAATTAAATCAAGTATTCTAAGAATATGATCAATATGCAATTAATCATCTAACATAATCATACTAAAGGAATCTGATCTACCCACCCAGCATATATTATTTAAATAAAAATAGTGAAGTTGAAGCTCCAATAATATAACAATACATAACATGACCTCATCAGAAGCTCCTCGATGGTCATACAAAACATCTCATAAAGCATCCAAACTACACCATCAGAACACATCGATGGAAATAACCTCATCAGCAAGATCGATGCAACAATGCCAAATCACAAGAACACACAATACACTATAGAAATAATCAATAGCATATCTCATAAGGATCTAATAACAAGATCTATGTACAAATAATCATCTATTAGACACAATGACAAGGGTCAACATAGGTGGGAATTACATCCTCACCCCCTTAAAATGGACTTCCTTTTGGAAGTCATCCAAGGTAGGATCACCACACTGCTAAGCACACCCAAATCAAAGAAAAAAACATACATCTCCAACCATTCAAGGTTGGCCACACTAATCACACAAGATCAAAAGAGCAAGACAAAGGAAATATAACATTTTTCCCCACACCATCACAAGGTATCATTCCAAAATGACGCCAATTTTTTTCAAACAACAATCATGTCACTCATGCACACAAGCATTTTTTCATCAAGAGAATATCAATTCATAATCACCACTCAAAGAAAGATGCAACCAATGCATAACTTACACCACAACACACACACCCACACAAAGCAATAGATGGATAATGATCGTCCCAAAACGACCCACATCTACTTCTTGTCACAAAGCTTTTCCATCTCAACTCCCTCATAACATTCTACCCAACATCCAACACTAGATAAGGTAGAGAAGAACATTTCACAACACAAGACCAACGATTCCAAACAATCAGAAAATAGCATAGCCACAACACTTCAAGAGTACCAAAGTGAAAGAAATCTCAATTCCAACAATAAGGTAAATAAATGACATCATAATTTCAACAATAAGTCAAATGCACCCATATGAGTGACTAGAAAATAAAGTTGAAGATTTGTGGCTAAGCTACTCACAACCAAAGATAAAATAATCAATGCTAGTCTTCACAAGCCAAAATAAAACTCACCAATAACTAAAGTAAAAGTTCACAATTCTTTAAAGTTACACATTTACATTCACTACGTGACCATTTCTAGTCACCAACAAGGGAGAAGAGGGAAAATAATCTACACAAGCACATGTATCATCATAGGGTGTCCCTAACGATACATAAAAATCACAACACACACATGTGTCGAAGGCAATCCCCATTAAGGGTGGAGATCAACACGTAATCCAAGGCAAGCATGAAGGCACACCACAAAGAAAACACCAGTGGAAGAATTCACAAATCGTGTGACAAAGTCACCACAATAACTACATGAGAGGATGGAGCTTCCTCCACAACAAAGGTCAGATACTAGTCCACAACCTCGCTCTCTCGCACACCTGAGGAATAGGATGAGGGTATCAACCACCTCAATACATTCCATGAAGAACCAACACACATGCAAACAACCTAGAGCTCCCAATACTGCAACTTGGGCTCTGATACCAGATGTAATGCCCCAACTTTTACACTAGGACATTAGCAGACAAACATGGGACGAACCAATTTTTTGTGATGCATGTGTAACATCCACATGTCACATTGCACACTAAGCATGAAAAATTACCCAAGTGCCACACAAAGGTACTAGAGAGAAGGTGGAATAAGACACACACTTCTTCAAAAGATGAGAACAAACAACATCGACAGATGGCCACCAAGGCAAGCAATGTCGACAAATGACTAACAAGCCAAAGGAAGGTCGACTACAACACCTCACTGAAACAATATAAACACAAGGATCCTAAAAATGAGGCATCCACACAATAACCTTAAAAAACATACTATATTAAACTTGAATCATGATAACCAATCATATAAAGAAATATAACATTTCTAGCAAGTACTAACATACATGCCAAATATGATAAATTCCAAATGGATTGCCAAGCTCATTTGACACCAACATCGAATCGAGCCAAAACCAAACATGACAACATCAATCATAATGTGGGAACAATACATCCCAATCAATAAACATAGCATAGTATAAGTATAGCATACAAAACGGAGGACTCCAACATCCTCAATTAACCATTTCCAACACATGAGATAAAGTCACAAAATGATAAATTCCATTCAAAACATGATTCATTTTCTAACCAAATGATGTCATAAAATACAACATGATAGAGGATACTTCCCAAACATGGAAGGATCACACTCTAATGAATAAAATATATAGAGCATAAATATACATCATAATAAACCACCTCCGAAATGGCCCCATAGGCACATAGTACAATATAGTCAAATGTCCCGAAATGAACATAGAACTCATCCATCTCCAGAAAGATCTACTCAAGGACTAATGGGGAAATTTTACCCACCACCCTATTGTAGTACCATCATTGAGCACAATAGATGACTATGCCACTCTAAGCAACCCCTAAGGTATGAAGAAGATGATCATGGAAAACCTGTTATCATGGCCATCTCACACCAATCCAAGGAATGTATAGAACACTCAAACAAGTACATATGTCTCATACACATCACTCACCCAAGAGTCACAAGATGGAATCACACATAAGTACAATACGGTAACACTCATATCACTAGGATTTACAAAGCACATATGACTACTCACACCACAAAGAGCATAAATGAAACATATGGCACACACGCCAAGCAATGCACAAGAAAGGATAATACTCAACAACACATATTAATAATAGTATCACTACCCTCATATGAGCCTCAAGGTAAGGATGCCACCACTCTCATAGGAGCCTCAAGGTAAGGACGTTCCACTCTCATATGAGCCTCAAGGTTAGAATGCCAACACTCATGCATAGAGCCTCAAGGTTCCCATCCGCCACTCACACATAAGATCCTTAAGGTTCAGGTCTGCCACTCACACATAAGAGCCTCAAGATGTGCATCCACCACTTACGTATGAGAGACACAAGGTGTACGACAACCATTCTAAACACTCAAAATAGGCTCAAGGGACACTTCTTCAACGTACTCCTTGCCTCCAACATCATCCAACGAGTTGGGAACTATCCAACCCTCACAAGAAAGGGCTTCCTCCTTCAAGGATCCTAAAAATAGAAAAAGAGTATTTTACCCGTGAATGCACGCTTCCTAATGCAACTACAAAATTAAATATTGGGAGAATACATCATTCCACGTAACATACAACACTCAAGATTTCTCAAAATTCATAAAATAAAAAAATAATTTGCAGGCATATCCAGAGTTCACCATTGATGGATCTTGAAGCATCCTTCCCCAAACCCTTTACCCAAAAAAAGTCAACTTTTGAATTACAAGGAAATACAAAATTATGAAAACACCCTCTTGTTCCAAATTAACCCAACAACAATCCTTTCCACTCACATAATTTTTTTTAAAAATTTTTGATAGGTCAAAATAGGGAAATTCATGCACTTTTCACGCTTTCCAAAAAACCCAAAAACTAAAAATCCAAACATACCCTCTTGTTCCAATTCTACCCAACAACACACTTTTCACAAAACATTTCATTTTTAGAAAATTTTGACAAGGTTTGGGTAGGAAATTCAATTTTCCAAAAAAGCAATTTCCTATGAAATAACAATTACTAAATAAAATTAAATACATGACCAACATAAGAAATACCTAACTCAAACTAAAGGTATGGAGGAGGGGAATCTTTTCTATTGTTGACATGATCCAATCCAACCAAGTGATCTCCCGGTATGAGCAAATCAATTTTTCTTCCAAAAAGGGTTTTCAAACTCCATATTTGCTCTCCATTTTAAAAACATTCATAATAATAATAATAATACAATTCACTTTTTCCCTTATAAGCTTCTAATTAGGATTAATTTTAACTGACTATTCATTACTCCAAAGCTAATTTTCACTGACATACAATATAGAATATAAATATTTCTTTTTTCAAATAGAATTCAATCTATTTCAATCACCAAGCATAAAATAAAATGTCTTTCCAAATTTAAATATTTTGACACATAAATAAATAAATAAATAATTTCTTTCCCTACAGAATAATTCTAACTTTGCAATTAGAATGCATTTCACCACACACACATTATTTCAAAAACACATTTAAATAAAATACAATGCCTTTTCAAAATTAAACACTTCGCAACTCAATTAAATCGGTTAAATTGCCTTTCCTCTACACTAGGAAATAAAAGCACAATTAATGATTTCAAAAACACCATAAGATATTTTGCACATACCATGCACATGCAAAATCGCACAAGTGATAAATCAAACACACCCAAGAAGACATTCACAGGTCTATCACAAGGAGAATCTGGAATTGCAATCAATTTGGATGAGGTTTTCACTAGTTTTAACAACATAAGGACCATGAGGTGAGATGACCAAGCATCCCATGTCATCTACTCCACATCTCACTCATTGGTCAATACCTGTAATTTCTTGCACACTCAAAGCAACGTTACGCGCATCTGCCCAAAACATAACAATAGCTGAAGCAATGACATAAATTATGTAAATAAATATTAATCATTTAAAATGCACATTTCAATTAAATCAACTATTCTAAAAATATGATCAGTATGCAATTAATCATCTAACATAATCATATTGAAGGAATCTGATCTACCCACCTAGGATAATATTTAAATGAAAACAGTGAAGCTGAAGCTCCAATAATATAACAATACATAACATGACCTCATCGAAAACTCTTCGATGGTTATACAAAACATCTCATAAAGTATCCATACTACCCCATCAAAACACCTCAATGGAAACAACCTCATCGAAAAAATCAATGCAACGATGCCAAATCATGAGAACACACAATACACTATAGAAATAATCAATAGCATATCTCATAAGGATCCAATAACAGGATATATGCACGAATAATCATCTATTACACACGATGACAAGAGTCAACATAGATGGATATTACACAAATACATGTTGCGAACTACCCATTCTCCATCAACTTGAAGGCGCACTCTAAAAAATACAATTGGCTGGATTAGCTTACCCACATATCAATATTCTTCCCTCCTCCAGACATCACCAATATAACCATATCCTATGCAAATTTTGAAAATATGTTTAGTCTCTGAATACGAATATGACCATTTCTATATTTTGTTTGAGTTTCTAAGCAAATTCAGTTTAATATTCATAGTGTAACATGCCAGCTTTATTTATTTTCCTATTTCAATAAATGTATTGCCATCACAATGTGGATAAGAGAGGAGGTGCACTTTCTAAATTCTTCTTCCAGTACCTAATAAACAAGGCCGCGTTGCAACGTAGTTCTTGCCAAATGCTGGGAGGGTGGTTTTGTCCTTTGCAGTAGTTTATTTGCGGGTTTGTCAAGTCATGATTTTTGTTGGCTTGGCCTTTATTTTCAACTTCAAGCATGTGGTATGTGGCTTGGCCTTTGTAACCTCAGGTTCTTGACCCTGTCAGAATAATAAGTTTATTAGAAATCTGTGAATGAGGGCAAACACTGTTATTCATATATTGTTCAAATTTTGTACTCCTTGATTTTGACCTCATGACAAAGCTCAAGTAAAGTGAAAATTTGTCGATTAACCTAGATGTGGAAAAATAGAGTAATATCACTCATAACCCTTGTTTCAAAAGTCGAGTATACCACACCTTATTTTCAAATGATGAAACTTCAATATGCAAACAATGATCAACATAAAGAAGAGAAGCAAGCAGAATAAGAAGTTGAATTTGTTTTAATTCCAATGGTCAACAAACAAATTCAACATCACAGAATATTTTCAATTTAAAAGATACAGTTAGCATGGTGAATAAACAAATTAAATATGTCAATATAACAGAAAATTTCAAATTGGGAAGTACCAAAGTTGTTTATGGAAAAAATACAATCAAATAGCCAGTATCAGATAACTATATCATAATCTTAAAAGTTCTTTCCTTTGCAATTTTGATGAAAATGTTACTAGGATTTCATGACCCACAAGCCTTTTGAATTATGATGAAGAATTAGTTTTTTTTTGGGAAAAAAAAGTGGCGAGCCGCCCATACTTAGAATTAATAGGAGTGTAAAGACATAGGATAGGAATGTATTCTCTGGCTACAAACAAAATAGAGGGAGAAATGCAAAAAGAAGGGTCATATCTGCCCTTTAACCAATCCCGAGAAACCCCATAAAATAGGGTATTGTCCTAATGTAATCCCGAGGATAGCAACTCTTAAATGCTAAGATTGCTAACAGTAAAGACTGCCAGTAGAAAAACCATCCCCTAGGCTCCCATGGAGATAGAGGAGAGGAGAATTCTGACAAAAATAAATAAGGGACAGATGAACGTTACGAAAGAAAGATACACACAATCCCCATGGTTTAGAGGATATGATGCCTCCAGCTAGGCCCCTGAGAGGTGAACGTTGCATCTTGTATTAAAGAGGAGGCATCATTCCTAGTGATGAAAACTAGAGAGGACTAACCCAACGGACCTCTGGTGTCCAAACATCCTTAACGGGAATAAGAGGTTTATGAAACCGCCACGTGTCTCCTTATGAGATGCATACAGCAAATTAGCCAAAAGAAGCTCACCAAAATTTTATCTTAGTTGACCTGCCATCCCATTTGCCACCCTAGCAGTACGTGATTCATTAAGGATTGAAGGAAGCTAGGAAGAAGATAAAGCTTGGTGTCTCGAAGCCACCATGGGGGGGCTACAATTTGAAGACACCAATGAGTCCAAGGCAATCGTATCCAAAGGAGAATCCTGATCGAAGAAGGCTTCCTGAGCTTCCTAATCTATGGCAAGATTCGCTAAGAAATCTGTAACCTTATTTCCTTCCCGGTAACAGTGGGAGATTTGAAAGGAATCGAAGGATTCCATGATCTTCCATGCCTTCTCTAATAGATATCTGATCTTCCAATTCTTCATCCTCCTACTTTGCAAAGCTGACACAATAATCTTTGAGTCACCCTCAAGCCATACATTTTTAAATCCCTTATCCAAAGCTAGTTGAAGTCCTTGAATGAGAGCCAATGCCTCTACAAAGTTGTTTGTTCCATCTGAAATTTTTGCCACCTTGGCTGCTAAGAGTTTGCCTCACTATCCCTTATAATGCTACCAATCCCTGAAGGTCCTGGGTTACCACAACTGGCTCCGTCAAAATTAATTTTGACAAACGGGAAAGTTGGAGGAAGCCATGTGATTTTGGATCTGTCAACTTTAATCGCAGAGGGAGGAGAAGATCTAGCACACATGATTCTATCTAAAGACCCCCATTTACCCATCATAAGGTCATCCCACGTAGTCCACTTAGCATCCATGAGACTTGATCTTCGAAGTTTGGCCAAGACCGTTTCAAAAATTTTGCCTTCTAAGTCTACACATACCTCTTCAGGAGACCTTGATTTGTTTTTGAATATTATGTGATTTCTTTCCTTCGAAATTGTTCATATGAGCAAAGAAGGACTAACCATCCAAAGGTGATGCAATGTAGCCTCACGGAAAAGGCATGGCCAACTCTTGAGCCATTGAAGAAGAGTATTGGGGAAGGGGGCACACCAATTCAGTTGTTTCAAAAGCCATTGCCAACAGGTGTAGCTGAACCTACACTAGATAAAGAGATGGTCGATAGATTCCTTTTCTTCTTGAGATAAGATGCAACTAAAAGAGGAGCCCAAAGTCAACTTTTCCAACCTATCCCCTGTAAGGATTTTCTGATTCAATGCTAGCCATGTGAACGTGCCCGCTTTTGGGAGGATCATATCAGCCCAACAAAGATGTGTTGGTCATTCAACCTTTTGACCTACTGAAAGGAGCTTATAACCTTCAGTAGCATTATAATTACCCGATCCATCTCCAATCCATGTTAATTCATCTTCTTTAGGGGCAAAATAAGCAACTCTCTCCGCCAAGATGTTTTTCAAGATAGACTTTTGGGAATCTGGGAAATTGCAATTTTGAAAGCATTTCCAAACAACTCTCCGAGGGCAGACTTTTGTGTCAACTTGGAAGTAATTAGCAATCTTCATCCCCTAGAACCTTTTAAGATAAAGCTCCGCCTCCTTTAAGTCCGTTCTTGAGGAGATTTTGGACTAGTCATTCCATGAATCGTCCCAGAAGGATGCCCTTTTACCATTATGGACTAACCATGTTAACTTTGCAAGAATTACCTCTCTGCTTTTGATAATAAAATTCCACACTGTCGAGCCCTTCGAAGGGTTAGAGAAAGTGAAGATCCTTGTTGGATCTTTAGAGTCCAAATATTTCTTTTGCATTATCTTTACCCATTTTGCTTGTGGATTCTTGTACATTTTCCACACCAATTTGGCCCCCAAGGCCAAGTTCTGCAACTCCTGGTTCAGAACTCCTACGCCCCCTTGAGATTTGGGTTTGCACACTTTGTCCCAAGAAATTAGATGGATTTTCTTAGTGTCCAATGATCCTTGCCACAAAACTCTTCTGCAAACTTTCCCTATCTCCTCAATAACTCCTTTCGGAGTTTGTAGAGTTGACATCATATAAACAGGCACTGCTAACAAAACTGCTTTAACTAGAGTTATTCTGCCCACAAGAGACAACCATCTCCCCTTCCAAGCATTGATCTTAATGCTCAGATTGTTAATAACATCATGCCAAAGAACTTTCTTGTGGTAGCCATTGAAAAGGGGAATACTGAGATATTTCGAAGGAAGGAAATCTGCTTTGAAGTTAAAGAAACCTGTAATCACTTTTTGCCTGGTCGTTGAAGTATTGAAGAGAAATATTTTTGACTTGGCTTCATTGATTTTCTAGCCTAAAGCCTCGCAATAACAGTTCAAAACCTACTTAATAACTATTAAGGACACGGTGCAGGAAGAGAGCTCTGAAAGAGCCCCTCGTCAAGGGAACACCCAGGCAAAATTGAACGAGGGAATTGAAGCAGAAACTTGAGGTAAGGAGCTCGTAGAAAATGAGTCCCCCACCTTCAATGGTCAAGGAGAGGCCGACAATATATTGGCCTCAGAAAGTTTAGATATCAGGTTGTAGGACCTGTTTGAACATGTTCCAGAAAAGGTAACAGGAAACATTTTTGGTGAGCTAGCAAATGAAGTCCTCCAAGAGGAAGGGAACACTAGAGAGGCATGTCCATTGGGTTTTAAACAGACTCCTTCGCAGAAGGATCCCAAGAAGTCCCTAGCCAGAAGGAGCTCAAGACAGAGGAAAATGAAACCTCAGAAGGGTCAATCCACTCTGCTGCAAGAAGTGAATATAGAGAATGTTCTATCTCAGGACACGATACTAGAAGAGAGCTCTGAAAGAGCCCCTCAGGCAGAATTGAATGAGGTATATGAACTAGAAACACAAGGTAGGGAGCATGTAGGAAATGAGTTCCCCACCTTCAATGGTTAGGGAGAGGCTAACAATATACCGGCCTCGGAAAGTTCAGATATCAAATTGCAGGACCTGTTTGAACAGGTTCTAGAAAAGGTAATAGGAAACATTTTTTATGAGCTAGCAGATGAAGTCCTCCAAGAGGAAGGGAACAATGGAGAGGCATGTTCATTGGGTATTAAACAAACTCCTTTGCAGAAGGGCCCCAAGAAGTCCCCAGCCAAAAGGAGTTCAAGATAGAGGAAAATGAAATCTCAAAATGTTCAATCTTTAGGAACCCAGCTTAATGATGACTCACTTTTGAAAAAGAGGGGGGCGAGTGCTCCCCTCAGGAGCAATGAAGTTGATAACATGGAATGTTAGGGGCCTCAACGCCCCTAACAAGAGACGCCTTGTCAATTTTCATCTTGACGGAGTAGGAGCGGATATCGTTTTGCTTCAAGAAACCAAACTTGAACGAGGCGCTGGAGAAGTTTGCTTTAGCAACTGGAAAAACAAGGATTCAAAGTTACACCCAGCAAACGATTCTTCCAAGGGATTGGTTGTTCTGTGGAAAAGACACCTTCCAAAATTTGAGATGGTAGGCAACAGGGATAACTGGATTCTTGGGAGGTTTCCTAAGATCCTTAAGGGAAAAGACATGTGGATCCTATCTATTTATGACCCAGTGGGTATAGTACAAAAGCTTCACCTCTGGAGACACCTCTCTAGGCTCTCGAATCTCCTGAAGAACGAGTTAGTGATCCTGGGGGGTGATTTTAACGCAGTCCTTGATGATTCAGAGAAGTCAGGAGGAATCTTGTCTCCCACACAAGTGCAGGAGGATTTCAAGGAATTCATGGAGGCCAACAATCTGCTCAACTATAGACCATCTAATGGTCTGTTCACCTCAAAAAGACTAGATAGATTCCTTCTTTCACCTCAATGCATATTGTAATAGTCTACTTTCAGATCAGATATTCTCCCGTTTGTTGGATCTGATCACTTCCCGGTGAGTCTCTTCATAGATAAAGACTCCACCTCCCTCAATAGATATTTCAAGTTTTAGGAAATGTGGCTTAGACATCCTGACTTTGTTCCTCTTGTGCGCAAATGGTGGACGGCAGCCCCTTTTGTTAGGGGATCCTGAATGTTCCAACTTGCCAATAAGCTCAATTTTCTTAAGAAACAAATCTCTGCCTGGAATAGAACACATTTCGGAAACATTTTCTTTGAAAAGGATAGAACTTGCCATGAACTCACCCTAGTTGAGCAAGAAGTGCTTCATTTGGGAATGGATGCAACCAGATTTCAGAAAGAGAAGGAGTTGAGGACAAAGCTCGAAGAATTATTGGCAAGAGAAGAGGTCTATTGGCAACAAAAATCTAGAGAGACCTGGCTTAAGGACGGAGACCGCAATACCACTTTCTTTCATCTCTCCACCAAAGTCAAAAGACAGGCTAATAGAATCTCCTTCCTTAAAAAGGATGATGGCTCAGAGATCTAAAATTTGGGTGACATTTTGAATGAGGCAAGGGATTATTTCAAAAATCTTCTCTCGAGTCAAGGTTCGCATGGATTGCAAAATTTTGGAAGTTTCAGAATAGGGAACAAGGTTTCAAGTGATGTCAACAAAGAGCTCCTCAAAGAGTTCACTTTGGACGAAGTCAACGCAGTTGTGTTTTCGATGGATGATGGCAAAGCCCTAGGTCCTGATGGCTGGACTGGTTCATTCTTTTAGAAGTGCTAGGACATTGTGGGCCATGACATTCTTCTTGCAGTTGAAGAATCGAGAAAATTTGGTAATGTTCTCAAAGTCTTCAACAAAACCGCCATTGTGCTCATTCCGAAAGTTAAAACGCCGGTCGCACTGGGAGAATTCAGACCAATTTCCCTTTGTAATTTTATCTACAAAATAATTTCAAAAGCTTCTGCGTACAGACTGGCTTCTATTCTTCCTTAGATCATCTTAGAGGAACAGGGCGGTTTTGTCCCTGGCAAAGAAACAGCAAAAGGAGCGATTTTGACTCATGAAATTTTGCATTCGATTAAGCAGGAGAGGCTTTCAAGCATGGTGCTGAAGCTAGACATGGCAAAAGCATACGACAAGGTGAACTGGTCTTTCCACTTCCATGTTCTCAGGCTCTTGGGCTTTTCACCACATTGGATCAAATGGATTTCCTCCTGTATAACAGGTGTCAGATACTCAATTCTTATTAATGGGTCAGAATCCTCATCTTTCGAAGCTTCCAGTGGCCTTAGACAGGGGGATTCCATATCCCCCTACCTCTTCATTTTAATGGCAGAAGCCCTCACTTGGTCTGTTAAGGAGGCAAGACTTCAAAATCTCTGGAAGGGCATTAGGGTGAAGGTATCTCGGGAACCTTTAACTAACGCTCTTTTCGCAGATGATACAATTCTTTTTGGCAAAGCCTCTATTAAAGGAGAAAAATGATGAAGAATTAGTTGTTAGACTAAAGGAGTTATCCCAACACTCAAAACAATAATTGAATGCAAAATAGAAGTCTGAAAAGAGAGCAGAAACAATTCCTCAAAACTTATCCTAGATAATCTGAAGTATAATTAAATACAAAATAGAAATACATAAATTAAACACTAACAAATGTTACAAAAACCATTTGCCAATAAATCACATCTAAAACCTCATTTTATTAATTGCATTCACACATAAGCATGAAGGAAACGAGTTGTGTAAACCAACCTTGCTGATGTTGCTTTATACTTGCAACCAGTCCTATGCCTTGAAGCATAGATTTAGAAAAGGGCATAATCAGAGTCCCTTGGAGATGTAGAAGTACAGCTATAGGGTAGGTCTATATTATACATAATTTATGTTCCTAAATCCGCTCTTTGTAGTTGAGAACTAAAATTGAACATTGGAAGACTCAAACTTCAAACATATAATTAGTCATAGTTCTTCAATTTCATGGAGTTTGTAAAACCATAGAAACCAACTCAAAATAATGTACCTTATAACAGGTAAAACCCATATAAATCTTTGAAACAAAAAAGGTAATTAGTGCATACCTAGTCACTATCCTTGATTCCTAAACTACTCAACAAGGTGTTGTCATCAACAAGTTTATGAGACACCTCCAAAACATGTTTCAAACTACAATTGCATGGCCTGTTGTATAGGCAAAATAACTATGTAGAAGTTGGAGCTGGACAAAATAAATTCTACACTAATTTCTTCAGCTGCATAAGGAACATGAATTAGGGAATCCTGAGAATTTTGGCATTATTTGCTATGACAATCAACTGAATATCATTGTTGGCAGCATTAGACATCAAATATGATTTTTGTGCTAATTTGTGAATGTAAACAAAATATCAGTAAATAAGTCATACTGATGCAGAGCATCATTGACAGCAGGATAGCAGTATTCATAGACTGTCATAACTTGGTTGCACCAAGACAGTCACTCAAGCCTCCTTGGAATGATCTCCCTCACAAACTCATTCTCATAGCACATCAATAACATGCATTCACATCTAATGCCTTCATTGGCAAAGTAATGACAAACAAATCTCTTACCTTCTTGACAGTGGTTGTCTACAAGCCTTCTCTGCAGTGACTATCATCAAGTGGTCTATCACCTTCTTGTAGTGACTACCTCCACATCTCTTGTCAATGGATCATTTCTAGATCCAGGGTTGACTTGCCTTAGTGCTGATGATTGGTGTTTCAAACCAACTCCACTTCCTCAGACAGTGGCCATCACATAACTTACTACTGTCCTCTATTAACCTCCAATTCATCGATCTCGGTGGACCATTTATATGGAAAACTCCAACCTTCACTGTTTTCCTGCCCTACAACCTTCACAAGACCTTGAAACAGCTAGTATACAGTCCATTCCACTGATCAAAAATAGAAAAGATAAGTGGAATGAGGACATATCCATCATTGTGCTCAGAAGACCCTAATTCAGGGGTTATGACAGTCTAACACCAAAACAATGATTTCTCACTCTAAACCTTGTGTCAAGACTTCCAACCACTTGCAGATGAAAGTTGACTCTCCACCTTAAACATGCATTTCAAACATCAACCACCTCCAGGCTGTACAGGTAAGGATTTATGCAAAAAAATAGCAAATTAATGGTTGTAACAATAGTTTTAGGATAGTCTGTGGTAAATCAGCGATTTCTCTTAGCAAGATTTATGGTAGGAGTCCAAACAAGATTCAATGCAAAGCTCCTTCAACACCCTATCCAACCATTATATCCTTGTGCCATGAAAAATCCATACAGGTACGAAAAAATACAGAAAAACAGTCAATTTCAGAATTGAACAGCAATTCAAAAAAAATAGTCTGGTGAAAACTAATGGTATCTTTCACCAAGAGCATTATCAAGGTTCCAAATAGGACTCAAAACAAAGCTAATACAATCCACCTTCCATCCAATTTGTTGAGAGCTTCTGGTGAGTCTGTACAGGCGTGAGTACGGCCTGCAACAGTGAAGAAAATCAGAAAAAAATAGAAAAAAACCATAAAACAGAGCTTCTTTTTGGTATTTTCCTCTAATCTCATCAATGTTTTGCACAATACAATCTCTCTTGGCTTAATACAAGCCTTGACATTTGCATGCAATGCTTGGGTCGATCAAAAACTGCCCAAGACCATCAGTTTTTCTCTTTATTTGAACTGCAACACTTAAAATAGAAACTTTCTGCCTTGAAACTGTTTTTGACAGTGACTAATCTTTGCTTTTTGACATGTAGTTAACTTATGACAAGGTGTTACATCTTTCCACCCTTTGACATGCCATTAGGCTAATAAACATGGAGAATTTAAAAATGAACTTAATGACTCTTGCAAACTAACATGATTGTCCTAACTAGGACTTAACAACTTAACAATAGGTTCATTTAGACATTTGGACTAAGTCCTATTACAAACATGGCTACAAGCCTTATTACAATATAGCATGGTCTCAAGAAGATCAAACAAAACAATTTGAAGATTGAATATTAACCAAAGCTAAAACATCTAGGTGCTCCTACACCATACTCCCCAGCATGATGAAAACTCTTGTCCCAAGAGTTAGGAGGTCGGCTCCATCCATTGTGCCATCTTGTTGGAATGTTCCTCTGACTAATGACAAGGAACATGAACTCTCCAAGAGTTAGTTTCCTCCTTCTCCAACCTGCATGGCTCCTGTAAACAATGTTAGAAATAGAAAATTTGTTGTGATGTCCTTGCCTAGGACCTTGTTGCTGCAATGCTTCAGCTCTTTTCAACTGGAGGCTCTGATTCATTCCTCCCTGTACCTTCTATTGTTTGCCTTCCTTCTTTTGGCTCCTTATAGGACACTCAATGTCCCCTACCTTAACATAACTCAAGTCCCAAGCCTGCTGCTCTCTAGGACTGTCATCCACCTTCTTGTGTTGCATCTGTGTCTGCTGTGTGCTATCACCCTGAACCTGCACATTCAACTTCAGTTTCTTTCCAAAGCAAATTGTAACATGTTCCTTCTTCTCCTCACAAGGTAAAGGAATCAATTTGAACTTCTTACCATCTTTGTGCACTACATAGGTATTAGTATACCCATCATGAATTGTCCTTCTCGAATACTGCCATGGTCTGCCCAAGATTACATGCCCACATGTCATAGGAATAACATCACACAAAATAGAGTCCTGATATGGACCAATTGTGAAGTCAACATAAGCCTTCTTAGTGACCATTACCTGCTGCTCTTGACTCACCCAAGTGACATGGTACGGACTGGGATGATCAAAAGTCTTGAACCCCAACTTATTCACCATTTCCCAAGAAACTAAGTTATCATGAGAACCTGAATCTACAATCAACTTGCATATCTTGCCATGGCTCAAACAATTAGTTCTGTAAATAGATACTTGTGGTGGTTGCTACATCTTACCTCTTTCCACCATGAGCATCTCTCCATCCATCATTGGAGAGGCTGACGACATCTCTGGTTCTTCTGGCTTCTCCTCCTCTTGTGCCAAGTGAACTCTTGTATCCTTTCTCTTATCAATACCATCCTTCTTAGGACAGTTGAAAGATGTGTGTCCCACCTCATTGCAGTGATAACATCTGCCTGTGAACACTCCTCTTCCTGATCCAAATCTACCTCCACCTCTATGTCCACCTCTTTGTTCTGTAGACAACTCCTTACCCTTCTCATTGCTGTTCTGAACTTCATTAGTAGGTTTACCCCTACCTCTATTTCCTCTTCCATAACCTCCTTGCCTTTCTTGTTTCCTCTTCACTCTCTCTTCAGCCCTGATGACTAACTGAAAACACTCTCCAAGTGTTTTTGGTACTGCTAACCCAATCTCATCCTGCAAGTTATACCTAAGCCCATTAAGGTACCTTGCCACTTTCTCTTCTTCATCTTCTAGCCCACCTCTAATACTAAGCTTATGAAATTGCTTAGTATAGGACATAACATCCATGTCCTTCTATTTCAGATTCTGCCTCATCCTCTTTGTCTGAATGGAGTAATCAGATGGAAGGAATTGGTCTTTCATCATGTCCTTCATCCTACTCCAAGAAGTGATTTTTGATGCACCTCTAGCCATTCTCTCTGTCTGCACACTACTCCACCAGGTAAGTGTTGTTCCTCTCAATTTTGTCTTTGCAAACCTGATCTTTTTCTCATCATTCATCTCCTCATATTCAAAAAAAATTTCCAGGGCATCTATCCACCCTAGCACTTCTTCACTATCCATCTTCCCCTGATACATAGGTAGCTCTATGTTTGCCTTAGTTCCACTTCCTTCGACTGCCTTCAGTATTCTTACAAACTTCTTTTCTTCAACATCTAACTCATCCTCAGGAGGATTCTCATCTGCATCCTCATCTCCTTCTGACTCACTTTGTTCATCCTTTTTGGATTCTTCTCTAATGCTTCCAATCTTGCCAAGATTGTTTCATTCTCCCTTCTTACTTGCCTCAACTCTCTGTCTCTGGCAGCATCATGTTCTCTTCTGTCCCTCAGTTCTTTCTCTCTTGCCTCTAAGGCTTCTCTCAGCTCAGCATTCTCTCTTGCCATCTCGTGCTTTGGAGGCATCTTTACAAACTCTCACAAACCTTATCTTCTTCACAAGATCCACAACACCTTCAAGGATCTACTAGCTAGCTCTGATACCACAAATGATGCAGAGCATCATTGACAGCAGGATAGCAGTATTCATAGACTGTCATAACTTGGTTGCACCAAGGCAGTCACTCAAGCCTCCTTGGAATGATCTCCCTCACAAACTCATTCTCATAGCACATCAATAACATGCATTCACATCTAATGCCTTCATTGGCAAAGTAATGACAAACAAATCTCTTACCTTCTTGACAGTGGCTGTCTACAAGCCTTCTCTGCAGTGACTATCATCAAGTGGTCTATCACCTTCTTGTAGTGACTACCTCCACATCTCTTGTCAATGGATCATTTCTAGATCCAGGGTTGACTTGCCTTAGTGCTGATGATTGGTGTTTCAAACCAACTCCACTTCCTCAGACAGTGGCCATCACATAACTTATTGTTGTCCTCTATTAACCTCCAATTCATGGATCTTGGTGGACCATTTATATGGAAAACTCCACCCTTCACTATTTTCCTACCCTACAACCTTCACAAGACCTTGAAATAGCTAGTATACAGTCCATTCCACTGATCAAAAATAGAAAAGATCAGTGGAATGAGGACATATCCATCATTGTGCTCAGAAGACCCTAATTCAAGGTTTATGATAGTCTAACACCAAAACAATGATTTCTCACTCTAAACCTTGTGTCAAGACTTCCAACCACTTGCAAATGAAAGTTAACTCTACACCTTAAACATGCATTACAAACATCAACCACCTCCAAGCCGTACAGGTACGAATTTATGCAAAAAAATAGCAAATTAATGGTTGTAACAACAGCTTTAGGATAGTCTGTGGTAAATCAGTGATTTCTCTTAGCAAGATTTATGGTAGGAGTCCAAACAAGATTCAATGCAAAGCTCCTTCAACACCCTATCCAACCATTATATCCTTGTGCCATGAAAATTCCATACAGGTACGGAAAAATACAGAAACACAGTCAATTTCAGAATTGAACAGCAATTCAAAAAAAATAGTTTGGTGAAAACTAATGGTATCTTTCACCAAGAGCATTATCAAGGTTCCAAATAGGACTCAAAACAAAGCTAATACAATCCACCTTCCATCCAATTTGTTGAGAGCTTCTAGTGAGTCCGTACAGGCGTGGGTACGGCCTGCAACAGTGAAGAAAATCAGAAAAAAATAGAAAAAAATATAAAACAGAGCTTCTTTTTGGTATTTTCCTCTAATCTCATCAATGTTTTGCACAATACAATCTCTCTTGGCTTAATACAAGCCTTGACATTTGCATGCAATGTTTGGGTCGATCAAAAACTGCCCAAGACCATCGATTTTTCTCTTTATTTGAACTGCAACACTTAAAATAGAAACTTTCTGCCTTGAAACTATTTTTGACAGTGACTAATCTTTGCTTTTTGACATGTAGTTAACTTATGACAAGGTGTTACATCTTTCCACCCTTTGACATGCCATTAGGCTAATAAACATGGAGAATTTAAAAATGACTATCTTATACAAACACTAAAACTTAATGACTCTTGCAAACTAACATGACTGTCCTAACTAGGACTTAACAACATAACAATAGGTTCATTTAGACATTTGGACTAAGTCCTATTACAAACATGGCTACAAGCCTTATTACAATATAGCATGGTCTCAAGAAGATCAAACAAAATAATTTGAAGATTGAATATTAACCAAAGCTAAAACATCTAGGTGCTCCTGCACCACATACAAAACATTTAATCCAAAGGATCAGTTTATGGGCCTCAAAACAGAGAGTTTTGATTAGTTTTCATTACATAATTACACTAATCCTTAAGTGAGGGTTGTATTGATTGCTTCACACACATTTGATTTAAGCTTTTCTATATACATATTGGATCAAAGCTACAGGTTACATATTCACAACCAGAACATGCATGTACAGTCATAGAGTATCAAATTACTTAAAAATAGTATTGGCAGTAGAGCATTTACTAAGTCAAGGTATAATAAAGAGCATAATTAGTAAGAGATGCATTGGGTTATGGATTCTATCTTGACAGAGATGCATTGGGTTATTAGGCAGAAACTTTGTATTTGCAACACAAAACGGAGTCTTATTTTTTCGGGCATTTATGTGACACTTCGACTATCTAAACACTATTGGAGATTCAATAAATTGTGTTTACCATTCATTTCTTGCCAATATGAAATGTAGGGTTTTTACTTTTCTAAGGAGTTAGGATTTCCCTGGAGTTTTGTAGTTCTCTTTCTAGGGAGACTGATTGGTATGTTAGGGTTTACCTTGCTTGATATCTATTATCTTTATTAGGTTTCTTTTGATTATGTTTTAATTGGGATTTTGTTTGAATGACACATTTTTTGCCTTATGAAACAGTCAAACAGATTATGTACCAAATAGGGTGAGCGGCCATTAAAAATGAGGGAGACCTCAAAACAGGGACTATGTCGTTGACAAGAAGAAAGAAACAAAAGAAAAGAAAGGGCACACAAACTGTATAACAAATTACCTCAAAGAATTGTGGTCTCAGGAAATGTATTGGTTGCAGAATTTGTTAAATCTAACAAATAATTGATTACAGAAATTTGATAATGTAAAACAACACAACAAGAACTTCTGAAAAAAAAAAAAAAACTTGCCAATTTCCCTGCTTCAACGGAGTATGTCTCTGCATTTCTGCTATCACTCATTTCTTTTAATATACTGCCCATTTCTGCTGCCCAAAACTGTAGCATTGGACACCTCTCCACGCATGGCACAAGTGTCTGTAAAATCCAAAAAACATAGTAAATAAAAACCCTAAACATGCCAAGTCATTGGAATTGCAGACGGACGTCAAAAAAATGTCTCTCCTCGTTAAATCCCCGGACTCTTCTGACGCCCTGTACCAAGTCATCGGAATAGCAGACGGAGCTTGAAATTTACGCCTTCTCCCACCTCGTTAAACCTACCCACTGCTCTGACATCCTACAACCATAACAATGCACAAATAACGTTTCACCAACTTTGCCCTGCATTAAACACAAGGGTAAACAGTGCGCAACTTTGTCGTTTAGACATTGGATTTTTATTTTATTAACAGGAAAACAAAACAACGATTGGCTGCAAAAAAAACAGTTTAATCACTCATTAAAAAAAGACCCGCCGCTATAGTTCCATGGCAGGAACTAACTAGCATAAGTTTGAATGAATTGTATCTCTTAAAGACATTCAATGTAATCTTATAGAATGGTTTGAGAGAGGTTTCTTTCCTCGATCCATGTAGATAGAACAACTACAGTCAACTATGACTGTTCTAACAAATCCTTTAAGGAGTCTAGTAGGTTTTTAGTAGAATTTTATAGGAAACTCAAGCGACTTATTACATTGGTCTTTTGCAGAAGCATTTCTTTGACCCCTTACCAACAATAGACAAACTTATTTATAACCTTGTGCACAATTTTCAAAAAATTCACATCACATCTGAATATCATATCATATTTTACTGAAACAAATGTCTCAAATGATTCCATTTAATGCCCATCAAAGTATATATAGAATCTAGACTTGAGATGTGTGGCAAGACAGAAAAAAAAAAATTGATGTTTAAGTCACCAACCATTTCCTTAATGAATAACTTCAATATAGCCCATATGGTATACTGTCTGTATGCAGCCAGGAAAACCCTGTTCTCCCTAAGGTTGTCCATTAATGATATGGCATTGAATATTTGTAAATGCGGGTCATCTCCCTCCTAAGGTAAGGTGTTGGGGGTTGCATGTGTTCTAATGCACTTAGCTATGCTTTAGATGAAATTGCTCTCTTCAATTATAGAAACATCTCAGGCCTGTTACAGTACTGTATACTATCCCAAAACAATGAAGAATGATGAATAGTGATGGGAACGCATACTTTCATTATGAAATTTACTAGCCCTTGTATGACAATATCACTTAAAGCTATAAAAACTATTCTTGAATTTTCATGAAGAGGAAGGGAATGTTTTTAGTGTGAATAGAAATCACAATTTTGTATTAATAAAGGGTCATAAGGCTGGCAAGATACATAGAATAACATGTTTTCTGAGTAAAATTAATCAAAGGAACCATAAAATAGCAAAAATGGCTTAGAAGGCTTAGACCAAGTTCCTGCAATATTACCAAATCTGAAATGATATAAAGTTAGACCAAGAGCAGTGCAAATGCAAATTTGGCTCAATGATGTCCTGATAAACACTAACAATGAAAATCGACAGTATTAGCAACATTAAGCTCTTACCCACCTGTGCGGCTATGGAGTTTGGATGGAGTGGGTGTCATGTACGATGTTTTCTTGAAGATAAATCACAAACATATTCGTTTGTTTTTGAGAAAGCATATTCTAAGTAAATGTTTGCTAACCAAACTTTATTGGATCTTAGCCTATAGAAATGATTTGAACTTTAAATTAGGTCAAAAGGGGTTTTGTAGAAGACATCATAGAAACAAAACTTCATGGTATCCACTTCTCTCCATGTATGTGCAATTAGACTTTAACTTTTTGAAGTCACTAAAATTGTTCATGATACCATTTTGACTAGAAACATCTTGAGCATGCCAGTAATACTCAATGAAGTTCGAACTTGTGGGTTTATCTTCCTGTATTTAGAGCTCAAATAACTAGAGAATAAAAGGTGCAAATTCATTCCATATCTCTTGGAGTGCACATACAAATGGAGAATTTATATGGCAACTTGGAAATAAGCAAGTTATTGACATTGATTTAAAGTGGCTCAAATTCTCGAACATGTAAGGTAAAGACCCCTTTCCACATGGGTAAGGAACTTGGAATAAATTCCTTTAAATCTTTAAGATTGTGCATAGCATTGTTCCATACAAAATGTTTTACAAGAAATTTGTACAACCTAAGGTAATTCTATTAATGAGTTAACATTAACAATGAATATTCATTTGTATTGTCAAAACCAAAAGTATTTTGAAGCTAGGGCTCCCTTAGAAATGAAGCCCTCTTTAGAAACTAACGGGTTCAATCTTTTTATTTTTTGACCTTATCTAATCATGTTCTTGATTATCTTTTAAAGGTGCTTCGAGATATTTTGCCTATCATTGAATCAAGCTTTTTATTTGGTAATCTCAATGTTTATTTATCTCTTCAAAGGCCTTATGCTATAATATACTAATTTAATATGGGAGGGGCACTATCTACCATCCAATTGGCTAAACAAGGCATGAGGAATCAATGGAGTGAATATGTAAATATATTAACAATTTTCAAATATTCTATGAATTTTTGTCCATCCTAAGTCATAGAATTTTAAAAAGCGATATATTAGATATTTATGATTGCTCATACTTAACGAAACATCATGTTTTTTTCAAATCAAACTAAATGAATGGTAGGCATGGTCATTGTAATATCTTTTAGTAAATGACAAAATGAGTAGTTACAACATTTGGATAGTGTGGAGGGAAAATACATAAAACTTATTACTTCATACCCACCCAAATGGTTGTGTAAGCATACATTTAGCATCTTTATGAGCTTCATGTATTGACAAAAATATCTAAACTTCTTGGGTATAATGCACCTATTTATAATGGGTGGTCATTGCCTTAAGAAACTATCTAGGGAGCAAACTTGGAAAGGATTGCTCACCTGTTTCTATATTTTTAGTAGGATGATTATCTTTTTTTTTTGGTTTGTTTGGTAAATGCCATCTTGGGGATGGCTCCCTTTGAAATATAAAATCTGTCAAACAAGCCAACATTTTATTTAGGGGCTAGTACCCTAATGAGAATGCCCGAATATAATTTCTACATATCTAAACACTATCAGTGCCTCTAGAAGTTACAACACAATTCCCTTAGCCCACAGGAATTTGAGGTGGTTACATAATTTCATGCATAATCAACATGATACCTTCTGCGGCCTCTAGCAGTCTTCCCACTTGCCCGTCAGTAAACTCGCCTTTGTTCTCCTGTAATAGCTTATGAAAGGGCAAGGGCTCCATGTTTCGGTTCTCTATTCCTTCTTTGTATACTGCCAACATGTCCTTGGCTTGTTTTGAGCCGATCGTTCTTGCGTAGGCGGATTTCAACGTTTCTTCCGCCTGGTCTGTGCTCACATCATCAATCTGTCCCATTACCACAGTATTGTTGGCCTGAGCAACCAGACGGGCACCCCAAGAGACCCCGTAGAAGGATCCTCCCATGATCAAAGAGATGTTAGCAAAGAAAAAGTAGGATGATTATCTACTCCTTAAAGAAACGTGGATATTTATAAATACTTATGAAAATTTTAATATCTTAGTGACCTTATATTAAACTGAACTTCAATACTTTAAATAAGTTGACTAGGGTCTTCTTCATCATTTTTTGAATGTTTATAATTCGGGATCATCATTCTTATATGGTGTCTCAAGATAGATACACGTATAATTTGCTTAAAAATTTAGTATGAGATTATAAACCTATTTTATAATTATTTAAATAGGAATCAATTATATCATACACCATCATATGAAAAGACCAATTCTACTTTGTATAAACAATTAGTAAGAACCTTTTACTATTTATATGCCCATTCTTACCTAGAAATAGGTATTACATCTAGATTTTTGCATGTCCATTTATGGACCATTAGAAAAAAGAAAAAAATAACATTAAAATTATTTCAAAGGTTTAATTACTTATGGTCTTTATTATTCATGCACCAACAATTGAAATATATTTAGTTATTGTGATACTAATTATGTTGGTTATCCTATTGATAGGAAATACACCTATGGCTATGTTTTCAAAATATGGTGCAGGTGTTATCACATGGATGGAATAATATTTAATAAACAACTTATTGTGGCTCCTTCATCCATAGAGGTTGAATATAGAAGTGCAAAAAAATTAGCAAAGGAATCAATGTGGCTTATGAAGTTATTATTAAGCTTCATATGGGTGCTAATGCAAGTATCACTTTATTATGAGATAATCAAAAGTCCTACTACTCTTGCCAAAGACTCATGTTCAAATAACAAATTATATTAAGTTTATGTGCACTTCATTCAAGGAAAGGTTCTCAATAAATAACTTACTCTCCAATCTATTAGATTGATTATCAAGTTGCAAATATATTGTAATCTATGTGGTTTGGGCTTGAACCCAACAACCACTTTACAAAGCCTATATGCAGTGCATCTATTACAATGTTCAGTCTCAAGGAGTTACCATTGAGGGGGAGTGTTCATGGAAATGACATCTCCTAGTGGTTAACTCTTTATGTAATTCCTATAGGCACTATGTATCTCTTCCTTTATATTACTTCTTCCAAATAAAGCATTGTATTACATATGAGACTTGACTTGGCACTTGTAAGACCTAAGGGCATTGTCTTGTATGTAAGATCTACGAGCATTATTGTAACAAAAACCTAGTGGGATATTTTCAGGATGTTTGAGATCTAAGAAAAACTTTATAAGACCATGTAGACATTTGAAATTTGCCAACGTGTTCTTCATATCACATTCGCATCATTTCCCATTTAATTATTCAATTTCTGTGCTTCCACATTAATTAATTAATTCATCTATCTTCATCGTATCCCTCCGTATTGATTAAATAATTCTAATTATTTAATTAAATCAATTTCCCTCCACATTTTAAATAAATAAATTCAAATTATTTATTTAAATATTCCATTTCCCTCCAAATAAATAAAATTTAAATATTTTATTTAATTATCCATGTGCACATAAAATTAAATAATTTATTTATTTAATTTCCCCATTATCCCCTCTCACCATAATTTTCTCTGGTCAAATCAGTTAACAGATCAATCAAAGCAATTGACACCTCAATCAATTCTCTTAACAAATCAATTAATTTTGTTAACAGCTCAATCAACCCAGTTAACGAATCAATCAATTCAGTCAACTCCTCAATTAAATCTATTAGCCTTCATAATTCATGAGAGGACAAGGACACTTGTCTCTCTCTCATTTGCTCACATCCTCTCAATCGATTTCAACTGTCGATCTTTCTAAACATCCTCCACCATTGATCTGCATTTCTAAAAGTCTATAAATTGAACATCCTTCTCACCATCTAATCATCTCTCATCTTGGTAAACTTATGCTATTGAACTTACATCACCTCGGGAGATCAAGCTTATGATGCTTGAGTTCGAGAAACCACATAATACTCACATAGCAAGGAGCAAAATCTATTGGATTTGTGTGCACTCTGCTCAATCAGTTTTAGTTGGATTTGTGTGCAAGGGAAGGTATAATTATGTTAATTTTGATTTCTTTCATTGTTCTTTGCATTCAAATTTTCATCCATCACATTTTGGCACGCTTGCTGGGACCCACATCCCTTTAATCTAACATTTTTATGGAAGAAATTCTATGTATTTTGTGTAACAGGTGCAAAAATGTGCTTCCAAGTGCAACTGCGCACTTTTATCTTAGGTTGATGTGCCTTTGGTTTGGTTCGGCGTGCCTATGGTCTATTCATGCACGCCTATGATTTCTGAGTTGACATTGATGTTTATGTTGTTTTTTAGGCTGATTTCTGAAGTCTTTTAGCTGGATTTGTTTGTTGTGTCTAGCTAACCCCTAGATCTACCTATCTAATTATCTGACATCTATTTTTTGCAGGGTTTAAGATAGTTTTTCTTGCAGGTTTTAGGTTCTGTAACTGAAGCGCACCTTCAGTTTACAATAGTGTGCCTTTGTTTTTTCTAACAATTAGCAATATCTATTTGATCAGATTTGACCCTTAAGACCTCTAAAACACCCCCTATCAATCAAATTTTGTTTTCTGTCAGATCTAACTCTTTATTTTTGGTAGGTCTGTGATGTATGCGTGCCTGTGTTCTATAACTACATGCCTATGTTCTGTGACTGCATGTCTTTGGCTTCTGAAAATGCACCTTTGGGTCCTGAAATCATGCCTTTGGATTATTAAAGCACGCCTGTGGTTTCTACTTGTCTCTATGTAAACGTGCCCTTGTTGTCTGATCATGCGCTTTTGGCTCATGTTGACGCACTTTTGGCTTCTGTCGGCACGCCTGTGGTAAAAAGGTAAAAACAAGTATCATCTACATTTTATTTTCTGATTTATTTCTCTATCTGCATGCTACTGGTCTGCTTTCTATTTAAGCTAACGTTTTGTTTGGTTTTGAGACTAACTATTTGGTGCAACATTTCCCGATTATCCAAGATCATCTTTTGAAACTACTAATGAGTTTGTTGCAGCTACATTTGTCCAAGATCATTTTTTCTCACTAGTTTAGGCATTAAATTAGTTACTTGGTTAATTAACTTGTTTGTCGTGTTTGTGGGAATTTGTAAGACATATGCTCTCTCCATGCACTTCGTGTGATCTTGGAGATCATAAATCTTGCACTTCCTTTTGTTCTTAGATTAAATCCTAAGGTGCGACTAATTTGCGTATGCTCTCTCCTTGCACCTAATGGGACCCTAGAGATCAAAAGCAATTAGTATCTATCTTTCCTTTTAGGGGGCCTTCTAGCAGATTACATCACCCCTAGGGATGACCTTAAACATGTGTCCTAGCGCGGGATATAAACATTGCAAGAATCAAAAGACTCACTTCAAAGGAAGGACTCTCTCCCCCTCGAAAAAACTCCAAGACCCTCGGTCCATCGAGACTTGTGTTGGTTGGCACTTGGGTGGATAGGGACACCCCCATTCACAGATTGTCCCCCGTACCTCGCATATTTTGGGACACCTCCTAGAGGCTTGTAAAAACCTAGATAATACCTTATGTCGTCATATCCTTCGATGCATTATAGCCGCATGGAGGAGAAGAGCTCATGCTATTACCTTCATTGTTAGATATAGAATACACTTTGTGCAAGACTTTTTCTCCAAAGTAAGGGGTGTAAGGTGGTCCAGGACCTTGCATTCCCTACCTATCCTAGCAATGATAAATGGTATCAAGGGGATGAAAAATGCCATTATCTAATAGTGGGGATTGAAGTCGCACCTGAGTGAGTCCGTGAGATATGATACTCCTATGTGAATAGATATTTAGGATTGTGCTCAAGTGATTGGTGTGTCTTTTCTTGTGAAATACTAGTAATAGCCATTTGTTATCTGCAGAGACTACAACCTTACGCACCTAATTCCAAAGAGTCAAATAGCCATCATGTCTTCTTTGTTTGTTTTCTTGCCAAAGAACTCAAAAACCATCTTCCAAACAAACAAATAGTCACAAATCATTCATTATTAGTCTTTCTAGATCACATAGTCATCCACATCCATCTTCACACCATTATTTAGACTTTAGAGCCTCTATCTTCTTGAGACTATAGGATTTTATCACAATCATTTATTAAAACACATCCCAAACACCATACAACCTTTTCCATCATTTTGGTTATTAGTCCATAATCTAGATCATATCCACTAGCTTGTCTTTGATTTAAGAAGTTGTCTCTCTTAGATTCATAGATAAGTTGGCATCCATCAAACTAGTGAACTAACTAGCTTAGGAGAGTGGCTCCTCTTGAGTTGGAAAAATTCACTACCAACATCTTGTCTTACCTTGAGTTCAATAGTCTATCTCTTGGAAGATAATTGCAATCCCCAATCCCACAACAATTGATCTAGATTTTATCTTTTGACCAAGCAAACAAACATCAAAATTATCCTAGGGTCTCAACTTTGTCACAAACTTCTAAACATATCTTTGTCCATCATCCATCCTTCCCATATCAATTTTGAAGTATCACATGCCTTTTACCAGGTCTCAACATAAAAAATTCATGGAAGCTAATCAAAACAAACCTCAAGATAATCTCGACATACCCATTGACGCAACACAATTCACCATGAGAATGAACCCCCACATTTTCCTTCCAAAGGGGTATGCAATAGGACCTTCCTCTTCTAGTGACATAGGTCAACCATCACAAGAAGTGTCCCAAGACCATACCAAAGAATTACAAAATCCTGAAATCCTAGACATTATAGATAGGCTCTTAGCCTCGGATCCTAATTGATTATTTCTTTTACTTGCCAAACAAGGAGCCAAGTTGCCTAGTAGTTTTGACACGACAAACATCAAAGAGCAAGACCCTATAAATATCACCATTGCTGCTATGGGAGGATCACATCCCACTTTTATTCTAGCCATATCTACCCTAGCACCCACAATTCCAACTACACCCACTCATAACATTCTTCTATCACCATTTACCAATCAATTTGTTAACCCACTCTACCAACCTCCCACATCACTTGGTCTTACTTCTTCTAGTATTCCTACATCTATTCCTCTAATCATACCATCCATTTCATCTATGACTCAATCTAATCCCACTATAACTTCACATGTCCTCCAATCACCTCATACCCCAACAAACATGACATCACAACCCCAATCCTCTATTCCTCATGTCTCTTACATCAATCCACCACAAGTATCCCAACCACAATCTTCTACCCCTCCTACATCATATATCATTCTACCACACGTAACACAACCTTCAACCTCTTATACACTACCTAATAATCCCCCACATGTCTACTCATACATATCCAACACAAATCCCCCTTACATAGCACAACAATCACCATCATATTCTATTCAACAAATTCTTTCTCAACAACAACAATAACCCACATCTGAAATTGACCTTAAATTTTCACAACTTCAAAAACAAATTTCAGATCTTACCCTTGGAAATACCAAGAAAACTTTCTCATTTGAGGAAGTTTGTCCTTATCTGTTTGATAGGTAATCCTTATGATCCCTTTTCCTCCAAACTTTTAAATACCAAAATTTGATAAATACAAAGGAAAAGGTGATCCCAAAGAACATCTTAGAGAATTTTATATTCCTTAGAGGTTGTCAATAATGATACATATCTCTTACACCTCTTCCCTCCCAGTCTTGGAGGGCAAGAAATGGATTGGTTTTCTCATCTAACCCCAGTTATTAAGACTTTTAATGAATTGGCTAAAAAGTTTGTCACACAGTTTTCTTTCAACATAGAACATGATATCTCCATGAAAAACCTATGTAACAATAAACAATGAAATGGGGAAACCTTCATCTCATTCCTAAAATGATGGAGGAACATGGCTAGAAAATTTCCATGGCCTATCCCTGAAAAAGCAATTAGTGAGCATATTTGTTCAAAATCTAAACCCTGAACTAGGATTCCATCTACAAATCCAATGTGCTAACTCTTTCTATGAGATCATCTCCAAAGGGACAAACATTGAAAAGGCCCTCATTGCTAAAGGGCTTGTCAAGATCTTCAAGGAAACAAAAGACAATCCCCAAACTTCCAATGAAAAAACCCATTTTTGGGCCAAAAACAAAAATATTGTTAACGATGGTGTTGTGGATGCCAAACATGTTCAAATTGTTCAAATACCAGTTCATCTTCAACCTGCAAATAATATTCCACCTACTCCTAAGGAAAAACCCCAACTAGAATCAATGCCTAGACAAAAATTTAGTCCACTCAGAGAACCCATTGAATCTATTCTTAGAAAACTCATCCAAAATAGGCTTATCACGTTACCTGAAGTGTGGCAATATGATGAGCCTATATTTAAACCCTCTTGGTACAAAGACAATGAATATTGTGAGTACCATAGAGTCAAAGGAAACAAGACACCTAGATGTATGAAATTGAAAAATCTTATCTAGAATCTTATTGATCAAGGAGAAGTTACTAAAGATGATGCTCCTAAACAAACGTCAAACAATGATCTCGACATCTATAAGGATCCATTCCCACCACATGGTAAAGGAAATGCTTCCGATAAAGGTAAAGGGGTCAATCATCTGTCAAGTTCATACAATTCCATTGTTGGTCATATAGGAGAAAGTTATGTGTCTACTCTTTCCATCAAGGGAAAAGCCCCTGACTGTGCCATCACTACTCATCATGGTCATGTTACCCTTTGCGGGATAGCACCAAACATCTGTCCAAATTCTAAATACAACATTTTAGATCACCTAGGAAAAAATCCAACTCAGATATCCATTCTAGATCTCCTTCAAACATCACCTATGCATAAAGCTATACTTGAGAAAGCCCTCCAAGAATCATTTGTCCCAAATAACATTGATGTTGCTCAATTCCAAGCCATGATAGGGTTGTAATGTAGAAAAGAGATTACAAGCCTAAAGAGTCAAACTAGTTCATCCCTCTTACACAAAACATTGGGGAACAAAACGATCATGGCTTCTACCCAAGGAGGAGAGCCAAACTATAGGGGTTCTTCCCTTTTATTGTATATAGAAGGACCAACCAAATTCAACCAAAACCAAACAAGAAATCCAAGACTAGGATTTAACCACAAAATGATAAATAACGAGCTAATATTGACTACTGAAAATGAACAACAAATATCAGTAAGTATAGTAGAGATAGTAGAGTAATTCAGAACCTGGAAAGTTTAGCAGAAAGGCCTAGGATAGGGGTGCTTGGGCACCCTAGTCCCTTTTTAGGGTTAGGTAAAACTTCAAACTTTGTCGGATCAGTATTCGTTTGCACTGCCTTCTTCCCAGAAACCAGCCTCTGAAACATGTTCTTCTTACCTGCACACACAAAAAGAGGGAAAAGGTTGTGTTGTTTTAAGGGTTTGCCTTAGTCAAACCTCATGTTGGTGTTCCCACCTCTACAATAGCAATTGATAAGATCCAAGAGTGCATGCCCTAGTAGGGCAGAGGCCAAATCTGTTAGATCTAGGGCACACAACTGAGAGGGGGGGTGAATTAGTTGTGCAAAAACTTGCTTCTATTTTGAACACTTGATTCTTCTTTGTTAGTTAATAGCACATTAGTTAATCATTCATTAAAGCATAATGCATAAACACAAGAGCAGATAATCATCAACACATTGGACACCAAGATTTTGACGTGAAAAACCCAATTAAGGGAAAAACCACGGGGTGATTAACCCAAGGATTATTCTCTATTAGAAGAATAAGAAAAATGAATGACACATGCCAATTAGGGCTCACTGCCCGAGCACACTGCTCACAAAGAGGCACACTGCCTACAAGAGACACACTATCTACAAGGTGATAAGAATCACAAACTTGAACTAGATATTGACATCTTTACCATGTCTGGATCAGTTCCATTTAAGCCCGAGATACTTCTGCTCTGCCCTCCGCTCTTTTGCTATACCACTCTCATCCGCTGCTCAACACACTTTGAAATGAACTCACAAACCTTTATTTATACAAGACATCGACTTAGGAACAATCATCTAAGTCAGCAATCAATGATAAGGACATCCACAAGATGATTAATACATCCGGTCAACCACCACAAGAACATTCGCAAGATGAACAACTCATCCAGTCGGCTAGTCTGAGCAAGAACTTCATCCGAAAGAATATCTTCAATTTCGGGCTCTACCACCAATGCGAACCGACAACATAACCTCAACATGATCCAAGAACCTTCACAAGCTTGCCTAATTAACCAGGTACATCCACACTTCCTCTACTCACTGGAATCTCTTCTCCTCTTCATCCAGAACTTCAAGAACACAGTCTATCGCCACTGTCATACTGAAGAAGGTGCTTCCAGACCTCCAAACTTTGTACAAACTAAGATGACACATCACAAGGACATCCCAAACACTCCTTCCAATCCGCAGAGTCTGACAATGCTCCTCCAGATCTCACCGGACCTTTTTGTAACACTCTGTCACTTCGGAACAGCTCCCGGAACTGATTCTACTTGACCGATCACAACTTTTTCATATCTTCATGTGGACCTCTGAAATCTTAACTGGATCATCTCAAGACTCATATCTACAAACCCTTTAATTTGTATCCTCTGATTCTTAACCTATTGAGTACATTTGCCTTCTTCTTATCACTGTTCTTCACTGTTCCTGATTGAGACCACTTTTCTTAATATCCTCAACACACGGCTCATCTAAACCTTCTTACCAATGTAATATGAGTATGTTGACATCAATGACAACACTGGTTAACCTCATACTTGCAAAAATCTCCCCTTTTGTCATTGATGGCAACATATGATGTGAAAAACCATCAAGACAAGAACTTCTCTTTCCTATCACAGCTCCCCCTATCAGCAACAACTCTTCACATGTCTTCTCTTCTTTTACTGCTCCCACTTTGATCATCAACCACTTGTTTTTCACATGTCTTCTCTCCCCCTTTGACATCAATGGCAAAGGGCTCATACTTGCACTTGTAACATATCAGAATCATACCAGCTGCTCCCCCTTAGTAGCAGCTCCCCATCATCAATCCGGATCACAAGATATGACTATGATATCCACTGGACTAATGTACATCAGTGCATCCTAGTTCATCACCGAAGGGGCCATGACCCCTAACTTCTCCTGGAGATACTCAAAAAAGTCCTTGGTGAGAGGTTTAGTAAAAATATCTGCAATCTAATCCTTGGAGGGTACATACTCCAATCTGACTTCATCCTTGTTCACTTGTTCTCTCAGAAAGTGAAACTTGATAGATATGTGCTTGGTCTTAGAATGCAACACCGGATTCTTAGAAATGTTTATTGCACTTGAATTATCACAGAAAATTGTGATAGGCTCCTCATATTCTACTTTCATGTCTCTTAACATCTGCTTCATCCATAAAATTTGAGTGCAACTACTTGCTACTGCAATATATTCTGCTTCAGTTGTAGATAGAGATATTGCCTCTTGTTTCTTGCTTAGCCAAGAAACCAATCTCTTTCCCAAAAAGAATGCTCCACCACTGGTGCTCTTCCGGTCATCCACATCTCCTGCCCAATCTGCATCTGGATATGCATGAAGAGAGAAATCTGGATCTCTAGGGTACCATAGACCATACTCAACTATTCCTTTCAAGTACCTAAAAATTCTTTTGATTGCCATAACATGAGATTCTCTAGGATCAGCCTAGAATCTTGCCACAAGACCAACAGCCTGCATTATATCTGGTCTAGTCTGAGTGAGATACAACAATCCACCAATCATTGATCTATACTTTGTCTAATCTGCCTTTGGAGAGTCATCATCTTTGCTCAACTTACATCCGGTTGCCATAGGAGTGTTCATTGGCTTTGAATCTTCCATACCAAATTTCCTCAACAATTCTTTCACATATTTGGTCTGAGAAATGAAGATCCCTTTCTTTGTTTGAGTAATTTGCAGACCCAAGAAGAAATTCATTTCACCAAGCATAGACATTTCAAACTCACTTTTCATCTGATTTGCAAAAGTTTTGCACATACTATCTCTTCCTCTAAAAATGATATCATCCACAAACACTTCAACAATCAAAATGTTTTCATGATCAATTTTGAAATATAAGTTACTGTCAGCAGTACCTTTGTTGAATCCAATCTGCACAAGATGCTTATCCAACCTTTCATACCATGCTCTTAGGGCTTGCTTCAATCCATACAATGCTTTCTTCAACTTGCAGACCATATCATCATTATCAGACAATTGAAATCCATCCAGTTGTTCAATGTATACTTCTTCTTCCAAATCACCATTTAGGAAGGCAGACTTGACATCCATCTAATATACCTTGAAGTCTTTGAAGGTAGCATATGCAAGAAATAATCTGACTACTTCAATTCTTACTACCAGAGCAAAGGTTTCTTCAAAATCAATTCCTTCTATTTGAGAGTAGCCTTTGCAGACCAATCTGGCTTTGTTTCTGATAACTTCACTAACCTCATTTAGTTTGTTTCAGAAGACCCATTTAGTTCCAATCACATTCTTATTTCTAGGTCTGGGAGTAAGATCCCAAGTGTGATTTTTCTCAATTTGCATCAACTCTTCTTCCATTGCTTTTGTCCAATTTTCATCATTGCATGCTTCATTTATTATCTTAGGTTCAATCTTTGAAATCAAACAACATTCATCTGAATTTTGAGTAATTTTCCTTCTTGTTTGTACCCCTTTGCTTTTGTCACCTATGATCTGATCTTTAGAGTGATTTAAAGTTACATACCTTGGAACTTTGGGAGTCTCTTGCACTGCTATTTCTTGATCAGGTTTATTCAAACAAACCTCTTCTTCCTGATTTACCGGATCAGTCTGAATCTGACTTTTAGGAAGGGATTGAGTTCCTTGAATCAGAGCACCATCCTGATCATCTTCATCATATTCATAAAACCTTGAGGGCTTCTCAATTCCTTCTTCAACCTTCACATTTGTACTTTCTATCATCTTTTTCGGTCTCTTATTGTAACACCGGTATGCTTTTCTTTGAGTGGAGTAACCCAAGAAAATTCCTTCATCACTTCTAGCATCAAACTTTTCTAGATCTTCATCTCTTTTGATGTAACACTTGCTACCAAATACTCTGAAATATCTTACAGTAGGAGTTATACCAAACCAAAGTTCATAAGGAGCCTTACCAGTATTGTTTCTGATTTGAACTCGGTTAAGAGTGTAGACTGTAGTGCTAACAGCTTCTCTCCAAAACATCTGAGGAACATTTGCTTCCATCATCATTGTCCTGGAAGCTTCCTAGATGGTCCGGTTCTTTCTCTCAACTACTCCATTCTGCTATGGAGTCCTAGGAGCAGACAACTATCTCTTTATGCCATGCTTCTCACAAAAGTCTATGAATTCATCGGATGTGAATTCACCACCTCTATCAGACCTTAGACACTTTAGTTTCAATCTGGTTTGATTCTCTACCATCGCTTTAAAGATTTTGAACTTCTCAAGGGCTTCTAATTTCTCTTTTAGGAAGGTAACCCACATCATGGTTCGGGAATGGTCATCAATTAGCAACATGAAATATCTATCACCTTGCATACTCTTGATTCTTGTCAGACCACAGAGATCAGTATGTACTAATTCCAACAATCCGGTAGTGGACTGATCCTTGCTTTTGAAAGAGACTCTGCTCTGTTTACCTAGCTGACATTCTTTGCATAAACTAATTGTAGGTTTCACCAATTTAGGAAGATCTCTTATAGCCTGAGTATTGCTTATCTTGATGATGTTATCGAAATTCACATGGCAAATCCTTCTATGCCAAAACCAACTCTGATCAACTTGAACAAACAGACAACTTTTATTAGAACCAACTAGATGGAAGATATTACCTTTTGTTTGAGTACCGGATGCAATTTCAGTTCCAGAGCTTGTAAAGATTCTACATTTTCCATTCTTGAACCGGAGATCATAGCCTTTGTCCACTAACTGACCAACACTGAGAAGATTGTGCTTCAATCCTTCAACATATAGTACATTACCTATTTTTCTCATTCCATCAAAAGAAATAGTTCCCCAACCTCTGATTCTGCCAGCAGAATTGTCACCAAACTTTACCATTCCTCCTTCATACCTTTCCAAATCTAAGAACTTGTTCTTGTTACCAGTCATATGGTGAGAGCATCCACTGTCAATAACCCAATCATCCTTTTCTTCAACTTGGGCAGCCAAAGCTCTTTCTACAACCTTATGATTGATAGATTCAGAGGGTATTGACTCTTCTTCCTTGATGGCAATAAACACCCATTCATTTTTGGATTTGCTTCCTATTTCTGATTCATCATCTGTTACTCCTTCATTGTCATCTTCTTCATGAACATAATAGGAGTTGTTTTGAAACCTTTGTCTGTTAGTATTAGACCTTGCAGATCTTTCCGGACATCTTGAAGCAAAATGACCAATCTTATTGCAGTTGAAGCACTTAAAAGGTAGTTTTCCTTCATACTTACCGAACCCTCTTGGCAGTCTCTTTGCAATGAGGGCTTCAAGTTGAGCTATTTCTGCTTCTTCCTCTTCATGTCTTTCCTTGCTTGATCATACCATGACAGCTTCCTTGAAGAGTTCTCTCCCGGATCAAATCTTTGTTTGCCTTTCACATAGGCACTGGCTTTGAATGCAGATTCAGTCTTGGGGGGATCATCTCCAAACTCAGTCATTTCAAATGTAGCCAGTTGCTCTCTTGTGACAGTTGTATGGGCTCTGAATTCATCAATAACAGCAACCTTGATTTTGTAGGCAGCAGGAAGGGATATGAGAATTTTGCAAACAATTTCATTTTCATCCAGAACTCCACCAGCATTCCTGATTCCACACACTAGCTCATTCACTCTTGGCATAAAGGTAGTGATATTTTCATCATCTCTCATCTTCAATCTTTCAAATTTCCCTTTCAGACTTTGCAACCTTGCACTCTTGACAAACTCATCTCCTTCATACAGAAGTTCCAGTTTGGTCCAGATCTCATATGCAGTTGGTAGGTTAATAACATTTGAGAGATCTGAGTCATTCAATGTGCTTAGAAGAGCTTCCTTGGTTCACAAATTGTTTTCAGCATCTGTGATTTCATTCAGAGTTGTCGGACCACCCTGTGGAGGTACATATGGTTTTGAGACCATAGCCAAGTATGCTTTTCCCATACACTCCAAGTGACATTTCATGCGACCTTTCCAGAGAGTGAAGTTGGTTCCATCGAACTTCGGACTATCCTTCTTGTATGACAACATCCTGGATCTCCTCAAGCGGTTAAGCTCCTTTCAGAGGAACTTGGCTCTGATACCAATTGTTAGATCTAGGGCACACAACTGAGAGGGGGGGTGAATCAGTTGTACAAAAACTTGCTTCTATTTTGAACACTTGATTCTATTTTGAACACTTGATTCTTCTTTGTTAATTAATAGCACATCAGTTAATCATTCATGAAAGCATAATGCATGAACACAAGAGCAAATAATCATCAACACATTGGACACCAAGATTTTGATGTGGAAAACCCGGTTAAGGGAAAAACCACAGGGTGATTAACCCAAGGATTATTCTCTGTTAGAAGAATAAGAAAAATGAATGGCACATGCCAATTAGGGCTCACTGCCCAAGCACACTGCTCACTAAGAGGCACACTGCCTACAAGAGACACACTGTCTACAAAGTGATAAGAATCACAAACTTGAACTAGATATTGACATCTTTACCATGTCTGGATCAGTTCCATTTAAGCCCGAGATACTTCTGCTCTGCCCTCCACTCTTTTGCTAAACCACTCTCATCCACTACACAACACACTTTGAAATGAACTCACAAACCTTTATTTATACAAGACATTGACTTAGGAACAATCATCTAAGTCGACAATCAACCATAAGGACATCCGCAAGATGATTAATACATCCGGTTGGCCACCACAAGAACATTCGCAAGATGAACAACTCATCCGGTCAGCTAGTCTGAGCAAGAACTTCATCCGGAAGAATATCTTCAATTCTGGGCTCTACCACCAATGCGGACCGACAACATAACCTCAACATGATCCAAGAACCTTCACAAGCTTGCCTGATTAACCAAGTACATCCGCACTTCCTCTACTCATTGGAATCTCTTCTCCTCTTCATTCAAAACTTCAAGAACACAGTCTGTCGCCACTGTCATACTGAAGAAGGTGCTTCCAGACCTCCAAACTTTGTACAAACCAAGATGACACATCACAAAGACATCCCAAACACTCCTTCCAATCTGCAGAGTCTGACAATGCTCCTCCGGATCTCACCAGACCTTTTTGTAACACTCTGTCACTCCGGAACATCTCCCGGAACCAGTTCTACTTGACCGATCACAACTTTATCATATCTTCATGCGGACCTCTGAAATCTTAACTGGATCATCTCAAGACTCATATCTACAAACCCTTTAATCTATATCCTCTGATTCTCAACCTATTGAGTACATTTGCCTTCTTCTTATCACTGTTCTTCACTGTTCTTGATTGAGACTACTTTTCTTAATATCCTCAACACACAGCTCATCCAAACCTTCTTACCAATGCAATATGAGTATGTTGACATCAATGACAACACTGGTTAACCTCATACTTGCAACAAAATATACAACAATATGATAGATAGTGATGATAAATGATGATAATAACCACAAGATATCCAACCTTAGTTGATGAAGACTTAGCACTAAAAAAGGAGATTGATGAAGAGGGCTTCAAACTTCCTTCAAAGCATGCAAACAACTTCAATGGCATTTGCTAGTAGAAGAAAATCCAAACATGAAGAATCCTTAAACATGGAAGATCACATGAGAGCATATTCGCATTCATTTGGTTAGGTGTAAAATGAACTACAACACACACTTAAATATGTATTCCCACTCACCTTCAGAAAATAAAACAACTTTAGGCCGACAAATACAAACTAAAGGAGTGTCCCAAGCTGACACCACAAAGTGGGACCAAAGGTCCTAAGAAAGACCAAGGCACTCAGACGCCCTAGACCTTTGGCCCACAGACTTTGCAAAGTGTCTTTTAATGGGGGCTTAGCCCAGTCCTAAGTTGATTATGTTAGGTTTTTATTTGTCAAGATTGGGATATTCATCGTTTAGAGTTCAAAGAGGTGTTAAAATAGGTCCTAATTAACAAAGGTAACAAAATAGGTCCAACCTATGAGCTAAAATAGGTGTAAAATGCTATTGTACACATTTTACGATGCTAGATTTATCCCCCACTTTAGTGTGGGTATGAACTTACGTTCAAACTCGTACTAAAGGGATGGACAAAACACATAAACATAGAAGACCAAAGAATTCCACCAAGTTGTGAACTACAAGTAGCCCCTAGACTTAGCATCCTAAGGTTGCAAACACATAAGCAAAGAGAAAACACACAAGACATTACAAAATTAATTTACACATACGTGGAGTAGTAGAAGCATACACAAGAATTGACACAGAAGACACACAATACACAATGCATGCATGCTTAACATGAAGCATACACATAAGACACAATGAATACATAGAGAACACATGAAGATACATGAAAACATAATTTGAAACATAATACATAAACAAACATAAGTATACACATAGAACAAACACACAAGGCACATGACTCTGACGCTAGCTTGCTCTATTACTAGAGGTCATGTGGAAAGAAGTGCCAATGTGGATCACACACTAGTAAGGACCGCCAAATTACTAGGTGACCATGAAAAGTCACATGAAGCACATGGGCTAGCCAACTACGTTGCACTAGGTGGCTCATGGACCAAAGAAGAAGCATCACAGGCTAGTGAGTACCATCAAATCACTAGGTCAGTTCCCTGCCAACAAGTATGTAACCCACAAGATAGCATAGTGCAATGTATGCCTCCACTTTAAAGTGATTTCTAACTCCTATCGGGGAGAAATTGCTTTAAGATAGGACAAATCACAAAAATAGGCACAAGAGCTTTCTAGAAGTAATGCCCATAAAATATGTGTTTCCAAAAACTACATCGCACAAAAGGGGTTGCCCCCACAAAAGGCAAACCAAGGCAATGCTACATGCATGATACACAATGGCTTGTGTAGTCATGGTATGACACCGAGCATAGCAACAAGATGTCACATAAAGCAAAACATAAAAGAATAAATAATATATACTAAGTAATAACACCAAGGGATCTACCCAACTGGCATTGGTATAGGAATGGTTGTATATAGGAGACATCTCAAGACCATAGATATATGTATATATATGGAATTGTCATCATCCACTAGCTGGTAGAACTATGGATACAACTTGTAAGAAGTAACACATTGAATCAAAATAAACATCCCTTGGGTCAATGAGGGAGAATTTTGAACCATTCTATGTCTTGCATCATCTCCAAAGGACACAACAAAACTATTGGAATTAGGGTAGACAACTGAGAGGGGGGTGAATCATTTGTCTTAAAACCTTAATACTTGTAGCAATTAATTCTTCTTTTCTATTCAAACTAGATTAATGATGAAAACATTAAACCGTGAATCAACAACACATGAGAAGGAACAAATGAATCACACTTGACACCAAGATTTTTGACATGGAAACCTAGTTAAGGGAAAAACCACGGTGGGGGTTAACCCACAAAGATTATACTCTATTAAAAGTATTACAAAAGGGGAAGGCACATCCCTTCGGGCTCACTACCCAGAGCTCATTGCTCAAAAGAGGCTCACTACCTACAAGAATGATTACAAAAGGATTACAGATTGTTTGAACTCATGAATAGCATCTACCAATGTAGGAATTCAGTTCCGGTTAAGCATAGAATATTGATCTTACACACTTCATCTTTACTCTGCCCTGTTTACTGCTCTACCATAATCCAGACCTTAGATCTCTTCTCTTTCACTCTTTAATCTACCTTTTTTGCACTACTACATCATCGCACACTGACATCCCTCAATACACTTGAATCCATCGGCTATATATCTACCTCAAGAAATTCAATCACCTTGTTGTCTGCCTTATGAAGAACTTAACAAATAATATGAGTACTCTATTCTGTCGACTGAATCCATGCACCAATATTGATGCATACCAGAAATAACACTTGCAAGTCACCATACATGTTGGCCACTAACATTATATCCCATACGCAACTCACCAAAACACTTCTACTAGATCCGCACAAGGATCTAACACAAGTCGGCTTATTCTTCACTAAACTGTTCTATCATATTAGGACCCGGTACTCAGATGCTCATAACTTTTAATCCCTTTGTCACCAGAGGCTATAATCTTGGATTTAGATTGTCCTGACATTCCTCTACACTCCCTCAGATTCACAACACACAATGATTAACTGGAGAGATCTACTGACCAAAATACTGAACTCTACCATATACCTTGTTCCTGTCTATCTGGACTTGACAAATCTTGGAACTGACTTCCAGTATGATCTGATACTGCACTGCGGATGTGTGGAATGTACTTAGTTGCCATAAATGACAACACATGACATGCCTTGCAATTTCTCTTGCCAACAATCTCCCCCTTTGGCATTGATGGCAACACTTAGTGAAAAATGACTAAATGTCATGATTGACTCCCCCTACTGTGTACACTTATATATTCTTCCACTGTTCCCCCTTTGATGGATTCTTCATTTTTTTTATTTTTCACTATCTCTCACTCCCCCTTTGACATCAATGGAAAATGGTGGGATCCGTAAACCAAAATTTATACAAGAAATTTGTATACAAGGCTGCATATATACAAATAATCCATGTATTATATTCACATGAACTTGAGAATATCTACAAAACTATTTTTCAACTATACAAGTTTAGAGGCCCAACTTCTTTTCATGCCATCCAAATTTGAGATGTGTCCACTTAGTAGGAATGCCTATGTTTCTTCTTTCTTCAGATCTGAAGGATCACCTGTCCGGACTGCAACTTGAGCTTCTGATAAAGCAGTAAACATTGTTTCTAACTTGGGGGCAATTAATCCCCAGAGCTCACACACTCTTTCCACAATATTGCTCTTTTCTTTAGCAAGTTTCTTTATTTCATCAGTCAAGTTGATTGCTTGACACTCCTGACTTACCAGAGAAACTGTTAGAGGATCAAAATTTTGAGATAGATTCAACATTCTTTGTTCCCGCTCCTTTATCTTCTTCTCAATAACCTCAATAACTATGGGCCAAGATAGACAAAATTTGTATACATCACCTCCATCATTAAGATCATTTTGAATACTCTTTATACTGATATCAAGTACCTTTCTGTTATTTCCTATTAGGCCCTTTAGCTCACTAAATCTCTTATCCATAAATTCATTCCGGACTTTAATCTCTACATTCTTCTCAAAGGACTCAAAGTGTGTACTTACAAAATTTATAAGGCTCTTCAGATTTCCAGAGGGAGAATCAGATGGATTCTTCTGGAAAGTTGGCATTATCTTCACCAATATACCAGATGCAAGGTCTAACAGCTCACTGTCCTCTATGTGAGATTTAAATATCTTTTCTCTTGCCTTGGCTTGTGTGAAAGATGTTATCTTCATTATTTGGACCGGAGAGACAGTATCCAGGTTGATTGGTCCTTGAATCAGTTCTGGTTCATCAAACTATAGCATTTTTTTACTTAGGAAACTCTTCACTACATATGTAGTGTCTCTTGCCACAATTTCTGGACCACCTTCCTTTCCTTGAGTTTTCTCAGCGTCGGTATCAGAACTATTTTGTTTGGGTGCATCAACATTTGCACCATCTTCTTCTGCTTTATCTTCCTTACCCTTGACTTCTTCTTCTTCTTGGTTCTTAGCCTTTTCTATTTCATGCTCTTCAATCTTCAATGAATCGTCTTCAATTTGATCATCTACTTCTATATTCATCTCTGTATCTTCTTTGTCAGAATGATCTGGGGGAGTTAGAATACCTCCTACATCAGCAATTTCATCTATTCTTTTTACTTCTTCCCTGCTTATTGCTTCCTCTTCCAGGACAGAGGAATCATCCATTCCAAATTGTTGCTCATCCTTCTGCTACTCTTCTTCATCTAGGACTAGTGTGTTATCAGCAGGCTCATCTGACACAAAAAAGAACTTCTTTTTGTCCAATGCTTTTCTCAAAATTTGTTCAGTTTCTTGGACTATTTCATCTACCTCTCCAATCATAAGTTTGTTCATTCTTGTCTTACTCCTGAATTTATTTTTGACCTCTTTAAAAATTTTATCTACTTCTCTGTTAGAGATCACCAGACATAGAGTGGTTAACACATGTTCCCTTAGCTCCATATCTTTTGACTTGGCCGCTTCTTTTCTTATCTCCAAGATGTTTCTTAAGTCTTTTGGAACTTCTGACAGAATTTCCCCTAGTACTCGATTGAATACATTCAAATACTTGATAGTGGCTTCTTCCAAAAGTCTTTTGTCAGTGTCATTATAAAGATTATAGTATTTAGTCAATGGTTTTAAATTCCCATCAACAGTGATTATCTTGACAATGTTTTTCACAAAGGGAATTTGCTTCTTATTATCAGCCTCTAATCTCTGCCTCTTATTTGTCTTCTTGCTTATGGAAGGCTTCTCTTCAAATACTTTAACAGCTTTAGCACCTATGGCCTTTAGCTCCTTAATCCCATCATCTGAATCTGTCTTTTCTTCATCCTTCTTTTCCAAACTTCCATGTGATCTCTTTGCCTTTACTTTAGTTCTCTTCTTTTCCTTACCAGATGATATGTCTTCCGATTTCCCAGGATTGGCAAGTTTTGGGGGAACAGTAGTAGCAGCAGAGCTCCTAGTAGTCCTTAGAGTGGAGAAGGATTCTACTGGAATATTTCCTTGTTTCTTATCTTGCTTCTCCTTCTCAACTTTTTCTATTCTTTCTCTGTTTTGCCTCACGGCTTCCTTTGTTATCCCAATGCTTTTAGCATACATTTCTACTTGCTTCTGAGCTTTTCTCTTAATCTCTGGCTTCTGGAGTTCAACATGTAGCTTTTCATCAAGCTCTTTATAAGTCCCAAACCTCTCAACAGAGTCATCCTTGGGTTTGCTCAAGAGATGTTGAGCATACATTTCCAAAATCTTCTCATCAACCTCATAACCCATAGGCATAATCCAAACAGTTCTGGGTTCTACAGCTTCCATTAGGCACTAATCAATGTCCACCATGAAACAGATGTCATTCTTGTATTTTTCAACAACTAATTTAGGGACCCTTTCCCTAGAATGCATCATACTTTGAAAATTTTTAACGTATCCCCAGATTGCAGTTTTCTATGCATTAGAGTCTCCAATGCTGCGTAGATGATCTCTTATTTGAGTAGCAACTGGCTTGTCACTAGTCTAGTGCACACCTTTTACACCAGGTACTTCATTCATGAAGTAGAAGAACAAACATATAACCAAAGAACCATATTTGCAGGTGTTTTTCTTGTCCTTAATTTTGTTCAAGTTCTCAATTAGTTGGTTCTGCAATAATTCACACAAGTCATAATCTGTATTTTCTATTAACATTTTGTATGCAGCATATATGGTCATTCCGGAGATAGAGTTCTCCCTGCTGGAATGATAAATTTTGTAACCAATTACCATTGAAGAAAACTTGACATCCGGATCAATAATATCATTGATGGTCATTGCCCTTTTGTCGAACTTGGCATCGATTACATCAGTAACAATCTGGTTTTTCATAGATTTCAACATGGGTAATCCACCGGTTGAATTCAACCTAGTCACAATTCAGATAACATCCTTTGTAATCTTGAAAGGTTTCAACAGCCATATGAACTCATCATGCATTCGGCTCAAGATGTAACAAACCCACTCACTCTCATGAAATGTTAGAAGTTCAATGACTTATAGAAAATATTTGCTCTCTAGGGTTTTGAATTCCAGTTTCAAATCATGGTTATCATCTTTTAGATGGTTCTTAAACAATTCCAACAATCTCATATTTCCAAATTCATCCATGGTGCAATGCATGTATGCCCTAATATCTTCTACATGCAATACTCCATATGGGACACCAGAAAATGCACCTAACGGTTTGACTTCGACTAACTTGTAAGGATGCTTCTTAAATTTTGGATGGGGCCTTTTAGTAATATCAACAATAAGAGGAGTAGCCATCTCAACAAATTACAGATTTAAGTTTTCATAGAAAAGTACCTTTTTCTTCCGCAAAGTTAGGGTTAATCAATTGTCAGTCAAATTAGTTCTTCGTGCTTTAATCTCTAGAATTTGAGTTCAGATGCTCTTCTTCTTGTTCTC
The DNA here is from genome assembly GCA_027924645.1 of Cunninghamia lanceolata. Taxonomy (NCBI): domain Eukaryota; kingdom Viridiplantae; phylum Streptophyta; class Pinopsida; order Cupressales; family Cupressaceae; genus Cunninghamia; species Cunninghamia lanceolata. Next base: position 13,196,164 of record BSBN01001567.1, on the reverse strand, counting down.
TTTGAATGTAAAGTGATTCAAATGCTTGAGTCAGTGACCTTTTATCCTCTGCAAAACCTAATTTGTCATTGTAATAAATGTGTTGCCCTAACTTCATCCGGTTACTCTATTTCTTGATGTAGTTTCTCATGAATTGCTCTGCAAATTGCTATATTCACTTCTTTTCTTCTGAAAATCCTTCCAAATGATCTGCGATAATCTAAAATATCTTCTCTTATTGTGCCAGATCTAGGCATCCACTTACTGGCTGGCGGAATGTGATTTTCAATGCAGCTCCCCCTGAGCCAGAGCTCCTAATTTAATTTCCAAAAGGATTACCAGCACCAGATTCCAGCGCAGACCCATTATCATTATTCATTTCACCCTTTTTGACCCATGTCATGTTCATTTCATTCTGGATTTCATTCATATCAACTTTTCCATTGCCTTTGATTTGTCTCTGCTCATCCAGTTTTCTATTTACTGGACCTCTTCTTTCATTATTCCTACTTTTGCAGAATCTTGCAATATGACCAGATCTATTGCAATTAAGGCACACAACATTTATTTGCTTATTTACTTGATTTCCTCTTGATCTGCACTGATTAGCCATGTGTCCAAATCCATTGCAAGCAAAACAGTAGCCATTGAAAGAATTGTCATTTCCTCTATTGTTAGAGTTATTTATTATCATACTTCTGCATTCATTAGATCTATGACCATACCTCTTACACTTGAAGCATTGACCGGAGAAGGATGGACCATTTTGATTTACTCTGCTTCTACACTAAGTAGCTCTATGACCAAATTTACTGCAATTCAAACAATTTCCATTAAAATATGGATACCTTTGAGCATTAGGTTGTCTTACCGGAGGTCTTCTAGGTTTGTTTGTCCCATTCCTTGATTAAAAATTTCTTTGTCCGGATCCAGAGCTTTCACCTTTCTCATATCCAAGACCATGCTTATCATCAGCCTTCTTCTAACTCTCAAGTAGCACTTCAAGTTTAGATGAGCTTATCTTGAACTTCTCTTTGTATTCATTTGCAACTTCTAGGTCATGTCTGAGAATGACAATTTGCCTTTCAAGTTTCTCCTCATTATATGTGCATTCTTGTAGATCAGATTTTAACTGGCCAATTGATCTGTCCATTCTGCAACACTCTTCAATTCTTTCCTTCAGGATTTGATTTAGTTCTTCTTCAGTCTTCTTTCTCTGGTCAATTTCTTTGGTTAGCCTCATTACCCCAGATTCCATCTCATGTTTTAGAACAGAGACTTCTCTTTACAAATTCTCACATTCCTTTGTCTTTTCTTCCAAGGCTTCATTCATGCCACTTTCTTCAATAAGATTAGATAGCTGCAGAAGTAGTTCCTTCCTCTTTTGCATAGATTTCTTTAATTTATCTTTTAGCAACTCAATGCAATCATCAACATCCTTAAGGTTTGCTTTCAGGTCATCTACTTCTGCTTTGGACTGATCAAGATCTTCTAAAGCCAATTGAAGTTATTCTCTAAGTGAACCCATTAAAACTCCTTCCCAAATCTTTCTCAAGTTGTTAAGCTTCTTCCAAGGAACCTTGCTCTGATACCAATTGTTGGAATTAGGGCAGACAACTGAGAGGGGGGTGAATCATTTGTCTTAAAATCTTAATACTTGCAACAATTAATTCTTCTTTTCTATTCAAACCAGATTAATGATGAAAACATTAAAGCATGAATCAACAACACATGAGCAGGAACAAATGAATCACACTTGACACCAAGATTTTTGACGTGGAAACTTGGTTAAGGGAAAAACCACAGTGGGGGTTAACCCACAAAGATTATACTATGTTAAAAGTATTACAAAAGGGGAAGGCACATGCCTTCGGGCTCACTGCCCAGAGCTCACTGCTCAAAAGAGACTCACTACCTACAAGAATGATTACAAAAGGATTACAAATTGTTTGAACTGATGAATAGCATCTGCCAATGCAAGAATTCAATTCCGGTTAAGCACAAAATATTGATCTTACACACTTCATCTTTACTCTACCATGTTTACTACTCTGCCATAATCCAGACCTTAGATCTCTTCTCTTTCATTCTTTAATCTGCCTTTTTCACACTACTACATCATCACACACCAGCATCCCTCAATGCACTCAAATCCATCAACTATATATATCTGCCTCAAGAAATTCAATACCTTTCTGTCGGCCTTATGAAGAACTTAACAAACAATACAAGTACTATGTTTTGTCAGCTGAATCCATACACCAATATTGATGCGTACCAGAAATAACACTTGCAGGTCACCATACATGTCGGCCACTAACATTATATCCCATACGCAACTCACCAAAACACTTCTACTAGATCCATACAAGGATCTAACACAAGTCAGTATGTTCTTCACTGAACTATTCTGTCATATTAGGACCTGATACTCAGATGCTCATAACTTTTAATCCCTTTGTCACCGAAGGCTGAAATCTTGGATTTAGATTGTCTTGACATTCCTCTACACTCCCTCAGATTCACAACATACAATGATTAAATGGAGAGATCCGCTGACAAAAATACTGAACTCTGTCATATACCCTGTTCCTATCTATCCGAACTTGACAAATCTTGGAACTGACTTCCGGTATGATCTGACACTACACTGCAGATGTGTGGAATGGACTTAGTTGCCATCAATGACAACACATGACATACCTTGCAATGTCTCTTGCCAACAAAAACAAGTTATGACATATAGAAGAATGATGACACAAATAGAGAGAATGTCACAACATATTCTGGTCCCTTTGTATCCTTGCACCTACAAGGGTGGCAAGGGTCATCCAAAGAGAACCTAGCAACAGAATAATAATAACAATAATAACAACACATAAACACAAATAAAGCATCAAGCAGCACATCATGGGGGGACCACAATCACATACACACATAACACAAAGAATGAGGTACCTCACATGTGAGTCAACCTAAATCAAGTCATCATCCTCCCAATCTAGTTCATCATTCATTTGAAAAGGAGGACAAGATGTGAGAGGAACTATAGCATGAGAGCTATAAGGTACAATAGCCATAGTTGTATTATCTTTAGAATCACTATCGAAATGTAGCACAATAGACTTCACAGTAGCTTTTGAAGTTTCTTCTTTCTCTATAGGGGATACAAGAGTAGTTGTTGTCTCTTTGGTATCTGTCAATGATAAACGCTTGCAAGGAGGGAGATTCTCCTCTCTTATGGCAACGCAAGCCATAGCATGATGACGCTTCCTTCTTTCTCATACAATCTTATTTCTCTTAGCTTTATTCATGATGTTATTAAGGGGAACCATAGTATCTTCCAACGCAAGATCCTTTTCTTCCTTTGCTTCAGGAACATTAGAAGAAATAGAAGGAACCATTAAATGATGGGAGATCATGAGGGGAGGGTTCCTCAATGCGGGATGCTCTTCCTTCTCAGCTTGCAAGGTAGGCAGAAGTATAGGAGCATCCTCAAGCGGTTGAGAAACCTCAGAAAATAAAACTTGCGCAACCAATTAATCACCACTAGTCTCCTTAGAGGCAGGTGGAATAAAAGTTATATTGTCGTTGTGAGGAGGTTTATTTTGTGCATGAAGGTTGCCTCATTCTCCTTGAAGGGATGGCGAAGGGGGAACCCCAACATATCTACCAAACACTTGGGGACAGGGAAGAACCTTAGATTCAGGCTTAGCTTCATTCACTACTTTTGGGACAGGAGGAATGGCAGTTGGAGCCTCAAAAGATCGAGGAGGTTCAAGAACATCTCTAGAAGGAATGTTACTAAGTAATAACTCAGCTATCTTCTATGCTTTAAATTTCTGATATGACAAGAAGAATAAATCATCTGTTTCTCGAGCGACTCCTACTCATTGTGGCCAGAAGTAGATGAGTGAAAAGAGTCCATTTCAAGCAACGAGGTGATACTGACTATGATGTGTAGCATGCACTCATCCCTCAAATTGAAACTTTAAACACTTATGAAACATAGAGGGAATCTCTTTCATAGAGCAGACCCATGGGTAGCCCAACTTCACATGAAATAGATCCGATGTATGAATGATGACAAAATGAATGTCCAAGGTTCTTGACCCAAATTTAACTTCAAGAGTTAAAGCACCAAGGGTTAGACAGATACACCCATCATGTGCTCTAATAGCCACCTCCTATACCTCATATATATCTTGATGCAAACCATGCATGTAGAGAAACTCTTTAGTGACTACATTTACCATGCATATAGGATCTATCATAGCACCTTGAATAGGTTTATCATTGATTTGAATAGTAATAAAGAGAGGTCCATCAGGAGCCTCGATAGTAGCATGATGTGGATTAAAAGATATAGTAGGTTCCAAATCCACTCACTCTTTACGAGGGTGAGAATCCACCATGCAAACATCTTCATCATAACCCTCTTCATGAGATATAACATTAGATTCATGATGAGGTAAAGGATTAGTATATATCTAAAGGTTTTGATTAGGAGCTACCACTAATTTATTCCCTTTATCATTAACACCAACAATCTGGATGTCATTGGTATCGATGAGGTCTTGAACTTCATGTTTAAGATGCATACATCTTTTAGTGTCATGACCAACAGAGCGGTGGAATTGACAAAAAGCCTTCACATCAAAGGAGGATAACTGCATCTTGCTTGGATCGAGAGGTCTAACAGGTGGAAGCTTGAGAAGATTGTTTTGTAAAATTTGTGTCATGATAGAATGAAGATATTCAAATAAAGGTGTAAAATTCCTTATTTTTTGTTTTAATTTATAAAGGGTAGAAGCAGGAGATGACGCTACCGTCACATGTCTTCTAATGTTATCTGCTGAAGTTTTGTTTATCTTGATGAAATTCTTGTTTTGACTTTGAAATAATGATTATTAGAGCCTTCAGATTGACCAACTGGAGCCGATAAAGGATTATGCTCATACTAACTAACCAAAAGTTGATAATCACAAAGAGTCGTACAAAGATGAGTAAAAAAATCATACCGCATCAACAATATCTTATCATGGATGTGAGGTTGTAAGTTTCCTATGAAGATTCTTGGCACATTAGCATCTAGAATAGAATATTGCATTTGTGAAAAGAGGGTTTGATAATGCCCCATAAAATTAGTTATTTTCCCCTTCGTTCCTTGTTTACAATGAACCAAGTCCATCAAAGAGACTTGAGGTCCAATGTTTGCTTGGAAGTGCTCAAGGAACTTAGTGACTAATTTAGAAAATGTAGCTATAGAATTAGGAGGAAGTGTGCAAAACCAATCCAAGGCTATGTCCTTGAGTGACCTAGAAAAGATTTTTGCTAAGATCGCATCCTCAAAGTAGAAATCACTACACATAGCAGTAAAAGCTGCCATATGGTTATTAGGGTCTCCCTTCCCATTATATTTCTCAAAGCGAGGGGTCTCAAATTTCTTAGGCATAGGGGTTCTCAGGATGGAATAAGACAAAGGTCTATGGAGATAATGTGTTGTGGGCTATTACTCATTTTAGCCAATTGTTGTTGCATGGAGGTCATGTTCTTCAACAATTGGTTTATGACGGGGTCAGAAGTGAAATCAGGTAGAGATTGAAATGAAGGACTAGGTGATGGAGTATGAGTAGCCTTTTGAAATGTAATAGGTGGTTGATATGTAGGCAGAGTGACATTAGGTGTAGATTTTCTATAATTATAAGGAACATAACCATACTGGTGAATAGGATTCCCATTAGATAACCCAACACATATGGTATCATTATTACTTAGCTATGTAGTAGTGGTAAGGATAGTAGATGAATAAGTATGTTCGAAAGACAATTTTTGTTGCACCAAAAGATCAACCTTTTAATGTCTGATACAACCGTCAGAGTTAATGAATCCATGAGAGGCAGTTAAGCCTTGTCACGAACCCAAGTGTTATGCTGCATAGCACAAGGAGACCAAGGACACACACCTTGCAACAATTCCCCCAGAGCAAGCAAGGGGTTCAAACCCATGACCCAGACTCTGATACCAATTATTGCAATGATGGTTGTCGTTGCACTAAAAGATCAACCTTTTAATGCCTGATACAACTGCTAGAGTTAATAAATCCACAGGAGGCGGTTAAGCCTTATCATGAACCCAAGTGTTGCACTGCACAGCATAAGGAGACCAAGGGTGCACACCTTGCAAAAAACTAGGTACAGGGAGTGAAGGTATGGGTACTGACACTTGAGTCCCTATTTGATTAAGAAAAGTTACATTCATCATTATTTCAACACAACTAGCTGCTGACATAATGTTTTTATGCACTATGTGAGCTAGGCCATGCAAGACTTCTATTCCCTCTTGTCCTTCAAGAAACAACCCTCTAAGATTCTCAATGGCAAGGATGGCCTCCTTGGCTATATGTTTCTTGCTCACAAATTTTTGAAATTTAGCCAACTCCATGTCTAACCTTTGAATTTGGGCCTCGAGAACATGAGTGATAAGGTCATCAATATCGATGGATTCTTGAGAAATTGATATTTCAGGAATAAGTGTAGTAGGAAGTTGTGTGACTTTATTAAGAATTTCAGATTCAGATACATCAACATTAGAACCCATAATTTGAATACTTCTCACAAATGCATTAGAATCGAGGCACCAGGTCACAGATCTCATAAAGTGGCTACAATCTTTAATAACACATTAAATACCCAAATAGAAGAAATTGATGATGTACAAGAGAAAGATTTAAGTTTTCTTTTAATTGGAACAATAGTATATCTTTAATCAAATTCAATTCAAACAACTACAACTACACTAATGCTAAATTCAAACACAATTTTCAATGTAAGGAAATGACAACTATGCAATTTTCAAATCTAGGATGTAATTTTTATTTTTCAATTTTCAAATGCAAAATGCAAGATGCTTTGAACAACAACTAACAAAAGGGGATAGAAAATGCAAATTCTCTAACCAATGCAACAAGATCTAAACAACTTTCAAATCTAAAACCCTAGGGTCAAAACTAACAAGATTTTCTATCAATGCAAAATTTTAACAAACCATAGGTTGAAATTATTCAAAATTTAACTATGTATGAATGAAAAGAGACTAAAGAACCACTCCTAATTAGATCTATATTGATGATGAACTCATATCTGAAAGAAAAATGTGCAAGAAATGACAGGTTCACCAAAATGTAATGTAGAAAAGAGATTACAAGTCTAAAGAGTCAAACTAGTTCATCCCTCTTCTACAAAACATTGGGGCACAAACCGAGCATGGATTCTACCCAAGGAGGAGAGCCAAAATATAGGATTTCTACCCTTTTGTTGTATATAGAAGGACCAACCAAGTTCAACCAAAACCAAACAAGCAAGCCAAGACTAGGATTTAACTACAAAATGATAAATAACAAGCTAATATTGACTACCAGAAATGAACCACAAAGATCAGTAAGTACACCGAAGATGGCAGAGTAATTCAAAACCTAGAAAGTTTAGAAAAAAGGCCTAGGATAGGGGAACTCAACCACCCTGGTACTTTTTTAGGGTTAGGCAGAACTTCAAACTTTGTCAGATCTGTATTCGTCTGCATTGCCTTCTTCATGGAAACTAGCCTCCAAAAACTATTCTTCTTACCTACACACACAAAAAGAGGGGAAAGGTTGTGTTGTTTTAAGTGTTTGCCTCAATCAAACCCCATGTTGGTGTTCCCACCTCCACATCAACAATTGATAAGATCCAACAGTGTGTTCCCTAGCAGGGTAGAGGCTAGATCTGCAACAATATGATAGATAATGATGATAAATGATGATAATAACCACAAGATATCCAACCTTAGTTGATGAAGACTTAGCACCAACAAAGGAGGGTGATGAAGAGGGATTCAACCTTCCTTCAAATCCTACAGACAACTTCAATGGCATTCACTAGTAGAAGACAATCCAAACAAGAAGAATCCTTGAGCATGGAAGATCACATGAGACCAAATTCGCATTCATCTGATTAGGCGTAAAATGAACTACAAAACACACTTAAATATGCATTCCCGCTCACCTTCGCCAAATAAAACAACTTTAGGCTGACAAATACAAACTAAAGGAGTGTCCCAAGCTGACACCACAAAGTGGGACCAAAGGTCCTAAGAGGGACCAGGGCACTCGGGCGCCCTGGACCTTTGGCCCACAAACTTTGTAAAGTGCCTTTTAATGGGGGCTTAGTTCAGTCCTAAGTTGATTATGTCGGGTTTATTTGTCAGGATTGGGATATTCATCGTTTAGAGCTCAAAGAGGTGTTAAAATAGGTCCTAATTAACAAAGGCAACAAAATAGGTCCAACCTAGGAGCTAAAATAGGTGTAAAATGCTAGTGTACACATTTTATGATGCTACAAGGGCATATTGCTTCACTGCACCACTTGGTTTTTGTTGAAAAGGACCTTCTATCACAAAATATATGTCATAATGACACGCTACATATTGAAGTTTATATTCATAAATGCAAAGTCAAATGCATCCCTATAGATGGTGATGTTGGATTAAATATTTGTTCTCTAAAGTTGTTGAAACAATTGGGATACTCTGAGGATGCCATTGATTCTAATAAAACTATGACCATAAAAGCATATGACGATGTCGAATGAGAATCAGAAGGTGTTATTCATCTACCTATCCAAGTTGGTCCTGCCTTAATAGAAACTTGTTGTCAAGTACTGGACCTTGATCTTCCATACAATTTATCCTAGGTTGCCCATGGATCCGTACCATGCAGGTCGTACCCTCTATGTACCATCAATGCTTAAAGTTTCCTTTCAATGGTACAGATATTATTGTTCTTGGAGACCCCGATCCTTTTGAATTTTACCAAACCATGCAAGGTAGATATTAGAATTCCAATCAAATCCCAAACAATATCGCATCTCAACCATCATCCTCCTACCTAGATCCATCCACATTATCCAAAGCCCCAACTGATACATATTTTCCCGAGATCAAGGTTTAGTACAAGGATATGGGATTGGGAGAATATGACTTACACAAGTCTTTCTATGTGGGGAATTTCCCTTATCACCCAAGTCATATGGAAAACCACCTATAGCCAAGGCAAGTAAAAAGGTAGTCATACAAGCCAACCCAACAATATTCATTCATTGGGGAATGTTAGAAGATGAGTCTATCGAGGACATCTCTTCTTGGATATTCAAGGATGACAAAGATCCAGTCAAATTACTAGTTGAACAATACAACAGAGGTCTCTGTATTGTAAAGAAAATGGATTACAAAGGACAAGGTGGGCTTGGCATGCATGGACAAGGAAACTTAGAACCCATCTTTGTAACTAAGAAAAATAATAAGCATGGTTTAGGATACGGAAATGAGGTACCACAATCCTTGGACATTGAGTTTATTCTCAAAGAAGTAGCGAAAGATTTTCCCACAGTTATGATTTCTAATGAGGATATTATCGACAAATCCTACTTACACCTTACCGACTCGTTTCAGGAGATTTCTATATTCATGATATCCTCCATATCCCTCACATTCAGAACTAAGACCCAGAACATTTCACTCGTACACCCTGAACTTATCGATTGGGATCAACAAGAGGCCCCGTTCTTGATATCTTTCAGAATGATGAGGCTATTGCATAATTCATGGGAATCCATGACGGTATTCCACTTGGAGACCATACAAAAGGTTTTGTTATGGACCTAGACCATGCAGCATTCTTTGGTGACAATGCCAAATCCTCTAGTCGCAAAAATAGAGATAAAGATATCATATTCCTTGGTGAAAACCACACTATGGCACCTTCGGATCATTAAAAAGTAAAAATAAAGGATGTATCCAAGGGTGAAAACCTCTTTGAGGTGCCTAAGGATGGAGGATTTGAACTTCCCTTACCTTCTAAGTATCAAGAAAGGTCTTCACTTTTGGTCGAAAAATCACAGGAGATTAATCTAGGAATAACACAGAACCCCAAGATCACATTTCTAGCAGCTTCTCTTTCTGAGAAAGAGAGAAAGGATTTCATAGCTTTCTTTATGAAAAGTACATTCAACTTCACTTGGTCATATGTAGACATGCCTGGGTTGGATCCTTCATTAGTGGTCATCACTTAATAGTATCCCCAAATGCCAAGTTAGTAAAACAAAAGCTTCAAAAAATGCACCCTTAGATAGCATTACTGGTAAAAGCAGAACTTTAGAATTTGTTAGATGTAAAGTTCATATGCCCTATTGATTATCTAGAGTGGGTCTCTAACCTAGTACCTATATCGAAAGTCACTAGGGGCATTCATATCTACACAAACTTCAAAGATCTTAACAAGGCATGTCTAAAAGATCACTTTCCTCTACCTAACATAGACATCATTGTAGACTTGATAGTTGGTCATGAAATGCTTTCCTTAATGGATGGTTTTTCTAGTTATAATTAGATTATCATAACACCTGAGGATCAACACAAGACAACTTTCACATGTCCTTAGGACACCTATTGTTGGCAAGTCATGCCTTTCAACTTGAAGAATGTTGGAGCAACATACCAGAGAGTGATGATAGTTATATTTCATGACCTTTTTTATACCATTATGGAAGATTATGTTGATGATCTATTGGGCAAATCATCTACTAAAGCAAGTCACTTACAGGTTCTAGAGCAGATCTTTGATAGGTTAGAGAAGTATCAAGTAAGACTCAACCCTAAGAAATGTGTCTTCAGTGTGTTGTGTTCGTCACAACCCACCCCATTTTCACTCCAAAATAGGGACCCACCTTTGTCTTGCTAGCCCATTTAAGGTTTTTTCGAGCCCACTTGTTTTCATTTCATCTTTCTTGAGATTTGGCTTGCTCCTACGCCCTGTGCATTCACTTTGAGATCTTTGGTTTCACGTTCATCTAAGCTATGATTTCATGTTGGGAGTAAAGGTTTATTGCGTGTAATGTCCCCTTTTAGGAACATCAAAATTTCTTTACCTTGCACACAATTTAACTTCTCAAAGAGGATATTAGTAACCAATAAGTCCTTATAATATCATGATATTGCAATTAGGGTTACCAGACCACATAATTAGAATCAATATCAAAGTTTATTACATATATGCATTTCACATTTTCTTATTTCTATTATATAGAGATTCCATGCTATACCTCGGGAGAGTCATTCTAGTCCCTGATCATTAATCTACTCTACTTCACCCACCCCATATGAGTATAGTTACATTAAGGTGCTAGTGTAACAAGACCCACTGCCATAGGCCCAAAGGCTTCAATGCAACACACGGCAATTCTTCACCATTTGGCTCAAGGGGCTTCATGCTCCATGCGGCAATTCTTCACCCGCTTGAGAGTCACCTACCATTGAGTCATTTATAATAATTATTAAGTCTACACAACCATAGGCCCAAGGGCTTCACGCTACATGTGGCCATTCTTCAAAACTTGGCTCAAGGGACTTCACGCTACATGCAGCGATTCTTCATCCACTTGAGGGTCACCTAGGTGCTAGATCACTAGACCACCCTTCCATAACTCACCACCATACTCATAGGGTGATTGAGAGATTAACGGTGAGGCTACCTACTCTCATCCAAGTATATACCATGATTAGATTTATGAATCAAATCTTATAAGAGTTTATCCTTACCATCTCGTGATCCTCATGGATCATGAGATAGTACATTTGATCATATTGTTCCTCTACGGGAACTTATCATTGTACTATCTCATGTTATGATTGAGTATGATACATCGATTATCACATATAGTATTCATTATTATTACATCATGCATTTATTATTCCTTGGGTCTTGCCCATTATTGTTGATATGCACTGGACAACTGAGAGAGGGGGTGAATCAGTTGTCACAAAAACTTAAACACTTTCTGCAATTAAACATTCATCACTTATCCACAATTATTATAATTTAACAATGAGTGCATGAAATCAAAAACTTAACCATAGATACAACATCAAACACAAGAGACACCAAATTTACATGGAAAACCCCAAGGTGGGGAAAAACCACGAAGAGGATTAGCTCTCAATATATATTGCAATCTTGAAATAATGATGTTCAGGCTTGGTCACTCCACGGGCCTAAACATATTGGCTTACTACCATGAAGGACAACTAGGTCTAACAGGCTCACTGCCTCAACCCTAAACCTAGCAAGATTACAATAAGGGTTGTTAAACCCTACCGGTAGCTTACTACCAAACTCACTCCCACAATCAACATCTTTATATATTTGTGACTAAAGTATAATAATTCACCTACTCTACTCTTCCTCTGCTCTTCTCTTCCTCTTCTTTCCTCTGCCTCTTCTTTGCTCTACCTTTTGGACCTTTCTTAATATATTTCCATTTTCACACAAGGACACTTTTTCCATGACTCAACTACAAGTATTTATACACTACATCAACCTTGGAATGATCATCAAGGTTGGCATCACAATCATCAACCATTGGAACAATCTCCAAGGTCGGTATTAAAAACATTTACAAATTAGGTCCTGACCTATTACAACATTGTGCAAAGGAAATGAATTGCAGATCACACCATGCCTTAGCTAGGACTCAAACATGATCTTCCATGCCACAACACACTTCCACAAACTTCTAGAGATCTTTGCAATTACTGGGATTAACCAAGTCAGCCAGGACTGGTTACACGCTACATTATCTGGGAACAATCTTCAAACACAATCTCAATTTCTTAACACGGACCAAAGTCTAGATAGGAACATGATTAGGAGACATCCAAAAGCATGCTATAATCATCAAGAGCAACTGCATGAAACTTAACCACTTTATCCATAGGAATCTTCTCACCAGAACACATGAACTCCATTGTCTTCAACTATAATAAAAGAAAGATAGCTTGCAGACCACAAAACCATAAACCATTGCAACTAAAGGCACTTATTATCATCCCAGACTTCCTTCTAGAACCACAAAGAAAAATATTTTATTGCGGAGGAATGAGGAGCAGAATACTTTCTTCCTATCTCAACTGAACTTACAGAAAAAGCAAGTTTCACTATGGTGAACACAACTCACTAAGATCTTCATGCAAAGGGCTCAAACCCAAAATATGACATCCTTAGTCATACCTCTAACTTACTTCCAATCTACAGACCACGATCTTCAAGAAGTAAATGCGAAGTAGTTTATCAGATTGTTCTTCAACATACAACTCACTTGTTTCTTCTGGAGAGGCTAATTTTCTCAATATCCTCAACATATAAGTCTTCTAAACAAGTAATAGAGTAAGATACAGTTGACACCAATGACAACAAGGATATGTTAACATCAATGACAACACCAATTAGGCACATACTTGCAACAATCTCCCCCTTTGTCATTGATGGCAACATATGATGTGAAAAATTGCAACAGCCATCAAGACAAGATTCTCCCCCTTTCTCTTTACACACCTGCACTCTTTCTTTCTCCAAAATCCTCCCCCTTTCTCTTACACATCTACACTCTAATTTTTTCACCTGACTTCTCTCCCCCTTTGACATCAATGGCAAAGGGCACATATTTGCACTCATCTGCTCTGATCTAATCTCTCTTCTAAACTCTCTGACTACTCTCCTTGAGAAGTAGCCCTAAAAAGCATCATCCCATACCTCTAAGCACCTCCAAACTAATACACTATTGTGCATCTTAGTTTAGAGCAGGAGGGGTGATACCCCCTAACTTTTCTCTAAGATACTCAAAAGTATCCTTAGGCAGAGGCTTGGTGGTGCAGGAGCTCCACAGTTTTGTGTTGTTTTTCCTAGTTAATTTTCATACCTCTAAGGCTTTGAAAGCCATTTTGTTGTGTTGAAATAAAAGACTTAGTCATTTCATTGACTAGTCCACTTTGGAGTTAATCTAGGCCTATTTTCTAGGAGTTATCTTTTTGAAATTTGGAGTTTTCTTTAGAAACTCTAGTTTCCATCGATTTACTACCTTCTTGGGCAGTTGTACGGACAGAAGAGGAAGTGAAAAGGATGGCAACTTCCTATAAACTTGGTTTTTGTGTTAACATGCCACATATGAATGGAGATAAGGAGTTTTTTTAAGGAAAAAGCTATTTTTTTGTGTTTTTACTGAAAACAGTCTTCTTGTATGGCCTGGTACGGACTGTGGAAGATCCATGGTCTGTGAATTATAGATGTAGATCTAGTTACCTCTCATTTGCATCTATTTGGAGCTCTTGAAACATTTTTATTGTCTTGTTTGATTCCATTGTTTGCAGATTGGTCTCTAACCCTCCATAGCTAGGGTTTGTTGATAAAATGCTTAATTCTTCCTCTGCCCTCTGATGGTGGTCACCCGTTTCAAGGTGGGATGGAGGAAGATAAAGTATATTTAATATTTTCTTATGGTTTGCAGATTAACTCCTTCTCTACAGGGTGTATGGCATGTATTTAGCTAGTCTCATCAATGACTAGTTAAGAAAATTGGAGGTGGACTGTTTTATGACAGTGGGGACAGCGATTTGTTTTGAAAAAATGCAAGGTGGAGACTGAGTTTGTTAGTGGAGATGGACTAGCATAGGACTTGGTGGATCTTATGCATGCATAGTGGATGCATTTCCTTGTCCATTACTTGCAATTTAGGCCTTGGTTTTCAAGGAAAAGATAGCTTATTGTTTACAGGCACCTACAGTACGGTACGGTTCTACATGTGTGGATGAAAGTACATATTCTTGAGTAGTATTTGGATATGGATTTAGTGGTGAAGGCCATGTGGAATTATAAACATATAAGGTGGCCTTAAACATCTCCTTGGCTACAATGTTAACCTTATTAAAATGTTGTCTTCTTATGACAGTCATAGACAGTCATGGTTTTCTGTCAAAATAAACACAGGAGTACGGTATTGGTCAGTGATTTCGTGACCTTGGGTAGGTGTATGTTGTATTCATGTGGAGATCTTGGTTGATAAAGAGTTAACAATAGTTTTGTTATCCACAAAGGCTAAAACTGTCATGTTGACACTGTCATAGGATAGCCACCTAGTGATTTGCTGTCCCCTGTCCTGTATAGTACAGTTTGTAGTCATTTGGTGAGAAGTTTCTTGTGGATTCTATCCTCAGTAGATGCAGGTTGTGTCTGATGTAAAGATCCTCATTGATATAGGAGTTAATGCTAATTTTATTGTCCATAAAGGCTACAAGGTGGGAGTTGTCATTGTAGTACTGTCATAGGACAGTCATATTGTTATTGTTGTCCATTACCCTGGGGATTATTGGGATTAGTTTTCTAGTCAGAGACCTCAAGATAGTCATGTCTCCTTGACAAGCATGTGCCAAATAGTCATAAGTGACACTATTAGTAGAGTGGATTGGTAGTGGGTAAGAACCTTTGAAGGTAGGTTGCTGTCCTTGGAGGTGGACTGTGCATAAGGACTGGTTAGAGCTGTGACTCACCAGTAGGAAGTTGAATAACCTGAGTGGGTGAACACCAATGGGTGGTCTAAGGTTGTGTCAGTTCCTAGTAAAATCCTTGTGTAGATTTATAAGCAAACCATCTTTAGAAACTTTAAGAAGGAAGCTTTGACAACCAAGTTCATTAAGTGAACTTCTATATCCATTACTAATAACTCTGCATCATATTGGTATCAGAGCCAATATTCTGATTGGAAGCAAGTGTATGTCAGAAGAGGAAATTGAAACAGAGGCTAGTACAATGCCTCCCAAGACAATGAGTCAAGATGCCATCAAGAAGTTGGTGGAAGAGATGGTTGAAGCAAGACTTCAAGAAGCAAAATTGCAGGAAGAGAAGAATTCTAAGGGCAAGACCAAAGAAGAAGGAAGTTCTTTAGACACAAATGAAGAAACAGAGGTAGAAGAGGATCCTCAGGAGCAGGATATGTCTGCAGATCAGAAAGCCTTCTTGAATGCACTTAAGGGTGCTCATGGAGACAGTGGTGATCCCAAGATGGAGATGCCTACCTTTCATGGCAAGTTGGATGGAGATGTTCTCACCGACTGGATAGAAGCTATGTGCAACTTCTTTGATTACAAGGAGTTCAATGATAGAAAAAAGGTCAAGTTTGCCAAGACCTAAGAGGTTCTGCACTTGTATGGTGGAACTATATGCAGAATGAGAGCGAGAAGATTGGAAAGAGTCCCATCACTAAATGGAGCAGAATGGTGGCTATGCTCAGAAGCAAGTTCATGCCACTTGACTATGAGATTCAAATCATAAGAAGATTTCTGAATTTGAGACAAAAAGACATGGATGTGGCTGCCTACATAGAAGAATTTCATAGACTCAGCATGAGGGCCAATCATAATGAAGATGAAAAAGGGATGGTAGCTAGATACCTGAATGGACTGAAATACAATCTGCAAGATGAGATAAGTTTGGTGTTACCAAAGATAGTGGATGAATGTTTCTTGTTGGCCTCCAGAGCTGAGGAAAAGCTGAGAAGGAAGGGTGACCAAAGTGCCAGAGGTAGAGGTGGCTGAAACCAAAGAGGTAGAGACAATTTTGGCTGTGGACAATTCAATAAAACTGAAAATAACAGTCAGCAAGAAACACAATCAGCAACAGAGCATAGAGGAGGTTTTAGAGGTGGTAGAAATCATAATGGTAGAGGTAGAAATGGTGGAGGTGGTAGAGGACTAGGAGTCTTCACTGGAAGATGTTAAGGCTGCAACCAAGTTGGCCATACAATGAACAAATGTCCAGGGAAAGCCAGTAGCTCTCATGACAGTGGAAAGAGAAATCATTTAGTGAAAGATGATGACTGTGAAAGTGTGAATTCACCAATGGGAAGTGCTGCACCTGTTCTAGATGGAGAGAGTATGATGATAAAGAGGTCTATGTTGAAGATGCCATTGAAGCAAGAGCCTCCTCAGAGAAAGAATCTTTTCAGAACCCAAGGCCTAGCCTATGGGAAACTCTACAAAATCATAGTGGATTCAGGGTCTACTAAGAATGTGGTATCCACTGAGATGGTTGAGAAATGCAAGTTGAAGAGGCTACCTCATATCAGTCCTCACAAGATTTCTTGGTTGAACAAGAACCAAAGTTTCATGGTGGAGGAACAAGCTTGGGTTGAATTTACAATTGGTGACTACAAGGACAAAGTACTATGTGAAATCATACCTATGGATGCATGTCACCTGCTTCTTGGCCGTCCATGGCAGTATGATGTTAAAGCTCAGCATGATGGTGAGAAGAACACTTATGTCATCACCAAGAATGGAAGGCCATTCAAAATGGATCCTTTGTTGGAGCAGCCCAGGGGAAAGGAAAATAATAGCAGTGTCATGTTGGTGAATGGAAATGAGTTCCTAAACATCTTGAAGGAGAATGACAACCAAGGGTATGCCTTGGTCATGAAGCCCAAGAGTGGATCAGATCAGCAAGATCAAAAATAGAAGGAGATTCCATTGGAAGTACAACAACTTCTGGATAAGTATCAAGACCTTGTGGTAGAGGAAGTTCCCAACTCCTTACCACCCATGAGGGATATTAGTCATCAAATTGACTTAATACTTGGTGCTACATTGCCTAACAAGGCTGCATACAAGCTGACTCCACAGCAAAATGAAGAGGTGGCAAGGCAAATTCAAGATCTCCTGGAGAAAGGGCTGATTAGGAAGAGTCTAAGTCCCTGTGCAATTCCAAGTGTACTGGCTCCTAAGAAGAATGGAAAGTGGAGGCTATGCATAGATTCCAGGGCCATAAACAAGATTACCATAAGATACAGATTTCCAATGCCAAGGATTGAAGATCTCTTGGATTACCTGGGAGGATCATGCTATTACTCAAAGATTGATTTGAAATCTGGATATCATCAAATCTGGATCAGACAGGGAGATGAATGGAAGACTGCTTTCAAGACCAGTGAAGGTCTTTATGAATGGCTTGTTATGCCATTTGGTCTTAGCAATGTGCCAAGTACATTTATGCGCCTGATGAATGAGGTATTAGTTGAATTCATTGGTAAATTTGTTATTCTTTATCTTGATGACATACTAATCTTCAACAGGACAAGGGAAGACCATGTGAAACATGTTGGTTAGGTGTTAGAGAAGCTACATGAGCACAAGTTGATGATCAACTTAGACAAATGTGAGTTCATGAAAACTGAACTTGTGTACTTGGGATTTGTCATTTCTAATGGTTGTTTGAAGATGGATCCCTCTAAGGTTGAGGCTATTCTTAGTTGGCCTACCCCAAAAATAGTGGGAGATGTGAGAAGTTTCCATGGATTGGCAACTTTCTGTAGGAAGTTTATCAAAGGTTTCAGTCACATTAGTGCTCCCAACCTCAACACCATCAAGGGTGGAGTCAAATGTAGATTCCAATGGACAAAGGAAGCTAATGATAGTTTTGAGTTGTTGAAAACAAAGGTGGTTGAGTTACCTACCTTAGTATTCCCTGATTTTGATAAGGTATTTGTTGTTGAGTGTGATGCAAGTTAGCAAGCTATTGGTGCTGTTCTTAGCCAAGAAGGACATCCACTAGCATTCTTTTCAGAAAAGTTGAATGAAGCCAAGCAAAGGTATTCTACCTATGACTTAGAACTCTATGCAATGGTACAAGCTCTTAAGAAGTGGAGACATTATTTTCTGCCCAAGGAATTTATTGTGTTTACTGACAATCATGCTTTAAGCTTTCTTAACAGTCAAGAAAAATTGAACCATAGACATGTTAAATGGATGGAACAGCTACAAGTTTATACTTTCACAATTAAGCACAAAAGAGGTGTCTTTAATAAGGTGGCTGATGCATTGAGTAGGAGGTTGCTTCTTGTCCATGAAATTTAGTTAGAAAGCATGGGTATTGACTATTTAAAAGAACTATATGAAGAAGACTCTGATTTCAAAGAGGCTTATGATGTTTGTGTGAACTTGGCTAACACATTCCATGGAGAGTATGCAGATTTTGTTTTGCAGGAAGGCCTCTTGTTTAAGGGCAATTTGTTGTGTGTTCCTAAGTGCTCTATGCGGGACAACATCATCAAGGAGAAGCATAATGGTTCTTTAGGAGGACATTTTGGCTTGGACAAGACACTAGAACAAGTCACAAGGTTCTATTTTTGGCCAAAGGTGCAATCAGATGTGAGAAAATATGTAGCTAGTTGTGCAATCTATCAAAGAGCCAAAGGTGTGTCTTCAAATGCAGGTCTATACCAGCCCCTTCCCATTCCCAACAGACCTTGGGAAAGTATCAGCATCGATTTTGTGCTTGGGTTACCAAGGACAGCCAAAGGGGTGGATAGTGTATTTGTCATTGTTGATAGGTTCAGCAAGATGGCTCATTTTGTGCCATGTAAATGCACAAATGATGCATCTCATGTTGCAGGTCTATTTTTCAGAGAGGTCGTAAGGATGCATGGTTTACCATTGTCCATTGTAAATGACAGAGATTCTAAGTTTGTAGGTCACTTCTAGAGGACCTTGTGGAAGAAGTTGGGCACACAATTGTCCTTTTCATCAGCCTACCATCCACAAACTGATGGTCAGACTGAGGTGGTTAATAGATCACTTGGAAACCTTCTAAGGTGCCTTACAAAGTAGCATGGTTTGGCATGGGACTTGGTTATCAGTCAGGCTGAATATGCCTACAATGATTCAAGGAATAGGAGCACTAGTAAAAGTCCTTTTGAGATAGTTTATGGCTTTCATCCAAGGGGGCCACTTGAGCTGAAGGATCTCCAAGGTTGGGATAGAAGGAGTGCACTTGGTGAAGAGTTTGCTGCCTCCATGAAAATAGTTCATGATCAAGTCAAGTTGCAACTAGAAAAATCAGTCACAAAGTACAAAGAAAAGGCAGATTTGAAGAAAAGAGAAGTACAATTCAAAGTTGGTGACTTAGTCATGGCATATCTAAGGAAAGAGAGGTTGCCAAAGGGTCAGCCAACTAAACTCCTGATGAAGAAGATTGGGCCATGCAGGATAGTGCACAAATTCAGTCCAAATGCATATGAGATTGAGCTACCAGATGGCCTGGGTATCTCTCCAATTTTTAATGTTTGTGATCTTTTTCCTTTCAAACCTCCATTGCCTGATGAAAGTGGATCAGATGTGGTGGTTGAAGATGCTAATTGGATCAAAGATTTGCCTCCAAGCAAACCTTTACAGCTGGAGTGCATTCTGGATTCCAAAGTTATCAAGAAGACTCAGAGAGGTGTTTATAAGGACTACTTGGTGAAATGGAAGGATCTTCCTGATCCAGAGGCCACCTGGATGACTGAAGCAGATATCTTGAAGCATGGCATAACACTTCAACAATTGGCAACTCAAGGGACTTGAGTTCTTCCTACAGGGGGAGTATGGTGCAGGAGCTCCATAGTTTTGTGTTGTTTTTCCTAGTTAATTTTCATACCTCTAAGGCTTTGAAAGCCATTTTGTTGTGTTGAAATAAAAGACTTAGTCATTTCATTGACTAGTCCACTTTGGAGTTAATCTAGGCCTATTTTCTAGGAGTTATCCTTTTGAAATTTGGAGTTTTCTTTAGAAACTCTAGTTTCCATCGATTTACTGCCTTCTTGGGCAGTTGTATGGATAGAAGAGGAAGTGAAAAGGATGGCAACTTCCTATAAACTTGTTTTTTGTGTTAACATGCCACATATGAATGGAGATAAGGAGTTTTTTTAAGGAAAAAGCTATTTTTTGTGTTTTTGCTGAAAACAGTCTTCTTGTACGGCTTGGTACGGACTATTGAAGATCCATGGTCTGTGAATTATAGATGTAGATCTAGTTACCTCTCATTTGCATCTATTTGGAGCTCTTGAAACATTTTTATTGTCTTGTTTGATTCCATTGTTTGCAGATTGGTCTCTAACCCTCCATAGCTAGGGTTTGTTGATAAAATGCTTAATTCTTCCTCTGCCCTCTGATGGTGGTCACCCATTTCAAGGTGGGATGGAGGAAGATAAAGTATATTTAATGTTTTCTTATGGTTTGTAGATTAACTCCTTCTCTGCAGGGTGTATGGCATGTATTTAGCTAGTCTCATCAATGACTAGTTAAGAAAATTGGAGGTGGACTATTTTATGACAGTGGGGACAGCGATTTGTTTTGAAAAAATGCAAGGTGGAGACTGAGTTTGTTGGTGGAGATGGACTAGCATAGGACTTGGTGGATCTTATGCATGCATAGTGGATGCATTTCCTTGTCCATTACTTGCAATTTAGGCCTTGGTTTTCAAGGAAAAGACAGCTTATTGTTTGCAGGCACCTACAGTACGGTACGGTTCTACATGTGTGGATGAAAGTACATATTCTTGAGTAGTATTTGGATATTGATTTAGTGGTGAAGGCCATGTGGAATTATAAACATATAAGGTGGCCTTAAACATCTCCTTGGCTACAAAGTGAACCTTATTAAAATGTTGTCTTCTTATGACAGTCATAGACAGTCATGGTTTTCTATCAAAATAAACACAAGAGTACAGTATTGGTCAGTGATTTCATGACCTTGGGTAGATGTATGTTGTATTTGTGTGGAGATCTTGGTTGATAAAGAGTTAACAATAGTTTTGTTATCCACAAAGGCTAAAACTGTCATGTTGACACTGTCATAGGACAGCCACCTAGTGATTTGCTGTCCCCTGTCCTGTATGGTACAGTTTGTAGTCATTTGGTGAGAAGTTTCTTGTGGATTCTGTCCTCAATAGATGTAGGTTGTGTCTGATGTAAAGATCCTCATTGATATAGGAGTTAATGCTAATTTTATTGTCCATAAAGGCTACAAGGTGGGAGTTGTCATTGTAGTACTGTCATAGGACAGTCATATTGTTGTTGCTGTCCATTACCCTAGGGATTATTGGGATTAGTTTTCTGGTCAGAGACCTCAAGATAGTCATGTCTCCTTGACAAGCATGTGCCAAATAGTCATAAGTGACACTATTGGTAGAGTGGATTGGTAGTGGGTAAGAACCTTTGAAGGTAGGTTGTTGTCCTTGGAGGTGGACTGTGCATAAGGACTGGTTAAAGCTGTGACTCACCAGTAGGAAGTTGAATAACCTAAGTGGGTGAACACTAGTGGGTGGTCTAAGGTTGTGTCAATTCCTAGTAAAAGCCTTGTGTAGATTTATAAGCAAACCATCTTTAGAAACTTTAAGGAAGCTTTGACAACCAAGTTCATTGAGTGAACTTCTATATCCATTACTAATAACTCTGCATCATTTGGCAAAAATGTTTGCAATCTGATCCTTGGTAGAAACATACTCCAACTTGACTTCATTCTCTATCACCTTTTCTCTTACAAAATGATACCTAATGGATATGTGCTTTGTCCTTGAATGCATCACTAGATTCTTTGATATGTTAATGGCACTTGTGTTATCACAAAAGATTGCAATGGGATCTTCATACACAAGTTTGATGTCTTTCAAAGTCTGCTTCATCCATAACACTTGAGTGCAACTGCATGCTTCTGCAATGTATTTTTCTTCTACAGTAGATAGGGATATTGAATCTTGTTTCTTGCTCAACCAAGATACTAATCTTTTTCCCAAGAAGAATGTACCTCCACTTGTACTTTTTCTGTCATCCACATCTCCAACCCAATTTGCATCAGTATATGCACTAAGAGTAAAGTCACAATCCTTAGGGTACCACAAACCATAATCTATTGTACCTTTTAAATATCTCAGAATTCTCTTGACTGCCATCACATGTGATTCCTTGGGTTCTGCCTGAAATCTTGCCACAAGAGACACTGGATGCATTGTGTCAGGTCTAGTTTGAGTAAGATAAAGTACTCCTCCAATCATAGATCTATACTTTTTCTGGGCTGCCATGGGTGAGTTATCATCTTTGCTCAACTTACAACTAGTTATCATAGGTGTGCATACTAGTTTAGAGTATTCCATCCCAAATTTCTTTAACAACTCTTTCACATACTTAGATTGAGAAATGATGATACCTTTATCTAATTGACTTATTTGTAGACCTAAAAAGAAGTTCATCTCTCCAAACATAGACATTTCAAATTCACTTTGCATTTCTCTAGCAAAAACTAAGCACATACCTTCATTGCCTCCAAAAATAATATCATCAACAAAAACTACAACAGTCAGGGTTTGTTCATCATTGATCTTGAAGTAGAGATTGCTATCTGTAGTACCTTTACTGAACCCTATCTATATTAGATACCTGTCCAACCGTGCATACCATGCCCTGGGAGCTTGTTGCAATCCATACAAAGCTTTTTTCAATCTACATACCATGTCACGCTAATCTGATGACTGAAATCCTTCCAGTTATTCTATATAGACTTCCTCTTCCAACTCTCCATTTAAGAAGGCAGACTTCACATCCATTTGATAAACCTTGAAATCATTGTATGCTGCAAAAACCAAAAACATCCTTATTGCTTCAATCCTTGCCACTGGAGCAAAATTTTCTTCAAAGTCTATTCCTTCAACTTGAGCGTATCCTTTGCATACCAACCTTGCTTTGTTTCTTACCACTTCAACATTCCCATTCATCTTGTTACAGAAGACCCACTTTGTACCAATAACATTCTTGTCTATTGGTCTAGGAACAAGATCCCAAGTCTAATTCTTCTCCATCTACATAAATTCCTCTTCCATAGCCTTTATCCAATTCTCATATTTGCAAGCCTCATCCATAGTTTTAGGTTCAATCTTAGAAATCATATAGAAATTTACTTGTTCCTCTGCAAATTTTCTTCTGGTTAAGATCCCTTTGTTCTTATCTCCTATGATTTGATCGTCAGAATGAGTGATTCTTACATATCTTGGAGTTTTGGTAGCACTTACTGGAGCTTGTTCTTCTTCATCTGGGTTGTCTTCATGTTGCACCACTTCTGAAACATATGGATCATCTGACTCATATTCACTTGATTCTGAAAACCTCTCCTTACATTCATCAACTTTAACATTTGCACTTTCAATGATCTTATTCAGCCTCTTATTATAGCAACGATAGGCCTTGCTCTTGGTGGAATAACCAAGGATGATTCCTTCATCACATCTAGCATCAAATTTGCCTAAATCTTCTTCTCTTTTGATATAACATTTGCTACCAAAAACTTTGAAATATTTCATAGTAAGAACTCTACCATGCCACAACTCATAAGGAGTCTTTGAACTGTTACCTTTTACTTGAACTTTGTTTAGGATATATACAACAATGTGAATTGCCTCTCTCCACTATGCTTCCAGAAGATGAGCTTGCTTAATCATGGTTCTAGCAGCTTCTTGAACTATTCTATTTTTCCTTTCAACAACTCTATTTTGTTGTGGAGTTCTGGGCACAGATAACTGTCTCTTTATTCCATGTTTTTCACAAAAGAAATTGAACTCATTTGATGTGAACTCTCCTTCTCTATCAGACCTCAAGCATTTGATTTTTAAATCCATCTCATTTTCAACCATTGCCTTAAATGCCTTGAATTTATCTAGAGCTTTAGTTTTCTCTTTCAAAAAGGTGACCCAAGTCATTATAGAATAATCATCAATGAGCAGCATGAAACACCTGTCTCCTTGCAAACTTCTTACTCTAGTAGGTCCACACATATCTATATACACTAGCTCAAGTAGTCCTCCAACTAATTGATCCTTTCTTTTGAAACTTGTTCTTGTCTGTTTCCCAAATTGACACTCCTTGCAAATAGGATTTGATGGCTTCACAAGCTTAGGAAAATCTCTAACAACCTGTGCAGAACTTATCTTCATGATATTATCAAAATTTATGTGACACAATCTTCTATTCCATAACCAACTCTCATCAGTCTTAGTCAACAAGAAATAGTTCTCAGTTCCTTTCAAGTGATAGATATTACCTCTAGTCTTCTTACTAGTTGCAATGACTGTTCTGGAGCTTTACCTGATCTTGCATCCATTTTCCTTGAAGCTTAAATCATAGCCCTTGTCACACATCTAACCCACACTTAAAAGATTGTGCTTTAATCCTTTCACATACAAGACATCTTCAATATTATGCTTGCCATCAAAAGAAATAGATCCTTTCCCACAAATCTTACTAGTTGTATCATCTCGAAACCTAACCAGTCCACCATCATATCTTTCCAAACTCACAAACTTACTTTTATCACCAGTCATGTGGTGAGAGCAACCACTATCAATAACCCATTCATCCTTGTCCTTAATGACCTGAGCAACCAAAGCACTTTACACTGGTTTTTCTTCCTTCACACAGCTAGAAGAATTAGTAGACACAAAATCTTCCTTAATAGAAATGAACAAGCATTCATTTACAGAGGAACTAGCATTATCTGGTTCACCATTATCTGATACTCCATCATCATCAAAATCTTCAACATAATAACACTTATTTTGGGTCCTAGGCCTGTTCTCATATCTTCTTCTATTTCTTTCAATTCTTTCAGGACATCTGGAAGCAAAATAACCGACTTTACCATAGGAAAAACATTTGAAAGGTAATTTGCCTTTATACATACTAGATCCTCTTTGCAGTCTATCCACAAAGTTGGATTCAACTTCATCTAACTCATTATCAGATTCTACCTTGTACTTTTATGATCTAGAAGTACTTCCAGGAGTACTGGCTTTGAAAGCCATCTCAACTTTCGGCAGAGCATCATCAAACTCCCTCATTTCAAAAGCAGTAATCTTACCAAGCAGTTGATCCCTATTAACCATTTTTACTTGCATGAATTCTTCAATTGCAGCTACCTTGTAACAGTAGGACTTGGGCAGAGATCTGAGAATTTTCATAACAACTTCCTTTTCTTCAAGAGTTTCACATATGGCTTTTATCCATGTAACAAGTTCATCAACTCTTTGCATAAACGCTGATATGTTTTCATCATCATTCATCTTCAAGCTTTCATATTTCACTTTCAAACTTTGTAACTTGGCTTCCTTCACAGAATCATCTCCTTCATACAGATTTTTCAACTTTTCCCATACCTTATTTGTAGTTTCAAGATCCACAACTTTCATCAATATTGAGTTGGTTAATGAGCTTAGCAGAGCATCCTTTGCCTTGATATCTATCTCATATTCTTTGATTTCATCTTCAGTCGTCAGACCATTTGGAGGTATGGTGTATTCTATTTCTGCAACTTTCTAAACTTTGTAACTAAGAGAAAGAAGATGGCTTTTCATCTGAGCCTTCCAAAGAACATAATTTGTTCCATCAAAATGTGGTGCTTCCTTCTTGTAAGACATTTTGGATCTTCATCAAGATGTTAAACATTCTTCAGAGGAACTTGGCTCTGATAACAACTGTTGATATGCGTCAGACAACTAAGAGGGAGTGAATCAGTTCTCACAAAAACTTAAACACTTTCTGCAATTAAACATCCATCACTTATCCACAATTATTATGATTTAACAATGAGTGCATGAAATCAGAAACTTAACCACAGATACAACATCAAACACAAGAGACACTAGATTTACGTGGAAAACCCCAAGGTGGGGAAAAACCATGGAGAGGATTAGGTCACAATATATATTGCAATCTTGAAATAATGATGTTCAGGCTTGGTCACTCCACGGGCCTAAACATACTGGCTTACTGCCATGAAGGACAACTAGGTCTAGTAGGCTCACTGCCTCAACCCTAAACCCAGCAAGATTATAATAAGGGCTCTTAAACCCTACTGGCAGCTTACTGCTAGACTCACTACCACGATCAACACCTTTCTATATTTGTGACTGAAGTATAATAATTCCCCTACTCTGCTCTTCCTCTTCTTTCCTCTATCTCTTCTCTACTCTGCCTTTTGGACCTTTCTTAATATCTTTCCATTTTTGCTCAAGGACACTTTTTCCACGACTCCACTACAAGTATTTATACACTACATCAACCTTGGAATGATCATCAAGGTCGGCATCACAATCATCAACCATTGGAACAATCTCCAAGGTTGGTATTAAAAACATTTACAAAATAGGTCCAGACCTATTACAACATTGTGCAAAGGAAATGAAATGAAAATCATGCCATGCCTTAGTTGGGACTCAAACACGATCTTCCATGCCACAACACGCTTCCACAAACTTCCAGAGATCTTCGCAATCACTGGGATTAACCAGGTCGGCCAGGACTAGTTACACGCTATATTATCTAGGAACAATCTTCAAACACAATCTCAATTTCTTAATGCTGACCAAAGTCTAGATAGGAACATGATTAGGATACATCCACAAGCATGCTATAATCATCAAGAGCAACCGCATGAACCTTAACCACTTTATCCATAGGAATCTTCTCACCAGAACACATGAACTTCACTATCTTCAATTGTCATAAAAGAAAGATAGCTTGAGGACCATAAAACCATGAACCATTGCAACTAAAGGCACTTATCATCATCCCAGACTTCCTTCTATAACCATAGAGCAAAATACTTTATTGCGGATGAATGCGGAGCAAAATACTTTCTTCCTGTCTCAACTAAACTTATAGAAAAAGTAGGTTTGACTCTGGTGAACACAACTCACTCAGATCTTCATGTGGAGGGCTCAAACCTAAAATATGGCATCATTTGTCATACCTCTAACTTACTTCCAATCTGTAGACCACAATCTTCAAATAGAAGTAAATGCGGAGCAGTTTACCGAACTATTCTTCAGCATACAACTCACTGTCTGTAATGCACTTCTCTGTAACTCACTTGTTCCTTGCGGAGAGCCTAATTTTCTTAATATCCTCAACATATAAGTATTCTAAACAAGTAATAAAATAAGATACAGTTGACACCAATGACAACAAGGATATGTTGACATCAATGACAACACCGATTAGGCACATACTTGCAACAATTATATCATTATAAACATTCCACATTATATCTTTATAACATTCTACATTATATCATGTTATAAACATTCTCATTCTACTTAGAGACATTCTCATTCTATTATGGTATAAACATTCACATGTTGTAGAGAAATTATTTATAGACTAATGACCATCACTTATGAATAAGGCACATACCTTGTATGATCGATTGCTCTTGGTAATACTTGTTGATATAATACTTGTATTTGATGAAAGACCAATTTGCTATTTGCTGATTTATTTTAGTGGATGTGTATATATAATAGAGCTTTCTGCGATGGAATTGTTTAATGAATGATATGCTTGATCGATGCCTTACTAAACTGCCCCGATTCCCTTCATATAACTTTTGAGGGGTCGTGTCTCCTTGATCGGTGCATCCTTTCATAGCATCATTTGTTTTAAACACATATCTTTAATTAAGTATGATCTTAATCAAATTGGCACCAACTATCGTGTTCATTTGTTTTGTCTTTTAGTTAATTTGTCTTATCTACTTTATTTTGTCAATGCTCTTAGTATTCGCACCATCTTGTTAAGGTAACTATGATGAATGTCTCAATGCTAATGAAAGATGTTTACTATGATGATGTCGTTGTCATATTAAGGGTAGATCACTGGTCCATGGTGATAGATGATACATACAAATGTATCATTTCTCCTTAATATGAAATCACTGCCAAGGGAATTCTAGTTGACTCCAATGGATCTCTATGCCAGTGGATGGGTAATGCATTGTCCTTAATATTGTTTGCTGCCTTAGGGAAGGCAGAACAAATGTAATGAAATTGGTGTTATCATTCCAATCTTTAATTGGAATTAGATAATCGAGGACATGACAGGCCTCCCCTCTTAAGATTGCTTGTCCTCAATCAATGCTCAAATTCAGATGTTTGAGAATCTCAGTGCCTTCCCATGTAGCATCATCTTTGGGTAGACCTTTCCATTTTATGAGGTATTTAGGGATGATTCTATGTCTCAATCTTCTTTCCTTTGTGCTAAGGATTCTTTTTGGTTCAAGGACTAATTATCCCTCATCATCAAGAGGGGGTAGTTCTTCACACGGGGTAACCCTTTGTCCAAGCACTTTCTTATGTCTAGAGACATGAAATACATTGTGAATCTTAATATTCTCAGGAAGATCCAATTCATAAGCAACCTTGCCAATCCTTCTCAAAACCTTGTATGGTCCATAAAATCAAGGCTTTAGCTTCTCGGATCTACTAACCTTAATAGAAGTCTTCTTATAGGGTTGCAATCTCAAGAACACCATGTCTCCAACTTCAAAGGTTCTTTCAACTTGATTTCTATCCGCATATATCTTTTGCTAGTTTTGGGCATGATGCAAGTTGTCCTTAAGGATTCTCATGATGTCCTCATTTTGTTGAAGGAAATATTTGGCTTTGGGTACCCTACTATCTTGAAGAAGCAAACTCCTGAATAATGTGGCTTCATATCCGTATAGGGCCTAGAATGGACTCATCCCAATGGACATATGATGAGTCATGTTATAGAAATACTCTCCCATGTGTAGCCACTTTATCCACACCTTATGTTGACCAATAACATAGTTTCTTAAGTAGCCCTCAATCCATTTATTCACTATTTCTATTTGTCCATCAGTTTGAGGGTGATAACTTGTACTTGGTGTAAGCTCTGTGCTGGACAATCAGCATAATTCTTGCCAAAATAGACTCATGAAGCGACTATCTCTATCGTTGACTATGCTCTTCGGTAGCCCATGAAGTCTGAAAATCTCCTTGAAGAATAACTCAGCAACTTGAGGGGATTTGTACTTGAATGAGATAGCCATGAAATGTGCATACTTTGTGAGTGTGTCTACCACCACGTAGATGCAATCTCTTCCTTGTACCTTAGGAAGACTAGTAATGAAGTCCATTGAAATGTCGCTCCACTTTTGTTCAAGTATGGGTAATGGTTGTAATAATCCCGCTGGATGTGAGTGTTCCACCTTGTTCATTTGGCATATGGTGCATTCTTGGACATACTTAAGTATATCCTTCTTAAGCCCTTTCCATGCAAACATTTCTCTTACTTGCTTCTATGTATTATAGTACCCTTGATGTCTTGCAAGGGGGTTGTCATGGAATTCCTTGATTACTCGTTCCTTCATTTTGGAACCAGCTACCAAATATACTCTATCCTTGTAGAAGATGAGGTCTTCTTTCATGGTGTATCCCTCATCTTTTATGTTTCCTTCCAACACATCATTAGTGTAGGGATCCTTGACATATTCAGTTATGGAGTTCTTCCAATCTGGCAATATACTCGACATAGCACATAGATGCGACCTCCGGGATAAGGCATCGGCCACCACATTATTCTTTCCTTTCACATAATCTATGTCAAAATTATATGCTTGAAGTCTGCTTACCCATTTCTGCTACATGTCATTCAAATCTCTTTGTTTAAGGAAGAATTACAGACTATTATGGTCAATCTTGACTGAGAACTTTCCGCACACAAGGTATTTCTTGAACTTTGCTAGGGCATCTGTAATGGCTAGCATCTCTTTATCGTATGTTGAATAGAGTCTCTCGGCTGCTATCAACTTGCGGCTCTCAAAGGCTATAGGGTGCTTGTTTTGCATGAGAACCGCTCCAATGCCTTCACTGGATGCATCACACTCTAGCTCAAATCGTAATGGGAAATCAGGAATAGATAGCACCAGATAATTACTCATTACCTCTTTCAGTTCCTCGAAGGCTCTTTGTGCTACATCATCCCAATGGAATAGTCCTTTCTTGGTTAGGTTGGTGAGAGGAGCCCCAATCTTGGAGAAGTTCTTGACAAACCTCCTATAGTAGTTGCATAGCCCCAAGAATCCTCTTAAGTGGGTTAGGGTTCTTGGCCTAGGCCACTCTCTTATGGCCTTAATCTTATCTTTGTCTACCTTCATACCTTTGGCACTAATTTTATGCCCCAAGTATAGAATCTCTTAAATCCTAAATTCACATTTGGAGACCTTCGTATAGAGTGATTCTTGTTTGAGGATGGATAAGACTTCATCAATATGCTTTAAGTGCTCTTCACAAGTTTTACTATAAATCAATATATCATCAAAGAATATCAACAGGAACTTCCTTAACTACTTCCAAAAAGTGTGGTTCATACATGATTGAAAGGTTGCCAGAGCATTGGTTAGTCTGAAAGGCAGGACTAAGAAATCAAAATGGCCATAGTGACACCTAAAGGCTGTTTTGGGGATGTCTTCTTCTCTCATCCAGATTTGGTGATATCCAGATCGTAAATCAATCTTTGAGAAGAACTTGGCTCCGTGTATTTCATCAATAAGTTCATCCACCCTGGGAATAGGATAGCGGTTCTTTATTGTTTGTTTGTTCAGGGCTCGGTAGTTGATGTACATTCTCATAGTGCCATATTTTTTCTTTACTAGGACTACTGACGATGCAAAGGGGCTGGAGCTAGGCTAAATGTGACCCATCTCTAGGAGCTCATTTATGGTTTTTTCTATCTCCTCTTTAAACTTTTGAGGATGCCTATATGGTGTTGTAATTACGGGCTTAGCACCTTTCTCAAGTTCTATAATATGCTTAAAACCTCATTTTAGGGGTAGGCTAGGGGGTATTTCTTCAAACACCTTTTTGTGTTTCTTAAGAATTGGTTGGATGTCTATATGTATGGCTTTTCCCAATGGGGTTGATTTATCTAATATCATGCATTGTGCTTCCCATTCTACTTGGTTATGCCAGAAGGTTCTTTCCATTCTTTTAGAAGAGATCATTCGGGGTGATCCATCGAACAAGCCATGTAAGGTAACTCTCTTCCCTTGGTGTTCAAAGTTAAGTTCTAATTTAGGAAAGTCCAAGGTGAGATGACCTAATGAATGTAACCATGGTAAGCCTAAGATCACATCTGTGTGACCCATATTAACCACATAAAAGTCATCTTGGATGGGATGTTTTCCTAGGGTCAAATTTAATTGCGGTAATATTTTAGAGCAACTAGTCATAGACCCATCGGCTAAAGATACCTTAAAGCCCTCAAAGTCTTGGGTGTCAAGTTTAATTCATTTGGCCAATGCTTCATCTATGAATTTATGGGTGGCTCCACTGTCTACTAGAGTTGTTACCTTTTTACCCTTAAGATTGTACCTAAGTCTAAAGGGATGGTGCTTTGATATTTTGGATATAGCTGCTATAGACACTTGCTCTTGGTTGTCACATTTTCTCCTCTTAGTTGGGTTTTCTTCTATCTCCTCATCGGATAAGGCTTCTATATTGTAGACTTGTCCACATCTATGCCCTGGACCCCATTTCTCTTTACATTTAAAACATAAGCCCTTTTCTCTTGATTCATCCCTTAGGCAAGTATGTTCGGGTTTCTATGGCTCTCCACACTTATAACATGGATTTTTATCCTTCCCTTCATTCTTACGGTGAAATGGTTTTTGGAACTTGCCCCTTTTAGGGAATGGCTTGGTGTAGGGTTTTAGTTTCTTATCCTTTTCAAGTCTTAGTGATGTGTCTATGGAATTTTCTAAGTTTGCGGGTTTGAAAGCACTCACTAGGTTTCTTAATGATTCATCCAAACCCTCAATGAATAGGGATGTGAGTCGGTCCTCTTCGACTCTAGAAACCCTTATAGATAATTTCTCAAATTCTTGTATGTATTCCTCCACCATCCCATGTTGTTTCAAGTGTGTTAACTCTTTAAAGTCCTCTTGCAGGTGCCTTCTATCAAATCTTTTGATGAACTTACTGGAGAAGTCTTTGTAAGATGTTATGTTTTGATGACCTTGGGTATGCTTTCCATGGTGCCACCATTCATACGCTAACCATTCCAAGTGTAGGATGATGAATTGCAAGGCATCCTTCTTGGTCATCGGACTTAGATGGAAGTAATCATTGAATTTTTGTAGCCATGCGTGGGCAGAGATCTTGTTGGAGCCATCAAAGTTGGGTAGATAGACCTTGTTTTCTTTATGCTTCAGATCTTTGTTCATAGGTCTTCTTTCTTTCCTGCTTATCTCATTCCTCCATGAGTTGCTATAGTCATTAAATGACACTACTCTCCTTACTTCGAGTTCCAAGTTTGCATATGCTCTTGCAATATCATCCGTACTTATTGAATTTGGAGCAAACTCTTCCGCTCTTGATGCCTCCTCTTCAGGTAAGAAGGAGGGTTTTGGAACCCTTGGGTTTGATGTTGCATTGTTAGTCTCAAAGTGGTTAGATCCCACCTCTTTTTCATTTGTTGAGTGATTTTTGTGATTGTCGATCACATTTCCCATGCTTTGTAATTTTTGTTGAAGTGCTTAGGTAGCTTTGGTTTCTTCTGTCATAGCCTTTGTGGTCATTTCCATAAAAGCCTTTAATTCATTGTTCATTTCCATATTGTTGTTGATATTATGTGAGGATTGTCTTGTATAATGTTGCATTAATTTAATTCACAGGTTGGCAGGATGACTGCTCTGATATCACTTGTAATGTCCCCTTTTAGGAAGATCAAATTTTCTTTACCTTGGACACAATTTAACTTCTCAAAGAGGACATTAGTAACCAATAAATCCTTATAATATCATGATATTGCAATTAGGGTTAGTAGACCACATAATCATAATCAATATCAAAGTTTATTACATATATGCATTTCACATTTTCTTATTTCTATCATATAGATATTCCATGCTATACCTTGGGAGAGTCATTCTAGTGCTTGATCATTAATCTACTCTACTTCACCCACCCCATATGAGTACGGTTATGTTAAGGTGCTAGTGTAACAAGACCCACTGCCATAGACCCAAAGGCTTAATTGCAACACGTGGCAATTCTTCACCATTTGGCTCAAGGGGCTTCATGCTACATGTGGCAATTCTTCACCCACTTGAGAGTCACCTACAGTTAAGTCATTTATAATAATTATTAAGTCTACGCAACCATAGGCCCAAGGGCTTCACACTACATGCGGTGATTCTTCATCCACTTGAGGGTCACCTAGGTGCTAGATCACTAGACCGCCCTTCCCTAACTCAGCACCATACTTGTAGGGTGATAGAGAGATTAACGGTGAGGCTACC
The DNA here is from genome assembly GCA_027924645.1 of Cunninghamia lanceolata. Taxonomy (NCBI): domain Eukaryota; kingdom Viridiplantae; phylum Streptophyta; class Pinopsida; order Cupressales; family Cupressaceae; genus Cunninghamia; species Cunninghamia lanceolata. Next base: position 13,162,369 of record BSBN01001567.1, on the reverse strand, counting down.
TACTCTCATTCGAGTATACCATGATTAGATGTATGAATCATATCTTATAAGTGTTTATCCTTACCATCTCATGATCCCCATGGATCATGAGATAGTACATTTGATCATATTGTTCCTCTACGGGAACTCATCATTGTACCATCTCATGTGATGGTTGAGTATGATACATCAATTATCACATATAATATTCATCATTATTACATCATGCATTTATTATTCCTTGGGTCTTGCCAATTATATCATTATAAGCATTCCATATTATATCTTTATAACATTCTACATTATATCATGTTATAAACATTCTCATTCTACTTAGAGACATTCTCATTCTATTATGGTATAAACATTCACATGTTGTAGAGAAATTATTTATAGACTAATGACCATCACTTATGAATAAGGAACATACCTTGTATGATCAATTGCTCTTGGTAATAATTGCTGATATAATACTTGTATTTGATGGAAGACCAATCTGGTGTTTGCTGATTTATTTTAGTGGATCTGTATATATAATAGAGCTTGCTACGATGGAATTGTTTAATGAATGATATACTTGATCGATGCCTTGCTAAACTGCACCAATTCCCTTCATATAAATTTTGAGGGGTTGTGTCTCCTTGATCGGTGCATCCTTTCATAGGATCGTTTGTTTTAAACATATATCTTTAATTAAGTATGATCTTAATCAAATCAGTGCCAACTATCTTGTTCATTTATTTTGTCTTCTAGTTAATTTGTCTTATCTGCTTTATTTCATTGGTGCTCTTAGTATTCGCACCATCTTGTTAAGGCAACTATGATGGATGTCTTAATGCTGATGAAATATGTTTGCTATGGTGATGTCACTGTCATAGTAAGGGCACATCTCTAGTCCACGGTGATAGATGATACATACAAATGTATTATTTCTCCTTAATATGAAATTGTTGCCAAGGGAATTGTAGTTGACTCTAATGGATCTCTATGCTAGCGGATGGGTAATGCATTGTCCTTAATACTGTTTGGCTACCTTAGGGAAGGAAGAATGAATGTAATGAAATTGATGTTATCATTCCAATCTTTAATTGGAATGAGATAATCGAGGACATGACATTGTAGCTGGAGTGTGAACTTTCCTATTTCAGACATTTTTTGTTAAATTGTGTGTCTTTTCGAGGTTGGTTTCATGATTTTCTCCTCTGATTTGCTTTGCATGATTTAATCTTTATGTTCAGACTACATAGCCAACCTCCCTTTTGTAGTTTCGATTTGAATTCAGCCTGTTTTGGTTGTGTTTGTTGATCTTTGCGGTTTCATGGCTAGGGTTTCTTTTTCTTTATTTTACAAGTTGTTGAATCTATTTTCTAGTTTACTACATTTTTCAAGGCCGTTTGTGTGACTTAGGGCCTTTTCCTTTAGTGTCAAGGCATCAAAGATCAGACTTCTGATCTTCCACCCTCATTTTTATGACTTAGGGCCTTCCCCTCCAATACTGCTTGTGTTGTAATACTATTGAAATCTTGTTGGGGTTCGGACATTGGGGCTTTGGCATTTCATCTTCCATTTATACTTAGTTAAAGGTTGCTTCCACCCTCCATGTACCGATTTCTTGGTAAAGCATCAAGGTTCGGACGTCGGTCCTCTTGTGTTTCCTCTTCCATTTTGTTTGACTTGAGAAGGAGTAAGTCCTGACTCCCAACTTGTGACTTTATAAACTATATTGGGGTTCGGAGTCCTATTTTGAGCTATGATCATTACCCTTAGAGACTATAGTGTCAAAGTTGTGACATTGGGCCTTCCACCTTAGCTCTTCTCATTCTTTTAGCATAGAGAATGGGTAAGGCACAACCTCGGATCTCTGACGGATGCCATAAAATTGCACTCCTTACTGAATTAAGGCATTCCTAGTGGATTTTTGTGCTTTTATGATGATATGGTGATGGCTAATCTTGTAATGAACATGCAACACTAGTAATGAAATGTGTATTGATGCAGGAAAATGGCTAAAACTCCACCAATAGCAGATAAGAAATAAGAGTTTAAAGGGTATCTGCCAGCCTTAAAGCTTACAAATCCATACCCTAAGGTTGGAAATACAGACATAGGATACTCTAATCCATGGGGCTACTTGTAGTAGTTGAGAGGTGAAGCAAACAAGTCCTTCCAGACATAATGCATGGAGAATTCAGGACTGTTCCAAGCTGCTACCTTCCCAATCTCGGTGCAGGCACCTAAATTGGTCTTGGCATGCGCTCATAGATACAAAGTTGGAAACAAGAAGATTATTGGGCATGTAGGGCATGTGGAGCTTGACTTCACTTCTTACATGGTGGATAAGGTCTTTCACCTGCCCACCTATGCTGACTATGATAAAATCTCAAAGAACACTGCTCTCACCTTCTATAGCATGAAGATAGGCATGGCTACAAGTTACATGAACCAACATCTTCTGATTACTCAAAGAAAACATCCATTGAAGATGGCACCTACCCAGTCATGCCATGAATTCAAGCAAGATGGAAGAAGGTTCATCATCCTCCTTAGCAGAGTATTTGGATTCCCTGTTGTTGACAAATGACACCCTTAGATGTGTCAGTTTTGCATGAGAGTAGTAGATGGGAAGAAGATAGACTAGGGTTTATTCATCAGTGACAAACTAGATCAACAACTATCAGAAGTAATGGAAACAAAGGAGTTCTATATGACCTCCTACTTGGTTTACCTACTGGCCTATCAAGCCAATTTTCCAAGTTTTTTGCAGGTGGGCTCTCTCCAATAAGAAGTCCTTGTATATGATCATTTCCCCCAGCTGGAGTTGATGACCAGCATGAAAATCTTTTACACTATAAATGATACTTTTGTGTATGTTGTGATTAGAGGTTTGGAGAATGACTATTCTCAAAGGCTATCAATAGAAGTAGCTGAAGAGCTAGCTAAATGGGGCAGCTGGTACATCCAATTTCAAACATTCACATACATTAGGGTTATGGGCTTCGATAAAGCACCCTACAAGCTACCCCAGTACCCCAGTGACAAGGTCATTTTGTTATAAATCTACAGACAGGTCTCTAAGGTGTATGAGCTCATAGCTAGCAAGCATAAATCTAGTTTTAAATTCCTCATAAATGTGGATGAATACTCCTACCAGAACATCAGCAATGCAAGGCATGCAAAGTCTGAACTGGCTATCCTCTCCTTGGGTTCCTTTGACAACATCAGGAGCATATTTGACACTATTGGATGGGTCATCCCATTGATTGGTAGCTGGTATATTCATGAATATGCCTTGGAAGACCACTGGGAGAATTGCATAGATGACCATGAGGTCAGGAAAAGAGATTACTACTGACTCAGTCTTCATTTGTTGAAAAGGTTAGATTTCTTGGGGCTCCCTAAGGTCCCTAAGAGTATGAAGGAGTATGGTGCAGTACTTAACCCCTCCTATGAATAAAGGAAGGCTTACAACCTCCCCTTGGCCCCTATTAAATGGGATCAACCTAAAGATACTTCTATTGAACTCAGGGCCAAGGAAAAACTAAGAAGAACTAGGGCTTGGATGAAGAAGCCCTATCTAATGATAAATCCTTATCCATCCAAGGGGGTAAAAGGCTCAAAGGGAGAAAAGAAGAAAGGAAAAAAGATGGAGAAGCAAGCCCCTGTTGCAACACCTAGAGCTGAGGAGACTAACCCTACCACTACCAAAAGCAAACAAAAGACAATGGCAATCAATATAGAGTCGAAAGAAGAAGAGGAAGACATTGTACCCTTGTCTCAAAAGATATCAAAAAGGGCCTCCACTCTTACCTCTAAAATGGTCACGATGGCCTCTACTCCTAGTCCTACCATCACTTCCACCACTCCACCTATTCTTATTTCCACTACCTCTACAACTGAGATAAAGGTTGCTCCATCATCCACTTCACCACGTCCATCTCCCACACAACAAACATCCCTACCATCACCTCCACCTTCAAAATCTCCACCTTCACAACCTCCACCTTCTACACCTCTTCCCACTCCCCTTTCTTCTCCTCCACCTAGCACAGAAACTCCTCCTACAACAAGTCAAATAGTTGGGGAGAAGCCTGAGAAAGGGACCATCCCATCAACTAAGGACCAAGGTAAGGCAAATGTGGCTAGAGATTCAAAGGAATAACAAGTAGAGATACATGAAAAGGTTGCCAAGGATATATCAGAGGCATCTTTGAGGAGATTTTGGGTGACCAGGGGCCTTTATTGGATGAGATTATGGAAAATAATGCTTCTGGATAGAAAGAAGAACTAGGTGGGGAGTCTGAGGAATCAAGAAAGACTCAAATGCTGACTCCCTCACCTATAAAGTCTCCATCTCCAACACCAACCTTTTCTCCACCAAATGATACATCATCTGAGACAGGCCTCCTAGTCTGGCTTAATAAGACCGTGGAGAAGAGGAAGAGAACATATGTTGAGGAGCATTACCAGGCTATTGTTGCTCAAGTGTTGGGAGCCCCTCCCAAAAGTAAAAGAGCCAGGACCCTCTCTCACATTTCTACCAATGAACAAGGGATCAAAATGGCTCAAATAGCAATGCCATTGGAAGATAAAGAGGAGGCAGCAATAACCTCTCAAGACTACAGTATCCAACAGGTGATCCTAGGTTCAAGGAACTGGGAAGGAGACAAAAATTCTTTAACTAATGTTGTATGTGCAATTTTGGACCATATGAAGAAAGATGAGGTCACCAAGGAGGATCTAAAGAAGCAGGTGACACAGTTGTAAGCCTATATTACACACTAGGTGGGGCCAATTTATTACAGTGCCCCTGCTCCTGCCCTAATGGAGGCTATAACTAAAGAGAGCCTAGTCTTAGATCCATTGGGCATCCTTCCTACTAGTATAGCCTGCAAGGATTCATTAGAAACTCTTGGTAAAGCAAAAATCAGGGAGGCCCTAAAGATGTACCATGCTATTGAAGGCGATTTGGAGGTAGCTAAGAGCCTAAGGAGAAGCATTGATGATGAGTTGCTAATCTAGGAGTAATACCTCCCAATTTTGACAAAGATGGAGGTTATGCCTCAAAACACAATTTTGCAATTAGGAATTTTGGACAAAGATGATCCAGGGGTAATTGTAGAATGGATCAAGGCAGGGAAGATCAAGTCCAAGCTGCTACAAAAGTGCAAGGAAAAATTACAGGCAAAGATTGATGTAGCTAAGAAGGGGTCAGGAAATGTAGAAGTATTAATAGATTTCATCCCCTGCTAGTTCAAGGATGAATCCTCAATGGTTTTCCCTACAGTTAGGATAATAAAAGAGTTTTCCAACATTTTTCAGCAGCAACTCTCAAAGTAGGGCATTAACAATTTGATGAGACTAAAGACCCTCTTTACTAAATTTCAAGAGCAATTAGTTGACTTGCCTTGGATACAAGACAAACTCAAGCAGTCATCATATTCATAGCAAATCAAGATTAAGCATCATAACAGTCTGAATATGAATGAAATTCAGGAGGCCACCACTAACTTCAAGGGTCAATTTGGAGAGGGAGAATAATATCCTTGTTCTTCACTCTCATTATTCTTTGATTATTTATTTATTTATTTCATTTTTTTATGCGGTCGACCTCATTTGTGTATAACGGGACTATTCAGGCCAACCAGGGTCAAAGTGTGCAATGTAAACAAAGGAAACCTCATATATAAAGGGGAAATTTTAAGCATTTGTAAAAGGGGGGAAACATATAGAACTTATGCAAGCGCAAGCTATACTTGTATTTTGGATGGCATGTAAGTGGCATACTTGATATGCATGTGATGTGAATACAACTCTTTTGTAATATGCCAACATTTTTCTAGTTAATGAGAAGACAATTTTGGGCCTATTCCTGTGTTTCTGCCCTATGGTGGTAATGTACTTGTGTTTCTTTTCCTTTCATATAGCATATGTTGGTGAATCTTGTACTTAATTTCTAAATCATAAGCTTGGTGGTTGAATAGGGTTATGGATTATGTGCATGTAATATTGTGTTTTCAATTCCTTGTTCTTCTTCTTACATTCTTTAGAATCTTGCACTTGCAATGTTCATGATTGTGTGGACTACTAGTCATTCATTGCTTGTTCAATTTGATCTCACTAACATTGTTATATGAAGTGAAAATCCATGTGCAGAGGCTGTCCAAATATTTTTCTAATTTAATTTCCTTTTAAACCCTAACCCTTCTTTTTCCTTTTTTTAACTGAGTATAAGTAGATTAGTATCCTATACTTAATTAAACATCTACTTATAAGAGGCTACATAGCAATCTAGATTGATATTACCAACATAGGCCCCTTGAACAAACACTCACATTGTCCACTATGTTGTTCTAATATTGTTGTGACCCAGTGAAATAGGGACCTTGGGGTAAAATAAACATCATTAGGTTACCTTTTAGGAGAAGTATAGTGATTTTCGTTCTACTTGAGTTGATGTGCCAAAATAGCCATCAACAGAACTAACGCTAGAAGGAGGGCCTGATCAATTTGGATCCTCTTAGGTTTCCCTTGACCTCTAAAAGAAGGATATTAACCAAATCTTAGTCAGTAGGAGAAGCCAAATTTCAAGAGCTCCAACATCATCAAAAAATTAGGAGTGACCATGGTAAGAGGCGAAGGATAAGCTCTAGGTCGGTTACGCTGCTAGATCTGAAAACCTAGAGGCCTTCCCTGAAGAACCACCTCAAGTACCAATGGTTGCTTACTTTGGGGAAAATCATTCACCCCTATCTTTGGCGGCCCCTCTCCATGATATGCCTAAAAACCCTTAGACTTTTTTCCCTAAATTCATCTAGGTAGAGATTAGAAGCGTAGAAGAACATATTCATACCTTTAAAGAAGCCATTAGTAGAGTTGCTATTCCCCATTTGGATGTGGTCCTACGACTCTTCCCTTACCCTTTGGGAGAGGTTGCATATTCATGGTACTTACATTTACCTACAGGATCCATAGACACTTGGGACAAGTTAGAGATTGCTTTCACAAAATAGTTTAGAGTATATAATGATCTTGGCACCATATACCAATAGTTTGCCTCTTGCAAGATTCAACCTAATGAACCCTTGACTATGTTTAACACCAAGTTTCACAAACTCTACAAGAGGCTTACCCAACCTTATGTGGTCACTAAAGCAGCTGCAGTTCAGACTTATCTTAGGGCTATTGATCCTTTCATAGTGGTGTGTTGGGTAGAATTTAACAACGATCAAAAAAAATACAAAGATCAAGATCCAACCCAAACTCAAGAAATCAAACCCAAAAAGCTAAATGAAGAAATGCATATCAAAACAACATCACCATGGGTTGAACGATTTCTTGTTTGATTGCTCATGTTCTGCAGCCTAACAATGATAGAGATTGATAGAAGAAAATAGGTAGGTGATGGATGAGGAGGAAATTTAGTAGAGTGACAGCACTTAGAAGATTCATCCATGCCAAATGGCTTGGAAATGGATCAATTTATAGGCAAGATGAGAAAATGGAAGGATAAAGTTTCTATTTCGTGAGTGGTGGTTGAATTGGAAAGTTGCTATGCAACTTGAGAGAAGAAAATCGAAGGTGAGAGTTCACTCGAGAGATAATTAGAAAGTGAGAGAAATGAGTTGAGTGATGAGTTGAGTTGAAAATGGAATGTGGGTGAGCTAACTAGAGAGTTTTTGGGAGATGAAAATGGTAAGTGATTTTAAGTGGCATGAATGAATAATTAAATAAATAGTAAATATTTATTTAATTATAGGATGAAAGGTGGGATTAAATAAATAAATAAAATTTATTTATTTAATAAAGTGAGGGATGGGATTAAATTAAATAAATGTTATATTTATTTAATTTGTTAGAGGAAGATGCTAGATTAGGCGATGCTATGAGGTACCTAGGGCAAATATGCTACAAGATGCCTAGGTCAGGTGACGATATGAATTGTTTAGGGCAAAGATGCTACAAGATTCCTAACTGATGTAGCATTGCGATAAGTGGAGGGTGTCTACATTTTGCCCCTCTTTGAGATGATGTTCGAGATGATGAGATTTGTGTCGAGCAACATCATTTCAAAGAAGCTAAGGTGTGGATAGAGGAAAAGGATGGGATGCAAAGATAGGATGAGGATGGGATGATGATGCCCCCTTGAGAGGATAGGTAGGTTGGACAAACACGAGTAGGCTCTCAAAATGAAATGGATTGGTTGAAAAAGATTAGAGAAGGGAATGGATAGAAGAAAAGGAAGATGCATTATGCTGCAATAAAAGTGAGCAACCATATGTTTGATTTAGCATGAGACGTTATGCACCAAGGTATAAGGACCAAGGTGACAATGTGTCCCATGCCCCAGCGTAATACAACCTTGTCTAGATACAAGATATGAATATTAGCTAGGAAGATATAGATGAAAATACAAGATAAAAATGATAACACATGCAAGAAAGCAAGCAAGCATTCACAAATGATACAAAAACAAACAAGGTATTGCCCCTGTCAAGCTGTAAACCAATAATTAATTGCTGATTGATGATGATGATAGCGTTGTCATTGCAGGGAACGATATATCCCTAGATCAACACAAGGATGATGATGATTGATTAGTTGATTGGTGATTAATTGATTTGATTGATTGGATTTACAACAAGGCTAGGATCAAGACCATTGATTGTGATCAGATAATTTGACAAGCTTGATTGACTTGATTGGTATGGAGTAATGATGACTTGCATTTGAGTTTATTGGATGAAGATTGGAAGAAGTGGTGGATTAAAGATTTGAGGAAGTGGTTGATGAAGATTGATTGGAAGAATTCTTTTAAAAGATTGATGAATTGATGAAGACAGATGATAGAAGAAGATGATGAGAGAACAAAGAGGAATATCATCTATGCCTGAATCTGGGCACTTCCTTCGTACTCCAGACTTCCTACATACCCGTGTCTACGGGATCAAGGCACTTAACGATAGAGATAAGATGTAGTTCTGGTTGGTTTTTTATTGATGGTGATGATGATTGATTTGATTTTCACTGATTGATTCGCTTTGATTTGAAAGGTTTGATAGGATTTGATTTGTTTTTTATTTGAGTTTTATGTGACTTTTTTTGACTTGATTTGATGATTGGATGAAGTAATTGATTTGATTTGAGGGATTGAATTCATTTGATTGATTTTGATGATTGACTTTGATAATTAGATTTGATGATTGGATTAATGATTGGATTTGTGAATAGATTTGATGATTTGATTGCTTGGATTTGTTTTTGTTGGCTATTTGATTTTTTTGTATTTTTTCAAGACATTTTATAATTTTTTGGATTTTTGTAATTTTTTGGATTTTTTTAGGACATTTTATGATTTTTTGGATTTTTTTAGGACTTTTTATGATTTTTTGGGGATTTTTTGATATGTTTTGAGGATGTCAATGGGTTTACAATTTGTACATCCTTTATGCGAAATACCAATGACAAGGGAGAAAACCAAGTCTAGGTGCAAGAAAGGATATAGGATGGATTAGGATGAATGGATAAAAGGATGGGCGGTAAGGGATGGAAAGGAAGACTCATGATAAATGATTGGATAAGAGGACAGGAGACATCTAATGTATGCATAAGAGAGCTAGGATGTGATCTCAAAGACTATGTCACATAGGAAATAACATGCCCCATTCTAGATAGTACGCTTGGGATTTTTCATGACAAGGCTCAGGACGATAGGATAGTGATAGGATTGGGCTGATGACAATGGGATTATGATAGGATGAAAAGATGGATTGGTTTTGAAAGGATAAGGTACATGAAGAGATAACCAAAGCATGTTTCAACATTTTTCCCCCAATCTTTATCAAGATCAAAAGAGAAAGGGTGAATGGATGGACTCGATAGGACAAGTATATGCAAGTGTAATGGATAAGGATGATAGGATAGTAATGGTATGATAGGACACGATAGGATGGGAAGTGATAGGTAGGATGAGACAAGGTGCCCCCAAGTGTGGGTGACATAGAAGATCAACTTACACATGATGCCTATTTGCCAGGTTTTCATCATGGTACTTATTCAGGGCACCTATTTGCTAGGTTTTCACCGTTGGATGAAGGGATTTCTCTTTACTTTTTTCTTTTCATTTTTTTTTCTTTGAATTTTTGGATAGGAGATGGATATGGATGGGAGGGACTCAAGTGTCTCGTTCCATGAAAGTGATAGTCCTGCTAGATGGATGTCGTCGTAATGGACCATGTCAAAGTATGCTCATCAGATGTTGGTAAGGGATTGCATGAAATATGGATTAGGTAGATAGTGGATTATGAAACGGTGTGATAGTGGATCATGATGTGGATTATGTAGGGAATATAATGGATTATGATGTGGATGATGGATGGAAGGCTTATGCAAAATCATGGACCATAGGGAAATGATGAGGAAAATATGTAGGATAGTGAAAGAAAGGTGGGGAGATGGAGGTATGTGGAAGTGTTGCAGGATGGAAAGGAATCATGACCAATGGCTGCACACACCATGATAAACATTGAAGCTTTTGGTGGGAAGGTGGTGTAGGAAGTAATGGTGCCATTTGCTTAGGAGATGGTCGATTTAGGCATTTAGGGACCCACATAGACTTAGTGTTTTTCAGAGTTTTACTTTGCTTGTGGGATTTAGGAATTGGATCTGTTTGAATGGAATGGATGGAAGGGGAGAAAGTGGATGGTTGGGATTTGCAAGAGGTGGATGCCTCATTTGAATTGATGGCTTGCTACTTATGGACCCACACCATTTTAGTTTTTGACTTTGCTTGTGGAGGTATGGGTTTGGATATATGTAGCTTTTGTGCAGATTTTGAGGTAATTGCTTGTTTCTTGGGGACCCACACCTTTTTCATTTTTGCTTTGAGACGTGTGGGTGTATGCAACTTTTGAGATGGATATTTCTTTGATTCTTAGCTTTCGTACCCTAAGGCATTAGGACCCTTAGAATTTTTTTCTTTATAAGTGGAGGCATCCAAATTTTTGCTTTTGAATCCCATGGGTATAGTGGAAGTGGGATTCGTGGAAGCTCCATGTTTAGACAATGTGTGTATTTGTTGGTCATAATTGGTATTTTTAGAGGATTTATGGATGATAGGAATGTTAGGTGTTGGAAGTAGTGGTGGTAAATTAGATGGTGGAAGGTGAACAACCACATGCTTTTGCAATTTGTAGGATGATGGAGGTGGAATGGCAACATATGTTTTGGGTATGTGATGGGATTTATGGTGGAAAGTAGTGGACTTAGGATGAACGGAGGTGGTACCAACATCGCTAGATTGTTGTCCTTGGGGTGTGTATCCAAGGCCAAATGAGCGCAGAGGGACTTTGACATGGATGGGCTCCAAAACACCCTATTCATGAAGGCCTAAGCCTTTACCTTGGTAGATCATGTTTTGGAGGATGCGATCAACAATGGGACTAGGTGTAGGTCTAACACTAAACATGAGTTCCTTATTAGATGGAGAAGGTGAAGTGGATAAAGGTTTCTTGTGTTCTAAGGAGGAGCACTCATGGATAAAGGTGGATAGACTAATAGGACATGATCGTGGATTTACGATAGGGTCAATAGTAGGTGATGAAGGATCATTAGGACCTTGCTTTTGCTCATGTAGATCCAAGGTATTGATTTGATCTTCTATGCTTATGTGTTCTTGGGAGGCACATGTCTCATTATGAGAAGTGGACTCATGGGAGAAGGCTTTTCAATATGCTCAAGGGGTTGTGGGCCACATAATAGGGTTGAAGAAGTGGACATGGCATTCAAAGGTTCTTTGGTAGGCTCATCGATGGGTGCCTAACATGGGGATTGTTTATTCCTTGCTAGTAGTCCTTGAATCACATCCTTTGTAGATAGAGGGTTGATGGGATCTGAAGGCTCATGATTGGGATTAGGTAGAAGGATAATTGGATTAGGGCTTGTGAGGTGGATAGTGGGATTAGATGGGCTAGGACTTGGGCTAGATGAAGGATAAGGGGGATTAGATGGATTGGTTTTATCTAACCCAATCTTACCACAATCTTCTAGGTTCTTGATCAATCTTTTAAATTGTGTACAAGTGGATATGAGATGGCCCTTACACCTATGGTATGCACAATATTCATCATATTTATACCAATGGGGTTTAAAGTAGATTTCTTCAAAGGATGTTATTAGTGGCAATTGAATCAAATTTTTTTGGACCAATTGTTGTAGGGTCATCTCTAAGGAATCCCTTAGTGGAGGGCTTGATGGATTATAAGGTTGACATGAAGGTGTTGAGAGAAGACTAGTTGGCTCATGTGTTTGCATATGATTGGATGGTGAAGGTGACTCATGGGATACATACTCTAAATTGGTTTCTCCCTTGTCAAAGGCTATTAAGTCTTGCTCCAAAGATTGACTTAAGGATATGTGATTTATGTACAAGGGCTCACTTGGAGTAGAAGTAGGTGACACATAGGTGTCTCCTTCGTCAAATGATATTAAATCTTGTTCCAAGAGTGGACTTGAGGGTGTTTGACTTATATACAAAGGGGTATTTGAATTTATGTATTCATGTTGTGGGGGCCACTGATAGTCTTGAGAATGGGTTTGATGAAGAGATGAAATGGTAGGATGTGTAGGTAACAGGTCTTGGGGTATAGGTTGTTGTGGATAATGGTAGATATTGGAAGAAGTAGGGTATGGTGATGTGGAAATGTTATGAAAAAATGTAGGATAAGGTGACGTGGAAGTGATTTGAAATGCAGATGGATTAGGTTGATACGGAATAATATAGGGTGATGTGGAATTGTTGTGATATATGGATGGATTAGATTGGTGTGAAACGAAAGGAGATGCCACATAGGAATGAGGTAGAATTGTTTAGTGTTGTGGTGGCGTAGGGACTAGTTCCTTTCTATATAGCCACTTAAGGGTATCAAGCATTCTTAGGGTGCCATAAGGATCGTTCTCATAGGTCTTGTTTGGGAATGTCGTGTCCATGTTTAGAAGTGGTACATTAGCATGTGAGGATGTGGAGTGATCAAGATATGATATGGATATGAAATGGATGAAGGTGATTGGGTAATGACTAGGATGAAGTGATTAGGATGAAACTGGAATGATGATTGACTAGGATGATTAGGATTAGAGGATGTGTATGATGTGGCTTAGGATGTGTGTTAGGATGAGATTGTTTTGCAACAAGGATATTGGTTTTGACAGCTTTCTTTGGCAATTTTATGGAAAGAAAACAAGATGGAAGACACTCATACACAAGCCACTCACAAACATTGTAACAAGCTAGGCTAGGCAAGGACAATATCTATTGGGTTCCCACTTGGTTTTACCCAACAACGCCTACTTATGGTGTATAGCTCCAAGAACTTGGGGCACAGGCTCCCCCTTACAGTGCACTCACTTCTCAAGCACACCAAGTTCTAGGTCCTCAAGACACGTAGATCTTGAGGTACCTTGCTATCTCTGCCATAAGCCGTAAAAATGTGGGACGGCTATTAGAGTTTCCTCTTGTACCAATAGATAGGGGTTTTTAGCTACTAAATAGAGGTTTCTAGTAAGGGTTTCCGTTTGAGTGGATATACATGCGGTGATTTGCTCCATTAATGGAGGCTTCCCAACCTATAGAAGTTAGGCTCTACAGGGTTTTGGGGGAACCATTCGTCGGTATAGCAGAACAACCATCATTTGTGACTTTTAGCACAAACACATTATTTATATAGCAGCTTGGAATGGCTTGGCTTTAGCCCATTTCCGCTTGGGTCGTACGCCTTCTCACAATGGGAAGACAGGCCCTCTAGAGTTAGCAATAGTTTTTCGTGCACCCCAGATCCGTTGGATGGTCGTTTCCGCTTGGGTTGTACCCCTTCTCACAATGGGAAGGTAGGCCCTCTAGAGTTAGCAATAGTTTCTCATGCACCCCAGATCTGTTGGATAGGCAGGGGAGAGGATACTTTTGTTGCTAGGTCAGGTTACACACAGACTTAGCAAGCAAGCAAAGAAATGAAAAGCAAACACAATGAAAACAGTGTTAATTTTAAGCACCAAAATGAAGTGTGCCTACTTTAGTGATAAATGATTGTTCTTTGACTGCTCGTTCCTGCAGAAGATAGATCAGTAGTTTGTTTTCTCCATTCTTTGACAAGCGTGTTTGACAAGTTACACTGATAAATTATTAGTTTCTAGAAAATAAATCTGTTAAAAATCTAGAATAAATAATCTAATATTGAAAAACAAAGTGTATAAACATAAAATTCAAATGATTCTACACAATTGTTTTTAAAAAATTGTTAAATTTGGATGTATTTTGCTCAAAATATGATCAATTGAAATTTAATATGAAGCTGATGTTCGACAGAGAAATTACCTACTGATATGATAAAATTACCTGATGCAAGCTTCATAACTATGAATTTCATCTCCTTACCTTTCCAATGAGTGTTCGTTTGCGAAAATCTGATGTCGTATGCCCTTGTTATGATGAAAAGAAAAAAAATACCCCTTCTATGGCATGTTTAAAAATGAAGGGTTTGACCAATTTGTTTGAAATTTGACTTTTTGTTTGATTTTTTTTTTACTTTTGGATTTTTGGTGATTTTGCAAAGTTTTTTAGTTACATGCGCATATTTGTTTAAAGGTTGCAGTCTTAGGTTATCACTTGGAAATAAATACTACCCCCCCTTTAAAAGGAAGATTAAAATTCTAACAAACAAGCATTAAAACCTCTAAGCCTAAGACTTAAGTATTAAAACATAAAAATTGCTTTTGATGTTTGACTAGACCTTTAGACCTCAACCCAAGTTTTAATCCTTTTTGAAATCTGCCAACTTAAGGTTTTGAAAACTGTCGACAAAATTGATTTAAGGTGTTAAAAAGTCATTGACCAAATTTGACATAAGGTTTTAAAGCCAACTACAGATGTGAATGCCGACTTAAAGTTTAAGACTCTCACCTTGACAAAGATTTTGACCTGGACAAAGATGCCAACTTACAAGTTTTAAGTGACAGGTTTTAAGAGTTTCAAGATTTGGTCGACAGAGAATAGTTTAGTCAATACTGCAAGAAGCGTCGTGTATGTAGATGGGATCAAGTCTGATGATGGTGACCACATAGGAGGGAGACAACCGGTGGTAATGACAGTGGCTCTAATGACTTTGGTTTTAGAACTTCAACTGAAAGTTTTAGAGGGTGGCAACTAACACAGCGGATGGTCAATAGAGAGTTGGATCAATAGTAGATTTTAAAGGCAGCGATAGTTTATCGACAGAGACCACAGTGTTTTGTTTAGTGTTGGTCGACAGTTTTAAATATGATTCATGGTGCTGACTATTTTCTACACAGTGGCAACGACGTTCAAAGGGTAGTGGCGATTTGAAGATTTATGGTGGCGATAACAATTTTAGAAGTGAACACTGACAGCAATAAAGATTCTCCAAGACTGCAACAGCAATAAAGAGAGGTTGATTGGGGTTTTTGACTGAGTTAGTGAACAAAATCATGACAAAGCCCACAAAATTCACCTAATGTGTTACCCTGAGGACCCAAACATTCATAGAGACCCCACGGTAGATCCCTGTTATACAGATCCGTACAGTACGGCTGCCGGGTTAAAATAAAATTTCAAATTTTTACAAGAAATTTTCCTCATGCAAAATATATCAAATATATAACAGGACTCAGTAAGACCTTGACACCCTTGCAAAGGTTTATTCTGAGGCTCTCAAATTACACAGAGAAATGTACCCTACCATTGCAAAGGCCTTTGGATCACTACAACAAATCCCTGTGATTAGCTCCTTTTTTTGCTCCTTTTTTGCTTCCACCCACTGTTTTAATGTATTTTTCTCCACTTTTTTGAAAAAGTCGGCGCTATTTGTCAGGATGGCACTATTTTTGGCATTTTTTGCGTTGATCAGAACAAGTAGGCACTAAATTAGGTGCAAATTAGCACTTAATTTAGTTCCTAATTTAGCTCCTCATGTAGCGTCTGATTTAACCACTGATTTAGCACCTGATTTAGCATCTCATTTAGCACCTCATTTAGCACCTAATTTAGCGCCTAATTTATTGCCTAATTTAGCACCTAATTCAGCGCCTAATTTATGGTTACTTGAGTTTAGGAGTATTATTTAGGGTTTGTGGTTTATGGTTTTGGGGTTAGGGGTTAAGGTTTAGAGGTTTAGGGTTTAGGGTTTAGAGAGATAGAGGACCAATAGGGAGATATAGAGGAGACAGAGGGGAGAGATAGGGAGATAGAGAGTGAGGGACATGGCCAGAGACATAGGGAGAGAGATTTAGAGGTAGAGGGACAAAGGTGATAGGGAGAGAGGGGAGAGATGGGGAGATAGAGGTTTAGGGTTACTTGGGTTTAGGGTTTAGGTTTTAGGGGTTTAGGGTTTAGGGTTTTAGGGTTTCTTAGTTTTAGGGGTTAGGGGTTAGGATTTAGGGGCATTATTTAGGGTTTAGGGTTTATTTTTTAGGGATTAGGGGTTTAGGTTTAGAGGTTTAGGGTTTAGGGTTTATAGAGAGAGAGGAATGATAAGGAGATATAGAGGAGACTGTGGAGAGAGATAGGGAGATAGAGAGTGAGGCACATGGCCAGGGACATAGGGAGAGAGATTGAGAGGTAGAGGGATGATAGAGATAGGGAGATAGGAGAGAGATAGGGAGATAAAGGTTTAGAGTTGCTTGGATTTAGGGTTTAGGGGTTTGGGGTTTAGGGTTTCTTAGGTTTGGAGATAGCTAGATAGAGAGAGAGAGAGGAGACAGATAGGAAGAGATAGAGGAGACAGAGGGGAGAGATAGGGAGATAGAGAGTGAGTGAGATATCCAGAGAGATAGCGAGAAGGATTGAGAGGTAGAGGGATGATATAGATAGGGAGATAGGGGTTTAGGGTTTCTCGAGTTTAGGGTTTAGGGGTTAGGGGTTAAGGTTTCAAAGCATTATTTAGGGTTTACAGTTTAGGGTTTAGAGGTTTAGGGTTTAGTGTTTAGAGAGAGAGGACCAATATGGAGATATAAAGAGTGAGGTACATGGCCAGAGACATAGGAAGAGATAGGGATATGGAGAGTGAGGGACATGGCCAAAGACATGGGGAGAGAGATTGAGAGGTAGAGGAACGATAGAGATAGGGAGATAGGGAGATAGTGTTGCAAATATGTGCCTGATGTGTTGTCATTGATGTCAACATATCTTTATGTCAAAAATAGTGAAGACAGTGCAGAGGAGTGATTAGTATTTCCAGTAAGGTGAAGATCAGAGTATGCAGATTAAAGGGCTTGTATTAGGTTGTCTATTGTTGCTCCAGCTAAGATTCGAGAGGTCCGCATGAAGATTTGGTGAAGTTATGACCCTCTGAGTAAAATAGGTTTCTGTAGTTGTTCTATAATGACAGAGTGGCAATGAGTTGCTCCAGATTGGTCCAGTATGAGCACCAGATTGGTCCGGTATGTGCATATTGTGATCTGCGGATCTAGAGTCTTGTTTGGGATGTTGGTGTGTTACGTCAACTCGAGTGGTTTGTGGTTTGGAGGTCCAGAAGTAATCTTTTTAGTTTGATAGTCATGGCAATGTGTGTTCTTGAGGTTCAGTGTGAAGATGTAAGTGATTCTGATGATGTGAAGTGGTGTGGTTGTTCCTGTTGACTTATTTATGCTTGTGGTGGTCTCTGGATCGTGTGGCTATTGTGTTGGAGGTCCGCATTGACAAAGGAGCTTGTGATTGAATTTTTTCTCTTAGTTGTTGTTCTTCCCAGTCTTGGCCAACCGGATGTTCCTAATGTGATTTGAATGATCTAAAGATCATTTTGTGAAGCTGGCATGTTAATAGAGGAAGATTCAAGTCTTAGCTATGATTGGCCGATAGTGTAAAGATCCGGGTTAAGTTTGGCCGACCTTGTTGATCATTCCAAGATGGATGAAGTGTATTAATACTTGTTGAAGAGTTGTCAAACATTATCCTTGTGCAAGACAGATCAAAATTGAATAAAGGATCAGAAGCAGAGTAGAGAAGTTAAGGAGCGAGAGCAGCATAGAGTGTGAAGTTGATAAAGAAGAATTCGGGGCAAAGGAGAAGTCTTTAAGCATTCATTGAAACTGAACCAGGCATGAAGTAGATGATATTTCTTAGTTAATTCATTTTGTTCTAAACAAATTCTATAGGCAGTGAGCCTCCCTTTTGAGCAGTGAGCTCTGGGCAGTGCGCACAAAGGCATGTGCCTTCTATTTTTCTTAAGTACTTTTAACAGGGTACAAATCATTATGGGTTAACCCCCACCGTGGTTTTTCCCTTAACCAGGTTTCCATGTCAAAATCTTGGTGTCAAGTGTATTGATCATATTTCTGATCTTATGTTGTTGATATATGCTTTATTATTTACATCATTAATGATAGAGATTAAAAGTAGAAAAAGATTAAATTGTGGGACAACTGATTCACCCCCCTCGTAGTTGTCCAGTCTAATTCCAACAAATAGAGGTTTAGGGTTGCTTGAGTTTAGTGTTTAGGGTTTAGGAGTTTGGGGTTTAGGATTTAGGAGTTTAGGGTTTCTCAGGTTTAGGGTTTAGGGGTTAGGGCTCAGGGTTTAGGGGCATTATTTAGGATTTATATATGTTTTAGGGGTTAGGGGTTAGGTTTTAGGGTTTAGGGGCATTATTTAAGGTTTAGAGGTTTAGGGTTGCTCAAGTTTAGGGTTTAGGGGCATTATTCAAGGTTTACGGTTGCATGTCAAAAGAAGTCTCTCTCTCTAAATCCCTCAACCCTAAATAATGCCTCTAACCCATAACCCATAACCCCTAAACCCTAAACCTAAGCAACCCTGGTAAACCAGCTCTATCTCCCTTATCTCCCTCTCTCTATCATCCCTCTACCTCTCAATCTCTCTCCCTATCTCTCTAGACATCTCACTCACTCTCTATCTCCCTATCTCTCCCTCTGTCTCCTCTATCTCTCCCAATATATCTCCTCTCTCTCTCTACCTATCTATCTCTCCCTATCTCTTGCCTCTCTCCCCTATCATTCCTCTATCTCCCTATCTCTCTAGATATCTCTCTACTCACTCACTATCTCCCTATCTCTCCCCTCTGTCTCCTCTATCTCTCCCTATCTGTCTCCTCTCTATCTCTCTCTACCTAGCTATGTCTCCCTATCTCTCTATCTCTTGCCTCTCTCCCCCTATCATTCCTATATCTTCCTATCTCTCCCTTCTATTTCTCCCTCTCCCTTATCGATGAAGGAAATGAACAAGAAAACTAGGACTCTCTCTCTTCCTCTTTGTCTCTATCTGTCTCCCTTATCAACAAAGCAAATGGAAACAAGAAAACTAGGACATGAAAAGAGGGATGAGGATATAAATTGGCAAGATGAAATGGAAACAAGATAAAACTAAAGTTCATTGGATGGGAAGAATGATGAGAGGAGAGGTGGAAAATAGTAAAATAGGGAAATTTTGGTGGGATCTAAAGGGAAATTGGAAAGGAAAAGGTAAACTAGGAAAGCTAGGAAAAGGATTTAATTAGGAGGTAGATAGGTTAGAGAGAGAGAGCGAGCGAGCAAGATGTCTAGAGAAATAGGGAGAAGGATTGAGAGGTAGAGGGATGATAGAGATAGGGAGATAGGGGAGAGATATGGAGACAGAGGTTTAGAGTCGATTGGACTTAGAGTTTTGGGGTTTAGGGTTGCTCAGGTTTAGGGTTTATGGGTTAGGGCTTAGGTCTTAGGGGCATTATTTAGGGTTTATCGTTTAGGGGTTAGGGGTTAGGGTTTAGGGTTTAGAGGCATTATTTGGGGTTTACAAATCTTCAAGGATCTAGATAGTGTGGCTATACACATTGCTACACATGTTGGTGTTTAGTTAGACACATGGAACATCAACAACCACATGTTATGCTTCCATACACGTGTGCCACCTAATGACATTTGTACTGCAAAACATGATCATATAATTAGCACTGTATGTGTCTGACACATGATGATGTCCACGTATGCCACATGCCACAATGATCTAGTTAGCACCATACAAGTTTGAGTACATTTTTTCTCATCCCATCCATATAAGAAATGCAACATACATGTTGGATACTTGTCAACATCTACATGGAGCATAACTAATGGTATTCTTGAACAAATGCCTACTTTGTACATTTTGTAGAGCAAAAGAGGTATAACAAATTTTCATCTTACCTCTATGTATATCTCCTTTGTTCATTTTTTAATAGAAGTGGCATATATGTTAGAACCCTTCTATATTTGAATGTGTTTTGGTTTACATATCTATTTTCCTTTATCTATTCTATGATCTTATTACATTAATAGATAATATAGGATTGTCCCTCAGATTAAATAACATGGTGGTTCCCCCCTTTAGGTTTAGGGTTTTAGGTCTAATAATTTTGAAGTGTTCGATTTCAAAAACCCTTTGTCCCTTTTCTTTAGGTCATGCACTTTATTGTTATATTCTTGTGTTGACTATTTATAGCCAGTTGTCGATCCTTTAAGTCACGACCTTAAGCCTTGAAGCCCATGAGTTGACCGACCCCTTAGCCTAGCCATTACTTGTTGCCACTGGTAAAATCAATGTTTAATGTCCTAAACTCTTATAAAGTGAATATCGCACTATCGCGGAGCATATTAGATGATGTTTGTACCCAACCACGATGTTGCGACAAGCTACCACCTATCCAGTAACCTTTTCTTACGAAGTGTTCACTTCAGAATCTTGCCTTAGCTAACTGTCTGCTACCACATGTCAAAGTATTAATGGTCCACAGAGCAAGCCTAATATCCAACAGCTGCACTCAACCACAAGGGAGTTTTTCTAGGAGGAATATTTGCTATGAGGTAGCAAGATGATGATGTGTGGCATGCACCGATTGAAAATAAAGTATAATGAAGGTGCATGGATGCTATGTCGCACCATCATGCAGTAGGTATATGGTGGGCCCTCCCCGACTGCGACACCGCAAAAAGGTGACAAACATCCAGTCTGGGCTAAGGATGACATAAGGTACTGATGATTCGGCTCATTTTCATTGGGTGATGACTTGTCGACAAAGATGACTAGGATTGTCAAATCTAGTCAATGAATCGAAGCTGTGGATTTCAGAAAGGCATGAAATGATCAACGGTCCAAATTCAAACTTGCAGACAAAGAATATTTTTGAATGAATGTGGCATGAGCAGAGTTATGGTTGCCACAACCTCCATTAATACAGAGAATAGTACAGGAATTTGATGTTATAACAACATAATTCAAAATATTTCCTGTCATTTTTCAAGGAGCAATCGCATTTAGAGCCAGAGAATAATCAAAATAGGTAAGGAGAAGCAATTATGAGCCTCTGCGACGTCAAAAAACTAGTAAGTTATTGTCTCTCCCCTGCACTTAGTCTTTCTATATGTAAGTACTTTCCAAGGCATTTATGGCAGTTGTTGATTGCATAAACCCTAGGTTGCTTGCACAAATACAAAATGAGTCAGTCAGGTCAAGCTTCGACCTCAAAACGTAGCCTGGATGAGGATATCATGATTCAGTGTCCTGGATCATCTAGGAGACCTCTAAAAAATTTGGGGGAGGTTGGCAAAAATGACAAAATATATGACCTTTGTGTATATTGTCAAGATGTTAGGATCCCTGTGTCTGCTTGGAGTCTGTTTGATCATTAGCACAAGCAACTTGACTACAAAGCCCCAATCTACCATGCTTGGACACTTGACTTTGTTGGCAAGAGACACTGTGTGGCTTCATGGGTGTTGTCATTGATGGCAACAAAGACCATCCCACACATCTGCAGGACATGGTGTGTCTATACTAGAAGTCAGAATGAAGAGTATTTTGGTCCGGTGACCAAGAACAAAGCATGCAACAAGGTCTGAAAATTAGGTCCGGATCTCTCAGAGGAAGTATCTTTGTAAAGTGCAGACTTGGGGAAGTCAAGAGGAGTACCTTGACTGATATATTCCAGGAATTGAGCCTCTGGTGATGAAAGAGTGAAGAGATATGAGCACCTAAGTATTGGGTTCCTGCTTGGCAGAGTAGACAGAGGAAGAACTGACTGGCAGAGCTTCAGACCTTAATCTAAATGAGATATTGATGATGATCAAGGTTCTTGAGGTATCATTCATGATTTCCTGACATGATTGATGACTTCTATAACTATCTTTTTGATACGCATCACTCAGTAAGCATGGATTCAGCCGACAGACTAGAGTTTGGAAATATCTTGAGTTTTTCGGATGCCAACTAGAAAGATGATTGAAATCATTGATGCAGATATATATACCAGATTGATTTTGGTTTGAAGGTGTGTGTGGTGTGTTGTGTAGTGTGAAGAAAAGTAGAGAACGGTGTGGAAACAGAGATAGAGGTCCGGTATGTGATAGAACAGCAGCACTAAAGTAGAGGAAGAATGAAGTGCAGTAGATCAATATATTGGGCTTAACCGAAACTAAACCTACGCACATGTGGATGCTTCTCATCAGTTCAAGTATCTAGTTTTATAAACTATTGTAGGCAGTAAGCCTCTTGTGAGCAGTGTGCTCGGGCAATGAGCCCTAATTGGCAAGTGCCATTTTGTACTACCTTATTCTTTTAACAGAGAATACAATCTTGGGTTAATCACCCCGTGGTTTTTTCCCTTAATAGGGTTTTCCATGTCAAAAATATTGTGTCATGTGTATTGAGTTTATTTCTGCTTCCATGGTTACGTATGCTAATATGATTTGATATTGCTCTAATTGTTAAAGAAGAAAAGAAAGAAAAATTATTGAGATAACTGATTCACCCCCCCTCTCAGTTATCAACAATTGGTATCAGAGCCAAGTTCCTCTGAACAGAGCCTAATAGCTTGAGGAAGATATGGGAATCTCAATGGATATGTATGGTATGAGGGAGCAACTCTAGTCTTCCCTAGATGATCTTGAGCAATCACATTCTAAAGTTAATGCCCTGAAGGAAAGACTCAAACAAGATGATGATTTCATAAATGAACTCAGAGAAAAATTAAGTATCTCTATGAAAAAGAGAAAGGAACTACTTCAACAATTAGCAAATCAAAGTGAAGCCAATGACACTAATGAAGAATTGAATGAGAAAAATAAGTTATGTGAGAAGCTATCAAAAGAAGTCATTATGGTGAGAGATGAAATGGAATCAGGGGTTATGAAATTTACCCAAGAAATTGAAAAGAAAAGAAAAATTGAAGATAATCTAAATCAATCTCTTAAGAAGTCAGAAGACTGCCACAAAATGGATAGAATAATCAGGCATCTGGAATCTGATCTTGAAGATGCTAGAGATAATGAAGAACAGCTTGAGAATCAGATAGACACTCTTAAAAAGGATCTTCAAACAGCAAATGAATACAAAGAGAAATTCAAGATAAGCTCTGCTCAACTTGAAGTTCTTCTTGAAAGCCAAAAGAGGGTAGATGACAAGCATGGATTGGGATATGAGAAAGGTGAAATCTCCGGATCCAGTTAGAAGAACTTTGGATCAGGAAATCCAAGGAGCAAGCCTAGAAGACCTCTGGTAAGGCAACCAAATACTCAAAGATATCCATCCTTCAATGGATACTGCCACAACTGTAATAACTTCGGTCATAAAGAAAATCAGTGCAGAAAGAGAATGAATCAGACTAATTCATCCTTCTCTGGACAGTGTTTCAGCTGCAAAAGGTATGGTCACAAATCTCATGAATGTAGAAATATGCAAATGAACAATTCATTCAATGGTAGATGCTTTACATGCAATAGAATGGGACATATGGCTAATCGATGCAGATCAAGAGGATATCAATCAAAAATGCAAAGAAATGTTGTTTGCCACAATTGCAATAGATACGGTCATATTGCCAAATTCTACAGAAGCAAGAATTAGGATAAAAGGGGTTCGGTGCATCATAATCAAACTCAAGACAAAGGAAAAGGAAAAGTGAATGCAGATGAAGTTCAAAGGGAGATGAACAAGATTTGGGTAAAGAGAAGTACTGAAAATATTGGGGATGGATCCACACTAGAATCTGGTGCCGATATTCCTTCTGGAAAATTTAGAAGAGGTTAATCTACCAAGATTGATCCGGTTTAATAGTCATCCGGTAAGAACATGATTTTCACAGTTAGATCCGGTATGATTCAAATTGAGGTATCTTGATCTATGGATAAATGGAGTGATCGAAAAAAGGTAGATAGATTGCTAATATTCACCAAGAATAATTCTAAGTGCATCTCAGTGATCCGGAAAGATCTCTCTTAGAAACAAGGAAAACAAGGCAACCGGAATAACCTAAGTTGTGCATTTATTACAAAATGGAATTAGGGTTTGCATAGAAATAAAAGGGTTCTTTTGTTCACCATTTGTACATTTGCATTTAAGAAAAGGAGAAAAGGAGCTCTGCAACGAAATTGTCTCAAGCCCATCAAATATCAACCGCAGAAGTTGATTCTTCCAGCCATCCGATCCGGATCATATCGTGAACCCTAGAAGCGTAAAAGGTATTTTCCGCTCTTGAAAACCTCTCTCTGAATCTTTTGAAAGATGGCTACTTTGAATGTTGTGAAGATCACTAATAGGCTGCGTCCTAAATTTAAGAAACATCCCTACAAATCCCTAGAAGTTGATCCCCTAGGCGCCTTTTCAAGCATTCAGCATGGGGTTTTACATGTAGAAGATGTTAGGGCATATATTCATGCAAATATTGAGGAATTTGGGGAATCCAAGCTAATGGATATCTATCACAATCAGTTAATAGATGATTCTTTTGAACTCAAACCTCAGTACAAGGCTATCCGGGACAAGCATTTCGGTCAGTGCATCCATTTCCCATGTTTTACAGAAGATGAGTGGGTCCAGTATGTTTTGAGCAGAGTGCATGATAACTTCATATGGTTGAATACACCTTTTAAGATCACAAAAGATGCTATTAGGGCGGTAACCGATCTGCACTCATCCAGAGGGTTACCTGTTCTCAAATCGGTCAAAAACCAAACTGTGAGTGAGGCTACCGGATCAAAATTTGACAATAGAAGACATCACTGATCCGGATGTCAAGTTTGCCTCCATGATAATTGGTTACAAGATATATCACTCCAGCAGGGAAAATTTAGTACCCGGAACTACAATTTACACTGCTTATCAGATGTTAAGAGAGAATGTAGATTATGATCTTTGTGAACTTCTTCTGAGCCAACTATTGGAAAACCTACAAAAGATCAAGAAGGACAAGAACTCTTTCAAGTATGGAGGCCTAATATTGTGTTTGTTCTTTTACTTTATGAATGAGCTTCCCAGATCTAGTGGTTGGGTTTGGCAAAATGACAGACCTGTTGCCATTCAAATCAGAGATTACTTGCATGGGCTTGGGGATGCTAAGGCACAAAATACAGCTTTGTGGGGTTACTTCAAAAACTTCCAAAATATGATGCAGGCCAAAGAGAGAATTCCCTAATCCCTAGTGAAAAAGTATAAGGATATAGTATGCTTTATGGTAGAAACTGATCAATGCCTAATAGAGGCAGTAAAGCCAAGGATAGTCTAGATCATGCCAATGGGGTATGAAGTTGATGAGAAAATTCTAGAGCTGCATATTCAACATCTGCTGAGTCAGCCCAAGGACCCTAAGGCAAAAAGGTTTGGAACCTACCAAGATTTGAGTGTAAAAATTCATGTTGAACTAAGATAGCCTGAGATCAAGAGAAAAGTAAGAAGGGAAGTGGAAGAAGTTGCCAAGAGATATGGAATATCAAAGGAGGCACTTGATGCCAACAGAGAGAAGATGGAAAGGGGAAAGAAAGAGAAGGAAGAAGCAGACAAAGAAAGTGCTCTGATGAAAGCCCCCTCCCAGACCAGATCCTCTAAGAGCTCAAAGGCATCAAAACTAGAAGCCCAAACATCCAGAAAAGGAGAAAAGAGAACAAAGAAAAAGGCAACAAGGTCCTATACAATTCAGAACGATGAAGAAGAGACAGAATCTGATGAGGAGATCGAGAAAATGAAGAAGAAGAAGAAATCATCCGGCGAACCTTCTACCGGTCATAACAAGGAAGAAGAGGCAGAAGAATTCATTGAAAACCCTACTCTCTACATTGATAATATCATCAAATCAATTACTGTGGATGGGAACCTGCAACCAATGGTTTAATTTTATGATGAATATAGTGAAGCTGATCAGAAGATATTGCAAGATGCCACAGTTAGGTATCTAAACATCTACAACAAGGCATTCATTGAAATTATATCTCTGATTCCCAAAAGCTTAGAGAAGGAACTTGAAATAATAAAGAACAATGCCCAAGCAAAAGACCTAGAAATCTAGGAGAAGATTGGTATGCCACTCTACCCCTCCATCACTCCAAAGCAAATAAACATGATCTTCAAAGATTGCAAGGATGAGTTCTGGAGCAAAGCTAGAATGAATAAGCTTATGCTTGGAGAGACTGATCAGGTGGCTAAAGAGACTAAAGAGATCCTCTGGAATGCCTATAAAAGATTCAATATTCCTATTATAGAGGCCTTAGGTGATGAACCCTCTACCATGGATGACAAAGGAGAATCTATTGATTTAGTTGCAGAAGAGACAAGTAAAGAGAAAGCTAAGGACTTAGATTCCTCTGTTCTAGAAGAGGAAGTTCATGGAGAAGCAAACACCTCTCTTCCAAATCCCCCTGCAGACTTTGGAATTGAAGGAAAAGAAAGAAAAGAAGAGAGCATCAATCAAGAAGAAGTGAAGGGAAGAGAAGAAGGTCAAACTGAGAAGACCACAAGTGACAGTGCTGAGGCTACAGAAGGAAAGAAGACTCTATCTCCGACAAGAGACACTGCAGAAATAGTTAAAGATTTCTTGACTAAAGAAATGATGGAGATTGATGAACCGGAGTTACTTCAAGGACCATTCAATTTCGATTCTCTCTCCCTGGTTCAAACCATGAAGATAGCATCCTTTGCTCAAGCAAAGGCAAAAGAAAAACTTCTGAAGTCTCACATGGAAGACTATGAGCTGATAGAAATTGCATCCGGTGTATTGGAGAAGATCATGCCATCCTTCCAGAAGGATATCTCAGCCTCCTCATCCGGTAATCTAAAATCTCTTGTAAATTCTATCAATACACATTTTGATTCCTTAGAGAAGTCAGCTGAAGAAAAGGTCTGGAAGGAGTTTTTGGGAAAAAGGTTCTCCGAGATACAAGGATTTATAACCAATGATAGGAGAAATATGGATATTGCAATAAAGAGATTAGAAAATGCTCTTAAAGATGGTGGAGAAGTCTATAAATTTTGTTTATCCTAGTCTAAAGTGATAAAGGATATTGAGAAGAAAGTGAAAGAACAAGAGGATAAACTGTCAATCTTCTCTCAGAATTTTGATCCTCTCACCATATCCATAATAAACCAAGAATGTCAGACTATTGCAGTCATAAATGAGATAAAGAAGCTTAAGAAGGAGAGGAAGAACATAACAAGTAGGATGGGTGAACTTAGAGGGATGATTATCCCTAAATTAGAGGCTATGCATGAGGCCCTAACTGATGCTCAGACCACAGCCCGGACCAGTGATCTGACAGATCTAAAGAGGGCAGAAGATTTTGCATTCCTATTGAGTGGTCACATCTCAATTTTGGAAAGGATGAAGCAGAGTTGGGCAACATAACTTGTCTAGTTAAAGACAGCTTTTGTAGATATACTTCAATATCTGTAAGTATAACATGTATATATACTTATGTGGCTAAGTATAGTTGGATTTTTGGTGTGTGGATTCTACCCTTTGCCATTGATGTCAAAGGGGGAGTGAGTAATAGTGAGAAATGTGGAATCTAGCTAAGGAGGAGCTCCAAAAAAATGTACATTAGAACAAAGCATTAGCCAAGGGGGAGTGTAGTGTGACAGTCATTTTTCACTAAGTGTTGCCATCAATGCCAAAGGGGGAGATTGTTGGCAAGAGACACTGTGTGGCTTCATGGGTGTTTTCATTGATGGCAACAAAGACCATCCCACACATCCACAGGACATGGTGTGTCTATACCAGAAGTCAGATTGAAGAGTATTTTGGTCCGGTGACCAAGAACAGAGCATGCAGCAAGGTCTGACAATCAGGTCCAGATCTCTTAGAGGAAGTATCTTTGTAAAGTACGAACTTGGGGAAGTCAAGAGGAGTACCTTGACTGATATATTCCAAGGATTGAGCCTCCGGTGATGAAAGAGTGAAGAGATATGAGCACCTAAGTATTGGGTTCCTACTTGGCAAAGTAGACAGAGGAACAACTAACTGGCAGAGCATCAAACCTTAATCTGGATGAGATATTAATGATGATCAAGGTTCTTGAGGTATCATTCATGATTGGCCAACATGATTGATGACTTATCTAACTATCTTTTTGATACGCATCACTCAGTAAGCATGGATTCAGCTGACAGACCAGAGTTTGTAAATATCTTGAGTTTTCCAGATGCCGACTAGAAAGATGATTGAAATCATTGATGCGGATATATATACCAAATTGATTTTGGTTTGAAGGTGTGTGTGGTGTGTTGTGTAGTGCGAAGAAAAATAGAGAACAGTGTGGAAATAGAGATAGAGGTCTGGTATGTGACAGAACAGCAGCACTAAAGTAGAGGAAGAATGAAGTGCAGTAGATCAGTATATTGAGCTTAACCAGAACTGAACTTAAGCACATGTGGATGCTTCTCATCAGTTCAGGTATCTAGTTTTCTTCTATAAACTATTGTAGGCAGTGAGACTCTTGTGAGTAGTGTGCTCGGGCAGTGAGCCCTAATTGGCAAGTGTCATTTTGTACTACCTTATTCTTTTAACAGAGAATACAATCTTGGGTTAATCACCCCATGGTTTTTTCCCTTAACAGGGTTTTCCAAGTCAAAAATATTGTGTCATGTGTATTGAGTTTATTTTTGCTTCCATGGTTATGTATACTGATATGATTTGATATTTCTCTAATTGTTAAAGAAGAAAAGAAAGACAAATTATTAAGATAACTGATTCACCCTGCCCCTTCTCAGTTATCAACAAACTTAGCCAAAGTAATATGCCCTAATGTCTTCAAAAACATAGACTTGATGAGAGTTGTAGCAACTAGGTATGAACCTAGGACCATGTATGTCTTGTCTGGTAATGGCAATGTTATCATTAGGTGCAGAAAGGCCTATATTGCTACTGTCTTCAATCTTGATCCTACCGCCAGTATACCTATAGACTTGAATGCCTTCAGAGAAAAATACAAAACTCTTAGGTATGCATACAGATCTCATAACTTGGCCAAGTACAAATTGAAGGGGGTTGATGGAGCTTTGATCAAAATCCATGATATAGAAGAGGAAGCTTTCCGATGCAACCTGTTCATGGAATATTTTGTTAAGACCTATCATAGCTTTTGTCATGTGCTTGGAAGAGATGCATCAGATAGAATGTTGATGTCTTTAATGATGATGGCAGTGTATATTCAAGACTATGGAGCTGAGAAGCCATATGATTATGCTGGTTATTTGTCAAAAAGGATGCATGAGAATATGGTGTCCATTAAGTACAATATGTACACTCTAGCTCCCCATGTAAAATTCACTTGGTATTCATTAATGTTCCACATGATCCTGTTCTCTTTGTCTGGCCATTAGTGCAAAGAATTGCACTTGAGAATGACTGATGCAGAAGGCAATGCCATGTCAGTTCAGATGTGGACCTGCATGCTAGACATGCATTTCAAACATGCTAGCTATATTACTTTTGAAGAACATTTTTTGAGGAAAGTGTTGGGATTCCTAGACCTAGCTGTAGATAGAATACCAAAGGAGATAAAGGATTTTTTGAGACCAATGGACAGAATCCCTCATTTGAAGATCAATCACAATTAAAGAGATTGGTTTTTACATAAAAACACAACTTGTATTAGAATCTATGGGTGTGAGGCTCCACCCTACTCCTTACCAAAATTTTTGTCGAGGAGAATAGAATTTATGGAGATCATCAGACAACTAAATGAAGTAGATAAGGAACATTTCAAAAAGCATAAGAAAGGATCTCTTATCAAACATCTTTGAGACTTCATGAATTTGTTATAATTGATAAGAGTGGGACCAAATTGGTTTCATGTTGCAAAGTTGTAGGATGGGTATGGAGAGAATAAGGTACTTTGATCCTAAAAGTTTCATTCATGACATAAGGCATAAAGTCAGCAGGCCTGCATATCCACACCATGTCCTTCTTGATGAGGACACTATTAGAAATTGTGAATCAATGCAACAGGTTCATGTCTTGAGAAATAAATGGAATTTGATAATGGAAGTGGAGAAAAGGAAAAAGAATGCTAACTCTGCATATCAAGGGGCTTTTACTGAGATTCAAGACCCCATTGAAAGAATAAAAATGTTCTTTGCTAAAGTAGATGAATTGATTGCTGAAGCACCTGCTGGAGAAGAAAGGCCCACATATCAATCAAGTAGTTTAAGGGGCAAGTATGTTAGAAGAGATTCCCCTAATGCCCCTGCCCCAAAGAAAGCAAAAATAATTGACCTTGAAATAGAGGAAGAAATGGAAGTTGTGAATTTGGAGGAAGAAGTAGCAAAGGAACAAGTACCAAAGCCTCCACACCAATTGCATTCTCCCCAGAGGATCTCCAAAGAATAGGTTGACAAGGTCCACAATTGACAACGAGGTTGACACAAAAGATGTAATGGAGGTGGCATGCAATCAGTTTATCTTTGATGATGCATTCATTGCTACTCCAAAATTTAAATTTGATGTGCTAAGAATGAGGAGTGAAGAATTTCATAAAAGGATAGAAGAAGCAAAACATGGTGCAGACCCTTCGGAATATGATGCCATCACAAGGAGGGTTCTGAGTGAAGTGAACAAGGACATCAGTGCCATGACTCCTAAGGAAGGGAGAGCACTTGTGAAGAAAAGTAACATCCAACTATTGCCACATTGGATGCTATTAGATGCTTTTGCATTTAATACAATCACCAGAGATGATTCAGATGTAAGTGGAGAGCAGGCCAAAAAGGCATTACAAGGTGCTATCTTTGACCCTAGATTTGAGACCTTGGCTATCTAGGTATTGGCCCCAAATGATAAAAAA
Source organism: Cunninghamia lanceolata (assembly GCA_027924645.1). NCBI lineage: Eukaryota > Viridiplantae > Streptophyta > Pinopsida > Cupressales > Cupressaceae > Cunninghamia > Cunninghamia lanceolata. The sequence continues at coordinate 13,131,313 of BSBN01001567.1, read as the reverse complement.
AGACAAAGGTAGGTTTGGAGGAGTTGACTAGTAATGTGATCATCAAGAGGGCGTCAAACACCCCTACTCCTTAGGCAACCAGCCTAAATGTACAAATAGCACATTTTGCAGAGGTAGCAACACTCAAAATGCAAATAGTACAATGAATTATTGGAGAAATACACAAAAGCAATGGCCAGACTTAATACTCATAAGAGTCAACCTCAGTTGGAAGCTGGTCCATCTCAAACCTCTCTAATTATACAAACCACAAAGTCATTACCAATGGACACACAACCCCTACGTTAAGAAATATAGGAACTGAAAGAGGAGAATAAGAAGTTGAAGGAAGAAATAGAAAGTAAAGTGGAGGGTGTAGCTACAAATTTGATCAAGTATAGGATCAACAAGATATTGGCTAGGTTGGAGGAGACCCATAGGCCTTACTCCCAATTAAGGATAGCACATGAGAAGCATGAATCAAATAAACAGAGGTTGTCAACTATGAAGACCAGGTGGCTACCAAGGACTACAAAAGTCAAATATTTTCTTAGGTGCTCTAGATATGATCCAAATGCCCCTCCTGAGATGGAGTTGGTAGCAGGTATGCTGAGGAAATTTGAGGATGTGGTTGCTCATCAATTAAAATTGGATACAGTATTGAAGGATAAAATGCAAGCAATTGAGAGGCTGGACACAAAGTGGTTCCCTCACATTCTAGAAACTGATGGGACAATAAAAGATATAAACAAATGGAAGAAGGAAATCATTGATAATGGTGATCAGTTAATTCTAGCTTGTTGTGATAAGGGAGACCCAGCTTTGCATGTGTTAAGTTAGATGCTTGATAGGTTGCATGTTGTGGACATTACCTTTGAATTATTTGGTAAAAATGTCAAAAGTATCCTAGATGCAAAACATGTCAGCCACAATGGTAAGGTAGCAGAAATCATCTCATTCCCTTGGCTGGCTGAAAGTACATATGGTGAGTGGCAGGACAAATATGGACCTCATGAATGACAACTCAGCCACTATCTCCCAACCACAACAATGCAGATCTGCAGGCAGCTTCGTGTGCTTCTCAAGGCTAACCACTTCTTCTCTTTTCCTTCAGTGTAATTAATGTTTCTTCAACACCTTTTGGTGCCTCTCTGTATCCATTGTATTTGAAAAAAAATGTATTAAATGCTAAGGGTACACATTCTTGTTATATAATGGAACTGTATTACTCATTTTATGGTTGTTGAAGACTTGGAAAATTTTGGAAAAGTAATGAAAATACAGAGCTTTATGGGTTGTTCTATCTCTTATGCTATAAGTTTATGAGTTATATGTTGAATGTATGTTTGCATATATGTTTTCAATTTTATGTTGATGTTATATGAGTGATGCTTCATTGCATGTATTTAGCTATCTGTCTCCAAGTTGTGTGTGTTTTTCTTTTGAATCTGAATAGCTAAGGGTTATTTAAGGTTCTGGGATATGGGTTTTCCTGTATTGAATGTTTAATCTTTTACTTCTGCTCAAGGAGTAGATTAAATGTTTTAGTTTAAATATTGGGAAGAACATATTGCAATAAGGCTATTCATAAGCAGAGATAACTGAATACTCAATCTTGGGTGGTGTTTGTAAGGCAAATACCAATTTATCCCCATGAAACTTGAATTCCAGTCGAGTTTATGCAAATCATTCACATATATACGTCTAGTTGACTCCTTGCCCTGAGATAGGCACCAGTCTATTCTTGTGTTGAAGTTATGATTCAAAACCCCTGTCTTGCATCTAAAATACAATATATATATATGGGAAGAGAAATATCTTAGAGATGAATCATCAGCAGCATAGGTTCAGGTGCAGAGGAGCAATGAGCTATATGCTGGCATTAAATAGCACCACCACATCTTGAATGCTCTCATTTTGTCTCTTTATGTTTTCTTCATGTTTTCAAAATGTATTCAAATATATTTGAAAATCTAAATTGGACTTATAAAAGGCAAATATTGTAATATCAAGGATTAGGAATACAAAGAACCATTTTGAATGTGAAAGGTATGAAGCCTGGTGCTTCCTTTATAAAAGGAAACCAAGACCTTATGGCTTGGGATCTATCTCGTATTTTAATTTTTTGAAAGTGACATTGCACTGCCTGTACTTTGAAGCAAATTAATATAAAAGATGCTATTCTCCAGTGCTCAACTTTTGGTTCTCATTTGTTTGTTAAATTGGATTGCTAATAATTTATCTAGTTGTCTCCAATTTACCTTTTCTTTGTTATTCAAATCCACCTATCAAGTATATTATTGATTTGTCAAAACACATTTGATGCTTCTTGTGTGGTTTGTTTATTAGGCTCCTTCAAGCAAGGATTAAAATCCTATAGGTGAATCACAGTAACTTTGGAAAGTTAAATTGGATTGTTAAAGAAGAACCTGATAACTTACATATTTGCATGTCTATGCAAGTCATAGACCTAGAATTGCCAAGCAAATCAAGTTGTGGCTAAAAGGCAAGCACATATTCTTTGTAGATTGAAAACTCCATAACCCAAAGGCAAGCACCAGTCATTCTCTTTTGAAAATTATTCCCTTGTATATACTTTCAAAATCCAATTTTGTTTTTCTATTTTAGGAGTAGGGTTTAAAGATTTATAGAAAACATTAATCCAAATCATATGCCAAATTGGGTTAAGTGAAGTGGATGATTTAATTGATAAAATTACATAAGCTCCTTAATCTATTCTGAAGTCACCAGAAAACTTGAAAGTAAATTGTCATTGGTGAAACAAGGTAACACCCACCTAGGCTTGAACAGAGCCTAAAGTGCAGAGAATTTTGATTAATCTGATCAATTATGTTAGTTGGCCAAATTCACATATAAAACCTAATCATAAGATTTGGCATATCTTTAGGGTTTTATAATTTGCAAATTTGAGTACCAACAAAACCAACATTGACATTAAAGTGATGTACAAAAGCATTGGCCAAATCATTGAAGGAATTAATAGAACTATGAGGAAGAGAATAAAGCCATTTAATTACATAATCCTTTTAGTTTCTAGGGAAGAGATTTGAAAAATGTTTATCATCATAAACATAATCAAAACAAACTCCCAATTGTGTCATAAGGTCCCCTTTACCACTATACATTACAAAACTAGGGGCCACCAAACAAACTAGAAATGGATAAGAAATAACTCAAATGAAAGTGGATTATGCTTGCTTTCTCCTATTATATCCTTTGATTACTAGGGGTAATGCATCAACTTTACTTTGCATCTCATCAATTCTTTAAAGGATGACATCTATGTTGGAAGGATAAACATTAGGAGTTATGATTAAAATGGGAGTGGAAGTGGCAACATGAGATAATACGTGGAGTGTAGGTTGATTGGGGGACAAAGAATGAAGTTGGAATGACAGCACTAGAAGTGGGAACATGAGTAGTGGGTGAGAAGTAAACACAATCAAGGGATGAGTGGAAGGTACAATATGAGAAGTAGGTACAATGAGAGGATCAATGATAGGAGCTATGAAAATTTTGATAAGAAATACAGAGAAGAGAAGAAATATGTGGCTTGGCTAATGTAGGAGAAGATGTGGAAGGAGGCACACTAGACGAAGAGCCTTGTGAAGGAAGGGGAGGAGACACTATTTAAGGAACTTGATGAGCTTATCCTTTGACCTATATCACTTAATACTTCCATCACATAAGGATTATCCATTAAAAAGTTATGAATAACATCAATCAAATTTGAATAATTAACATTATTGCTCAAATTCATAAAGGTCTGATATAAGTATTTGTGTAGTAAGATTCATGTCTTGCCTATCCATATGTGCAACATGTGCATCATGATGAAAAACATCTTCCCCATTAAAATATGTAGTAGTTATCAAATCCTCAATCATAACTTCCTCGCAATGAATTGAGGCCATTGTAGAGTTAAGCCTAAGGTTTCTTCTTAGTGCAAAATGAGGATTAGGTTGAGACCTTGAAATTCAAGCAAAATATAAAGAAATGAAAAGGAAATTGCATCCAAGTAATCCTAATTTTTTCTGCCAACAATTCATACCAAAAATTGAACAATTTAAGGATATTGCAATAGGTAGTAATTTGTATCGACACAAATAATATTACTAAAGCATTTCAAATTTTAGGCCATAAGAATCATCCTTTTTTAAACATGGATTGCAAATAATTCTAAAAATTTAGAAGTCTTGGTCATTAACATTATTATCTGCTACAATGTCATCCAGTGTATCATTGTCAATGTTCATATGTTCTTTTAAGTATTTAATATTATTATCATCCTCATCTTGACCTGCATCATCTTCAACATCATTGAAATTTGACTGTAGACCATCTACATTGTTACCAGATGTATTTGGATCATCATTTTCTATACCATCCATAATTTTGTCTTCCATAACATCATCTAACTCTGGATTGTTGTCTTCTTGTGCCTGAACATAACCATCTTCAACATCATCATGGATGTCAATTTCTTCGATGTTCTCTAATCCCTCTCTCATTTTGTTGGTCATATTTGGTTTGCTCAGTATCCACTAATGCATCATCAAATACATGCCTTAATCTTGGATCATAATGTATGACATATCTATTTCGGGTCCAAAATATATTCATAGAAAAATACCTGCACATGAACGACATACATATATTAGACATATGGTATAACAATTTTATTGATTATTAAACACATGTATATATTCACAATAAACTATGAATTAATAGATTAATGATCACAACCGCTTCTTGTTTGAGTTAAAGAAATACCTGCTCACAATGAATTGGTAGAACATAAGGCTCCTTATCCTCTAGTAGGAAACATGAGGAATCTATAGAAAACAATCCACTATGGGTATCATGTCTTCATGTCCTCTCAAATGCTTCATACCATCTACACTTAAAAATACAACATTTAAAAGAGCGGCAATCCAACTCAATAATTTCTTGTATTTTCCCAACATATTGTAGATTCCCTTTAATTATATTCTTATCTTTTGAGCTTGATCAACTAGATTGCTTGAAGTCAACCATGATGCCACAATCGAAGGATCGTCTCTTTACATCTACACCTTCTACACGATAATGTCGACCATATGCCCACATTGCTAGATATTTCCTCATCTGTGAAAGACCATTTATTTCAGTGAAAAAAAATATAATGATGAATATTAAAATAGTTAATAGTGTCAAAATTGTAATGAAATAACATTTTGTAAAATTCCAACTGTAACTTTCTTTCACATCCTCTAGACATGTTGATTTCATCTTCTGTTATGTTTGAATCTATACCTGCATCTTCTATTTGATTTTGAATTTGTTTAGTAACCCATTCTAGTGTGCAATCTTTTCCCCATACCCCAATCAGATCAGTGGGAAGTGGAGTATTCCTTGGGTTTGATCTCTTAAACTATCTCCTTGCTTCTAACACTTCTTCTCTCTTTTTATCATATAGATCAATCCATTTGTTCATAAAGTCCATGTGGTATAGAATGAACTCATCAAGTATAGCACTTTCATCTACACCTATTACATGTCAACATGTTTATTTCAAACTCCAAATGTCATGCTGTTAATTTGACAAATAAATTACAGAGTAAATTAATGATTGCAAGAAAAACAACCACACTAATCATGAATTTACTTACTAATTTCTACTTGAACACCATTAGATTGTGGTTTTTCTCCATCAATAACATATGATGCTCGTTCTTCATCCCAAAAGCATGGCCCATCTTCAAAATCCCTACCAAGGAATTCACACATGAAGAAAAATGCTTCATTCAATACATACCCTTCAGCCATGTAACCCTCTGGATGTGCCTTTTGTCAGACATATCTTTTTAGAGTTTTCATATACCTCTCAAAGAAAAACATCCACCTCATTGATACGACACCTGCCAATTCAATGTCATCGACTAGGTGTATAAGTAAATGGACTTGTAGGTCCATGAACTTGTAGGGAGCTCCTTCTCAAATACACATACAATTTCTACAATTTCCTTCTTCCATTTTGGCACTTCACATTCGTAGATCTCCTTGGAGGTCACCTACCTAATATAAGAATAGTAAATTACTATGAACCTTTAGTAAAAATTAAAATGCAATATAATATCTCTATGTCTCTCACACATGAACATTTCATATAACCACATACCTTGTAAATGCTGACAATCAAATTATGGCATTCCTTAAGTCAACTGTAAGACAGGAATCCCCTCTAATTGACAATGGCATGATATGCTATCAAACACATTTATGAAAAGGTCATTAGTAATTTTTTCTCACACAACAAAATATCAAAGTATATTTAGTACTTAATCAATGTTACTAGTAAATGTTAAATGATGATATATAATACCTTCATAAAATTATGAAAATCATGTGTTTTAAATCCTGTGATATGTCCATAAATTGTAAAAGCTTTAGCCAATGATGACCCATAGCCAGTAGGTGTCCTTATTGAATGAATGACATTTTTTAGTTGGTCTAGCTCTTTTTTTTTCAAAATCCATGGAGCTTCTGCATATGTTTCATTTTCCTTGTTTGGCCACAAATGTTTTCTATCAATTTTGGTATGTGAAAGAGAAATATCTCTCCTCGAAGACAAGGTGTCCTTCTCTTTGCCTGATATATGTCAAAATATAGAATCTGGGACATTTTTGAAGACGTGCATAGGATCTAATAGGTGAGATATTAATAGATCCTTCCAGTAAGGGAGCTCATAAAATATGGATTTCCTTTTCATTCCTTCTGGCATATTAACTACAACTTGTTCTGGTTCTTCAATTGAATCGTCCCGATCAAAAAAATCCTCCCAAGCTTTCAATTCAGCATCTTCATACTTCTTAATCCAATCACCTGGACCCATAATCATGGGAGGGCCTCTATTTTCAACTTTTCCATCAAATTGATTCTTCAGGCGATTTCTAAACTTATGATCTAGTGGTAGAAAAACCCTATTGTTTGCGTAAATAAATTTATGTAGATCTTTAGAATACTGCCCTTGAAATTATTTTGCACATCTTGGACATGCAAATATCCCCTTTGTTTGAAGCCCTGCAATTCAATAAGTAATGTTAATAACATCAAAAAAATAGTATAAAACTAAGTATGAAAGTTGGGATGAAAATAAATATGAGTGTAAATACGTAAATATTTTATCTTACCAGAACAAACACCAAGTCCTGGGAAATCATGAATAGTCCAACATAGCACACCATACAACATGAAGGACCTATTTGGTGGGGGACGTGATATGTCATACATTCTTATGCATTTCCATAGAAGTTGCATCGCATCAATAAAAGGTGCAAGATAAACATCCATGTTTTTAACTTGATGTTTTCCTAGAACAATGAGAGTCAGCATAAGGTGCTCCTTTCTAACACTCATCCATGGGGGAATATTGTATAATATCAATCCGACTGGACAAACACTATAATTTGAGCTCAAGAAAGAGAATGGGCACACTCCATCAATTGCAAGACCAAACCTGATACTACGGGGTTCATCTTTGAATTTTCTTGGCCATTCTTCCTCTATGTGTTTCATTGCTTTGGAGTTAGCCAGAATTTGCATGAATCCATCTTTACTCCTATTCTTTGCATCCCAGTCCATCAATTGTGCAAGTAATTTGCAACGAAACATTCGTTGAAGTCTAGGTATAATTGGCATGTGATATAAATGTTAATAGGCTCTGTGGGTTCCACAACAATCTGAGACTTCTGCTAGTGCATGTTGTCAGGGAGAGTGTCAAGCCTTCCATCATCAGGGGCCACAGTTGGGTTTTCACCATCAGATGTGTTCTTTCTTTTTACTATTTTAGGATCTGACACTGTCGCAGAATGGTTTTCACCATCAGATCTAGTTTTTATTTTGATATTTTTGCAACTGGAAGGCTTGGCACCCTCTCTGAAATAATCCATGATATTAAGTTCAATGGAGAAGCCAACTTTATGATCTCCTTTAGGTAGGTGGTCCCTAAGTTCCATGTAGTCAATATAGGCATCATCATTTTGGAACATATCTAGTTAAGGGGTTCCTTGTAGATCCCAGTCAATAAGCTCAGGATGCATAAGGGGGAGGGAGTCAGAGGATGGATCTGATTTGTTGATAGTTTGAATGGATGCGCTAGGAGTACTGGTAGGGGGAGTGTTCGGGATGGTACTTTCCTCCAAATTGTTTATTGCGACAGAACTCAAACCTTCCTCGAAAGTTGTATTCTCAGGGATAGACAAATCACACTCTAACGCTCTATGTGGTAGCGTTTGTCCCTCATGGTAGGGGCTATAAGTTTGAATGGTATCGACCTTCTTGTTGTCATAGGAATGCTCTGTCAGCTCATCCCACTCATATTCATTAGAATCTGTGTCACTGTCCTCTTGAAGGGTATGGATCATTTCTACAAGACAAGCATTTGCTTTAGCTTTTCCCTTATCCTTATATCCTAGACCTTTTGTAGTTCTATCCAATGAGGATGAAGAAGGTTGAATGGGTTCCATAATTCCTTCTTTTCTTAGGCCAATGGGGCCTTGTCCTTTGTAACCCATTCTGTGTACGATAGATTCACCTCGCCCATAGATTTCCATTGGGAGCTTAGGTGGTTCCTGTTGTATGTTCTCTTCTTCTGTATAGAGCCATTGTAAGATATATCTTTCCTCTGTTTCATCTGATAGGGTCCCCCATTTTACAAAGGGAGCTCTGGGAGGTGTAGGAGGAGTAGATGGCTTTGGAAAATGCTTGGGTCACCCAAAGGATCTAGGAGATAAAGGCATTTTGGCAAGATTGAGGCTGTGCTCAATGGGGTATTCCCCAACTCCCTTTTCTTTGATGGTAATTTTCTACTCTTTGGGCTTCGATGAGGAAGCTTCAGAGGTAGAATCATGTTGTGGGGTAGGGGATGTAGATGCTCTATTGTTTGGTATGATGCAATCAAGTTTTGAAAGGACAAAGTTGCAATGTTGAAAGGGGTCAGGGTCTCCTTGGATGGTGACTTGCTTGTCGTTATGAGGGAACTTTATGCATTGGTGATAGTTAGAAGGTGTTAGGTCTCAAAAATACAGGTTGCTAATCCTAAGAGAATGCCAGGCTATATGATTAGATTCGCAATGTTTTTTAACTAACTTGACGAAATCAACCTTTTGGGTTTGATGATTTCCTACACTTTAGGTCCTGCTACACCTAGGTGGGTAAGCCTTGGAAATTAAAGCAGTTTGAATGCAACTATTTTGACTAAGTAAATGGATCTACCTACAGTGGCAAATGGTGTAGGATAGATGAAAGCTTGCTAACTAATTCTATATCTAATATCTAATGAATGGTTAATAGAAATTGTATAAGCAATATCAAGGTGAATTTTATGACTGTGTAAATAAAAGGATTTAAATGATGAATTGAAATAAGACCAGTGCCTTGTTGGGTAAACAGAGTCAAATGAAGGACTAAGACTAGTGGCTTATAGTGGGTAATAATTCTAATTGTTTGGCACAATTTTAGTTTATAACTTGTATAAATGTGCAAGGAGATGACTGACAAACTCTTCTTAATAATCCAACCAATATAATCAGATTCCTTGTTATTCACCAGAAGGCAATTTAATCCTTTCTTGAAGGAACCAATTGAATGAAATATGCAAGAAAAATAGATAATATTAATTTGGAGACAGAATGGCAATCCTAATTATATGGCTCTTCTTAGTAATCCAAACTAATACTTCTAGGTTACTGTGACTGATCAGAAGGATTTTAATTCCTCTAATGGAAACCAATTTACTCAATCACACAAATACAGCAAATGTGCATTGACAAATTAACTATATACTTGATATATTAATTTGAATAGCAAGGAAATATAGAACTGGAGAGAACCACACAATTGAGTAACTTTGACAAACAATTGATGCTAGAATAAAACCACAAGATTAGAGAACTCCAATTTACTTCTTCAATAATATACTTGCAACATGGTCTTTTTGAAATATTGTAAACTGTCTGTATTATATTCTAATGATTGATCATAATGTTTTCCTAATCTACTTCCCCCTTTATTTTTGGACTTGGTTCCCCTTATATATGTTTTGCAGTTGTAGGGTTATGACTCTTCGGATAACCATTCGATGCAGCTCTTCATCTTCAACAGATTAAAACATATTAACCTTAACTTTCTTTATCTTCGAAATATCCTGTAATCTCATATACATATGTGGTCGGCCTCTATATTTTGTTGAAATTTTCTTCCTTTCAATCTTTGTATACACATTCAGATCATACATACAAGATGTGGACTCCATCGGGTCTATGAAACAAACTGGAACTAATTTCATATCCGCTCATGTATACACTTGTATATCCATTGGCGATGGGGCCCACGAAGTGTTTCATGCATTTGTATAGACATTTCCTCTATTTTTCATATGCATTTATCTTTGTATATCGCAATATACAATCACGGACTTCAAACATAGTTTCCCAAATTTGACCTTCTAATCGGGTCTGGAATTGTATCTATTCGTTTGTATCGCCTTTTATATGCATACACTTTTTATACAATCATGGACTTTATTGAATTTATGAAATGAATTGGAATTTTCTTCGGATCCACCAATGTATGCATATACATACATCTCCGACATACATACGTGGTCCCCACTAGATGTATATAATGTTTCAAGTCTTTAGTCAAGTCATGTATGTTAATCTGTTGTATATGTCTTTTGTATATTGTCGTACATACAAACACTCTTCTCCCCAGCAATGCTCTTTATTCCTTTGTATATCGGGTATGTATATACAAGCACCCAAAACATACAAAGACTTTTCTACATTTAATTCCTTCTTCGCATCCGGCTTGCATGTATCAAATGCAATGTATGTTTGAAACATACATACAAAGCTCAGAATATACAAGCATTTAACTCTTTTTAATAACCTTTCGGTTCCGCCACTTGTATATAATGTATTGTATATCAGCAATGTATGTCAGATACATACAAAGCACAAACATACAACAGATGTTTCATCTTTAATAAACCTTTGGGGTCCATGCTATGCATATCGCCTTGTACGTACCGCAATGTATGTTTTAGAATGTATGTTTTGTCAGATGCAAAGGGTAACCAGAAGAAACGATAGAGAGAACAGGTAATAACAAGTTACGTCTTGTATATACAATGGTTTAGCATATCGGGAGTACATACAAGGTGCTTGTCGATGCTCATTTCCTTTTGCATGTTTCTCAGAGCTCCATCGGTGCAAGATGTAATATCAGTGTAACTTAAATAACCTTTGCCGATAACAATGATCCCATCGATAGGTTATTTTTGTCCTTGTCTAAAATCCTTCATGACTTCCACTATCCATGTGAACTCCATAATCGGGGAGACCTATTCAAGAAAGGCTGATGATATTTTTCTGGCCGATGGGAGTCAACAGGCGAGAAGTCAAAGTTGCATGGTGGCGTTGGCCTATCGGCCAAGGGATTTTTAGGCTTGCCGATAGTGTGTTGTCTTGCCGATGTGCAACAAGTTCAACGATTCATAATTTGATATGCTCATATATTGAAATCTTTGGATGATTAAAACTTAATACAAGCCAAAAAGTAGCTTGGGAATTTCAGTCCCAACAGAAGGTACAGCTTTCATGGAATGAATCCATGGTCTACCTAGGAGAATATTATAGGCTAGCTCCCTATGTAGGACTTGGCACACAACGTCTTTTATCACCGGTCCCACTTGTATGGGTAAGACCACTATTCCTTTGGTAGTTCTCTCCTCTTCATCATAGGCTTTGATAGTAATCTTCTTCCTTGGATCAACTGTGTTTTCAAAGAACCCCAATGTAAGGACTAGCTTCAACATGCAAATATTTAAACTGGCTCCCCCATCAATGAGGACCCTCTTGATGCGGTGCTTATGGATGAAGGCGACGATATGCAAAGGGGTGTTATGGGGTTGAGACACTAAGAGGTCATCTTGTTCGGTAAATGATATGGTACTTGAGGAGGTCAGATTACCTACCATGGCCTAAAACTTCTCTTGGGCCAAGTTAGTGGGTACAGTGGTTTCCACTAAGGCTTTATCAAGAATCTCCTTGTGGGAAGGAGATAGACGCAACAACTCCAAGATAGAAATGTGGGCAAGAGTCTTCCATAGTTGGTCTATGACACTATACTAATGGAAGTTGGACTGAGAAGGTGACAACCTTGGAGGAATAGTATTCAACATGACTTTACCACTACGAGTGATGATACTGTAATCAGTTCTATTTGGTTCCGATTGTTGGTTGGGTGTGACCACATTGATTTGCGGTATGTGCTCTGATATGCAATTGATGGTATAGTCGAATGGCACACTTGCGTAATTGGCATTACTATTCCCATTATTCTAATTTTGCCTGTTGCAGTTGTTGTTGTTGCTATTATTGTTTTTGTTATTGTTGTTGTTGTTGTTGTTGTTGTACGGCCTGTCATGATTGAGAAGTGGATCTTTGTAAGCCACATGCATCTCATTAGAAGTATGTTGTTGAGTGCCTCCTTAATTTTGATCAAGCACATCTTGAATAACATGTTTGAGATGGATACAATTATTGGTCGTATGTCCTCTTCCTCTATGATACTCACAATAGTCGGTGTCTTTCCAATAGTGAGGTTTTATTTGAGGCTCATAATCGCTTATTGGCGGTAGAGAGATTTCATTGTTGGCCAATAGCTTCCTTATTGCAGATTCTTGGGACTCACCCAGCGGTGTGAACTTTCACCTTGGATTTGAGTTTAACCATGGTCTTGGCTCCCGAGAGAATGTTTTGTTGGGTGTAGCATTTCTTGCCTCTCCTTTGAGAGTGAATATTGGCTGTTGTTTGGGAGCAGCCACCTTGGCATCAACTACTCCATCATTGATGACATTTTTACTCTTAGTCCAAAACTTTGATTTGTAAGTCGTGTAGTTGGAGGTAGGTGTGTCCTTGTATAACTTGATTTTCCCCTTGGCGATCATAGCTTTCTTGATGAACAATCCCATTTCAATGACTTTTGAAAATGAAGTAGGGCATTGAATTTGTATTTGGTAGCTAAGATCGGAGTTGAGATTATGGACAAACATCTCCATTAATTGCTCCTCTGGTACATCATATGAGCACTTGCTTGCTAGTTGTCTCCACCTTTGTAGGAAGGAGGCGAATGATTCACCACTCGTTTGCTTGGTGTTGCATAGGTCAAGCATGGAGACTTCATGTTCAATATTGTACGAGAAGTGTGTGATGAATTTGTTGACTAACTCATCAAAAGTTTTGATGCTCGGTGGAAGCCGTGAGAACCACTCCATGGCTTGACTACCTAGAGATCTAGGGAATAGTCTCATTAAGAAAGTCTTATTGTGTGCTACTTCCATGCATGCGGAGTTGAATTCCCTAATGTGATCTCTAGGGTCCCCTTTTCCTTTGTACTTGTCAAACTTAGGAACTTCGAATCAAAAGGGGAATGGTACCATGTTCAAACTCTTATCAAAGGGGTACGGTGCAATATCTTCCAAGGAGTATGTTTTTGTGTTTGTACCCATCTTGAGATCCGTCATTTGTTGTGGTAGACTCTCGATTTGTTTCCTCATTTCTTCCATAGGTGTGTTTGGGTCTATGGCTTTCTTTCCTTTGTCTTCACCATTGTGGTATTCATGATTATCCTCTATGGTCTCTTTGAGTTTGCTTAGATCAAAGTCAGTTGGGAGCTTAATTCCAAGACTCGCAAGATGATAAAAATACTTGTGAGGGTCCTCATGGAGCACTTTTTCAAGTAAGCGTTGGAATTTCTGATCTTGGAGGTGTCCTTGATAATCTTTGTGAGAGATTTCCTCATCACTATCATGAGGGGTGACAATACGGTCAGATGTTCTAGCCATTTCAAGTTGCTTTTGGTATTGAGATCTAGTAAGAACCATGCAAGGTGATGTGGAATGCGATGGGATGAAACTAGAGATTTTGGCAAGGTGCCAACGGAGACTGCTGAGAATAGGATAGTTATGACAAGACTTGGACAAGGGACTTTTTCAATTAATGATTCCAAATATGACAGTTGATACAAGACAATGGCCACTAGTAAGGGTACTCGATACCTGTCTTACTGTGTAGGGACTAGTCGTGCACCAAAACCACTAGCGAAGTTTTGTGACTTACTAGGGTTACTTGAATCCAAGATGAGCCAAAAAAAGGAGCCTATGCCTAATCTAATATGGGATATTTTGACTTTGGACTAGGAAAACTTGATAGAAGGTGAATGAGATGACCAATGAAAGAGAGGGTATGCCATGGAATGGATGAAAAAGTGACTGCAAGGTAAGATCTGATCTCAAAACTTGGAACTAGGCTGAAATGGGTACCCAGAAATGATAAAAATTTTCTCTCAAAGACTGTGGAAGTGCTCACTGTCACGCATGTGCCGGAACAGATGTGCTGCAAAAACTGGTAAATGTGCAACAAGTTAGCACAGAAGCACCACACTGGTAAATATCAAATACGTTGTAATAGGTTGTAAAAGCACTGTAAGTCAGTACAGATGCGTTGCAGGTCGGCACAAATGTGTAGAAAAAGAGGACGAATGCGCCGCTCTAGTTTTTCAGTGATTTTTGCAAGTTTTTGGCAATTTTCTAATTTTTTTTGGTATCTTTGGTTGCAAGAAGGTCTTTTTGATTTGATTTTCTGAAATTATGGCAAGAAGACAGAGCAAACACAAAGAATTATTTTATGGTTTTTTTATTTTTTTGTAATTTTTTGACTCTTTTTGGACTAAATAAAGCAAGTACAATCCTAGGTTTCAAAGGACAGTCTAAAACTGAATTCTCACTATCTCTAGTGAAGTATCTTCGGGAGGTGATAATCACCCTTCCCTACACCGGATTATAGGGGTTTTTGGCCTACTAAAACAAAGGATGAGTAATAAAGGCAACCGTTCGAGTGGTTATACATGCGGCAGTACTACTCTCTGTTATGGAGTCTCCCAACCTACAAGGGTTGCACCTTGGAGGGTTTTGGGGGAGGTTAGCTATCGGTATAACACAATTACACTCAGTGTTTGAAGCTTTCTCTCTAAACACAATTTATTTATAGTGGCTTGGAAGGGCTTGGCGTCTAGCCTGTTACCACTTAGGGTCATTCCTTCTTGGATGAATGGTATCCAAGAGCAAGCCCCTCTAAAGGAAAACACATGTGAAAATGATATGTCTAGCATTTTGGTCACCCAAGATAGGGGAGAGCATAGGCCTGGTATCATTCCCAAAACACAGAATACAATGGTTCTTTTCCCCTAGTTAAAATGAGAAAAACTAGATGAGCTATCTACTTGGGCAAGCACAGAAATTTGTTAACTTTGAAGTGATAACAAGATAGCAATAGTTCAATTTTACCCAGATAGCAATGATGTGTTCAATTTTACCCAGATAGCACAGATTTAACTTTGAAGTGATAATCGAGATAGCAATGGTTTAGTTTTACCCAGATAGCAATGATGTGTTCAATTTTTACTCAGATAACATGAATTTGTTAACTTTGAAGTGATAATCGAGATAGCAATGGTTCAGTTTCACCCAGATAGCAATGATGTGTTTAATTTTATCCAGATAGCAATGATGTGTTCAATTTTATCCAGATAGCAATGAGTTGTTAACTTTGAAGGATAGCAATATAGCATTGATTCAATGATATGCAAGATAGCAATGATTCAATTACCGCCTTCCTAGTTAAAATTATGTGAGATTTGTATGAGCATTCATTTACTTTTCCATTAGAAATCAAAATGTGAGTTAACAAGTGCAACTATATGATCCTAAACCAGTACCTAGATCAAGCGAATTCCTGCAAAAAGACGTCACGTTAGTGAAAACTTTAAGGAAACCCTAAAAATCACTGCCTAGATCAGATGCATAGCTTCAGATCTTTAATGCGCAGAAACAAAGATCAAAAGCACCTCGGTACATATGCGCTAAGACAAAGGTCAAAAGCACAGGAAAATAGTATATATGCGCCGAATTGACAGATGCACCGTATCAGAGAATCGAAGCGTC
The DNA here is from genome assembly GCA_027924645.1 of Cunninghamia lanceolata. NCBI lineage: Eukaryota > Viridiplantae > Streptophyta > Pinopsida > Cupressales > Cupressaceae > Cunninghamia > Cunninghamia lanceolata. The sequence continues at coordinate 13,115,265 of BSBN01001567.1, read as the reverse complement.
ATAACAGAGTCTGTATGTGCCGAAAGAATGTATGCATCGTAACAGATAGTAGATGCGTGTTAGGATGTGTCAGATGTGCAGTTTCCTCCTGTGTACAACTTTCTAAAACATAAATACTCAATTTTTAGGTTAAATTTGGGGCTAGGCCCCACGGTGGGCACCAAAAATGTTAAGGGAACATTGGATTCAAATGAATAATCAATATAATCAATATCAAAATACCCAAAACTCAACGAAAATACAGAAACAAAGAGATCAATTAATCAAAAGAACTTTAAAAACCTTTGTAAACCTCAAAGCTTCATAGCTTCCATGGGTTACCTATCTCAATCAATCTTGCATGTATGAATAAGGCCCTTAGAGAGTACACTTCCTTGCTATGATTCCAAGATTGTCAATGGAGAACGGCTATGATAATGCTTTTTAATGAAGAGGAGCTTCACAACAATTGGTAGTAGTATGGTAACGAGTGTGATCACAAGTAATGAAGGAATTGGTGCCAAAGGCGCACTGTAATTCCTATAGAGTAACAATACTTAAAGCTTGGATGAATGAAATGGAGGAATAGGGTTCAATTTATAGAGTCGTGAGAGAGAAGATCAACGATATAGAAACCTTGAGGAACATGCACGAATAAGAAGAAGACAAGTGTAACCCAAAAGTTGTTTTATTTGAGTTAACTACTTTCTTTTCTAAAGATAAGACATGCTTTTCATAAATTAGAAAGCTTTTTTCTAATTTAAGAGATATTGATAAAAACAAGGTTGATTGAATAGATAACTCAACTTGAGATTTGCTTTTGCATGATTTAAGAGAAATTAAATAATAAATTATTTAATTTTGTGTGCATGAATAGGAAGACTTATTTTTAGAATATTTGAAGAATTTAGAAGATAAGAAAGCAAATTAAATAAATAAATTTATTTAATTGTTGTGCATGATTTGGAAGAATAAATAAAATATTTGATTATATTTTATTTTTGGAGATTGAGAGGATTTAAATAAATTTGATTTGATTTATTTAAATTTGGAAGAATGATTTTGATTTAATTAAATAATTAAGAATTATTTAACTGTTTGGAAGAATTTAATTAAATAAAAGATTTTATTTAATTTTGACTTTAGAAGAGATAATTAAATATTTCTATATTTAATTAACTTAGAGGAATATGAATTGAATAAATAAATTTGTTTATTTATTTATTGATAGAAGAATTATAAGGGAATAAATATTAAGAATATTTATTTAGACAGAGTCGTATCATTTTTAGGTGTATATAGATACAGTTGACACAATGACAACAAAGATATGTTGACATCAATGACAATACCGATTAGGCACATACTTGCAACAGATCTAAAGAAAACCAAAGCTAACATGTCCATATTGGATGTAGTACAAGAGTGCCCTACTCAAAGAGAGGCCTTACTCGGAGTCCTACAAGGGAAAGATCAGTCCAAACATATAGAGCTGAAGGTTGTAACTGATGATGTTCTAGCAGCCTTGTACAAATAGAAAACAGGTAGGCCACCATTCCTGCTTAGTGGCAAAATGGCTGGGAAGTGCACAACTGTCTGGTCAATTCTAGAGCTTCTGGGAATGTCATGCCTTATTCTATATGTCATAAGTTGGTCCTTACTCACACTAAGGCAAACCAAAAGGTGGTGCAATTAGACAAAATAGAGGTGAAAGTCATTAGTGAAATCAAATATGTTCACATATAGTTAGTGTATGATCCTTGCATTCAAAGCCATATTGACATTCAGGTGGTTGATATCCCTGAGGTTTATGGTATGCTATTGAGTAGAGATTGGACTAGAAGTTTGAATGGCTACTTTGCTACAAATTTCTCACACATGTGGATCCCTTGGAAAGGAAATGCTAATCAAATTCAGATCCTTAGGGAGCCTAGATTGGAACGTCTAATTACTAAATGCAATGCTCCTAATGAAGTGTTCTTTGCAGATGTGGATTTAGGTGTTTATAAAGAGATTATGATGGGACTAACCATTGAGAATGCAGATGAGTGTTACTTGCAGAAATTCATACAAAAGTTATCACAAGATAAAGAATTCTTGGATCCATTGACCCAAGCCAAAAAGCTTTTACTTCCAAACTGGTGTAGAGTTCATCAAGAGTCCCACTCTGAATTATCATGTCCTGAATACCTTACAGCAGTTAGCCTCATTGAAACTGTGACAAGGATAGATGCAGTACCTGAGGAGGAAGAGACCAAATATGTAGAAGCAACTTTGGAACATCTTAAGAAGACAATCATGATTCTGCACACTGAGGTTGCTAAGAAAATTGAGCAAGTAGAGAAAATACCTACTTAGGCAAAGTTGGTTCAGAAAGTGTTACCTCCTCAAGATAATGACATGTGGATGCTCATATTTGATGGTTCAAAATATAAACAAGGTTGTGGGGCTAGCGTAGAACTGGTGAACCCAAAAGGAAGATCATTCTTTGCATCTTATAGACTACAATTTCCCTATACTAACAACATGGTTGAATATGAAGCCTTAGTGAGAGGATTACTATTAGCTCATCAGAAAAGAGCTAAGCTACTACAGGTACAAGGAGATTCCCAATTGGTAACTAAACAAGTAAGAAGCAAATATGCATGCCATGACAAAAGGTTAGTTCCTTACAGAAACATAGTATGGGATCTCATTAATGATTTTGACGTGTTTGACATAAAGTTTATACCTAGGCGGAGAAATCAGAGAGCAGATTCACTGGCAATTGCAGCCAGTACACTAGAACCAATGGCAAGTTCGAAGTTGAAGAAGTTTTTGGTAGATTTGGTACCAAGCCTAGTAGTTCTAGATAATTTTAGACACTTCCAGGTATTCGAGGAAGACAAGCATATTCCAGATTTCATCACTAATACCGGTGTCTTTGAAGCACAAATCATTGATGAGTGTGACCGGGACCCTTTTGAGATTGATGAAGGAGAAGTTATCAACCTTAAGACAAATAACATTTCTAAAGGTCTGATCACACTTGAAAGACTATTTGATATAGATCAGAAATAGAGAAGAAGAACCCAGGAGAACTTGGAAGGTGGAAAATATGACATTGTCAACCTGGGAGATGAGAAGCAAGTCAAAAATGTTTTCATTGGGAAGGCCTGCAAACCTAAAGAAAGAGAAGGGATTATTCAAGCCTTAAAGGACTTCAGAGATATCATAGCATGGACTTATGAAGATTTGAAGACCTTTGACACATCCATCTTTAAGCACACTATTCCTCTAAAGCCCAACTCTAAGCCATTTAGACATAAACTCAAACCTATCAATGCCTTACTAGAACCACTAATATATAAGGAAGTACAGAAGTTACTATCTATCAAGATCATATTCCCTATGAGACATTCTACTTAGGTAGCCAACTTGGTTCCAGTCAGGAAGAAGAATGCATAAATAAGGCTCTGTGTGGACTTTTGAAACTTGAACAGAGTCTCTAAAAAGGATAATTACCCACTTCCTTCTCTTGATGAAGTATTACAAATTGTTAATGGTTCTCAAATGATGTCATTTCTTGATAGATTTTTAGGATACAACCAAGTCATGATTGGAGAGGAGAACCAACTAAAGACCACTTTCACTTGCAAATGGGGTAACTATGCTTATAGAAGAATGCCCTTTGGTTTAATCAATGCAAGTGCTACTTTTCAAAGAGCCATGGATATAGATTTCAAAGGTTTGATTGGTAAATGCATCATAATATACATGGATGATTTGATTGTCTTCTCTAAGAACTGAGCTGATCATGTGAATGATTTGAGGAAGATACTTTAGAGGTGTAGACAGTATGGGGTATCCTTAAACCCCAAGAAGTGCATATTCAAAGTGATAGAAGGAAAGCTATTAGGACACATCATTTTTGAGGAGGGGATCTCCATAGATCCTAAGAGAGTGGAAGAAATCCAAAAGAACCCTTTACCAAGTAGCAAAAAGGAACTCAAAACCTTCTTTGGTAAGATCAATTTTGTTAGGAAATTTATCACTAGATTTGTTGAGATAGTTAAGCCTTTAAATGATATGCTAAAGAAGGATGCTAAGTTAGAATGACCTACTGAGTCTAAATAGACCTTTTCAAAGATAGAGTGCTATTGCTCAGGCTCCTATATTAACTATCCTAGATTACACTCTTCCTTTCTACATCTATTCCTTTGCATCAGAAATGTCTTGTGCAGTTGTTTAACTCAGAAGAAAGGAGAAGGAGATGAAAGACCCATTGCATTAATGAGTGCTCCTTTTAAGGATGCTAAGACTAGATACCCATACATGGAGAAACAAGCTTATGCTTTGGTTAAAGCTGTGAAGAAATTTAGACATTACATATTGAGGAGTAAATTCATGGCGATTGTCCCCGACCCAATGGTTAAATCCATGTTGATGCAGAATGAGTTGGGAGAAAGAAGAGGTAAATGGACAATGATCTTGCAAGAATTTGATCTAGAAACACATCCCATGAAGTTGGTCAGAGGATAGGGTCTATCTAAGACTATGGCTAAATCAGATCCATCTATTGAGTATCATCACTATTCAGTGGAGAGCATTACTACAGACCCATGGTATCATGATATAATGTTGTACTTGTTGAGCAATAAATGCCCTGAACATATGAATTCCACTCAAAGAAGAGCCGTAAGGATTAAAAGTCAAAAATACATGATCAAATCCAGAGTCCTATATAGGAGGAATTTTGAAGGAGTATACCTTAGATGCCTGAATAAACAAGAGGTAGAACAGTTGCTAGTTGAGTTTCATGATAAGTTTAGGACTAGACATGGATCAAGAGATACAACAACACGTCAGATACTTAGTTCAGGCTACTATTGGCCTCATATCTTCAATTATGCTCATCAACATGTGAGGAAATGCCATACCTACCAGACTTCAGCCTTCAAAGAAAGAAATCTTGCCATGCCCATGCAACCAGTGTATGAGGTAAGACCTTTTGTCCAATAGGGCCTAGATTTCATTCGTATGATTAACCCAAGTTCTTCTGTAGGGCATAGATTCATCTTGAAAGCAATAGACTACTACACACGATGGAGTGAGGCATTGTCTTGCAAGGACTACACCACTGACACAGTTATCAGGTTTTTGGAAGAGCACATTATCACCAGGTTTGGTATGCCTTTTGCTTTGGTATGTAACAATGGCCCTACTTTCTCTTCTGCTAAGTTGTTACAATGGACTCTTGAAAATGAGGTAATCATTAAGTTTAATTCTAATTACTATCCTCAATGGAATGGTGTCTCTGAGTCTACAAATAAGAGTATGATATATGTCATTAGAAAACTTTTGGAAGAAATCCTAGGGATTGACACACTCAACTTAAATTTGCATTATGGGCTGATAGAACTCAGGTGAAATCTTCATTGGGCACCTCTCCTTACCATCTAGTCTATGGTCAAAACCTTGTTTTCCCTGTGAACTTAAAAATTCCCACTTTACAATTCATCAGGGATTACCTAGGGACAGAAGATCATATAGAAGCTAGACTACTAAATCTTTTAAACCTAGAAGAGAAAAGAGATGCTACCCTAGAGAACTTTATGAAACACTAAGGGGTAGTTAAGAGATGGTTCGACAAAAAGGATACAATCAAAGCTTTTAGGATTAGTGACTTAGTTCTTATGTGGGATAAAGCCAAAGAAAATAAGGGAGACGACTCAAAATTTGACAAACTCTGGTTAGGGACCTATCAGATTGCTGAAATTCTTGGAGAAAATACCTTGCGCATCAGCCCTCTCTCTGTGGAACTTGTCCCATTGCCAATTAATGGGTAGTACCTCAAGCACTACTTTCAAAATTAAGAGAGCCTAATGGAGAGACCTTCTAGTCTCTTTTGTACATAGTTAGGGTAGGAGTCTTGCTTTGGGTCTGCTATTTGTTTTAGGTTTGTTTGTGATTTCCTTTGTTAGTTTGTTTTGGTCTGTTGATGCCTTGGTCTACTTTTGTTGTTTAATCTATTCTATTTTGTTTTTCAGTTGTTTAGTTCTCCTTTCTTTTTTTAGTTTGTTTAGTTCTCCATTCGGTCTTTCATTTTTTATCTATTTGCTGAAAGGTCCTTTTGCAAGCCTTGTTTTCCAAGCCTTCTTAGCCTTTGTATGTTCATGAAATGCTTTTGTTTTGGTTGGCAAGGGTTTGTCACAAACACTCACATTGTCCACTCTGTTGTTCTAACACTAATGTGACCTAGCTAAACAAGGACCTTTAGGTAAACTAAACATCATTAGGTTACCTTTCAGGAGAAGTAGAGTGACTTTCATTCTACTTGAGTTGATGTGCCAAAATAGCCATCAACACGGTGTTACATCAAGGAAATTGTTGGGATACATAGTGTCGTGTAGAGGAATTGAGGTAGATCTTGCTAAAGTCAAGGCTATTGTTGAAATGTCTCCCCCTTCAAATCTAAAGCAACTGAGAAGTCTTCATAGAAAATTACAGTCTATTTGGCATTTCATCTCACAACTTGTTGACAAACATCAATCTTTCCTACACTTTCTCCATAAGGATGTATCGTTCAGATGGGATACTAAGTGTCAGCAGGCATTGGATTGATTGAAGGAATATCTCGCTACACCACCATTATTGGTTCCACCAGTTTCTAGGAGACCTTTATTGTTATACATCTCTACTACATCAGCTACACTAGGTGCTCTCTTAGCACAACATGATGAGTCATGTAAACAACAAGCAATATATTACATCAATCACACCTTGGTAGGATATGAGCTTAATTATACTCCCATGGAGTGGGCATGTCTAGCCATGGTGTTTGCTTCCCAAAAGTTGTGACACTACATGTTAAATCAACAAACCAAGCTCATATCCAAGATAGATCCCTTGAAATATCTTCTATCCAAGGCAACTCTCACAAGAAAATTAGCTAAATGGGTCATGATCCTTAGTGAGTTTGATATTGAATATGTTGATCATAAATCCATCAAAGGACAAGACATCGCTAATCAACTAGCAGAGGCCCTTGTTAACGACACACATCATATGCTTTCTGATTTTCCAGATGAAAGGATATTCAATCTCTCTACATCAGTTGAATGGAAGCTATATTTTGATGATTCACATACCCAAAATGGTTCAGGAGCTAGAATTCTCTTTATCACACCACCAGGTGACTATATTCCTAAGTCATATCAGCTAGCTTTTCCTTGCACAAACAACATTGTTGAATATGAAGCTTTACTTACAGGGCTCTGCATGGCACCTCAGTAGAATATCAAACAATTATAGGTCTATGGAAACTCCCAATTAGTCATTTGACAAGTTACATGTAACAACCCCCATGTTCGTATTTTGTTGTTGCTTTTCCCTAATGGATTCTGATGCTATTATGATGTTGACATGATTAGTTATTATGTTGGATTACATGCTTATATGTTTATATATGATTATCATTGCTATTGTATGACTATGGATAAGAAAGGGATGATGCCATAACACTCGTATCCGAGAGGCTTACGATGTCTTGACCCACTTCATGATGCTTACTATTGCTTTAGTTATGATGTATGTTATATGTACATGTGCTTTGACTTGTGATCGGAGTGATGCAGGTACTGAGTATCGACTCCGCCTAAATTCACAAGCCTAAACATACTCATTTTCCCTGATGGTGGTTACTAGAGATAGTCACAGGCCCTATACCCTATCCTAGCCCACTGTACCCTGTTAGTACAGTGTTCTTGTGTTGTTGTCTTATCATCCAGTTACGTAACGGTAATGTCTGGATTACCCCATATGGTCATGTGTAGTTTCCCAGTATGGTTTGTCGAGGTATCCTGTTATGGGTTGTCGGTATTTATTTGGTTTTGCATTAATTTATTATGTGGTTATTTTGGCATCGTTAAATAGAGTTTTTATATGGCATTTTTTTTAATATCAAGATTTAATGGAGATAACTAATTTTAAAGTAAAATTTCTCCTCTCTAGGTTGTATTGTATGGTATGGTTGGCTCTATTGTATTTTTTTTAGCATCCATTCATTTTATTCAACTAAATGCCTTCACTCCTCAAGTATGGGAAAATCATAATCAAATGACTACAATTACATGAGAGTTGAACGAGAGTGGATGGCACAAAGTATACGAGTAGCAGAAGTGGGTGAGAAGGTTTATTGTGGCTGAAAATATCTGTTGAAAGTTGGGTGATTGAATATATGTTTTTGGAGAGAGAGTCTTGCTAGTCGCTCCCTTCATACATGACAAGTCATTTTTTAATGAAAAACAGTAGGAGTGAAGTCGTGGCATTGAGTCGTTGCTGCAGGAGCACCTTGGCTTTGATTAAATTGTAATATTACAATTGTAATAAGGTTATTTTGAGTCATTATTATGTGTCTTGGAGACTAGGAGTCTTAAATGTGCAAAATATTGCAAGAATGTACAAGTTGCCAATGTAAAAATTAGAAAAAACAGTCAAGTTACAAAAAAAGACAGTTTTGGGATGGAAGATGAAGGGTCAGTTTAGTCTTAGGCATTGGTAAGTGGTTTGGAATTAGTTAGAAGGTGAAGAGGCTAGTATGAAATTCCTTTAAAAGGCCTTATGTACATTTGTATAAGTGGAGGTGATTGAATGTGTGAATGGAAATAACAAAAAGCACTATTTTTATACATTTTCTTCAGAAAAATGTTGTCTTCTTGCATTGTACGGCTCTGTACAGACTGGAGTTCATTTCAAACTAATTTTGCACAAAAGGTCTATCAATCACCTTCCCTTTGATTTTGGTTGCATGCACTTTTGTTTCGTTTTGCACAAGATATTGCATTTTTTGTATTGACAGTCCAAACCCTGCCTTAGGGTAAGCAGTGGCTAGTAAAAACTATATTTCTCTTGTTATATCCTTTGACAAAGGCTAATCCTTGGTGGAAAGGGAGTGTAGCAGTAGATTCTTTCATATTCTAAGGGTCTCTGACCTAAGATCTAAGGTTGATGTGAAGAAAATCAAGTTTTGTGACTATTTTTCTGTGTTAACAGTCCTGAAAACGGAGTTTAGAAACAGATGAGAGGTTTAGACCTAGGGTATGGTAAAATATTGATGGGAATGGACTTTTCATGGATCAATGAGCATGTGCATACCTGGTATGAAGTGTTCCAAGCACATGCAAGGTGAGAGGAGTCATGGAGTGCCTACTTTCAATAAGACCCTATGCATGCAAAGCTAATTAGGCCTAAACTGGAACGGGACAGTCATGTTTTGAGCAGTCCTTTTCAAAACAACTTATAGTGGTTTCTTGATATGTTTTAGAACAACTTAATGGGTATTCAAAACACCCATCACAATCTTGAGGAAGGTTCTAGGTCAAAAGTTATGAGGGACTGTCTTACTAAACAGGGCTACTAGCTTTTGGGGCAGTCAATGAAGGATTGGTAATGAGATGAAGGGACAGTCCTTGGTAATTGTTTGTTTTGGTTGAGATAGGGTTCCTAAATGATGGAAAGAAAGACAACTAAGGTATTGTTGATTCAGAGTTGTGAGGAACTCAGTTTTGTGCCATTAACTCATGAAGGTTTCTTGTGAAGACTTATAAGGTTGTGGGATTGAAACCCTCTGTTTTGGAATATGACAGTAAGGAGTTGAGTTGTGTTATTTTATCCTTTGCATCAGTCATATGGGGGAATTGGTGGGTGAGAATGTTAAATGTAGCCAAAAAAAAAATATTTTGTGGAGGGGAACAAATTGATGGTGGGTTTGGTGGAGAAACCTAAATACAGTGAAAAAGAGGCAAAGTGAAGGAGACACCTCAGGCAGAGGCTCTGAAAAGAAAATACAGAACAGAAATAGAGGAAGAAAAAAATGCATGAGGAAGCATTAACCCAGGTGAGCATATCAGTTGCAAGATTTGAGGTGAGGAGAGGGAGTGCAATCAAAAGGTACTTTCATCAGTTCTTTATTTTTCCAGCACAAAAAACTAAAATCTGCTTGCTGCAATTTTAACCACAGAAAAATTGAAACCCACTGCTGCGTTTGAAAATATATGCCAAAATTTATTTCAATGCAAGATTTTTACATTGCCTCTTTCCTTGGATTCATTTTAACATGCAGAACTATTTTATTAATGCTTTAGATAAAAGGTTTCTCAAAGAAAGATCAAGCGATTTCTAATTTATAGTTTTTAGGCAAAACAAGGGGTTTGATTTCTTTTAGAGAATATAATGAGGGCAGCCATACAACAAAACTGGGATGCATTTGTAATGAGGGAAGCCATACAAAAATTGGGATGCCATGATAGAGATTGAGGAGTTCTAAGTCCCATGGAACCCTTTTGTTATACATTGATTATTCTGAAGATATTTTCATTGCAGCTCTTCTTAAGAAAATTGAGCAGCCTTTTGTTTTGGTCATTTTGATCAGTTCTACTAAATCACTAGCCATGTGGAAACCTTCATCTTTGAGTCAAAGAATGTTATGGCACTAAAATACCTTAGATTCATCGATCTATGTTTGTGCATTGAAATTTGGTTACATAATTTCTAATTAGGAAAACCTGTCATGCAATACAAGGATCTAAGGGAACTACCGTAGGAGGAAAATTAAGATCTCCATTTTGTAAGCCTTTGTTTTTACATTTTTTTTGGTTATGATAAAAATGGCAGACAATATGCAAAATTTAGGTTGTGAGGAGACTTGCAATACCATTTGTCGTGCTTTTTCTTACTATATCCGTGCATTCCTTTGTGAAGAGTGATCATTTGGGGTCACTGGAGTTATTACACAACTAACCTAACTATCAAAGGGTTGTTTTCAATAAAATTACCCTGTCATCGAAAGTTGTTGTCTTGTAGATCACATTTTACAATTTTGTATTTAATATTTAAAAACATATTATGTTTCTACTATGTAGATGTGGTGTCCTTGGGACACGTCGCCCGCCCTCTGTGGCTATTCCTATACTTTGGGGATGGAATTTGTTCTTGCTTGGCTGATTTGCATATTTAAATAGTAGTTTTTACTTGACAGATTTTATTGATGATTATCATGGATCGTGAGAGGTTATTGAATTGTTTTGATTTGGTTATGTATACTTCATTGGTTAAATGAGATGAGCTTAGGTCTAGGATATTGATTCCTCATGCATGCCCTTGAGTGCTTGTAAAGGCTAAGGATGCACACGAGAAGGCCTATCTGTCTGCGGCGCATCGAGTTATCCATCTGCAGGGCATTGATTTGGGCATGATTGAGTCTCTTCGTCTGTATGAGAAGTGTACTTGATTCTGTGTGGTGCCATCCCTTCAAGCATGCATGATGACACTCCATCTAATCTACACTCTAGTATCTAGTACCTTAGTAGTCGTCAGTAGTATCCGACCTATGATTTGGATGAGCATCTCTATGTTATGACATTGGCTTTATGCATTATATTCCGTGTCTACTCCGTGATTGATGTGAGTGTTGGCCATCTTGTATACCCTTACCTTGTTACTTCTATTTGGGCCTTGTCACTACCTCCGAGCACAGTGGGGTGGTCTCTTATGAGTCCACATGGTTGGGAGGCATTGCCACCGCCATTGGGGACCAGTGAATAGGTTATTGGAGCACCAGTTGGAGATTTTCTCTCTCTCTCCATTACTTTATCAGTTGTTGTACTCATTCAGTTATTGTATCATATTCATGGCTATGGCATTATACTTGTATATTCTTTTATGTAATTGTACTCTCTTGAGAGAGAAGATGTAATCATATAATTTAATGAGGAGAAATGAGATGTTTCTTATTTGGTTTACGGATTTTAGTGTGGGTATCAGATCCGCTTGTACTATGATGATTATGGATTCATGTTTACAATTCGAAATGGGTATTAGGAATATTTGAATTTGGTGTTTAAAATGAATGTAGTTTTAGCAATGTTTGCAAGGAGGGTGATTTAGTCCTCTCCTTTGGGTTGTGCATTCGGCCATACTTGGCCATGAATGTTGTCGATCTACTAAGTCGGCAACCATATTATGTGTATGTTATCACTTTTATTCAAAAAATATATTCTTGCCCTCTTTTGGCCCTTACCCTTCGGGGTTGTGGAGAAAGATGTTACATCTAGTTTCAAAGCCCATGTTCACACACTGGGAGCTCTGGCATACTTGAGCCTTCTATGTTTCGTTTTGTTTGGCATGTGTGGCATGAGCTTGTTATATTGTTTTATAGTCTTGATTGCTTTCATGCCTTAGCATGGCATTAGTGGGTTAAGTTACAACACCATTCTTAGAAATCATGGAGGAAATAGCCTCCTTGGCCTTACCTTACTCAATGGGACTAGAGTGTTGACCTTGGTTGAGAGTCTTCCATGGTTAAGAGTGATCACTCTCCCATGTTATAAGACCAGGGTAGGAATGTTCTTCCTTATGTGTTTGCGGGTTGAAGGTAACTTGGGTTGCCTAATTACCCTTGCTTGGATATGCCCTTCTTGTGTCTTCCTTTATGTTGCTAGTGAATGAAATGACCCTAATTGGTCATGAATTGCTCTTGTAATTCTTTCTTGTATTATAGGTTTAAAGTATGAAAGTGTGTAGATGTTTGCGGATGTGGATAGATTAGAATGAATGTTGCATGTTTTCTTGTAAGTGATGTATGATTGTTGAAATTGGTGTGATGAGACCAATTTTTGCTTGTAACCTCTTGATGTGCTAGGTTACTACATTTATCATTCTTTAGTTGCTAATTGAAGTAACTGGTGTATTAATGGTTCCTTAAACTTCCCCTTCGTAGAATTTGCATGTTTGTATGATGAATATTGGATGGCATGTAATGTCTTGACTTGAGATGAAATATATCTTTATCTCCTCTTCTTAGTTGTCAATAGTTGACAAGATGTTACAATAATGGCATATGGATTTAATTAGTATGTTAGAATTGCAATAAGTAAAAGATTTAGTGAGATAGGAGTGAAGAAGACCTTATGCTTGTTATGGTTATGTATTGAAAGTGATTATGTGTTAATTAGTGCCTCCTTGCTTTATGAACTCGAATGAGGACGGTAATTTCTTAGTGGATATATCTTGTTGATGAAATTTGATCTCCTCAATTACATTGTGGATTTAATGAGATCATATAGCTTAATGTTTGTATTTTAATGCAACTAAAAATAGTGAATGCTAAGGTAATAAGAATGTTGCATATCTTTCTTTTAGTGAGCAATTGGATGTTATTTACATAGCCAAGGTTACTTATGCTTATATGTATGGATGTGAATGTTGAGAAATGACTAGGGGTCCTCAACCAAACTCATTTAATTGTGTTGTTGGTTTCTCATTTTCTTGTGAATGAATGGTATTATTGTGACTTGTGTTATGATGTCACATTATGTGTTATTATGAGATGAGAGTGTAATGGGTGTAAAATGAGATGTATATCATTATGTGAATATAGGAGTGAATATAATGATGATTGTGAAGATGTTACTTATGTTTATGCACTAATGTAAAGATGGTAGTGATGATGCTATACATGTTCATGCACCATTGTGTTATGTCAAAAGCATTGCAAGTGAATCTATGATGTTTTGGGTAAATGAGTTGCCCTTGTGAAAAGAGAAAATTGGTATGGATGTTGGTAGTACTTATTATTTGGTAAAGTTGTATAGTTTGCATCATGTTGCATAGTCATGTGTGGGCTATGGTTATGCCTAGGTAAGAGAAATTATGATTGTATTCCCCATGATGTGAACATCCATTGATGTACGCATGTTGAGTGTTGTGATTAACTAGTGCTTGAGATGTGTGCCCATGGGATGGTGATACTATGTACCCATCCATGGAGGATATCTATGGATTATGTGTATGGGAGAAAACCATACCATCTATGTGTTTTCTTGTTGTCACATTATTGATTGCCAACCCGAGGGTTGTTGATAGGTCAATATGTCGAGGGGTAGTAGCAGCAAAAAAGTTCCTTGGGAGGGAATTGCACGGCGTACATATAATGGCGGCCCAAAATGACCGCTATAGTTTCAACCTCCCAGGAAAGTACTCACTACATCCTCCTTATTAATGGACCAGATACTTGGTTCATACAGTGTTAGCCTAATCTGCACAGTTCTTAAGGATGATATTAGTTGTGGTATGAGCACCTATGACAGCTATGATCTTACCCTGATGTGATTGTATATGAGCTCCAACATGTGCGAATGGGTGTTATCCCATGTTGTGAGCTATTCTGTATCACTCATGTTCAGACATGATGCCTTAAGTACGATGCCAAACCCCACTGATGTTCTGACACAATGCTAGTGATGATGTCATGTCACTGATGATAGCAAGCTGAGCTTGAGGACATGATGCCATGTACATAGATGTGTGAAGGCATAGTATACATGTTATGTTCCTACTTGTGCAGCGTGGAGTGTGTGCTAGCATAGAGTAGAGGGTTCGCTCAAGATTGCCTCGATTCCAATTGGGTGGCATGCGAATGGAACCTAGCCATGTGCACCTCTAGCTCAGTGTGTTGCCGCATGTGCTTTCTCCATGGGTACACACTATGTAGGATGTTCCTGTGAGTAGGACATTGCCATGAGGTATACGGCCATTGCGTGCTTTCTTTGCTTGGTGTATACCATGCGCAGTCACGCCGCATGAGGTATGTGACCTCGGAGTTCTAACACAATACCTTTCCATGTGCAGGTTGCATGCATTGGCCGCAACTACATGAAGGAATGTGGAGATAGTCATGCTTGTTTTCCTCCTTCCTCGTGTGGTGACTAGTGATAGTCACGTAGTGTTGTAATGTGTATATTTCAAAGATTGTGAATCTTCTTTTTGGTTATTGGTGACTTTTACTTTGCTTGTGTAGACCAGCACTTGGGTTTATCTTGCTTGTATTGGTTTAGCCATGGATGATTTTCTTGGCATGTAACTCTTGCGGTTACATTTGATTTACTATTGAAACTATGCGCATTTTTCTTATTTTATTGTCGGAATTGAGATTTACTCTTCCTTATTTATATTTTTTGGTGGCTAAACTCATTGACTTTTCTGTTTTCAAATGTTGGTCTTGTGTTGTGATGTCATTCCTCATTGGGTATGGTGAGATCCACCCATTTGAGTGTATACGAGGAAGCAGACGCAAGGAAACCCTTAAGGATGGGGGTATGTGTGAGTTTTTCTAAGCTCTTATTCACTACCTTCCTATTGTTTGACTATCTCTTGGAGGCTAAAACCCTTACACAAACAAGAGATATGTCATTGTGGCATGTATGGAAGGGCTCACTAGGTGGGTCAATGCCATCAAGACACATAGATTTGGATATTGGACATGGTTATTGGTTATGGATATTGGGCATGGTTATTGATTATGAATATTGGACATGATTATTGGATTTGGATATTGGACATGGTTATTGGTTATGGATATTGGACATGGTTATTGTTTATGGATATTGGACATGGTTATTAGTTATGGACTCATGGATATTGGATATGAATGGTATTGTGATATCCACGTGAACCCCTAATGCAGCCTTGTGATGTGAATGAGTATGTATGTATATGTGGGTTGTACAATTTGTCATGTATGTGGTTGCATATTAAAATATAGAAGAGAACAAAAATTGCATCATTATGCCTTGAAAAGTGACAAACTAGTGCATTATATGTAAAGAGACGTCATGCATGCTATGAAATCAGAGGTTGAAATTATGTATGTGTGTATTTGTGTGCTACATTTTATAGATAGCTGCATATGAAAGGTTAGAGAATTGGAAATTTTGTATATTGAAAAGTGCATTTTGCTGCAATTTATGAGAAAATTGTGTGGTTTATGCTAGTATAAATGTGCAAATTGATGGTCGGTGAGAAAATTGATTGTTATGGCCTTATTCCTTGTTGAATTAGAGGAAATGATTACATGATAATTCATATTTTGAATGAAATGAGTGCCTTGCTTATTCCTTACCCATGTACTGGGACTGATTGCATGTAATTGTGCATGTGATAACCTGATTTTATATTTATATTGAATTTCATGGACTAACGTGTGCTATGGCTGCATCTTAGCATATTGCAGGCTTCTAGGAGTAAGCCTAGTCCTAGGGGGTAGGATGTAACAACCCCCATGTTTGTATTTTGTTGTTGGTTTTCTCTGATGGATTCTGATGCTATTATGATGTTGACATAATTAGTTATTATGTTGGATTACATGCTTATATGTTTATATACGGTTATCATTGCTATTGTATGACTATGGACAGGAAAGGGATGATGTCGTAACACTCGTATCTGAGAGGCTTACGATGTCATGACCCTCTTCCTAATGCTTACTATTGCTTTGGCTATGATGTATGTTATATGCACATGTTCTTTGACTTGTGATCGGAGTGATGCAGGTACTGAGTATCAACTCCGCCTAAATTCACAGGCCTGAGCGTACTTGTTTTCCCTAATGGTGGTTACTGGAGATAGTCACAGGCCCTATACCCTACCCTAGCCCATTGTACCCTGTTAGTGCAGTGTTCCCATGTAGTTGTCTTATCATCCGGTGACCAAACGGTAATGTCTAGATTACCCCATATGGTCATGTGTAGTTTGCCAGTATGGTTTGTCAAGGTACCCGTTATGGGTTGTCAGTATTTTATTTGGTTTTACATTAATTTATTATGTTGTTATTTTGGCATCATTAAATGGAGTTTTTATATGGCCTTTTTTTTAATATCAAGATTTAATGGAGATAACTAATTTTGAAGTAAAATTTCTCCTCTCTGGGTTGTATTGTATGGTATGGTTGGCTCTATTGTATTTTTTTTAGCATCCATTCATTTTGTTCATCTAAATGTCTTCACTCCTCAAGTATGGGAAAATCATAATCAAATGGCTACAATTGCATGAGTTGAATGAGAGGATGGCACAAAGTATACGAGTGGTAGAAGTGGGTGAGAAGGTTTATTGCGGATTAAAATATCTATTGAAAGTTAGGTGATCAAATATATGTTTTTGGAGAGAAAGTCTTGCTAGTCGCTCCCTTCATACATGACAAGTCATTTTTTAATGAAAAACAGCAAGAGTGAAGTCATGGCATTGAGTCACATGGGGGAATTGATGGGTGAGAATGTTAAACCTAGCCAAAAAATATATCTTGTGGAGGGGAATGAATTGATTATGGGTTTGGTGGAGAAACCTGGATATGGTGAAAAAGAGGCAGAGTGAAGGAGACACCTTAGGTAGAGGCTCTGAAAAGAAAATATAGAACAGAAACAGAGGAAGAAAAAAATGCATGAGGAAGCATTAACCCAGGTGAGCATATCAGTTGCAAGATTTGAGGTGAGGAGAGGGAGTGCGATTAAAAGGTACTTGCATCAGTTCTTTGTTTTTCCAGCACAAAAAACTAAAATCTATTTTCTACAATTTTAACCACAGTAAAATTGAAACTCACTGTTGCGATTGAAAATATATGCCAAAGTTTATTTCAATGCAAGATTTTTACATCGCCTCTTTCCTTGGATTCATTTTAACATGCAGAACTATTTTATTAATTCTTTAGATAAAAGGGTTTTCAAAGAAAGATCAGGCAATTTCTAATTTATAGTTTTTAGGCAAAATAGGGGGTTCGATTTCTTTTAGAGAATATAATGAGGGAAGCCATACAACAAAATTGGGATGCATCTTGTAATGAGGGCAGCCATACAAAAATTGAGATGCCATGATAAAGATTGAGGAGATCTAAGTCCCATGGAACCCTTTTGTTATACATTGACTATTCTGAAGATATTTTCATTGCAGCTCTTCTTAAGAAAACTGAGTGGCCTTTTGTTTTGCTCATTTTGGTCAGTTTTGCTAAATCACCAGCCATGTGGAAACCTTCCTCTTTGAGTCAAAGAATGTTATGGCACTAAAATACCTTAGATTCATTGATCTGTGTTTGTGCATTGAAATTTGGTTACATAATTTCTAATTAGGAAAACCTATCATGCAATACAAGGATCTAAGGGAACTACCGTAGGAGGAAAATTAAGATCTCCATTTTGTAAGCCTTTGTTTTTACATTTTTTTTGGTTATGATAAAAATGGCAGACAATATGCAAAATTCAGGTTGTGAGGAGACTTGCAATATCATTTGTCGTGATTTTTCTTACTATATACATGCATTCCTTTGTGAAGAGTGATCATTTGGGGTCACTGGAGTTATTACACAACTGACCTAACTATCAAAGGGTTGTTTCAATAAAATTACCCTGTCATCGAAAGTTGTTGTCTTACAGATCACATTTTGTAATTTTGTATTTAATATTTAAAAACATATTGTGTTTTTGCTGAGTAGATGTGGTGTCCTTGGGACATGTCCCCCACCCTATGTGGCTATTCCTATACTTTAGGGATGGAATTGGTTCTTTCTTGACTGATTTACATATTTAAATAGCAGTTTTTACTTGACAGATTTTATTGATGATTATCATGGATCATGAGTGGTTATTGAATTGTTTTGATTTGGTTATGTATACCTCGTTGGTTAAATGAGATGAGCTTAGGTCTAGGATATTGAGTCCTCATGCATGGTCTTGAGCACTTGTAAAGGCTAAGGATGCACATGAGAAGGCCTATCCGTCTGCGGGTCATCAAGTTATCCGTCTACGGGGCATTGATTCAGGCATGATTGAGTCTCTTCATCTGTATGAGAAGTGTACTTGATTCCGTGTGGTGCCATCCCTTCAAGCATGCATGATGACACTCCATCCAATCTGCACTCTAGTATCTAGTACCTTAGTAGTCATGAGTAGTACCTAACCTGTGATTTGGATGAGCATCTCTATGTTATGACATTGGCTTTATGCATTGTTTTCCATGTCTGCTCTGTGATTGATGTGAGTGTTGGCCATCTTGTATACCCTTACCTTGTTACTTTTGTTTAGGCCTTGTCACTACCTCCTAGCATTATGGGGTGGTCTCTTATGAGTCCACATGGTTGGGAGGCGTTGCCACCGCCATTGGGGACTAGTGAACAGGTTACTGGAGCACCAGTTGGATATGTTCTCTCTCTCTGTTACTTTATCAATTGTTATACTCATTCAGTTATTGTATCATATTCATGGCTATGCCATTATACTTGTATATTCTTTTATGTAATTGTACTCTCTTGAGAGAGAAGATGTAATCATATAATTTAATGAGGAGAAATGAGATGTTTCTTATTTGGTTTACAAATTTTGGTGTGGGTATTAGATCCGCTTATACTATGATGATTATGGATTCATGTTTACAATTGGAAATGGGTATTAGGAATATTTGAATTTGGTGTTTAAAATGAATGTAGTTTTAGAAATTTTTACAAGGAGGGTGATTTAGTCCTCTCCTTTGGGTTGTACATTTGGCCATACTTATCCATGAATGTTGTCGATCTACTGAGTCAGCAACCATATTATGTGTATGTTATCACTTTTTATTCAAAAATATATATTATTTCCCTCTTTTTGCCCTTACCCTTCAAGGTTGTAGGGCAGGATGTGACATTACATATGAATACCAAACCAAAGATGACAAATTGATGCCTTACAAAAGGATGGTTGATGACTACAAGCAACACTTTTCCAGAATTTCCTTTGAATAGATTCCTAGATTGAATAACAAGGTTGTTGATGCTATGGCAACAATTGGATCTCTCCTAGATATGCCTACAAATAACCAACACTATGAATTCTTGGTCGAACAACTCTTGATACCGACTGTCGATGTTCAACCTACTGAGATTATCTGCGAACTTGTTGGTCCCAATTCTCCCTGGTACCAAGATATCTATGAGTACCTTCATGATAACACCCTTCCATCGAGCCTTACCAATACCCAAAATAAAACCTATCTGTTGAGCCTCTCGTTTTACTATCCTTGGTGACACATTATATTGGAGGAGTCTCGATGGTATCCTACTTAGATGTCTCAACTCAAAAGAGGCTAATGTTGCTTTACAAGATGTACACAAAGGTGTATGTGGAGCACATTCCATCGGTCCTAACCTTGCTAAGAATTTTTTCCGCACAGGATACTATTGGCCTACCATGGAACAAGATGCTCATCAATTTGCCAAGAAATGCCTTCAATGTCAGCACCACAAAGATCTAATTCATGCACCAACACATTAATTGCAACTGGTTACTACTCCATGGTCATTTTCAAAATGGGGACTCAACCTCATAGGTAAAATCCATCCATCATCCTCCAATGGCCATAATTTCATTATCACTGCCACTGAGTATTTCACAAAGTGGGTAGAATCCATCCCAATGACTTACATCACTAGAAAACAAATAGTTAAGTTTATCTTGCACTACATCATTTGTCAGTATGGTATTCCACTTGCTATAATAACTTATAATGGAAAACCTTTTAAGAACCAAGATGTTTGTGCCTTGTACACTCAATACCATATTCAACATCACTTCTCCACTCCTTACTATCTGCAAAGCAACGGCCAAGTTGAGTCTTCAAACAAAACTATCTTGAAAATCCCTAAGAAAACAATCAATGAAGTTGGTTGTGATTAGCATTTGCAGCTCAATCCTGCCTTATGGGCATAACACACAAGTATCAAAACCTCGACCAATGCTACTTTGTATGCTTTAGTCTATGACACCGAATCCATTTTACCTATCAAGGTTGAGATCCCATTTCTTTGAGTCTCCATACATTATCTTATTGATGGGGAAGAGTACAGAATTGCTAGATTGCATGAGCTAGAGTTACTGGATGAAAGGTGCCTCACAGCATTAAATCACCTTCAAGTCTACCAAAACCGCCTCCGTCGTAACTATAGAAAGAAAATCAAGATGGTTTCAAGTAGGTGATCTCGTTCTTAGGGAAAATCAAAGAAACCAACAAGATCAAGACAAAAAGGGCAAGTTTGAGCCTAACTGGTTGGGACCTTTTGTTATTACAGCAATTTATGGATTAGGAGCTTATACATTATCAACACTTGAAGGAATTCCTCTAGGTGAACCCATCAATAGTGTTCATCTTAAGAAGTTCTATGACTAATCCTTAAAGTATCCCTAGTAGAAAAATATAAAAATAAAAAAATACAAAAATACAAAAAATCCAAAACAAAAAAATAATCTGTCCTCTAGTGAAAACTTGGTAAACAGGTGCTTTGGATAAGTACCATAGTGAAACCCTAGCAAGTAGACGTTGTGTAAGAGTCAACATCCACCATCTACTAAGTCTTCCATCCATTTCATCTATCTCATTCCATAATAAAGCCCCATCCATCCATAATAAAATTATTGACCTTTGCATTTCCACATACCCATCTATCATGGCTTAGAAATTATCAGTGTCAATTGTTACACTTTAGTATCATCCATAGTTAGTTCATTCATCCATCATTCTCCATAATAAAACTACCTAAATGGGGGCACATTTCCTTAACCTAGGTCTAGGAACAAATCCTTGTTTTGACTTAAGAGGAACTGTCATACTTTCACTCACTTTCTGTAAACATCATTCCTCTATCACAATCCATAATAAATCCAAACTTTCACTCCATTCGTCTACCACAATCCATCCTAGTCACCTACCACCCCAACTTGACTAACTAAACCAAAAAATGAACTATGCATCCTTTGAAATCTCAATCACTTATAAAATCAAAAGCAAAAGACTACTCCTAAAGCAATACACTTGCCCGCATACCGCTTGCCACATCTACTAAATCCATCTATCCTAAATCCAAAGCCTTCAATGGATATATTCTTCCTATAATAAGGCCCAATCTACCATGAGCACCCTCTTTAGCAAGAGAATACGATGGATGTGTATTTGTTTTATCATTTGGTCAATTTTTTTTTTATTTATCTTTTGTTCCTTTCTAATATCTACTCAAGACTACCTTAATCTTTCTATATCTTGGTATGTTGCGATACAGTATGGATTGGGGCATGGTCATTGCTTTTGTATGTTGTGTTTGTGGGGTGTTCTTATTATCCTAATATTGCTAATATTTATCTTATTTGTGTTGGGATTAACATCTTGCATATCAATATCTTTTACATCTAAGGTTCTGAAAAGGCCTTATGTGTATTACGATTATTCTACACTAAGACTATTTCACATTCACATATCCGACAAGGTTCTATTATGTCTAGTAGAAATAAGTTCAAACCATTTTTTTGTAGAGTCAATGTCCTATGCATTGGATACATCATCACCTTGGTTCCTTATACCTTGGTGCATAACACCCATATGCTATATTAAATAAAGTATTGTTCTACATATGTCAGCATAACTACTCCCACTAAATTTATCATTCTTACGTCTATCTATCTATCTATGCCAAGTTCTTCCCAAACATTTCATCCTAATCTTCGTTGCTTTCTATCCATACTAACTTTCTTTTCATCACATTCCTATTGTTATGACGATTTCTCTTATCATTTCCATTCTCATTTCATTATCATTATCATTTCATTTTATTACAAATTCATTATCAATCATCATTATCCATTATTATTTTCATTTTTATTCATTTCTTTACCATTATTCATTGCCATTTCACTTCCATTTTCTTTGTCATTACCATTATCCATTTTCTTATCATTTTTATTTTATTTTATCCATTTCATTACCTTTACCATTATTCATTATCATTGTCATTTCACTTCCATTTTCTTTACCATTACTATTATCTATTATCATTATCATTATCATTGTTGATTTCATTATCATTTTTCCCATTCACATTAACATTTCCATTATCATCTATCATTATCATTAAGTCATCATATATACCATAAAATCATCCTATCTACACTACATACATCATCATCAATAATACATCATCATCTATTCTAATCTATTTACATCATACATCCATATATTATCATTAATGATAACATCTCATGCGAATATAACATAATACATCCATAAACCTACATCATCACATAGCATCAACATGTACTACCATATCATCATGACATCATCAATCAGCACCGTAACACAATCATAAGCACTATCAGAATATTGACATCATCATATATAATACAAAATGGTCATAATATAATGTCTATGTATACAAAATACATATCAACCCATAGGCATCCAAAATATCACAAATACATAACATCATGATCATCATATCATCTCATGTAGAACTCCCTCCCTTTGAATGTGTCGATAATGAAAGTTGTGGACTAGATCCTAGAGGAGGAGGGTGTGGTCCCTGTGTCCCTACAATTTTCCCTGATGACTCTGGTGGTGGTAGAGTCTATGTTGCAGTCACCCTAGGAGGTCCCATCACTGATGGCCTTGATCTCACAGACCTAGTTGTCCCAGATCTGCTCTGAGAACTAAAATTTGGTGCTCTCTGTCCCTCTGGAACCACACTGTGATATAGAGTATGATAGTACTCTATCCTCTGTCCTGGTACTGCTAGCTCACCCTAAACTCTCATCGTGTCAGTCTACATCTGCTACATCCCTCTACCTATTATAATCCCCTGTGTTGTCATTCTCCTGCTGGAAATGTGAAGTGAAGACCACTGTTGCATCTCTCTTGACCCTAAGTGCATCACGCTCTGCCATCACCTATTGCAGTATCCCATCATTGTCTCCACCCCTAATCGGTGCTACCACACCCTGTAGCCGCTCCACCTTGAGCTGTAGGCTATCCCTGGAGGCTCTTAATGTCTCTATATCATCCTCATCTCCAGGCATTGTAGCCTCAGCCTTCGCCTATCCCATGTCCTCTCCATCTCCACCTCCATCTCCTAGGATGTCTACATGACCTCCCTCTACTCGTTGTCGCACCCGTCTCTGTACTAGAGGCTCCACAACCTGCCCTTCCTATGTGCCAGGGATGGTGAGTCTCACTAGCCTGTGCGAGGCCCACCATGCATCAAACTATGGACTGGTCCCAACATAATCTATATCGCTACCTGGAGGCACCCATGGTACTAGTTGTAACCTCTAAAAGTTTGCTAGTGGCACCTGAGGATCCAAGGCTACTCCTCATGTCCCTATATCCCATCGTACTCTATGAAAGATAGCCTCGTGCATGGGAACTGTCTGTCATTCCCCAAACTATCTCAGTACCCTATCTGGCATATACCCTATTTGACATTATCCATTTAGAACTTAATTGCAAAAATCAAAGTGATGTAATTAATAAATAATTGATCTCTCAAAGTCCTAATGTGTTGGGGAACACATTCCAAGAACTTTGGAGACACATGAATTTGTTAGGATTGCAAGTTAATTGCAACTTATCCCAACACTATGTGCTCCCATGACCATATATGTAACAATACCACTCCACATCCCAAGTACTGACTCCTACTGTATACGTAGCTATGCAAGTCTCTATATAAGTGGGCTAAGACACATGGTCCCCACATAAACACCTCTCCCTCCATCATCCTCTCCAAAACATCTCCCCATCCAATGGAAAATGTTGAGACCTCCTCCTGGCTATCAGAACATATAAAAGTAAACCTGTAATAAATAGTGGCAATAGGGCGTCTGCCTCTACTCATGTTAGATCTAGTTATGTCTCCTTTATAGGTAGGTCCTCATCTGCAAACACTCTCTCTAATGCCTGAGTCCCAATCTGTAAATCGTATCGCACCAAGGATCCATGTATGGGTATCCTTAGTATCTGCCATACGTCCTCCAAAGTCACCAACATCTTCCCAATCAGGAGGAGAAATGCGCTCCTCTCATTGTGTTATCTCTCAATCAGTGTTGTCATCATCATTGTGTGTGCTCTAATCTTCAACATGCTAGCTATCAGCAACATCCCAATAGCTGCTAATAAATCATGCTCCTCTATGAACTAAGTAAATAGTCTCATTATTCAAGGTCTTCACACACATGATTGAATCACCTGTGGATGCTCCTGCTCATGACAACATTTCACCGAGTCAGTTTTTCATCTCACAAAAAACCCTCTCTCTAGTTAGTTACTTTTCTCTATGCAAAAGTGCGTCATTTTCTACCATAAGTGCTTTTTTTCACAAAGGTGTGCCTCTTTTCACCCTTAGCATGCTTTTATACAAAGGCATGCATCTTTTTCCCAAAGGCGTGTATATTGGAGACACCTTTGTCACATAGGCACGCAGCCTTTTGTCATAGGCACACCGCCCGCATGCATTTTCCCCCACGGGTGCTCATTTACCATGGGTGCGCCATTCCTAACCCTAGGCACTTTGTTTTTTACTATAAGAGCACTTTTCTAAAGGTGTGCCCACAGTTTTCCATGCATTTTCCTAGCATTTATGACTCCTACCCACCCTAACCTACCCGACAGCCCCTAGGATTAGGTACTCACCAGTCTACCAGCTCCGGTTAGTCACTAAAACTGCATGATGCATGCTGATGACGTGGGATAGCTACTCGATCTGCCATGTCTCTCTCCTTTTTCTTCCCTCGGCAAGGTTTGTTCAACTTGTGGTGTGAAATAACTAGAAAGGGGACCCCTTGCCACTATTTATAGGCCCTCCAACCCCATTTTCATTTGTAGCCTTCCTAAACCCTCCCGAATCACACTATCGTACCCCCAATCTTCTATTTTTCTTCTGTTACCCTATCATTTCATTGTCTTCATATCTTTCCCTTTCTTTTACAAATTTTTTTGATAATGTTTTTTTTTTTTTGAAAAAATATCAAGGGAGTATCCATTATCCCTTCTCTATTCCATCGTCCATTCTTTGTTCCTATCACCGACTGAGGCAACTTTTTCTAGTTTCTTTGACACGATGCCACCTTATGGGACACCGTATCAAAGAGGGGCAAAATGTAGACACTTAAAATTCACCAACGCATTCTTCATATCGCATTCACATCATTTCCCATTTAATTATTCAATTTTTGTTCTTCCACATTAATTAATTAATTCATCTATCTTCATCATATTCCTCCATATTAATTGAATAATTCTAATTATTTAATTAAATCAATTTCCCTCCACACTTTAAATAAATAAATTCAAATTATTTATTTAAATATTTTATTTCCCTCCAAATAAATAAAATTTAAATAATTTATTTATTTATCCATGTGCACATGAAATTAAATAATTTTTTTATTTAATTTCCCCATTATCCCCTCTAACAATAATTTCCTCTGGTCAAATCAGTTTAATGGATCAATCAAAGCAGTCGACTCCTCAATCAATTTAGTCAACTCCTCAATCAAATATGTTAGCCTCCATAATTCATGAGAGGATAAGGACACTTGTCTCTCTCTCATTTTCTCACATCCTCTAAATTGATTTCAACCATCAATCTTTTTGATCATCCTCCACCATTGATCTGCATTTCTGAAAGTCTATAAATTGAACATCCTTCTCACCATCTAATCATCTCTCATCTTGGTAAACTTATTCTGTTGAACTTACATCACTTCGAGAGATCAAGGTTATGTTGCTTGAGTTTGAGCAATCCACATAATACTCACATAGCAAGGAGCAAAATCTATTGGATTTGGGTGCACTCCAATTCGGTCAATCAGTTTTGGTTTAACTTGTGTGCAAGGGAAGGTATAATTGTGTTAATTTTAATTTCTTTCATTGATTGGTCTTTACATTCAAATTTTCATCCATCACAATATTGTTTGTCCTTTATAGTTTATGTTCTATCCTAGATCTTAGTGCTTTATCATACTTAGCATAGAATATGAATATGCTTTAATTTATGTTAGATTGAAAAGAAAATTAGATTTGTTCAAGTGTAGTACAACAAATTAGAAGTTAAAGTAAATCATACTTATTTTAACACTAGGGTTTAATTTATTTCTCTCCAAAAGCATTATATGGGTCCATGAAACCAATCACCAACACCAATAAGTAGTTCCACCCACAATGTTGGTTCTGTGAAACCTAACTATTAGAAACCTCTAACTAAACATTATCTCAAGCTTGGAGGAATCCAAGGAGAATGTCAACTTCCTTTATCTATTCTAGTGCTATCTACCTCTAGTCTAACAATTACCAAGGAAAAAGATTATAACAAGGTTTGATGGTTTAGAGATATGATAAGGTTAGAAGAATAAAAGAAAAAGAGGTGATGTGTTAAAACAACAAATCAATTGACTCTCCTTTAAGTGTTCAACCTTACATCCATGTCTTAATACTTAGTATGGTTGAGGATGATACAACCATATTTTATAGCCAACATGTAAACATAAACACATTAAAACACATG
This sequence comes from Cunninghamia lanceolata, assembly GCA_027924645.1. Taxonomy (NCBI): domain Eukaryota; kingdom Viridiplantae; phylum Streptophyta; class Pinopsida; order Cupressales; family Cupressaceae; genus Cunninghamia; species Cunninghamia lanceolata. The sequence continues at coordinate 13,088,129 of BSBN01001567.1, read as the reverse complement.
AAGTAGGAAGTATCTTAAATAACATGCATTTGTATAAACATGTCAAACCTACACAACCAAAGTATCATAAGTTGGCACTAAACATCAAATCACTTCAACTAGGAGGAATCCCTCCCAAATAAGGTGTTGAGTAACAAAGGGATGAAGATACTTCTATTAAATAAGATTTTTTTTAAACCCAAAAATACTTTTTTGTAGATCTAAAAGTGTAGTTTTCAAAAATAAATTTTAATTTATTTTTTTATTTTCACTACAAGTAGGTCATTAGTGCCCAAACATAAGATTGATTTATTCTCAAATAAAAATACTAAGATTTATTTTAAAATATGATGTCCTAGAGGAGATAATTCTTGTTGATGGTATATTTTTTCTTTTTTTGGTAGGTAAATTGCAACCATGGGGTTTGCTCCCTTTTGCATATATAACCAAAGAAAAAATAGGAGTATAAAGTTTATAATCTAGGTTCTTCGAGTATGATAGAGCCACAAAATCGAGTTTAACACAAACCCTAGATCATAACTACAGAAAACCATCCTATACATTCTTATATTTACCACCTACGTTACTATGACTACCAAACAGTACCAAAAAGGAGACATACTTAGGCCTTCATCCCCCTAGAGCATCCACTGAGTTGTCTGAGATGAAGGACTTCAACCAATCTGTGTCATTTGCTTCCACCATCTCCAAGACCTGCTTAAGAAACTCTACCCCTTTTCTGCCTTTCATTGTCACCGCACCTCCAACTGAGACCGGTTGGTATATATGAACAGATGCCAAGTAACTATATCTCCCCCATTCTGGAGTCTAAAGAAGTGTTAGTATGCACAAGACAACTGAGAGGGGGTGAATCAGTTGTGTATTTAAACTTTAAACCCTCAAAGCAATTCCAAATATCAACCTCTTATTATACATTAGTAGAATGTAAACATATGTGTTGATAGTAAGGAATACTAAGAGGGGCAGTTGAATTAGTATTCTACAAAACCACTTCTTAACAGATTTATTAATCCAATTTCCAAAATTAATAATATGAATACAGAATAAGCATAGGAATAGCAACCATAAAGACATAACACATGAACACCAAGATTTTTACATGGAAAACCCAAAAAGAGAAAAACCACGCTGAGTGTTAGTTCACAATATATTATTATAGCACAATACCGGATTACAAGAAGGCTCACTGCCCATAGAAATGCTCGCTGCAAGAAAGGCTCACTGCCAAAATAGGCTTACTGCCTAGAGAAAGAAAGAAGAAAGAAGAATGGATCGCTGCCAAGTTGGACTGCTCAGATTGCATCTACACATGCTTGGTTACATCTCCAATGAAGCATAGAAATATTGTCTCAAAACTCTTCATCTTTGACTGCTCTATTTCAATGCTATGCTTTTACATAAGAACAGGGTCTCTCTTCTTCTACTCTTATTGCTTCCACAAAATCACCTTACTTTGCATGTCACACATTCACATTCACATCACATATCCATCAAATACCAAGTTCAATCCCATATATATATCCACAACACTTAAAAACTTCAAGTTAGGTCAGCCTGCTAGGATGAAACGTGTAGTTATGTAATGTGTAGCTTGTCGACCTAAAGCATTTACCAAAATACTTTGCAAACCCAAACAATACTTTGAAATACATTCTTCTATGTTGGCTCATACTATAAGATCACTTAGGGTATGATCCCAGTCACTAGATTCTTCCGCACACAGTTCCCAGTATTAGGTCGACTTCACAAACTGATTGTCACAGACTCAGATCAATTGTCAAATCATAACTTTCAATGCGGACCACAAAACTTCTTCAAATTCACAACTAAGACTCTTTAGGCATCCCCAATCTTATCCACAGAACCGTAGAGCATAATATCTACATGTGGAAAAATGCAGACTGCTGAAATACAGACTGTCACAGCCAATCACTATCAAACCATGTAGCAATACTCAGTGGCTCATAACTGTCTTTTTGGTGGACCTCAGACTCTGCAACTCTGGATTTAGACACTTCATACAAGTGTTTACAACACCTCAAAACTACATAACTAAATATCTAACACTGGAGGAATGCGAACTAAAACAAATGTGTGTTTTGCTTTAATTGGCACTATATTTTAGTTTGTCGGACTTAGGCCATTTGAAGATATACTTCCGAAACTAATGAAAAGCTGAAACCTTGGATATAAGATCATCTGAGAGTTAGGAACATCATACCAAAACCACAATACTTGGTCTTCAACTGCAGACCAATTCCAATCCAAAAACTATTTTTCTATCATTACCTTTGTACACTGCTAACACTTAGCCAAAATGACTAAGTCTTCTTCACCGGACCAAAATCTCGGTTCCAAACTTGTTCCTTTTCTTGTTTCCATCAATGACAACACTCAATTTATCAACATAGCAATGTCTCTTGCCAACAATATGAAGCATCAATGCAAACACATAAGAACACCAAATTTACGTGGAAAACCCAAGAAGGGAAAAACCACGATGAGGATTAGCTCACATATATATGAATAGCAACACCAAAAAACAAATAGGCTCACTACCTAGAAGAAAGGCTCACTATCCAGAAGAGAGAAGAATAGAAGAGGACTGTTATAGAGAGATTCACTATCTCAAAGCAATGGAAGAAATCCACCACCGCAACTTTATGCCATCCACAACCTTCGACTCACTGCCTCCAGCAACTTCAAGTAAACTAAAATGTAGACACCTTCTGCTCACTGCATCTGGGAGTCATAAGCATTTAGGATCGCACTCAATTCACCACCCTTGAATCACATTAGCATCATCTTCTCTACCTTTCTCTACTCAACTTCATCTTGCATTCATACAGTCCACAATCTAAAACCATCTCAATTAGGTTGGTCCTAATGAAATGTATGCACCTCAAATGTGCAACACCAGAATAGGTTGGTACTAAGCACTTTTGCAGTGGAAGGAAGTTAAAGTGGACCATGCGAAGGGTTAACTAGGACTCAAACCTGTATCACCATGATACTCATCACATCCACAATCCACAAAGTACCTCCACAAATAGCGCCAGCAAGCCAGATAGGCCAAACCTGAACTAACACTACAAATGACCACATACACACCACTCCAAGTCAAATAACATCATGCGGACCACAGAGAGACACTCCACAGCATCCACACACCTTTCTAGAATATTCAACATCATCAAAATCTTCTACAATACCGCCGCAACCACCTGAAATAAAAAATGTCTTCATTTTACACATCAGGATACACTATTACTAAACACCAACACAAGAACTAAAATTGCAGAGAAATCCAACACTAGAAACATCAAGGGAAGGTAGATACAGAAAATATAAGCACTTTCCCAGATTTGCAAGACAAGAAACCTTAACGTAGAGAGATGCAGAGCAATCTTATTTCTCCCAGATAACCTTCTTCATAGTCAAATCACTCTACTAAACACATCTTCCACTGCCCCACGATCTAGAACTTGAGACTCTAGATATAACACCTCTGAACATCTCTAATCATCACTTCCAAACTGCACAAGCATATCTTCAATCAGAAAGAAATGTGGAGCATGATACTGAACATACCTCTGTCACACTACACACCTTTTTCTTCAAATTTTGTTAAAAGCACCTGGAAACCAAGTGAACCATCTACCAAAGGTTGACATCAATGACAAAACCAACAAGCTTCCAACAATCTCTCCCATTTTTCATTGATGGAAACACCATCTCTTTGAAAAACCATCAACAACAAAAAAATTATAATTAATCAGCAGCTCTACAACTATTAAAACTCCCATTGACTGGAACAACTCTTACTCTTCATACACTTTTCTACACAATCTTTCCTACATAATGGTTTTTTAATCACTTCAACTCTCTCCCCCTTTTGATCAAAGGCACAAGACAACTAAAAGGGGGGTGAATCAGTTGTACCAAAAACTTTAACTTATTTACACAATATCACTTTCACATTCACTTAATCTAACTCCTTATTATGTTATGAACATTAAACATGAATAGCATAATCAAAACATGAACACATCAATACCATACACACATGAACACTAGATTTTTATGTGGAAAACCCTAAACAAGGAAAAACCACGGTGAGTGTTAGCTCACAATATAATGTAGTAACAATACTGAATATCAAAAGTGGCTCGCTGCCAAAGGGCTCATTGCCCAGGGCTTACTGCCCAAAATAATGGCTCACTGCTAAGGGTTGGCTTACTGCCAGGGTTGAAGTGATATATTAGCATCTACACCATGCCTAAGTTTAGTTCCATTGAAGCGCAATATAACTCCTCTCCTCTGCTCTGCTTTTACAACTCACACTTTATCTTCACATATTCACACAATCACAACTCAATCACGAATTCATCACATACTTTTATACCTATCATCAACCTTGGAATGTACATCAACGTCGGCATTATATTCTACAACAATTGGAACTATCTCCAAGATCAGCATACATACATGTTGGTGATGATGTTAGTCACAACCAAGCACACAAAACAAAAGTTACACAACCCTTGTTTATCCTAAGAGATGCAATGAATTCATAGAATTCATTATCCCAAGTCCCCGTTGATTAGTTCATAATCTGCTGATGTTACTTTGTGGTTGATATGTATTGTTGTTTTCCATTTTGGGGCCTTACGTAGATCTATAGATTTTGTTTCTGCAACAATGCTTGACAGGGAGGTTACTCTACACAGCATATATCCTCAAAGAATGTGTCTAAGTTGATATTTTCATGAGTTCTACCCCTATTTGTGATTCTATGTATGATATTTTCAATACTACATGCATTTAGCTCAAAATATGCTAATGATATTCAGTTATCTTCGGGATGTCAGCATATTTACCTGTTATGCTCAATATTCATCATGATTTGCAGTTTATGGAAGTGATTTCAATTAAACTAAAATAAGAAAAAGGGTTAGAGAGTGAGATTCCTAAAATTACTTGACTGAGATCACTGATCCACATACATGTTCCCATACAGCAATGGAGAGAAGAAAACTAAAATCATACTTCACTAGGACAGTCCACAAATCTGCATGATTCAGTGCAAATCTTCAAGGGAAAAGTTGACAACAACATGCAATGAAATGAAAGCGCTTCTATAGAACACAGCATTCACCAGTACATATCCAGAAATCAACTTGAAGACTACTTAAGGTTTACAATTAGGGTATAGTCTAAAGCTTCATCTCCATACAGTATGTTCATAAAATAGGTACATTTACAATGATCTAAGGAAAGGACCTTGAATATTTCAACAATCCAGTCCTCACTAGTCTCAGTAATTCGATCTCTTTACAAAACTACTACAAGTCTGATTTTTTGTATGATTGACCTCCTCTTCTGCCTGCTTTTTTAAAATCAAAAAAATGGGCTCAAAATATATGTCTCTAATTTCTCCCAATCTGGCACCCAAAAACCCTAGGAGATCAACGGTCTGCATCTTGAAATGCAGCATCAAACGGTGAGAAATGAATCCTGCCAAGAATTCGAGCAGCATACCCAGATAGGGTGCCGCTCCTTCAATAATGTCTCCACCTGCAAACTCGTCCGCATTGAAAGCTTCGTCTTCTTCCCTGGTGTGTTTGGTCTCTCAAGATCTGGCCCGCCGCCTGGGACGTCATTGTCATTTAAAACCCCACCTTTGCGTTCACTTACACGCCGCCACTACATCGGCAATCCTGCATCTTCCCAACTATTCCAAGCTGCTCCAACAATCTGCAATAAACAAGCAGAAAATAAGCACCATTGTTCAATAAATCAGTAGGGAAAATAAACATTTATATTAAAATAGGCTCCAAATGCACAAACATAGCCATCAGGCTCAAAAACCATGGAAAATGCGCATCAAAATGCATATATGGCGTTAAAACCAGTCAGGGCAACCACCGTTGACCAAAATCATGCATTCGGGCTCCAAAAATGGATTCAAAAATCCTATCGCTTCGCTTTCCTGCCCTTTTTTCTTTGTTTAAATCTTTGCATCTTCCGATATACAAACCGGGCGTGATACATCGGATTAATCAGATTTCAAACTGTTTGAATTCCGGCTTGTATATTGGCAATGTATATCGGTTTGTATATCGCAACATACAAACGCAAGATATACAAGGAATTTTCTGTATTGGACTTCCATTTTGAATCCGGCTTGTATGTATAACAATGCATCTTTGATATACAAGCTGGAATTATACAATGATTTAACTCCTTATCATTTCCTTTTCGCGTTCGCGCAATGTATAAGTTATTGTATATCGGCTTTGTATGTCAAAACATACAAAGCACAAAATATACAAAGACTTAACTCTTTTTAAACTTCTTTTGCATCCGCAGCTTGCATATGAACGTTGCATGTATCATTTGACTTGTATGCTTAACAATATACAAAGCGCGGATATACAAGCATCACTCCTCTTTTAATAACCTTTTCAAATCCGTGGCTTGCATGTTGGCAATGTATAAAATGCAATGTATATTACAAAATATACATTGTGGAGAACATACAAGCATTTTGCTTTAATCTCTAACATTTGGGTTCCATTGCTTGTATATAATGCAATGTATATTTCGTAATATACATTGCGGAGTTATACAATGATGGAACCAATTCTAATAACTTTTCGGGTCTGGCACAATGCAAAAGACACTTGTATCTCGCCAATATACAAGCCCACCTATATACAAGGACTTAACCTTGTTTAAGAATTTTTCGGGTCCGGGACTTGTATATGGACGCTTGTATATTTGCCTTGTATGTAAAAACATACAAATGCCAAACATACAACAAACTAACTCCTTTTCATGATGCTTTCGGGTCCGCGGCCTGCACATTGCAAATGTATATATCAAATGTATGTCGGATACATACAAACATAAGCATACATGCGACGGACCTAAACACTCATTCATTTCAACTCTTAACTATTTCGGGTCCACCTTGTATGTTACGAAATATACATTAACAAATGCATACAAGGGAAAAAAGGACATACAAATGACGTTGTATATGAACCCGACTGTTCATGCGACCAAGTATAAAATGACCTTTGCATATACAAACGACTTTGTATATGGAAAGCGATATACAAAGGTCTTTGTATACAAGCAAACTCGCATACAAAGGGCCTTGTATATGCAACCCGATATACAAAGAGACTTGTATGTGCAAACAGCAAACCCTTCCCTTGTACATTTTACCAAAATGCTCATAACTTGCAAAATATGGCAAATTTTAAGATGGTTCAAAAAGCAACCCTAGCTCATTTTTCACAAGGAATCCAACCATACTATGCATTGGTATTGAAATACATTTTTTCTCTATTTTTAACAAGGTTTGTGATTTTAACCCCTTTTTCCCTTTACCACCAAGAAAAAAAAAAGTTGAAAAGCAAAAAACAAAGGCCACAGCAGGGGTCCTTATTTTACTAAGGAGTAAAATGGGGCGTGTTGTGAACATCACAACAACTAGCAACCAAACAAAACAATCAAATTCAACCCATTAAAGAAAATTGAATGAAATGAATTCATAACTTCCAACTATCTTTTCTGCAAATCATTATTCAACTTAGGACTTAATGTATTCAATAAGGTGCATGAATTTTTATTTCAGTTTAAGTGGATGCACGTGATTAATAAGCCTCATCTTGAAGATCAGTTGAACAAACCAGTGATTGATATTAGACTACGTAGGTGAGGACATTCCCTCATAGCCAACCGGATAGAGCCTTGCTGCCAGCGAGTGTCCATAGCCCCGACAAGGTTATCGTTACAATTCTCCTAAGTAGAGCCCCATTGCCAGCGAGCGTCCATAGCCCCGGTAGAGTTACTTAGATGGCTTAATCTAGATTTTCAGTATAATCCATTTTATTTATTTATATTTTTTTTTGTATTTTGATAGAGATTTCATAAGATATTGCATTTGTAACTTCATGATGCAAGGAGTGGTCACTTGCTGAAATTAAGTTGAGAATTGTAATGGTAGCAAGGGTGACCTCTAATTTTTCACCTAATATCTACACTGGTAAGTTCAACAAACCCAAGGATTTTAGGTGTGTCATTGTGAGAAACATTCCTTGAATACTCAACCCATTCTTATTGAATACAAAATTTCACAAGTTAAACAACTCTCTACATTCATGACAGTTACAACAAGTTATGCATAGATTTCAAACAATTAACCTAAATGATCTAAATTTTCTATTGTTTTCAGTGGTTGTTAATCTGCTCCTTCATAGTCTAAATCAAAAGAAGGACCCCTGCTGAGGAAACAAAGCAACCAAAACAAAACAAGCAAAACAAAGCCACTGTACAAACAACTAACCTACGAAAAGAAACAACAGAAAGCAAGACAAGAAAGCAAAGAAAAGAAACAAAACAACTACTCTACCAAACTATATACAAACCCTACAAGGCAAACAAAACCCAGGAAAAGACCAAAAGACACCTGTATTTGCATATTTCCTTAGATTGTACAGGAGCATCAGGGCATTGGTTACGGTTCTGATCCTAGCAAATTTATCTTTGTATTCTGAAAAAAACACTTGTATTCTAAATTCATTATGTTTGACAGAATAACTCTTAATGATCAGCAACTGAGGAAGCTCATCATGTTCATGATCAATCCATATGCATGTCTTATCTCCCAAATTTCCATAATCAAAATAGTATTCAATATTATTCACTGTGGAAGGGAAAAATACAACCTGGTGTATTTCTAATTCCATTGGACATGCTTGTTGGTTGATAGCTAGTCCTCCATTTGACTTTGCACTTTTATTGCTTGGCTCACTGTCTGGTCTCACTTCGAATTGAAGGATGTATGGCTCTTGATGGATTATTTCTTCATCTTTATCTAGCTTTGTTCCTTCATTTTGGATGTTCACCTGGTTCTTGACCTCAAGAAGCACCTCAGGGCTTTCATTAATTTTTAATTTATCATGTCTAAGTGGGCATCACAATGCCTTTCTGAATGTGCTTCTTCATGTAATCTGCACCAACTTTCAATCAAGATATCATCAGTGGGTAAACCTAATATTTGGCTACACTATATATTTCTAGACAAGTATGATTCAAAATTATTGAAGCGATCTTCCTCATCATTATCCAATTTCATCTCTTCATTTTGCAAACTTATATGACTTTTGACTCCAGGAAACACCTCAACGTTTTCATTAATTTCCTGCACATCAGCATCTAAATGATTATCCTTATCACCATAACTTGATATACAAAAATTTATCATTTCTAAATCATTTGACTGTAAAGGTGAAACAACTCCTGATTGATAGGAATACTCCCTTGTTTCACGACATTGGACTAGCATCTGATCGTGCACAACAACTCCAAAGTTTTCTGCATCTTCAACTTTCATGAGTTGTTCATCAAATAACTCACCTCTATCATCCAGTAAGGCATCTGGTCCCATTGTCCTGCAACATTCTTGCATTTGATCATTCAATTTAAAGGAGTCAAATAGTAAATCAACATTTATTTCCTTTTCTAGGACTCCACTAGTTGCTATAATAGGGACCTCATTAGTTTTAGTGCACCTTAATTCTGCCAATGCTTGTTTACATTTCTTTTCCCAATCATTTTCGTTAAAACCTTTCAGGTCAGATCCAGAGATTTCCTCTTGACAAGTATTCCTTAGTAATTCCATATATCTACCAAATGTATCAAGATGAACCTCACTTTTATCTTCCCCCTCATCAAACCTTTCTTGCTGATTATCTGATGACTGAAAAAAGGGAGTAATTTCCTCTTTACTATCTTCAAAAGGTTCATACATGCGCTCTTCTAGAACTGATTCAACCGATACCTCTTCTGTATGTCTCTTAGCCTTTGAAGATGTATTGTCTTGTCGCTCTAGAATTCTTTCATTTTCTTGCCAGACTTCAGTCCTGAGCACATCTATAAAAAATATTAGTCCCTTCAGATATAAATCCAACCTTGTAAGAAAAGTTAGGCAATTAATCTCACTGTGCTCTACAGTCTAGTGTATCCTGCAACCACTGGATAAACCAAAGTTATACAAATTTTGAGGGTAAAGCTGCCTATTCAAAGTTTCCTGAAATAAAGGAATGTTAACTTGATAATTGTCCTCATATGCATCCATTGAAATGAGACCCTACTTTCTATTTTTAGGATTTTTTTGAAATTTTAATGAGATCTATCATATCTCAGAAAAAAACTTGAAAGCTCAAAAAATGTTTATAAAACATTTGTAGAAATATATAGATTCTTTGTCCATGCCCCTCCTTGTAGCGCCAGTTTTTATGTTGGTGATGATGTTAGTCACAACCAAGCACACAAAAAAAAAGTTACACAACAACCCTTGTTTATCCTGAAAGATGCAATGAATTCATAGAATTCATGATCCCAAGTCCCCGTTGATTAGTTCATAATCTGCTGATGTTACTCTATGGTTGATGTGTATTGTTGTTTTCCATTTTGGGGCCTTACGTAGATATATAGATTCTGTTTCTGCAACAATGCTTGACAGGGAGGTTACTCTACACAACATATATCCTCAAAGGATGTGTCTAAGTTGATATTTGCATGAGTTCTACCCCTATTTGTGATTCTCTGTATGACATTTTCAATACTACATGCATTTAGCTCAAAAAATGCTAATGATATTCAGTTATCTTCGGGATGTCAGCATATTTTCCTATTCTGCTCAATATTCATCATGATTTGCAGTTTATGGAAGTGATTTCAATTAACCTAAAATAAGAAAAAGGGTTAGAGAGTGAGATTCCTAAAATTACTTGACTGAGATCACTGATCCACATACATGTTCCCATACAGCAATGGAGAGAAGAAAACTAAAATCATACTTCACCAAGACAGTCCACAAATCTGCATGATTTAGTGCAAATCTTCAAGGGAAAAGTTGACAACAACATGCAATGAAATGAAAGCGCTTCTATAGAACATAGTATTCACCAGTACATATCTAGAAATCAATTTGAAGACTACTTAAGGTTTACAATCAGGGTATAGTCTAAAGCTTCATCTCCATACAGTATGTTCATAAAATAGGTACATTTACAATGATCTGAGGAAAGGACCTTGATTATTTCAACAATCCAGTCCTCACTAGTCTCAGTAATCCGATCTCTTTACAAAACTACTACAGGTCTAATTTTTTGTATGATTGACCTCCTCTTCTGCCTGCTTTTTTAAAATCAAAAAAATGGGCTCAATATATATGTCTCTGATTTCCCCGAATCTGGTGCCCAAAAACCCTAGGAGATCAACGATCTGCATCTTGAAATGCAGCATCAAATGGTGAGAAATGAATCCCACCAAGAATCGAGCAGCATACCCAGACAGGGCGCCGCTCCTTTAATAATGTCTCCACCCGCAAACTCCTCCGCATTGAAAGCTTCGTCTTCTTCCCTGGTGTGGTTGGTCTCTCGAGATTTGACCTGCCGCCTGGGACATCATCGTCATTTAAAACCCCACCTTTGCGTTCACCTGCACGCCGCCACTATGTTGGCAATCCTGCATCTTCCCAGCTATCCAAGCCACTCCAACAATCTGCAATAAACAAGTAGGAAATAAGCACTATTGTTCAATAAATTAGGAGGGAAAATAAACATTTATATTAAAACAAGCTCCAAATGCACAAACATAGCCATCAGGCTCAAAAACCATGGAAAACGCGCATCAAAATGCATATACAGCGTTAAAACCAGTCGGGTCAACCACCGTTGACCAAAAACATGCATTCGGGCTCCAAAAATGTATTCAAAATTCCTATCGCTTCTCTTTCCCGCCCTTTTTTCTTTGTTTAAATTTTTTCATCTTCCAATATACAAGCCAGGAGTGATACATCAGATTAATCGGATTTCAAACTGTTTGAATTCTGGCTTGTATATTGGCAATGTATATCGGTTTGTATATCGCAACATACAAACGCAAGATTTACAAGGAATTTTCTGTATTAGACTTCCATTTCGAATATGGCTTGTATGTATAACAATGCATCTTTGATATACAAGCCAGAATTATACAATTATTTAACTCCTTATCATTTCCTTTTCACGTCCGCGCAATGTATAAGTTATTGTATATCAGCTTTGTATGTCAAAACATACAAAGCACAAAATATACAAAGAATTAACTCTTTTTAAACTTCTTTTGCGTCTGTGGCTTGCATATGAACGTTGCATGTATCATTTGACTTGTATGCTTAACAATATACAAAGCGCGGATATACAAGCATCACTCCTCTTTTAATAACCTTTTCAAAGTTGCGGCTTGCATGTTGGCAATGTATAAAATGCAATGTATATTACGAAATCTACATTGCAGAGAACATACAAGCATTTTGCTTTAATCTATAACATTTGGGTTCCATTGCTTGTATATAACGCAATGTATATTTCGTAATATACATTGCGGAGTTATACAATGATGGAACCAATTCTAATAACTTTTCAGGTGCGGCACAATGTAAAAGACACTTGTATCTCGCCAATATACAAGCCCACCTATACAAGGACTTAACCTTGTTTAAGAATTTTTCATGTCCGGGGCTTGTATATGGACGCTTGTATATTTGCCTTGTATGTAAAAACATACAAACGCCAAACATACAACAAACTAACTCCTTTTCATGATGCTTTCGGGTCCATGGCCTACACATTGCAAATGTATATATCAAATGTATGTTGGATACATACAAACAAAAGCATACATGCGACGGACCTAAACACTCATTCATTTCAACTCTTAACTATTTCGGGTCCACCTTGTATGTTACGAAATATACATTAACAAATGCATACAAGGCAAAAGGACATACAAATGACATTGTATATGAACCTGACTGCTCATGCGACCAAGTATAAAATGACCTTTGCATATACAAACGACTTTGTATATGGAAAGCGATATACAAAGGTCTTTGTATACAAGCGAACTCGCATACAAAGGGCCTTGTATATGCAACCTGATATACAAAGAGACTTGTATGTGCAAACAGCAAACCCTTCCCTTGTACATTTTACCAGAATGCTCATAACTTGCAAAATATGGCAAATTTTAAGATGGTTCAAAAAGCAACCCTAGCTCATTTTTCACAAGGAATCCAACCATACTATGCACTAGTACTGAAATGCATTTTTTCTCTATTTTTAACAAGGTTTGTGATTTTAACCCCTTTTTCCCTTTACCACCAAGCAAAAAAAAAGCTGAAAATCAAAAAACAAAGGCCACAGCAAGGGTCCTTATTTTACTAAGGAGTAAAATGGGGCGTGTTGTGAACATCACAACAATACATAAATCAAATTATGACTAGACCTAAAAAAAATTACTTAGCAAATTAATGAAGGATGAACACATCATGGATTAGCTTAGACCCAAATACATCTTCACATGCTTGGACATGCTTCTACAATCCACGAATCACCTCCACAACAAGTGTGACAAACCAGGTCAGCTAGAACAAGTGCACGACATCAAGAACACTTAGATACATGCTTCCAAGACATTCATTGTAGCTTGTGGATAAATCATATGCCTTCAATACATTCTGGAGACGTCTATGAACAACATAGAATCACTTAGGAGCTGATAAATCCAACCACAACAGATCTCACTTGAAGATACATCTTGAACTGCTTCTCAACAGACACTATCAAACTCTGCGAATCACTAACTTGCCTTCTGGAGCACCAAATGACAAATATTTTGGAATGAAGATAACTAAGGATCTTATAATCTTAAGTCCAGAACCGCAAAGCCAAAATCCAATCTCTGGAGAAATGCGGAGCAAAACACTTTCTCCCTGTCACTCTGCACACATTTCTAGGCACAGTCTTCAAACTGCTGAATAGAACTTTTGCACTGCGATCCGGTCCACCAAATTCTAGATTTAGCATCTTCATACACTTCTCTAAATCATATCCAAAGATCATACTCTGTTCTTCATTACAGAGAAAATGCAGACCAAAATACTCAGACAGTGTTCTTCATTCAATGAACAAACAGCAATATTAGAAGATACGGTTGGCACCAATGACAACACAAACATGTTGACATCAATGACAACACCAGTTAGCACATACTTACAACAATCTCCCCCTTTGGCATTGATGGCAACATATGATGTGAAAAACATATTCTACCATCAATACATAATTCTGCATCAAAACTCCCCCTTTCTTTTTACACTTCTGCACTCTTACTCCCCCTGAGTTTTTCACATGATCTCTCTCCCCCTTTGACATCAATGGCAAAGGGAATCACATCTCTTCTACTACACATACTTGCACACTGCTGCTCTGATCAGTCTCAAACCATTATTTACTCCCCCTAAATGTAACAATCATCTCAAACCACTACATGCTCCCCCTGAGAGGTAGCCTCCAACATCAGTCTAGAAAGAGAAATGTACTTTGAAGCACATTAGAATGATGCACCTTCCTATGCATCTAGTTCAAGGAAGGAGGGGTAAAAACCCCTAATTTCTCTTAGAGATACTCAAATGTGTCTTTTGGAAGAGCCTTAGTGAAAATATCAGCAACTTGATCTTTTGTAGGCACATACTCAAGCTTTACCTCATTCTCTGCAACTTTCTCCCTCAAAAAGTGATACTTGATTGAAATGTGCTTTGTCTTTGAATGCATAAGTAGATTCTTTCAAATATTTATGGCACTTGTGTTATCACAAAGAATGGGGATTGGCTCATCATACTCGACTTTGATATCCTTCAAGATCTGTTTCATCCAAAGCACCTAAGTGCAGCATGATACTGCAACAATAAATTTCACTTCTGCAATAGACAAGGAGACTAATTCTTGTTTCTTGTTATGATAGGACACTGCCCTATCTCTAAAGAAGAATGCTCCTCCACTTGTACTTTTCCTATCATCAGCACATCCAACCCAATCTACATCTGTATAGGCACTTAAAGAAAAATTATTGTTCTTAGGATACCACAAGCCATGATCGGGAGTGCCCTTCAGATACCTGAATATCCTCTTTACTCCCATCACATGTGATTCTCTGGGATCTGATTGAAATTTGACCACAAGACAGACTACATGCATGATATCTAGTCTAGTAGCACTTAGGTAAAGCAGTTCTCCAATCATTGATATGTGCTTGCTTTGATCAATTCCTTCAACTTGGGAGTAGCCTTTACATACAAGTCTTGCCTTTTTTCTCACAACTTCTCCAAATTCATTCAGTTTGTTCTGGTAACCCCACTTTGTTCCAATTACATTCTTGTTTGCAGGTCTAGGGACAAGTTCCCAAGTCTTGTTCTTCTTAATCTATAGCAGTTCTTTTTTCATTGCCTTGACCCAATGCTCATCGTTGCATGCTTTATTTACTTTTTTAGGTTCCACCTTTGAAAGTAGATAGAGATTTACTTGCTCTTCTACAATCCTACTTCTTGTCATCACACGTTTCCTTTTGTCACCAATAATCTAATCTTCAAAATGATCTCTTTGCACATACCTTGGAGTTTAAGGAATTCCTACCGGATCTTCAACTTGAACTTCTTCTTCTTTCGGAGCAGTTTGTACTTCAGTCTGAACTTCCTTTTCTTTGCCTTTTTCACCCTTTTCTGTATTAGTAGGTCCATCTGACTCATATCCATCTACTTGAATATCTTCATCTACCTTCACATTTGCACTTTCAATGATCTTTATTAGTCTTTTATTATAGCATCGGTAAGCTTTGCTCTTAGTAGAGTACCCAAGGAATATGCCTTCATCACATCTGGCATCAAACTTTCCTAATTCTTCATCTCTTTTGATGTAGCATTTACTTCCAAAAACTTTGAAGTATTTGATAGTAGGAGTTCTACCATACCATAGCTCATAAGGTGTCTTTGTTTCTTCTACTCTAATTTACACTCTGTTCTAAATGTAGACAGCAGTGTGTATTGCTTCTTTCCAGTATACTTCTGGTAGGTCTGCTTCCTTGATTATTGCTCTAGCAGCTTCTTGAATAATTCTATTCTTCCTTTCAACCACTCTATTTTGTTGAGGAGTCTAGAGATCAGACAAATGTCTCTTTATTCCATGTTCTTCATAAAAAGCATTGAACTCATTTGAAGTAAACTCACCACCTCTGTCAGATCTTAAGCATTTGATTCTTAAATATAATTCATTTTCAACCATAGCTTTGAATGCCTTGAACTTATCTAGAGCTTCTATATTTTCTCTAAGGAAAGTAACCCAATTCATTCTTGAAAAATTATCAATAAGAAGCATGAAATACCTTTCACCTTGCAGACTTCTTGTTCTTGTGGGACCACACAAGTCTGTATGCACCAGCTCTAACAAACTGATAAAGGATTGTTCGTTGCTTCTGAAAGTAATCTTTGTCATCTTCCCAAATTGGCATTCTTTGCATATAGCATTTACAAGCTTCACAATCTTTGGCAGGTCTCTTACAGCTTGAACAGTGCTTATTCTCACCAGATAATTGAAGTTAATGTGACACATTCTCCTATGCCATAGCCAACTTTCATTTGTCTTAGCCAACAAACAACAATTTTCAGCACCTTTCAAATGATAAACATTACCATGAGTCTTCTTACCAGTGGAAATTAAGGTTTTGGAGCTATTTTGTATCTTACACCCATTGTCCTTGAACACAAGATTATAACCTTTGTCTAACATTTGTCCAACCCTTAGAAGATTATGCTTTAGGCCCTTAACATAAAGAACATCATCTATATTATGCTTGCCATCAAAGGTAATAGAGCCCTTTCCACAAATCTTACCAGATGCATCATCACCAAACCTAACAAGTCCTCCATCATATTTTTCAAACTTAACAAACTTACTCTTGTCTCCTGTCATGTGATTTGAACTTCTATTATCTATGATCTATTCATCTTCCTTTTTAGTATGAAATGCAGACAACTCTCATGGACTTCCTTCCTTAACACAACTAGCAAGATTAGTAGAAATAGTTTCTTCTCTAAGTACGATAAACAGGCATTCACTACTATTACCATCATCAAAATTAGATTCATGATTAGTTACACCATCATCATCTCTAACATAGTAACTCTTTCTTACCATCATTCCTTTACTTTCATTGATTTTCAAGGCTCTGTCAGGACATCTTGAAGCATAGTGACCAATTTTTCCACAATTGAAGCATTTGAAAGATAACTTACCTTTGAACTTTTCTCTACTGTGCCTTTTTATTCTACTTGCAAATTTGGCTTCAAGCTCTGCAAAATCTTCTTCAACTGATTCCATGGCATATTTATCTGATCTAGCAGTCTTTTCTTCCTTGGCCTTGAAAGTAATCTCAATTTTTACAGGGCCATCAGTAGTACCAAACTCTCTCATCTCAAAAGCAGTCAGTTTATCAAGCAATTGATCTCTTGAAAGCTTGCCCATATCAAGTAACTCTTCAATGGTAGATACCTTGTGACTATAAGATTTGGGAAGAGTTCTGAGTATCTTATATGTAACATCCTCATCCTTTAATTCTCCACCAAGACCCCTGATGTTACTGACAACTTCATCAATCTTCTTTAAGTAACTTGTTATATTCTCATCTTCAGCCATTCGCATGGTTTCATATGTGGTCTTCAAGTTCTACAACTTCGCCTTCTTGACAAATGCATCACCTTCATAGATTTGCTTTAATTTATCCCAAATCTCATAGGTAGTTCCCAGATTCACAACTTTTTCCATTTCAATGTTAGATAGGGCATTTAATAGAGCATTTTTAGCTTTATGATTAGCCTCAAATTCTTTAATTTCTTCTTCAAACTCTTGACCATCTTTAGGTATTGTGTATTTATCTTTAACCATTGTCCAAACATTATAACCAATAGAAATGAGATAACTTTGCATCTGTACCTTCCAGTAGGCATAGTCAAATCCATCAAACTAAGGAATTTCTTTCTTGTGTGTCGTCTCAGATCTACCTTAAGCTGTTAGGATTTCTTCCAAGGAACCTGCTCTGATACCAATTGTTGAAAGGCACAAGACAACTGAGAGGGGGGGTGAATCAGTTGTACCAAAAACTTACTTCTTTACACAATATCACTTTCACATTCACTTAATCTAACTCCTTATTTTGTTATGAACATTAAACATGAATAGCAGAATCAAAACATGAACACATCAACACCATACACACATGAACACCATATTTTTACGTGGAAAACCCTAAATAGGAAAAAACTACGGTGAGTGTTAGCTCACAATATAATGTAGTAACAATACCGAATATCAAAAGTGGCTCACTGCCAAAGGGCTTACTACCCAAAAGAATGGCTCGCTGCCAAGGGGTGGCTTACTGTTAAGGGTTGGCTCACTGCCAAGGGTTGGCTCATTGTTGGGGTTGAACTAATATATTAGCATCTACACCATGCATGAGTTCAGTTCCATTGAAGCGCAATATAACTCCTCTGCTCTGCTCTGCTTTTACAACTCATACTTTATCTTCGCATCTTCGCACAATCACAACTCAATCATGAATTCATTACATACTTTTATACTTATCATCAACCTTGGAATGTACATCAAGGTCGGCATTACATTCTACAACCATTGGAACTATCTCCAAGGTCGGCATACATACATAAATCAAATTAGGACTAGACCTAAACAAACTTGTAGAGCAAATGAATGAAGGATAGACACATCATGGCTTAGCTCAGACCCAAATACATCTTCACACGTTTGGACACGCTTCTTGTTGAATACAAGGAATACTAAGAGGGGGGGTGAATCAGTATTCCGCAAAACCACTTCTTAACAAGTTTATTTATCCAATTTCCAAAATCAATAACATGAAAGTAGAATAAGCATAAGAACAACAACCATAAAGACAACACATGGACACCAGGATTTTTACATGGAAAACCCAAAAAGGGAAAAACCACAGTGCGTGTTAGCTCACAATATATTATGATAGCTCGATACTGAATTACAAGAAGGCTCACTACCTTAGGGCTCACTGCCCTATGAAGAAGTGCTCATTGCACAAAGGCTTACTGCATAAAAGCTCACTGCCAAGAGAAAAGAAGGAAAGAAATAAGGAGATGGCTCACTCCCAAAATGAACTACTTAGATTGCATCTACACATGCATGAATGCAACTTCAATGTATGCTCAAAATATTGTCTCAAAACTTTTCATCTTGACTACTCTGTTTCACTGCTTTGCTTTTACATTAGACATGATCTCTCTTCTTCTACTTTTTTTCGCCTGCTCTGCTGTTCACATTCTACACATATTCATATCCACATCACACACTCTAAATACCAAAATCAATCCCATGTATATATTCGCAACAAACAAACTCTTCATATTAGGTCAGCCTAAAAAAAAGTGTACCGTGTAGTCATGCATCATGTGCTCTATTGGCCAAATTTATTTCCCAAAATCTATGCCGGACCCAAACAATATTTGGAACACCATCACACATGTCAGCCTCAACTATTTTTCCACTAAGGATTAAGTTCCAAACACCAAAACATTACCACACACACATTATACTTATGTCAGCCTTATTCACAGATTGTTTACTAGTTCAGTTCAACTATCAGACAACATCTTCCACTGCAGACCACAAGACTTGCTCAAATCCATATTAAAGGCTCTTCACTCATCAAAGATCATATCTCCAAAACCACAGGACAAATTATGCAACTTTGGAGAAATGCAGACCCTTTTTCTCAGACATTGTGCACTGCTCATGTCTTAGTTATGTTCACCTGGACTTAGACCAATCACTACTTAACTTCTGGAAGTCATCAGGACTTGTAATCTTGAACATAGTGCCTCCAAACAATCCTAAATAATATACCTGAACTGCATACTTTGACCATCAACTACAAAGGAATACCATTTAAGTCTCTGCTATTAACTTTGTGTTATCAGTACTTAGCCATTCTATCTTAATCTTTTGTGCCTGGACCAGAACCTTGTATGCAGGTTGTTCCAAGTTGAGATCCCAATCATCCTTAGCTCCATCATGGTATGTTTTCCTTGTTGCCGTCAATGACAACATTACCCAATCAGCAGTGTCTCTTGACTATGTTGCCAACAATCTTCCCCTTTGGCATTGATGGCAACACTTAGTGAAAAAAGTGTATCTGCTCCCCCTTACTCTTTAATTCTTCTCCCCCTAAGTTGTTTGCCCATTTTTCACTGGTCTTTTCCTCCCCCTTTGACATCAATGGCAAAGGTGTATGTACGAGAGTCAAAATTGGACCAAAACTACAAAAATCTTCATATTCTGCCGCATATGTACATATACAATACTTCAACTCAATTAGTTGTTGATGAAAGAATATCCTTATACACAATCTTTAATTGTGTAATCTCTTCATCCCATCAAATCTTAGCTCTTTCCAAAATTTGAATGTGACCATTTATTAAAAAGACTGATTCTTCTGCCTTTTGAATATCAGAATTTGTGTCAATTTGTGAAGTTGCATGTGCTTCTGCTACAATACTGATCATTGAATCTAACTTAGGACTAATTAGTCCTCTCAATTGACACATTTTATTTTTCATCTAATCCCTCTTATTGACAATATCACTTAACTCATTATGAATATTAATTACTTGTATTTCTTTTCTGCTCACCGACTTAGCTGCTGGATCAAATGATTTAGAAATATTTATTAGCTGTTGTTTTAGATCCTTTACCTTTTCTTCTAGCTCTTTTGTGGCAACCGGCCAAGAGAGACAAAATTTGTACATGTCACTTGCTACTCTGATAGTATTTTGTATGCCTTTCATTTTGTTGTCTGGGAGAGCTTTGTCATTTGATTTCATAGTCTTCAACTCATTTAATCTTTTCTCATCAAATTCTTGTCTTACTTTTGTCTTAGCAGATCTCTCAAAAGATTCAAAATGTTCACTTATAGAATTTATGAGTCCTTTTAGTTGACCTATTGAAGACAAAGAAGTGTCCTTCTGATATGATGGCATCAACTTCTCCAAAATGTCAGATGCCTCACCAATCAATACATTGTCCTATATGTGAGACTTCAAAATTTCTTCTTGTGCCTTTGCCTGCATAATTGATATCAGTTTAAATTTCTATACTGGGGACATTGAGTCCAAGTTTATTGGTCCTTGCAAGAATTCCAGTTCATCAAAGACATCTTTCTCTTTTTCCAAAAATTCTTTGACTGACTCTGTAGTATCTCTTGCTATACCAAAGACTTCTTCTTCTTGGTTTAGTTCTAGAGGATCTAAATCCATAGCTTCATTTTCACCATCCTTTTGTTCTGGTGCAGGGATTTCCTTATCATGTTTCTCTTCTTGATAATTGGTCTTATCTATCTTCACAGTCTTCTCCATTCCTATCTTGTCACTTGTTTGATGTTCCGAAGGGAGATTAGTCTCAATAACTATAGCAGGTGTTTCCTTCTCTTTGGCCACTTTGTCATCTAACCCTTGGTTCAAATTTACTTCCATAAGAGATGTATCATCTCCAACAGTTGTTTCATCATTGTCGTAAATTGTTGAGAGATGAAATTCCTTTAGCACTCTTAAAGTGATTTCCTCGGTCTCCTTTACTACTTTCTCAATGTCATCTGACATGAGAGTATTCATCCTTTCCTTTGTTTTGAACTCCTTGCTGAGTGCTTTGGAGATTTATGTTTTGTCTTCAAGAGAGATTTTCAGACATAACTTTATCAGTGTATGCTCACGGAGTTCAATGTATTTTTCCATAGCTGCTTCTTTTCTTGCAGACATAATATTGTCCAAGGTGTCTGGAAGATCAGTAATTATCTCAATAAGATCTTTGTTGTAGATTTCCAGATATCTGACAACAATAGTCTCAATAATTCTTTTGTCTGGATCATTATATTCATCATATAGTTAGGCTATGGGCTTCAAATTTCCATCAACTGTTATGGCCTTTAGGACATCTTCAAGACTTATAGTAGCTTCTCCTGTCTAAGACTAATCTTGCCCTGGCCTTTTCTCAGCTTTTCTCTTTCTAGAAGGTTTCTTTTTGCTTCTTCTAGAGGCTTTGGTGGCCTCAGTTTTCATTTTCTTCACTTCTTCATCTGTTTATGTCTCTTCCTGATCGATTGCAATGCTTACATGCATTCTTTTAGCCTTTGTTTTCTTTCTTTTGTGACTAGTGGTAGGAGTTTCCACACTTGTAGATGGTGTGGGATCAGAGGGAATAGATGCAACTTCTGCAAAGGTAGATCCTTTGGTTCTCCTTCTTGACACCTCTGGTTTTTCAGGTTTTCTCTTTGGTTCTTCCAGAGATTTAACTGGTTCACTTTCTATCTTTTCTTTTGCTACCTTTTCAATTTGTGCTTTTTCCCTTGCTTCTTTCACTTGTTCTTTTATGAAGCCTTGTCTTAGAGCGCAATCCTCTGCCACTCTCTGCAATTTCTTGGAGATTTTAGGTTTTCTTACTTCAACATGAATTTTAGCAGACAGTTCCTCATAAGTCCCAAATCTTTCTTCATTGGGATCTCTAGGTTCGCTTAGCATATGTTGGGCATAAGTTTCCAGTATTCTTCCATCTACTTCATAGCCCATTGGCATAACCCATACTATTATAGACTCAATAACCTCCATCAAGCATTGGTCTTTTGTCACAGTAAAGCAGATAGTGTCCTTATACTTTTCAACAACTGATCTAGAAATCCTTTCTCTAGTTTGCATTGACTTCTAAAAGTTTTTGAAATAGCCCCATAGGGCTATGTTCTGGGCATCATGGCTACCTATGCTATTAAGATGGTTTCTAATTTGAACTGCAATGGGTTTATCACTTGTCTAGAAAAGATTCTTCATACCTGGCAACTCTTGCATGAAGTAGAAGAACAAACAGATAATTAGCATACCATACTTGAATGAGTATTTTGCCTCTTTGGTCTTCCTTAAATTTTTCATTAGCTGTTGATGGAGCAGTTCACAAAGATCATACTCTGCATCTTCTTTAACCATCTCAAATGTTGTGTAGATTGCAGTACCAGAGACTAAATTCTCCTAGTTTGAGAAATAAACCTTGTACCCAATAACCATGGATGCAAATCTTACTGCATGGTCTTCAATGTCATTGATTGTTAGTGCCCTTTTGTCAAACTTAGCTCTGGTGGCTTTCATTACAGTATCATTCTTTACTGCCTTCAATACAGGAACTGCACCAATGGAATTTAATCCAGTAACTGCCCTTATGGCATCTTTAGTGATCATGAATGGTCTCTCTAACCATATGAATTCATCATGCACTCTACTCAGAACATATCAGATCCATTCATCCTCGGCAAATGTTGGGAAATCAATGTACTGAATGAATTTATTTGTTTCTAATGCATTATACTCATTCTTTAAATCATAATCCTCACCGCACAAGTGATTTAGGAATAAGTCTATGAGTTTGCTTTTTCCATGTTCTTCTAGGGCAACATGAATATAAGCCCTAACATCATTTGCATGCATAACTCCATATGGTATGTCATAAAATGCACCTATTGGATCTACTTATGTTGATTTGAAAGGATGTTTCTTGAATTTTGGCCTTGGCCTCTCAGTTATAAAAATCACATGTGGTCTTTCCATTTTTAAATAAATTCACAGTAGGGTTTTGAATCTTAAAAAAACCTCTTTTCGCTGAATTAGGGTTTTCCTTGGTCTTGTCTTAATTTGCTTTGGAAATCACTGAGTCGCTTTGGATTTCACTTTAATTTGCCTTAGACACTTTATAGTTTGAATGCAAAGTGATTAATCTTTTACAAATCCAAGCCTTTTAACCCCTTGAAGTCTTAACTTAATCATCATAAATGTGGTCTTTCAAAAAGCTGCCAAACACTTCTCTAACAACCACAATCAATCCAAATTGCTCCACAATGCTCCGCATTAGATCTTTCTCTACCAGAATTTCTTTCAGAGGCTTTTTCATAGAGTTCTTCACAACATACCTTAGTGTCGGATTCCAGAACTAACTTTTTGGGTGGGGGCTTTGGATTTTCAACACAGCTCCCCCTGAGCCAGAGCTCCCAATCTACTTCTCGGAGGAAGTATCTACACCAAATGCTAGTGCGGATCCATCCTTGACTTCAATTACTTCTTTCTTGATCCAAATCTTGTCCATTTCTTTCTTAGTTTCAACCGGATCAACCTTTTCTTTTCCCTTATCATCCCTCTGCTTTGTTTTCCTTTCCTCAGCATAGTAGTTTCTTTTCACCTTCTTTCTTCTGCAAAATCTTGCAACATGTCCAAACTTGTTGCAATTGTAGCACACAATGTTTCCCTGTCCTTGATTCCTTCCTCTAAATGAATTCATTCTTGATTTGAATTGATTATCCATGTGTCCAAATCTATTGCAAGAAAAACATCTTCCATTGAATGATTGAGTATTCCTTGAATTGTGAAAGTCATTTCTTACCAGACTTCTGCATTCATTTGATCTATGACCAATTTTCTTGCAATTGAAACATTGACCAGAGAATGATGAAACATTCTGATGTATTCTACTCCTACACTAAGTAGTTTTATGACCAAACCTTTGCAATTAAAACAATGGCCATTGAAAGATGGGTACCTTTGAGCATTTGGTTGTTTGACCGGAGGTCTTCGAGGTCTTCTTCTTTGATTCCTTAATTGGTTCCCTTTTATTTGCGTCATCTAAAAGTTTTCTTGACCTAATTTTGAACTTTCTCCTTTCTCAAATCCTAAGCCTTGCTTGTCATCTGAACTCTTTTGACTAGCAATCATCTCATCAAGTTTTACAGAACTTATCTTGAACTTTTCTTCATAGCTCTTGGCTTTTTCCAAGTCTATTTTCAGGTTCACAACTTCTTTTTCTACTTTGACACATTCTTCTATCTTGTTGTTTACCATCAAATTTAGATCTTCTTTTGCTTTAGCTCTTTTAATAACTTCCACTTTCAAATCATCCAGGGTCTCATTTGCTGATATCAATTGTTCACTAACATCTCTGTATTTTTCTTTGAATTTCTTAACTTGTTCTTTCAACTTTAGAATGCATTCATCAGCTTCTTGAATGTTATCCTTCAGATCCCTAATTTCTGCTTCAAATTTTTCAAGATCAGCAAGAGCTGCTTCCAATTCAACATTGTTTGAGAAGTTTCCAAATCTCCTGGCTGCCATGAGTGAATTCTCCCAAATCTTCCTCAAGTTGTTAGGCTTCTTCCAAGGAACCTTTCTCTGATACCAATTATTGAATACAAGGAATACTGAGAGGGGGGTGAATCAGTATTCCGCAAAACCACTTCTTAACAAGTTTATTTATCCAATTTCTAAAATCAATAACATGAAAGCAGAATAAGCATAAGAACAGCACCCATAAAGACATAACACATGGACACCAGGATTTTTACGTGGAAAACCCAAAAAGGGAAAAACCACGGTGAGTGTTAGCTCACAATATATTATGATAGCTCAATACTGAATTACAAGAAGGCTCATTACCTTAGGGCTCACTGCCCTATGAAGAAGTGCTCACTGCACAAAGGCCCATTGCCAAGAGAAAAGAAGGAAATAAATAAGGAGATGGCTCACTGCCAAAATGAACTACTTAGATTGCATCTACACATGCATGAATGTAGCTTCAATGTATGCTCAAAATACTGTCTCAAAACTTTTCATCTTGACTGCTCTGTTTCATTGCTCTGCTTTTGCATTAGACAGGATCTCTCTTCTACTTTTTGTCGCCTGCTCTACACATATTCATATCCACATCACACACTCCAAATACCAAAATCAACCCCATATATATCCGCAACAAACAAAATCTTCATATTAGATCGGCATAAAAAAAAGTGTACTGTGTAGTCATGCATCATGTGCTCTGTCAGCCAAATTTATTTCTCAGAATCTATGCCGGACCCAAACAATATTTGGAACACCATCACACATGTCGGCCTCAACTATTTTTCCACTCAGGATTAAGTTCCAAACACCAAAACTTTATCGCACACATGTTATACTTATTATGTCGACCTTATTCACAGACTGTTTACTAGTTCAGTTCAACTGTCAGACAACATCTTCCACTGCGGACCACAAGACATGCTCAAATCCATATCAGAGGCTCTTCACTCATCATAGATCATATCTCCAGAACTGTAGGACAAATTATGCAACTGCGGAGAAATGCGGACTCTTTTTCTTAGACATTGTGCACTGCTCATGTCTCAGTTCTATTCACCCGGACTTAGAACAATCACTACTTAACTTATGAAAGTCATCAAGACTTGTAATCTTGAACATAGTGCCTCCAAACAATCTTGAATAACATACCTGAACCACATACCTTGACCATTGACTGCGGAGGAATACCATTTGAGTCTCTGCTACTAACTCTATGTTATCAGTACTTAGCCATTTTGTCTTAGTCTTTTGTGCCCGGACCAGAACCTTGTATGCATGTTGTTCCAAGTTGAGTTTCCAATCATCTTTAGCTCCATCATGCTTTGTTTGCCTTGTTTCCATCAATGACAACATTACCCAATCAGCAGTGTCTCTTGACTATGTTGCCAACACTTCTGCAATCCACGAATCACCTCCGCAACAAGTGTGACAAACTAGGTTAGCCAGAACAAGTGCACAACATCAAGACCACTTAGATACATGCTTCCAAGATCTTCATTGTAGCTTGTGGATCAAGCATACGCCTTCAATACATTTTGGAGACATCTACAAACAACATAGAATCACTTGGGAGCTGAAAAATCCAATCGTAACAGATCTCACTTGAAGCCAACAAATATCACTTGAAGATATATTTGAGACTGCTTCTCAACAAACACTTTCAAACTCTGCTAATCACTAACTTAGCTTCCGGAGCACCAAATGAAAAATCCTTTGGAATGAAGATAACTAAGGATCTTATAAGCTTAAGTCAAGAACCACAAAGCCAAAATCTAATCTGCGGAGAAATGTGGAGGAAAACACTTTCTCTCTATCACTCTGCACACATTGCTAGGCACAGTCTTCAAACTGGTGAATAGAACTTTTTCTGCACAATGATCCGGACCACCAAATTCTATATTTAGCATCTTCAAACACTTCTCTAAATCATATCCAAAGCTCATACTCAGGTCTTCATTACAGATAAAATACGAACCAAAATACTGAGACAATGTTCTTCAATCAATCAACAAACAGCAATATTAGAAGATACGGTTGGCACCAATGACAACATAAACATGTTGACATCAATGACAACACTAGTTAGCACATACTTGCAACACCTTTGACATCAATGGCAAAGGGAAACATATGCAACACTATCAAGCACTTGCTCTTTCTCTACTACTTTCACTTTTTTGCACTCTCCCCCTTAGGGATATAAGATATGCTTCATCTGACTACATCAACCAACTCCCCCTAAGAGGTAGCTAACAGCATCAGTCCAGGACTAGGAATGTATCTTGAAATGCTTCCTGAACAGATGCACACACTTATGCATCTAGTTAAAAAGAGCGGCAATAACCCCTAACTTCTGCCAAAGATACTCAAAAGTATCCTTAGGAAGGGCCTTTCTAAAGATATCTGCAACTTGATCCGTTGTAGGCACATACTCGAATTTCCCCTCATTCTCTACAACCTTCTCTCTCAGGAAGTGATATCAGATTGAGATATGTTTTGTTCTTGAATGCATTACCAGATTCTTTGAAATGTTGATAGCACTTGTATTATCACATAAGATGGGAATAGGTTCATCATATGATACTTTGATATCCTTCAATATCTACTTCATCCACAATACTTGTGTGCAGCAGGATGTTGCTAAAATGTACTCTGCCTCTGCAGTAGATAATGATACTGAATCCTACTTCTTAGTCAACCATGAAACTAGTATGCTTCCAAGAAAGAGAGCACCACCACTTGTACTTCTTCTATCATTTGTACATCTGCCCAATATGCATTTGTATATGCACTCAAGGAGAATTCAGTATCCTTGGGATACCATAAGCCAAAATCTGGAGTGTATTTCAAGTATCTAAATATCCTTTTTAATTATGTAACATGTCATTCTCTTGGATCTGATTGAAATCTACCCACAAGGCAAATTACATGCATGATATCCGGTCTAGTAGCAATCAGGTATAACAGTCCACCAATCATTGATCTGTACTTGCTCTAATCAGCCTTAGGGGATTCATCATCTTTGCTTAACTTACAACCAGTAGTCATGGGAGTACATATCGATTTGGAGTCTTCTATTCCAAACTTCTTCAACATCTCCTTAACATACTTTGATTGTGAAATGAAAATACCTTTTTCTAATTGACTGATTTGTAATCCAAGAAAGAAATTCATTTCCCTACACATTGACATTTCAAATTCTTTCTGCATCTTTTCTGCAAACCTCTTGCGCATACCTTCATTTCCTCTAAAGATTATTCATCAACATACACCTCCACAATTAGGATTTGATCTTCTTCAACTTTGAAATATAGATTGTTGTCTGCAGTGCCCTTTTTGAATCCTTGTTACAGCAGGTACCTATCCAACCTTGCATACCAAGCTCTAGGAGCCTGTTTGAGTCCATACAATGCCTTCTTCAATTTTAAGACTATATTTGGATCATCTGACAACTAAAAGCCTTCTAATTGTTCAATGTATACCTCTTCTTCCAATTCTCCATTCAAGAATGCAAATTTCACGTCCATCTAATAAACTTTGAAGTCCTTATGAGCTGCAAAGGCCAAGAACATTCTAATGGCCTCCAATCTTGCCACTGGAGCAAATGATTCCTCATAATCTATTCCTTCCACTTGTGAGTAGCCTTTACACACAAGCCTAGCCTTATTTCTGACTACTTCTCCATTCTCATTCAATTTGTTCTAGAAGACCCATTTAGCTCCTATCACATTTTTGTCTGCTGGTCTTGGGACAACTTCCCAAGTCTGATTCTTCTCAATCTGCATCAATTATTCTTCCATAGCTTTGGTCCAGTGTTCATCTTTGCATGCTTCAGTCACTGTTTTGGGTTCTATTTTAGACAATAAGCACATGTCCATCTACCATAGCATTTTTTCATCTTGTTAATACACCTTTTTTTATCTCCAATGATCTGATCTTTAGAATAATTTTTCTGCACATACTTAGGGGTCTTATGAATCCTTTCTGGAGCATCTTCTTCATCAACTTGCTTCTCCTTTTCCTTTTCTTCTCTTTCTTCTTCTCTACAAAGGAGCTCATCAGATTCATATCCTTCTATTAGTACTGAGCTTTGATATGGTTTTTTATCCACTTTGACATTTGCACTTTCCACTAATTTCTTCAGCCTCTTGTTGTAGCATCTGTAAACCTTGCTCTTTATAGAATATCCAAGGAAGATTCCTTCATCTAATCTTGTATCAAACTTTCCCAACTTTTCTTCATCTCTCCTAATGTAGAACTTACTTCCAAACACTCTAAAGTATTTTACAGTAGTTCTTCCATACCATAGTTCATATGGAGTCTTTGAACTATTGACCCTTGCTAACACTTTGTTTTGTATGTAAACTGCAGTGTGAATGGCTTCTCTCCAATAGATATCTGGTAGATTTGCTTCTTTTAACATTGTCCTTTTTGCTTCTTGAACTATCCTATTCTTTCTTTCCACAACTCCATTATGCTGAGGAGTCCTAGGTGCCTTTTATTATATGATCTTCACAAAAATAGTTAAACTCATTAGAGGTGAACTCACCACCTCTATCAGTCCTCAAAGACTTTATTTTCAGATCAATTTCATTTTCAACCATAAACTTGAATGCTTTAAACTTATCTAGAGCTTCTGATTTTTCTTTGAGAAAGATTACCCAAGTCATTCTAGAGTAATCATCAATTAATGACATGAAATACTTGTCACCTTGAAAGCTTCCTATTCTTGTGGGCCCACACAGATATGTATACACCAACTCCAGAGGTCCTGTGGTAGAATGCTCCTTGATTTTGAAATTCCTTCTCGTTTGCTTCCCAAGTTGACATTCCTTGCAAATTGCATTGATAGGCTTTGTAATTCTTGGCAGATCCCTCACAGCTTGAGTAGAGCTGATCCTCACTAGGCTATCAAAATTGATGTGACACATTCTTCTATGCCATAGCCAAACATTCATTAACTTGAGTCATAAAACACATACCATTAGCACCTTTGAGCTGATATATATTTCCTTTTGTCCTTGTTCCTATAGCAACCAGACTTCCAGAGTTTTCTTTTTTGATTTCACAGCCACCATCCTAAAAAACAAGGTTATATCCTCTGCTACACATTTGTCCTACACTTATAAGATTATGCCGGAGACCCTTGACATAAAGAACATCATCTCTATTGTGCTTGCCATCAAAACTAATTGAACCTTTTCCAGAAATCTTAGCAGATGCATCATCTCCAAACTTAACAAAACTTCCATCAAACTTCTCAAGCTTCACAAACTTATTCTTATCACTTGTCATATGATTTGATCACCCACTATCAATTAACCAATGGTTCTTCTCTTCTCTTTCATGAAAAGAAGTTACCAGAGCTCCTTTGATGTTGTGCCCTATTTCTGGAGCAATTTCCTTTATACATCTTTCAGGAATTAGTTCCAACATTCAAAGCCATGAGCAAACATTCGTCACTTTCATCATCTGGATAGTCAAACTCATCATCAAATATATTGGCATCTTCTTTAAAATAATAACTCCTCTTGAATGATTTTCCTTTGTTATCCCTGTATTTTTCATTAGAGATTTTGACTGAAAATTTTGAAGCATAATGATCTATCTTTCCATAGTTAAAACATTTGAAGGGTAACTTACCTTTGTATTTTCCAAAGCCCTTTTCCAGTCTGCTTACAAAATTTGCTTCTATTTTGTCAAAATCATCTGAATCTAATTTATCATTCTTTTCTATTTGCTAACCTTAAAAGCAGTCTCTTTTCTTGAGTCATCTTGACCAAACTATCTTAATTCAAAAGTAGTTAAAGTACCAAACAATTGATCCCTAGTATAATTTTCTAAATTTTGAACTTCATCAATAGCAAAAACTTTAGCACTATAAGATTTTGGAAGAGTCCTTAGTACCTTCTTTACCACTTCACTTTCCTCCAGTTTTCCACTAAGACCATTGATGAAGTTGACAACTTCATACACTCTCTGCATGTAGCTTGCAATATTTTCACCCTCTGACATCTTTAGGGTTTCAAACTTGGCCTTCAAATTATGTATCTTAGCTTGCTTGACCTTGTCATCTCCTTCATAGATACTTTCCATCTTCTTCCAGATCTCATGAGCAGTTTTGTAGCTCATTACCTTCACCAATTTAGAATCAAAAAGACTATTCGGAAGAGCACTCCTTGCCTTGCCATTGTTCTCATATTCTTTAATCTCATCTTTATCCTTTGGATTAGTAGGTATAGTATATTTTTTGTCAACTACCTTCCATACGCCATATCCTAATGAAACAAGAAAGCTTTCCATCCTGGTCTTCCAAAAAGCATAATTTGTTCCATCAAACACTGGAACCTCGATACCTTTCCTATGCGTCATCTGGATCTACCCCAAGTGGTTAAGCTTCTTCAAGGAACTTGGCTCTGATACCAATTGTTAGTATGCACAGGACAACTGAGGGGGGTGAATCAATTATGTATTAAAACTTTAAACCCTCAAAGCAATTCCAAACATCAACCTCTTATTATGCATTAGCAGAATGTAAACATATGAAGCATCAATGCAAACACATTCAAACACATAAGAACGGATTTATGTGGAAAACCCAAGAAGGGAAAAACCACAATGAGGATTAGCTCACATATATATGAATAGCAATACTAAAAAACAAATAGGCTCACTGCCCAGAAGAAAGGCTCACCATCCAGAAGAGAGAAGAATAGAAGAGGACAGTTACAGAGAGATTCACTATCTCAAAGCAACAGGAGAAATCCACCATTACAACTTTATGCCATCTGCAACCTTCGGCTCACTACCTCCAGCAACTTCAAGCAAACTAAAATGTAGACACCTTCTGCTCACTACATCCAGTATTCATAAGCATTTAGGCTTGCACTTAATTCACCACCCTTGAATCACATTAGCATCATCTTCTCTACCTTGCTCTACTCAACTTCATCTTGCATTTATACCATCCACAATCTAAAACTATCTCAATTAGGTCGATCCTAATGAAACGTATGCACCTCAAATGTGCAACACCAGAATAGGTCGACACTAATCACTTCCGCGGTGGAAGGAGTGAAAGTGGACCATGCCAAGGGTTGACTAGGACTCAAATATGTATCACCATGCTACTCATCACATCCATAATCCACGAAGTACCTCCGCAAATAGCGCTAGCAAGCCAGGTCGGCTAAACCTAAACTAACACTACAAACGACCACATACACACCTCTCCAAGTCAAATAACATCATGTGGACCACGGAGAGACACTCCACAGCATCCACACACCTTTCTAGAATATTCAACACCATCAAAATCTTCTACAATACTACCGCAACCACCTGAAACAAAGAATGTCTTCATTTTGCACATCAAGATACACTGTTACTGAACACCAACACAAGAATTGAGCTTGTCGAGCACTCCAACACTAGAAACATCAAGGCAAGGTAGATACAGACAATATAAGTACTTTCCCAGATCCGTAAGACAAGATACCTTAATGTGGAGAGATGCGGAGCAATCTTATTTCTCCCAGATAACCTTCTTCACAGTCAAATCACTCTACTAAACACATCTTCCACTACCGCATGATCCAAAACTTGACTCTCGATATAACACTTCTGAACATCTCTAATCATCACTTCTAAACCGTACAAGCACATCTTCAATCATAAAGAAATGCAGAGTATGATACTGAACATACCTCTGTCACACTGCACACCTTTTTCTTCAAATTTTCTCAAAAGCACTTGGAAACCAAGTGAACCATCTGCTGGAGGTTGACATCAATGACAACACCAGCAAGCTTCCAACAAGTCCTCTGGGTGAGGAATTTGAGAACATCGCTTAAGCCACCCAAGAATTATGTTTTGATCAATGCGGAAGCCATCATTTTTATCTCATCCTTCAACTCCCCCAAGTATAAGAGAACTGCCACAAACATTGATGAAACATCTAATTTGACTCTATACTTATGCTCATATACCATAAATTATTTGTCAAGAATCTATTGGACTGCGAACAAAACGAACGCACTGCGAACCTTAAACACACACTGCAACCGCTTCTCTGTTATCTTTCCAAAGAAGTCCATTTACCTTTGTTCGCTTAATAGGCAGATGGGGGTGTCCATAATGCTGAGAAATGCAAAGCTAATTAGGAGAACTTCATTTATCTAGGAGTGAGCTCCCGCTCCCATAATATTGAAGGGACATGTAATTATTACACAAAATAGCAGATGTCGAATGTATGTGAAATGAATGTGCCTTACTACGCTAGCCCATGAACTACCAGTTTCACCTGCTCATATTCGATACCCTTCCACACCTTAATCATTTCACGTGGCTTTCAAGCCACTCGAGAGTCACTTGGCCATAGGCCACAGGTCAGCTGATGTATCCATGATAAGTTCCTCCTCCCTGTCAACTGTTGAGTTGAAAAGATGATCTACTTCTACATTGACTTCTCTATAAACATGGCTTGTAATAGTCTTCTACCTCCACAAGCAAGGCAAGAACATGAGATAAGAAGGAATTAAACTTCCAACTTTGGGAATTCTTTGTTCTTCATAGGCATTGATGATGAAAGTCGAATCCCCCTCTATAGCAGTCCTCTTCAAGTTGTGTTTAATGAAAAGGTGGAGACCTAAGATGAGGGCTTGAAACTCTACATCATTATTCATCCCAGCTTTGAGTCTTTTGGATGCCATGTAGACCACTTCTCCCCTCCAATCTCTAACTATACACCCTGTGCCCAATTTGTCTAGGTTGCCTTTTGCAACCCCATCGAAGTTGAGTTTATACCACCCTTCAAGAGGGGGCATCCATTTGGCCTCTTTGTGCTTTTTTGAGATTCAATTCCCGCAACCTCATTAACGAGGATATTTTTTCCATTTTTGGTAAATAGTCAAGAAAAAATTTAGAGTCCCTTAAAAAGTGTTGTTATATATATATATATATATATATATATATATATATATATATATAGAAATCAATCTTTTTATGTATACCTTAAAGTTTCAAGTTCACAATATGGAAAAAAAAATTACTATAATTAAAGGAGTCGCATGTACCTCATTTTCTAAACTTTTTTTTATCAATTAAATAATAGTGTCAATTTACAACAAAAAAAAAGAATATCCAATTTACTTTTTTTATTTTTTAAAATCACATATAAACTACACTAAAATTCTATATTTCGTTAGTTGACATCATTTCAAAAATTTAGAACACATCACTTTATTTATAAAGTGTGACACAATGAGTGTATATTTTTTATGTATGCCCTAAAGTTTCAAGTTCACAATATGGAAAAAAATGAAATTTAGCATAAATAAAGTGGAATCATGTTACCTCATTTTCTAAAATAATTTAACAATTAAATAATAGTGTCAATTTTACAAAAAATACAATATCTAATTTATTTTTATTTATTTTTAAAAATACAAACATAAACTACACTAAAAATCTATAATTTATTAGTTTACAGCATTTCAAAAATTTAAAACACGTGTAACTTTCAAGTGCTTTAAGTTAAAAAGTTAAGTCAGTGTTGTCCATTTCTTTTATAAAAATGTGATAAGTACTAAAATTTGACCCTATAGTCATCGAGCCCATAGAAATAGAGGATAGATGTCATCAAGGGTATATAATCATCAAGATGACCAATTGTAGATCTCAGTTATACTGTTGAGATGAAGCACATGTAAACTAACAAGAGGAAACATAACTTAGAACAATCATGGTGATCATTATTTACTCAATGTTAATCTCACTATCCAACTTTAGTATGCCTATGAATTTCAAACCACTACCTAAATAAGACAACTAAAAACCATTGGAAGGGTCCCATGGAATCCAAAAGACGTGAATGATTGGAAACCGTCATGATCAAAGATTCCCTAATGCAAGGTAAAACACAAACAAATTAATCAACATAAACTTATTCTAACGTACACTAAATCAATCACTTAGAATTGAGTAAAGGCAATGCAAACATCAATGAAAACAAGCAAGGTTCTCACCAACACAAATCCTTGATGCAATGGATGTGTTTAATGGATTTGTTGTTGTTAAGGAAGGATGTAGGTTGCTCTATGATCCTGTAGCATGTCTTTGCATTCAACTCATTATTGAAATATGCTAAGGGGGTGAGGTATTTATAGATTTGGATGATGGAAGATCAATGGATGAGATGAAATCTTGGGAATGGAGGGACAAGGTTGATTGAGAGCCAAGAGTGCATGAGAAGCCACCAAGTGGCACCTTGTGATTGGTACACATGATTAGTCACATGATCTAAGGGATTTAGACGGTGAGGATTATTTAGGTAGAGATGGAGGGACAAGATTGAAAAAGGAGATTTTTGGAGCCATGTGCATGCATGGAGTCTTGTGCAACCTTCAGCCATGTGCAAGGTTGACTTGGCTAATGATGATTTGGGAATCTGGTAATGATTGAGGGGGGAAATGGATGAATTAAATAAATATTGCCTATTTATTAAGTTTTGGGAGAATGATGTAGGAATGATTGGCTTAATAAAATAAATGATTTATTTAATTAAGGTTGAAATTAGAAGTGTTGATTTGATAAATTAATTAAATAAATGGTTGTAATTTATTTAATTAATAGTGGAGGAGTCTATTTATTAATTAAATGAACATGGATTATTTAATTAATATTGGAAGAATAGTTAGTTTAATTAATTAAATAAATAAATTTTATTTAATTAACTTTAGAGAAATAGTTCGGTTAATTAATTAAAAATATAATTTATTTAATTAATTTTAAAAGTATGATTGCAGGATTGAATTGGTGATAGTGAAACTGCTAGGATGCAATTTCAAGTGTCTATAGCAGGCTCGATCAAAGATGAATAGATGTGAACAATGAATGGTAGAAATGTACTTAAATAAACTGGAGTAACATGAGCAAGTGGAAAGAATTTAAAGCATATGGCTAGGAAATAGAGTCAAGTAGGTCATAAACATGGTAAAAGAGGTTTGCTCCAAATAGTTATAGACAATTTTGAAGGCAAGAAGGTCATGGGACCTATCTTTATGTTGAATCTACTTAAAGAAGTCAACCCACACCATTATTTGAAAGATTGATATTAAGCAATTTTTTATGATAAACCAAGCTTTAACATGTCTCTTGATTATCCACTTTGCCTACAAGTACCAACTTGGAGGTAAATCTCTATAACCAAACCCATTTTTATTGAAAGTTCACAAGGGTCCTACAAAAAGGAGTTGAATTATATTTCTAAGGGGGTGCACTAAAAACTCGCAATAATATCCCCTCACACTAATCCCCTCACATGAAGCCCCAAGTTTTAGAACTCTAGGCTAACCCTAAAAGTGATCTTATTGACATAATATCACCTTTGATTTTAATTGGACAAATTACATGGTTAACTCTTATTGGACGGCTTGTATGGCAGCTAACTTTTTCTACTTTCCTAATTACTCAAAATAGGAAATATATAATATTCCCAACTTAAAATAAGTTAATTACTTAAGTAAGCTTAAATAAGATGGTGTGCACCTGACCACACTAACAAACATGAGGCATATCAACCTCTCATGAAGATCTTAAGTAAGCTTAAATAAGATGGTGTGCACCTGACCACACTAACAAACATGAGGCATATCAACATCTCATGAAGATCTCCCACTTAGAGCACCTTCCTCCTCTCTCACCTAGCCCATACAAATCTCTCCTAGTGATGCTACCTATAATGTCCTAGCTAGAGAAGTGTTGTCAATTTTCTTGTCTAGGACCTCAATCCTATAGTCCTTGCTACTCTTGATTCCATCGTAGTAACTCACCCCTTGGATATCTTACATCCCCTTCTTTTCCATGGCCACTTAAATCCACATACATTGCAACATGTGCCTCCTCAAGGGCACCTTTGTTTGTAAGAACCTTAGGTCCCCTAGCCATTTCACCGATGCACCCACTCAAGGGAACCTTTGTTGTAATAAGATTCATTTTCCATTGTAATTGCCCATGGTCTCTCATCAACTCCCCTTTTGAACTTGTATATGAATGGAAATTATAGTAATCTAATGAGGAAAGTAATACAAAAAGGTTACAAATTTTGAAATAATTTTAGTAAAGTAACACCAAGGCAATATACATTACATAAAATATACCCTCACAAAACCATTTTGGGAAAAGTCCATCAAAACACAACACGGGTCTAATTATATTATCAACAAGAGGATTACAATAATAGAGAAACGTAGTGTTAAAAGAGGTCTTTAATCCTACATCTAGCGCAAATCCAACATGTACCTATCAATCAAAATCATGTAGAATTCCATCCTCGTGCATTTGATTTATAGGAAATGACAATCAACAAACTATGCGTGAGTTTCCAAACCATGGTTCCAATTTGGGCACCCAAGTCCACCATTAAAATCCAGCACCTATCTTGGGAAGTGTGTGACTCCTATAAACAAGTAGTCAACATCCCAACCTAGGAGCTTCAATTTGGAGCACTAGATGCTCTTACACCTTACATGTAGCTGAAAATATTTTGCCAAAGATGCTCTGACATGTCTACTGGTAACTCACATTATCAATGCTCTTAGAATGTAACTCACATCACATGTCATAGTATACAATCCAAGAGGCAAGATATTTCATACATAGAATCTCAAGGATTCCTCCAAAGGTGGCACCTCCTTCCGTGAGGGGACAATTTCCAACACATTAAATAAACATTATAATTCAAGGATTGCAAAGTGTACAAAACAGTTATCTAAGAGTGTCACTTTACATTCTAATTCTTAGGTGGCTTCTTCATTACCCAAGGTCTAATATTCTCTATTTCATGCCATATGCACTAAAATGGTCCACAATCAACCTTCTCCTTGGAACCATCCTTATTCTCCCTAGTTGCTTCTTGGCCCATGCTTTCTAAGCACACTCTGGCTAAGAGATTTCCCCTTTTCCTTAAAACTTGGTTACAATTTCTTGGGTGGATCTTTTGTTGTCTTAAGGTTGTGTTATTTCTCTTTTGTACCCAAAAACCAAGAGGACCTACCTTCGACCTTTCTAGCCCATGTCCCTAAAAACATCTTGTGGTGGTGTCCCCTCAGGTTCAACAACTGCTTTCCATTAAGTCCTATCTAAGCTAAAAAAAACAAGGAGAAAAAAAACATGACAAATCTAAGGAGATACAAAGACCCACTATGCATAGAAAGGAGATACAAAGACCTACTACAAATCTTCTCATATTGTTATTTCTTCCTTCAACATTATCACAACAATAAGGAATGTTTGGACTAGGTAGGTCCACAATAGGTCACCTTTGCACATGCTTCTCTTAGAACAAAGCATGAGTGACTATTATTAAACAATCAGAAAATTTCTTTCATTTATGTTATTAGCTTTAGTTATTTGTATGCTTCTTGTTTTAGATTACAAACAAGTTACATTAACAAGCATATTACATGTTACATGGCATTTCCTTCTTGTTTTTGTCTAATTTACGTTCTGCTTAGTCTATTTGTTTGCATAAAATAAATTAGATTAGTCAAATCTAGATCACGACATATGCTTTCCGATAAACCGACCTAGTCCTAGTGGTTATACTGTATCATTTTTGTGGTGCTTGTATGATTGTCATCTACTTACCTAGACGCCCCTCACTTCCTTCTTCCCCCTACCCCACTCTTTTCCAATCACTAACATGCATTGTCATGGGTTTTTTCATCTATAGTCCCATTAAAGAATCCGTTAAGAAGATTGATTATTTGTGCTCTAGCAATTGGTTTGCTAGTTGTAGGGAAATAGAATGTGCCTTACAATTAAACTAGGGTGTCTAATTGAAATGATAAAGCAATAAATAACAATCAAGCTTAAGATAATCAGAGCTAAGATAGAAATATGTAATGAAAGAGAATGATAAAGAATACTTTGTGAAACTATTATCAATGATGAAAATTTCAATTGTTGAATCTAATCGATGACCAAAATTGACAATTTAATGGTGGTCTACACTATGAAGCCTATAATGGAGTTTGAATAGGGATCATAACTGAAAAGATTAGGCCATGTCTACGATCTTGTCTAGGGAGGGACATTGTTGTTGTGCAAACTAGTATGTCTGGCACAGTTTCATCTTCTACTAGTGCAACTTGGGCTCCTGCCTTTGATACCTATGCCTAAAACGAGGGTTGTGCTGAAAAGCATAATGGGTTATGCCATGTGCAAAGGGGAAAATTTATCATCTTCCTTGATAACAACTCAAACCGCTTTGTGGATAGCACAAAATTAGAAAAACCAAGTGAATATTGGAATACCTACGATGTCAATGTTGATGTAAGTTCATACAATGTAGAAGCTTTATGATTATCCTTGAGACTTTCTAGTTCTTCGACAATAATAATTAGAATCTCAACTCAAGATGCTTTGGTGTGCAAGCCAACAAGATACGACAAATTCTGGAAAGGTCAAAGTTGGGAGCAAGAAATGTAAGAAATTGAAATGGGAGATTAGGGCTACGTATGTGGCCTAGTCTATGAGGACGAAGATCCTAAAGGGAAAAACCAAGAAGAACTTTATTGAGGAGAAGAATGAGGAACTTAATGATGCGATTTGGTGATATGATGAGGAAGACAAAACTAGATGAAATAAGTAAAAGAAATAGAAGATTATAGATTTAGTTACCACAATAAAAGATGGCAGACAGATTAATATCTCTTCTGAGGAGAAATATACCAAATTCTATTTACTTCTGATGTTATAAGTTGTGTCAATACTGGTAATATTCATTAGATATTTGAATAGATTCTTTTAAACAGAATTACCAACTCTAAATATACCAAATTCTTTTACTTTCTATGTCATAAATTGGCCAATACTTGTATATTTGCGTTAATGCTTGTAAAAATGTACATTAGAAATGTGAATAGATATTACTTCAGATGAGCTACCGACACTAAATTGGACACTTTCTTTTGAGGATTTCTGATATTTACCCTAGTTTCTTAAGAGTTGTATATTAAAACCATTCGTCTTCATTATGTCAAACCCCAAAGGCACAAACTAGCATACATATTGTGGTTGATGTGTCGTAGCATGAAGGTAAGCCTGACTGCTTTATTGTTTATTTTGTCAAGACTGTAGGCTGAAAATTACAGAAACGTCTATCCAGCATTCTGGATGCACTTTTAGGAAAATAATAAATTATTACTTTCCTAGAAGTGCATCCAGAATGCTGGATAGCCACGGGCACTGATAACCCCTTCATACAATAGCTAAAAATAACCTAAAATTTTAAAAAGTCAATCCAAATAACACTGTGCTGATACTATCCGGAGGTTAACTTATAGTTCAGAGAAATTGTAGATAACATTATCAGGGCAAACAGATAAAACTGATTACAAGATTGCCATGATTAAGCTGCACTCAATAGAACTAGGGAAGGAACATTTTGAAAGCAAGATGATTATTTTATTTTAGAATTCATTGGGTCAAGATACAGCCATGTAAATCTGATAAATTCTGTAAATACAAAGCCCTCAAAAAATGAGGTTAGTGAATGCCTCCAGGAAAAAAAAAATAGCATTCAATATCCTGTTTATATACTGTACAGAATTTCACACATTTTGAATAGAGAGTGTCTTATTTCCGATTCACTCTCTAAACAGAAAGAAGCATATTTTTAACTAAATTTAGCAACACTTTTAACCAAAGCCAAAACCTTCATTGGCCTCGTGAATAGCCAGAAGTAAGCGTTCTTCTAATTGTTCTCTCGACGGATACTCGGGCAAATCTAATTGATTGAAACTGCAAGCAAAAAAAAATATAATTGGTAAAATTAAAGACCAAGTTATGAAACATCATAACTTGAAAATGGATGAAAATGGATGAAAATGGATGAATACAGCAAAAAAATAAAATATTTACCAAGTATGAGCTGATGGCAACCTATCAGGACTTCCATATGCCTTGTGAATTTGGAACCTTTGAAGGCCCGAGATGCCCTGCAATGCCTTAAAACCTTCCAAGGGCACCTATTGCAAATACAATCCAGTATGCATGTTTGAGACACCAGAAAGAATTATAGCAACTAAAGGTCACTGTAGATTACTTAAGACAACACCATAATAACAATCATAAGTTCCAAAATATTCTGTGCTAGATGCTGAACCATATTAGCAGTTATAGTCCCAACGTAACTAAGAACAATTTGAAATAAATCACAGAATCAGTTCAAAATATGCAGTCTTTCATGTAAGCTCATGGGATCAACTTCAAATGCAAAAACATTTAGCAAGAGGGCAGCATGATGGCAAACATTTTTTGTTCTTAAAAGAATCAAACGCTAGAAAAGAACATTAACTTTGGAGTGCCAGTAATGAACCGTACTAAACAAGTTATAGTTAGAGAAAAAAAAACACTAGATAACAACGCTACCTTTGATGTTCCAGTTACAAACTGTATTAGACGCGCCCTGTCTTCTTTATTGAAACTCTGCACAGCCTCCCAAAACCACTGGATAACAGGAGATGCTGCACTGTAACCAGCATACTCTGTATTTGCTCTCAAATCATCCACTACAAACAAATGATGAATCATCATTAATCACAAATCTTAAATTGGTAAATAGACCTACTATTCCACAACTAACACAAAGATACCAAACAAACCAATAAAGAATATTCATAGGAAGAGGTATTATTTATTTATAAAAATAATCAATAACTAGCTCAGATATCTTAAATACAGATATATGTTAAATGTGAGAGATATCAACCTTGAGGTGCATATCTTAATTGTTGGGTTTATTCATTTCAAAAAATAATATAAGCACCTCAATGTTTCTGCTTTGTGTTACGTATGAACTGTACTGGACTTACTAAAAACTGGAAAGGTAAGGCCATAAAACATTCTACAAATGCAAAATCAAATTGAATTTAGTTAGGAAGTCTGGTCCATCTAGGAAATCGAACCCAAAAGAAATCAGAAATCTTTTTGTATTTTTTTGAGTAGGTGTAAAACTAGACCCACATTTACAATGGAGAGTATTGATTCATCAGCTAGTCTTGTATATCCGGTTAGTTAATGTTACTCCAAACTTATATTCCATAAAGACACGTCAATGTATGATTTTCAGCTTTACATGGCTGTAGTAATTGCAATACTATTTCATTATTGGTGTGAAGCTCTGCGATGACATTCTCAGAGAAGAAAGTGTCTCAACAGAAGCTGGATAGTCAAAAATTTCTTTCACATTTTATGGGGCAGGATAGAAGGAAGATGCTAATGATATGCCCTAAATTTTCATTTGTTAGTCGGCTTTTTTGAAAGATGTCATGTGAGTAATGCCAAGCAAACAAAGTAGGAACGGCTTGGCACCTTCCAATAGATCCAACAATGCCAACATCACAATCAGGACAGGCAAATACCCGTCAAGTTGCCTGGAGGTTAACTATGGGTCATTGCAGTGCACCACATTCCCACTCACCCTGGCGTTGCATGCACCACATTCCTTGCATGTAACTGCTCAACAAATCTGTTAGCACCACTAGCAGTATTCTTGCTATTTAGCGTTTTGGAATACTTAAGCACCAAAAATGGGGTCCCATAAAAGCTTCTGTAGAATAGCAGTGCATTCAAAGAACAGTGCACTACAGCCCCTGCACTGCAGAAGGATCCAATCTCTTTCTCTATTTTTTTTCTTTTTGAGTGTTGGCTTTTCTGTAGGTGATAAATGTTTATCCACCTCGTGGAATGACGCAGTTACAGCCCTCCTCCTTCTGGCTCTCAATGTCTCTCAGCATAATTAACAGACATACAAACAAATGTTCTGGTAGCACTAATAGTACGATTCTCAATTTTAGAGTATAGTGCAAAAAGACATCTTATCTTGTTTTGGTTTCTCTCAATTGTAGCTATGATCTTTAAGCATTGGTATCCAGCATTGACTCCCCAACCCCAGTCAGTGACAGGCAGCCTGCATCTGGATTTATAGTTATATTTCACTGCAACATTTTAAATCCTTTTTGGCCATAATCACATTCCGTACTGAGGTAAACCTCTGTTACGGAACCGTGCAGAAACAGATTATAATATTATATTCATGTTAATGGTTGACCAAACCAAGTCAATGCAACTCACAAGTATAGCAAGAATAACCATGACTGCAAGATTCAAGTCAAGAGGGATCTAAAAGCAAAGGGATCAAAAGCAAACTCAATTCATAAAATAAGTCAGAACGAGGAAGAACCTAGAATCTGTCCACAAACAAATTCCATTTCAATCTCAACAATTGAATCTGTAGATCAATGGGACTGCAGCATTCAAAAATAATAGGGATCAAGCAAACTCAGTTCACAATAGAAGTGAGACATAAGCAATAACGTAAAAACCCAGGCAAGGCAGTGAAGGAAGCAAAGGGAAAGGAACTGCTATCATCTTTCAAGAAGGTTGGACAGCATTTAATTTGATCAAGAAAGCAGGTAGCATTAGATACAGATCATCTAACTAAATCATTAAAGGATCCTCTAATAGATAACACTTCAGCAATACCCAAAGGAGCAAGCAGCCCAAAGAAGCGAGGGCAAGGCACACATCAACCTTCTATAGGAAACCAGACCATAAGGGAAGAGAAGGAGCATTAATAAAGATGAGCAAAATGCGTCTCCAAATATAACTTGAGTCAGTATGGCAGATTGCCCATCATTTCAATCATGAGCCAATACCTCTGATAAAATATCATTAATTGAATTTTGTTTGGTAACTATCAAGTTAAATCCTCTTTCACAATTACAAAATGTAGACCAGCACGTTTAGTCAACAAAAAATCAATGTGGTCAGTGACAAACATCCTCAGAGAGAATCCTTGTCATACTTAGATATAGTGTCTCCTTCCTATGGAAGGAAAACCATCCATGCTCGTGGCTTTTAGACCAACATATGAACAGATTGGCCTAAATTTTATTATAATTTCTGTATATTTAAGAAAGGGAAGAGTGGATATTGAACTCACAATCAATTTCTGGAAGACCACTAATTAATAGTTCAAGCTCCTTGTCATTGAAGATGGAAATCAGGTTTCTTGGAACCAATTCATTGAACCCCTCCAAGAAAGCATTTATTTGAGGACGAATTGCTGTAGTGAGGCGATGTTCAGCAACAAGATCAACATATTCATGTTTGTTTTCCTCTGTAACTCTTATATTTCGCCCACCAGGAATCAGCTCATGATCTGTGACCTGCAGAATAATCAACCTCAGTCAGCAAATGCTATGAGATAACAATAAAATCAGACAACAAACCATTTGCATG
The DNA here is from genome assembly GCA_027924645.1 of Cunninghamia lanceolata. NCBI lineage: Eukaryota > Viridiplantae > Streptophyta > Pinopsida > Cupressales > Cupressaceae > Cunninghamia > Cunninghamia lanceolata. The sequence continues at coordinate 13,043,686 of BSBN01001567.1, read as the reverse complement.
CCTCTTTACCTCTTCCTTCTCATAAAGTATGAGCTTCTCCTCATCCGCATCCATGCTAAATGTAAGATCAGGCATGTCCCTTATATCATTCTGTTCAACAAAAACACCAAATTGATTCAAAATAATTTTCTACAAAATTTAACACACTACTTATCACCAAATATTTTGTATGAAATAGTAACTCAGTTCAGATTTTAAAATTACCTCAAGCATCCACTTAAGATTCTTATAATAGTCTGGATCCACGGCCTCAATATCATGATAAGTAACCTTAGCTCCAAGTATGTGTTTGTAAAAAGAACGAGTAAAATGAACATCCAGAAGCTGACCATCAAATAAAGCTTTTGCAACCTGCACATTCCATACCACAAGACTAGACAAGGGTTAAAACTTATTTCCAAAGCCTATGTTGCAAATGCCTCTTAATGAAAATATTTCCACATTGGCATATATAAGATAAGAATCAAAGATCAATATTTCTGACATAACTCTATTCTATAGCAAATATTACTTCTTTGTACAAATAGAGAAGTTAAGTGATCATTTACAAACTTACCACTCTCCCAACAAACTTGAAGTAAGAAAGATGTTCTGTTTGGTAACAAGAATTTGGATTGGGCTGGAATGTCGCTTCATTTCCAACAGTAGTAAATAGCAAAGCATTCTTATCAAAGATTACCCTCGACAATAATTGATACCATTCCCTTGTGAGCCCACCAGCATCAATACCTTCCTCCCCTTGAAAGTGAACATTCAAGCGTCCTTTCAGCTCTCTGGCTTGTCTCATTCGAAGTTGATTGTATGAATCCTCCAAGACATATGCTCTTCGCACAGATATGCGCACAGAACTGTAATTTTGATGATCTTGATGTTGTCTTATTTTTGACCTAAAATATGCACGTTTATTGTCAAATTCAATTAAACGTGGAACCTTTAACAAGAGAGAGAGGGACTTCTCAAGCAATCCTGAATTTTGGCGGACAAAGGCATTCAAAAGTCTTTTGTGCTTCTCTGCAAACTTCATGAGAGTGATACCCTTTTCATCAACTTTCCTTTGCTGAGCTGTTGAGGAGAGGGACTGCATGCTAGACTCAATCAAGCTTGTAGCTTCTTTTACCTCAGTAGCAGTGGCACTAATGCACTCTAACTGACCAGGTGTTGTTTGACCAGACTGCAACTTCTCACATGTTACGAAAAATGCCTCAATGTATGGCAAGACCCTTTGTGTGCCAGGAGGTAGTGGTGGTAAGATACCATTAGTACCAGAAGCCGAAGGTACAACAGAAATTGAAGATGACCGGTTTTCTATCTTGCTGATGCAGAGGCTCAGTTCTTGCCATAAAGGTTCAAGACTTGCATTTAGGCTCCTAATCGTACCCAAACTTTCAGCATGCTCTTGTTCGGGCAAGACCTCATCATCCTTTTCTTTTTGAAATGAAGCAGCAAGGGAGCTCAATGCCTGTAACACTCTGAGAATTGCAGCACCAGACAATGCAGTTGAAAGAACTATGGTTTCTCCCTCCCCAAAAGATTGCAATTCACTTACTGCAATCTTGCTCAATGTCTCTGTAGCATTTGCCAGCTCAATAATGAAAAGATGTCGATGTGAAGGGACCATTTTCACTAATTTCATTAATACATCCACAGAATTTGAATATGCAAGTTCAGACAAGCTGCAATGTGATCAAAAGCAAATTAGTTACTAAAACAACTTCTAAAACTTTTATAGAGATTAAAATTTCTATCTAATGTAAACGTTAGGAACAACATATGTTATAGATACACAACATAGGAAAATATGAGAACTGAATATTTATGAAAAATATTAAAAAAAAGGTTTCCAGCAAAGAAAGATACAAGGACAAAAGTAGACTTCAAAGAAATTTTGAAAAGTTACAGAGTTAACTTTACAACCAAAGTATTTTCCTCAATGGTCATAAAATAACACATACCAAAGCAAGCTCTTTTTTGTGTGTTTCATAAACTTAAACCTAATTAAAAATTTAGCATTTAGGGAAGAAGACAAAAACAGCTTTTGGCAGCATTTACTTAGCTGTTTGGCTGTCGACAAGCTCAGATAACTTTTTAAGAAATACTATATGTTAAAAATAGTTACATGAATGTTTACAATTTTTTTAGGGGAAAAGAAGGAAATGTTAAGACTATGAATAAATAAACAGTAGCACCTCCCAATGATTAACCAATTATTATGCATACCAGTAATCTTAGCCAGCCTAAATTTAATTTGAATCATGCCTACAAATTAGTAACACAAACCAAGAATAATTGAAATGGACTTTTCACATTATAGCCACCTATCTATAATCCTTACCCTTCACGTGCCAGCAAGGATGACAATAATCTAAGCTCTGTTTTAGGAATACCAAGAAGAATAGTCACAGCATCAAATTTCTTTCCTGCACCAGAAGATGAAGCATGGGAAGCCATCTCCAACCCTGAAGTACCTAACTGGTCATCCGTTGTTCCATCTGGAGCAGCAGGCTTTTGAACTGAATCCAAAGGTTGAGACTCAGACCCTGACTGAGAATCAATTTCAATGCTATGCATTATTACTTTAAGAAGTCCCATAACCTGTATTCATCAAACAAGATATCAGTCATCAACAACATTATATTCATAAAACCAAAGCTAAGATAAACTTAAAGTTTAAACATTTACTTGAGAGAGCTAATGCTAAGAATTCTTATTCATTTACCTGTTCAAGATGAGCAGTGCTTCTTGAATATAGAGGTTGATTAAGAAGCTTTAACAATAACACAATAGGAAATTTGCCACTATCCTCCTCATTTATAGTTTCCAATCGATTTTCTTCATCAATCATCAATGCTTTACCCCGATCCATATCATGATCTCTTTGGGGTTGATAACTCTTATTTTCTTCTAAATAAAGTAGATGTTTTGCAACAAGCGGATGGTTCTGAGCCAAATGTGTTAAAGTTTCCAATACACGACGTGATACTAGAGGTGGAACTCCTGAAAAGAATGCCACTTCCCTTCAGCATATTAAGTAAAGTTTATTTTTCCAAATAAACAATTTAGAAAGACCTCGAATAAACTTACCATCTAATAACTGTGGCCGTGAATAATTCACATGTCCCAAACAACCATATAATCGATATGATGACATGCTATCAGAATCAGAATTTCCAGCAAAACCTTCAACATCAGGAACCAACATATCCAAAAGAAGTTGAACAAGTGTGACTCGTGTAACACTGTGGGTACATATGTTCAATAATAGATGCTGCAAGGGTCCCTTATAAACAGGCTACAAGAACAATATTTGGTGTCAACATATAGCAAAAAACATGTCGAACAGACAAGCAAGATACAACATAGAGTTATATACCTGTACAAGGCAAAGCAGGCGGAGCATGGCTTTCAGAGCTTGAGCGTCAACTAAAGGCTTCCCATCAGCTTCAATCAATTTATCCCCAAAAACAGTTTTGTGGGAACTTGAACTTCCAACTCTGTCTGATCCCATGGAACTATTTCTACCTCCTATTCCAGAACCGTTTCGTCTACTTCTATCAATCAATGTTCTTCGGGCTGCTCCTAATCTATCTGTCGGGAGATAATACCCAAACCTTTGGCGTAACCTTCGTGCCTCAGTAACAAGTGATTCAGATATATTAGCTAGAACAGCCTCTGGAGATGTCAACAAAACCTACATTCCAGAAAGGGTATAATAACTCAGAAAGCAACTCAAACTAAATATATAAAACACAGAACAATCAAATATTTCTACCCAACTTCATATACAAACAAGCAGACTACATGCCTCAGCACGAAGATCAGGAGGGAGTGTATCAAGTATTGAAGCACTATCCATATCAACAGGTTGTCCTTCAAACTGGCGAGACTGGAGCAATCTCTGAGCACGCTGTTGTGCAAGAACTTCTGCTTGTATGTCTGGAGGAAGTGCTGCAAGAAATTCTGGATCAATCTCATCAGTATTTGGTGGATCATTATTCACAGTTTGTGCCGGTTGATTCTGCTGTGAAGCAAGTACCTCGGTTCTTAAATCTTCAGGGAGAGCCTCTAAGAAGGCAGGATCAATAGAATTTGGTCCTGCAGACAGGTTAGTTTGCTGCTGTTCAGTGGAAGCACCATCAGCCACTGTTTGGTTCATCTCTCTAACGCTATCAGGTTGGACAGGGTCCCTATTGGTGTTTTCTACTTGCACACCTTCCATATTTCCTGATGTATTAATCTGGCTGAGGTTTCCTGTTGCACCTAGGACCCTTCCTAAAGCCTGAATCCTTGTAGTCTGGGAATCTCCTAGAGGTGGCCTTTCACCAGTATCATCATGACCATCAGCACTTCCAATTTCAACTTCCAGGCTACGAAGGCTTTCACCCAGTGTTGCACCACTACCACTGCTATCTTGGCTTACAGCTTCTACATCCCTCATGGATCGTTCATTGCGCTCATCTTGCACATCAAGGTCATGTTGACCCGAAATTGTAGATTGATTTCCCTGTACCTCAGAACCATGTTGCAATGGTTGAGCTGCATCAGTGTTTGTATTGTCACCAATATTTCCTTCAGTATGTGATTGTTCCTGTCCCTCTCTATTTAAATTATCTTCCCGTTGTTGTAAAGTTGGAGTACCATCATCTGCAGCTTGTGAAACACTAGCTTCACCTTTTTCATGTGATACAGTGGCATCATTTCCTTGAACTGTTGGCCCATCCTCAACTGGTGTAGCCCTCCGTAACTGAGAAACAAAGTGCTCCTCAATCCCCAATGCTATTGAAGCACTGCTGGTTCCTCGAAGCTGCTGACTATCATCTTGCCAATTACTCAAGCGATTTCCTGGTCGTACACTTCTTAGTGTTCGGAAAATAGAGTCCAGATCAGATGGAGCAGAAGTACTTTCCAGATTCCTCTCTGTAATAAGTCGATCACCTGCATTCTCTGCAATCACGTACACACCTATACATAAGTTGTTTAAACCAACAACAAATCCAGAATATCAATCATTCAAAACACAATGAATATCATAAATTAGTAAATTACCTGTGGACCGATGTAGCACTGATCTAGATGGAACAGATGGCACAACAAGTAAAGGATGCTGAAATGCTGCCCCACGATCATCTGTCCTACCAAGAAGATTATAGATAGAGGTAGTGCGTCCCTGCCGACGATTTGCACCAAAAACTTCTTCAATTGGCATCACATGAAAAGGATCTGAAGGAAAATCACCTTCACGACCTAACACTTCAAAGTGATTGAACATATCAATCCCATCTTCCAATCTGAATATGAAGTTATTTTCATCATCATCATCCTCTTCATCTTCCAAGATGTCATCCTCATCAAAATCATCACCAAGCTCATGGACATCTTGGTCATCCTGGTCAGCATCTGGGTGTGACAAGTGACGAACATCATCCTCATCTAGCTCTTCATCATCTTCCTCTTCATCTTCATCATCATCTTCTGCATCTTCTTCTCCACCATCCTCACTCATCTCCTCTTCCTCGTCCTCATCAGCTGAACTATCTTGCCCACCATTATCCATGCTATAGTCAGCAACCACACCATCTTCTTCGACACTCTCGTGTATAAAATCCTCCTCAGACCCAATCATCGAATTTGCAGCATTTTGAATGGATATAAGTGCATCATGTGAGGATTCCATTTGCTCAAAATCTGTTTCATTCTGTCGTGGTTGAGCAATTGTTTCTGATGATGGCCCTTCTTGATTTTCTCTATCATTTGGAAGCTGATGGCGATTTGAATCAGATGTCCCATGACTCCCATGTTTATTTTCTGAATCTTCCTGACTTTGAATTTGTTCCATAGTTAAGGACTCCAAGGCCTTCACAATGCCATTAGCAATCTTAACAGAATCAGGATGATCTAAGTCTAGATTTTTTAGTGTAAAGCATAATGCCTGGACAGCCCCAACATCGATTAAAGTTTTTGACACTTCAGCTGAGATATTTGAGCCTGATGGTGAACGTGCTGCCAGAACATCATTGATAAAATCTATAAAAGCATTCATTTGGGAATCAGGAGGCTTATATCCACCATCATGACTGTCAAAATAAGCATTCAGAAAATTAACAATCTCTACAAATGCTCGTCTCCGTCCTTCCCCTGAACGGACACACACTGCCATCAAAAATTGGCTAGCTTTGTTTGAAAGCTTCTGTCTCCATTCACTATTTGACTGCTTCTCTTTTGAATGATACCCACTAGAAGGAAGAAGCCTATTAAGGACATGGTACAAAGGTCCACCATGGCCCATCACTGTAGCCCCTCCTTGTAACGGACCTCTAAAGTGGCTGCTTTCTGTATCACGCCGCAGGACAACATTTATTGCTGAAGGATACATTAGTAAGATTTCTGTAAGTAACTTTAAAATAAAAGCAGCTCTTGCCAAAGCAGCTGAAGATTTGCATTCAGGCTCCATGTTATCCTTGCCAACAACAGCCTTCCCTTTCTCATCTAGAGGGATCTCATCAACCTCCATATCTGTTACAGAGCCTGAACATTGGGATTTCCCTCCAATATCATCTTTGGCAGCAGGTAAAAATTGAATGATTACATCCAAAAGTTGCTCAATCACACTTGCAAAGTTATGGGATGGTCTCTTATGGCCTTTAGTTTTCCCTCCAACATCAGAAATTTTAATGGATCCATTACCTACGTTCCCAAGCAAGCTCTTTTCAACCAGAATGGCCTTATCCCCAGTACCTTGCTTATCTTTTTCCAAAAGCTTTTCTTTTTCTTTTCCCTTTTCCTTTTCCCGATCTTTTGACAAAATCACATAAGGCCTCTCTCCATGCATTTCAATTTGACAAACTGTTCGTGCAGCCAAAATAAAAACAGCAGGATCTCTCGAAATAACAGGAGCCAAATTTGACAGAAAAGTGCGCGGGCTTACTCTTCCACCAATGTTTCGAGCTGAAGCTGCTACAATACTATGCCGAATTTCAGACTCCATGGCTAGCTGAAGGGTATGCGGATCTTCAAGAATGTGACGAATGATAGTCGTTGCAACATTGTCAAATCCGGAAAACAAGCATTTAGTAGGCAAGCTCAGCAATGCAGCCAGTCCACCCCCTTCAAGGAAACGCAATGCTATAGCATGGACTCTTGTTAGCCTTGCACAAAGCTGAAGAAGAGCTTGAAGGGTAGTGGAGGGAAAATGAATCTGAATGAAGTTGCAGACAATATCAATTGCTCTTCTCTGCTCTTCGGCTGTCATGTACCCTTCACCCACATTAAGAGCATGCTCTAGGCTCTTCTGCTGATTATCGACCACATTTTCAGAATTCTGATGGCTATCATCTCTTTTCTTCAACTGATCAGAAGCCAAAGCATTGGAATCCAATTTTGGCTTGACCTGAACCATGTGACCCAGAACTAGTAATATTGCTGTCACATATTTCAATTCTGGCATGCTCTCCATTTCAACTTCTGTTGGGGAAAAGTTAGAGAGAACATCCAACAAAACACTCACAAGACCATTTTCAGAAGCCACTTGACAAGCTGCATTGTCATCATGTAAAATTAAAGCTAAAACATGTGATGTCAAGGATAATAAACTATTATGCCTTCTATCACTCCCATTGCAAAGTTTCAGCTGGTCAACAAGGAATGAAATAACTCTTGCTCTATCCTGACCATCATTGCGTGTGCACAAAGTTACTAACAAGTCCCTCAAAGGGAAAGCCAGTGATTCTTTAGCCTGGAGCAACTTAACACACGTGGATAATATCTCATCAATAGGAGGAGATTGTACCAAATCCTCTTCCTCCTCCATGACCTTTTGGTCTGTAGCCATCTCCTCTGCCGATGAAGAATCTGTGCTCCCCAATGATAAAGCCAATGCTCTTGCAAGTTCATCATCTTCTTGTGAGGCCTCCTCTGGATGGTTAATCAGCCATTCCATTGCTAGCTCAACACGATTGGACTGCACATGTCGAAGAGCTTCCTCTGCCCTTGACCTTGAAAATCCCATTTCAACAATCGTTGCAATTGCCGATTCATCAAGAGGTGGTGCAAGGCCTTGAAAGGATGCATTACCAACATTTCCAGTAGCTTTTACCATTTTAGCATCAACTCCAGTATAGACATGCTTCATGATAGAACAAATCAAACTAATGAATTCAACACTGCACTGGGGAAACAAGGGATGATTCCATACAGGACGAACTGCTTTCAACACCTGGGACTGAAGCACCTTAGCAAAATTCTCAGGATCCTTAGGGAGAGAGAAATCCCCACTGGCAACAGGCTGCACTAGAAAATGTGATGAATTTGATGACAAGATGGAAGTTGGCCTTACAAGGTGGTCCATAAGCCCTGCATAAGTAACTAATGTACTGAAAATCCAAGCCTTGTCACTTTCATCTTTATGCTCCAGTTCCTTTACCTCTGTTTCCATCATGGAAGGTGTCTGCATTACGGTCCAGAGTAATTGACCAGTAGCTTCAAATGTTGTAAGTAAAGACTTTATCACACCATGAGCATAGAAACTGTTCAATAAAACAGGATTACATGATTCTTGCCTGTCCACAATAACAGCCTGAATGAAATCAACCACCTTACCCAGATAGGAACACTTGGCTGAGATTGGCAACTCCATCTGCGAGATGTTTATATGTTGCCCATCACAGTTGAGGTCATCCAGAAAGATGGTTGCAAATGTAGATGCAACACTCTTTGAAGCAGGACCAACAGTTGGAGAATCATCTCGGCGTCGAGAGGGAAGATGCATGACCTTACCCATTTCTGAAAACAAATGACTTATGTGGAATGACAATGATCTCAGAATCTCATAACAAAATGAATGGAGTGACTTTGGCTTACTGCTTTCTGTTTTGCTTCTAGATGTTCCTTCATCAGAATGAGAAGAAATTTGACGACCAGAGCTTTGTCGACTACGAGAAGAAGAATCCATGTTCAGCCTTCGTTGAAGCCGTGCACGATGACCAAAATCATGAAATAAGTGAATTAAATCAAAAAGTTGAGGTTCAGCATTCCAAACAGTTGACTGCCTATGCTGATTCAGAATTAGATCAACATATTGTCCAATAGAAGTGGGCATACTATCATCTATATCACTAGCAGGTGAATCTGAATTAGTTGTTACCGCCTTCACACTAGGACCATCATCTTTCTTCACCCCCACCTTTGAATCTTCAAAAAGTGCAATTTGCCACAGGATTTCTCGATGTATCCTACCAATATCAATAAGTACATCCCTGCTTCCATTTCCAAATTCTGCCATAAGTGCTGCCAACCATCGATTCTCTCTTGTAGCATCAGCCAGAAAAACAAAAAACTGTAGCACAAACAAGCACCAAAATACTTTCTGGTTCAATCCATTTTCTGCAGCTAATAAATTTGTTCCAGAAACAAGATTTAATTCATCAAAAGTAGCCCTCAGATGACCCCTAAGACATTCACAAAACACATGTGCAAGCACAGTTGAGTGTTGGTGAGTGAAGACTTTGGTAACTGCTACCATGTGAACGGCTACAGTCATCCCATCTGGAGATAATGGAATACCTGGAAGTGTTAAAAACCTCATGAGTGCTTCAATGCCCTTCTTCTCGACAAATATTCTGCAAATTTCAGAAGTTTCCAATGCTCGATGCACAAAAACCATAGCATGGGAAATGCATAACTGTAGAAAACGCTCATTGGTCATATTCTGAGCAGCTGTTCCACTGACGGCAACCCCTGCATTATGCTTATCCTCAGAATCTGTTTCCATAGGAACAGGACTATCCTTCATCTCTTTTGATTCTAGCCCTGCTATCTCCATTGTAGCAACTTTCCTGAGAATTTCAATGATAACATCTACACCAGGTCCCCTTAAAGATGGAACATGGCGCATTAACTCTTCCATTGCATTAGCCAAAGGAGCAACCCCTTCATTCAATGATAACAAATACTTCCGCGATGTGAAGACACCTACAAGAAACTGCAAAGCATTTCTTTCAGTAACCGCCAGCAATCCAATATTGTTGAGGCATAGAGCATCCAGACCATTAGGGATGCAGCAAAGTGCTTTTGAAGAAGGCAACAACAAGTCTTCCGAAATAGCATCCAAAAAGGCAGTGGGAAGTCCTGCCGCATGCAGTATTGAGAAACAAGTTGGATCTTTGTGAATAAGTTCATTCATAAGTGTGACTCCTGAAGAAAAGATGTCACCTCCAAACTTATGGGAATGACGAAATATTGATGATAAGCTTGATGGCAAAGAACTCTCCTCTGAGTTTGAAGCCCTTGCAGTGGTCCCCGGTGCATAGGTTGTTAATCCTAGAACTTTAAGCAAAGCCTTAATAAGACGCCTCTGACAATACAAAATCTGTCCTTCATATCTCAATTCATCATGTGAGGATGTTGCAATATCACTCCCTTCAGAGACATCCACAACCCTGTTAACCTCGATTTGCAGCCTTTTGATTGAATTATCTAGACCTCTAAGATCCCGGAATAATGTGACTGCAGGATTGCTGTAATCCATAAACTTTCTGAGAATCTTCACAGCACATACAACAAGATGCATGTGAGTAGAATTGGAGTCCTCTAACAAAGGAAGAAGGGCTGGAATCAGCCCTGTTTCTCTCGTAGGGCTTGGAGAAGCTGATGATGACGTAACATGGGCCAGGAAAAAGTATAAAGCACCTTCCACCAATGAAATAGGGCATGCTTCTGTCGTAGTCAATGACATCACAGCCTTTTGGAGCAAGCTCAACAGAAACACACGATTTGCTGCATTGCTAACTATGTTTGGAACATTCAACACTCGACTCCTCTCTTGGGATGCAGATATTGCTGCAAACTGGTAACTTAGAGCCCACATAGCTAATGCCCTAATATTGTCAGGGACTAAATCCTCAGACTGCAGGACCTTCATTAATTCGTTCATAAACTCTGGATCATTTGAAAAAAACGCCCCTAATTCTTCATGGGTATCACTTGACTGCACAAGTACCATAAAGGCTAGAAGCCTGATACAAGTATACTGCCTGCGACTGGTGATTGAAGAAAAGGCACATGCATACCGAATTCGAGTCCATATGGTAAATCTAAGTTCACTGGGTATCTGATATTTATGAACTAAATCCTTCAAAAAAGCAAAATTATCTTTTGGTTGCAGAAGCAACCCGGGAACATGCACGACTTGTAAACCAGCCGTGTTTTGACCATTTGTATTTTCTACAGTGTCCAAAGAATGGTCCTTATAAAACTCAAAATGCAGAGTAGACCCCAACTGGCTTGCTGAGGAGTCACAGCCATTTTCTACAACACATGAGAATAATCCCAGGCCGCCTTCTTTACTACCCCATCCCTGTGACAAAGCAAGCAAATGTCGATTCAACACCACACTTACTGGTAATCTTCCACTTAAGTGTAGCTTTGCTGGGTTAATCTTTACAAGAGCCACAAGTGCTTGCAGAGCTGCTAAAAGTATTTCAGGGTCATTTGATGAAAGAAGATGCGTAAAGTGCTGCAAAATACACCAAGTTAAAAGGTAAAATTTTCATTTAACAAGGACAAATTCCAATCTGCTGTGTTGACAAATAGTCCTAAAAGGATGAAACTCCTTGTACGATAAAACCAGGGAACTTAAAATTCTCATATCCATTACCTCTAAACCACTGAAAGAGCCCTTATCTCGACAATTTTCAAATATTATAGTAAGCACTCTCAGAATTTGCAAAACTGCGCCTTTTGGAAAGGGGATTTCTTCATCGAACATATTGTCAGATAACTGTAGATCATTTCTGGAACTGACATATTTACTTAAAAATAAGTTGAAATGTACAAACAATTCTGTCCAATGATGGAAGTTACCCTGTTGAACAAAAATTCAAAATTAGAAATGAAAAAAAAAGAATCTAACATCAAGTAATTGGCATAGATAGTTAAAAAAAATTAGAACTTGCCTTATCATCATAATCCCAAGTAAATCTTGAGAGAGGAGCTTCAATCTCCTCCAGTGGGGTACTAATTATGCTTTGAATGAATTCTGTTACCCTCCGAGGCTGCAAAATTCTAGCATTAATAGAGCAACAAAACCATATGCACTGCAAGTCTATACATAAACGGAAAATCAAATAATTGAATAACACAATGGCTTCCCCCTGATGACAATTGTGTTGATTGAAATAAGACCAAAGTAAATTGCCCCTAAAATTATTCAAAACAACAACACTGGATTCATTTATATACAAGGAACTAAAATCAGTTCCCTCAAAAACCTAAACATATTTTATAATATAAAACAATTGCATCTAGAAGGATATGGAAGCATACACAAGGCATGGGAATTCACACTGCATGTCTAGGAATATATTTGTTTACCTCCCAATAGCACCAACACAAACGACAATAACATTGACGCATGCATTATCTTCTCCAATCCAATAATATAATGTGGAAGCAACCTAACTACCCTCTACATAACCATCGGCATTAGGACAACATAACTAAAACTGCTTCTTCAACAAATTATCCAGAAAGACAAATAGATTAAAGAAAGAATGATGAAACAAATCCTTTTGCACAACCCAAGACTACTAGCATGATACTGTCACAAGTATGTGTATTATAAAATTAAAACCCTACAGTTCAAAATGAAAAAATCTGTCATAACTCTTGAGGCCTAAGACATAGAAAAGTGAAAGAAAGAAGAACCAAAAAAAGTGTGGGCAATTTATACACACCTAAATTAGGTATGAAAAGTCCATTTGATGATCAGAATAGTTGGACACATTTATTATAATCGGGCAGAAAAGCAAAAGGCATCAATTTAACCTCATAACAGGCGCATCCAGTAATAAACGTGATGGTTGGGTCTTGGGATTCATCCTACAATTATTGCTGCAGCACTTATCATGCAAATTAGTCCCAACAGACAACAATTCATTTAATCTGGCCTAAACATTGATTCGACCAAACCATAATCAATATGTGCTGGCTACTGAACCCATGGGGTAGGGAAAACCCTACTTAAAGTTATATAAAGGAAGGCCTATCGGGATTTTAACCTTTACAGGTCTGGTTGTTTACTCCTGCAACTAGGTCTAATTCCCATGTCTCTCAGATCACTCGGAATGCAGCAATCAATGTGGACTCCCTGCAAGAAAGTTTCCCCAAAGACTTTTGAACTCAAATGTTCCAATAAGCCACCCCTTGAAAGCAAGAGTTGGCATTTGAGCCCTACGCATTGATAGATAAAATTCAATTTATGAATTGGCAGTGTTCCAGTTCATAGACATTCAAGTTAAGGTACAGTCATCTATAGCTTTCTAAACAAAGTCAAGATAAAACTCAGGGAACTGATGTTATGATTAATTGGACCGGAGTAAACACTTGAGATGAAACACAGAGTACATGACGACAGTGAAAGCCTACCCCACCAAAATCCAATCACATAAAAGCACCACAACATGCCAAAAAGGTGCTCAGACATGCAATTCGAAACCCACAACCCAAAACCTGATTCTTTGAAACCCTAAACCCTGTAATCAAAAACCCAAGAGCAAAAAAGAAAGCAATCTCCAAAATCAAAAACAAGTTTCTCACACCCAAAAAACTATAACTAAAAGTAACTACCTTTAGAAGCTCTTAAAACCATTCAACCTCAAGCCAATGAGGGCCAAAAAAAACATGAATTTGCAGGAGATTGGAATAGAAAAACACCAAAATGCAAAGGTTTCAAGACAAAATAAATATTACAGATGCCCAGAGCACAAACATTCGATCCGATAAACCTTCTGGTGCAGATAAAAACAGAGAAAATTAAATGAGAAAAAACAGATGACAAAACAGTATGAAACTTACAGGATCAGTGTCCGATTTCCTTGCAGGCCTCATACCGTCTTCTGCAATCAATTGGCGCAGCAACAAAGGCTGCCTGTGCCTTAGGGTCCCTATTTTGACGACGTCTCACAGCCACCCCTCTTTTTAATTTTCCTTCTTTTTCCTCAGCCCCTCCTTTTTCCTCCTTTTACAAGCGGTGAGCGATAAAAGAAACTGAAAACCCCAACGCCGGACTTAATAGCGAAGGAAGGTATTATACGGTGAACATGGTTACAGACTTCCGCTCTGATTTGTGAGCGAACACATGCAAATAATAATAGACTAAACTCTATAATGCCCAAAGAGGAAGAGGCTTCACCGTTGCTTTTTGCATAATATGCTTTCCTTCTCACTTTTACCTGCCTTCCGCTTTATACCAATTGAGAGCTCAATTAGGTGTCCCTAACAAACGTTATTTGCTTACATATGCCGACTAATGCCATTTGTCTATCTCATCGCCTAATAAGAGGAAAGCAATTACCCACTTTTCATGTTAGGACTATACCCTAAACCCCCTATCTTACCCTAAACCCCCTATCTTAGGGATACCTTTTACTTTTATCTTTCATTTTACATCACTTTGTATCACTGATAGATTTAGCACTCACTTTGATCTCATTTTTTTTTAGTTCAAATGATTTTTGTTCGAATTTACAAGCACAAAAATGACTCGATTCAATTCGACAATATAGATTCGACCCTCATGTTCCAAAACTCAAATTTTATAGTAGGCCTAAGCTGACTCATTTCTAACTAGTCATTCTTCATCATTTCTTGACCAAACATTCAAATTGTGCACTTCGGTCATGTATAAAAGGACATCATTAAGAAAAAACCCTCCACGTCTATTTTCAAATTTCAATTTATTGATTCTTATATTCAGGTCGAATTTACAAGCACATAAATGACTCGATTCAATTCGACAATATTGATTCGACCCTCATGTTTCAAAACTCAAATTTTATAGTACGCTTAAGCTGACTCATTACTAACTAGTTGTTCTTCATCATTTCTTGACCAAACATTCAAATTGTGCACTGAGGTCATGTATAAAAGGACATCACCCCTAGGTCATTTTATCATGTAATTGATCCCTAATCCACCCATCATTAAGAAAAAACCCTCCACATCTATTTGTAATAAAAGATCACTAACCGGCGATTATTCAACTTTTCACATTGGTGCTTGCATTAACATGTGGCAAAACCCTAGCTCTTGCAATATGCCATTCCAATATTTGTTATATGCAATTTCATTTGCATCAATCTCAAATGTCAATTACCTAGCACCATCACAACAACATTAACATCACCTTCATATTGCTTATTGTCTACCAACTTTTATCAAAATTATTGAATCAGATATAGGGGCTTGTCATAAGGAGAAGATCCTCGCTTAACAAGCTCCCAAAAGTGTTTGTCAACATTAAATGTCCTTTATTATAGGTTCAAACAACAAGGTGAATCTTTGTTTGCAAATACTAAAATTTTGAACACATCATGTTTAAATTTGGGATCAAAGGTCACTTTTAAAAGTTAGAGGGCAAATTTGTGGGTGTGGAGATCACTTCACAAGTGTGGAAGGGACCCAAGTTCACAAACAATTTTGGAAGTTTCAATTAATGATTGTCTTAGTCTACTCATCTGAGATTTGAAATCATATTTTAGGTTACAATCATCTTCATAATCAAATCCATCTACATTAAGATACAAAGCGAAAGGCAAGTAAAAGTGTATTTCAATTGAGATACACATTTATGTGTATCTGAAATCTTCACAATCAAATCCATCTACATTGAGATACACATTTATTTTTTCTTTTTATTTTTATTTCTAAATTTGATATATGTATGCATTAAATTGTCCCAACTCTTTATCTAAGTTAATCTCTAAATTAATTGTTTGAATTGATTTATTACCCTAGATATTTGTAGAGAGTGTTTTGTTTCTCTATAAAAAAGAAAAAAAATGTTCTCTTTTAAATAGGACTAGGGTAAATAAATTATATAAGCACTAACAATCAATTTATCCCAGAATAATGAGCTGAGGCGATAACTAAACACAAATAGACTTTTCAAATTTGACAAAGAGGGAATAGGACCTTAGCTTCACCTATGACTTGTAGACTTTTGTTGCGGACTATGCTCTAATTTAGTGCTTTGTGATCAAATCTTGGGCTATGATTCTCTTACAAACTTCTAGATGACTTGCACTTCGCTCTAGTTTAATTTCATGTTGTACAAATAATATATGTGGCTATGAGTTTGACCATAATCTTCATATTCAACTTTTGTTTATGGAAATGATTCATGTGCACTTAATTGCCTAAAATTCATTTGCCTCGAATATTTGAATATGGGACTACAACTCAGTGCTATCTACAAATACCATTGGAGTTTGCTATGCAAGGGTTATTCTTCTTAGTCAAACCCCTTGAGTTGATTTAGTGGTTATGACAAGGATAAAAGACACACCAAGAAACCATGCAATATGTCTAGTCTATCACTAATAATGTTGATGCAATGATGTGTGATGATTCTCTCTAAGTGATAATGCAATGATTAGAACTAGATATGATTGATGGATGGATCCTTGGAATGAATTAGGGTTTGTCCTTTTATACAACACCCTAGTGTGCAAATCATGCATTTCACACTTAAGTCTACAAGCAATAGCTAGTAGGAAGGGAGTCAACTTGGGCCCAAGATTAAGTTTGAATGTGTGCCTACAGACTCAACCCAAGATAGAGAATGCTAATCTATATATTAGGTTTAGACCCTTGGGATGTAAGGAATCGTGTTTAGTTTAGGGTTATGTAATTTGTCAACTTTTATGCAAAAACATGTCACTTTTACACTATATGTTGCATATTAGGACAAGCAAGTTGAAGTGAGTCCAAAATGGAGGGGGAAAGTGTTAGGTATGCATTTTTTACCCTTACATTTTACCCCCACTTTTTCTTTCATGTGAACTACTATGAATCATGCATGTCAAAGTAAAACAACCAGTAAATATGAAAGTAAATAACAACACTCGTTAAAAGGATATAGATGTAGATGATGATTCCATGCATTCTCCTTACAATGAACACTCCATCTTGAAACTTGTAAGCACAAACTTCCATGAGTAACATTTGATGAAATTTTTAAAAAAATATTAGTAACAACTACTTGACAATGTCAACAATAAAAAAGTAAAGTGAAATTAAAGATATGGTTGCAAAGGAGCCTACAACAAAAAAGTGATATGGTTATGAAGGAGCCTACAACAAAAACTAATAATTATGGCTTTAAAGGAGCTTGCAAAAAAGTAAATTGTTTTGGGACTATGAAGGATCCATCTGCGTAGGAGTCATCATAACTATAAAATAGTCATTGTAATCATAATCATTAAAGAATGTTAGAGATAGTATATAACTCCCTCTAATTGTTGGCATATAAAGAATTTAGGGAATTAGAGGAGATGATAAAAAGTAACATGTAAAAGATATGATTGTGTAGAGCTCAATATTCATGTAACAAGTGTCATGGATATCATCGTGTTGTAGTCATAAGATAAGATAATCAAGATGCAATCATGAAAGCGTATGTAATAAAGACTAAAAATGAGCCCCTAGTGATAACAAGGATCAAGTGATACTAAACAAGATGTTAGAGGAAAATGTGTAAGCATGTATAGGTATTGTGTAAGATATGGTCATGCAATCATGTGTAATATAAGTATGTGAAATTCTGAGCATGTAATCATAAGATAACAATTGTGATGACATCAAATAGGTATAACACAACATATAACATAGACAAAGGACCATGTGTGAAAGACACATAAGCAAATTAGAGATAAGACACATAAGACATAATATAGAAGGTGAAATGAGAATGAAAGGAAATACTAAAGTAGAATCTCAACACAAGACATGGTATAGAAGGTGGGATGAGAATTAAAACATCACATAAATGACATGATATAAGATGGCGAGATAAAAGGAAGAACACATGATACATGGCTTATAAAAAAGGTCGAAGTTAAAAACACAAATCAAACAAGATATAATTTTGGTCATCTTAATTAGAGTGGTTGCTAATCACTCCATATTTTGTATCATCCCAAATACATAGGGAAAGCACAAAATAAAATACATACTCATGACAAGAAAGAAGTGACATGAATTGCTAATACATGTTCATATCTACTTGTGTCAACGTGCACCACTAGAGGTGTCTTTATATCATCTGTGTTGTAACTAAGAAAATTAAATAATACAAACATAAAAGTAAAAGAAATGAAACTCAAAGTTCAAAGTCTTAACCAATTATGTGAGAAGAATCTTCCCCCATGGATAAGGTCATCCTCATCCCAATAATGAAACATGACATTGTCTTTTTTTGCCATAATATCCTCAACTACATATCTCTCATCATTATGCAAAGTAATGTTCTTAGTAAATATGCTTGAAATCGGCTTTATTTCTTATTTTTCTCTTCTTATTCATTGCTCTTGTTTTCTTAAAGGTGGTTCCATGTGTTTATTTTGTACTTGTTTAGCATTTGAAGCTTGCTTTGATGCCTAATTTTGAGGACCTTAGGACCCTTTAAATATTAAACAATCTTAGATATATCATTAATAATTCTTGTATGCTTATTTTCTTTGCTTATTTTCTTTTCCTAATACATGTGGACAAAGTTCTTCATATGTATCATTTGTAGGCCCATATGCTTAGGTAGAATATGATGTGCCACTTGTGGTGCTTCAAGCCTTGTATTTATATTTTATTCAAGTGCTTTATAATATAAAGGCAAGAAAATAACATTTATTTTTACCTTTAAGGTTCTTGTTGTTTCATATATTTCTTATTCTTGCTTTTGTGTTTCCTTGTGCATTTTATAAAAATTATGAATAAGGATATTGTCACTCATATGAAAGTTCATTAGGTGCTTTCACATATGTAACCAAAGTAAAATAACTTATTTCTAATACAAACTCACATGGATATTTAGAAATTGTAATCATTTTAATACATTGATGAAATATAGATGGTATTAGTTTATTGAACACACATAAGTACTAAGAGGTCGGGGGGGGGGGGGGGGTGCGGTGAATCAGTACTTATTCAAATTCTTTCCTTTTAAATGCATTCAATCCAAACTGAACATTTAAACCAAATGACTCATAAAAGAACATACACACATGACACTAGATTTACGTGGAAACCCAAGATGGGAAAACCGTGGTGAGCAAGCTACTTGGATCTAATGTCCAAATCCAGCCTCACAAATAAAAAGAGATTTACAATGAATTTTATGGGCACCAACCCAAAGGAAGCACCAACTCACTGATACAAAGTTTTATGGGCTCCATCCAACCCAAAGGAAGCACCAACTTCCTAAAGTGTTACAACACTTACAATATTTACAAGACGAGGCACCAATCTATGTACCAAAACACTTGATTGATTCTGATGGTTCAATCACCTCCGCAGCATCATTTCCTTTAACTCTTTGATATTGACTTATTTAGATAACCTCAACACCTCTACTCTATCATCGATGCTATCTTCCAAACTCAAAAATACTTTCGCAATACACTACTGACTCTGTTATGAATCATGCATCATAGCCTCCAGAGTTACTTCTCAATTTATGGATCATTCACCTTTTTTCGTACACTCTCACACACTTTGAAACAATCTTCTATCCTTCATATATATCTTCTGCAAGCCTTCTAAACATCAACTTTGTCGGCCTTCATGTAATGTGTATCATGAAACGTGTAACTAACCAAACTTGTTGGCTCCCAAATCATCTGCGATAATGTAGGAATGAAATCCCATAATGTCGTTCATACCAAGAGATCTACTGGAACCATTTTACCTTCTCCCAAACTTTCTTGTTGGCACACACTTCCACATACTCGGCGTAATCACTCAAACACACCATGTCAGCACTGCAAACACTTATCCTTTCATACATTAGCTCCAGACCCTATGCAGTACTGGAGAAGAGAGATATCATCATGTGGTTCATACCACAAACACTATATGACCTGCAAATCCTTATCGTACACTCCTCTTTTTGGTTTATGCTTCGTCTTGCTGGCACAAGCAATCCAACACCAATGCTGGTATCCCTTACACACTATGGTTACACTGTATTAATAGAGAACATTGAAAAACACACTTGTGGTGATCCAAAACACTTGAGACCTGAATTGAGCATATATACTAACCTTCTGAACTTATCTTTCAAATAGCAAAGCCAAACATCAAATTACGGTGAAATGCAGTGGCTTTTTGTTCTATCTATGATAACCTTACACAGGAACATGATTTGTTCTCACTCTGCTAACTCTGGAAAACTTTGCGGTACTTTATATCCTTTGAAAATTGAATGTGTCATTACTATATATTTGCTTTACATAATCTCCAAACCGCCAAGTCATACATGCATATGTGGTGAAATGCGGTAGCTTTGAGTTTCATACATGACCACCTTACACTGTGATAGCCATGTTTCCAGTCTAGTGACTCTAGATGTCCTTGCGATAACTCTTATGCTCTAAAACTTGGATCATACATACCTCATAGCTGTCTCTAGCTATCCTCCAAGCCGCGAGGCCATATCTTCATCTACGGTAGAATGTGATACAATCTCCTATGCTTTTGCAGTAAAAAATCCCTGTGCCTTTGATAGTTTGATAACTTATGCACTTTCTTTCATATCTCATGTAATGCTTTTCAACAAAAGACAATATTATTGCAACAAGCATCAATTTATGACATCAATCAAAACATTTTGACAACCTTCACCTATTCATGAACTTGAGAAGATAAGGTACAAATGTGTACAGATGATACTGATCCAACAACATGCTCATGTCTTTCATCACCATATCTTTCACATCACAACTCCTCTGATCATCACTCCTTTGACATCAATGTTTCACATCACAACTCCTTTGATTATCACTCCTTTGACATCAATGTTTCACATCACAACTCTTATTATCACTCCTTTGACATCAATGTTTCACATCACAACTCCTCTTATTATCACTCCTTTAACATCAATGACAACATATGCAACATAGTTTACATTGTTCTATCTGCGTTCTACCAAAGAAAATAGAAAATCTATATGAAGACAAAATAATGTGGCACAAAAATGGCACCACTTTCAAAACCTACATCTAAAGGAAAAATGATGCATCCCAAAGTCTGATTCAAAATACCATTAGTCATTTTAATGAAACCCTTAAATATGCATAAGCTTGTTGATGAATATAATGACCATACAAAATTTTGTAATGAAACAACTTGCATAAGAAAGGCATATAATAGAAAATATGTTACAAATACTTGATAATAATAAGCCACTTTGAGGGGTCAAACTTCCAAAAGTCTGTAAGAAGAACACAATTTGCAATATGATGATCAAATAACACTCACTACCTCCTATATATACCCTACTCATGCCTTGAATATCACCCAACCTAACTTAGATATGTAACAACACTCCATAAATGATACAATAACTTAATAAATAAATGCATGAGTTGTATCATATCATATCCTTCAACACAAGGATATCCAAAATTTCACAACTCATCAAAGTTTTCACAAGTGATGCTCTAAGGAAAATAACAATTTCATATATATTCTTCATATAAGGAGGGCATAATACCATATCACATCAACAATTACTCATGTAATCCGATAAGGTAATGAACAATTCCATTAATGGTTTCACCAAAATAATGAAATTACAAGAATCCATGTCATACCAAACCATATAACAATGAATCTCAACATATGATGTCAACCTATCATAGTTGTGATATATACTTTACCAGTATTGTCATATATACTTTACCAGTTTTCACAAAATTTAAATAATCACAAATATCTCATAATATATATGTGTGTGTGTGTGTGATGATATGGTACACCCGAGCAGAGCAGAGGTATAGGCAAAAAATCAGGTGCATAATGAAAGGGTTTTCATGGAAAAGAAGGTGACCGGCTCAGTCATTGATATCACCGAGGAATGCAAAGAAGACATCAAAATGTTCTTGGACTGCGCAATTATCGGGAGGCTGATAGGGCTAAAATTAACAAGGGATCAAATTCGATCATGGATAGAGACGAATTGGGGAATGCCAAAGGTCATAAAGTTCCTCCTGAGAGGCTTCTTCAGTGTGGCCTTTGTGTCTGAAGATGACATAATCAACATTCTGAGGGGCAAGACCTAGAAAATTAATGTTTTTCCCCTTTACATATGGAAATGGATCCCCAACTTCAACCCGGTGCAGTATGACCCTACGACAGCCCCAAATGGATCTATCTATACAATTTACCCCTCGAATGTTGGTCAAAAGATTGCCTGGCAAAGATTGGCAGAGCTTTGGCCACCCTGGTGGAAATAGACACTGAGCTGCTCAAACAAGACTCTTATCTTTACACATGAATTCATATTGTGACGATAAGGAAGTTCTTGAAAGAAATAACTTTGGTCACTACAACTCACCAATGGAACCAGCCAATTGAGATCGAAGAGCAAAATTTCTTTTGCCTTCATTGCCACAATAGAAAGCATGCAACGATTGGATGTCCCTTTGATGGTAGTGATAGGAAAGACAAATCCACAATTAAGGAAGATAACAACCAGGGTCCCCTTGAAGGTGGCAAAGCCTTCGCTCTACCAGAAAATCCCACAGCGGAACCTGTGGAAACTATAGAATCTCCTCATAAAGAACCGAAGTATATGGACATTCCCTTTTCCCTAGCGAAGCAAGTAAAATCTGATGTACCTACAACAATTAGGGCTAATACAATGGTCAACCTAGAGCTAAAAGATCATTATCTCGAAAACATAACACCAACTTTAGAAAGGAAAAAGAAGGTCAGGTAGACAAAAACAAGGAGGATGTTGGACCAAGTTTGGTAAATTTTAGTTCTTCAACAACCAAATCTAACCCCCCCAAATGGGAGTAAGCGTCAAAGGAAAAATAAGAGACTTTCTGAGAGGTATCAATAATGGCACCTCCCAATCAGTGACTCATTAATCAACCACCAATGGGGCTTCTTTGCCCTTAAAATTAGCGCTCCTACCGAGTTCCAGATAGACTAGGAGCTACTTTGGAAACAAGGAACTTCAATTACGACGGACTAGTAGGATCTGTCAAGTAAATCCTTATTTTTGCAAGAAATCGTGTGCATGGAGAGATGAAGACAAAGTTTTAGTATGTTTCAAGATTGCAATCATTGTTCTTGGGTCTTTTCCCTATGGAGAATTGATTCCCAATCCAAGAACTAAGGAAAGATGAAAAACCCCTTCAGTCTTCTCTGGGAGGAAGGACATTGAGAATCCTTCAACCATGATCTGCTGCGGTTGTCAAATTATGATTTCAGAGGCTTTGAGCGGTGAGTCAATACTGGTCTAATAATCATCCAAGCTATGTCAGAATTGAAGGTTTGAAGGCCGCATGACTAAGACAGATCTATAGTTGAAAGGACTTCAGAAAGTTCACGAACTTGCACTCTTCCTTGTTAAATACTCATCAGGGAACAACCTCTACACAAAATGGCCAGGCACATGTTGTTTGTCTGCAATTGTAAATGCATGAAGGATATAGAGGATGAATCAGAAGATGAAGAGGAGTCTGAAGAGGAGGAGAATGAGGAAGAAGAGGATGAAGAGGAAGAAGAGGAGGAGTTGGTAGAAGATCAAATCAGATGCATCTTTAGAACTGAATCCGCAGCGATAGTGAAGGCGATTAAGCAAGTCATTGGATCTAGTGTCTTTAGCAAGGAACACATTCATGATGCCACCCTCTATGAAGAATTCTAATGAATGTTACTCTCATAATGGGAAGAAAGCAGTTAGGGAAGGTTATGGCTCACAATTTCCTTCCTGCAAATTTCTAAAACCAAGCAAGGGAGACAGTTTCTGCTTTCAACAAGAGGTCAACTTATGGATTAATGGTTGGGGTGTTTGATGCCACTGCTATTCGCAAAAAAAAGATTACAATGGATGCTCTGAGCTTGTTTTAGGAGGGGGTGTCCAAGGACAACATGGAAGTTTTCAATTACTTCCTTAGCCAAAACGGTGATCTCCTCTCTCCCACGCAAATAGACAGTGCTTTTGAGTTATCCGAAGGACTTCAGTTTCTTTGGCACCTTAGGAGGCCTCAATCCTAGACTATATAATTGTATTTCCTTATGGATCCCTTTTGTTTGATGCATCCATGTTAGCCTGAATAGATATGTATGATTTTCTTTTATATATATATATATATATATATATATATATATATATATATATATATATATATATATATATATATATATATATATATATATATATATCTATATATATATATATATATAGCATGATCATAATCTGATGTGAATTTATAATGTTATTGTTCACCAAAGTGGAATCTCTCATATGAAATCCTTCTTCATACAACACTCCATAAATGATACACTAACTTAATAAATAAATGCATGAAGTGTTATTACAAGATATCAAAATATAATCACCTAGGCCAACCTAATTATCTAAATAAAAATATAATAATGATCATATAATTTAATTCAAAGTTAATGTAGCTACAAGCCAACTACTCATAACCCTATGCACACTATAAGATTAAGGGTGTAGTATGCCCCCTCTTTGGAGAAGCATTGTCCTCAATGTTGATCAACATGGATGCTTCTACACAAAATATTCATCTTCCCACATGGCATCTTAAACTAATAAATTCTTCCACTCAATGAGATACTCGATGATTGTCCTAGTCCTCAACTTCTTTGTGCATTTCTAGAGAATTAACTCTAGATACAAAATGATTCTTTCTTCTTTATCTAGCTCTAGTAACACTTTCTATATATGAATCTATCAACCAATCACTTTCCTTAAATAAGAAACATGAAAATTTGGATGTATCTTTGTTCTAGGTGTACTCCTTGAAATGTGACACAAGCACAAATGTGAATGAGTCAGCCTCGATACATCACATGAACTGTCCCCTTGCTGATGGTGACCTTTAAGTCACTCTTGCTCTTGTGGTAAAAGCCAATCGAGTGGAGGCGTAACCCAGGGATAGTTCTATTCTCGTGGAAGTAGAATGTTGTGCATAGCAGTTGGTCGGTCCTGGGGCCTAATATGTGTCAAAGATTTGTTCTTTTAAGACTGTAATGGTGGAGATAACCCTATGACCCAAAGGGTCACTAGTTGTTGATCTCCTGTTTGGATTCCTCAAGTTCCAACGCCTAGATGGGTGTCGATTTTGCTCGTTGATGACTCTTAGGTGTTTTGTGTAGTTGTCATGTTCTAGTATGACTTAACATATGATTCTTGAGTTTTAGATGATCTTGAGAGTGTGTTTGTGCTCTTTTACTGTTTGAGGTGCTTGTTATTATCTAGGATGTATTGACTCTATTTCTTCATGGATTGCCCTAACCCAGTCACCTCTAACTCCTAGGCACATTTGTATGCTTGGATGATAGAGTGTTGACAAGAGTTGACTTTCTATTTAACCTTGACTTTGTGACGTGATTAAAGGTTTTCTATGGCTTCACTTGAATGTTGACCTTGTGATGGTATCAAGGAGTTTTCAATTATGTTTTCAAGTTGACCTCGTGATGAAATTGAGGGATTTGTGTACTCACTTTGTTTTAATTTTTTCTTTTCTAATGTTTTGGGTTTTGATGTATGCAAGCTAAATGTATGCAAAGCAATGTTTTTGTTCTTTTTTTATTTGATAAAATGACTTAATTACTATGAATTGAAATATGTTCATGCAAACTTAAAATGACTTTTCTAATGCAAACCTAGCTATGTTTTTGTTGTTGTCGAGATCAATTTTGGAATTTTACTCTAATAAAAGAAAATAATAATTAATCTAGTGCAATAAAGTAATTTAATCTACAAAAGCAAATAATGAACTAATCTAATGCAATGAAGGGAAACTATACTAACAATGCACAATATATCAAGAGTAAAGCAACAAAGTATTACTTTCCTCAAGAGCAATTTGATTAGCTAATCACTATGAAAGCATTAAAGAACCTATCATGAACCTAGCGCACAAGCTTTGTATGATCCTCAGGAATCCTTGTATGTGGCAACCTCTTTCTCCTCTACAACATTGGGGTCTTCTTGGCAACATGGATGAAGAGAGCAATTGATTTGAAATGGCTTGAGCTTTGAAAGCTAAAATTGAAATTGAGAGAGCTTAGGGAGAGCTATGAATGCGATGAAGGCACTATATGAGCACAATGGCTATGGCTTGAGAGCAAATTGAGAGCATAAAAATGCTTTTGAATCTTTTGAAAGCTTAGCAAACTATCCTAAACATGAAACAAAAGGTGCACAAGTCTTGCAATGAGCATCAAGATGCTAACGAAGAGCAAAAACAAAGCTTTTCGAATGGCTGCAACAATGAATTTGTCTCCTAAGGGAAAGCTTTTAAGCTTTCCAAAAACTAAAGAAATAAACAAAGAGGATCAAAGGCATGTGAAGAAGCTTATGAAGATGAAAAGAGCATTCTCCCACTTGAGAAATAATGAAGAGGTGAGGGGTATTTATAGTTTAGTCAGGCACACAAAAAGTAGAGGTGACGTAGGGAAAGAAAATTTCCCATCTTGTGATGTTGGTAGGCCATGTCAACAAGGCCAAAAGGTGAAAAAGATGAAGTGTCGATGAAGGGGAAGTGAAGAAGGAAAGAGACCTTGAAGGGTTAGCTAGGGGGTAGGAGAAGACCGAATGAAGCAAAGGAAGTGTATATGTGTTGACAAGAAGAATATTATTGAGAGGTTGTACTTACACGCTTACATGTACATGTTTAGGATTACAGCTCATCATCAGATCATTGCTTAGGCTCATGCATGTTTTTAGTGCTTACATATTTGCCCCCTCAAGGACTGTAGTCTACAAGAAAGTTAGGTACCATTCTTGAACTAGGCTTTATTTGTTGTCAATTTCCCATAATTGTACCTATAATAATAAGCATTACTTTGACATTTAAAATGTTTAAAATGAGTACTAAAATTGAAACAAGCAAATGTGCCATTGATTGCATCGTAAGTATACCTAAGTTGTTTCACTTCAGCATGGGGACTTGCAAGAATGAAATCTATTTCTATCATGGTTTACCAACCTTCCATTGACATCATACTCCTTTCTTCTACTATAAATAGTAGCTTGGTCAATTCTAAGGGCACTTTAAAGAGTTTCTTCATATGATTTGTAAGGGAGTTTTTGAACTCCTTCTCATATGACATTGTTGAGAGTGTGTAATAAGAGATCACAAAGTTCCTTATGATCAATGTTTGCTGCACTAGTTGAAGAATAGAGAAATTTCCTCCATCATGTGATAAAATGTGTGACCAACTCATTGGTTTATTATTTGATTGTTAAAAACTCTCGTATTCTTGTCTAGACTACTTTGTTTATGTCAAAAGCAGTCACAAATTGATCAATGAGTTGTCTAAATAAGTGGATTGATGTTTATAGAGGTCGATAGTACCAATCTAGAGCGATACCCTCCAAAGTCTTTGGAAAAATCTTTGCTACTATCCCATCCCAAGGAAGGAGTTCTCACACTACCGTAATGTAAGCCTTGATATGAGAGTTAAGATCACCCTCTCCTTTAAATATTGGAAGCTCGGGGTGATGATGTGGTAGTATGACCTGAAGAATGTTGTAATCAAGAAGCTCCTTTAAATACTTGAGGTATGTTCCTAAGAGGGGGTTATGTGTAGAATGTATTATTTCTCCAAACATTAGACATGTTTAGGTAGAGCTTGTTGCATTTGTTGAAAGGGTATACTAGATTGTTGATATCCTAAAAAAGTTGGACAACCAGTTGATGTCATGTTTATGTTTTGAAGATTGGCTAGGATTGTTTGTGGTTGATTTTGCATTATAGGAATCCCACCTATTTGATTGAAACTCGTCATGTTGGATGATGAGGGCAAGGGAGGCATGAGTGCTTCGTGGAAGTTTAAACGAGGGGGACTTTGTGTTGCCCCCTGGCTTGATTCAATCTTGTTAATGAAATGATTTCCCTATGCCCTTAGTTTTTCCTTAATTTTGTTTTGGCAATATTGTTCAACACTCCTAGCCTCAAGGGTCTTGATTTGTTGGATCAAGGTTGCTTAAGGTCTATGGGTGAGGCTTCATGTGGATTATTTTTCTTCGGGGCTTGTGTGAACCTGTTTATTCTTTCTGACGATACTTGACATGCCATGGGTCCTTTATCTTGATGTACTACATGGAGTGGATTTTGTGCCTCTTGAGCATCTTGAGAGCTCTTCTTTCAATGGCTCAACTCATTGTCCATTTGGGTGGCCATTTTCGTATGGGTTTTTATGGATTGATCTTGTTGATGAATTTTAGACTGAACACTTACTTGGCATGTTTTGATTTGGTTGAAGTTGTGGGGCTCTTGTTGGATCTCCTTTGAATTTAGGTCTTCAGAGTCTGATTGACATAAGATTGAAGCTCTTGGAACTAAAGGCATGATAGTTTCATTGGAGGGGCAATTCCCCTAAACTTTATGTAATTTTGTCCTAGATTGGGGGTGTAGGAAACACCATAGGATGAATGATATGATCATGGAAGTAAAACATGAAAGTGGAATGGAAGAAATGTGAAAAAATGTGATAGAACCCATCCTAAAAGGATTTGCTCTTCACTTTAGGTTCACCAAAATATGTACTCCTCAAAACATGACACAAGCACAAATGTGAATGATTCAACCTCGATATAGCACATGAATCGTCTCCTTGCTGACGGTGACCTCCAGGTCACTCTCACTCTTGTGGAAAAAACTAGTTGAATGGAGGCATAACCTAGGGGTGGTTATGTTCTCATGGAAGCAGAACGTCATGGAGAGCAGTTGGCCGGTCTTGGGGCCTAATATGTGTCGATGTTTGTTCTTCTAAGATTGTGATGATGGAGATAACCCTATGACCTGGAGGGTCACTAGTTTTCGATCTCCTATTTGGATTCCTCAAGTTCCAACACCTAGATGGGTGTTAATTTTGCTCATTGATGACTCTTAGGTGTTCTATGTATTTGTCATGTTCTAGTATGACTTAGCGTATGATTTCTACATTTTGGATGATCCTGAGAGTGTGTTCGTGCTCTTGTACCATTTGAGGTGCTTGTTGTTGTCTAGGATGTATTGAATCTATTTCTTCAAGGATTGCCCTAACCCACTCACCTCTAACTCCTAGGCACATTTGTATGCTTGGATGAGAGAGAGTTGACTAGAGTTAACCAAGAGTTGACTTTTTTAACTTTGACTTTGTGACGTCATCAATTGTTTTCTATGGCTTCACTTGAATGTTGACCTTGTGACAATATCAAGGAGTTTTCAATTATATTTTCAAGTTGACCTTGTGATGAAATCAAGGGATTTGTGTGCTCACTTTGTTTTGGTCTTTTTCTTTTCTAACGTTTTGGGTTTTGATGTATGCAAGCTAAATGTATACAAAGCAATGCTTTGGTTCTTTTCTAATTTGATAAGATGACATAATTACTATGAATTGAAATATTATTGCAAACTTAAAATGACTTTTCTAATACAAACCTAACTATGTTTCTATTGTTTTCAAGATTGATTTTAGAATTTTATTATAATAAAATCAAATAACAATTAATCTAGTAAAATAAAGGAATTTAATCTACAAAAGAAAATAACGAAATAATCTAATGCAATGAAGGGAAAC
Source organism: Cunninghamia lanceolata (assembly GCA_027924645.1). Taxonomy (NCBI): domain Eukaryota; kingdom Viridiplantae; phylum Streptophyta; class Pinopsida; order Cupressales; family Cupressaceae; genus Cunninghamia; species Cunninghamia lanceolata. Next base: position 13,014,085 of record BSBN01001567.1, on the reverse strand, counting down.
TATACTAGAGTAAAGCAACAAAGTATTACTTTCCTTAAGACCAATTTGATTAGCTAATCACTATGAAAGCATTAAAGAACATGTCATGAATTTGGTGCACGAGATTTGTATGGTCCTCAAGAATCCTTGTATGTGGCAACCTATTTCTCCTCTGCAACAACGAGGTCCTCCTCTTGGCAACAGGGATGAAGAGAGCAATTGATTTGAAATGGCTTGAGCTTTGAAAGCTATAATTGAAATTAAGAGAGCTTGGGGAGAGCTATGAATGCTATGAAGACATTATGTGAGCACAATGGTTATGGCTTGAGAACAAATCGAGAGCATAACAATGGTGTTGAAGCTTTTGAAATCTTAGCAAACTATCCTAAACATGAAACAAAAGGCACATGAGCCCCGTAATGAGCATCAAGATGTTAATGGCTTGAGCAAAAGCAAAGCTTTTCGAATGGTTGCAACAATGAATTTGCCTCCTAAGGGAGAGCTTTGAAGCTTTGAAAAAACTAAAGAAATAAACAAAGAGGTTCAAAGGCCTATAAAGAAGCTTGAAAATACTCATGAAGATGAGAAGAGCATTCTCCCACTTGAGAAATAATGAAGAGGATAGGGGTATTTATAGTTTGGAGAGGCACACAAGAGTTAGAGGTAATTAAAGAGTTAACTCATTTGATTGATGAGTTAAAAATATTGTTTGAGGAGTGAACATGCCTGATTAGACAATGGAATGGGTTTGATTGGGAGTGAACGTGCTTTGATAGCCTTTCACAAAAGAATAAATGGAGTTAGCATGAGATTGATGTGGGGATAAGAAGAATTAATTTGGAGTTAAAATAGAGTGATTAGAAGTCTTTAATTTGTCAAAAGAAGTTGATGATCAGTTAGGGAAGGTGACTCATGCAATCAGGTCTCAATTTGGAGCAAATTTGGGCCCGAACTAAAGAGAAACTCATATTTTAAGACATGACAGGGTCGCCTAATGGTCACCCAATTTACCAGGGCAAATCTCCCTTGGGAGATTTAGATTTCAAAGAAGATGGTTTCAGGGGCTAAGATTGGACCTAGGAGTTAAAGATGACTTCAAGAATCAAAAATAAGTTATTGTGTTGACAGAGGGTGGGTCGCCTATTTTACTAGGGCAACTCTACCCCGAGAGATTCAAAATCTCCCTTGGGGTATTTAGGATTCAAAGGGGACAACCCACAAGGAAGAGGTTATGGGAGTGATTTGAAGGACTGAGAATAGTCCTAGGAGGCTAAAGATGCCATGTCGCCCCTGAAACTGACCAAACTGGTGCATATGAGTGGATTTCCTAGTTTACCAGGGTAAATCTCCCTCAGAAGATCTAGGATCTCCCCCGGGAGATTTGGAATTCAAAGGGGTGACCCATAATCAACGAAATGGGTATTGAAATTGATGGTTGGAGATCGTCTCTGAGGTCAATTGGAGGCCTCTAGAGGGTTGAAATTGTTGAAAGGGACTTAGGGAAAGTGAATTTCCCATCTTGTGATGTTGGTAGGCCATTTTGACAAGGCTAAAAAGTAAAAAATATGAAGTCTCGATGAAGGGAAAGTGAAGAAGGAAAAGGACCTTGAAGGGTTAGCTAGGGGGTAGGAAAAGAATAAATGAAATGAATGAAGTCCATCCACATGTCTCCAAGAATAATACTACTGAGATGTCATATTTACATGCTTACATGTACATGTTTAGGATTATAGCTCATCATCAGATCATCGTGTAGGCTGATGCATGTTTTTAGTGGTTACATAGTTGCCTCCTCAGGGACGATAGTCTACATGAAAGGTAGGTATCATTCCTAAATTAGGCCTCACCTGTTGTCAATTTCCCATAATTGTACCTACAATAATAAGCATTAGTTGACATTTAAAATGTTTAAACTGAGTACTGAAATTCAAACAAGTGAATGTACCATTCATTGCATCGTAAGTATACCTAAGTTATTTCACTTCACCATGCGGACCTGTAAGAATGAAAGCACACAAAAAGATAGTGCAAGAGCACTATAAAAATAAAACACATGCTAAGTTAGAGAATATTCAATTTTATTGCAAAATTTGATGAACATATTCGATTTTTAAGGTTTTTTGAGGTTTTACAATTTTTTAGGTTTTTCAACTTTCTAATTTATATGTTTTTTCTGGAGATTTTGTAGAGGTCTGACTTGATGTTCCTTGAGGTCTTTAAGATACCTATGTTTATTGAATAGATTTATACCCTTACCCCCTTGCATGGGGAGACTTGCATGCTTGAGTGCATAGTTTTGCTCTTTTGACCTATTGGAGGAGTAACTTGTGCTTAGACATTATTTTGTACTTATTGTTGTGAGGCCTAATTGGATGAGATCTAAGTGTAACTTCAGTTGACATCTTATGTACTTCAATTTCCCTCTTATGCAAATGGTTGGCTAGAGCTTTTATTTTGCTTATGAGAATGCATACTTATGATGATCACATATGGATGATGCCATTTTTTTTGTCATTTTATGATATGAATGAGATGTAGTGTGTCTGGATGTGATTCACAAATATGAAATGCAAAGTGATGAGTTCTTATAAATATGTTTTATTTCTATGTAGATATTACAGTACTTCTTTATTTCTATGGACTTCGTATACTTAATGCATTCTTAAATATCTATAATTGTTTTATGAATGAATGAATGGTGTGTTTTAGTGCTTACTTTTCAAAGGTTGAATCTATTGATTGTTTCGATAATTTATTTTCTATATTCATATATATTTGTGATTTTGTGACAACAATAGTCATTGAACATGTGGATTGAATGTTCTGGATGTCTCCAGAGCTAACCATAAAGAGAAGACAATTAGCTCTAGATAGCTCTGGAATGCCACTACACACCATAATCCATCATCCCTTCTTGAAGTTGGTGATTGTTTGCTAGGTTATGTGCTTAGCTTCAGTTTCAAGATGTGCCACATAAGGAATAAGGTAACTCCAACTACCTAGCTAATCATCACAACACCCAGCTTAACTTCTATTCTTTTTACACCCTGTTCTCACCATGTTCAAAGGGTAGGCCAACTTGATAACTGGATCTCCTCTTTAGTTAAGGTTACTTTAATTTAGGCTTCACCTATATTTTGTTGCATGCCTTCAATCAAGGATTTCCTTTTGGTTGAACTGATGGCATCTTTTGTTTTCAATAAGAGACTATTACTCTTAAGTTAGAAGAGAGTTTGGTCTTGTTTAAGTCTTCAATTTAGTTTAGTCCAGTTTGTGGAATAAGGATCAAGTGTATAATAGTGAACCAAGAGAGTAGAAACAAGTTCCATCTTTCTTTCTATTTTTTAGCATTATTTTCCAGCAATAGTTTTCTCACTCTCTTTTGTGTAAGCATGCCCAAATGGGTTTTCATTGCATGAAAATAAAGGAAAAATTCTCCTGATTTGGTGTTAGCGTAGGCAGATCCTTCCAGAACAAGAATTGGGCCCACTCCACCTGAAGGAGGTGATCTACTGGTATTTCACTTCTTGTGATTATATTTCCTTGTTATGTGTTAAGAATTAGACGTTCCTCTGTGATGTAATTAAAGTGGTTTCTATATTGTTCTCTCGTTTCCATTTACCTACAGGTCATTAAAAGAGAAAAATCACAAAAATATTTACTTTTCTAGCGTTGATCTTGTTGAGCAATAATTTTGTTAAGCAAAGACCTTTCCAACTTTGATTTCAATTGAGTATTGCTTTAATTTTGTTTTAGCATTCATTTATGTATGTGTGTTTCAATTATCAGTAGTGTAGATTGTGATTCAACGTGGCTCTTTACATTTGCATAGAATAGGGTGGAATGTTAGATTACAATTTATTTTCCATTTTCAACTTAGAATAGGATCACAATCTTGAAAACCCCCCAAAAAGGAAGAAACCTAGCCACATATAGCTCCAAACACCACCCCAAATTGATATAAATTAAATGATGGGAAACTTGATGACTACAATGACCCTACCACAAAGTACTATGTTCTAAGTGCTATGAATGCCATGATGTTATGACATGTTTATTGCTTTGAAGGTTTGAAATGTAAGCAAGTGGAATAAATAATGTGAATGATATTTAGTAGGATTTTTGACTTAGGGGATTTCGAGTTGACTCGGTATAGGGAGACCTACAGAACCCTAGGATAGGATTAGGGACTCAAGTGGGAGCAGGGAGGAGATGAAATGTTCTTGATTTTAGGCTTTGCAAAACACTACATACTGATCCTTATCTAGAGAAAACAATTTGACAAGATTTCAAATTAGACAAGCAACAAAATTTATTAGCACCTTCTAGACTTAGATCAAAGATGGCCAACAAGATAGACTTGGAGTAAAGGAAAGGCTCCAAAGTGGAAGATGGTCCTAAAGACAGTTAGACTCTTGGCTTTGCCCAGCTAGTGTGTGTGCGTGCTTTGTACCTTTCTTTTTTATTTTCTCTGATAGATGTCACTCTTGTAGCTTCGAGCTTAGATTTATCTCCACTCGAGAGTACAGACATCAACAATCTTCTCTTTCTCACTCTTTTTTTGTATCTCTTTTTCTTGTATCTTTTTTTTTCACTCCTTTTTTTTGTATTTTGCAATGCCTCATTTGAATCTCTTATTTTTTTTATGTTTTTTTATGCTCTTTGATTTTTGGTGCTTCGGTATTCTACTGTTATGATGTTTTCTCACTTATGATTTCTCTTTCTCTCACACTCTTATTTTTTTGATCTCTCATTTTTTATTCTCTCATATTTTTTTATTGCTTCATGTAGGGTTATGATCCCCCTGGTATTTTTGGCCAAGAAAGATAAGAGGTTGAGCGCCACCAAGGGTTTTCACCATTTAGTCAAACTTCTCTTCTACTAAAGAGGAATGGGGAAGGTCTACTTGCAAGCTTCTATTGAGTATTGTAGGTTTGAAGACTGACTTTTCTTAGACTTAAAAACATGGTTTGTTAAGACCGAGATCAATGTGAAGCTAAGAGCTAGGCTTTAATTAGAATCATTGGGAAATGTAAATAGGGGAGTAGTGATAAGCAGTAAACATGATCATAAGGGATCTCAGAGACTCAAAGGGGCAAATTATACCTAAGCAACCTTAGATTACTCACTAGGGAAAAAATCAAACAAGAACATGACACACACAAAGTGCATGATGGAACAGAATGAAGAATGCAAATTTTTGGATTTTTTATGATTTTATAATTTTTTGGCTTTTGCATTTTTTTTTTTTTTGCTATTTTAAACTCTTCACTTTTCATAGTTCACAAGAGGTAAGCGTCATTTTTTACGTCTTCCTTAACTATGTATGGACCTATTCAATTTGGTTTGAAATCCACTTGAAATTCTTTGCAAGGACACTTGAAGACTTGGTGTAAAAATGTCTTTGAATTCAATGAGTTTTATGTACTCACATGTTTCATTGTTTAATGATTTGCCCATAGCTTTATCATTTTTTGTTCTTGTTGAGTTCCCATGTTTGTTTTGAACTTTTGAAGGGTAATTGGAGTTGGTGTTGACTCTCCTAGTTTCTTTGTGGGTTCTAGTTCTTCTTCTTTAGTCATGATTTCAATAGTATGAATATTTATGTCTGGATCGATTGGAATGACCACTGAGTTGAATGGAGCATAAGACTTTGTTAAGTGGGGATCGAAGGGGAATTCTACTGTTGCTCCCTTCCCTATACATTTTGAGGTCTTAGATACATTTGCAATTTGTCCTTTTTCAAAACTGGTGATTTTTGGGTCACTGGTGGTTTCTATAGTCTTTCCCTTCTTTTTTATTTGTTCAACTCTGTAAATACTTAAAGGATCAAGATCTCCTTTGATGACGTGGGTTTGTCCCATGTGTGAGAAGTGTTTCTTGAAATAATGTGGATGGAATAGCCCTCATTCTATGGATCCAAGGCCTTCCTAGGATCATGTTGTAAGTGGTTTCTTCATTGATGACATACAATTCAATTAGGAGGGTTTTGGGACCCAATGTGATTTGACGATTGACCTTACCCATGGTTTGAATGTTTGGGTTATTGTGAATTCTAAGGATGCAAGTTTCTTTTGTGATTTGAGTTTTATCATAACCCATTCTTTGAAGAAGAGAAAAGGAGACTATGTTGATTGTAGACCCATCGTCGATCATTACATGTTTAATGGAATAGTCATGAACTTGGACTATTAGATGGAGGGGGAGATCACCCTGTTTGGCTATGTCATCATTTGGGGGTAACTTTTCAAAATCAAATGTCGAAGAAGAACACTTTTCACTTGGAGTGTTTTGAACTAGATGGCCTAGATCTAAGGCACTGAGGAGAGTGTTCTTGTGCGTAGGAGAATTCTTAAGAAGTTCTAACACATGAGAAAAATTTGAATCACTAAAAGTGTCATCTTGTCATTCTGGTCCTTGGGAAACACAAATTTCTCAATCTTTATCTAAGTCCACAAGGCCTAAGGTGTTTTAATCAAAGGCATTTTGATGGCTTTTGAGACTATTTATTTCACCTTGTGAGAATATGTCCATGAATGCTTGTTGTTGATCTCTAAGTGGGAGTTTTGATGTGAAGCAACAATACTCCTGACATGACTTGATATCATGCCCCTTCTCTTGTGAAATGGGCAGTACTTATCATGATTGTAATTTTGAAGCTTATGATAATTGTTGTATGACTGCTTGTTGATTCTCGAGGGATAGTTGTTGACATTTTGGTTCCCCAAATTTATAGGAATGTCATATTCATAATTGTTGTTCCCTGATGATGAAATGTCTATTGACCTTATCTATGTTTTGGTTATTCATCAAAGATTTACTATTTCTATCATGGTTTACTAACCTTCCATTGGCATCATACTCCCTTCTTCTACTATTAATAGTAGCTTGGTAATTCTAAGGGCACTTTCGAGCACTTCTTCGTATGATTTGTAAGGGAGTTTTTGAACTCCTTATATGTCATAGTTGAGAGTGTGTAAGAAGAGGTCACAAAGTTCCTTATGATCCATGTTTAGTGCACTAGTTGAAGAACATAGAACTTTCCTCCATCATGTGATAAAATGTGTGACTAACTCATTGGTTTCTTGTTTGATTTTTAAAACTCTCGTATTCTTGTTCGAACTACTTTGTTTATGTCAAAGGCAACCACAAATTGATTAATGAGTTGCCTAAATGATAGGATTGATGCTTTTGGAAGTTGATAGTACCAATTCAGAGCAATACCCTCCAAAGTCTTTGGAAAAATCTTTGCTACCACCCCATCCCAGGGAAGGAGTTTTCACACTACCATGATGTAAACCTTGATATGAAAGTTGGGATCATCCTCTCCTTTAAATTTTGGAAGGTCAAGTAGAGGATGTGGTAGTATGACCTAACAAATGTTGTAGTCAAGAGGCTCCTTTAAATTGTCGCAAGTATGTGCTAATCGGTGTTGTCATTGATGTCAACATGTTTGTGTTGTCATTAGTGTCAACTCTGCTCTTGCTTTAATACTTGATTATGATGAGTTAGTTGCTTTGTATTGTGTTGTATAAGTGTTGAAGATCGTAAGGATGTGTTCCTGATATTGAGTTTCCAAGTGCTTTTGAGAAAATTTGCTCTCCAAGTGGAAATAGTGTATTGTAGAGTATTCTGGCTTGTGGGATATTGTCTGAGTTTTTGTTCCGCATTTCTTCTGTGTTGAAGACCAAAGTGTGAGATTTGGATATATTTTAGAGAAGTGTTCGAAGATGCTAAATCTAGAATTTGGTGGTCCATATCGCTATGCAATAGAAGTTATATTCACCAGTTTGAAGATTGTGCCTAACAACATTTACAGTGTGACAGGGAGAAATTATTTTGCTCCGCATTTCTCTACAATTTGGTTTTTGGTCTTGCGGTTTTGGACACATGTTTATAAGGTCCTTAGCTATCTTAATTCCAAAGGATTTGTGATTTGGTGCTCCAGAAAGCAAGTTATTGATTAGTAGAGTTCGATAGTGTTTGTTGTGAGCAGTCTGTGATCTGTCCTCAAGTGATAATTGTTGTCTTCAAGTGAGACCTGTTGCGGCTGGATTTGTCAGCTCCCAAGTGATTTTATGTTGATCGTGGATGTCTCTAGATTGTGTTGAAGGTGTGTGCTTGATCTGCAAGCTATGATTGAGTTCTTGGAAGTGTGTGCCTAAGTATTCTTTGTGTTTGCAGAAGTTTGGCCGACTTGGGTGCTAACACTCTTTGCAGATGTGTTTCATGGATTGTAGAAGCATGTGAAGATGTATTTGGGTCTAAGCTAAGTTGTGAAGTGTTCTTCCTTCATTCATTTGATTTGCAAGTTTGTTTAGGTCTAGACCTAATTTGAATTATGTATGTTTGTCGACCTTAGAGATTGTTCCAAAGGTTGTAGATTGTATTACCGAACTTGATGTATGTTCCAAGGTTGATGATTGGTATAAATAAATGTAATGAATCCATGTGTAGTGTGTGTGGATGCGAAGATGAAAGTGTTTGTGTTGTAAGGACAACAAAGGTGATATGTATTGTGATTCAATGGAATTGAACTCAGGCATATTGTAGATGCTATTATATTAGTTCATGGAAGTGAGCCACCCCTCGATAGTGAGCCACCCTTTGGCAGTGAACTTTTTTGTAGTGAGCATTCTTTTGGGCAGTGAGCCTCTTTTGTTATTCGGTATTGTTACTATATTATATTGTGAGCTAACACTCACCGTGGTTTTTCCCTTTTAGGGTTTTCCACGTAAAAATCAAGTGTTCATGTGTGAATGGTGTTGATGTGTTTAAGTTTTAATTCTGCATTTCATGTTTAATCTTCATAATAGAGTAAAGGGTTAACAATTGGTATCAAAGCATGGTTCCTTGGAAGAAGCTTAACAGCTTGAGGTAGATCTACGATGGCGCACAAGAAGAATGTATCCCCGTTTGATGTCTTTTGAAGATGAATGCATGTCTATCAGTAGTGAAGAACTCAAAGTTGCTCTTGAAGACCTTGAAAGGGATAAAGAGGAAAACCTGGATCTAAAGGAAAATATCAAGGAAGTAGATGAATGCATCAGAAAGTTGAGGGAGCAAGTCAAGAAGTTCAAATAAAAGAATAAGGAGATTATAGAACAATTGAGATTAACAAATGAAACCCTAAATGTTCTACAAGTGTAAGTTGAAGAAAAGGCAAAAGCAGAAGAATATTAAATCAAATGGTGACAAGCAAATCTGAAGAATGTGCAAAGCTTGAAAAAGAAGTTGTGAACCTGGAGTCAGATTTGGAGAAGGCAAAGAGCTATGAAGAAAAGTTCAAGATAAGTTGTGTAAAACTTGATGAGATGATTGCTAGTCAGAAGAGCCCTGATGACAAAGAAGGCTTGGGATTTGAGAAAGGTGAAAGTTCCAAATCTGGTCAAGCAGTGAATGATGAGAACAAGAAGAACAAAGGCAAGCAGATCCATAATCAAAGGAATGGACCTAGAAGACCACCACTTACGCAACCAAATGCTCAAAGGTATCCATCTTTCAATGGGTATTGTAATTCATGCAATAAGCTTGGTCATAAGGCTACTCAATGCAGGAGTAGAGTGAATCAAACCATCTTTCTCTGGTTAATGCTTTACTTGCAATAAATTTGGTCATAAAGCTAGTGAATGTAGAAGCCAGATAAGGAATGGTCATAACAATGGAAGGAATGCTCAATCTTTCAAAGGTAACTGCTTTACATGCAAGAGATTTGGTCATAGAGCTAGTGAATGCAAAAGTCAAATAAGAAATGGCTATAACAATGGAAGGAATGCTCAATCTTTCAATGGCTATTATTTTACATGCAATAGATTTGGGCATAAAGCTAACCAATGCAGATCTAGAATGAATGGAAGAAATACTAGCCAGAGAAATGTTGTGTGCTACAGTTGCAATGGATCTGGACATACCTCTAAGTACTGCAGAAGCAGAAGCATGAAGAAGGATAATCTGATGGAGAAGAACAAGCCTGTACAAAAAGTTGATCCAACATAGACTAAGAAGGAGATGAATAAGATTTGGATAAAGAAGGATGTAACAAGGGTTAAGGATGAGTCTGTATCAGTATCTAGTGCAGATGTTCCCTCCGAAAACTAAGATTAGAGATTTGGCCTAGGGGGATTCTTATTGGAAATCTTTTCTCCCCTGCCAAAGGATTGGTGTTGATGCCTCAGATCAAAGAGACAAGGTTAAGGATTAGCAACAAAGGTTTAAGTTAGGATAGAGACTGTGTTTGTAAAGGATAAAGGAAGAGCTGTGTAGATTAAGAAGTCTACTATGCAATAAGATTTGATCAGGAAAGAAGATAGGTTATGAATTATGGCTAAGTATCTATCTGGTAAAATCAAGTTACAGTGTTCCGGTAATTTGGTCCACATTGGTCCGCTGTTGAAAATATTGCTCTATGGTTCTAGCATATGATTATTGATCATTGGTTACATCTACATCCAGAAGTTTGTCTAATTTTGATAATTGTCTTGAGAGTAATGAGTAACATAAGTTCAGGTTGACAAAACACAATTGTTTCCAGTACATAGTAGTTTTCATGATAATTGAAAGTATTTGATGAACTCAAAGGTGAATGGATATGAATCAGATGAGTCTTCAAGCAATGAAGAATAAAAAGATGAAGAAAGTGCAAGTTGAAGAAGCTCTGGAAAGTATTCCGAAGAACCCTAGGGTTTGTGCAGGAACATCACACTGAAGATCATATCATTGGTGATAAGAGCAAAGGTGTGTTGACAAGAAGAAGAATTGTAGATGAATAGGTAAATCTCTATTTACTTTCAAAGGTTGAACTTAAGACAGTTACTGAAGCATGTAAAGATGAGTTTTGGATCACGGAAATAGAAGAAGAACTAATGTAGATTGAGAAGAATGAGACTTGGGAACTTGTCCCTAGGCCTACAGATAAGAATGTGTTTGGAACAAAGTAGGTTTTCAAAAAATGAAGAAGTGGTAAATAAAGCTAGAACTGTGTGCAAAGGCTATTCACAAGTTGAAAGTATAGGTTTTGAGGTGACTTATGATCCAATGGCAAGAATTGAGGCTATCAGAATGTTTCTGGGATTTGCAACACATAAAGCTTTTAAAAGTATATCCAATGGATGTTAAGAATGCTTTCTTGAATGGCAGGTTGAAGAAGACATTATTTTATCTAGACCAATGGAGGCTACCTCTCAGGGGGAGTAGGTAGAGGCATTGAAGAATGTTGCAGTCAGAGGGAGTAAGAGTTGGTACAGGATGGTTTAGAGAAGTTGAGATGAGTGCAAGTATGTGTAGTATCTTATTTAGGGGGGGAGAGATTGAAAAAGGTGTGACACCCTTTGCTATTGATGTTAAAGGGGGAGAGAGTTCATGTGAAAAATAAAAGAGAGAGTTCATATGTGTAAAGAGAAAGGGGGAGTTGTATTGCATAGTTGTGTCTTGATGGTGGAACATGCTTGTTCAGTTTTTCACATCATATGTTGCCATCAATGACAAAGGGGGAGATTGTTGCAAGTATGTGCTAATCGGTGTTGTCATTGATGTCAACATGTTTGTGTTGTCATTAGTGTCAACTGTGCTCTTGTTTTGTTACTTGATTATGATGAGTTAGTTTCTTTGTATTGTGTTGTATAAGTACTAAAGATGATAAGAATGTGTTCCTGATATTGAGTTTCCAAGTGATTTTGAGAAAATTTGCTCTCCAAGTGGAAACAATGTGTTGCAAAGTATTTTGGCTTGCAAGATACTGTCTGAGTTTTTACTCCGCATTTCTTCTGTATTGAAGACCGGAGTGTGAGATTTCGATATGTTTTAGAGAAGTGTTTGAAGATGATAAATCTATAATTTGGTGGTCTGGATCGTTGTGCAGTAGAAGTTATATTCACTAGTTTGAAGACTGTGCCTAACAACATTTGTAGTGTGATAGGGAGAAAATATTTTGCTCTATAGTTTGGTTTTTGGTCTTGTAGTTTTGGACATATGTTTATAAGGTCCTTAGTTATCTTCATTCCAAAGGATTTGTGATTTGGTGCTCTAGAAAGTAAGTTATTGATTAGCAGAGTTCGACAATGTTTGTTGTGAGCAGTCTGTGATCTATCCTCAAGTGATATTTGTTGTCTTCAAGTGAGATTTGTTGCGGCTGGATTTGTCGGCTCCTAGGTGATTTTATGTTGTTCATGGATGTCTCCAAATTGTGTTGAAGGCATGTGCTTGATCCACAAGCTATGATTGAGTTCTTGGAAGCGTGTGCATAAGTATTCTTGGTGTTTACACAAGTTTGGCCGACTTGGGTGCTAACACTCTTTGTGGATGTGTTTTGTGGATTGTAGAAGCATGTTGAAGCATGTGAAGATGTATTTGGGTCTGAGCTAATCCATGAAGTGTTCTTTCTTCATTCATTTGATTCGCAAGTTTGTTTAGGTCCAAACCTAATTTGAATTATGTATGTTTATCGACCTTGGAGATTGTTAGAAAGGTTGTAGATTGTATTACCAACCTTGATGTATGTTTGAAGGTTGATGATTGGTATAAATAAATTTAATGAATCTGTATGTAGTGTGTGTGGATGTGAAGATGCAAAGATGAAAGTGTTTGTGTTGTAAGGGCAATAAAGGTGATATGTACTGTGCTTCAATGGAACTAAACTCAGGCATATTATAGATGTTATTATATTAGTTCATGGCAGTGAGCCACCCCTCTTGGTAGTGAGCCACTCCTCGACAGTGAGCCACCCTTTGGTAGTGAGCATTCTTTTGGGCAGTGAGCCTCTTTTGTTATTCTATATTGTTACTACATTATATTGTGAGCTAAAACTCACAGTGGTTTTTCCCTTTTAGGGTTTTCCACATAAAAATCTAGTGTTCATGTGTGAATGGTGTTCATGTATTTGAGTTTTAATTTTGCATTTCATGTTTAACCTTCATAACAGAGTAAGGGGTTAAAGTAAGTGCATGTGAATGTGATTTTGTTTAAGAGAAGTTAAAATTTTTGATACAACTAATTCCCCCCCTCTTATTTATCTTGTGCCTTCAACATAAATACTTGAGGTATGTTCCCAAGAGTGGGTTCTGTGTAGAGGGTATTGTTCCTCCAAACATTAGCCCTTCAGGTGGATCTTATTGCATTTGTTGAAAGGGTATACTAGACTGTTGATATCCCCAAAAAATTTGGATAGCCATATGATGACATGTTTATGTTTTGAAGATTAGGTGGGATTGTTTGTGGTTGATTTTGTGTTATACCTGAATCCCACCTATTTGATTGAAAATTGTCTTGTTGGATGATGAGGGCAAGGGAAGCATGAATGCTTCATGGAAGTTTAGATGAGGGGGATTTTGTGTTGCCCCCTAGTTTGATTCAATCTTGTTAATGAAATGATTTCCATGTGCCCTAGGTTTTTCCTCAATTTTGTTTTGGCAGTATTGTTCAACACTCCCAGCCTCAAGGGTCTTGATTTAATGGATCAAGGTTGCTATAAGGTCTATGGGTGAGGTTTCATGTGGATTGATTTTCTTTGGGGTTTGAGCCACCCTACTTATTCTTTTTTATGATACTTGACATGTCGTGGGTATTTTACCTTGATGTACTACATGGAGGGATTTGTGTGCCTCCTGAGCATCTTGAGAGCTCTTCTCTTGATGGATCACCTCATTATCCATTTGGGTGGCCATTTTCATATGGTTGTTGTTATGGATTTAATTTGTTGATGAATTTTAGACTAAACACTTACTTGGCGTGTTTTGATTTGGTTGCAGTTGTGGGGCTCTTGTTGGATCCCCTTTGAATTTAGGTCTCCAGAGTTTGATTGACATGAGATTGAAGCTATTAGATCTAAAGGTGTGATAGTTTCATTGGAGAGGCAATCCCCTAAACTTTGTGTAATTTTGTCCTGGATTAGGGGTGCAGGAAACACTACAGGATGATTGAAATGATCATGAAAGTGAAACACGAGAGTGGAATGGAATAAATGTGCAAAAATGTGATAGAACCCATCCCAAAAGGATTTTCTCTTCACATCAGGTTCACCAAACTATGTACTCAAAATGTGACATAAGCACACACACGAATGAGTCAACCTCGATACAACACATGAATTGTCCCCTTGTTGATGGTGGCCTTTAGGTCACTCACGCTCTTATGGCAAAAGCTAGTTGAGTGGAGGCATAACCTGGGCGGTTATGTTCTCGTGGAAGCAAAATATCACGGAGACTGGTTGGTCAGACATGGGGCCTAATATATGTCAATGTTTGTTCTTCTAAGACTATGATGATGGAGATAACCCTATTATCTAAAGGGTCACTAGTTGTCGATCTCCTATTTGGATTCCTCAAGTTCCAATGCCTAGATGGGTGTTGATTTTGCTCGTTGATGACTCTTGGGCATTCTATGTAGTTGGACCATGTTGTAGTATGATTTGATGTATGATTTCTATGTTTTGGATGATCTTGAGAGCATGTTCGTGCTCTTGTACCATTTGAGGTGCTTGTTATTGTCTAGGATGTATTGAATCTATTTCTTAAAGGATTTCCCTAACCCACTCACCTCTAACTCCTAGGAACGTTTGAATGCTTGGATGAGAGATTTGACTAGAGTTGACTTTTTTAACCTTGAATTCGTGACATGATCAAAGGTTTTCTATGGTTTCACTTGAATGTTGACCTTGTCATGGTATCAAGGAGTTCTCAATTATGTTTTCACAAGACCTTGTGATGAAATTGAGGGATTTGTGTACTCACTTTGTTTTGATTTTTTCTTTTTCAATGTTTTGGGTTTTGATGCATGCAAGCTAAATGTATGCAAAGTGATGTTTTTATTCTTTTCTAATTTGATAAGATGACTTAATTATTATGAATTGAAATATGAATGCAAACTTAAAATGACTTTTCTAATGCAAACCTAACTATGTTTTTGTTGTTTTCAAGATCAATTTTGGAATTTTATTCCAATAAAAGAAAATAATAATTAATCTAGTACAATAAAGGAATTAATCTACAAAAGCAAATAACAAACTAATCTAATGCAATGAAGGAAATCTATACTAAAAATGCATAATCTATTAAGAGCAAAGCAACAAAGTATTACTTTCCTCAAGAGCAATTTGATTAGCTAATTACTATGAAAGCATTAAAGAACCTATTATGAAATTGGGGCATGAACTTTGTATGATCCTCAAGAATCCTTGTATGTGGCAACCTCTTTCTCCTATGCAGCAGTGAGGTTCTCCTCTTGGCAACAGGGATGAAGAGAGCAATGATTTGAAATGGCTTGAGCTTTGAAAGCTAAAATTGAAATTGATAGTGCTTGGGGAGCACTTTGAATGCTATGAAGGCACTATGTGAGCACAATGGCTATGGCTTGAGACAAAATTGAGAGCATAACAATGCTTTTGAAGCTTTTGAAAGCTTGACAAACTATCCTAAACATGAAACAAAAGGCACACAAGTCCTGTAATGAGCATGAGGATGCTAATGGAGAGCAAAAGCAAAGCTTTTCCTATGGTTGCAACAATGAATTTGCCTCCTAAGGGAAAGCTTTGAAGCTTTACAGAAACTAAAGAAATAAACAAAGAGGCTCAAAGGCCTGTGAAGAAGCTTGAAAAAGCTTGTGAAGATAAGAAGAGCATTCTCCCACTTGAGAAATAATGAAGAGGTGAGGGGTATTTATAGTTTGGAGAGGCACACAAGAGGTGGAGGTGATTGAAGAGTTAACTCATTTGATTGACGTGTTAAAAAGATTTATTTAGGAGTGGACATGCCTGATTAGACAGTGAGCTAGGTTTGATTGGGAGTGAACAGGCTTTGATAGCCTTTCATAGAAGTAGAAATGGATTTAGCATTAGATTGATGGGGATATAAGAAGAAATGATTCAGAGTTAAGATGGAGTGATTGTGAGTCTTGAATTAGTCAAAAGAAGTTGATGATCAATTAGGGAAGGTGACTCACGTAATCGAGGCTCAATTTGGAGAAAATTTGGGCTTGAACCGAAGAGAAACTCATGTTTTAAAACACGATATGGTCACTAGGGGTCACCCAATTTACCAGGGAAAATCTCCCTCAAAAGATTCAGGATCTCCCTTGGGAAATTTAGGATTCAAAGGGTGCGACCCACCAAAAATGGGTTCTACATGTGGTTTCAAGGGCTAAGATTGGACTTAGGGGGCTAAAGATGACTTCAAAGACTCAGAAACAAGTTATTGGGGTGAAAGGGGGTGGGTCACCCAGTTTTCTAGGGCAAATCTCACCTAGGAGATTTAGGATCTTCCCTGAGATATTTAGGATTCAAAGGGGGTGACTAATGAGTTGTGATAAACATATGTTTAATTTCCACATTAGATATTACAATACCTAACATTTCCATGCATTCACATCTTTAAATACTCTTTTAATAGCTATAACTGTTTTATAAAATGGATGAATATTGTGTTTTGGCATTTATTTTTTAAAGGTAGAATCTTATGGTTATTACCATGATAATTTCTATTTTTTATGCATGTATTCTAATGGTTTTATGACAAAGATAGCCAATTAGACTTGTTAACTAAGCGGTCGAATCCCTTTGGAGCCACCTTTCAGAACAAAGACCATTAGCTCCATACAACTCTAGAGTGCCATCCAACACCATAATAGGATCATCCTCCCCTTGAGTCAATGGTTAGTTAGTAGGCTTCATGCTAACCTCAGTCCCAACATATGTCACACAAGAAATCATGAAACTCTAAATTACCCTGGTTGTCACCTCAGTTATCTTCATGCCTTGCAACTTCAATTCAATGGATATTCAGCTGAATAAATGAAGCTCTGCTTTAGCTTAGTTCCCTTTAATTTAGGTTTTGCCTCTCATGTCTCCTATGGCCAATCTTAGTGCATGTGATGACATTTCCAATTTTTAATAAGAGACTCTTAATTTAGGAATAAAACATAGGAAGAGTCCAGTACTGTGGTAGTCGATAGTTCAGTCTAGTTTAGTTTGAAAGAAGACTTGAATGTATAAAGATGAGCTAGAAAGATAAATAAAGTTAGTTCCCTTTTTCTGTTATGAGATTATTATCTTTTCAAGCAACATTTGTTTCTATTTTGCATCGTGTAAGCATGGCCATTTGGGTTTTCACTACATGGGAATAAAAGGGGAAATTTTTTGATTCTGTGTTGGTTTAGGAGGATCCTTCTAGGCAGGGATTTGGGCCCATTCCACCCGACAGAGGAGGTCTCTCGATATTTATCTTTTATGATTGTATTTCTTTCTTTGTACTAGAACAAATTCTATGTTGTTCTTGTGTCATCATTCACTTGCAGGTTATTTTTTAAATAAGAAAATTATAAAAACATTTCCTTTTCAATATTTATCTTGTTAAACAATAATCTTATTTAATCTTGTTAAGCATGGTTGTTGAAGCATAGATTGAATGGTCCAACTTTGATTTCAGTCCAACAGTTCTTTAATTTTGTTTCCAAGGAATAATCTATAGACCTTGTAGGTTACAGTGTTGGTAGGGTCCATAGCATTGAGACCATAATAGTTTATGAGTAGACCTAGAGACTCTTTATGTTGCTTCATAAATAAATCTTTGATCAACATACCTAGAGAGCCACATTCACCATTGAAATCCAACCTGCAGAAATTTGTCAAGTCATTTATTGAATAAAGAATCTCCTAGAGCCCCTGAATCTCCCATCATAATGGCAGACATTTTAGGTGGGGATGAACTAGTCAATAGGACTTTTTCATATCCTATATCCATAACTCCGGAGAGAAATGAAACACCTATGAAAATATCTCTCCCTTAGTTCTACCAACTTTCAGAGGAAAAGTTTCAAAAGACCCAGACTAATTTATATTTGAATTTAAGGTCCTCTGTCAAACTTATGACTATGGGAATGATAATCAGAAACTAAAACTCATACCCTCCACTTTAAAAGAATTAGCCTTATGTTGGTTCATGGGATTAACTATTGATTCCATACATACTCGGGAGAAAATGGAGATAGTTTTTCTTAATGAATATCAGGATTACTGCAGAGTTCAAGATATGAAGGATTCTCTTTTTAGAATGAAGTAGATGGAAGATGAAAATTTAGAAGACTATGTTGACTACTTATTGTTTATTCACAAAAGATGTGGCAGTAGTCTAGATGAAGAATCAAGTAAAACTATCTTCTTGAGAGGAATTGATGAAGACGCTAGAGAAGCCTTAAATCTTATGGGGCAAGAAGATGTCAACAAAGTAAGTTTTGAGGAAATTGTTGAGTTCAGTAGGAATTATTCCCATACCTGATCCAGTAATCGAATCAACAAGAGAGGAAGAATAGGGGTGGAGATATCACTAAGGTGATGGAAGAGTTGGCTAATCTTAAAACTAATATTCTACTTTACTTGATCACCACTTTAGATGGGATGCAAGCAAGCAAGAAAACCACTAAACTATTAGCTATTTACTATCCTAGATGTAGAGAAAAGCATCCACTTAGAGAATGCCCATTAAATTGGATAGAGTTGTGTGAAATCTGTGAGAAAAATCATTCCACAAATGAATGTGGTATGCTACCAAAAAAAAAAAAAAAATCTTGAAAAAGATACCATAGGTTGAGGAAGAGCTAAACTTCATGGGGAAAAAGCAAGCAAACTACGGTTTTAAGCAATATGCTAGACAATTCATGCACATAGGCCCTTCCAGTTGGGGATCAAACCAGTGGTCAAGATCTTAGGGAGTTCCACCTCGGCAAATACAAATGCCACCTCAATGGGGACTACCTTGGCCTCAAACTAAGTGGATGAATTAGTCTTGGACCACCCCCAATGGCAAAATCAAAGTCAATATCAACAAACATGGGTACCCCAATACAATCAGGGACCAAGACACTATGGGAACCAATCACAAGCTTTGCTACTCGAACCATCTCAACCAATAACTCAAAACTAGAATGAACAAGTAAATCAACCATAACTTCCTATCAGCGTGTACCAAATCCCAAAAATAATCACCCTCGGCAACAAGTCTACAATATTGATCCAAACACAACAACTTTCAATATGGTAGAAATTAACAATATTCAATTACATTCTCCTAACATTGCAATAAAATCTTCTTCTATGGAAATCTCAAAGGAAAGGGAATTTTTACCAAATAATGATAAGGGGGAACAACCTCACGAGACATCCAAAACATGAAGCCCTGAAGAGATCTTGGAAGTTGTACCAATTCCATTTCCTAGGTGCCTGAGACAACCTACTTTGGAGAGATCTGAAGATCTTTAGAATACTTAGTTTGACTCCCAATTGATTAGGGAACTCTAAAAAATAAACATTGAAGTCCCTCTATTATAAGCTATCAAAGATATTCTTGAAATCAATCAAACGATTAAAACATTATGCATGAAATTTCATGGGAGAAAGAAAAAGTTGTCAAAAACTATTTAAGTATATGGAAAACTTGCAAATGTTTTATCGGGAAAGTTGATTCTACAAAATATAGGTATTTAGGTAGTCCTGTCATTTCGGTAGTGATAAATGGGATGCTAGTTTCAAATGTTTTGATTGACTTAGGGGTTGCCATCAACGTGATGACTACAAATATTGTAGAAGCATTAGCTTTAACCAATATGCAACCTACCTCTACATCCTTGTAGCTTGTTGATTTATCCATTACCAAACTTGAGGGAGTGTTAGAGGATGTTATTGTTACCATAGAGACTTGGGATTACTCGATGGATTTCCTCATCCTCTAAACAAGAAAGAAGAAATCGGGACACCCAATCATATTGGGCAAACCTTGGCTGGACACTGTAGTAGCCCTCATTAATTGGCAATTAGGGAACATGACCATTGTCGATCAAAGAACATGACCATTTCTAATGGGAAAAAAATTAAAAGAGCTCTCCATCTACCTACTGACTAAACCATCCATGCATTATGAAAACAAATTATGGGTAGATGATCTTACATAATCAAATGAAGAAGATGCTTCCACATCAGCTATGGTCACAATTGTGGAACATCTAGAGGAATACCATGAGCAGGAGGACAAAACTGAATCATCCTTCCATAATGATGCACAACAAAATGTCTCTGGATGGCTCCAGAGAAATCCAAGAGACACGTTGAGAACATTTAATTGTCCATTTTCGATTGAAGTAGCATCCCAATTAGATTACCAGCAAGCAAAAATGTTGCATCAAATCCTCCCTCGTTGTTGTCTGTAAAATATGCTAATCAACCCTTATAGGGAAATTCATTCTATCTACTCTAGGACAAAACAAATCACTATCCAGGAAAACAAACAACTCTCCATCGATAGTTGGTTGACAGACATGGAAAAAATAAAATTGACTGAGTTGTTGCAAAACCATATGCAATCTTTCACCTGGGAATATAGAGATACGAAGGGAATTCATCCAAATGTTTTTACACATCATATCTATACAAAGGATGTTAGACCTATAAGGCAACCCTAGAGAAGAGTCACCTTACATTAAGAGAAATAGTGAATGAGGAGATAAAGAAATTATTGCAAGTTGGATTTATTTATCCTATCTCTCATAACCATTGGGTTTTACCATTAGTAATTGTGCCAAAGAAGAATGGAAAGTGGAATGTATATATTGATTATAGGGAGTTGAACAAAGCAACTAAAAATGATTATTTCCCCGTCCCTTTCATTGACCAAGTATTGGATAACTTGGCTAGCAAAACCATTACTTCTCCTTTTTAGACGGATTCGGTGGCTACAACCAAATTCGAGTAGCTCCAGAGGACCAAGATAAAACTACCTTCACATGTCCATGGGAACATATGCTTACAGAGTTTTACCTTTTAGATTATGCAATGACCCAACTACCTTCCAATGAGTTATTCTCGTAATTTTTGCTAATCTTACCAATACATGTGTTGAGGTGTATATGGATGATTTCACAGTCCATGGTAGGATATTTGATGAAGCTTTACGTAGCCTCAACAAACTGCTTCAACAATGCAAGGAACATCAAATATCCTTGAATCATGAGAAATGTCTTCTCATGATGAATGAGGGAACAGTTTTGGGCCATAATATCTCCTAGGAAGGTATTAAAGTAGATCCTAAGAAAATTGAGATCATAGTGCAGATTCCTGCACCCCAAACTCATACTGAAGCAAGAAGTTTCTTAGGGCATGGTGGCTATTATAGGTAGTTTATTGAGAATTTTAGTAGAATATTTCATCCATTGTTTACCCTCCTAAAAAACGACTTCAAATTTAAGTGGACTACTCAATTTCAAGAGGCATTTGAATGCATAAAGAAATCATTAATAACAACATCGATTATTAAGGGACCTAATTGTGGAGAGCCTTTCCACATCCATATGGATGCTTCCAATTAGGTAATTGGAGTTGTCTTGGGACAGATAAGTGAGTATGGAGGTATGCATGCCATCTATTACATCAATATAAACCTAAACTAGACAGAAAGAACTATACCACCACAGAGAAAGAATTCCTGGTAGTAGTCTATGCCATTAATAAGTTCCACCACTGTATCATTGGATACAAGGTATTCATTCACATAGACCATGCTACCATTAGATAGCTCATGACTAAATCTATAGTTGGTGGAAGAATCATGTGATGGTTGCTCTTATTGTAGGAATTTGACATAACCATAGTTGACAAATTAGGGAGAGATAATGTAGTTGTTGACTTTTTGTGAAGACTAGTTGGCAGGAAAATAATGAGCCAGTTGATGATGCATTTCCTGATGAACATCCATTTGTCATTTTGATTCAATCACCATGCTTTTTTGATTTGGCTAATTATTTAGCCATAGGAAAGTGTCTTCCACATTTTACTCCAAAAGAAACAAAACAACTAATTTGAAACAACTCTAGATATAAATGGTTAGATGGTATTCTATTTATATGCTGCCGTAGTTATGTGTTGCAAAGATGTGTGCAGGAAACATAAGTTTATGATATTATTCATGCATGCCATGATGAGCCATTCGGGAGACATTTTTCAGCCCTTCAGACTAGACATAAGATCCTTGGAGCTATGTTCTTTTGGCCCACCATGATGAAGGACATTCAACAATATGTCAAATGATGTGACCAATGAGAGAGAATGGGACGTCCTACATTGTTTGGTGAGATGCCTCTCCAATCTCAAGTGGTTCTTGAACCATTTGAGAAGTGGGGTATAGATTTTGTGGGACCAATAGATCTGTCCTCCAAAGGTAATCACTACATCTTGGTCTGCACTGATTATACTACCAAATGGGTTGAAGAAAAATCCCTTCCATTTGTAAAATAAGAAAAGGTAGAAAAATTCCTATATAAGCACATTCTACAAAGGTTTGGGGTTCCAAGGGTCCTTGTCTTTGACCAAGGGCCACAATTCATGTCTACTATGATCAAAGCCTTTCTGACTAGGTACCAAATCAGTCATAAAAAGTCCTCTCCATACCGTCCCTAGACCAATGGAAAAGTTGAAGTAACTAACCGAGAGCTGGAGAATATTTTGACAAAGACAATCTTAGCCAAGATAATAGATTGGGCAGATAGAATGATAGAAGTTCTTTGGGTGTATAACACTACATGGAGAAGACTAATTTTACCCCATATGAACTAGATTATGGGAAGAAACCAATACTTCCCATTGAATATGAGTTAGAAACATTAAAAATAACAATAGAAGTTGGGATTGATTTGACAGAATCCCAACAACACCGAATTATGCAACTAAATAGAATGGAGGAAATGAGATAAGAGGCACTTCAACACATAGAAACAATAAAGGAAGGAATGACATGACAAGCACAACATTAGTAAATGTTTCAAATAAGGAGATTAGACTCTACTATATGATTCAAAATATCAAGATTGCAAAGGTAAATTACACACCAAGTCACCTAGATTATATGAAATAAATCAAGTTTTTAGTAACGGTGTTGTGCAACTATCACCAATTGAAGGAGAATGTCAGACCCTTCTAGTCAATGGACACAAATTGAAGATGTACCACAAACCAACACCTAAACAAGAGTTTTCTGATGAATTGGAAGATCGGATTGGGTACTTCACCATGGAAGATCTTTCTTCTATGTGTGTGGGTGCCTAAGTCATGCATATGAATAAAGCATGTAGGTTGAAAACTAGAAATGGCGGCCTTACCTGTAAAAAAAAAGTAAAAAAGTGAGGTTGAAAACTAGAAATGGTAGCCTTAATTGGTAAAAGGAAGGTTGAAAAACCACAATGGCAACCTCCCTTCAATAATCCCCCTCATTGAACTAAATCAACTTATCTTGAAGCATTTTGTAGAAGTGTAACAGTAGACCGTCGGGCTCCAAAAGGCCCCTGCTTTCCAAAAAAAAATTTGTTCAAAGCTGTAGATGGCATCAGACACCACAACTTCAGTACGTGAACTCAATAACCTGAATCATGCCTCTTTCCAAATTCAAAAAATTGGTAATAATAAAAAGGTCACGCCTGTAAAGTAAGTGCCTCACACACATTTATTGCATTTATTAAAATAATTATAGTTATTCAAAAGTGTATTTAAATGCCAAAAGTCTTTCCACACGCGAGCCACGTCATACCTTCCAAACATTATGTGAGAATTTTCTACTTGACTATGTGGTAGTGTCGTACCATAATGTAGTTATGAATTAGACAGTTGACACAAAAAGATATTACAAATTGCTTCCCTTGATTGCGGTATTAATGGAAATTAATGCATTTAAAGTACAAAGATTGTAGAATAATTATGGCTGGATCATACAAGTAATGTTGCACAATTTAAAATAATGGATGAAAAGAATTCATAGATGAATGCTCATGTCAACAAGGTACTTGAATAATGATCAAAATGGTGGCCATTTAAAGAAGAGACATTCCACACGTAGGAATTAATGAAGAAGTGATGGGCGATGCATGTCCATAATGTCCTGAATTATGTGCCTTAACTTGCCATCATTATGGCTAAGTAACTTATTTCGCTTCCCACATTCTGAGCATCAATGACATCAAAATAGAAATCAATAGATCATCAATGTACCATTTACATTCTCTTGATTGCAAAAACATGCTCTCATCCATCTCTACAACCATTTAACACTGTGCAAACACTTGACTATTGAATTCTACAAATTTGCCACTTTAGGAATGAGGCAGAAAAGGAAGGCCAAACTTGAGAATGTAGTATTTGATCAACCCAGTGCTGTAGTCTTTGAGCAAGCAGGTTGGTTAGATTTTTTAAAGAAATTCAAAGGGTTTGAAGCAAAACTAGTTGAGGAATTCATAACAAACTACCATCTCACTTTCCCAACTAGTTTTGCTTCAAACCCTTTGAAAGAAGACCATTAGCTCTAGACATTTCTAGAGTACCATCCAACGCCATAATAGGATCATCCTCCCCTTGATTTGATGGTTAGTTAGTAGGCTTCATGCTAACCTCGGTACCAACATATGCCACACAAGAAATTAGGCAACTCTAAATTACCCACCTGTCACCTCAGTTCTCTTCATGCCTTGTAACTTTAGTTCAATGGATATTCGGTTGAATAACTAAAGATCTAGTTTAGATTAGTTTCCTTTAATTTAGGTTTCACCTTGCATGTCTCCTACCGCCAATCTTGGTGCATGTGATGACATTTTCATTTTTAATAAGATGCTCTTAGTTTAGGAATAAAACGTAGGAAGAGTCCAATACTGTGGTAGTCCATAGTTCAATCTGAAAATAAGGCTTGAATGTATAAAGATGAACCATAAAGATAGATAAAGTTAGTTCCTTTTTCTGTTATGAGATTATTATCTTTCTAGGCAACATTTCTTTTTATTTTGCATCATTTAAGCAATGCCCATTTGGGTTTTCATTACATGGGAATAAAAGGGAAAATTCTTCTAATTCTATGTTAGTTTATGAGGATCCTTCTAGGTGGGCAGTTGGGCCCACTCCACCCAACGAAGGAGATCTCTCAGTATTTATTTTTCATGATTGTATTTCTTTCTTTGCACTAGAATAGATTCTATGTTGTTCTTCTATCATCGTTCACCTGCAGGTTATTCTTTAAATAAGAAAATTACAAAAACATTTCCTTTTCAGAATTTATCTTGTTAAATAGTAATCTTGTTTAATCTTGTTAAGCATGGTTGTTGAATCATAGATTGAATGGTCCAACTTTGATTTCAATCCAATACTTCTTTAATTTTGTTTCTTTTCATTTATTTCTGTACGTGTGATTTAATTCAGATGTAGTATAAATTGTAGTTGCTTTCATTAGTTAATTGTTATTTCCATTTTGCAGTATCATAATTGCTTTCATTCATTTCAATTCTACATGAGTGATTTAATCAACAATAAAGTAGTTTGGAATTCAACATTGTCTTTACATTTACTTAGAATAGGATTATAATCACAATCTTGAAAACCCCTTAGAAGGAAGACCTTATCACAGATAGCTCTAGACACCACCCTATATTGATAAGAATTAAATGACAGGAAACTTGAACAACTACGACAACCCTATTAGCAACCCACAAGGAAGAGGTCTTGGGAGTGATTTGAAGGATTGAGAATGGTTCTGAGGGGCTAGAGATGCCATATGGCCCTTGAAACTGACCAAACTAGTGCATATGAGTGGATCTCCTAGTTTACCAGGGCAAATCTCCCCTAGGAGATTTGGAATTCAAAGGGCTTGACCCATAATCAAGGAAATGGGTATTGAAATTGATGGTTGGAGACGGTCAGGGAGGTCAATTGGAGGCCTCTAGAGGGTTGAAATGGTTGAAAGGGACTTAGGGAAAGTGAATTTATCATCTTGTGATGTTAGTAGGCCATGTTGACAAGGCCAAAAAGTGAAAAAGATGAAGTGTCGACGAAGGGAAAGTGAAGAAGGAATAGGACCTTGAAGGGTTAGCTAGGGGGTAGGAGAAGAACGAATGAAGCGAAGGAAGTCCATCCACGTGTCTCCAAGAAGAATACTATTGAGAGGTTGTATTTACATGATTACATGTATGTGTTTAGGATTACAACTCATCATTGGATCATCGTGTAAAGTCATGCATATTTTTAGTGCTTATAGTCATCTTCTACAAAATCTAGTATGGACCATAATTTTGTGGTGACAACTTATTGTTCTTTGTTTGTTACTTTAGGGACATTTTGCTTATAAAGTTGCAATCTCAAGAAAATCCAATCACCAACTTAAAATTCTTTTCACTACAATGTTGGTCAACATGTTTCATTCTATTTTGTGCGATGGCCAAATTCTCCTTAAGTATTAAATTTACCTATTGTTGATGATTCATGTGGTCCTCCACAACTTGAACTCTTGGTGTCACCTTCAATGATGATGCGATGGATGGGGATGGTATCCATATAATGCCATAAATGGGGGCATTTTTAAAGAATTATGGAAGTGTTATACCACCACTCTGCTAGTGGTAGCCAATCCACCTATTAAGACTGCTTATCTGAAGTGAAATAAGGTAGATACCCTTCCAAGAACTTATTGACAACCTTAGTTTTCCCATCTAATTAAGGATGGTATGAAGAGATGCAATCCAATTGAGTACCCAAATAAGAGAGTAAATCTATCTAAAAGTTACTAGTAAAGATAGGATCATGATTACTGATAATAACCCTTGGGGTACCATGTAACTTTTGTATATTCTCATAAATGTTTTTTCCACTATACTTGTTGTAAATGAATGGAGTAATGTAATAAAATAGGCATATTTGCTGAGGCAATCCACCATTGCCATGATGACACTCTTACCTTTAGATCTTGGAAAGCCTATGATGAAATCCATGGAGACCTCTTCCATCACTCGCTGGAGATAACTAAGGGTTGCAAAAGACTAGGTGTCTTAGATGTCTCCCATTTATTTCTTTTACATACCAAGCATTTTTCCATAAATTTTTGAACATCACCTTTAAGCCCTTCCCAAAATAAACCATTCTTGATTTTATGTTGTCTTCAAAAATCCTGAGTGATCCCCAATTGGAGAACCATTGAACTCTTCGAGAATCTTGTGTTTAAGGGTGGAATTTTTGTGTAGGTATAATCTCTCTTAACACCACAAAGAGTCTCCCTTCCAACAAAACATATTTGAACTGCTAGGATCAGTTTGTAACTGTTGAATGAGATTCCTTGTAGCAATATCATGTTGCCACTCTACTTTGGCTTCTTCAAACTAATCTGCTTGTAATATTGAAATGACATGCAATAATGTCTTATCCTTCCCATTCATCTTAGATAGTGCATCAACCACTATATTCTTCTTTTCTTTCTTATAGACAATCTTAAATTAATAGCCCAACATCTTAGTGGCCTATTTTTGTTGCTCTTCAGATGATAACCATTGCTTCAGAAAATATTTTAGGTTATCATGATCTATCTTAACTTTGAAGTTTATCCCCATCAGATATGACCTCCACTATTTCACTACATGAAGAATATTTAGCATTTTCTTCTCATAAATGGGTTTAAGTTGATTCTTACCCTTCAATTAACAACTTTAAAAAGCAATGGGCCTCCCTTCCAACATTATAACTAATCCCATACCATTTTTTGAAGCATCACAATCCAAGATAAAATCCTTGGTGAAGTTTGGAGTGGCTAGAACTAGAGTGGTACACATAGCCTCCTTCAATCTCTCAGATGTTGTATTATTTAACTTTCTCCATTGAAAAGCATCCTTCTTCAATAGAGTTGTAAGGGGTGCTATTATGCAACCATAGTTCTTCACAAATCTTCTATAATATCTAGTGAGTTCTAGGAAGCCCCTTAAGTTCTTAATGGTTTTAAGAATAGGTCACTCTATCATAACCTTGATTTTGTTAGGATCAACCTTTACTCGTTCATGAGACACTATGTGACCCAAGCACTCCACCTCTTAGAGACCAAAAGCACACTTGGAAGGTTTAGCATATAGCTAATGGTGTTTGAGAACTTGTAATGCTTGATCTACATGATGCAAATGGTCTTCCCATGTCGTGCTATAAATCAATATATCGTCAAAGAATACTAATACAAAATTTATCAAATTTTTCTTAAAGATGGAATTCATCAAACTTTGAAATGTAGGGGGAGCATTAGTAAGACTAGATGGCACCACTAGAAAATCATAATGACCCTCATGAATCCTAAATGCTGCCTTGGGAATAGCTTCTTCCTTAATTCAAATTTGGTGATAACCTAATCTAAGATCAAGTTTTGTAAAAATCATAGTTCCATTCAATTCATCTAGCAAATCATCAATGACTGGAATAGGTAACTTATCTTTAATGGTGTACTTGTTGGCCTTTCTATAGTTTGGACACACATGTCAAGTGTCATCCTTCTTATGCACCATCACCGTAAGGGAGGAGTAGGCACTCTAGATATGCTTGATACTACCTCCCTCTAGCATCCCCTAAACCATCTTCTCAGTCTCACTTTTCTATATATATGGGTACCTATAAGGCCTAATGTTGGGTGGTCACCTCCCTGATACTAGCTAAATGGCATTGTCCCAATCCTTTAGGCGTATCTCCAAAAACCACTAAGTGATGATCTATAATTGCTTGTAGATATGGCTAGATAGGAACATTTGGCTAATATGTTGCTAATGAAAACAATTGGGCCACAAATCCATCATCCCCTTTGTTAAGCATCTTTTACATTTGATGAGAGCTTACCATTTGTGGGGACATTGCACATAACCATCTTAGTTCAACTATCCTTCCCTCTAAGTGAAATCCCATGAATAGTTATTGGAAGTTCATCTTAATTGTCCCTAATGTAGTGAGCCACTCTACTCCTAACACGATATTTATTGCACCCATGGGAATGGAAATTGGACAATCAAGTTGATATTATCCCATGGTGAATTTAATGTTATGACATTTTCCTGAATAACTGATAGTACCCCATTTGCAATTTGGACTTGAAATTCTTGAGCAAGATATATAAAATTATTCAAACGAGTAGCTAACTTCTTATTGAAAAAGTTTTGAGTGCTTCCTGAGTCTATCAACACTGTTAATTTATTTTTCTTCAAGAAACCTACCACCTTGAGAATTTGTGGGGTACTAACTCTAGAAAGTGTGTGACAAGAAATGGTTGGTTGAGTATCTCTCGATTCTTCATCTAACTCATTGTCACCCTCTAATATTGGTTCCTCCTCCTCTTCTTCCTCACTCAGCGCTTCAATATAGAATAATTTATTTTTAGTGTATTATGTCCTTAGTTGTGCTTACTATCACGGCTAAAACATAATCCTTTTGCTCTCTTCTCTTCAATTTGTTGTGGTGTCAATCTAGTAGGCCAAGGAAGTGACTGTCTAGGAATGCTTCTATCTCTTATGTTTACAAAACCTTGCCTTTTATTAGCCATGAACTTTTCCTCTACCTGCCTTGCCGTAGTCATTGCTTAGGACATAGAATTTGGATGGAACATGCATACCTCAAATTTGATGTGATCCTTTAAGCCTCTTAGGAATAATTCCTTCAAATTTTCCTCTGGCACATTTTCCACTCTTAAAGACAAAGTTTGGAATTGATGAATATAATCCTTGACCATATTTGTTTGTTTTAATTTGGTAATCTGGCTAAAGTAGCTATCCATAAGATTATCACCATAATGTGTAGTGAGTTTCTCTTGGAAAATAGACCAAGTAATAACACATCCCTTCTTTTTTTTTTAGAAAGCTAACGATACCAAATGAATTGGTTTGATTTTGAGTATAAGGAAGCCATTGCCACCTTTTGTTGACTGTAACATAAAAAATTACATACCCCTAAAATTTCATGTTGCATTTTGTGCTCACTCTAGTGTCCATCCTTGTTGTGTGTTTTTAGACTAATTTTCACCCTTGTCCTAGCCTTTTCCCACCCATGGTGTTGAGTTTGTGTTTATGTTTTATCCTTTGCATTTATTTTTATGAAAATTTGCTTAAATGTGTCATTTTTTCCTATTGTCCCAAGAGGTGTTTAGAAGCTTCAAAAACTGAAGTCACTAGACGCGAGCATGATGCGTAGACGTCCACATGACTCACTAGCATCCTGTGAGCGTCTGTCACCCAATGATTTTTTATAAGCATTTTTGTCACCTTTCCTTTGCATGCACAAGTTTCTATAGCACTTTTGTCATGCTCCAATGACTCTTTTGACCCAACTTTCCTCTTTTTCCCTCCAACCCTTACATTGTTGAATTTTCTTAGAAAAGTCTTGTTAACTTTGGCATTCTCTGTTGGCTCTCTCACACTCTTGGCAATCTATAGAATTATATTTTTATAGCTTTCCTTGGCAATCTTCTACAACAACGATATTGTTATTATTCTCCAAGCTTCATGTGAATAGTCTTTAAGCATTTGATATCTTCTCAAGGTTTTAGAATTATTACATCTAACTATGCCTTTGCTTGGGCCTTGTTTGTTGGTTGTGTAGCTTTCATCCTTCTCCTTAGAGGTGATAGAGTTTTGCTTCCTCTCTTTCATATTATTTTCTTTGTATAAATCCATTTATGTAGAAAGCACTTTGTGGATTTCTCATTTCCTTTCCTTTCCATTATACACATTAGTTTGCTTGGATTTTGTAGATCTTAGTGCAAGTATCCATAGTAGTACTCTTGTTTGTTGTTCTTATTTCTTAGGTTCACATAAGATTAAGAGCACACATTTTTTTCTCATCTTTGTCATATTAGATGTCTATGGATGTTGAAAGACCATCACAGGGGCTCGATTTGAAGGCAAACTCCAAACAGACCTAACCATTTTCCTATTTCTTGCAGCCTACAATTTTTTGTGGTGAGGACATCCAACTGCACAAGGATTTTGTTGATTTCTTCCCTATCTTGTCATTTTTGTTATTTCTTTTGAATAGATAAATAAATCTTCCCATTTTGCTTTCTTAGATTTATTGGATATATTCTCATCCCTCTGTTGCTTATTTTCATACAGGCTAGGCATAATTCCTAAGAAGAAGGATTGAAACTCTATGTTTTTTTTATCGTACAAACTACAACACAACATGTAGACATCCATGTGACATGTTGGCATCCTAGGCAATTAGCTCCAAACTTTGGTAATAGATTCTTCTTTGCTTTGTATCTACAGTTCTATATCTGGTTTATCTATATTGGGTATTTTTGTAAATTTAGTATTTTTAGTTTGCGTACTATTTTGACTTGTTAGAAAACTTAAATTTCTCAAGGATAAAACACATTAGGTCTAGGTAGTATAATTTGTTATTTCTATTAGATCAATAGTAGATTAGATTCATCCTTAAATAAGCTAGTTGTTCTTAGTGTGGTGTCATAAAGATCATTTGGTGAAGAGAAGTGCACTTTTCTTTGTTGGATTGAATTTCATATACTACATTTTGGTGAACCTGACATTGTGTCGTACAAACTACAAAACAATGTGCAAACATCCATGTGACGTGCTGGCATCCTAGGCAATCAACTCCAAAGTTTGGTGATGGGTTCTTCTTCACTCTATATCTATAGTTCTATATTTGGTTTATCCGTAGTGGTAATTTTTTTAAATTTAGTATTTTCATATCGCACAGTGTTTTGACTTGTTAGAAAACTTAAATTTCTCGAGGATAAAACGTATTAGGTCTAGCTAGTATAATATGTTCTTTCTAGTAGATTAAATTCATCCTTAAATGAGCTAGTTTTTCATAGTGTAGTGTCATTAAGATCATTTGGTGAAGAGAAGTACACTTTTCTTTGTTGGATTGAATTTCATACACTACATTTTGGTGAACCGAACATTGCATCACATCTTCTCTTTTTGTTGTGGTTCACCCTAAATTTTGGTGAACCTAACGCTCTTCAAGCACTCAATCATTTAAAAACAATCTACAACTATTCTCATCATTTTAGATTGTGTGTTTTGAGGCCTGATTTAGTTTATGAGCTTCACAACACAATCCCTTTATTAATTATCATTGATTTTGTAGATCCTTTCTAAAATTTTCTTTGTTATATTCTCTTTTGAAGTCATCAATTTTCTACTTTTAGTAACGTATTGACTAAGCTATCAAAACTCTAACAACAAACCATTAATTGATTCAAAGAATTTATTCATATCATCATCCCTCTCCATTATTTCCCCCCAACATTATGTTTTCTATGAATCATTATGTTTCTATAAAATTTAGATAATCTATTTAGGAAGACTTTATTTCATTTTCTTCTTTCCTCAACTCTCGCTAAAAAATTTCATTGTTTCTTCTCTCTTCATTTTTTCTTCCCACAATTTTTCTTTTTCTTTCTCTTCTCTTAATTTGTCTTGCACTATCTTTGCTAAGATATTGGCTTATGTCAAATTTGTTCTAATTTTTTTAAATTAGCTCTTTCATTATTATAATTCTTTGTGCTTTCATCTAGTCTTTGCTCTAGCTCATTCAATTCCACCTTTATTTGTTCATTCACATTGCTTGTAGATGTAGAGGCAGATATTTTATCCTTTTCTACAATTCATTGGTTTTGTTATCTACTACCTTCCTCCTTGCTTTCTCATTTGCTAGGTCTACCTGTAAATTTTCTATTTGATTTTGCAATTTTTTTTCTCTATCCCATGTTGTTTAGAATTAGAATTAGAAACAATGTGAGTTATTCAAACTCTAATGTGACACATGAACCATATCCTTGCTATGGGTGACCTCCCAGTCACTCCCGCTCTCTTGGCAAGAGCTAATCAAGTGGAGGTAGAACTGGGGGGTTATTTTGTTTGTGATGGAGCATAACATCATGAATGGTGGTTGGGTTATTTGTGTGATGTGTGTTTGTGTATTTTCGATGAATATTTTCATGGATGCATTCAATTGTTGTTGTGCTAATGATGTGACCCGAAGGGTTACTTGTCCTAAGTCTAGCGTGAAGACTGTTTTGCTCATTCAAGATGTGGAGGCATTCTAACCTCGTTTCTTCATTTTAAATAGCTTGTTGTATGAGTTCTTGTTGATTGATGATTCATTGTCGGTGTTCTTTAGCTTCTCTTATCTATTCTATGACTTGTTGGATTTGAATTGGCTAAGGGAAGTTCTCTCTAACCTCATCTATAACAAATTTTATTCAATCTTCTCTAATGTCTGGACACATCGAATGCTAGACAAGAGAGGAAAATATTTTGTTGCACGTTGATTTTGAATGTGTTGAAAATGTTGAAGATGTTGACCTCATGATAGAATCAAGGGTTTGACTTGATCTTTTGTCTTTCTTTTGTATTTTCTAATGATTTTTGGTCTTTTGATGAATGCAAAATAATTTTTTGGTTCTTTTTCTTTGAATTTTAAAATAATCTAATTATCTAGGAAATGAAAATGAATGCAATCGATATGATTTTTCTTATGTGAACTAAACTATGTTTTTGTGTTTTTGTGAGTCAATTTTTGAGTTGTGATCTAATGAAATTGAAAGTTGCAACTAATCTAAATACAATGAAATGAAATTAAAGTAAACTAATCTAAGCAATTGAAATACAAAAATTACTCTAAGAAAGCAAATTAAATGTCCTATCAAGAGAACAACAAAGTTTGATCTAATTACTACTGAATACTTGAAGAACTTGTATGAATTGGGTAGAAGTGCCTATCATGAATCCTTAAAAGTCCTTTGGGAAACCATTACTTCCTCTATAGCAGTGAGGTCCTCCTCTTGGAAATAGGGACAAAATGAAGATGAAAAATAGGTGGCTATGAGCTTGGAAGCTGTGAAAATTGGAAAAAAAAGGCAATTGATTCAAACATATGGCTACTACGAAGCATGAATGTATCGAGCTATGAATAAAATAAAAAGGCACATGAGGTCTTGCAGCAAGCATAAAAATGCTACGGAGACAACTATTTACAAAGAAAAAAGCAAGAATGCAATGCCTCTCCAAATGCATAGAGGAAGGGTATTTATAGGATGGAAATACACACCAAAGGTGGTGGTGATTTGGGAAGTTAACAGAATTGACTGATGAGTGATCTGGTTTTGATTAGGAATGAACGATGGTTGGAGAGAAGATCATAGAAGAATAAATGGAGATAACAAAAGACTGATTGAGAGATAAGAATAGATTGATTGGAAGTCAAGAATAGATGGAATGAGAGTCTATAAATAGTTAAGGGGAGTGAATAGATAGTTGTGCATAAAAGAGCTTGTCATCAAGATCTAAAAATGGAGCTAAATTGGGCTAAAACTAGAAGAACTCGTGCATGGAAAAGCTGATAGGGTCACCCCTTTTAGCAAGGTAGGTCACCCTTGGAGACTCAGGCTAAGTTTTAGGGTCACCTAGGGAGACCCTTAAGACAATAGGGGTAACCCAAGAATAGTGGTTTGAACAAGTGGATTGAAAGTGGAAAGGTGATCTTGGAAGGCTGAAAATGGTTTCAAAGGCCTAAAACAAGCAAGAGTGCATCAGGAAAGTGAGTTTCCCCTTTTTGTAGGAAAATTCATCCCTAGAGACCACACTTCAACTACAAGGTCACCTAGGGAGATCATGAAGTCAATAGAAGTGACCCAAAAAGAAAGGTTTGGACATGCCAATTAAGGCTACACAAGGCTTTGGAAGGTCAATTGAATGGTCACAAAAGAAATATTGATGAAGAAGCCCCTAGGGAAAATGAATTCCCCTTTTGGTAGATGGATTTGTCATGTCATTAGGGCTGGCAAGTGATAGGAGTGGTTTGTTGAATATGGGTTAGGTGGTCAATAAGAAAATGTTTGAGACCTTAGAAGGTTGGGTTGTAGGTTAAGGAAGCACAAACAAAGAGAAAAATAATTGAAAACATGTTGCCAAAAGAGAATTTGATGAGAGGTCTATATATTTCATTCTTACATGTACATGATTAGGACTATAGCTCATCATTGGATTTCCATGTAGGCCTATGCGTCTTTTTCATACTTACATGTTCAACTTTAGCAATGATGTGTATCCACATCATTTTTCCTTTTTGATACATAAATTTTGTCACAACTTTTTATTCTATAAAAATCCACTTGAATGGTTCTTACCTCACACTCAAAGCGATGCATTTGATCCTCTAGTTTATTTTTTACTTTAGGCACAACAATCATGCACTCCATGGTTTCAGTATTTGGGTCATATGTAGGCAATACCCTATTTTTTGTAGGCTTTGAAGTTATAGTAATTGTACTCTTTAACATTTGTTTCTTATTTCTTTTAGATTTTTCCACTTTCTTTTAAACTAAACTTTTTAATCAAAACTTGGGACCGTTAACACAAACGAATGCTTGAATGGCAAAGGAGTAGTTTTAGTGTTGGGGGCATTTGTAATTGGTTGATACCAAGGATTAGCCATTCTTGTCCCAGTCACACTAACAATAGGAGGGGTGCCTACTAGAAATAATTCCTTTGAGGTCGAAGTGGAGATAGTTGGAACTTCAACTATCTTAGTATTTTGCCTCTTCTCATGGCCTTGTTCACTGAGATTCTCTATAATATCTATTTATATTGACCTCTTCTAAATATTTTGTTATTGTAGAACTTGCTAACTACTACTACTTGTACCGTCACCACTAATAGCACTAGATTCTCCACCATATCCTTTACGAATTGAATCTCAAAGATTTGAAGACCCTTGTGGTACTAGTTATGATTGTATCTCACACTGATGATTTGAAGCTAGAATAAATTTAATTATACTACATGTAGTAGCATGCCCTTGGGCTTTTCGATCAGCTATAATGCCTAGCACATCACAAGGTTTTATAGTGTCTACCTGTATTACCAGCTAAGGGTTGCCTTTTCCTGTGGGCCCCAAATCACCACCTTGATAACCCATTTTTTGGGCTATCTCTGCCCCTAAAAAATATGTTTCTTTTGTGGTCTCACTTAAACCAAGTTTGTATGAATAATCTAAACTAGCCTCCAAACATTGCTCTTCGTTCTTAGTATCATATTCAACATTAATTGCTTCAGAGAGATGCTCTCTATTCCACAATTTTCTAAACTCTTAATCTTTAGGGATCTCCTCAAATTCTGCATTAGTTTTTGGATCACCTAGATCCCTCCTCATAGACCAAAAAGTAGTTATTTTTTATCGTGTCCATTGAGCCTCTATACAAACTTATTTTAGATACTCTGGCATATTTTTATAAGTAATTTTAATAATAGATCTTTTATAAAAATTATTGTATCTCTTGATTGACATCTCTACCTCTCTCTAACGATGAAATCTCATTATTTCTGTTGACAAGTGTTCAAAAGTAATACATTTCTCAACAGTAATTTCTTCCATTACTTTTTTGACCTCATCCCAAGTTTCCTTGTTTTTCAATCTTTCTTGTAGGGGTTTACTTTGATGTTGAATTCTACTTGCACCATTCTTATTGGCCAAAACCCTTGCTTTAATCACCTCACATGGGTCATATTGCCAGTAAGAGTCAAGATCAAATTTAAAAATTTGTAAAATTGTATGTTGCATAATGAATGCTTTTCTCTTGAATGTGAACCCTCTACATGAAAAAAGGTAAGGAAGGAAATATGCTCCTCTTTTGCTGACTAAGAAAGTATAATTGATATGTATTGTCCAACTGTTATATATATTCCAATGCAAAAACTTATGTCACATGTATTAGAAATTTGCGGGGTCCTACTCTCAATCCATAAAATCTTAGTACAGTATACTCTTCCGTGAAGTACCAGTCATCCAATTGTATTTTTTATCTTAGCTGAATGGAATCTCCACAAGACACATGCAATCTAGGTATTAGAGTATTTGTAATTGATTTATAAATTGAAGCCAAAAAATAGTCCAAAAAATGATTGTAGTTCCTTTAGTTATCATGCATCCTTATTTTATGGGTCCACACAAATATTGGAAGCACCCTTCTTACCTATCCATATCATCTGAATAGGGCTAAATCTTAGGCTTGTTGTTAAAAAACATTCCACTAAGCTACCCTAGAAATAAATAACACAAGTAGGTTGTGAACCTAAAGGTCTTAGTGTTGGAAGTGGAACCTCCTTTAATTATTAAAAAATGTTTATGCATGGATTCTACAATGTGTTAAACAAATTTGTATCCAACAAGTGGGTGAACATAATGGATATTGTCTAACATTTCAAGGAGGGTTGCATCCACTTGCTTATTACGATCCAATCAAAGGCAAAATGCTAGCATAGAAATGATCTCCTGAACCCAATGTTTAAAATTTTCAATTGTACAAGGAAGCTTCTGGCTGGGTATCTTTTCTTTGGTTGTTATTTTTTGAGAAAATTTTCTTTGGAACTTTGACTAGCTACTTCAAAATCAGTAGCCAATTTTCTAGGTTATTGGGGACAATTCCAAATTCTTTAGGTCAAAACCCCAACCTGAGGCCAACTTTTTCTATTGTAATGGAAAAGATTTCTTCTTGGTTATCTTTGTTTACAATTACTTTTCTATTTTCATTGTAATTTTGGGCATAGACCATGACAAATTATGGGTAAGGGAAAACCTCAAGGAAGATCATGTGTCCCAATCCAACGACCCATGGTGCAATGACACTTGGTTGGTTTTTAAACTTTTCATTATTTGCCTTATTCTCACATGTATATTTAAGCTCTGAGGTAAACCTACTAATAATTATAGGATCATAAATATCATGGTATTTACTAGTAAAACCTAGGGTTTTAAGCAGTTCGATGTAGTCTATTTTATTTATTGCTTTGTCTTTCACTATTGTGGAGATAAACATGCTTGTAAACCCTCAACCCTACACCCTGAGAAGAATTATAGTAATATAATGTTTAGAGGAATGTAGGATTTTTATCTTTTACTTACTCAAAAAGATGAATTCAATGATTGTGTGTCTCTAGATTCATATTACAATTTTGGGTGCATTCTCCCTCTCACTTCCAACCAGTACCACTTAGCAGTTGAAACTTAATTTACTTGTGTGCGTTGCGCAATACTACAAACTTTAATTTATAATTACAACTACCCATCTAAGCCTTTATGTCAATATTTTGTAATTCCAATATGGTTCAAGCAAGATCATTCTGCATCGAAAGAGATTCTATCTCAACCTAGTTTAGATAAGTTATGTTTATATAATACATAACATTTTAAATCTTCACTTTTAATAGGTAACAAGCTGAATTCCATGATTAGAATAATGTAGAGTGCATCATTAAACTTTAGAGTCATTACTCACAAATTGATTTTGAATTTGTTTAATTCCACATGTCTTGAGATAAACTACCACTATAAAATTTACTATTGGAATGAATGATATACATTAAAATTAATATAATATTGTAAAGAAATAAATAGATTCTTTTTTTAAAATTAGGTTGAATGAATAAAATAATTTAGAGTTGTGAAAGATCATGCAACAATATAAATAGAAATAAAAATACTTGCTCAATTTTGGCAATTGAAAGATAGATGTTGTAACACATGTGATGTTGTTTGTAAAATAAATTATAATTATAACTTTTAAAACATATTATGGTTTGATGGGTCATACTTCTCAAACTTTCCACTGTTTGATGAATGAGGATGGATAGTTGTGGTTCAATTCTAGAAGATGAATCTCAAAAGATACATATTGCCAACACAAACCTCCAAAATCAGTCAGGAGCCATTAGATTGGTTTAGTTAATGGTTGAGAACTTAGGATATTTAAATAATTTTTAATGGCACTAGATGTGGCGAATTTAATGAAGTTGTAGTCTTGCAAGCCATCCTTCAATTTTATTTGAACTGGAAGTATAAAACTATATTATTGTTTGTGTAACATGTGTGAACATTGTTCGTATACTTGGCACTTGTTTTAGAATAACAAGAAACTTAGGTTGTAGTATTGTGCAATGCACACGAGTAAATTATGTTTCAACTGCTAAGTGGTACCGGTTGGAAGCGAGAGGGAGATTGGACCAAATTTTTTGAAAGAAACTTATAATATATAATATGAATAAAAATATTATATTATATTTATAACGCTGAATATTATATTAATTTTTATGATATAAATGAATAAAAAATTTAATAATTTTTATAAGGCTGAATATTATATTAATATGAATATTACACAATAAAATAAATTAATATTTAGATCGTTATAATATATTAATATTGATTATATTTACACCAATATATATCAATATTTCATTTTACTATGTTTCAATGAATTTATTATAAAAATAGTATTAATTATATTATTCTATAGATATTTAAAATATCAATATTATAATTACAATGAAGAAAAATGAAATTATCATATTAATACGAATATTACACAATATAATATATTAGTATGTAGAGCACTAAAATATATTAATATTTAATACTTATACACAAATATATATCAATATTTCATTTTACCATA
Organism: Cunninghamia lanceolata; assembly: GCA_027924645.1. Taxonomy (NCBI): domain Eukaryota; kingdom Viridiplantae; phylum Streptophyta; class Pinopsida; order Cupressales; family Cupressaceae; genus Cunninghamia; species Cunninghamia lanceolata. Next base: position 12,974,840 of record BSBN01001567.1, on the reverse strand, counting down.
ATATAACATAAATATAGAATAGATTTTAATGAATGGAGTAAAATAGAAGCGAAGAAAAGTAGAGCAAGGATTCGCGGGAAGATTCAAATGAAGAAATGGAACAAAGGCAGGAAAAAAGCTTCAAACCATGCATAGAGGATGTCCTCTCAGATTGGATAACAGTCAATTTATCGAAGGGAATTGAGGTGGATTTAGAAATGATGGAAGACCTCGTGATAATTTGCAGATTCATTGAAGGAAAATTCCCCAGAGAGCAAATTAGGGCATGGATCTCGAACTCTTGGACAACCCAGAAGGTAATTAAATTTATGTCTAAAGGCTTCTTTATAGTTCTTTTTGAATCTCTAGAAGAAGGAGAGAAAGTTTTGTAGGGCGGGATCTGGACAATGGAAGGCAATCCACTTTATTTACAGAAATGGCAGCCAAACTTTAACCCGGTTTCAATTAATCCATATGATCGCCCAATTTGGGCTAGGCTATATAACTTGCCTATTGATTACTAGTCGGATGACTGCCTTGAGAAAATTGGGAGAACCCTAGGCACACTCCTGGAATTGGATGATGAAATAATCAATGGTGACTCATATATATATATATATGACTGCCTTGAGAAAATTGGGAGAAAATTGGGAGAACCCTAGGCACACTCCTAGAATTGGATGATGAAATAATCAACGGTGACTCATATATATATATGTGCAAGGTTGAAAATTGCGGCAATCAGGGAGATGTCGAAACAGATCCTTCTATGCGTAAATGGGATTCACTGGCAACAAAGTTTAGAGGTGGAGGAAAAGCAGTACTGCTTGAGATGCAAGAGAAGGAACCATTTGGAATCCTCATGTCGTCGTAAGCCAAGATCAGTTAAAAAATGGGCGAAGAGGATGCAAATCATAAAAGGACAATTGCCACAAAAGTCACCAGTCTTAGGAGATGAAAGCTCCTCCCAAGGACTTGGTGCAGGATCAAAATTTGTATCTATGCTGAATGAGATACAAACTAAAGATAAAGAAGAAATCACTAAAAGTAAGGAAACAAGGCCCTCTCCAATTTTGATGGTTTAGGAAGAGGGTTCAAGAAGGAATTCATCGACTCCAACGATCAGTCCAAGATGCATACTCAGAAGATGATGCGATTGATGAGGAATTTTTAGAGGAGGATGAGTTAGGTGAAATTGGCATGAGGAAAATTAGTCAGACGACCCTAAATTTCCTCAAAAAGCTGCAAAAAGAAAGGGGGAGAAAAATAAATAAGCAAAGGAGGGAGAGAGATGCCAGTGAGTTGGGGTTGAAAAACATAAAAGAATTCTTTATTAAATCCAAGGGAGTTAAATCCTCCCTTGGAGGACAATGAAGATCCTCACCTGGAATGTCAGGGGCCTAAAGGCCCCTAACAAACGACGCATAATTAGGAGTCATTTGGAAAATACAAATAGTGAAATTGTAATCTTGCAAGAAACCAAGTTAAGCAATGTGGAAGGCAAAAAGTTCTCCAAGTTCTGTAAGTCATGGTCAGGCTCCTTTCATGATTCCATTGGGTCGTCAGGGGGTTTGGGCATCCTATGGAAATCTAACAAGATGGATGTTCAATGTGTTGAGTCAAAGCAAAACTAGATGTTGTGTGAGGTCAAAAGCTTGTTGGCAGATATAAATTTTCATCTCCTTGATGTCTATGGGCCTATAAAAATGGAAGACAAAGCAGTGGTATGGAAAGAAATAATCAGTCTCAGTGGCAAAGTTGATTTCTGCAACATAATTATGGGCGGAGATTTCAATGTGATCTTGGACCCCAAGGAGAAAAGTGGAGGATTGAAGTCAGTTAGCAAAACCATGCTAGATTTTAGGGAATTCATCAACAGTACAGGGGTGATAGATTGCATCCCCAAAAATGGATGCTTCACATGGACCAACCGGAGAGAAGGCTACACCAACATAGCTGAGAGATTGGATCAATTTTTTGTTGGCTCCAATTGGATGTCAGATCTCCATTTGTGCAGCGCATCTATTCTCCCTCTGACGGCATCAGACCACTTCCCTGTTCAATTAGAAGTCAGCCTTAGTGAAAGGCCAATAAAGAGCTACTTCAAGTTCAAGAATATGTGGTGGAGGGATCCATATCTATTAGATCTCATTGAGGATTGGTGGAAGGAAAGCAAGGGTGTGAAGGGGACAGTAAGCTATCGCTTCATGAAATGGTTAAGCCTTCTGAAAAATAGATTGAAATTTTGGAATAAATCATGCTTCAAAAACATTTTTACAGAAAAAGAAAGAATAAAAAAAGAGTTTAGTCTCATTAATGAAAATGTGATAGAAAAAGGAATGTTTGCAGAAGACTTTGAGAAGGAGAAACTCCTTAAAGAACAACTTTTAGAAATTCTTTCCAGAGAAGAAATTTATTGGAGAGATAAAGCTAGAGATGTATGGTTGAAAGAGGGTGACTCCAACACTAAGTTTTTCCATTCTTCAGCAAAAAGCTGCAGGGAGTAGAACATAATTTATTCAATCAAAAGAAGTGACGGTTCGATAGCTAATGACAGAGAATCAATTGAAAGTGAAGCAGTCAGATACTTTGAGAGTTTGCTGGGTAGTGGCCAGTTAGGGTATAATTTTGACACTGGGTTTCTTGACTGTATCCCTTCAATATTGGACGAAGTAGATAACAAAAAGCTTCTAGAACCTTTCTCCATCAAAGAAATTAGACAGGCCACCCGCTAACTGGGTCCAAAAAAAGCTCCTAGACCAGATGACTTTACGGCAAAATTCTACCAACAATGCTGGAACTTCATGGGTCGTGATATCTGGGAGGTAGCTGAATAATTCAAGAAAAAGAAGTGCTTCATTAGAGACATCAATAACATAGTGATCACACTAATTCAAAAAAAAAAAGATTGCAACCTCTTCTTCGACTTTAGACCTATCGCCTTGTGCAATGTAATTTACAAGATCATTTCGAAGGTGCTAGCAAACAGAATGAAAGTTGTGTTGGAGAAATTGATATTTGAACAGAACAACTTTGTTCCAGGTAGGGAAATCATTGAACATATTATTGTAACATCAGAAGTAATCCACTCTATGATCTCCAAAAAACAAAGAGGTATGGCGATAAAACTAAATGTTTCCAAAGCATACGATCGGGTAAACTGGAAGTTTCTCACGATAGTCCTTAAAAGATTTGGCTTCGCCTCTGAATGGATAGACATCATAATGACCTGCATTTCAACTCCTAGATATTTAGTGATAGTTAACGGGTCTTTGTGTGGCTTCTTTAAAGCCACGAATGGGCTTCGATAGGGAGATCCCCTTTCACCATTCCTCTTTGTAATAATGGCGGAATCTATGAGCAGATACATCAAACAACTAAGTGAACACGAGATTTGGAAAAGAATTTCGGTTGCCGAGGATTTGAGTCCAATTACACATAGCCAGTTTGCAGACGACACTTCCCTATTCAGGATCTCCTTGACTGAAGAAGCTAAAACCATAAGTTGGCACCGGACATGTATACAAGCAATTCAGGGCAAGCTTTTAATATGGAGAAATCAAAGATATTTTTCTTTAACACAAAGAAGGTGGTGCAAAGAAGAATCACCAAATTTATGGGCTTCTCGATTGGGAAATTCCCATTGAAGTATCTTGGGGTTCCACTTTTCTCAAGAACTTGTAGATTTGACCACTAGAATGAAGTTCTGAACAACTGCAACAAGAAGTCAGAAGCTTGGAAGAATAAGTGGCTTACTGTAGTAGGTAGAATACTGATGATCAAATCTATTCTCTTGGCTATCTTGGTGTATGTCATGTTGTGTTTGAGGATGAGAAGTAAAGTCATTGCGGATTTGGAGAGCAAATTTAAAAGGTTTTTATGGGAAGGAGCCAAAGAAGACAAAAAGGTATCGTTGATTGGTTGGGACATGGCTTGCCTTCCTAAGGAGCACGGTGGGGATGGAATCAGGAAAATGCTCACTCAAAATTTGGTTTTGGGCGCTAAATTAGCACAAAGATTATACAGAAATCCTAAAAAACTTTGATGCAAGATCCTACAAAAGAAATATTTAGATAGCGACGATTCAAGCCGGATCCTCACGGCTGCAAATATTCAGGACAGTTCGGCAACATGGAAATTCATATGGGAATCTCAAAATGTTATAACATAACACTTGTCTTGGAAAATTGGAGATGGCTCACAAGCCCGATTCTGGCATGATTCTTGGAATGGGGAAGAACCTCTAGACAAATTGCTCAAATACCCTGATTGGATCTGTGAGGTAGAATTGGAACTAGGTATTTCAGTGGTGGATTACATGGAAAGAATCTCAGATGGGATTGGTTCGAATTTCAAATGGAAAATAATAGACTCACCCATCATTCCGGACGTGGACAAGGAAAATATTACAAGCATCCTCAGTCAAAGATAGATATTCCTCTCTCACCAGTCGGATGAAATAATTTGGAGCAGGTCAAAATTAGGTAACTACTACGTTAAGCTGGGATACCTAATTTAAACTTTCAAAAATGAAAGTTTAGATTGGCCGACGAGGTTATGCTAGAATAAGAAGCTGCTCCCCAAAGCTGGAGCTTTCTTATGGACTTTGGTCTATTGGCTTTGAAGGTTCGAGCAGATGCCCAATGTGTGAAAGTGCAGAAGAATCAGCTAATCACCTCTTATTGAATTGTAGAGGAGCATCTAAATGTTGGGATTGGCTGCTAGACGCAATAGAATGGCCTACAGCCAGACAAAATGACTTGAGGAAGTTTTTAACCAGTTGGCCGAATTTGGGTTCTAAAGCCACTTGGGGAGATGTATGGTGCGTCGCCCCATCAATGGTTAGCTGGCATATTTGGAAAGAATGGAATCAGATAATTTTCCAAGAGCAAAGATTGGATACAGAGGAAGTCATTAAGAAGATTCGAAGTGGCATTTGTGAACTACTCAATGCCAAAGGTCATAATAACAAGAATCGCTCCTTCACTCAATGGGACGACAGGCTAAAGAAAAAATGGCCTGAACTAAAATGTTCATCTTCATCTTTTGCCAAGAGTGAAAACATTAGGGCTTCGTGCAAATGGGCCTGTCCTCCCCCTAACTGATTTAAATTAAACTTTGATGGTTCCGCCAAAGGAAACCCCGGGTTGGCTAGAGGTGGAGTAATTATCAGAGATGACGTAGGAAGTTGCATTGGTGCCTTATCTTGCCACTTTGGACTTGCAACTAATAACGAAGAAGAATTTGAATCACTTTATAGAGGCCTCGGGTTATGTGAGAATTAAAAATCAAACAAATAGAAATTGAAGGAGATTCTCAGGTATGCATCAATGCGATCAAATCTAAAAATGTGATCAACTAGAAATTAAGAGGTTGGCTAGAAAAAATTATATTTGCTTTGGAGAAATTAGAATTCTACTCAATTACACATGTCTATAGAGAAGTTAATCAAGTTGCTGACGCTCTAGCCAATATCGGGGCCAACCAAAAAGAGTTGGAAAAAGTCTATGATACGGCCAATCTCAAGCCCAGAATTGTGGAACAGTTAGAACAGGAAAAAGCAACTCAAATCCAGGTCTCTTGATGAGATGATTAAATTAAGTTCTGAAAAAGAAAGTGGTTGCATGGGTAGTGAAAGGACACTCCTTGGCTATGCGGTGGACTGCAAAAGAAGATTCAGATTTAGATACACATGATTAGCGTTTAGATTTCAACCCGTATACTGGTAGAGTTGCTAGTCAGGCAAGGACTGGATCAAGATAGAAAGAATCCCAAAGTGTTATGGCTATTCAGGAAGGACAAGTCACGAGCTCTAAATGATGACTATTTTCAAAATTTGAAAGGGAAGCCCTGAGATTGAAGATGAGGCCGAGATAACCACAGGCATCCATATAAGGCAAGGCAGAAAAAGGATAATGCCATTCATAGAAGTTCAAAGCTGCAAATTTAAGGGAGACGATGTCGTAGCACTTCAGAGTGGACTGTCGTTGCAAGGAAGATGAGAATGGAGAAAGGCAAGTGATATGAGTAAATTTCTAAACTTTGTAAGTGCCAGTCTGGGGTTGGTTGAGTAAAATGTAATTTTTAGGCTCGCTGATATTGCTGAGGGCATAGGTCACTTATACCACTGAATGTGGTGCCCCAGCTTTCTATGTAATGTGTTTTCTTCAGTATTTTAATGGAAGGGAGCTACCCCTATAAATGGTAGTGCTTACCAAATATATATATATATATATATATATATATATATATATATATATATATATATATATATATATATATATATATATATATATATATATATATATATATATATATATATATATATATATATATATATACACATTATAATGATAATTCAGTTTACTAATTTGTATAATCAATAATTTAATATACATTTTATTATTAATATATATATATATATATACATTATAATGATAATTCAATTTACTAATTTGTATAATCAATAATTTAATATACATTTTATTATATATATTGGTAGATGAGTTGTGACCTTTTTGGTGTCACTCCCTTTGAATGTAGAAGTTTGAAAAAAAATCAGATTGGTTGCTCAAGAAGAAGGCCATACTTCAAAATTTCCTCTATATGGGATAATTTTATTAATGTTTTTGAAGTCTTTATATGTTGATACATATCAGATGTTGTTTATACAGAAAAACTAAATATAAACATAAAACAATTAAAACCTAGGGTGCTTGGGCTAGTGACACCACTCCCTGGGAGGCACCTTTCAGATTGTCTTCCTCTAGCTCCGCTTCCTCGCCACTGGACGCCTTTGAAACCATACTCGGGGCTACATAGAAGTCAATCAAATTAGTAATGCTAACGATCATCTTCATGAAACCTACACTAGTCTTTGTTAAAGCACGCATCTCCTCCACGCTCTTGCCCATGACCTCTATAATGAATGGGGCCCAAGGGTTGTTGTAGTCATGCAAGATTGTCAGCCAAACACTACATCCAGTTTTGGAACCTATACCAACCATCGCATTATCCAAAACTTGCGAAAGGCCACAACGCCATTGGGGTTTGATCCACACCCTCACTACCTCCTTCACCACTACAATTGGCTCCCCTAAATCCAAACAAACACCAACCACCATTGAAGAGATTTCGGTATTCACACGATAGAGATGCTGGGACTCCATGAAAGCCTCACCTAGAACAATCTCCGTTGCCTGCAACTCGAAGGGTGAGCTGACCGTGAGGATTTTCTTAAGCCTAATCTCTGTTATCGGCCCCAAGAAAGTGTCTTGTTGTTTCTTTGCCCTCAAACAAATTGTTGTGTCCATGGCTAGCTCCAAAGTTGAAAGGAAGAAGAATAGCTTATCAAATTCCCAAGTAGAACTTAAGTGGCTTGTGAGTAAAAAGTCGCCAGAGGGCATAAGGTGATGTAATCCTCTCTAAGTCATAATGATTCTGATAAAAAACAAGATCAATCCAGGCTCCCAATCTCATCCGGCCCATGGACATAGTGCATATGATAAATGACGAGTGTGTCGCTCTAAGAAGTAACTTAGAGTGATTAGCCGTGGTCATCGCTAATGTGGAATTGATCTTCCATGTCAATAGCCACATTAGAGAGGCGATCTACATTGGTATTTGCTTTGCGATAGATGTGGCCAAACTTATAATCTTCCAAAGCCTTAAGCTTATCCCAGCATAATTCAAAAATATTGTGAATCCTCTAATTTGGGGTGCTCTTATGGTTGATGGAATTGATGATAATTTGGGAGTCACCCTCAATGTGGACCTTGCGAAAGCCCTGTCTATTGAAAGTCTGTAGGCCCAAAAGGAGTGTTTGTGCTTCGGCCTCGTTGTTGGCTCCATCTTTGAGTTTCGTCATTGCTTCAAGCAGGGTCTTCTCTTCATGGTTTTTGAGAATACAGTCAGCTCTGGAGGCCCCAAGATTCCCCCTCGAAGCACCGTCAAAGTTCATCTTGATCCAACCAACCTTCGGGGTGTTGGAATACAATACAACACTGAGAGGGGGGGTGAATTAGTGTTGTAAATTTTTTTATAACTTTTTGCAAAAATTAATTTACAAGACAAAGAGAGAGAAAGACATCACTAAACTGTTAAACACAAATGCACAATTATGAATTAAAACCTCTCAAAATTGCCTCACTGGCTTATTTAAAACCTCAGTGGTTACAACAAGGTCTCACTGACCATACAAGCCTCGCTGGCTACAAAGATGTCTCATTGACCATACAAGCCTCGCTGGCTACAAAGAGGTCTCACTGACCATACAAGCCTCACTGGCAAATACAATCACCATCATCAAAACATACCGCTTAGTGTGCAAGAAATGATTGCAAGTCAATCTGATTTGCACCATTACATAACCTGTCTTCTCTGAGTTTGCATATACCTTTGCAATCATACTCAATCCAATCTGCATATCAGTCTCATGATCTCTGCACAATCAATTCACCTGATACATAATCAATTGCATATTGTCTTCATGTTTGACATGGTTCAATCTATGAGTTTGTTGCATAATATCTTCAACCTGTGTTTTATTCATCACATATAAAACATAATGTTTTATCTATATTTTCTCTTCAACATAATTTTCACAAAAATGTCTTCAATACTGCATGTTTGTCCACACACACATTTCATCCTTCAATGCACCTGCAAAACCAATATATAATGAAATAGAAGGTCCTTTCACAATCTTCTCAATCCTCAAACAAAAACATTCTCTCTTCCCTTTTTCCTTTCAATACTCCTGTAAAAAAAATAAGATCATTTCTCTCCTCTAAAAAAATAAAATCATATCCCTTTTCTGTGTATGACCATTCATCTTCATCTATTTGCAAATTCATGTTATCCATTTTTAATTCACAACTCTGCATGATCCTTAATATTCTCTTCTCTTTGCAAATTCATCTTCATCTGCAAAAAATAAAAACATATATATTTCTTCTCCAAAAACCATTCACATTCCTTTTCAATTTGATTCATTTTTCCTTTCAAAAAAATTTCATCTCTTTATTCTCCCTGTATAAAAATCATGAATGATATCCACCAAAAATCATCAAATAAAATCTTCAAGGAATTTAATCTACCTTTAGAGAAAATGCAAATCACTTCACCTTCTCTGCAAATATCATCTCTCAATCTGCCTTTGAAAAAGAAATAAAACATTTCTTCATTATCTCAGACTTTCTTTCCATCTTTATTGGAATAAAAAAAATATTCTTTTTCCTTATATTCCTTCTAAAAATCCTCTTCATATTCCTTTCAAAAAAATCTTTTCTTTTTATCTTAATATTCCTTGCACGAGAGAGATAGAGAGGCCCACTTGTTTTTTTAAAAAAGAAAAAAATCTTTATAAGAAAATCTCCTTAAAAAACTCAAATAAATCTGCTTTAGAGGAATTAAATCTCCACTTAAAAAAGGATGCCCAAATAACTAAACTGCACGTGGGAAGATTCAGTAGAGAAGTTTTATTTTAAAATAAAAAAAAATCCACAAAATCTGCCTAAAAAAAATGTTCAATAATAGTCATTCAAATGTAATTAAACCCCCCTATAACAGGTCACCTTTAGTGACATGACCTGTGCTTGTAGGTCAACAGATAAATAAAAGAAAAAGTGTATTCTATTTATGACCGGCAGAGAAAGAGTTAAAAGCAATAGAAATTAAACCTTGATCCTTAGGATATTATAATTTAGGAATAAGGTTTAGGAATATTTAGGGCCTATAAAAGAATATTTTGGACAATAAGGATTTAGGAATTAAAAACCTTAAGTTCTTTGTGAGACAGGATAGAGACAATATATAGACAAGGTTTCAAAAACATTATACATTGGAATTCACAAATGAAGATCATTAGGTGTATACCCTAGATAATTAGACAAATAACTTAGGCCCAAGACACTCAGAAATAATTTAAACTTTCTTACTGACCTAGTCCAAAAGTATGAACATCACAGACCAAACTTCCCATGAACATGATGAGGCCATGAATAGCAAAGTATGATACATGACAAACACATTAACTCTGCCCATTAGATACCTCTGAAGACACCAAACAACAGGCCCTCTGATGATGGAGACATCTGATTTTCTGATGATGCAATGGTATCAAATGAGATGGAGATAGCATGAACATCTCCTAGCACATGACCTTGGTATGGTATAAACAACAAGAACATCATCAACTGAGACCAAACACAACTCTGCCAACATCATGAAACATCAAGCAACCTCATTAAGAAGCATGAAGAACATCAACACTAATTCCATATGAAAATCTCTAATATCAACCAAACATCATCACAATGATCAACACCTCCATGATATAAAATATTTGTGTCTTCTCTGCCTTGCATCTTATCATAAACATGAAGCATAACACATATATATTGCACCATACCTGTCATATGAAGACAAACATCAACTCCATGTGTGATCTAACTTTCACTATGATGTACCTGCATCATCAACTCAACACCTTTTTGACATCAATGACAATCAATCATCACGGGGGACTCCACTTGACCTCTGTCCTACCTTTCTGTGAGGGATTAGCTCCTAAAGCCCCTTGAATAGGGGTGGACTTCTAGCCCCTGCCACACTTTTCTCATCTCATTATCCCAGCTCGTGAAAGTGTTTTTCCTTTGGGGTTTGATTCTGGCCACATTGTTCACCACTTCCACAATAGCTCTCTCTAGCTTGTTGTGAAAAGCTTCCTCTGACAATGATTTGTCTTGGAAGATTCTTCTGTTCCTCTCCTTCCAAACCTCCCATATAATAGTTGAAGGACTCACCACCCACAAACTATCGAAGGTTGATCCCTTCCTGAGGGAGGGCCACACCATGAACATTGATAAAATGTCATTTGGCAGGGGGTTGCTCCAGTCAAGCTTCCTCATGATCAATTGCTAGCAAGATCTTGTGAAGTGGCAATCCAGCAAGAGGTGATTCACAAATTCTTCGTTATTGCTGCAAAGAACACATCTGAATGGGCCATTGAAACCCAGCTTCCTCAATCTATCTCCAGTCAGGATGCACTTTTGGATAGATGCCCATGCAAAAGTGCTTGCTTTTGGGAGGTAGTAGTTATTCCAGTAGAGGTACCTAGTCTAGTCCTCCTTGTCAATCATTGCTTCCTTAATTTCATAACCAATGTTGACCTTGTATTTTCTAGATTTGGCACCACACCAGACAATGGAGTCCTCACCCTAAGAAATGAAAATCTTTCTCTTATCAAGGAGAGTCTTGATGATACTAGCGAGGTCATTTCCAATGCCTAGAGAGCTCCATGGCTTCCATTTCCAACTAGTACCATCGAGAGAAGGCTCCACATAGTCTTTGATGTGCCGACCCCAAGCCGCTTCTGACACCCTTCTGATCTCTTTAGGTCAAGGGTCTTCTTAAGAGCTTGGTGTCCATTCCAAGACTCCTCCCAGAAGAGGGCTTTGCAACCATTTCAGATTTCCCATGAAAGGTGGTTCGTGATCAGGCTTCTACACGCCAAGATAAAATTCTAGATAGCTAAACCCTTGGGTGGATTTAGAGTTGATAGAATTTTGTCTGGGTCTCTTGAATGCAGATACTTGTTCTGAATGATCTTCACCCATTTCAAATTGGGCTTAGTGAAGATAGTCTAGATTAATTTGGCTCCCAAAGTTGTATTCATCATGGACCATGTCCTTATACATGTCCCACCTGCATTTTTTAGTTTGCAAATATCCTCCCAAGCAATGAGAGGAAATTTTTTGGTATCTGCTGCTCCATTCCAAAAAAAGTCTCTCATCTTCTGAATCACCAGGTATTCTATCTTTTTTGGTAATTTGAGATAGGAAAGAGTGTAAATAGGAATGGCAGAGATGATTGCTTTGAGCATTAGGATATGCCCAATGTCAAAGAGCCATTTACCTTTCCATGAAGACATCTTGGAAGTAATGTTGGAAATGAGGGGGTCCTATAAGAAGGATTTGTAGGCTCCCTTAAAGAGGGGGATGCCCAAGTATTTGTTGGGGAGGGGACTAATTTTGAAACCTAAGATCCTGGCCAGGGCAATCTACATCCTACAATCCGTATTGAAGAAAAATATGTCAGACTTACCTTTGTTGATTTGTTGCCCCGATGCCAAGCAATAGAGGTCAATGGTTTCCTTGATGGATCTAGCCTCTCTCAACTTTGCATTCTTGAAAAGGAGGGTGTCATCCATGAATTGGAGATGGGAGACTGTGTCAGTGTTGGGGGGCACCTTGACTCCTTTCCAGGTACCAATTCTGACTTTGTGTTGAATGAGCCTCCCTAAAGCTTCAACCATGATGACGAAGAGGAAAGGGGATAAGGGGTCACCTTGTCTGATGCCTTAGGAGGATGGAAAAAACCATGAGGCCCACCGTTGATGGGTACTGAAACTATGGGCGTTGAAATGCAACTTGAGATCCAATTTATCCATTCCTTTGAGAAGCCAAATTTCTCCAAGACAACCATAAGGAACTGCCTATCAACCTAGTCATAGGCCTTTTTGATGTCTAATTTGATGATCATTTTCTACAGTCTGTACTTCCTGATGGTGTGAATGGCTTTGTGAGCAATGATAATGTTGTCAGAGATGGCTCTGCCTGGTGTGAAGTCGCTCTGGCCATCTCAGATTATGAGTGGGAGGATGTCTTTGAGCCTGTTTGACATGGCTTTGGATATGATTTTGTACATTGTGTTGCACAATGATATCGGTTTGTAGTCATCCATCATGGTTACTTCTTTATTCTTTGGAATTAACACCAAAAGGTGTTATTCTAGGCAGCAGGTCCTTAGTAATGATGGGCCAACATTTCTAGAGAAAACTAGTTGAAAAATCATCCAGCCCAGAAGCTTTATCTAGATTCAATCGTGAGTTGGCCATCCTTAGTTCTTCCTTGGTGAAAGGAGAATTGAGTTTGCAATTTTGCTCTCAAGAGATCATCTGAGGGATGTGATTTAGTACTTCCTGTTGGGCCAGTCGTTGACATGGGTGAGATTATTAAGAAGGTCTTTGAAGTGGTCCTCAGCCACCTTCCCAATGTTCTCCTGGCTCTCCTTAATCTCCCCACGACTATCATTTATACTCACGATTATGTTCAAGGACCTCTTCATCTTTGTCGAGTTATGAAAATTTTTGAGTTCCTATCCCCCTCCTTGAGCCATAGCTCTCGAGATTTTTGTCTCCAAAAGATCTCTTCTTTTTCCATGATCTCCGAGAGTTCTTTAGAAAGTTGCTTCTCCTTGTGATAAGACTCTTGTGTCATACCTGGCCTAAAAATTGATTCATTGATCTCCTCCAATTTAGCCTCGATCTTGGGTTTGTCCTCAAAGATATTCTTAAAGCTCGATTTGTTCCAATCCCTCTGTCTTTCTTTGAGGTGCTTCAACTTCTTGAAGAATTGGAATATTTTGGATCCCTTAGGCTTAGGAGCAGAGGTCCACCAAGCCGAGATCTTATCAATCAAGTCAAGACTTTTGAACCACATGTTCTCAAACTTAAAAGAGCATCTAGAGGGGGGGTAGTTTGTGCTCAGTTTAAGGAGAATGGGGAAATGATCAAAGCCTACTAAAGGGATGATGGAGCTCTCCAAAACTTGATTTGTGCTAGCCCAATTGCCATCTAGAAAAAATCTATCTAACCTTTCTACTATGGCATGGGCACCCTATCTTTTATTGGTCCAAGTGAAAGTGCCATTGAGGGGCGATAGATCAAGTAGATGGCTTCTATGAATAAGATCCTAGAAATTGATTTGAGTTAGGGTGAGGTTGGTGTTACCCTCTCTTTTTTCTAAAGGATTCAAGGTGGCATTGAATTCACCGCCAATGATACAAATTTCCTCAGCCTGGTCACTGAGGAAAGTGGAGATTTGATTCTAAGTCGCTGCTTTCTGTGTGTTGCTCGGGGGGTCATAGAGATTGATGAGAGTGAATTTTAAATTTAGTGGGAGGAAGTTTACCCTAATCGCCATCCACGAGGCGTGGAGATGGATAAGATCGATCATTACATCACTCGGGTTCTAAATAATGCCTAGTCCTCTGGAGGCACCCATAACATCAATAAAGGTGCCTTGTTTATTCTTCCATTTCTTCACAAGATTTGATATTTCTTTAGAATTCATCTTGGTTTCTTGCATAAGGATGATATTGGGTTAGACCATTTCTATCAAATTGTTGGACCAATGCCTTTTGTTAGGGGCATTGAGGCCCCTAACATTCCATGATGTCAACCTCATTGCTCTTCCAGAAGGGTATGACCCTTCACTGATCTTATTGGCTTGGCCAACAATTGTCAATTTGACTCTATTCAATTTTTTGTCTCTCTGGCTCCTCTCCCCGCCTTTGGGCTTATTGATTTTCGATTCCAATTGACTCAAGTAGTCTATCTTCTAGGATGTTGGCCTCATCCTCCAAGAAGTCACAGTCAAAGCTTTCCATAATTGCATCGGTGATAAGACTCAATTCCCTAGGGGATCTATCTGGGGCTTTTACAGGATCACTTGATTTAGGGATGGCCACCTTGCTTGGAGGGTCTAAATTTGTGCCCTTGTCTTCATTCTGGGAGTGAAATTCCTCATAACTCATCTGGGAGAGGTGCTCTTCGGAGATGTAGCTTGAATAAGGGATTAGGCTTAAGCTAAATCCTCCTTTTCTTCTTCCCTCGCTGGGAGGTTTGGAGCTGGCTTGTTATTCCTACACTCCAATTTAGAGTGTCCTAGTTTTTGGCATATCTTGCACTTGGGTGGGGACCGTTTCACCTCAATTTTCTAGCGCCAAATACTAGCCTTCGAATGAATCTCCAATTATGTAGGAGTTGAGGCTTCAAGGTCTAGATTTACGTAGATCCTTGCATAAATGCCAAAATCCCCCTCTTACAGTTGGTCATCTACCTTGATAAAGTCGCCAATTTGGCCTCCTATTTTACTCGGGACCTTAGGGTCCCATTATTCCATGGGAAGATTATATAATCTAATCCACATAGGCATTTTAGCAATTTTGTATGATATCGTATTGAAATTCAACACCTAGTCCTTGATGTATAGGCTGATACTGTCCATCATCCAAACCCCTTTCTCCAAGATCTATTTTCTCTCCCTTGTGTCACAGATGATAAGGAAAAAGCCTTTAGGGAGGGATCTAATTTTGGTCTTCTCTCCCCATTTCTCCTCATACCATTTTTGGAATTTAGCCTTGGATGGCCAATTCGCTGCCCATTTGGCGAAAAAAGCATGATACTGCAAAAATCTTATTGGCAGGGTAAGATCTTCAGGCTTGAGGGAGAAAGATATACAGCTTGTTTTGATAGGCTGTTGGATCATAATGTAATTAGCACCCTAGCAAGGTTGCCTATCTTCAAAATCTAGATGTTCTGCGAAGCACTATTCCTCTGTTCCAAGGTCTTCTGCGTCCTTGCCCTCTCTACTGAAGTCAATGCTCGCCTTGCCTCTAATAACCTCGCGCTGACCTAGTCCTGTTCTTCGACCACCCAACATTCCTTCCATTGCCCAAGCCCGTGCTCTGCCCTTCGAAATTCATCCACCAGGAATTTGAAAATTTGCTTTTTCGGTCGTGAGCCATATGACTATATTAGAATATATAATTAATTATATTATTTCATTAACATTTAAAATATCAAATTTATATTATATATATAATGAATCAAAATTAAATAATCACATTTATATGTATATTATATTAATATAAATATTACAATTTTTGTTATAATATTTGCATAGACTAAAGAAAAAATATTATTTGTTTAACATTAAAAAAATATTATTTATTTAATAACCAAATTACCGATAAGAATTTAGCCACAAGTAGAATTTAATTAATGCCAGCTCCTAGCTTCATTCTACTAATAAAATATAATTGATTCATATTAGAAATTTGAGTACTATAACTACCTCAAGATAGGTACAAAAAACTTACCTTTTTTTGGTTTGAAGAGTGCACAATGTACCGGTGTTTGGCCATCCAAGGACCTCTTCATATTGTGATCAGAAGGCATGACAACCAACAATTTTCCAAGGATCTTGGCACGACCTTCCTCAACATTTTTTTTTCTATCATTAAGCACTGCCAAAGGGGGCATCTCCCATATATTAAATTCAAATCGAAGAAAAAATTGAATGCATGCCCTTGCCACAAGGGGTGCTTAACCAAGGTAATGCATGCCCTTGCCACCAGGGGTGCAACATAAAGTTATGCTGACAAGTAACCAAAAAGACCACTTATGCACAGAAAGCATGCCCTTGCCACAAGGGGTGCTAACAATAGATTATGGAATCTAAACAATGCTCTTATCTCCAATTTCTTGCAATCTGGGATGCCTTAGATCCACCCCCAGTATCTGGGTTTTTCTCTTTTGATGTTGATCTTAGAGTCATATGATGATTGGTTGAAGATGTAGATTTTTTCCTCTTGACCTCTGTCCAGCCATGCTCTGTTGGGGCTTCAACGTTGCTTTCATCCTACAAAGATATCTGATGTTCCTTAGAGTGGTCCAAAATTGAAGGTGTTGAGGGAGAGGAGGCCACTAGGATACCCTCCTCAAATTTGTCAGGTGGAGCATTCCCACCAACAGAGACCAAAGAAACCACATTAGGAGGGGCTGAAGGTGGTGCAAAATTAATTGGGGGAACTTGTGGAGGCACCTTATCCACCTGGGAGCTAGGCGGAGCTTGTGGTGACTCCTTATCCACCTGAGAGTTGGGTCAAATCACATAATGCTGAGGCTCAACCCCAATCCACCAGGGGGGCTTACCACCCGAGTCTAAATTTTTACATTCATGTGTTGTCATCTTTTGACACTGGGGGGTGAAGTGATCTGTAGAGAAGCATTTTCTGCACCGGAAAGCCACTTTTTCATAGTCAACTGGCTGCAACCAGCATCGATCACCCACCATCAATGAAATCTCAACAAGAAGCCCTTTGGATAGATCCATTTCCACACAAATTCAAGCGCAAGTGGAACTTTGATAGTTAATAGTTTCCTCTGAACAATAATGAAATTTCCCTAGGTCATTGCCAATAGCTTGTAAGCAATCCAATTCCCAAAACTGAAAGGGAAGATAGGGTAAGCGCACCAAGAAATAAGCAGAAGGTGAAGGTCTCCCATCGCAGATCAAAGGAAGGATTCCAGGCTTTCATACATAGGAAATTGCCTTGGAAAACCCAGGGGCCATTTTCTAGCACCCAAACCGTATCTGCCAAGGATTCAAATTCAAGAATGAAAAAAACCCTTTACACAAGGGAAATTGCAAATTTCTTCTTCCAAAAAATCTTTCCAATTTGTTGAGATCCATGCATGCAAATCGCTAAGCTTTGGCCACAATTTGGTGAATTTGCAAATTAGGGCATGGCGTTGTAGGAAGTCCTCCCTATCACCCACCAAAGCATCCAGATGGACCTTTGGAACTAAATTCGAACGACAAATCGGGAAGGCAGAGTTGTTACAACCTTTGAGAGTTTTCCCTAGAGGGGATGAGGGAGGCGTCACACCTGAGGGCTCCTGCACATCACGCCAACTTCGAGGGTGCTCGTTAGGGCATTAGCGCTAGGTCAACAAGTTTGGTGGATCATCTCCATTTTTAGCTCCGCGTAGGGCCTCCATGAAGGAGGGGCAGCGAGCACAATACCTTCTTTCGCCATGAAGATCGCCCATAATAGAGTCTTCAATGATCGCATCCTGCACAGGAAATAGAGGTGCGGGAGTAGAGCGCACCATTACGAAATGTTATTCCTTCCTCAACAATTTTAAATAGTCATTTCACTATCTTTATTTGTCTCACGAGTAAGATCCTGACACTTACCCACTAGTATTTGCACTACTGTAGCATTTCCTGTAGTGACTGCTATGTGCAACACAATATTGCCTTCTCTATTTTTTGCTTTAATGAAATTGAGTTGGTACATACCCTCTGCATCATCTCTCGATAATTCAAGCAACTTTTCAACAATTTTTTGATGCTCATTACCAGCAGCTATGTGAAGAGTCGTCTCTTCTCCCAAAGTCCTTTGAGAAAGAATGCGAAGCTGGTGTTCTAGCAACTTCTCAAGTCCTTTCACATTCCCAGATCTTACAACAGTTAGCAACTCTTTGTCCATTCCTATAGGGAGATGGGCAGGTTGAAGTGGAACAAATAATGAAATTCTATTTGAATGAAACACATAAGATTCAAATGAAACGCCAACCGCCAGATTCAAAATTATGAATATTCCAATCTATTTTTAAGTTTCTATTTACATGGAATCTAGAATCTTGAGGTTCTTTTCTTCCACCCCGGCTACAACTGTAGAATGCCTCTCGACCTAACAATTAAAAATTATGTTAAAAATATTAGAATGATGGAAATAGAAATGGAATCCTTTCATAGTCCACAATCTTGAGTGCCCTGATTTTGGGTTTACAAGTGGCTTATCATATATGAGACATTGAATAATAAATTGACTATGAAAAGATTTAAAGAACTTAAATCAAATAAAAATTATTATGTTTGTTGTGTTCTGTATATTTATAATTTTATAATAGGTATAATTAGTAAGAATTATTTATAAAGATAAATGTTGATTTATGTGTATTGTAAGATTTTAAATTAATGTTTGAAATTATTATTTAGAAACTAATAAATTAAAACTATTTATTAATAATTTAGCTTAAAAAAAATTACTTGAATTTAGAGATTGAATAAAATTAGTTATTCCTTTCAATGAATGTGTATAATAAATGTAATGAAATCACACTTGAGCATAGAAAAATACTCACAAAGAAATTTTATAAAAAACAAATACAATAGGAATGAAAGTGTGAAATATCTAGAGATATTGACCTAGGAAATAAATACATATTCTATCTAAGATTAATATCTTAAGATGTAATAAATGCATAAATAAACCAATACCCATTTAAATGCATAAATACACCAATAACCCTTTAAATGCAACTTAAATGGGTGAAATGGAACTTTGTGTTAAGTACTCATGTATAAAATTGAATCCCCCAAATAATGAGAGGTATATCCACAAAGAAAGATAAATAGTCCCCTCCAATGAATAAAGATGAGAGTGATACCGTTGCAACTACTTTTATCAAATGGACTTTGAGCAATCTCAAAAGTCATATTTTTAGATCAACATACATTTACTTGTTGACATGTTATACATTTACTTGTTTGAATCAACTATAACATAATAGAACTATTTATGAAAAAGAAAAATAAATATTTGAATTCTTTACCACCATTTTTCAAATGCGCTATTGTTAATTGTCACCATTTGTGCTAAATTTACCAACATCTGTGCCAACTTTACACTTGCTCTTACAACGATTTGTGTTCACCATGAATTAAAGATGTAGAAGAGGATTTCTGCTCCTATTTAATTGAATTTTTAGTATGAAGCACAATTTTTGAAGTTCGTGAATACCATGAAGACCCTGATAGTGAAGAGCAGAATGGCAAGACCATTTTGTACATAGTCTAATGGTTCCAACCTCTGCCAAGGATCCCCTACTACTCGTTGCTACCATTTATTTCTCAAACCAGTGCTTTTTGTAGGATTTTTTTAATGAACCTAGGTTGTTCTACAAATCTTTTAGTTGGTTGTTCTATTGTAGAGAGCTTTGCTCATGTTGGAATTCTATAGGTTTTGAAATCATGACGTTATGTTGAGAGCCTCTTGTGAACAAAACATAGAGCCATGAATGAATTAGGACTTCACGAAACTCGAACTCAAACCCAACTATGTTTGTTCATCTCAATATGTAATGTAATGCAATGGAATTTTAAAGAGAATTGGTGATATAATTTGGTGGATTAAATAAATTATAAATTAATAAATAATAATAAACATCTAACAAATTCTACAATTTCTTCTAAAAGTTATTAGAGTGCCCATTGAACCTATGAGTCTAATTGCTAGTTAGATCTTTGCTAAGGACTAGGTAGAACTAGCCATAGGAAGATCTAGAGGAAAGAGATAATGTCGCTCTTACTAGTTGGCAACTCATGGAGGATGGCAAAGATTTGCTAGGTGGAGGGTGGATAACCTTGATGAACAAGATCCCTCCAATACTGAAGTTGCTCTTGTTGCATAATTGCAATGGTTTTGTTTTATTTTTGTTGAATTAGTGACTTGATGGTTGTTTCCCTTGTGAGGTTGTGCTCTTTTTGTTTTATTAATGACTTGATGGTTTTCCCTTGTGACACTGTGCTCTTTTTGTTTTGTATGGTTATTTCTGCTTTTAAGATCACGTGACTCTTTAACTCCCAACTTTACTATTTTGACTTTAGAGAATCCCATACCATCTATATTTTTTTAAAAAAAAAACTCTACACTTTAACTTAACTTAATTTTAACATATGATTTTTTTTTTAAAAGAAAAAGAAAAAGAAAAAGAAAAAGAGGAACAACATAAATTTTGTTTTAGATAATAAGGTCTAACAATAGAAAAGTTCAAGTCTATGGCCAAGCACTAGTCTGGGCGGTTGCTCGTCCTTGTTGGTTTGGCTGGTCATGCTGGCCTGCCCTTTTTCTTTTCAGCTGTTGTGTCATTGTTTGGTTGTTTTACCTCTTGTAAAACTCGTCTTTTTTACCTTTTTGACCTTTGTATATGGGTTCAGGCCCTTCCAGGTTACTTTTATCAAAACAATAGAAAAGTTCAAAAGCCTCTTGAGTCTGTTCATCTTTCACTATGAATATTAAAAACAGAATAATAACTAGCAGTTGCACCGAATTTGTGCGCAACGGAATAGCCGATAGCAATTTATGTATACATACAACTTGTAAACTAATGGCATACACTAAACTATTGATGTTAAATCGATGAATATTTTTCAATAGGTCTACAGTAGTATCTTCTAGTAAACACATGAAAATAAGGAGCTGAAGCCACTATAAACAAATGAAATTATTATTTTGACAGAGTACCCAAAACGTTGAACACAAGCTGGTCTTCAATTCTATGTTGATTGCTATCATACAACTAAAAATCAATGCTGACTTTTGATGTACTACAATAATATTTAGCGGAACTTATTCGTAGTTACCCAAAATGTTGAACACAAGTTGGTCTTCAATTCTATGTTGATTGCTATCATACAACTAAAAATCAATGCTGACTTTTGATGTACTACAATAATATTTAGCGAAACTTATTCGTAGTTCACCACCTATTTGCATACCAACTTGAAAGAAGCAACTGCATGATATTAAAAGGAACAGGGACCATTGTAATGTTGAAGATATGGTGTCTGAAGAAAAAGAGCCATGACAATGATTTTATTTTACTTTTTTTCATATGCATCAAAGATAAAGTGGGTTTGTGAGCATTAAATAAACAAAGGGGGGTATATAGAATAAATTCCTCTATTTCAAAGCATTTTCTAAGAAGCCCTGCACCTTTGGAGTTAAAACCTGTGAATAACATATTAATTTACAATAATAAAATGGTGGAGTTAGTGTGACGAATTAACTAAATAAATGTAGCAAAATGAGAGGAATGTGAGGTACCATGTCTATTCTATTAATTCGATCATTTTTAAAATTGCCTTCCTATGCCACATTTAAACTAATGAGGGCAACATACAAATTAGAGGTAAGCAACCCTATTCTGGTGAAATTTTTTTTGACAACCTAGCATCTCTAAAATATTTTGAGTAAACATGAAATATCTATGTCCAGAAATAATCTAGATGCTCCTAAATTCCACTCACTTAATCTTTTGGATTTTTGTGACCCTTTCCTATTTGATAGAAATGCTCAAGCAAACAGACATTCCTGAAGGTACTAATAAAGTATTTTTTATTTTCTGGGTCTATGCATACAATGTGTTCGAACAAAAATCTTCTCTTAGGTTTTAGAGGCACGCAGTTTTAAATTTTTAGTTTGGGAGGATTGAGGCCCACAGGGTATGCTTGATCAATTGTTTCAAGCAAACCATTGGTAGTTTCATTTTATGACAAACGAAGGTAGTTTAATCCAATTCTTACCATCTCACAAAAAATGCAAAATATTTAAGAGGAAGAATTAGAGGAATGAGAAATGGAAAAGGTATTGAGAGATAGTGCTTTTTCCATTTCCAAGAAAAAGCATTGACAAGTAATACTATTCCTTTCAAACATAAGATCAATAGTCCATACCATTATCATTTTGCATAAGTGAGATGGGAGGGAAGGTTTTTTAGTCTCCTATGTTTAAGATGATAGTATGTTTTTGTTTATATTCTTGTTTAAATGCTTGTTAGGGTTGGCGGTTGGGTTTTTGTGTTCAGTTTATGTTTTTCCCTATTCTCAGTTTCTGTAGTTAGTTCTGTTCATGGCTATTGGATAGCCACTGTGTTTGTTTTTTATTACAGACTATAACGGTTTATCTAAGCAGCATTAATGGTTGCAAACTCTTATGTTACCTATGTACTCTGCTTTCTTTAATATATGTCTATATGTTTTCCACCCTTTTTATCAAAAAAATAATAATAATTTTTTTATGTTTTAAAAATTAAGCTTATAGGATATCACGTACAACATGGGTCAAATAGATGCTCATGCGGGTGAGATTACTTCTGGCAATACACATAATGAGAACATGATAATTATTATTTGAGTGGGCCAACCATCAAATTTATCATTGGAAAAAAGATCCACACATGCCCTAAGTTCCTAGTCATCAAGCAAGTTGGAAGGGATTTGGATAAAAAAGTGCTATCAAATGGCAGATTGTATGACTGGGTGACTAGTAATTTCTTTTGGTTTGGCCATCAGTTAGGAGTTAGATAATTGTCTCTTCTCTTGAAGGAAGATTTGATGATCTCCCTATGATCTCAAGGATGCAAAATCTTGGTTATACAAGGATAACATAGTGGCAAATGAGAGTTGGTTTAACAAGAGGCTAGTGAAAATTAAGGTACTAATGGTTGCAAGTTGGAGCATGCTTAGCTACAAGGATGGTTCTTTAATTAAATAGAATTGAATGTATTTTAATGTAATTCTTACCAGCTCACAAAGAAGATGCAAAAGATTAAATGGGAATAATGAGAGGAAATGAAAATGGAAAGGTTATTGAGAGAGAGAGAGAGAATTTCCCATTTGTAAGAACATCCATTGACAAGTAATAATATTCTCTACAAACATAAAAGTTTAATATCCCATATCACTATCAGTTTTATGTCAGTCCAAGTGAAATATGGACTATACAAGAGTCTAAGGGAAACATGTAACCTTCTAATTATATTCATAAATGAAAACAACAAGAGAAACCACCACCAAATTATATGCATTCACTTAATCCAAAATTCAAACCTTTTAAGAACTTGTGCATGTTGTGTGTGAGATTTTTTGTTTACAATTGCCTAGGTCAAGCATTAAGCCATCCCTAATCACCTTCTAATCATCCATCTTCATTCGAGTCTAAATTATCCACCTTATCTTAATCATCCTAGTCCAACCTCCTAATCATTGGCATCATCCCAATCTATCCTAATTTAATCCCTAATCCAAATCAACTTGCCAAATCCAATCAAGGTCCTAATCTTAATCCATTCTATCCACATAATCAACAGTAACACAAGTGAAAGAACAAATGACATGTGGGTTACTTACATAGAAGGCTGTAACAGTGCTCGTTGAATCCCCTGCAACAAGCTTGATCTGCACATTTGCCTTTCCGAAGAGGTATGTGCTTTTGGAAGCAAATCTCGCACCTTTATCAACAACATATTAGCCTAATAAATTATAGAGGTCACCTAATTTTTTTTGGAAAAAACAAACCACTGACAGTCTTAGTAAGCATGAGCTTTCCACAGTCCATGACAGTAAGTGAAAGTGCTTCTTGATTCAACTGTGTATGTTAAAGTGCTTCTTGATTCAACTGTGTATGTTATGCAAAATAAACAACAACATTCTTATTTGCAGCCAGATTGATGAGATCTAGCACAGAAGGCCTTCAATCAAAATAAGAAAAAAAAGGCCTTTACATTATATTTTGGAAACTGGAAACTCATTTATGCAACCAGAATTTATCAGTAAACTGGACACCGGATAAAAATCATGGTATGCAGTTTTCTAGCTCCTAATTAGTTTGCTCTAATTCAACTGCAAACCTTCTCATGAGTATCAAGAGGAGCTAAGATTGTAAGAGACAGTTCAAAATCATCAACTGCAAACTCTAACCAGTATCAAGAGGAGCAAATATTGTAAGAAACAGTTCAAAATCATCAACTGCAAACTCTAATCAGTATCAAGTGAAGCAAAGATTGTAAGAGACAGTTCAAAATCATGAAAGGAGCAAAGATGCGGAGAAATTGAGAAGATGAGAAAAATTAAAGATACCAGAAATGTTGTCGTGGGGTTGTCGAAAAGGCTTCAGAAACCCTCCAGAACAAGAAAAATAGGGGAAGCATTAATGATAGAGGGAAATAGAAAACAGACAAACCACAGCGTAAAATGACAACAGCTGAATTGACCACGGCAGGAGATTAATAACGAGTAGGGATTTCCAAAACTTAAAACTGACATCTATAAATCATGTGCCAGCGAAACATCGGTTGCTGGCATGCCTATAAGTAATATCTGTGTGTGACATAGTGTAGTTGTATCATGAATCCATCCAGAACAAGGTGTTGTTAACCTTCAATACAGTTCCACCTTTTCTCTTTAGAATTACCTCCTGTTAATGTTTCAGAATTTCTTCAACAACCCATGCAAATTTTCTTAGTGCCATCTAATATAAAGAACTAATTTTTCATCAACAATCGCAAAACTTCTCAGTGCCATGCGTAACAAAAAAGGTCTGCTTTCCAATGACTGAATTTTAATTAGAGAAAAGGGAGATTCAGAGATTTTGATAAGGCTCTAGAATATAAAAAATCATGCTTTCCGAGTAGGAGTTGGCTTTTCTTGTTAAAATCGATGTTTTCATTAAAATGTGGAGATAATCTATGATATGAGATAGCTTTTTGAAAAAAAAAAATCATACTGACCTACAGGCATGTGGAAGGCAGTCACGATAGAAAAATGAACCTGGTGCATATATTGCATATGCCTTGACCTGTCTCTCCCCACCTTGCCGGATAGGTACCATTAAGCCAAATGCTTTCTGCTTACCCTTTGGACAGCAGGGAGGCAGTAAACTCCGGAGAAAATTTAGGCAGCTGTCCTTGCACAAGCCAGAATGACATAACAATCACCATACAAGAATGCAGCAAGTGGGCTTGAACATTTACAAAGAATATTGAATGAAATCCAATCTTGACGTGCATAAAGAGTTAGGCTTTTCCAACTCAGTCAAATGACAAACGCGACTAACCCTGCACTGGTCCTTCACAGTTTTACATGTATAGCCCAAAGCATGCCACACAGGGGACAAAGAAGTGCCACAGCATATGAAAAATCATTTCATAACAATGACGCTGGGCGCATAAGTCCTGTACCGGGTCAAATTTTCGAACCCTTAACCTCCAAGTAGAGGACTCCCCTGAGAATCATGTTAACTTCCCACAGATTTGAATACATTGGACACTTAATATTAATAAAATTGGGAGAATTGAACATCTGCTCTCGATTTTGATTGACATCTGTATTTGCACTGCATACTCACTGAACAGTTATTCACCCTGCGTGGAAGAATATAGTGCTGATAAAGATTTCCGTCTTTAAAAATATTCAGCGCACGGCAATCAAGGCGAGGAATACCGGATAACAGGCGGATTAAACACGGATCGAAAAAACTAAAAACCGGCAGATTTAGTAGCCAGGATGACTATTTTCCGGGGAGCTTCCGGTGTCGGACGATTTCCCGGCGTCCGACAATTCCGGCGTCCGATTTTTCCGGGAGCAGAAAGCTCCCACTAATAGCCTATCGGCTAAAAATAAAGAAGATTAAAAAAAAGAAGGGAAAAACAAATACAAAGGCGCACGGGTAAAGTGTATTGCCGTTTCGCTGTTTTGCGGTAAAAGGAAAAAATGCAGGCTGTGCGAGGGAGTTTATCGATTGCAGGAGTTCGATGGCTATCAAGTGCGAGTGCGGCAGCTTCAGATTCTGCTTCCATTGCAGCCTCCATCTTAAATTCCCTCAAACTTAAACATGGTAAGGATTTCATTGGTTAGGTTAATCAATACCATTTATATTCTGAAAAATAATTACTGTTTCTGATGTCTGAACGCAAATAAAACTCTTACACAATAGAGTTCGTTTCGTGAGACTGTTTTTTGGTTGAATTCTTAATTTTATGACTCCAGCCGATTCATATGGCCGCCCGTCCATAAAATCACGAGGTTTTTTCATAGATCGATCTTGTTTATTTCTGTGTTGAACTTTTTAGATCTCGTATGTTTCATTGCCATAATTTTATTAAACCACAATCCTTAGAAGAAGGAATGCAGGCTTCCTGATCAGTCACTTTTTATATCAAGTAATGCTTAGAGCAAGCAAATTTTCAATCTTTTGGCAAAGTTGTGGTACATCCGTGCGTGACCTAATTTTCAATCTTAAGAAAGTGATACAAGATTACCCGGCAATGTAAATTACAGCGCTTTTAACCCTGCCCAAATTAATCTGCAAAAGAAATAAAACAAATAATAATGCATGTCACTGCCAATGGGTTCTCTGTGTGTTGTGTGGTTATCTGGCCAGAAGGTGGAGCACTTATTTCCGCGGTGTCCCAGTTACGACCTGTACAATGGAATTTAATCCGTTTGGAGGTGATTTTATGTTTATTAAATTAAAAAAAACATCTTTTATGGTAAAGCTTAGAAATAAAGGATTATATGAAAGCTATGAATGGCCAAATTCAGCGGACTTGATGGTATGATAACTTGCAATAGCAAGCAGGAACTAAAAGAAACTGCAAGAAACCAAAAAGTAACTAAAACTATAACAGATCCTAACCACAGTGGTGAACCCAAAAAACAAAATGTGTAAACCCTAAACAAGTCAGAAAAGATAAAACCACATAATGCAAATAGCCATGTCAAAGGAAGGCCTCTTGCTGAAGAACTCAAGAGCAAAAGTTCTATTTTCGACAAGTCTGGACAGGGAGTATGGCCTGATCATCAATCCTAACATCAATATAGGATCGTGACCTTTACATGTACCAATGGGTGAACTTCTTGCTCTCTCGAGGGTACACTTTATTTATTGCTTCATCTCAGAACCTGTCATGTCCCTATAATGATAATTTATAATTATATATGAATGACATTAAAATCCATATTGAATGTTATAAAACAAATATATTTAGTTAAATAATAAATTAAATATTATATAAATCATATATCCTAAATCAATATAATTAAAATATAATATATCTATTTTAATTGACAAGAGTCATAAATGACAATGATAAATATAAATATTAGTAATTTATATATTATTAAATTATATATATAATATAAATAATAAATATAAATATTGATAATATATTATATATGGGAATAAATATAAATAACCTAAATATCAATATTGTTAATATAAATATAAATAATATTATTATTATCCTATTCTATAATTATATAAACTAATATAAAGTGAGAAGTAGTTCCATTGAGGTAAAGTCAGTGATCCTATATAAGGCAATCAAATATAAATAAAAGTATGTATGCCGCGATTATAATTACAACGATTATAAGACAAGTTTATTAATATGCACCAATTTGTAATGAAGACTTATGCAGCTATCATTAAAAGCCACGATCTTTGGTAAAAAAACCCTTGGAAATATATAAAAGGGCATAAAGGAGTATGATGGGAAAAAGGGGGTAAAGTACATATTATATAATATATAAACAGCAGCAGCAATACAATTAAAATCATATTAGTCATTCCATCAAACAAGGAAAACATTGAAAAATAGAAGACAGCAGCAGTAGGTAAGGAATATGAGGTAAAGGTACAGCAAGTAAGTATTATATTCTATAATATTATAATGGATAAATTGAATATGTTAAGCATTGGAAATATATACATTTGATAATAATAAAAGATGCATAATATTATATAAATGAAAGATTTAGACAAAATATATATATTAATAGTGATAATAATAATATTATTATAATAACAATAATATTTGATATTGATAATAATAATATTTATTATATAATAATATAACAAATAATAATCATATATATAAATAAATAATAAATAATAATATACATATCTAAGTATGCATAATCTAGAGTAGATCTATATATATGAGAATTGTCATTATCGTAGTAATATAGATCCAGTTACTTTTTTGCGGTATGTTACATCTTCACGCATCCATATAATACTTCCAAGAATGGTAAATGCATATAGATATTCCAATAATAAATGCATATAGATAATTCAATAGTAAATGCACAAGTGATTGTCCAAAGATTGTCTTCTTTGTGTTTGTTACCCTATTAGGATGGGCGAAACATTTGCCAAGTGGTTTACCTAATAACCCCCCCCAGGTTTCCACCCCACAGGCCCAAACCAAGGCTTGGGCATTCTGCCCCACAGGCCCAAGGCAAGGGTTGGGTCAAGGAGGGGTGAGGGTTCCCACATAGGATTATGCCCCATAGGCCCGAGACAAGGGTTGGGCAATAGGACAGTGGTAGGCCTTAGGCCACTTGGTCTTTAGGGTTTCCCTTTCTCCTAATAGGGCGAGTGTCTTCCGAGGTACTGCACTGGGTAGAGTATGCAGGTACTAAGTCGCTAAGAAAGGAGGTTTGCAATGGACAACCTCCCGTGCTTGGCATGAAGGCTTCAGGGCGGATCTACCCATGGCATTCCTTTTGCTTGTTGCATTATTATTATGATTGAGTCTGGTTTTGATACTGAATATTAAAGCTAACATATAGATTTGTGAACATATGAACCAAATGGTGAAGTACACTATGTAGTGTGAAGCCTTTGGGCCTCCGCATGGGATGGTTACACTAGCGCCTTAACATAACCATGCTCGTATGGGGAAAGTAGGGTTGATTAATGATAGGGCTATTCAAGGACATCCCTCAAGATATATCATGGGAAGACTATATGTGAAAGAAAATGTGAAATATGAAATACATATTTATATATGGTAAACTATAATGTTAATTCTGATTATAAGATTACTAACCTTAAGTAGAAATATGGAAAATATATGAACTTTTATATTGTTATTAATAAGTGGTTACTAACCCTAATTATGATATGTTGATATTATAAGAAAAAATTGATTACTAATGTTTCCTTTTACAAGTTGAAATTGGTGCAAGGTTGTGAAAGTTTTGACTTGGTAGAAGGGGACATTACAGAACCTTGACATTTTTAACAAAATATCAAAATATACACCATAGGAGTAACTTAAACAAATAATTTGCAATTCTTTCTACTCGACTTCTACTGCAACATATTTTTGTCCTTGTGAATAGGCTCAGAGTACTTATATGGGATCTCCAACCCACCAAAATTTTCAAGATATTGACAGATGCATAAATAGTTCAAGACAAAATAATATGTGAATTCATTGTTGATTTGGACATTGTCACCTATAGATGCTGTTCTCTGCAATTATTGTGGCCCAATCATATGTTGTCATGCCTAGTTTGTCCAAAATAATTTTAATAATCAAAGTAATCATCAATTGACAGAGATATGTTCCATTCCATAGTCCAAACACCTGTGAAAGCAATGTGATATTATCAAGCATATTTATGTTGAAATGAATTGCCATGTGTGGCAACACATCTTGCATTGTCTGCCTGCTATTCCAATAACAAACAGCTTTGTTTCACGGTTATCTGCATCATCTATACAGCAACACGTGGATGTTCTGAGGCAAATGCAACATAGCTCTGATTTCTTCAGCATTAACTCAGATCAAAGTTTTTCCCTCACTCATTACAGCCCTTAAGTTTGACCTGTAATGAGTGAGGAGCCATTCGACTAAATCAGGAATTCATTGTGAATCAGGTACATAACTTATGTCAAGGCACTAAAAATAGCTGTGGTACTTTGAAATTATCATCTGCATTTGGTTAACTTGTTGTGCAAGTATTTGGCCGGTGTACATTTTTTGCAATCTCCTATGCATTCCCAATCATCTACCACGCCATCTTTAAGTTTTTTGGTCAGATACCCCTACCTCATATATAGCTGTTTTCTTGCCTGTGGCAGGCACATTCTTGGCTTTTTGATGAGTAGTTTATGGTTTTCCTGTGTTTGAGGATGATTTTCTTTTTAACTTGCTTATAACAATGCTTTCAGACTACTAGTTCTAGCTTTTCTCTTAGCTTCTCACACCTTAGTTTTTCTGTTAATCCATGATTCAACGGTCTACATTTTTTCCTTGTAAGCTCCATTCTTTTTCCTTCGTCACTTTAGCTTTTGAGGATTTCATAGCCTTTTGTGAATCCATTGGGTTCATTTTAAAGGTTTCTGCATAGAATTTCGGGCTACACCTTTAATTTCATTTCACATGGAAGTGACCATTCTTAAATGGCAAGGTTCAATCATATCTTTTGTCATGTGAAAATCTAAGCTTGAAATGGCAAGCTCTGATGCAATCATTTGATGTGATACGTCTGTGGCTATTTGATGCCATCTGATCTGTACTTTTGCCATGTGTATTATAGTTCACCAATCTGCTTTGCCACAGTTATTACTTGCTTTAATGAGCATCAGTTTGGGCTTTTTTTTTTTTTAAAGGGGTAAAAATTTATTCATTAAAGCAAGGCATTAACAGCCAAGAATCCAAGATACATAGAGTGACCAAGAAACACAATCCAAAGTCCCAAGAGAACAGTCAAACCCACAACCTCCCAAGGACCACAGGAGCCCCAAACCGAGGGACTCCCATCAAACCGAAGAATCCTCCACCACCAATTGATGTAGCCTCTGAGACCTATCCTCCGACAGCTGATCCCAACCAGTAACATCCCAGCCATCTTGCTGCTCTGAAGCCCACTTAGCAAGACAATCGGCCACCCCATTCCATTCCCTGGGGATATGGACAAAGGATATCAACTCAAAAGAACTACCCAGCCGTAAAATCTGCCTGCCTACAACAGCTAACTGCCATTGAAGTCACTCAAACTGCCTGTTATTCAGCATATTAATCACAATCATAGAGTCAGCCTCAACAATGATCTTCCTCCACCCCAAAGTACAATCCCTTTCCACAGCCCTAAGAATAGCTTGAGCCTCCATCAGATTATTCGTTGCCTGCCCTGAAAAAGTGGAGAAGAGGAAATAAACTGCACTAGAACTATCTCTCCCAACACCGCCAATCCCAGCATGACCCGGATTCCCTCTAGAAGAGCCATCTGTATTAATCTTGAAAACTCTAGGTGGTGGTGGGGACCATTTGCCTTCCCTTGGCACCTTCATCTTAGGACCTCGTCCCTTCTTAGCATTGGAGTTACCACTTACCTTATCACTAAGGCCTAATCCATGGACTACTGAGTAATCCTCCCGCTCCAGAGACTCATTCAAATTACACTTGGCCTGTATGGTTTCCCGAACCATACTAACAATCTTTTGCCACAACTGTTGAGCCAACATCTGATTTCCCTAGAAAATCCTCCTATTCCTTTCAAGCCAAATCTGCCATATGATACAAGAAGGCCCAATCTCCCATGCAACTTGAAGGAAAGAGGTCTTGGAAGGAGGTCTCCCCTAGCTGCCCCAGAAATCAATTAAGGAGGTGGCATGAATACATCCCTTATTCCACAAACCCCACCAAAAGTGCCAGATCTCCTTGGCATACAGGTACTGGAAGAAAAGATGAGGGATGCATTTCACTAAGCCCACACAAGGTACACATAGAAGGGCCCTGAAAACTATGCTTCTGCAAATTATCTCAAGTGAGGCATCTATTCCTGGCAACCAACCAAAGAAAAAAGCTACACTTCGGCCAAGCAAACTTAATCCAAACTCTTTTCCACCAAGGAACCTCCTGGTCACCACCACTGTGTTGAACTAGAGTATGGTACCCCCCTGCCACAGAGTAAGAGCCTTTAGGGTTAAAACCCCAGGCCAAGATGTCCCTTTCGCTCGAGGAATTACATATCCTTTCTGACATAATTGATGATAAGATTTTTCTATCCTCATCTGAACCCCCCCTAGGCCACTCCCGCGGATTTCTCCAATGCGCTATCTCCACTTCGCCCAAAGATTGAGAATACTTAAAATCAGCCACTCGGATCCAACCAACCTAAGTAAATCTATCACACGGCTCCTGCAGCTGCGGGTAAGAAGAAATGATGGGGGGAAACCCATCCTAGGGATCATGACAAAAGAGAGCTTCCGAGCCTTTGTTACAGATCCAAAATAAGCCTTGCTTGATGAGAGAAGCCCTCTTTTTAAGAGTGCTCCAGATCATTGATCCTTTTCTCGAGAGAACAACCCTAGGAATATCTTCATTGGCCATCTCCCCCAAATACTTAAAAGTAAGGATTTTCGCCCAAGCCTGCTGTGGATTAGAGCACCATCTCCAATACAGTTTGGCAGCAAGGGCTTGACAATTGATAGAAGCTCGCTTAAGCCCCAATCCCCCACTCTGTTTAGAACAACAAACAGTCTCCCAATTGACCAAACTCCATTTAGAGGCCTCCAAATTCTCGGTCCAGAGAAATTGCCGAGAAAGAGCATCAAAATCCTTAATGAAGCTCGAGGGAGCCACCAAAAGAAAGCACTTGTAGAAAGGTAGAGCTTGAATTACAGATTTTATAAGCAAAACTCCTCCAACAGACGAGAGCCAGCGGAAGGTCCAGTGATTGACCTTCATACGAAGTTTATCAAGGATCGATTGCTAGTGCCCCCTAGCAAGGTGCCCAACTGAGAGGGGTATGCCCAAATAAGTGAGAGGGAGAGCCCCCACCTGAAATCTAAGAATTTTGACAATCCGACGTTGAATCATGGGCAGAGAATTGAAGAATATGATAGAAGACTTGTCCTCATTAATCTTCTGACTAGATGCTGTTAAATAAATATTTAGAGCTTTTTGGAAGTTCTTAGCCTCCCTGACCGTGGCTAGGCCAAGTAAGGCCGTATTATCAACAAACTGCAAATGAGAGACAGGAGGCAAAGTATTGCTCCAAGACCAGCCATGAACCCACCCTTGTCTCACATGATGTTTTAAAATTCGGCCCAAACCCTCAGCCATCAGAATGAAAAGATAAGGGGATAGAGGGTCCCCCTGACATAGGCCTCGAGAAACTCTGAACAGGGGGGCCATTGACAATCACTAAGAAAGAGGGTGAGGTAACACAACTCATAACCCATTCAACCCAATCCTGATCAAAGCCAAAGGCTAAAAGGATCTGCTGCAGAAATCTCCATTTGACTCGGTCATAGGCTTTAGACATGTCTAACTTGATAAACATAGCCTTCTCTTTAGAGGTTGCCATAGAGTGAATAGTCTCTCCCGCAATTACCACTCCATCTAGAATCTGCTTGCCCACCACAAAGCCCCCCTGCTTCTCAGAAATAAGGGAGTTTAAATGCCTCTTGAGTCTTTCGGCAATAAGCTTAGTCATGATCTTATAGGCCACATTACATAATGCAATAGGCCTAAAATGATCAAAAGATTGAACTTATTCTTTTTTGGGGATAAGAGCCAATAATGTCGAATTCAGAGCTCTCAACATCTGTTTGCTGCTCCGAGATTCCCTAACCATAGCTAGCACATCTTGTTTGAGAATGTCCTAAAACTTGGAAAAACTTAATTGGAAAACCATTTGGACCAGGGGCCTTCCCCTTCCTCATCTAAAAGATGATCCCTTCCAACTCCTCGAACAAAACAGGTCTAAAGAGCTCTGCATTCATCTTTGCCGAAACAATAGGAGGGATGCAAATCAAGGATTAGCTCTTCCTCAGCAAACAGGAGGGTGGACTCTTCAGAGAGGAGAGAAGAAATGAAAACCAGAGCCTCTTTGCCAATGTCTTGCGAGGAAGTAAGAAGATTCCCATTAGAAGACCTGATAGAAATGATAATGTTCCTTTGCCTTTTGTCTTTGATAGAATTGTGAAAGAAGGCTATATTCCTGTTACCTTCCTGGAGCCAATCAATCCTAGCCTTTTGCTTCCAGTAAATTTCTTCCCTAAATTCCCATTCCGAGAGCTCCTTAAGTAAAATTGAGTCCTTTAGCAGGTTCTCATTCGTAAGACCAAACTCCCTAGTCTGGGGCGTGACCAAGTCCAACTGAGTCTGGATATCCGCCTTAACCCAAAAGAGGTTCCCAAAGCACTCCCTGTTCCACCTCTTAAGTTGGTACTTCACATACTGAAGTCTCTTAACAAAAGAGTACATAGCAGTACCATGCGTAGGCTTCCCCTCCTGCCACCAAACTGCCGTAAGATCTTGTAAAGATTCCTCATGCATCCACATAAGTTGGAACCTGAAAGGGGGCTTTTTGGAGGAAGCCGACAGAGAGACCCTTAGTAAGATGGCCCAGTGATCAGACCCTCGCCAATCCAAAATCTCAGAGCTAGAAAGCCAACGGTCATTGACCCAATAGCTGGAAACAAGGAATCTATCCAATCTCTCAGAGATTGGATCCCTGCCACACCTTCTGTTATTCCCAGTAAACTGCCCATTACTAGGTCGGATATCCACTAGGCACAAAGAGTCTATACTCTCTTGAAGCAATCTGGATGCAGCATCTAACCTTTCAACTCCTCCATGCTTCTCAGCTAAACTCATCACTGCATTAAAATCCCCTGCCAGGATCCATCGGAAAAGAGGGGCCATCGATTGCACAAATTTGATATGCATCCACAACTCCACTTTACCAGAAAGGTCCATGGGGGCATAAACATTCGTGAAGAGAATAGATTCCCCTGACTCAATACTGGTCGCCATAACAGAGAGCGAATGTCTGCAGGATATCCACCAGGCTGGAGTAATCTTGCAGGGATCCCAAAGGCAAGCTAGTCCACCAACACTACCCTGGGCTCCAACACACTGACACTGACCATGCCCCCCAAATTCTAGGGGCTAAGTGAAGCATTCCATCAACTGAGAGCTTGGACTCCTATAAAAAAACCATATCTGGTTTGTGAGTTCGGATCAAACCTTGAACAACCTTTTGTCTAGGGATGCTGTTCAAACCCCTTGCATTCCATGAGAGGACAATCATTTATGAAAGTTGAGTCAATAGGCCTAACTGAACCTGACTCCACTAGGGCTTCTCCTGCTAACTTCACCTTATCTTGATCCTTCTTGCGGCCTACTTTCAAGGCCTTCTTCGGGGCACCTTTCTTCAAAGCCTTTTGTTGAATCCCTAGCACCTGAGGTCCCCTCTTTGGCCGATTCTCCTCAGCGACCTCACTAGCAAACTAAGGGGGGGGGGAGTCCAGAATAGGATTCGAGAGCACTGTCTCATTCCCTGACGGAACAGATGAACATGTCACTACCTGAGCATGATCTGTCTCCATAATGTCAGAGGGGTTATCAACTTGCAATTGGGGTAAATTACTATTCTTACTCAAGTCCCTGAACCTCTTCTGCTTCCTCAACAATTGGCAAGTGAACATCTGTAGACACATCCTGGTCCTCAAAGGTCTCCAACATCCTGGAAGATCTTTTCAACCCTTGCCCCTTGTTACGTTGCTTGACTGGAATAAAACTGTTGTGACCAAATCACACATCGCCCCATTGCAAATGGGGATCCCCCTTTTTTTTTGAGCTCAGATGCTTTGCATTAGGTTTTTGATGATGTCTTAGAGCTATTTCATGATGAAGTCAGTGGTGTTTTGAGTCTTAGAGCCCCTTGATGACCTGATCCTGATGTTTGAGATCCTGGAAATGACTAAGTCTGGTATCCTGATCCTGAAGATCCTGAAAATTGGCTAAGCCTGAAATCCGGTGGATCCTCAAAAATCTAGAATCTGCATGTTAAATTTGGTGGATCTGAGACCTATCTCAAACATCCTGAAAGGTATATTGAAAAATATTTAAAGTATTTTTTAATATACCTTACCTTGGCGACTTACATTTTTAGCTGCGAATTTGCTTGAAGACCTTGGGCGCATTTTCCCACCTCTAGCAACTCACATCAGCGCCTAGATGAAGATCAACTTCCAAACTCTCCAAGATAGGGCGCCTTGATTGAAATTGGCATAAGAGACCTTAAACATCAAAATTTTGGACAAAGGAATGATTCAAGAGTTTAGGCGCCCATTGCATGTTCAGAAGATCATAAGAATTGCGCCTTAGGTTAAAGTAGATGAGTTTAGGCGCCATTTAGTGTTGCTTTTGCCATTTAGGCGCCTTGGCAAGAGTGTGGATGAACAAACTCCAAGTTGCGCCTAAGGATGATCCAGTCTCCCAAGGTTAGAAACAACTCCAAATGAGCAAACTTAAGCTAGGCGCCCTTCATGCATTGGACTACCTCATTTTGGCGCCTTAGCATGAAAGAGGTTTTCAAACAAACTCCAAGTTGCACCTTAGGACGAAAGAGTATGAAATCCTAATGTATGTTTGAGAAGATCCTGAAAATGACTAAGTCTGATAGCCTGATATCCTGAAACACTGAAAAATTGACTAAGTTTGAAATCTGGTGGATCCTCCAAATTCTATAATCTACATGTTAAATCCAGTGGATCTGAGACCTATCTCAAACATCCTGAAAGGTATATTGAAAAATATTTAAAGTATAAGAAATTCACTTATACTTAAATATATTTTTCAATATACCTTACCTCTGGGACTCTCATTTCTAGGCGCAAAATTGTTCTAACAGGATTAGGCGCATTTACTCCACATGCAGAAGTCCAGATGGCGCCTAAAGGTAGAAACCCAAATGTGCGCTTTGAGCAAGGAAAGGTTCAAATTGAGACGCCGTAATTGGAATTGAAGTTGGGAGGCTTTAAACATTGAAAAGCTGACAAAGGAGTGCTCCAAAAGCTTAGGCGCCAATAATGATTCACATGACCTTCAAAGTGCGCCTTGGGTTGAAGTAAACATCTTAGGCATTTTTCACCTCCATATAAATCATTTGGGCGCCTTGAGTTAGAAAGCAGTTGAATTTGTCCATTTTGAGTGCCCTGAAGAGTTAGGACTCCAAGATTGTTTCTAAGTACATTTTCAAGACATGGTGCATTTTTGTATCAAGATCACTTCATTCTAGCGCCTTGAGTATAATGAGTTATAAAAGATGACAAGCATAGAGTTTAAAGAGTCAAGGCGCATTATAGGGTCAAAAACATCCTGTATGGGCGCCTAAGTGGAAATGAATCAAAAAACCTCCAGATTTCGCCTTAATGAGGAATGTGAAGTTAGAGGAAAGGAAGCATCAAGTCATCAGTGTTAGGTGCATATTCTCACCTAAATTGATCAACATTGGCGCCTCAGTGAGGAGGCCTTTACAATGAGTTAAATGGAAAGCATGAAACCAACTAGAGAAGTTAGGCGCTAGTTGTACTTGTAGAGTCACCTTTGGGCGCCTAAGCAAAATATGCTTGATTTCATCAACTTTGAAGAAGCTTGAGTATCAAGACTCCCTTTTGAGCCCTCCTAGTGACTTGTATCATTTAAACTTGATATTTTCACCCTTCTTAGCCTTAGGCGCAAATTACCCTCTGCATAGCCTCATTTTGGCGCCTTAGCATGGAGGAGTATTTAAGTCATTTCCTAATGATTTGAAATCATAAAAATGACAAACTTGAAGCTATTTAAATTGGGCGCACTTTGCTAGTCACTCCCACCTTCATGAGTGCCTTGGAAAAGATTGTATCAAAACCTCTTGTTTTGGCGCCTAAAGGGAGGGGAGTCATCCCACAACATTCATAATTGTTTAAGGCATAAAAAATGACAAGTATAATGTTCAATGAGGTTAGGCGCATTTCCTGTTTTTGTGCCATCCTATTCTGGCGCCTTGGAAGAGTACAAGAAATGAATTCATTAAAGTGGCGCCTAGAGGGAAAGGATTCTTTTAAAGCATGTTTGATCATTCAAGACCTTGAAAATAGCAAATAGAACTCCAAATTGTCAGGGCGCCCTCTGTAGTCCATATCACCTCATTCTAGCGCCCTGGGAAAAAATCACTCAAATCTATATCTAAGAGTTGACGCTTGAAAGATTGAAGTCCTCTGAGACCTTTACAACTATTTAAAGCATGAAAAATGCCAAATATGAAGCCATTAGTCCTAGGCGCACTTTCACTTATTTACCAACCTAGATGGGCGCCTAGGGAGAAAAAGAGCTTAAATTGCATTATTGAATGAGCGCTTGGAGAGTTGAGCCTCCTTTATAGGTTGATCCCAGTCAATTGAAGTTAGAAACTGAGAAATCTCAAGTCATAAAGCTAGGCGCCTCATGCCTACTTCTACCACCTAGATTGGCGCCTAAGGAAGAAAGTGCATTGAAAACACTTTTTAGGTGTACCTTATAGGGGATTGACTTCTTTTAAACCCTTGCAATTGTTTGAAATCATTTCAAGTGATGAATGTGGGATTAAATTATGTTAGGTGCCTTTTGCATATCTATAACATCAGATAGGCGCTTCAATTGAAGTAAGATTATTTATATGTTAAGGTTATTTCTTTGTTATAGAGTGATTAATATTGTTTTTTCTTGTCTTGTAGGAACATCAATGGACTTAAGAAGCAAGCGCCTAGAGTCACCTTTCGTCGAGGAGTGAAGCTAAAGAAGATCATCTTGTCATCATCTACTCTTCAAGGTCATTATCAAGGGACATCACCTTCAAGCAAGAAACTTGGAGTCACTTTCAAGGAAGTCATCATGTAGCTGTTTCAAAGGAGTTATTCACCGTCATTCATGCTAGGAGTCATGATCATTGCTAAAAGAGACATCACTTCAAGAGGTAGCTGCTCCAAGAGGTTACAATAAGACATATCTCAAGTTTTCTACATCAAAGACATCATGTTAGATCATATCAAGTTCAAGTGTACTTTATTAAGAGTAACATGTTCGAAGCATTCATTCATCCAAACTTCGAGTCAAGTTCTCCTAATCTTCAAAGGTTCATTAAGTTTCAAGTATCTTTGAAGAGGTCATCTACTCCGCATTCAAAGAAGGTGTTATCATCTACACTCCAAAGGGCTACTTCAAGGTCAACATGCTAAGTGCAAGATCACTTCATCAATTTCTACATCAAGCAAAGACATTCATCTATTCAAAATTCAAGTTCTATTCAACTTTCGAGTCTAAGAGAGATCTCCTATTCTTATATGAAGGAAGCATCATTATCATATCTCTACTACTCTACATCAAGAGCATTATCAAAGAGGATCATCATATCTACATCCTACAAGAAGAAGAAAGAATCATGAAGTTAGTCAAATGAGTAACAAGTATCATACATCCAGTGTACAAGAAGAATGGATAAGGCAAGATCTACAAGTTGTATTCCTAAACATACAAGTTCAAGCAATCACATTGAATACATCACCACATTAATGATACAATTTTCAAAGTATGTTGAAGTGGCGTCTATGTGGTGAGTACACATCATTTAAATGCATTTAATGTATCATTCAATGAAAGAAGCTAAAGGGATTCCTATGTGGAAGATATTTTAAATGATTTCGCCTTACCTTTTCACATTGGAAAACATGCCTTCATTGCCTCTCTTTTTTGCTAAAAATAGCAAGTTGTTGTAACTACCACTGAGGTGGCGCGATCTAGGCCCTTGGCTATCAAATTGATCTAAGCCATTCATTGTAATCCTGGACCTCTATATAAAGGCCTTGTTGCCTCATTTGTAATGAAGTAAGAGATTAGAGATTAGATTTTAGGAGTAGAGTAGGAGAGACTCTCGAAATTTCCTGAGAGGGCTTGAAATTGTTGTAAATATTTCTCAAGATTAATGCAAAGACATTGGAGCTACTTGTTTGGTGTTTAAGTTTTGTCTTTTGGAATGACATGATTTCCTGTATCTTGATGAAATGGAGAGATGTTTCAAATTAGAAGTAAAGTAGATTAGAAGCTCTTTGACGTAATGCATGTTGTATTGGATATTTGATCAACTCCTAGCTCATGCTTTTAACATTCATCGCCAATGAAGTGTTGTATAAAGCTAGTCTGAGCCTTATCATTTGCATAAGTTCGATTATGAATGCTTGTTTGAGCTGCGTCGTTCAATGGGTGCTTGTATAAGCCTTCATGATTTGAAAACCATTCGTGAACCTTAGGAGATTGCACCAACTCCATGTAGTTGTAGACATCCTTGGCAAAGTGGAGTTAGGTTAATCAAGGAGTTTGTCTATTCATACATCATCATTGCTTCATTGACCTTAGATTAGCCTTTCCAAACTTTTATCTTTTACTTTTTTTTATCATTGAGATGTCATCCACATTGAAGGAGGAATAAGCTAAATGAAATATGAAGAAGTCTGCGTAAGTTCCTTTGTGATTATCAGCAAGATCACATGTAATCATTGAGTTAACCCACCATAAGTCATAGGAAAAGGAACCTTGGAGTTACTTCACTGGATCGCATAGTTCAGCCTTTGAAGAGCTTTATTCAAGAGAGAGTGGGATACTCTAGTGTTTTACTCTATTGTTGACTTGTCTAAAAACAATCATCAACAAAAATCATCCTTAACTCCCTTCCCATTGGAGATCGGAGCTTTCCCCTTATCCACTGTTGAAGGAGTAGGTAGGGGGCCCGAGGGAGTTGAAGGGGCAACTTTAGGGCATTTCCATTGAAGATGCCCATATTCATGACAGATGCGACATCTAAAAGGCAAAGCTTCATAATCTAATTGCTAAATCCAAGATGAAGACCCTAATCTAATTTCCATAGAATTTGGAAGT
The DNA here is from genome assembly GCA_027924645.1 of Cunninghamia lanceolata. Classification (NCBI taxonomy): domain Eukaryota; kingdom Viridiplantae; phylum Streptophyta; class Pinopsida; order Cupressales; family Cupressaceae; genus Cunninghamia; species Cunninghamia lanceolata. Next base: position 12,934,120 of record BSBN01001567.1, on the reverse strand, counting down.
GGTTTATTCAAATCAATTTCAACACACAAGCGGGCATAAGAGACTACCTTGCGATCCAACGTCTGTTGGGAAGGCCCGACTGGCTTGCCAAGTAACAACGCAATCAGCTGCAGGATATCCCACCTCCAGAATTCCATCAGAAGCCGAGGGAGGCGGACCCAAACAGGCATTCATGAAGGGAGCTCCTTCGTCAGGTTAAACCCTACAAAAAGGGGTTTCATGAATAAACCAGCCTGATTGTAGAAGTATGGCCCCCCTCAAAAGCTTTAATTTTGTCCGCCAATCTTGAAAACACCACACAAAAAAATTGTTCGCAGCCATAATCACCTCCATGTCCCCCTCTGGGTTCCATGTCCGTTGGGCCCATGATTCTAGAAAAGGCAGCGAGACCTTGATGCCCATAAATTTGCAAATGAGGGCATGATCTGCTAGATAAAGCACATCATTGGCAACCGATAGCGTTTGAATAACAAGGACAGGACGGTCCTTGCTCTTCTCCAAGCATCCATTAACCTTTGGCATTCGAACCTCTCGATTAGCATTAGCCGAATCTAACAAGGCATTCTCCAAGAAATTTACCGCTTGCTCATGCATGGAGGAAGAGGGGTTCTCTCCATAAACTGCAGCTTTAAAAGACATCTTAAAGGCCTCCTCGGTCCCTTCTGGTGACCCCATGCCTCACGGAGGAACGGAGAGCCCAACCCTAAACACGAGCGAGAAGCCAAACCCCGGACAAGCTCAAGAAGAAATCTGCAAGAACAAAAGAAACTGCCAACACCCAAAGCCAAAAACTACACAGAAATGAGAACCCCCCGCAAACAGCGAAAAAATACCCAACCCAACCCTTACACACGAACCAGCAAGGAAGACGACCCCCAGCAAACAACTACCACCCCGAAACTGCACCCCACTCCACGTCCAGCGTCCACAGAGAAAACACAATCCGCAGCTAGAGCCAACCCACAGAGGCTCAGCGTGCAACTTCCTCGTCCGTTTCCCTTGATCACATCAGTTTGGGCATTTGAGACACATTCTTCCATCCCTTTTGATGGGAAAGCTGATTGAATACCTCTTGACTTAGTCGAATATGTTTTCACTTTCATTGGGTTCAGCATTGGGATAGTCTGGAAATTCTTGTTGTAAAAAGTCGACCGAAGCCAACTTGCCTTAGTCAATCACGAGCTTCATCTCTTTGTGTCTGGTCTTCAGAAATCACTTTTTTAATAGTTATCGAAATGTTGAAGCTGAATTCTTTGTGAATTAGCTATTTTTTGGTGCTTTTTGTTTATTGGCATTTGGATTCTGGGAAACCTTGAGCAAAGCTGGCTTTTATAAAGCTGAAAACTGGATCCGAAGACCTCAAGACTTGCCCTCTTTTAGTGATATCTCTTCAGTTTTCAGCATTGGGTTTTTTAGGAATAACACTAAATATCATGCTGAAAGCCAAAGCTGAAACCTTGGGTACTAAGACAATTTCCCAAACCTTTTTCCAAAATGAAAATCTTCATCTGGTTTATTCTTTTTCACATATAGTTTCATAGGTCAGGGGACAGACAAAGGGGCAGTACAGAAAATAGAAATAGAAGGGATCTAACAAACTGGTCACAAAACCCACGTTAGAATGCTTTATAAGATTAAGGCTCATGAATGTAGACATTATGACTCCTTTACACGTTTAGGAGTAAAATTTGACAATTTCTCTTGTGAACATGACTACTCTTAGGTATAGGCAATTTCTTTGCACAATGCTTATGGTTCTTGTTCACAGTGTCACTGTATTTTAGCCAAAGCAGCATCCACACTGTCATGGATTTAAGCCTGAGTTGGCATCCACACTCTTTCAATAAAGTTCCACTGTATTTATTGTTTATCCATTTTTAGTGTTAAAAAATCATTTTCATATTTTTCAGCAATTCTAGAGTTGATTTTTTTTGCAATTTTCAGAATTTTAGTTTCATGTCATCATTTTTTAGTTTTCAGACTCTACAACAGATTCAGAAATATTTAATTGCTGGTTTCTGTTTCAAATGTGGGTTTATGTTAGTTATTTCAAATTTTTTATATATTTCAATTAAAATGATTGAAAATGAGCTTTCATGTAGAGAGTTTTTCCTTTGTTATAATTTATAATAGAAAGCTCATGCAGGTGACATAGCAGTTGTATCCAAGCTGCTTTTTTGGCTTTGTGAATTAAGCTTTAGCAATGACATTTGTTTTCAAAGAAATTGAGTGCTGATGTTCTCTCATTGATGAATATCCATGCTTATGAGAAGCTTATCATAAATAAACTCTAGAAGATCTCTTTTTTGCAAAATATTTTGTGTTTATGAAGAAGGTCAAAGGAAGTGATTATTCAAACTTAAAAGAATTTGGTGAGGAGGCAATGACCAAGGATGAAAGTAGTAGTTAAATGCATGAATTTGTTGTCGAAGATCCTAATCTTAGTGATGCTCTTTATGAATATAGGCTAATAAATGACTAGGTGGTTGGAAGCTTGCATGATCATTGTGGTCATCATTCTGTAATAGTTTTTGTCGGAAAGCCCTCTAGAAAGAGACTTAAGGAAAGGCAATAAGGCTAGAAACTTCCTCTAAACAAGTGCCACCCATGCTCCTATTCTTGTAGCAGATTTGCATGAAAAAGGAGAAGAGAAAGCAACTAGTTTTTTATGCTTTGAAATCATGATTAGAGAGACATTTCAATTGATTACTCTAAATTCTACACTACCAAAGAACACTGCTGGCAGAAATTTAATCACATTCATAAATCTAATATGAAAGCAATAACTTTATTGCATCAGGTACTGTACAATACGAGGCTTGGTACAGGAAGGACTTGTCACGTAAACATCCTTCCTCTTACGTTTGACTATCCACTGGTTAGTTGCTGAAGCAGTTGCTGGTTAAGGCATAATCATCAAGCCAGCTGTAGGAACTAAAAATAGCTATTGCACTATCTAAGCAAACAAGACAATAGTCAACCACATAATTAAGTCGGCTATGAAATATGTAATTTATTAATGACAATGAGAAGAGCCACAAATTTATTTGTTAGAATATAACTTGTACAAATTAACTGCTACCATTAAGTAGTATGAATCCTTTCTACTGCAATCATAAATTGTTTTAAGAACAATTTTATCAATTTCCAAAACAAAAATATTTGAGATAAGGGATACTTATCTTTCATTTGTTCAAACTTCAAAACAAATAATCTCAGCCCAACAGTGATTTCTTTCAAAATTAAATACAATGGCATTGGGGTTTTAATCTACATATCAAATTCTTTAAATTGGCAAGGTATCTACACTCCTTTAGAAGAAAGAATATTGTTTTTGTCATTGGCTAATCAGTGCGAGAGCTATATGTTGAACTGGACATATAAGTGATGCTTATCTTGCTTTTGGATAGGGATAAGAGTATTTTATAGCAGTCTCAATTTTTTTATAATGGTAAAAATATTGTTTCCAGAAAAATAATATGTTGTCTTTATAATTTATGCTATCTAAACTTTGTTGGCAGGTGAGGCCCTAGTACAAAACGAGGGAGACAGTGATATTAGCAAAGCTATTATTAAGCTGGCAAATGAACGTGGGATCACAACAGTTAGCATAGTTGCAGATAAACCTGGCAATTCTCAGATAATTGAAGGCCTTAAAGAACTTGGTGGGGATGTAGTTGTGACAGAAGGCTACGCATCAACATGGTGCACACTTATTTTCTTATTTTTGAATCTGTTCTAGCAAGCAGGGTCTGAAACACTTGGTTGTATACAAATATGTGTTGCTAATCTAAGGCATATCTGCACATGGATCCAATGTATGAGGTATTTAATTGCATCATTCAGCCATACATACAAACTATGTCACAAGGTTCGAGTTCGAGCTCGAATTTGCCAGCCATAAAATTTGGATGAAGTTCAGAAGGAGAAAAAATTCGAAAAAAAATTAATAATAGAAGAAAATTAGGGAAAAATAGATAGATGGTCAGAAAGAGGAAAATTGAATTAATTAAATAATTTAAATTATTTAATTAATAGTTGAATTATGGAATTTGGAAAGAGAACTGTCCTGAATGTGGCATTTGTGATGCAAGTACATTTTCAGGTGTCTACATAAATAACTTGAGTGAAAAGAGTTCTCGCCATTAAGCTCTATGTAACATTATTGAAGTTGTGTTATAGTGAATCTGAAACCATGGAGTTTCTCTGCTCATTACTGAGTATTAAGTTTTAACAGGGAGGTGTTTTCTGAAGATGCTATGGAAGGAACATCGTAGCTCTTCACATTTGAGACTGATCATGCAATGCGGCAGGGTTGGATGGTCTAGGATCTATACCTTGTGGGAGATCCTTTATGGTAAATTTTGCCATCTGGTGGTTTTCATAAAGGAGTTATGTTGCCTTGTAGCTCATAACTCTTTATTCCAAATGAAATTAGCAAGGAAGCCCAGGGACGTGTTCCCTACTCCTTTTCAGGTGTTCCATACCGGGGACATTTCGGGGATGTGATGACGCCTTGGAAACATCCCCATGCCACCCCCTAACCCCTGCTGCACATGGGAAATGTCTCTGAAACGTGAAAGAAATGGCAACGAAACATTGGGGACAGCCGGGACCGTCCCCCCTCCGAAAATGTCAGAAAAAATTAACCTCTGCATGCTCCTAGGACTTATTTTACCACGCATACTCTGCCTTTTTTTTCTACCATGTATTGATCTCTGCATATATATTCATTTGTTCCCCACATATATTTTCATTCTTTGACACACATGTTTCTATCTCTCCCTGCTTATTGTTCATGGATTTTATTCACATCTTTTATTTATTTATGCTTCATTTCTTGTTTCCTGCAAAAAAACACAAATGAACATTATAAAATGAATGGATCGTGATTCGTTATAGGACAAAGGTCGGGCAACTTTTTTTGTGTCTAAAAAGGTTGCCCTTCCTGCATCAAATAATTTATCTCCTTTTCAATAATTGTACTTTTTGAAAATTTCTTAAGGTAGGCATAAAATCTTTTCGTACTTTTCTTATTATTACCTTTTTTTTCTTCTTCAGTTTTTTCTCTTTTTAGTATATTTTTCGTCTTTTTTCTCTTTTTATGATTTTACCTTTTGATTTATAAAAATAAAAAAATATATAAATAAATGTTTATTCATTCAAAATATTTGTTTATTTAAATGTTTATTGATTTATTATTCAAAATATGTGGAGGCCTTAAGAAGAAATAAATCAAAATAAACCCCAAGCTTGTTAAATGAGATAGTATCAGATTCAGGGTCTGATTTTTATTTAGGTGAGGAGGAGGTAGAGGCATGACAACAGTAGATCTATTGTGTACATTTTGTTATTTTGTACTTTTAGCCTTTCCGCCTTTTCATTTTATTGTATATGCACATTGGTAATGAAAACTCAAGTTGAAATGATTAGACATTAAAAGTTTGTTAATTTGAATGTCGACTCGTGAATTCTAAATTCAGCTCTAATGTTTCATAATATGGTCATATAACAAATATGGTGAATGCTTTATCATATGAATATTTGATATTTTCTATATTTTTAAATTTCCCCTATTTTTTTATTTGCTGTCCCCCCCAAAAAAGGTATCCCCGTCCCCTACCGTTTCGGAAACACATCCCCCCTGTTTCCTACCATCCCCGTCTTGGAAACTTGGTGGAACATAGGAAATTAGTGATTTTGAAAGTTTAAAATCTTGAGTGGAAAAAGGTCTAAGTGTTGACCATTATGAAGTGACATTGAAGCCGTGTAAGAGTGAAACCTGAATCCACGGAGCTTTTCTGCTTAACACCACGCAATATAGAGGCATTTTCTGAATATGCTACAGTAAGAGTCTAGTATTTCTTCTAATAATTTGAGGCTGATGTGTGCAATGTGGTAGGGTTGGATTGTCTAGGGCACGTGCCTTGTGAGTGAAAAGATTTCTAATCATTGAACATTATGTAATAACATTGAAGTTGTGTAACAGTGAAATCTGAAGCCATGCAGCTTTTCTGCTTAATACCAAGCAAGGATTGGATAGTCTAGGACCTGTAACTCTTGCCCTCTGGGAGTCCTGTATGGTAAAATTTGTCATCTAGTAGTCCCATAAAGTAGTTATGGTGCTGTTGTGATGTTATCACACATCGCCCCATTGCAAATGGGGACCCCCTCTTTTTTCTTGCTTTCTTTGTTTTGCTTTAGGTTTAGTTTTCCTCTAAGCTTGTAGGATTTTGATAGTGTTGTGTATCCAAGTCTCAACAGTTTCTTGCCGAGAGGTCTATATGCCTTCATCCTGATGCATGTCACTGAGACCCTGAAAATGACTAAGTTTGATATCCTGAAAATCCTGAAAAAATGACTAAGTCTGAAATCTGGTGGATCCTCAGAAATCTAGAATCTGCATGCTAAGTCCTATGGATCCAGGACCTATCTCAAACATCCTGGAAGTATATTGATAAATATTTAAACTATAAGTTAGATACAATATCTGACTTATACCTAAACATATTTTCAATATACTTCCATTCAGGAAATCCAAAATTTGACTAAGGCAAGAAATTCCTCACTCCATGTCCAAACCCGCCTAGTCTGGGCGGCCTCAAAAGGTCCTCTTGGACAGTGTCTTCACCATCAAGAGAGCTTGTCCAGACAACACCCTCAAACCCGCCCAGGGAAAGTTAGGATGTTTTCATGAGTTTTTGCCGATTGAAGGGAGTTAGGAAGTGATGATGGAGTCAAAAACTAAGAGTTTGAGTGAAATTCCACATAACACTCCCAACCCCGCCCAGCATGGGTGGCCTCACAGAGTCCTTCTGGACAGTGTCATCACTTACAGGACACTTTGTCCAGACAACTGCCTCAAATCCGCCCAAGGGAAAAGTTGTCAAATTTACAAGGTTTTGAGGACAGAGATGATAAAATTCAAATAAATTTCATAAGATTGAGTGATTCTAAGGCTTCACATGACACTATCCAAGCTCTCCTTCCTAGCCCGCCTAGCCTAGGCAGCCTCAAGGTGCTCTCATGGACTTTGTCTTGTACCAGGTGACATTGTCTAGTCAACACTTACAAATCCGCCCTAGGAGAAAAATAGTTAAGTTTTGAGGTTTTCATGCACAGAGCACTGAGATATGATGATTTGTAAGCAAGGTTTATGAGTTTGAGTGAAGTCAAAGTTCATTCCAAGTGTCACTCCTTAACCTGCCCTACCTAGGCGGCTTTGGCATGAAGTCATGGATGATGTCCTCATCTCCACCAGGTGACACTCTCCAGACAACACTCCCAGGACTGCTCAGGGATGTAGGTGGCATAATTTGCAAGTTTACTTGATGAGAATGATGAAGATGACACCAAGCATTACTTAAACTCCTCCCAACAAGGATGAATTAGTTGGAAAGAATGATAAAAAATCACTAAGCTTGATGTCCTGAAATCTTGAAAATTGGCTAAGTCTGAAATCTGGTGGATCCTCCAAAATCTAGAATCTACATGTTAAATCTTGTGGATCCGAGACCCATCTCAAACATCTTGGAAGGTATATTGAAAAATATTTAAAGTACAAGAATTTCTTATACTTAAATATATTTTTCAATATACCTCTACTCAGGACATTTCCAATATGGCGACAAGACCTGCATTCCAAGCACACCTTCTAAAGCCGCCCAGCCTGGGCAAAAATTTCACCTAGGCATGGATTCCACGTCGCTCACTTGAGTCTCTCTAGACAAAGACCTCAAACCCGCCCAGGAAAACCCTTACGAAAAGTTGCAAATTAGGAGTAGGAGTTCATTTTGAGGCAAAAAAGAACAAGTTTGAGTGAAATTCCACACAACACTCCCAACCCCGCCCAGCATGGGAGGCCTCACAGAGTCCTGGACAGTGTCATCACTTTCAGGACACTTTGTCCAGACAACTACCTCTAACCCGCCCAAGGAGAAAATGATCAAGTTTATAAAGTGTTTCAAGTACTATGCATTAGAAGGTGATGAAATTCCAATGGAAGCTTGAAGGTTTGAAAAGTTAAATGAGTTTCAAGTCATAATCCAAGGGTCACCTCTAAAGCTGCCCTACCTGGGCGGCCTCAAGAGGTCCTTGTGGATTGTATCACTTGACACATGAAGCACTCCAATCACTTACTCCAAAGCCGCCCAAGGTGAAGAACAACATAAATTGCAAAGTTTGTTTGATAAGTATGATCAAAATGACACAAGGATGAGATAGTCAAGTTGAAGGAGTAAGAGGATTCTAAGTGTTGAAAATCCAAGACCTATTCTCAAACCCGCCCTACTTGGGCAGCTTAGAGAGGTGAGCTTGGAGTTTTGGTGTCTAAGCATTGCAACTACTCTATCTTGACTCTCTAACTCATCATGATGCTTCACATCCTTGAGAGGATCATTCAAAGAGAGGGAAGTTTGAAAAAATTGACTAAGTCTTAAGGAAGTTGGAGAGAGAGATCTTCATGAGGAGAGGAATGAACCTTAAGTGAAGGAATCCACACCCTACCTTCCAAGCCGCCCATGCTAGGCGGCCTTGAGCTCTACACTTGGACAACTCCACCTCCTCCACATCACACTCTCCAGACACCACCCTCAAACCTGACCAAGGACAAAACCTATCAAGTTTGCAATATTTTGAGTTGAAGTGCAAGGATATTATGAAGATTTGATGAAAGTTCATAAGTTTGAAGGTATTTGAATGCATTTTGAGGGATAATCCAAGGGTCACCTCCAAACCCGCCCTACCTGGGCGGCCTCAAGAGGTGCCCATGGACTTCGTCTCATCCACAACACACCCTCCAGACAACACTCCTAAAGCTGCTCAAGGGTGAAAACCATAAAATTTGCAAGGAGAAATCAATGAATGGATGAAAATGAAGCATTTCATAGGTGAGGCAATCAAGTCTAGAAGAGTGCAAAGTGCTATAAGCTATAAAATCCATGCATACACTCTCAGGACCACCTTGTTAAGAGACTCCCACCATCATGCATCTTCTCTACATCATTCACTCCATACACTCACCCTACATCCGCCCGTGCTAGGCGGCCTTAAGCCCTTCATTCGGACAAGGTCTTGTCCACAACACACTCTCCGCCTATCACCTCTAAACCTGCCTAGGCACTTAGGCATGGATTTCACGCGAAAGGGTATGTTTTGAAATGCCATTTTTTTATCCCACATGCATAAGATAAATGCAATTTGTTATTGAAAATCCTTTATATCAAGTCTTAATTTGATATGTTTCTTTTTGTAGGTGATGGAGGGTCCAAGGAGGTGAAGTTTGGAAGGCAGAGGAAAGTTGCTCAAGTTTGTCATCATCACCACATGGAGGAGAGCTCCAACATCAAGTTTATCTTACTTCGAAGACTTCGTATGTTTGGATGAGGAAGACATCAACGCCATCCGAAGGGGAGCTAGTCTAAGATGATCAAGGTTACAAGTGTAGTTCATCATCAAGAGCATCATCCGTTCGAGGCGAGGATCAGTGGAAGGTTGTCACTTCACCATGCACATCTTGAAGGAGGTCATCATCCAGAAGCTCACATATCATGTGCCAGACAAGAAGAACTCTCATCAGGCACTAGTCTACTCCATGAGTCCATGCAACTATCCAGAGGCATAATCCTGCACAAGCACAACAACATCACAAGATGAGAGATGAGCATGATCATCAAAGTGATCCATGAGTTACATCAAGACAACAAGAAGAAAATATTCTAAGTAAAGTGAATATGAGGTGAACCAGACTAGTTCGTTTGAAGATGCTGAGGTGGCACGTACACATCATCAGGCCAATTGCATTCCGCCATGTCATTCATTAAAGAGGCCTCGCCCACCATAAAGATGCTCCAAAGATGCTTCTCACATTGGGAAACGTGCCTTCATTGCCTCTTTCATGTTCTAAAAATAGCAAATTTTGTAACAAACTGCCTTGTTGTCTCAATCTCAGCCGCTGATTGTTAAATCAATCTTGGCCCTTCATGTAATTCTTGAGCTCTATATAAGGCTCACTTCTCTCATTTGTAAAGATACAGGAGGATCATTAGAGGAGAATCATTAAAAGAAGATAGAGTCGAAGTAGATACTATGGCAATAGGAGTAGAGTAGAAAGAGCTCTTCGAAGTCATTGAAGAGATATATGAGATTGTTGTAAACAAAACACTTCCTAAATCAATACAAGCTCATTGTTGTTGTTCGCATGGTGATCTTGTACGATCAAGGAATGTTCGCATGGTTTCTTATTCTCCAAGATGGTTGAGATGCGGTTCCAAGTCACTTAGATGATAAAGTAGATATAGTTCATCGATGTAATGGATATATGCAATGATATTTGATAAATTCCTGTTGGTTCATACTTTTGATGGCTTGTCGACGGTAAGTCATCATGTAAAGTTAGCTTGAACCACATCTTGCAAATAGTTCGATTGTTGATGCTCCTTCGAGTTGCGCCAGCTGTGGGTACTTTGGAGTGTGTCAACAATATGAAAATCCTTGGTTTATCCTTTGGAGATCGCACCTATTTCATGTAGTTGTTGCTTGTCATGGCGAAGTGAAATTTGGTTTCTAAGGGAATTTGTCTACCATGGCATCGTTCATCATGTCATTGTCCTTAGATTAGTCTTCTTAATCCTTGCCATTTGCCTTTTCTTTTTGTGGTTGATTAGAAGAAGTTCCATTTCACAAGGAAAGAGTACATATTTGAATCGAGTGATGAATAAATTCTGCGTAAGTCCCTTTGTGTAAATAGCATTATCACATCATACCACTGAGGCTATCCGTTGCAAATCACGTACAAGGAACCTTGGAGCGTTCTTGTTTGATCACGTAACTTAGCATTCGAGATGCTTTGTTCAAGAGAGGATAGAGCATTTGGTGTTTTATTCTAATGTTGTTGTTGTCAAGAAAACAACGTCAAGAAGACATCATCAACAGGTGCCATATAGATCTTTGGATATCAATGTGAATAGATTTAGTTTATAGCCATTTAGTCAAAGCTATCAGGAGATATTAATAGATAATCTGTTCATCTACCTTTGATTTATTCTATCTACCTGTGATTTATTCTATCTTAGTAACTAACCTTTGCAAAAAATGCTCTCACAAAGTGATGTGAATTTGTATTTCTACCTCCAGTGGTCAAAGGATCCATAGCTATTGATCTTAAGGGGATATTCTTTTCTGTTCTCACTACTAGTCGGGGAGAGCAAATCCTAAGCTCTCCCAATGGGAACTTTAGATCAGTTTGCTTTCCTGTAGGATATATCTTGAAATGTGCATGTCATCATTCAATATTTCAAGGGAGTGCTGCAAGGCTTGGGCAGACAAATATGAGTCACGTGGATGTAGTCAAATAATAGTGTGCACTGTGGATAGCTGCATTGATGGATTTTTGGTCATTTGGTCACAAGGTGCATCCATTCTAATAATATAAAGGTGTAGGGTGATAACCAAAGAAATGCCATATTTTGGAGCAGACTGGCCAAAATCCTCCGATTTGCAATAACAACTCCATTTTTTCATCTCTTTTTTCAGTCTTATGTATAAAATGCCTTTTTTTTTGGGAATGGATCTGGTGAATCATTCTCTCTCTAACCTTAATTGACCCTGAATCAAAAATTTTATATGGAGTAAGTTTTACATGCTTTGGGATGTTTACTTGAAAAGAATTCCATTTTTTAAGTGCGCATATTTTGTTTTAACTTTTTATGGACTTGGTTATGATGTTTTGGAGTAAGCCAGAGATCTTTCTACTGTTGTCCTCTATCAGGCAAGCTCAGTTCTAAAAGAGTATGGTCTAAGTAGGGGTATTTCTTCAGTATTACTTTTGTGTTGGTAAAACCTCACACTGGAATAAGATGGTAGACAAGGTTGAAAATGGTCTCTGAGTGCTAGAACTGTGCATCAAACATTCACGGACAAACTTTGTGGATCTGGAATCCTTCCTTTACAGTGGGTGATTTGCTGAAGTATGAATGTCTTTGACATCTTAAATTTGAGTAAATTTTGACAGTCCAAGGCTTGGTGCCCCAAATTTCAAATCATAAAGCACAGCAGCTCTAACAACAGCATCAAACAATTCTGTTTTGTTTATAGAAAAAACTGTCCTTATGCAGTCTAAACCAAATAAAGGTGTTACTATTTTTCTCTGTAGACTCAATATCATAGTGTTGTCATCAACTTCTGCAAGAGAGCAACATATACACGCAAATAAATAGTCTCAATGTTCGTTTGATGATCAATAAATCCACTGCATATGGCAATTTGGTTGATTTCACAATTCTGCTGTCCACCTGCATGCAAATATTAAAGAAGTATATCTAAGTTAGCTGCAAAGTTAGTTTCATTTCACAAAACTGTCAAAAGAGGGCTTTCTATCTGAAATTTTGATGCTGACAAATGACATGCAATGATAAGAAGGCTGGTTTTAAGCTTGCCAAGCCACCATCCCTCATGGCTTGGGATATTTTCCCAAGGAATCTTCTGCAAACATATGAAGCTTTGGTGAACACTCACATCTGCCATCTTATAAGCGCATGGAATGGGGAATGGTCTATCAAGCTTAGAAAACGTTTGGCTTGGAAGGCACTTTCAAGCTGTATCTGTTCTGTCAAAATTCGCCTGGGACTTCCCAGACTTGTCCAAGTGCTCCTGTGTTATAACACCGGCATAAATATATTATATGGGAAGTATGACTGGGGGGGCTTGAATATTGGTCATCATCCTGACATTCATTCCATTTCGCCACTAGACCAATGCCCCCAGCCATCCCGGCAAAGGCATATTGCCAAGTGATTTGTTTGAAATGCTCTCTTCCCTCACCCAGGGCAGGGATTATCTCTCAAAAACATTTAAATTATTGAGATAACCTGATCAGGATTATGTTTTTTTTGGTTTGGCAGAATTGGGTGCGTATCTTGCTATTCACACCAGGGGAAACCTCTAGTATGAGTACAGTTGGATAGATTTTTATTCTGTTTCAATTTTAGTATTCAGTTAAGGTATCAGAACCAATAAGTGAGCGTTTATGAGTGCTTAAAATTTCAAAATGAAGGACATTATCTGCATTCTGCCCATCATTAGAAAGTACTGAGATATTTGACAAGTTGTGAAGCTGGTGTTCCGGAAGCACGGTTTGCTTGTATATTGTTATAGAGTATGTGAAGCTTAAGGCTATTATTATGCTAAGCAGAAGCTATTTGATGAAGTCTCAACTACTGTATATTTGTCATGTTGCATTTTGGTTAACACACTCTATAAGCATGCACTTAAATTGTTCAACATGCACTAGTATAAGAAAAAGACAAGTAAAATAATTCCTCACTCAAGAATAAAGAAAGAATTCTTTATATTTCTTTACAATAAAAGAGACTATACATTCAATATTTGGCAGCCCTCAGGATAAGGTCCAGGGTTGCCTCCTCTTGAACAGATATCAGTATAAGAAAAAGACAATTAAAACAATTCCTTGCTCAAGAGTGAGAGACAATTCTGTATATTTCTTTATAATAAAAGAAATTATACATTCAATATCTGAATGGCAGCCCTTGGGATAAGGTCCAGGGTTGCCTCCTCTTGTACAGATATCAGTATAAGAAAAAGACACTTAAAACAATTCCTTGCTCAAGAGTGAGAGACAATTCTGTATATTTGTTTATAATAAAAGAGATTATACATTCAATATCTGAATGGCAGCCCTTGGGATAAGGTCCAGGGCTGCCTCCTTTTGCACATATATCTCTTGATTTGCCCTTCTACAAGTCCTACATGACAATAACTCTATCCTTAAATCAAATCCTTCCGTATAAAATATTCTCAATCAGTTACTTGTAACATTTAGAGTTGTGTTAAGTCCCAGTTGTTTTTTGATATCAAACTACTACATTACCACATTTAAAATGCTTATGTATTGCTTGATACTTTCTTGTTTGACTAACTTGCTGACTTGGAGTGTTCAAATTAGGAAATAGATCTTAAGGTTCTTTGCTCTTCTTACTTACAATTTTGTGCCTTAGGCCAACAAGGTAGGGCATTACTAAGTCTCTGTTCTTCCTAAGAATGTTTGCATAATGCATCGATCATCTTAGAGTCTTAGACACACAAATGAGAAATTATTCCTGACACTTTACTTTTTATGTTTAATAAACAAGTGTGTAATGCTTAGTACATTATACCCAATCAATTTTGCTATTTCTGGGAATAACAAGTATGGGTACCTTGGCAAAGTCTTGGCCAAACAAAACACTTTGTCTTGATTCCTAACTGATTTTGATCAAATTGATTTGCAATGGTGCTTGAAAAAATAACATTTCATTAAGGTGGAGAAGTGCACCATGCAGCACTTATTTAGATGCAACTTCTAGTACCAAAACAGAGAAAAAGCATTTGAGTTCTTTATTACTAAATAGTTTCTTTAATGAGCTTTTACTTCTGTTTAAAATGTAAAATCCACGAGTCTATGCACAGACAGTGAGTACAATTTCTAAGAGTTTTTGGATGGTGCACTAACAAGCTAGCAGATTGTCAGTCAGGAAAAGGTTATCATTGATTCAGGCAATCCAAACGAGTATGTTGTTTCACACATAGAAAATGATGATGCTTTCCCTATATGATAGAGCTGGATGTGGAAAATGGAATAATGACAATGTACTATGGCATATGCCATATGCATTCAAATGCAACAGATTTTAAGGTAGTTTGTTGTGACCAATTGGATTTTAGTAGATATTGTTTGACTGAGCATAGGCTTGAAGAAGGGTTAAGAATAAAGTGGTTGGTAACTAAGTACTTAAAAAATAAATGGAACAATTGCTAATCACGTGAGAAAGACATGTTTCATGTTTGATATGAGCTCATCTTTCAAAAGAGCATATGTGACCAGTTATGTCCATTTCTGTTGTGTGATGTCAGAGCCATTAGACTTCGAAACGAGTTTTCACCATCTTTTGCAGAAGAATGCTTCCTCTAAGATGGCATTATGGTGCAAACAATGTAGGTGGAAAATTCTCTGATTTTGTGTCTAATTAATGCTGAGAGACGTTGTACCCGTAAACTTAAATTTGACAGCCATTTACATGTCAAATAATTAATAACAGTATTTTTTTCAATATTTTAACCTGTTGATTTTCCCATAATGTGGCTCATGGGAGGGGTAAAACATTTGCAATGAAATTCATTGAGTCTCCCACTAATGGTTAGAAGCACTCAGCAAATGGGGACCCAGGCACATGCAATTAAAGTTTGATATTAACTTTTGGTTAATATTAAAGCTTAAGTCTTATATTAAATAAGCCTGTGAGAAATCTTGAAGTGATTTTTAATAAATTTAAGGTTGGGATAAAGAGAGAATAGTAAGAATAAAATCAATTATTAAAGCCTTACAGGATTTGATTTTAAGTGCAAAGGAAGAGGTGGGTTATGGGTTAAATGTAAACAAGTGAAAATTAAGACACAGTAAATCAAAATTTCAATAAACAAACTCTTAAGTAAATTAAAATTTATGTGTCCATATATGTATGTATAAATAAAATAGTTCTAAAGTAAAATAAAATAACTCTTAATAAATAAAATAACTTTGATATCTCTGTGTTTTTTTGATAGATGTATTTAAGATAACTATATTAGTCATTAATGCAATTGTGTGCGCAAACATGTGGAGTACAGTTGTCAAGGGCAAGGACTTACATGTCATCATCTTTTGTTGCAAATGGAATTTTGGAGCACAAGTTTCTGGGACATGGGGATGTGGGAGGATGAGGATGGTTATTGTGACATGTAGGGAGACTGCTAAAATTTTAGGAGACAGCACGAATCTGTTGGTGACCTTGCTCCATATATATATATATATAATTACTTGCACATAGGAGGTTCAAGGAATACGCCGATAGGAACAACCGGCGAGTTTAAAAAATTTTCCGGCGTGAATTTTTACGGCATGAGACAATTCCGAGCACTATAATGCTCACATATAAAAGCCTATCAGCTAAATAAACATGAAATTCAAAAGGTTAAAAATATTATAAATTTTATTTTATGATTAATCATAAATACGATTAATGCAAAAAATTGATAGACTAGTAAAAGCATCTGTTCTTCTTTTGGCATGGGATGTCCAGATGCCTTTTTGGCCTGGACGTGTCTTTATAGTTGGTAAAAATTTTCATGAAAGGCACTGTTGGTTCAGTCAGGTAAGATCGGCTTTCATGTTTGCCCCCTTCTCTGTACTTCCCATCTTGGAAATCAAGTTTCTCCAGTTGGGCAATATTTATGCATACTTACTCAAAACGGAGTAGGGGAGAGGACCCAGTAGTTGAGCACCCTAACTTCACGCCTCGCAAAATCATACGTGGCAATTTCGGATCACTCCAATTTTTTGCAGTTGCTTATTTGGCAAGGCCCCTGCTTATAACTAAGGTTTCAGGGCCACATCATCACATATGATTCCACATCAGCATGCTTTTTGTCGAGGTGTCAAATAGTTCCCCCCAAAAAAGGGTGGACCAATAGGTGTGCATTAAGTTATGTTTTGTTGGTGGACTGATGTGGCATCACATGATTGGTTGCTTTTTAAATCTAAAGGGCACATTTCATTCAATTATTAGTACTTATAGTAACACTAGCAACCTTAAAGTCACAACTACTAGTACTAAACTATTAAAAATATTGGGTCATAAATGCACAAATACTATCTCAGCCATTGGAACTATCTCACCTATTGGGTCTTTTCCCCTATAAAGTATTTTCAATTTATTCTTTGAAATACAAGTGTCCAAAAAGGGTGCATAATATTGGTTTTTTCACATGGCAAGCCTACATCATGTTTTCGCAGCTAAAGTAACTTATTGTCTTTATGCAGGTACATGAAACGTTTAGTTGCAGAAGTAAAGCCAAAGGCAGGTCTGAACTTCAGTGATGATTACCAAGCCACTGCTGTGGGTAAAGCAGTAACAGAGGGTGGAACATTCCTTACATATGGCAAAAACCTGCCCAAGCATGTTGTTTATCGAGGTGCTATTCGTAAGCCAATAGAATGGAGTGAGTTTTTGACAAAGAAGAAACTGAAATCTCAGCTGATGTAGCTGACCTGTTTCAGTGGGTTTTGGGTTATGATTGTTGTTCTATTGAGCTGATAATTCAAAATTTCTAGTAGTTATGACTCGTGCAACATTTATTACTATATTTACTCATTGCCTGGGGTTGAAGGATTTTGCCTCATTCTTTAGATGATGGTGCCGAATTTATAAGATGGAGATTCTTTAAGCAGTAAAATCAAGTTTATCATTTCTATCTGGTTCAATGAGGGAATGCAAACACAGAGCATGTTGATTCTAGGCTCCAGCTACGTAGAAACCAGCATAAACCATTTTACAATTTCTTACTTCAGAGGTTTTGGCCAATAATGTCTTCTGGATTTGACTGTAAAATCTTCATTAATATTGGAAAGTTAACATGAGTCGGTCAAAGCAATCATCGCTACATCTTTCTAAACTAATTTTCATTTCAAATATGAAAGCAGCCAATTATTTTAAAAATAAATTTCACCTAAATTAATTATATTGTCAGTTTTAAGCATAATGAGGAAATCGTACGATTTTTAAAATCTGTATATTAATTATATTGCCAGTTTTAAGCATAATGAGGAAATCGTACGATTTTTAAAATCTGTGTATTAATTATATTGCTTATTTTGTGAATTGAAAAGATTCATCATTTTACACTAAAGATGCTTTTACTAGTCCTTTATGGCCAATTTGCTGGAGTAGAATGACTATTACCAATAGCAAAAAGGCAACAACACAGTAAAATCCACCCGTAATGACAATTTTTTGGTGGCGTGGTGGTAGGCCCCAACATTGCACCTTGTTCAAATAAGTATGCAAGATACAAATTACAACAATAATGTAAACAAAATAGAAGAAATTAAAGTACTGAGGCAACTGTTTCGATAGGTTTCATTATCACCATAGTTCGTGTACAACTAAGTAATGACATGAATCTCATGCAGAGCAGCATCCGAATCATAATTTGTAACAGAAACCAAGAGATTCTGTTATAACAGAGTTCACATTGTCAGCATGTTTCTTGACACGAGTATGGACATACAGAAGTTGTGGATAAGAGCATCCCTGCTATAATTTGTATGTCGTATGTTTTCCATACATCATCATAAAGAAGAGCATCAAAACTATCATCTGCATACAACCTTAATGCTGACAATGCCATTTGACCTTCTAAAGCTTGGATAAAAATGTTGCTGTAAGATGGGAATTTTAAACTTAGTTAAGCACTTGACAAATCCTAGAACCCACTAGAGCCAAATTGATATGATTCACGGCGCCAATTTTTATTAAACATGAAAGCCTGATATGACAACTCCTTGGCATTGAGTCACTAGCGAAGTTGGGCTCCATTTCTTCAATTTTACGATATGTAAGGCATATTTATGCTTTTCAAGCTGGGAGCTTCAAGAGTATAAATGTGACTGGTGGGTCACGAGGGTGCTTTTCTCAAAGCAAAGAAGCCTATTTTAGGGAATTGAAACATTATTCAATTTGGTATTTTATGATTCTCATTCTCATTTAGAAAGCTACATGCTTCTGATATTTTAGATAGAATAAATAAATGCCCTAAACGTACTCTCTCACGTCAATAGGATCCAAGTGTTCCCTAACTTGTGATGGAAGACCGTGGAAGTCAAGTTTCAAGCTATTTTGTAACATTAATTCATATGTAATTAGGATTCTTGTACCATTTCGTAATTCACTGACACATTTTCTGACATTTTGATGATTAATTCCATTTATGTATGCATCTTTGGATTAAGAACTCTGCTTATAATCATTTGTTCAGAAAAACTAGTATAGACATTTTAAATAGATTTTAAATATATCTATCTAAAAGATGTTTAGAGATTCAGTTTTGAGCTATTTTATTTAGTTGAGATATTTTATTTTATTTTAGAACTATTTTATTTAGTTAAGATATTTTATTTTATTTTAGAACTATTTTATTTTATTTACTACATATATAAATAGACACATAAATTTTAATTTTAATTTAAGAATTGTTTTATTTTATCTATATTGTTTATTTTTATTTGCAAAGTTATTTTTTTGGTAATATACTTGTTTGACATTTGTATGTAATTTTTAATTTTACTTTTGGAAAAGCTACCATTCATAATGTCTATAATTCTTTTGTTATATTTTTTCTTTGAAAAGTTTGGTAAATATTATATATTTTTACGTTACTTTTTAATAGTTTCATATTTAATTTTAATATTATAGTTTTAGGTTATTTTAAAAATATATGTTGGTTGTGTTTTGTTTTTCATGTACAGGTCATGACATGAGACTTCGTACCCTGCTGCCACTATAGAACGTCTCTTGACATAATGAGTCAAAACTTTGAAGTGAGAAAACTACATGTGGTTGTGCCTCCTTACATCAACTAGAACTAGTAAAATTACAAGCTGATTGTTCAATGTGAGCATCCAAAAAAATTGTGGGATAATGACACATGATTTGCTTTGCTTGACAACTAAAAAAAGCCTCAATACATCTCTTACACTCGACTAGAATGCATGCTACAACTCTAGATGCCAATACAAGAGCCAAGAGGATATGTTAATTCATACTTTGGTTCATCAAAGTGATGTGGAAGGCCCCAAATTGTAATGGCATTTCAATAGTTGAGATAATCACAATGTTCTTCCATTTGGGTGGTGAGTCTTCTGGTTGCTCATCTTTTTGATCAAATTTTGAGTGGTTAATCTTGCTTGACAAATTTCTTGGTAGTCCAATTTATCTGTTTGGAGGGGTGAATTTAGTAGCCTTTGAGGTTGTCCTAGATTCTTGTTTCTCAAAGTCAAATATCTTAAAGGGTCTTTGAGCTTTAAGACCATCCTTAAAGTCTCTATCTTTTTTTCCAAGCTTGTTGAACTACATGCAACATTATGATTCTATGGTCAAGGTGAGGGTACCAATCCCTCACTTTTGATTTGGAATACCATTATTCTTTGCATCATGGTTGTATCTTCTGTTAGATCTAGGGCACACAACTGGGGGGGGGGGGGGTGAATCAGTTGTACAAAAAACTTGCTTTTACTTCAAACACTTGATTTTTTTTGGTTCTTTAATAGCATATCAATTAACCATTCATAAAAGCATAAAGCATAAACACCAAAGCAGATAAACATCAACACATTAGACACCAAGATTTTGACGTGGAAAACTCGGTCAAGGGAAAAACCACGGGGTGATTAACCCAAGGATTATTCTCTGTTAGAAGAATAAGAAAAATAGATGGTACATGCCAATTAGGGCTCACTGCCCGAGCACACTACTCACAAGGAGGCACACTGCTTACAAGAGACACACTGTCTACAAGATAACAAGTATTACAAACTTGAACTGGAGATTGACATCTTTACCATGCCTGGATCCGTTCCATTTAAGCCCAAAAACTCCTGCTCTGCCTTTCGCACTTCTCTTCGCTATATCACGCTCATCACCACAAGACACACTATCAAATGACTTCACACACCCTTATTTATACAAGGCATCGACTTAGGAACAATCATCTAAGTCGGCAAACACCTACAAGATCATTTGCAAGACGTGTAATACATCCGGTCGGCCTGTCTCAGGAAGAACACCAACAACCGATGGTCTTTACATCAAATCCAAACTCTAACTTCAATGCGGACCGCCAATAAGAATTGTACACAATCCAAGGATCACCGAAACCTTTCCTGAGTCATCAAGAACATCTGCACTTTATCAGCTTATTGGAATTCTTCTCTTCTTCATTTGGAACTTCAAGAACACAGTCTGTCGCCACTGTCATAATGCAAAAGGTTCTTTCAGACCTCCAAACAATGCACAAATCAAGTTGTCACTTCACACTGACTTCTTCAACCTCCCTCCAATCCGCAGAATGAGAGAATGTAATTCCGGAACTCACCGGACCAATCTGTGACACTCTGTCACCACTGAACGCCTGCCGGAACCGGTTCTACTTGAGCGAACATAACTTCTTCAGATCTTCATGCGGACCTCTGAAATCTTAACTGGAACATCTCAAGACTCATATCTACAAACCCTTTAATCCGCATCCTCTGATCCTCAACCTATTGAGTACTTTTCCCTTCTTCTCATCACTGTTCTTCACTGTTCCTGATGGAGACTAATTTCCTCAATAACCTCAGCACACAACTCATCCAATCCTTCTTATCAATGCAATATGAGTATGTTGACATCAATGACAACACTGGTTAACCTCATACTTGCAACAATCTCCCCCTTTGTTATTGATGGCAACATATGATGTGAAAAACCATCAAGACAAGGACTTCTCCTTTCTGTCACAGCTCCCCCTATTAGCAACAACTCTTCACATGTCTTCTCTTCCTTTACTGCTCCCCTTTTGATCATCAACCACTTATTTTTCACATGTCTTCTCTCCCCCTTTGACATCAATGGCAAAGGGCTCATACTTGCAATTCTAACACATCAGAATCATACCAGCTGCTCCCCTTTAGTAGCAACTCCCCATCATCAATCCGGATCACAAGATATGACTGTGATATCCACCGGACTGATGCACATCAGTGCATCCTAGTTCATCACCGGAGGGGCCATGACCCCTAACTTCTCCCTGAGATACTCAAAAGAGTCCTTGGGAAGAGGTTGAGTAAAAATATCTGCAAGCTGATCCTTGGAGGGCACATACTCCAATCTGACTTCACCCTTGTTCACTCGTTCTCTCAAAAAGTGAAATTTGATAGATATATGCTTGGTCTTAGAATGCAATACCAGATTCTTAGAAATATTTATTACACTTGAATTATCACAGAAAATTGTGATAGGCTCCTCATATTCTACTGGAATATCTCTTAGCATTTGCTTCATCCACAAAAGTTGAGTGCAACTACCTGCTGTTGCAATGTATTCTGCTTCTGTTGTAGACAGGGATATTGCTTCTTATTTCTTGTTTAGCCAAGAAACCAACCTTTTTCCCAAAAAGAATGCTCCTCCACTTGTACTCTTCCTATCATCCACATCTCCTGCCCAATCTGCATCTGTATATACATGAAGAGAAAAGTCATGATCTCTGGGATACCATAGGCCATACTCAACTGTTCCTTTCAAGTACCTAAAAATTCTTTTGATTGCTATGACATGAGATTCTCTAGGATCAACCTGGAATCTTGCCACAAGACCAACAGCCTGCATTAGACTTGGTCTAGTTTGAGTGAGATATAGTAATCCACCAATCATCGATCTATACTTTGTCTGATCTGTCTTAGGAGAGTCATCATCTTTGCTCAACTTACATCCGGTAGCCATGGGAGTGTTCATTGGCTTTGAATCTTCCATTCCAAATTTCTTCAATAGTTCTTTCATATATTTGGTCTGAGAGATAAAAATTCCTTTCTCTGTCTGAGTAATTTGCAGACCCAAGAAGAAATTCATTTCACCGAGCATTGACATTTCAAACTCACTTTTCATTTGGTTTGCAAAGGTTTTACACATACTGTCTCTTCCTCCAAAGATGATATTATTAACAAATACTTCAACAATCAAGATGTTTTCATAATCAATTTTGAAATATAGGTTACTATCGACAGTACCTTTGTTGAAACCAATCCTCAAAAGATGTTTGTCCAGCCTCTCATACCATGCTCTTGGGGCTTGCTTTAGACCATATAGTGCCTTCTTTAATTTGCAGACCATATCACCATGCTCAGATAACTGAAATCCATCCGGTTGTTCAATGTACACCTCTTCTTCTAAGTCACCAATGATCTGATCTTCAGAGTGGTTCAGTCTTACATACCTTGGAACTTTGGGAGTTTCTTGCACTTCTGCTTCTTGATCATGCTCATTCAGACCTGTCTCTTCTTCCTGATTTACTAGATCAGTCTGAATCTGACTTTCAGAAGAGGATGGATCTCCTTGAACCAAAACATCATTCTGATCATCTTCATCATACTCATAAAATCTTGAGGGCTTCTCAATACCTTCATCAACCTTCACATTTGTGCTTTCTATCATCTTTCTGTCTCTTATTGTAACACCAATATGCTTTGCTTTGAGTGGAGTAACCGAAGAAAATTCTTCCATCACTTCTAGCATCAAACTTTCCTAGATCTTCATCTCTTTTAATGTAACACTTGCTACCAAATATTCTGAAATATCTCACAGTAGGAGTGATGTCAAACCAAAGTTCATAAGGAGTCTTACCGGTATTGCTTCTGATTTGAACTCGATTGAGAGTGTAGACTGCAGTGCTGACAGCTTCTTTCCAAAACATCTGGAGAACATTTGCTTCCATCATCATTGTCCTGGATGCTTCTTGGATGGTCCAATTCTTTCTCTCAACTACTCCATTCTACTGTGGAGTCCTAGGAGCAGATAACTGTCTCTTTATACCATGCTTCTCACAAAAATCTATGAATTCACCGGATGTGAATTTACCACCTCTATCAGACCTCAGACATTTCAATTTTAATCCGGTTTGATTCTCTACCATAGCCTTGAAGATTTTGAACTTCTCAAACGCTTCTGATTTCTCTTTCAGAAAGGTGACCCACATCATCCGGGAATGGTCATCAATCAGTAACATGAAGTATCTATACCTTGCATACTCTTGATTCTTGTCGGACCACATAGATCAGTATGAACTAACTCCAATAATCTGGTAGAGGACTGATCCTTGCTTTTGAATGAGACTCTACTCTGTTTACCTAGCTGACATTCTTTGCACAAACTGTTTGTAGGTTTTACCAACTTTGGAAGATTTTTTACAGCCTGAGTATTGCTTATCTTGATGATGTTATCAAAATTTACATGACACATCCTTCTATGCCATAACCAACTCTGATCAATTTGAACAAACAGACAACTTTTATCAGTACCAACTAGATGGAAGATGTTACCTTTTGTTTGAGTACCAGATGCAATCTCAGTTTCGGAGCTTTCAAAGATCCTGCATCTTCCATTCTTGAACCGGAGATCATAGCCTTTGTCCACCAACTGACCAACACTGAGAAGATTGTGCTTTAATCCTTCAACATACAGTACATTACCAGTTTTGTTCTTTCCATCAAAAGAGATAGTTCCCCTACCTCTGATTCTACCAGCAGAATTGTCACCAAACTTTACCATTTCTCCTTCATACCTTTCCAAAACTAAGAACTTGTTCTTGTCACCAGTCATATGGTGAGAGCATCCACTGTCAATAACTCAATCATCCTTTTCTTCAATTTGGGCAGCCAAGCTCTTTCTATAACCTTATGATTGATAGATTCAGGGGATATTGGATCTTCTTCCTTGATGGCAATGAACACCCATTCATTTATGGATTTGTCTCCTATCTCTGATTCATCATCTGTTACTCCTTCATTATCATCTTCTTCATGAACATAATAACAATTCTTTTGGAACCTTTGTCTGTTAGAATTTGATCTTGTGGATCTTTCCGGACATCTTGAGGCAAAGTGACCAATCTTATTGCAGTTGAAGCACTTAAAGGGTAATTTTCCTTCATACTTACTGGATCCCCTTGGCAGTCTTTTGCAATGAGGGCTTCAAGTTGAGCTGTTTCTGCTTCTTCCTCTTCCATGTCTTTTCTTGCTTGATCATACTATGACAGCTTCCTTGAAGAGTTTTCTCCTAGATCAAATCTTTGTTTGCCTTTCACATAGGCACTGGCTTTGAATGCAGATGCAGTCTTGGGGGGATCATCTCCAAACTCGGTCATTTCAGATGCAGCCAGTTTGCCAGCCAATTGGTCTCTTGTGATAGTTGTATGGGCTTTGAATTCATCAATGGCAACAACCTTGATTTTGTAGGTAGCAAGAAGGGATCTGAGAATTTTGCAAACAATCTCATTTTCATCCAAAACTCCACCAGCATTCCTAATTCCACACACCAGCTCATTTACTCTTGGCATAAAGGTAGTGATATTTTCATCATCTCTCATCTTCAATCTTTCAAATTTCCCTTTGAGACTCTGCAACCTTGCACTCTTAACAAACTCATCTCCTTCATGCAGAAGTTCCAGTTTAATCCAGATCTCATAGGCAGTTGGTTGGTCAATAACATTTGAGAGCTCTGAGTCAGTTAATGCACTTAGAAGAGCCTCTTTAGTCTGCAGATTGTTTTCAGCATCTATGATTTCATTTAGAGTTGTCGGACCACTCTGTGGAGGTGTATACGCTTTTGTGACCATGGACAAGTAAGCCTTTCCCATACACTCCAAGTGACATTTCATGCGGCCTTTCCAAAGAGTGAAGTTGGTTCCATCAAACTTCGGACTGTCCTTCTTGTATGACGACATCCTGGATCTCCTCGAGCGGTTAAACTCCTTTTAGAGGAACCTAGCTCTGATACCAATTGTTAGATCTAGGGCACACAACTGAGAGGGGGGGTGAATCAGTTGTACAAAAAACTTGCTTTTACTTCAAACACTTGATTCTTCTTTGTTCTTTAATAGCATATCAATTAACCATTCATGAAATCATAAAGCATAAACACTAGAGCAGATAAACATCAACACATTAGACACCAAAATTTTGACGTGGAAAACCCGATCAAGGGAAAAACCACGGGGTGATTAACCCAAGGATTATTCTCTGTTAGAAGAATAAGAAAAATAGATGGCACATGCCAATTAGGGCTCACTGTCCGAGCACACTGCTCACAAGGAGGCACACTGCCTACAAGAGACACACTGTCTACAAGATAACAAGTATTACAAACTTGAATTGGAGATTGACATCTTTACCATGCCTGGATCCGTTCCATTTAAGCCCAAAAACTCCTGCTCTGCCTTTCGCACTTCTTTTCGCTATATCACGCTCATCACCACAAGACACTATCAAATAACTTCACACACCCTTATTTATACAAGGCATCGACTTAGGAACAATCATCTAAGTCGACAAACACCTACAAGATCATTCGCAAGACGTGTAATACATCTGGTTGGCCTGTCTCAGGAAGAACACCAACAACCGGTGGTCTTTACATCAAATCCAAACTCTAACTTCAATGCGGACCACCAATAAGAATTGTACATGATCCAAGGATCACCGAAACCTTTCCTGAGTCATCAAGAACATCCGCACTTTATCAGCTTACTGGAATTCTTCTCTTCTTCATCCGGAACTTCAAGAACACAGTCTGTCGCCACTGTCATAATGCAAAAGGTTCTTCCGGACCTCCAAACAATGCACAAATCAAGTTGTCACTTCACACTGACTTCTTCAACCCTCCCTCCAATCCGCAGAATGAGAGAATGTAATTTCAGAACTCACCGGACCAATCTGTGACACTCTGTCACCACTAAACGCCTGTCGGAACCGGTTCTACTTGAGCGAACATAACTTCTTTAGATCTTCATGCGGACCTCTGAAATCTTAACTGGAACATCTCAAGACTCATATCTACAAACCCTTTAATCCGCATCCTCTGATCCTCAACCTATTGAGTACTTTTGCCTTCTTCTCATCACTATTCTTCACTGTTCCTGATGGAGACTAATTTCCTCAATAACCTCAGCACACAACTCATCCAATCCTTCTTATCAATGCAATATGAGTATGTTGACATCAATGACAACACTGGTTAACCTCATACTTGCAACATCTTCATGCCAATTTGTTAATGTTTTGTCTCCTCTCTTTTTATCAACCTTACTTCTTTTGTGCAACAATGCATTCCTCTATTCCTCCTGGCCCTTAGGTACAAAGTCTTTAATGAAAGGAAACAATGGGCCTCCTCCATTATCTAGCATAGAATTGCTCACTAAAAAGCAAGTTCTCCACATTTCAATCTGAATATGCATATAAGGGAAGTCTAGCTTGAATTCATTGGTTCCCACTTGAACTATGATTATAAAAGTTCTAAACATTAGTGGCTTTAGCTTGTTAGCTTGGCCTTGAATCTATCTTTATTTAAGCAAATCCATAATTGTCTTCAACTTGGAGCTATTGCTTAAGTATATGCTAATCATACTTAGGTTTATACTTGGTTTGAGATTCTTTCAATTCCTCTTTGCACTCAGAGATGTTTTTTCTCTTCTCAATTAACTTCTCAATCCTCTACATTTATGAATTGGCCTCCTAATAACATCAAATAGATTAGGAGGCAAGAAACTAAGACCTACTTCAAAATGAGACTTATTTGTATATGTACAATATGTCCTATTGTAGGAGTATTGTATGTGTTACATTCTCATCCCAAGCCTTTGGTCATGTCTAGTCACACCCCTTTAAGAGTTGCACCAATGTTGTATTTACTACTTTGTTTAGTTGCACATTTGTAGGTGGAATCGACTGACCACTTCAACTTAGTGTCCAATCTCTCCCACAATGTGATCTAAAATTTGCTTAAGAACCTTGTATCTTTATCTATATCAATGCTATTAGAGAAGCCAAAGTGAACCTATACATTAGTGAAACATAACATTAGCTTAATGGTTAAAGATAAAATTAAGTGTTTGGTAGGGGAATATTAACACTGATTTCTTTATTCTTTCTTTTAAACTTTCACTACTACATCTAGGTAAAAATAACAATATTACAAGACTGAAAACAAGCTATTCTAATCCATGATAATGAATGCTATAGTTGGGAGATGCTTTTGCTTAATGTAAACTCAAAAATGAAAACTGTAATTAATTAGTAATAAGAAAAATATGAAACAAAATGAGTGCACTTGGTTTTTAAGGGTTTTGATGTCGAAAAATTGAAGTGCAGACCACAAGGAGTCAGGTTGCGGTCCCATGGAGGGAGGCTTCCTAAATTATCTTAGTGATGTTGCTGAAAAATTTTAGGAGCATTTTAAAATAGATGATCCCATGAATTTTGTAGTTGTACAAGTAGGCTTAAAACTTTAAGCTTCAAAATTTATGGAAGCTAGTGGTCTCATGAGGTTTTTTTCTACAATAGTTTAATGCTAAATGATTTAGCAGAGATTTTTTAGGACCTACAAATAAAAAGATTAAAAATAATCAAATAAAAAATTTTCCCTCCAAAATTTTTCCTAAATTAAATGGTGGGAATCTAAAAATTGGTAGAAAAATCCCTAAGATGGTGGGGGAAAGTTTCAGCCCCACCCCAAATGCACCCGCTCAAAATCAATAAACTAGAAAGTAGGATTTCTTATTTTGGAGGAAAAGATTCTAATTTATGTTGTAGCATTTATTTTTGGTTTCATGGGACCCCTTGCTCCACAAAAATAGATCTTCTAGTAGCTCAATGGAACCTCTTATTGCGATAGTTTCTAGAGTTATAGGGCAACTTTTTCCACATAGGGGCGTTGTTGCTCCTCACCTTGGGTGCTGCAGCTCCATAGGCAGGGCACTAAGGTTTTGTAGGGAACTAGAGTCATTGTAGGTTCTAGTCTCGAGCTTTCTAAAGGAGTTATGTGATTGCCTGTAGGTACCTTTCTCACTTGCAGAGTTCTCTTTATGCTCCCAGATTCTTCCATATTTGATATGAATCTTGTGGGGACATGAAAATGGTTGTTAAGGTTTTGGAAATTGCCTTGTTAGTTCCTTGGGTGGCTATCAACCTTGCACTAGTGGAAAGAGGTCCATGTGCAGACCTAGGTGCTTTGGTGCAAGTGGTATGTAGACAAATAATGTGGCAAATATACTAAGATTCTAAAAGGTTTTCCATAGCTAGGTGGTGTGTGCAAGTGACAGAGACAAGTGGGTAATGAAATTGCGATCCTAAAGAGGTGTCGTAGGGTGAGAAAAGACTTCACAATTAATGGAGATGATTGTTGGAGGATTTTGTTGTAGATGAGGATGAGAATGGTGAGGGGAATGCGTTTATGACTTCATAATGACATACAAAAGACAAAATTGAAGAAATGGATGGAAGCTTTGGAATGGTGAATGTGGGTACTCTAAGAGATTTATCTGTATTTCAAATCTAGAGTGTTGTAGATGGTTTCCTATGCTCTATAATGGAGTATTTTGTATGTCTTCTCAAAGGGTCTACAACAAACCAAGTTCTTTATCAATACCTTACGAGGGATTGGAGGGAAAAATTGACTTCTATATCAAGTTGTATTAGGTTTTTTATTGTTATGTGAGTGATGTAGTAAGTCTTAGGTTAGAAGGTGGGAAGTAACTTTTTGGTGGGATTTTATGGGGACTTTGGCATTTGGGGCGCTGTAACCAAGGTTCTAGTGCCAAGGGGCACTAGTACCTTACGATTCTAGTGATGAGATTTATGCAGAAGCCTAGGGATGTGTTCCTAAGGTCTAAAGAACTTGTAACGACTCTTTGTGATCATAGATTAGGTTATAAACATGTATAATATGGTCCTAAACATACTATTGGGATGGATGCTTAAGTGGATATTTAAACATAAGATAGGTAGTTGCAAATGATGTATTTTTTGATCTAACATTTTGCCCCCACTTTAGGAAGCTAATGCAAAGTAGGTGAAAATAATACGCTCAAGTAAAATATAATAAATACATCATCATCATAAAGAGGATACACAAAAGGATACAAGTCTTTGCCTATTCTTCTCTTCTCCAATGCTCCCACACTTGCAAACACATCACAAAACATGACATCATGTAGGAAAACAAAGAGATGCATGAGAAATATAGGTAACAAAATACTACTAAATTAACTCTAAGCTAAGCATCACAATATGGATTGTAAGATGAGCAGATACATGAACAATGATAGTAATAAACTAAACACATGCAAAATGATTGATAAATAGAATGCTAAGCTCACACTCACCATAACTCTCCATAACTACTACAAACATGATAAAATGATAAAATTGGCACATGTGTGATCTCATAATATTTTAATGTGAGTAGATTGGTGTCATATATCAATGTGTAATAATGTTCATAGATAAGCATAAAGGTATAAATAAGTGATATGTAAGGATGTGATAATCAAAGCTAGATATCCTTAGATGGATAGAATAGTGTAATGAAGGTCATAAATGATGCAAGGAAGGTGTGATGCCCCCAAGGTAAAGCTTCAACAATAAAGGCAAGATGTAAATAAGGGAAGCATGATGCCCACAAGTGTAATAGAAAAGGCATGATGCCCCATAAGCGTAATAGAAAAGACAAGTGCTTAGCATAATGCCCCCAAATGGGATAGAGAAGAAAGTACTTAGTGTATGTATAGGTCCTATAGACAATAAAATAACATGGATCGAAAGATAAATCACTCGAGATCATCGCTAAGTCCATACTATCCTCATGTGAATTAGGCCTAGAAAAGTATGTAGTAAAAGCAATGGATAAACTATTAAAAGGAGTGTAGAGCAAACAAGATGAGTCAAACCATTATAAAGCTCTACCACATAAACACAATCTAAACTCATTAATCAATATAATATCATCATCTATGTGTATATAATTAGCAAGAAAAAATGATTTCACATGTAAAGATACATCACTAGACCCATCGTAATCATCATGCAAAATTTTCTCACTAAAGCTCAAATGCCATCATGTAATGTAGGATAAAGTAATGGATTATCAACATGAGAAGCTAATAGAATATCATGAAGGCATAAGCTATCATTATGTGAATGAAGGTGGTGTGAAGGACATGTATTCATAGACTTAACATGAGATAGAAGAATGATGGTCATTTATCACATCATCATTTATGAAAGAGGGTAATTCATGTAAATCACATGAATCTATGAAACTATCATGGCATGTAAGAGATGTATCAATACTAGGTACACTAATGTCATGCATAGGTAAATCACATGATAGTTCCAAGTTGCTTAGTATATCGTCAACCCCTTGAAATTGAACAATATTGAAAACATCACTCTTTATTCATGCAAATGCATCTAGAATGATTGTGCAACACTAGATTCCTTTTAGAGCACTAAAATGATTTTATATACCACAGCTAAAGAGACTTTGGAATAGGTAACTATAAGCCCACTCATTATTACAAACTTATAGGATTATCCTAAACAAAACTTGTGTAGGTTGTGTTTTTCAAGCAACATTTTTTTTACCCAAATTAAGATGGTATTACTTAAGTAATAATTTTATATAGCACATATTAAACATGGGGAAATAAATTAGACATAGTCTATAGTGAAGGCATTAGGAAATTTAGGAAATATTTATTGTCTTTAGGATAAACTTATAAGATTTATCCTAAACAAAATTTGTGTAGCCAACATTTTATTTTTATCTAAATAAAGCTAGTATTATTTAAGCTTAGCAATGATTTTATATACAACAACAATCTCTCTCTTTTGTATTTTCACCTTTCTAGGCCTTCTACAAGGAATCCTCTTTTATTGATTTCTTTTTCAACCACTACCAATTATTTATCAGAACCTTGCCATGGAGTACTCATCTTAGTTGCAAGAAAAAAATCATGCATAAATGATTGCTAGTTTTATAAGTTTATCCTAAAGACAATATATATTTCCTAAATTTCCTAATGCCTCCACTATAGACTAGGTCTGGTCTATTTCCCCATTTAATGTGGTCTATAAAATTATTTTAGTAAGAAAGTGTTGATTGAAAAACATATTGTGTCTTTCACCCTACACAAGTTTTAACTAGCAAGGATGCAGTCAATGGTATCTTCCTAGACCCAATACACACACAAATAACAAATAACATAACATACTAGAAATTTGTAAATTGTATTACATTGAAAAACTCCATGCACTTTTCAACTTACACACACTACCATTTGTTTGTATTTTTCAATGTAATTGAGCATACTAGAAATCTAAAAATTGTGTTGCATAGAAAAACTCAATATGTTTTTCAACCTCCACATAATATATCTACTAGTTTTATTATCTCAATATACATGTGTTTTTTGGCTCCTTTTCTATAGCCAAAAAGATTTGTCAATGCCTTCCAAATAAAGCATTATTAGAACCATTGTACAATGGTACACTATTAACATTTGTTTAGAATTTGTAAAACATCATTTACATGTACTAGTTTACTACTTGAATGGGACAAACAATTAGAAATAAGCGTTTATTGTAATTATGATATGAAAACAAGTTTAAGCACATATGTTTTTGATAAAGATAAGCAACTAACAAGGGGCTGAACCCTTTACAAATGAGGCCACAAGGGCAGAAAAACAAGGGACAAAGCCAAAAGTACTTGATCCCAGAAGCAACAGACCAGGAACAACAGATCGATAGCACATGCACAGCAGCCCAGATGGAGAACAAACAACAAGGACCTACACAACACTAGATCCTGACCTAGAAAACCTAACTCCATTGCCACTAGAGAGCAAATGACCTTTCTTCCTATGCTGAACCATTGCCCAGGAGGGATCAGAACTAGGATCAACAGCACGAGGAGAGAGGGGAGCCTCCCCCGAAGCCATGAGCAGAGAGGGCTTACGGTGAACCCCAATAGACGCCAATGAATCTACACGAAGGGACGCCGAGCCCGAAGAAGGCAGAACCAAAGCAGAAGAATCTGGAATAGAAGAAGCAGGCCTGCCCGAAATAGGAGGAGCCGATAAATGATTAGGTGAAATTTACATGAAAAATGGGCCTCCTAAGGATGACATCATCAGTTTTTTGAGTTATCAAAAATCAACTAAAAGATGACATCAACCGTTACGGTGACATCATCCAAAATAAAATAAAATAATTTATTTTATAAGATAAAACTTTCTAAAATCCTATGAATTAACTCATGATGGTTAATTTAACTCTACATATCGTATTCTATCTCAATCATCTTTCTAAATAATAAAGATTCTTTTTGTTTTTTGATTTATATTCTTAAGTTTTAATATAGAAATTATTATGTTTTCTAAAAAATACTTTCATTCTTTAGGAAAAAGAAAATCTATAAAGCATTTCAAAAATATTTTGACAAATCTTTACTTAAAATTTTTATTTTATTCCTTGATAGCATTAAAAGTCATAAAACTTACTATAAACAGATTTAATATATTAATTTTAGATCTATAAAATCATAAATTTAAATATATATAAAATTATAAATATATAAAATCATTAATCTATATATATAAAATGATAATATGAAACTTGATTTAATATATAAAATTTATAAAAATAAAATATTAAATATAAAATAAAATATCTAAGCTACTTGTACTTTGCTATTATTTATGAATAATATAAACGTGTTTATTTAAATAACATACATAAAAAAATAATAGATGAATATTTTAAAGCTACATTCAAATTTTTTATTTAGTACTTTTTTAAAGCTAATTTAAATTTTATATACTAAATTTTTTTTCTTTAGAAATATAAATTCTTCTCTCACAAATTAAAAAAAAATTCTCTTCAAAATAACTCAATGTAGAATGAAAAAAAAAAAAAATTATTGGAAAAGGAAAAATAAAAAGCTAACAAATATTCACAATAAAAATATTATTGAAGAGAGAAAAAAAAAAGAAAAAATTATTCATGATAAAAATTTATTGGATAAAAAAAAAGGTACCAATTTTTATTTATATTTTAGAGAAAGAAAACAAAAAAGCTATTGTAAAATATTCTTCATATATATACACATAAAAATTAAAAATAAACTCCTATAAGAGTGTTTTAAAATTAGGAAGTATGTCTTTTTAAATATAACTTTTAGATAAAAGACTTTTTAAATGAAAAATAAATAATCTAAAATGAAAAGTGAACTTGATTTTTTAATAAATTATAATAGAAACATATGTTATGGCTTTAGAAAAACAATGAACTTGAGTTTAAGACTTTTTAAATAAAAAATAAATAATCAAGAAAAAAACAAATAATCTAAAATGAAAAGTGAACTTAAGTTTTTAATAAATTATAATAGAAATATATGTTACCACTTTAAAAAAACAATGAAATTGAATTTTCTAAGGAATTATAATAGAAACATGTGTCCCCACTTAACTCATGTAGTTAAGTAATTTATATTTATTTATATTTAATTAATTTGTATTATATGAGATAATTTTTGCTTTTTTAGAGTTTCTTAGGAGGCCCATTTTTTATGTAAATTTTTCCTAATGCGGCAGATAAGTGATCAGAAGAGTCCAAAGAATGTGAGGGATTCGCAGCAACAACCGTCTCCACCCCCAGTAGCAGCCTCAAAAGGGAGCTCAGCCTCCTCAGAGGAACCATCCCCCTGAGACGAACCGTCCTCCTGTGAAGCACTGATAGTCAGGTGATCTGGGAGAGCATCTTTCCACCAAGTAGCAGCACCCTTGCGACGCGAGAGGGGACAACTAGAGGCCAAATAACTAGTAGCAAAACACCTTCTGCATCTAAAAGGAATACCCTCATAATCCAATAGTTGTTTCTAGGGCCTTTCCCCTACCATCAAGACCACATCCCCATGAAGAGGTTTAGATATGTCAATATCCACAAGAATGCGAGCTACCGTGGAGTGTCCCATGAAGGAGGTTGTCGAATCAACCTTGAGGAAGCGGCCAATGGCATTGCCTATGCTCTCTTAGCAAGAATCCTCCCAAAACTAGAGTGGGAGATTAGGGAGATGGACCCAAATAGGTCTGATGTTGAGTGGCTCAGTAAGGGGATTGAAGGAGAGAGTCTAGGAATTGATGGAGAGGGAATGCTCCCCCACAACCAAACCCTGCCATCGAGTACTAAGTCTCTCTGCTCCGAAGAAGTAAATGTCACAATAAAGAACCCTCTTGCACAGGGAAACAACTCAATCTTACCTTTAACAAGTGGCTTCCAAGACTCCATGACCCAATTGTGGAGATTGAGTAGGGAGGGCCAGAAACCATTAAATCTGCATATCACTCCTGTTTAAGCACATATGTTGGTTGAAAAGCACATGAACATAAAAATGTTGCTCAAAAAACACAATCTATTTTTTAAATTTCACAAGTTTTGTGTAGGATTATCTTATAAGTTTATCCTCAAGACAATATATATTTTCATGGCTCCTATTAGGGTTTGTTGAATGGCTGATTTATATGCATTTATTTTAGATTATGACATATTTCTATATTTTATGTCACATGACACATCTATCCTTGACACACTTATAGACTTTTATGCTATTGATATGCACACATTTTCTATAGATGTGTTATTCTATCATGTACTACCTTTCTCCTTTCATTTAATTAGTTAGTTCCTATCCTATGTTATTTACTTATGCATGACATTAGTGTACCTAGTGATGATACATCTCTTATATGTCATGATAGTTTCATAAATCCATGTTATTTACATGAATTACCCTCTTTCATATGATGATATGATATGTGATGATCATTCCTCTACATCTAATGTTGAGTTTATAGATACATGTCCTTCACACCACCTTCCTTCACATAATGATAGCTTATGCCTTGATGATACTCTATTAGCTTCTCATGTTGATAATCCATTTCCTTATTCTACATTGCATGATAACATTATGAGCCTTAGTAAGGAACTTCTGAATGATTATTATGATGGATCTAGTGATACATATTTACTTGTGAAATCATTTTTGCTTGCTAATTATATACACATAGATGGTGATATTCTATTTATTAGTGAGTATAAATTGTGTTTATGTGGTAAAGCTTTATAATGATTTGACTCATGTTGTTTTCTCTACACTTATTTTAATAGTTTAACCAATGTTTTTATTGTATACTTTTGTAGGATAGTTCACATGAGGATATTATGGACTTAGTGATGATCTATAATAATTTATCTTTTGATCCTTGTTCTCCTATTATCAATAGGATCTATACATACATTAAGCCTACTTTTCATTATAACATATCTTATATGGAGGTTACACGACATAAAAGAGAAACCACTCGATATGAGATGAGTATATTGCATAGATATCCTTTCATTTCTTACCATATTTTATGATTCTGCTTTCTTTTTCTTGGATTTATGTTTTTATGTTCCTAGTTAGTGTGAGGATGATGTAAAAACACCTTTAGTGGTGTATGTTGACATAAGTGACTTTGAAAATGTGTTGTGCTATCGTCTCACTTCTTCCTCATGCTTTATTAAGTTTCTATTTGGGCATTTTTTCATTATGCCATGTATGTTGTGACCCTCTTTGCATATTCTTCTATTTACATTTTGTGCCCTTGCATTTTAACTTTTCTATTTGGATCTAGTTTGTTTTTCACACTCATTTCACCTTCTATCTTTGGTTTCATGCTTATCTTCCCCGCTTAGGGAGTCATGTTTAGTCTTCCATTTTCCTTTTTCTATTTATATCCTCTTTATGCCTCACTAATGAGTGCTATAATTGTCTCTTTTAATCTCCATGTTTCTTGTTTCAAAGCCACATTTCTACAAACATTTCCATATTTTAAGCTAAGACTCTAACTAATATCTGGACAAAGCACTATGTTATCTGTAGTATGTTTTAATGAATGTTTGTATGTTAAAGTAGTTATTTTCAAATATAATATGGTATGATTATCTTGTTTATGATGATCTTAGTGAGTAAGAATTTTTCTATAGGACTAACTCCTTCTTGCAGCAACCAAGAAAAATAACCTACAACCAAAACTGTAGAGTTCCTACAGCCAAGATTATAGAGTTCTTGTAGCCAATATTGTAGAGTTCCTGCAGCCAAAGGACCAATTCCCTGTAGTTGAAGAATCTGCTTCCTGCAACTAAAGGATTAGCTCCTGCAGCAAGGCATGTAGTTACTTACAACTGTCAAAGCAGTGGTTAGCTCCTTCTCTGTAGATAAGAATGAGTTCTAGAAATAATAAGGAAAGATTGTGCACCAGATGGCAAGCGCTCATCTTTCAGCAAGGAATGTGTAGGGGTTGAATGAGTCCAAGCTAACCGTTCCCATGTTTCTCAATTAGCTTGCTTGCACCACAATCCTATTCGAAGTATTACTCTTTGGTTGTTTTAAGTTTAAGTTTCCTAGTTTGATTTTACTTTTCTAAAAATAAGAGCCCTTCACTTGTATAATGGGAAGTGGCCTGACTGGTTGTTAGTTTCCATAAATGTATGAATTCTTACTAGATGTGTATATATTGTTTTCATCCAACATATCTAGGATAGTTGAATTTTCTTCATGAATGCACTAGATTATTGCAATCAATAAGAAAATAGAGTTTTCCATCACAGTTGTTTTTACTCATACTCTTGGAATATGGCAAATTGATTGATGAACTGATTTTGATTAAGTAGTTGAGAGAAGAAAAAGGACACAGTTAATCCAAGTAAGGGCCCACTTGAGATGGACCACAACTTGTTAGTATTAGATTCTTGCAATTGAACAAGATTTGTTTGATCTTCTATTTCATTATATTACTCTATTTCAATTGAATATAGTTAATACAATTAGCTTTAGAGTTTATAAGGTAGTTTCCTTGTTTCAGTATTACATTTCTTTCTTAGTTTGCAAAGAATATCATTTACTAGCTATACACAACCATAGTGTCCCAATATCCATAAATCTTTGGCTGTACACATAGTATCGACACCATACCAAGAGGATTGATAAAGTAAATGTAGTATATCATCACTCATTGAGCCTCTTGATATGGGATGAGGACATCCATTAAGTTATATGCAAGCCTTAGCTACATTAGGTTTAATAGGAATTGATATTACTCGACACTCACTTTGCCTTTTTCCTTTATTTTCTTTGCCCATATGGGAACTGCCTACTTGCTTTATCTCTATCCTTTGTTTTTTTTTTTTCATTTCTTTAGTTTCCACGTTACACCTATGCTCACAACCCATTGATTTTACATTGTTACATCATGCTTCCTAGAGCTTACTTATTAATGTCATATAAGTCTCACTTGCTAGAGCTTACATATTGTTCCTACTTTGATACATCATGATATATTGATTAGAGCCTATACTTTGGTCTTACATCGATACATCTTTCTTTTTAGAGCTTTATACATTAAGGATATATATTAATCCATCTTTCTCTCTAGAGTTACTTGTTGCACATATTTACTATTTCATGCTTCTAAAGCCATAAATCTTGATTTTATATCATTCTTCTAGAGCAGAAATAAGTTCTCCTTCAAAATCAACTTCACACGCTTCTTTATCTACAGTCTTAAATGAACCATCAGAGATCACCATAGCCATGAATAGGGATTCTCCTTTTTCATCATCTGATGAGTAGCGATCTACTTCTTTTGAGGACCTGTAGTCTTCTTTGGAAAGGAGATTCCTCTTGAAGTTGTTCCTTTTGAAACCCTTGTTGCTATTTTCATTTTCTCCAAAAGGACATTTAGAAGCTGTTATCTCTCAGATTCGCACCCTTGCTGAGTTGTAAAACTTGGCAATCTAGAGAAACATGGGATATTTCCAGGTCTGTGGGTCACCTGTGTTGGAAAGAACCTCTGGAGAAGGCCGGCTTCCTAGCTGGTAATCACCTAAAATCTACTGGATTTGTAGAGGAAAATGGAGAAGGAATGCTTTTAAAAATGAAAGATAAAACTGGAAAATTTGAAAATAAGGGGTGATTCACCAAACTTGTTAAGGTAAAATGAAACTCAGACCTGCATACACTTGGCCACAGACAATAGAAAATAAACCCTGCACAACTTATCACTGTATGTTTGCAAAATCACTTCACAAAGAGGCCTAACTACATTAAAATCCTTGAAAGGAAGCTAAACTTCACAATTTAAAGCCTTATAACACTCTAAGACACAGTTTGTAACCTGCATAAACATAGCTTCTGCAGAAAAAGGGTATTGAAAAAATATAAGACAGTCACAAGGAAATGAATTACCTCACAAATGACCTAATCAAACACTTAACAACACCCAATACTGCAAAACAAGAAGGCAAAATCTGACTGTCAATGGTATTCAAGGTGTTCTCTGTATTTCATATGTCCAAAGAGTTACAAAAAACATACTCAAACTGAGTAGGATTCAAAAAATACTAACTCTAGAATGGTACATGGAAAGAACTCCCTACAGAGTCAAAAGAATGACTATATACTCTCCAAAATAGCTGTAATAAGTCAAAAACTGTGCAACAACTCCTTAAACAGTTGCACAGGATCCCAGGAATGTAGAATGTATTTGTCAATGCAGGAACAGGGACACAGAGGCAGGGGCATGGTGAAAGGACAGGAACCATGTCGCTGGCAAGTCCAAGACCACATAAAACAGTTGCCCAAACGCAAGATAGGATAGGGCATTGAAGAGAAGAGCCCCAAAGTCGTCACCCAACACATGAAGATCTGCCGGCAAGACACAAAGCCCATACACATTAAAGAGTGAAGCCATCCGCCATGAATCCTCCTGCAAAGCCTACCAACTAGAATAAATGCAACAATATTAGCCCTTGCATATGCCAAATCGGTCACTGAAACGTCTAGTCAGTCGAGCCTGCAGATTTGCATCAAAATCTGAAAGTGAATAAATCCTCCTCAAAACCTGCCAGATGAAAGAGGAGGCAAAAACAAGCACATTTTCCTTTTGGAACATGCAAAATTCCTCAGGATGAAGGAGATATGGGCGGTCAAAGTTATGGTCAACTGCATCTTGCATCTGTATATCGCTTTGCATTTGCATATACAACCTTTGTATATATCAGGTTGTCGGGGAGACCTCAGAAAGCACCTCACCGATGTATATTTCATCTTGTATCGGTTGTTGTACATGTGAATTGAATCGCCATCTAAATCAGCCTCTGAATCTCCCTTTGTATATGCTTTTGTATGTGCAATTGTATATACAATACAATGGCCAACATACAAAAGCGAACCTTTACCTTTGTATCACCTTTTGCATGTATGCCCTTGCCACGTGTCATCACTCCATTGGTCGCTGAGCTGAACCTGGGACCCACCGCTGATCATCCTCCTTATCAGCCATCAGAAAGACCTCAAACTAAGCCACCGATAAGGCTTGTCTCGCGGAAAACCCTTTGTATGTGTCTTTGTACATCGCAATTGTATATGAGATACAATCGCATGTACATACAATTGGCAGACCCCAAAGGATTATCAACCATATTGGATCATCGAAACAGGTTGTTTGCCTTTTTGCATATTGGCATATACATGCACTTCAACATACAACTGTGGACCCCAAACTGAAGTTTGCCAATTTTAATTTCCCAGTCGGGTTCGCATTGTATATCCCTGTTGTATCTAACTTTTGTATATGCAATTGTAATTGTAGAGTAAATTACTCTACATTTTGTATCAAGCTGCAGCGCATCCGCGGGTTTTAGTTTGTGTCTAAGAATGCATCTGAGAATGGCCGCAAGGGTTTCATTTTTGCCAAGAGTTGCGAGAGTCGCCAAGTGTCGAGGCCCAGTTTTAGCCGCATTTTGTTTTTAAGTTACAACTTTAAGTGGAGCGTACCACGTGGTGGAGGCTGTTTCTATTTTGTTTTAAGTTGCAACCCAGCGGAAGGTGCCACGTGTTATCAGCAGAGGCACTCCCTAAATGTTTCAATGTGAGAGCGGAAGGTGCCATATGTCTTTTGTAGTTGCCGCGGAACTCGCCAGGTGTCAACTTCTGCGTGTTTATTTCTTTATATTTTGATGTTAAGTATAGATGGAGGTGGGTCCCAGTGTAGAGTATCAAGTGAAGAGGAAGGCACCACGTGTTGGATACGACGTCCAAAGTTAAAACTTTTGTCCCTTTCTCCGGTGTTAATAAATGTTTCTCAAACGAGGTGGAGCCTGACATGTGTCAATCTCCGCATAAGTCTCAAATGGTTTCTAATGTTTCAAGAAGTAGCGCGGAAGGCGCCACGTATCAGTTCGTAGTTGCACGCGGAAGTTGCCACCTGTCTCTGTTCTGAAAGCTACTAAGCGAGAAGTTGTGGGTCCCATTTATAACTATGTTTTAAAGTTTCAATGCTACGGATCGTGACAGATGTCACAGGCGGAGCCCTCTCGAATACAACGATACAGTTTAGTATCAAAGCTGCGGATAAAGACACGTATTGTTTCTAGTTGCTGCGGAACCCGCCAAGTGTCGGTTTCCTATTTCTTCCCGAGGAATAAAGGAGTTTCAAGTTGTGCACGCGGACGCTGCCATCTGTCATGGGGTTTTATTGTTTCTAAAGAAAGCGGAAGCTGACAAGTGTCTGTTCCTTATAAGAAGAGTTATGATACATATATTTTGTCACATCCAATGAGATTGTAAGAGTAATTGTTGCAGATTCAAAAAATCTTGAGCTGTCAGAGACTTCCAGTTACCTCTAGTTCGATTGAGCCGTTGGGATTTGATTGTTGCAGACAATCTAGAGTTGATCTTGTGCTATAGATATGTAACATTTGTAATGATCGATATATAGAGTTTTGATATAGAATTCTAGTTTCCAGAGAGTTTTCTGTTAGAGATTTAAGAGAGAAGTTTGAGACTTTTTGCTGTGACCAGTGAATATCATTTGCCTCTATTTTGTTATTCTTGATTCAGAAAGTGAATGTAACTGTGCATGTATCTGTGCCTCTTATGTTGCTGAAAAATTAATGAGGAAGACTGAGTTCTGTGCCTTCTGTGCCTTGGTTGATATTTCTGTGTCATTGCAAAATTGTCTAATTGTGAGCCTTTGATTTTATTCATTTCATCTATTTATGTTAATCATGCAGAATCTGCTCTTTAATGTGACTGAATCTTGAGGATAGTTTCACTGTGCTTAGTTTGAGAGAAACATTTTATTCAGGCGCATCACCATAGATAGATTTGTTTTCATTGCATCTGTAATTCTGTTTACTTCTTACCCTTTTTCCCAAAACCCATTTAAGATAGAGAAGAGCCAGCTTCTTTAAAATCTGGAGGTTGTTTCAGGTAGCAAGTCCCACATTCCTGAAACTTCCCATGTTGGTGTTGGAACTGGCGCACTTTTATACATCAAAAGTTTTTGGCACAACTGGTGGGACCATTTCTTGAAGTTGCTGTCAAGATTGTATGAGCTAAGAAGCTACAGGGAGTCAGAGCTGTGGACCTGTGACAAGAGCTCAATCTGCTGCTAGACCAGACATTCTTTTGCCACCACTGGTAGCTAATCCAAGGAGAAGAGTGAATCAGTTTGTAGCAGCACCAAGAGTAAATATGGGAGCACCTATAGCCCCAAGAAACTATGCAAATTGGAACACTGGTAGTCCTTTGATCCTTCTGATACCACCAACCACTTGGGATGCTATTCCTACCAATGCTCTGAAGGCTCTGCCTAAGTTCAGTGGGGAAGATTTCAAGACACCTGAGGAGCATCTGCAAGATGTATCTGATGTCTGCGCAGTGCATGTGATCACTCAACAGAATGTGGCTATAAGACTGTTGGCAGCTTCTTTCAAAGGGAAGGCTCTGGACTAGTATAGATCTTTAACCCGAAATACAATATCCACATGGGATCAGTTGGGTGATGCTTTCTTTGAAAGATTTAAAGAAAAGGGTGATAAATCTTCTTTACTGCAACAATTGATTACCATCAAAAGGGCACCACAAGAAGCTATGACTGATTTCAATTGAAGATTTCAAAAGACTTGGGAGAGAATTCCCGCTACAGCAAGACCATTACCAGGTATGGCTATTATGTTTTACCTTAAAGATTTAAACTCAGATATATCAGTGATGATCCAGTCCCTTGGAGGTCAGACACTATCAGAAGCTTATGAGTTGGCAGTCAAGGCTGAAAATAACTTAATAGATGCTGGAAAGCTACCCCCAAGGCCTCCTATGCCCATGTTCCCAGAAATTACCTTGCCATTGCCTTAAGAAGTACCTAACCCTTCAATCCCACCTGTGTCTATGTATTCATTTCCTCAGCAATCTGCTAAAGTAGCTACCCTTGTTCAATCATCTGAAATGGATGACGTCAAGAACATTTTAAGTACCTTCTCAAATGAGATAATTAACCTAAAGAGACAACAAAATCCCTATCCAAAACCCCCTTATCAAGGTTACTAGGGAAATAGACCTCCCTTTCAGCCAAATCAATATCAAGGCCCTCAAAGGCAAGCTAATCCTCAGCCATCAAATCAATTAGTCGCAGTCCCTACACCTCTACAGGCTGTTCCTCCTAATCCCAACAGGGAAATTGTTCCAGGGCAAAATAATTTTGCAGATGACACAAATGCTTGGTGTTTTCCTTGTAATAATGCCCATATGCCTAGAGACTTCCCCAGAGGAAATTTACAGCAGAAGATAGCAGAACAGAGAGGATTAGAGGGACAATTTGTAACTTCTAACACCCCACAATATCAGTCCCCTAGTGTACAAAATGCAGTCTCGGTGGCCCAGATGCAAGGAATGTCCTTACAACAAGATGAGGAAATAGCCCCTGAGCATGCTTTATTTTTATGGATTGAAGAAGAAGATTCAGTGTTCTTGAATGAAGCATTTACTTCCAGGAAGCCATTAGTGCAATCAGATTACTATACCAGAGCAAAGAGGAGAATGATGGAACAACTTGAAGTCACTAATAATGAGATCATGGGAGCTCCTCCATCTCAAAGTCACCAGAACACAGTTTCTAGACAAGAAACGCCTCAGCCTGTGTAGAATCAAGTAATCTTAGGACAAGTCCAAGAAAAGTCAAGATACCCTTATTACTCAAAGGCCCAAGCATTAGGACCTATGAATGTGGTGGATCAGTTAAAAAGAACTCCAACGCATGTATCAATTTGGGACATGTTAGCTATTCCTGAGCAGAAGACATTGTTGCAAGAGGCTCTGCAAGGCCAAGAAGTTCCTAAATAGATTGGTGCTAAAAGAGGATCTGCTGATAAAGAAAAGCTACAACTCAAAGATACTACACCTTTGCAGACAACGACCTTGTTGAATAATGTACCTGAGGTAGGTAAATCTAAACCAAATCCCTTTTATTTAACTCTAATAGTTGGGAAGAAACTATTGCATAATGCAATGATAGACTCTGGGGCTAGTACTACAGTAATGCCAAAATAAATAGCAGATGCTTTGAAGATAAAATATGAGACACTTACAAGAGGGGTTATGCAGTTAGATGGGAAATCTGTGCAAACAATAGGGAAA
Organism: Cunninghamia lanceolata; assembly: GCA_027924645.1. Classification (NCBI taxonomy): domain Eukaryota; kingdom Viridiplantae; phylum Streptophyta; class Pinopsida; order Cupressales; family Cupressaceae; genus Cunninghamia; species Cunninghamia lanceolata. The sequence goes on along the minus strand of BSBN01001567.1, from coordinate 12,890,144 downwards.
ATTAAACAACTCCCATTGCAACTGTATACTTGCCCCAATATAATTGTAAATCAGGATGTGGTAGTCATAGACATTCCCCCTGTATTTGGTCTATGTTTATCTAGAGACTTCATAGCTAAGATAGGAGGCTACATGTCCCTAGATTGGTCACACCTCATTCTGAGAACCAAATATGGGACAAAGATGAAAATACTATCTGAACCATTGTCAAAAGACCATATCACAAATGAACCAACCCCAAAATTAGAGGCAGCTCATGCTATGCTAATTAAAGAGGAGAGAATCTTTGTTGAAGAGTTAGGTGACTGGACCGAATATGATCAACAGGAAGAAGAGAATAACCAGTTGTTGACTATGATGCAAAGTGATCCCTATGAAAATTATGACTCTACTGGTTTAGGCACTTATGTCATATTTGAAGAAGACCAAGAGATTCCTAATGTTTTAAAGAATCAGTCTAATCAAACTCAAAAATCTGAAAAGGACTCAGAAATCTGGACTCTAAATTTTGATGGGGCTAGAAGTAAGAATGGAGTTGGAGCAGGAGTTTGCCTTACTGCCCCAAATGGCGAGAAAATCTTAAGAGCCATTCACTTTCAGTTTGCCTATACAAATAATGATGCTAAGTATGAATCCTTGGTGCATGGACTCATGTTGGCAAAGAAAAAAGGAATAAAAAATCTGATAGTAAGAGGAGATTCAGAACTAGTAGTGAAGCAAATCAGAGAAAAGGCAGTGGCCAAAAATGTAAGAATGAGATCCTATAGGCACATAATTTGGGACCTGATAGATGGTTTTGAAGCTTTCAATATTGAACTAGTCCCTAGAGCTCAAAATTGTGAGGCAGATAGAATGGCACTGATTGGTTCACAATTTGATCTAGCAATTGATCTACTAGTCAACAATGAGTCAGTCAAAATCATAGTAAGGCCAACTATCCCACATAATGACCAAAATTGGCAAGTTTTTGAAAATGATTTTCAAGTACTTTCATTTTTACAACAGTCAGGAGAATTTGCTGATCAGTTGCAACCTAAAATTGAAGAAGCATATGGTGACCAAATTATTCAACTGAAGTCAAATAAGCTCCCTAAAGGACTGCTTACCTTAGAGAACTTATTTGACCCAGAAGATGTAAGCTTGGAGAAGAAGAGGTTTCAAGCAAATAAAGAAGATTATTCTAAAATCCAAGTTAGTGAAGGGAAAAAATTAAAGGTTGGCAATTCTACAACCCAGCAAGAAAGAGAAAGGTTGATTGATTTGTATGAAAGATATGATCGGGTGATTGCCTGGACCTATGAAGACCTCCATGGCTATGATAGAAATATCATTCAACACTCCATAGAGATGACTAAAGGATCTAAACCAGTCAGACAAAAGAAAAGGCCAGTGAATCCTAGAATTGAGCCTTTGATGGTGGATGAGTTGCAAAAGCTCTTAGAATCAAAGATTATTTTTCCAATCAAGCACTCAACCTGGGTATCAAACTTAGTGCCAGTAAGAAAAAAGAATGGTGACATAAGACTCTGTGTAGATTCCAGGGATCTAAATAGAGCATCTTTGAAAGATCATTATCCCCTGTCCTCTATGGAACAAATTCTACAAACTGTGGCTGGATCAGAGAGATTTTCCTTGCTGGATGGTTTTTTTGGATACAATTAGATATGATTAGCTGATGAAGACCAGCATAAGACTGCATTTACTACAAAATGGGGAACATTTGCATATGCTAAGATGCCTTTTGGCCTTTCAAATGCTGGAGCTACTTTTCAAAGGGCCATGGATGTAGCATTTGGGGAGCTTATAAACAAGATCATCCTAATTTATCTAGATGACCTCACTATTTTCTCTAAAAATGCTGTAGATCATTTGACCATTTAGAGGCTGTTTTTAAGAAATGCCAAGAGTTTGGAATATCCCTGAACCCCAAGAAGTGTATCTTTGCAGTACCTCAAGGTAAACTGTTAGGGCATATAGTGTCAAAAGAAGGAGTCTCTATTGACCCAGAGAGAGTCACTGCCATAGTGAACTTATCTTTGCATGTTAATAAGAAAGTAATTCAATCCTTTCTAGGGAAGATCAACTTTGTCAGCCGTTTCATATCTGACTTTGCAGGTCTAATCAGACCAATGACACTGTTGCTAAAGAAGGACCTGGTTTTCAAATGGACTGCAGAGGGGAGGCAGGCTTTTGAAGAAGTCAAAAGAGCCATTTCAACAACCCCGGTACTTAGAAACCCAGACTTTTCTAAGTCTTTTATCATGTATGTGTATGGAGGAGAGTTCAATGTGGCTGCTGTCTTAACTCAGAAAGGTGATCAGCAAGAAGGAGAGCATCCAATAGCCTTTTTCTCTAGAACTCTCAGGGAGTATGAGGCTAGATACAATTTTGTAGAAAAGCAAGCATATGCCATGGTAAAAGCCCTTAAGAAATTTAGACATATGGTCACAAGGAATAAGATTCTGATATTAGTGGCCCATCGTAGTGTAAGAGAATACATTATGGAGGGTGAGATCAATGAGAAAAGGGCTAACTAGATAATGAAGATCCTTGAATATGATGTGGAGGTCAGACCCACTAAGTTAGTAAGGGGCAAAGGATTGTGCCAATAAATGGCTCAGGACATGGAGAGAATGATGACACAAGAAAAACAAAGTGAAAATGTATTAAAAATACAAGAGGTTGATCAAGATTCTTGGGTCACAAACATAATACAATTTATGAAACATGGGGTTTTCCCAAGTGGGCTCTCCCATGACAAGAGAAGATACTACAGGCAGCAAGGGGTCCATTTTGTATTAATTGACCACGTCCTTTTAGAAGAAATACTGATGGTATACTTTTAAGATGCATAGAGAAAGATGAAGCCCAAAGAATACTACATGAATTGCATCATGGAGCCTCAGGTGGACACTTTTCAGCAAGGACCACTGCAATAAAAATAACTCAAGCAGGATACTTCTGGCCCACTTTATTTACAGACTATTATCAGCTGGTTAAAGAGTGCCAGTCTTGTCAGTTTTATATAGGGAAAAGAAGAAATGCAATAATGCCACTAAGCCCCATAATTGTGGATGAACCCTTTTCCCAATGGGGTCTAGATTTCATTGGTATGATCAATCCCATATCAAGTATGGGACACAAATGGATCCTAACTGCCACAAATTACTTCACCAGATGGAGTGAAGCAGTACCACTCAAGGAAGCAACAGAAAAGGTAATATTAGACTTTCTGGAGGGTATTACTGCTCGTTTTGGTCCTCCTCGTACCATAATATCAGATAATGCTAAGGCCTTTTTGGGAACAAAAATATCTGAGTTTGCATTAAGGTATGGAATTTATTTGAAAACTTCTTCAAATTATTACCCTCAGGGCAATGGTTTGGCAGAGTCTATTAACAAGAACCTAATTAGACTCATTAAAAGGATAGGGAGTGATCATCACAGACAATGACACAAACTACTTAACACAGCACTGTGGGCTGACAGAATCACACCAAAACAAGTGACAAAGATGTCTCCATATGAACTAGTTTATGGTAAGCCAACTGTGATGCCACTAAGCTTAGAGATTCCTACTCTGCAATTATTGAAACAAATTGAGATTGAGGAGAATGGTCCCATGCAAGTCAGACTTGCTGAACTGCTGGAAGTGCAAGAGAAAAGAGAAAAGGCACATGAGTCGCTATTGAAACATCAAAAAATAATTAAAGATTCTTTTGACAAGAAGACTTCAAATCCCCATTTTGAAGTTGGCTCAATAGTGTTGAAATGGGATGAGAGATCAGCCAAGCCGGGCAGACACAGTAAATTTGAATCACTATGGACTGGTCATTACAAAATCTGTTCCTATAAGCAACAAAATTCTTTTGAGCTCGAAACAATGGAAGGTGAACCTGAGGAGATTCCTGTGAATGGGATCTATCTGAAACATTTTAATTAAGTAGTGTCTTTCATGTACTATAGTTAGTTAGTTTCCCTTTCTCGCTTTTATTTTCCCGCTTGCCTTTTAAATAAGTGTTCTACGAACACGTGTCATCAGCGCAAGCCCCTTTCTCTTTTCAAAAATCTCACTTTCCTTAAGGTTGTCTCCAATCCCCAAAATCCTCGAAAGTATGCACTTTTACAGCCACTCTCATAATGTGTCTGACACTCTGTCCCAAGCTGATTTAGAAAGATACACTAATTGTTTTTCGGTGTTAATGCCATTTATAAGGCATGATGTGTCATTAAAATTGTTGGCAAGAGACACTATATGGATTCATGGTTGTTGTCATTGATGGCAAAAAAGGTCATCCCACATATCCGCAAGTCATAATGTGTCTCTACCGGAAGTCAGAATAAAGAATGTTGTGGTCCGGTGAAGAAGAACAGAGCATGTGGCAAGGTCCGACAGATTGGTCCGGATCTCTCAGAGGAAGTGTCTTGGTGCAGTGCGGATTTGGGGAAGTCAAGAGGACTACCTTGAGTGGTATATTCCAAGGATTTAGCCTCCGGTGATGGACAAGGAAAAAGATATGAATGGTTGAGTACCGGATTCCTGAGAGACAGTGAAAACAGAGGAAGAACTGACCGGCAGAGTATCAGACTGCTTTCCGGATGTGTTACTGTTGATGACAGAGGTTGTGAAGGCATGAATCATGTTTGGCCGACATGATTAATGATATCTACAAGTATATGCTTGATCCGCATTGCTTGGTGAGGAAGGATTCAGCCTACAGAACAAAAGTTTGTAAGAAACTAGACTGTTCCGGATGCCGACTAGAAAGGTGATGAAATTACTTGTGCGGATATATATAGAGGATGGATTTAGTTGTGAAGGATGTGATGGTGTGAAGATATATGCGAATAAGTCCAGAATAGAGCAGAGGTAGCAAAAAGGATCCGGTATGTGAAAGATAGCAGAATAAAGAACAGAGGAAAGATGAAGTGCAGCAGATCAGTGTACTGAGCCTAACCGGAACTGAACTCCAGCATATGCAGATGCTTCAAATCAGTTCAAGACTGTGATTCTTATCACTTTGTAGACAGTGTGTCTTCTTGTAGGCAGTGGGCCTCTTGTGAGCAGTGTGCTCGGGTAGTGAGCCCTAATTGGCAAGTGCCATTTTTGTAATTTCCTATTCTTCTAACAGAGAATAATTTTTGGGTTAATCACCCCGTGGTTTTCTCCCTTAACAGGGTTTCCACGTCAAAAATACTGTGTCATGTGTTTCTTATTTCATGATTAATGTTTTTGTGTTTGATTCTATGCTGCATCAATTAAAAAGAAACTTCAATAAGGGAAATAATTAGGATAACTGATTCACCCCCCCCTCTCAGTTATCAACAAAAATCCCCATTAAATTAGAGTTAAACCTTAATTGTGGCTCTCATTTTGCTTCATCTCTCTGCTTAGAACCCCTAGCAATCCCCTGCAAATTCCAGTACCTAGCAAGCGTTTTTAGCTTTGCATTATTCTAGTATAGCATTTCCATCCATTACTTTATCAAAGCACCCACATTCTCCCCGTAGGCACAGATATGGCTGAGGCACAATCTTCTCAGGAGGGTCTTGGGATTTATGAATCAATTGGCAGGCTTTTGAAAAGCAAATCATATGCCTCAGCGCTTGCGCAATCGAAGAAAGCCTACCCAAGGACGAGGGTTCCCAAAGTAGGATATTCTGTCGACCCAGAGAAAGTAAAAGATTTTGCAGATGGCATCTTCAACCCAGCCCTTCAAAAACCTACTAGGACTCTTCATGAAGGGGCACACCAGAGATGCATTCAAAAGGCAAAAAGTGGACAATCTGAGACTTTTGGAATGAGGATTTGGACCTCATAATTGGCACAGTTCATGGTTCCAAATGTGCACCTCTGCCCTGACCTAATTGATATATGCGCGAAGCTGTTTCATGCACTCTCAAGCACCATACAACAAGGTCCTTTTATAGTGCAAATTACACCCAAAGCCATAAGAGACATGCTGGCCTTGTATCATGATCGAACGACCACATTCCCCACTATTGCCAAGATGCAAAAGACATGGTCAAATGTCAATAACCAGATTAGGTTTCTTAACTTAGAGTTGCAGTTGCCAGAGGAGAACACCCAGATGCCCACACTACCTACAGGAAGGGCACAATTCACTCAGGCTAGTCAAGAGGCACTGTCAATGATGGCTTTCACTTTTGGAATGAAGGAAGACAACACAGTCTAGGACTGGCAAATTGCCATCCTTTTCAGATTGAAGACTGTTGACCACTCACAAGAATACCAGCTAGACTTTTCAGAACAAATTGCCTATTCCATGATCGATCAGCTGGTCAATTTCAAAGCCAAAGGAGTTTTCAGGTATTCCGCTTATCTGTTTCATTTAATGTTATATCAGAACCATGGTATTTTTGCACAAAATATGCAATTGAACATATATGACCCAGATTTTGGGCAAAATAGAACTATTCCTATGTTTGCATGGACACATGTGCTATCTAAGGAATCAGATCCTTATGAGCTCTGGGAACTCTTTGTTGCTCCTGCCTTTTGCCATTTGAGCCCTGAGCCTGTAGAGCATCGGTTGACACAGAGCATTAGGGGTTTCATGACCAATTGCCCAATCCCATGTGATTATTTCTTTGGGGCCCAAAATACTATCATCAGGGTTCATGGTTTCAATGGGGAACCTATGTTGTTACCTAAAATTTTGACCCCTAGGGTAACGTTTCTAGAAGTAACCCAACAGGTGTCCGTGGTTGACAATGAATTTGGCACTAAGAAGAAGAAAAATAAAATGTATGATATCCCATGGGTTAGAAGGAATATGACCCTAGAAGTTAGGGATGTTGAACACCTGTTGTTATGAAAGTTAGCTGTCTTGGGATTTTTCATCATTGAAGACAAATGGAGATATGACCCAGATAGTTTTATAGCCTCCTAGGTTAGAAGCAACAAAGTTGGGGCTAAAATAGCACATGAGGGTCGCCCCTTTTGGGAAGATAGGAGAAACCCTAAAGAAGATAACCCTGACCTGTATGTGGAACTGGCAGATTTGCCTTATGAGGGTCCCAGGCCATGGGAGACCTTTTATGTTAAACAAAGGGCCTTTGACCCTAAGATCAAAATGGGTGCTGGATTGAAGAGGGCTTTGAAGAGCCAGGAATGGAAACTAGAGAAAATTGAGGCCTATTGGAAATATAGGCAGGAACTTTTTGAATTGACACACTCTTTTGGCAAGGTCGACACAGACGAGAAATGGGAGTCGATCTGGGATGAGTGGCATCCATCCCCAATTTCTAGCCCTGATACAAGTAGAATCCAAAAGAGGGGTGAAGAGTCAGAAGAAGAAGCTGAGTCGACCCATACAATGCAAGCAACAAGACATGCCTCTTCTACTGTACCTGTATCTTCCTGGCCCTAATCTCTCAGTACTTTAGAGAAACAAAAGGGTGTGGTGTCATCACCACCTAGAGGGACTCCATCAGTTTCAGCTACTAGGGCTTCCAGTTTTGTATCGTTGCCACCATCAGTAGTGGTCAATGTTGTAGAGAAGGAATTAGAGGAGCAAGAAGAAGAAAGGCCAAGGAAGCATAGAAAACTACACCTGCCAGAAGAGTCAGATGAAGAAGCAGAACCCTTGAAACAACAAATACCAATTACATCTGCTGCTCCTCAGGTAAGTGTTTTTTCTCCTTTTTCCTCTTTGTCTCTTTCTTCTACCATAGGGGTGACAACCTCAACTGGCCAAACATTAGTATCCCCTGCCACCTCTGCTGTGCCTATATCTACACTTGCCCCAATTGCTAATTCGCAAGCCATGTCTTCACAGGCCACCTCATTGCCATTCTTTTCCCCCTCTATTCCAAGAAGAGCACCTCCCCAAATCTCCCCTAGCCAGCATTTGGCTATTCCTTATGGTTTACCTCAGGGTCATCCCTTTGCTGGGGGATATATTGCTTCTCGTCCCACTTTCCAGGCTTAGCCAGATACAGGAAAGAAGGCTAGAGAAGCCAGGATGGACAAGAAAAGAAAGAAAATAAGAGCCTGGTTGTGCCACATATGAGGTCTCTCTTTGACCCTATTCAACAGCAGCTGGCTATCACACATTTGTCCCCAAATGTGGTGAAGCCAAATGAGCAGATGTAGCCTCAGGACTTTTCCATGAATGCAGTAGCTATGGACATGTCTCTATTCAGACCACAAGATAGGGTCGAACTGCTCAATGAAACCACTTCTGCTGTTGCAACTGACTACTTGAAGGTGTCTAGGAAATTGTAGAAAGTTGAAGCTGACTTAGCTCAGGAAAAAACACATAGTGGCAACCTTGCTGGAGAATTGAAATCAACAAAGGATGAAATAGAGAATCTAAATAAATAGTTGCAAAATACTGTTTCTTGTCAGATTCATCAAGCCACATAGGCACAAAATGCTGCTCTAAATGTTGAGCTAGCTCAGGAAAAAGCTGCAGTAAATGTTGAGGCAGGAAAAGGCCACATTAGAGAAGAAATATCTGGATAAATTGCAACAAGCCACACAGTTTTAGCAAAAGTTACTGAGTGAACAAAATGCTGCTGCTACAATACAGGCTCAACTCCTAGCAGAGCAACAAATGACAAAATAGCTAACATTGGAGTTAGCTAACAGGCCTTAGAATGCTGGAGTTCTGAATCTGGTCAATGAGCTATATGTTTCAGTTTGGAAACGAATCTCTGAGGAGATTATCTAGCTCAGACCCTCATTAACATTCCTGTTAAATGCACAACAGTTGTGCGAGAAGGTGGAAGCTTCAGTTCAGGCCACTATGTCTACCGTTTCCTTGAGAGTTTCTGACTCTCAACTGTTGCTAAAGAAGCTATATGACACAACAGATGAAATATTGTCAGCAGCAGGGATCAGTGACAGAATGATAGCCGCAAAGAGGGTGAATGAAGTTTTGAGTTGCAACTCAGCTGCGACAACTTGCCAGGAGCTCCTAGATATTGTCAAAGAAGGAGTCAAAGATATGAAGAGACACATAGAGGATCTGGTGCAGCTAGGTCTTCCATCACCATTTCCAGATAATAATACTGTTTTGATGATTGATGAGATTAAGACCCTGCTTTTAATAAGACAAAATGATCAATCAATTTTTCAAGGTTTAAGTGATTCCTCATCACTACAAGAGGTGGAGGCTGTCTTGATACCAATGGTCCAATTGTAGTTTCAATTAAAGGCCACAGTTTAAAATTTGTAAACTTTCTCCCACAAAGACATAATAAATCTTGATTTTGCCTTCCAAGATTTGCAGAATAAACATGGACTTTTTGATACAGAATGGTCTGTTTATCAGATAGCTTTGCAGAATCTATGACCCTGTATTGTATTTTGAATACATTTTTGTTGCCAGTTTCAGGTTCTTTTTGCGCAAGCTCAAAAGTCCTAGGGGTCGCCAAGAATTGTTGAGTAAATTACTCTACATTTTGTATCAAGCTGTAGGACATCTGTGAGTTTTAGTTTGTGTCTAAGAATGCGTCTGAGAATGGCCGCGAGGGTTTCATTTTTGCCAAGAGCTGCGAGAGTCGCCAAGTGTCGAGCCCCAGTTTTAGCCGCATTTTGTTTCTAAGTTACAACTTTAAGCAGAGCGTGCCACGTGGTGGAGGCTGTTTCTATTTTGTTTTAAGTTGCAACCCAGTGGAAGGTGCCACGTGCCATCAGCGGAGGCACTCCCTAAATGTTTCAGTGTGAGAGCGGAAGGCGCCATATGTCTTTTGTAGTTGCCGCAGAACTCGCTAGGTGTCAGCTTCCGCGTGTTTGTTTCTTTATATTTTGATGTTAAGTATAGATGGAGGTGGGTCCCAGTGTAGAGTATCAAGTGAAGCGAAAGGCGCCACGTGTTGGATGTGGCGTCCAAAGTTAAAACTTTTGTCCCTTTCTCCGGTGTTAATAAATGTTTCTCAAACGAGGTGGAGCCTGACATGTGTCAATCTCCGCGTAAGTCTCAAAGGGTTTCTAATGTTTCAAGAAGTAGCGCGGAAGGCACCACATATCAGTTCGTAGTTGCACGCGGAAGTTGCCACCTGTCTCTGTTCTGAAAGCTACTAAGCGAGAAGTTGTGGGTCCCATTTCTAACTATGTTTTAAAGTTTCAATGCTGCGGATCACGACAGATGTCACAGGCGGAGCCCTCCCAAATATAATGACACAGTTAAGTATCAAAGATGCGGATAAAGACACGTATTGTTTCTAGTTGCTGCGGAACCTGCCAAGTGTCAGTTTCCTGTTTCTTCCCAAGGAATAAAGGAGTTTCAAATTGTGCACGTGGATGCTGCCATCTGTCGTGGGGTTTTATTGTTTCTAAAGAGATCGGAAGCTGACAAGTGTCTGTTCCTTATAAGAAGAGTTATGATACATATATTTTGTCATAGCTAATGAGATCGTAGAAGGAGTAACTGTTGCAGATTTGAAAAATCTTGAGCTGTGAGAGACTTCCAGTTATGTCCAGTTCAGTTGAGCCGTTGGGATTTGATTGTTGCAGACAATCTAGAGTCGATCTTGTACTATAAATATGTAACATTTGTAATGATCGATATATAGAGTTTTGATATAGAATTCTAGTTTCCAGAGATAGTTTTCTGTCAGAGATTTAAGAGAGAAGTTTGAGACTTTTTGCTGTGACCACTGAATATCATTTGCCTCTATTTTGTTATTCTTGATTCAGAAAGTGAATGTAACTGTGCATGTATCTGTGCCTCTTATGTTGCTGAAAAATTAATGAGGAAGACTAAGTTCTGTGCCTTGGTTGATATTTCTGTCTCATTGCAAAATTGTCTAATTGTGAGCCTTTGATTTTATTCATTTCATCTGTTTATGTTAATCATGCAGAATCTACTCTTTAATGTGATTGAATCTTGAGGATAGTTTCACTGTGCTTAGTTTGAGAGAAACATTTTATTCAGGCGGATCACCATAGATAGATTTGTTTTCATTGGATTTGTAATTCTGTTTACTTCTTACCCTTTTCCCCAAAACCTATTTAATATAGAGAAGAGCTAGCTTCTTTAGAATCTGGAGGTTGTTTCAGGTAGCAAGTCCCACATTCCTGAAACTTCCCATGTTGGTGTTGGAACCTGCGCACTTTTATACATCAACAGTAATATGCATACAATCACATGTACATGCAAAGGCGGACCCCAACATTTTTATAAGGCAAATTGAAATTAACATCGGGTCCAGCCTTTGTATCTTACCTTCTTGTATGCTGCACTTTTTGGACCTTGTACATGCGATATACAACCGCGGACCCCAACGGATTATCTGCCACATTTGATTCTTTATCGCGTCCAGATTGTATGTATCTCCTTTTGTATATCACATATACAATGCGAATATACAAACAAAACTGCATGTACATACAATTGGCGGACCCCAAACTTTGTATCTCCTCCTTGTATATTTCCTTGTTTATGCACTTGTATATGCAATTGCATATACAAAGATAACCTGATGCTCATTCACTTTTGTATCCCGCCTTTGCATCTTCCTTTGTATATTGCCTTGTATTTTCCCTTTGTATATTTCCTTGTATCTGCCCCTTGTATATTTCCTTGTATCTGGCCTTTGTATATTGCCTTGTATCTGCCCCTTGTATATTTCCTTGTATTTGCCCTTTGTATATTGCCTTGTATATGCAAAACCTCTTGTATATTGCATTGTATATGCAATTGTATGCGCAATGTACAAACAAAGATACATACAACATAACCTACAACGAATCCGATGTACAGTAACATTGTACATGACCAAGATACAAGGAAAAAATGTCTCTGAGATGTAATTCAACCAAATGATAGAAAACCCCAAAATCAGGATGACGTCATCATCATATACATGAAAAATGGCTAACTATAAAACTAAGAAATCTCTGCGATAGAAAATAGTTGGAGACAAAAGATTTCTGGGTTTTTTTAAGTTTTCTGTAAGGATTCTCAAGGTGAGATTTTGAGAAATTTTGCAAGGCACAACATGGGGAAATGTAGGATTTAAGACTTTCCTATTTCTATTTAGGCTTTCTCTGATCAGATTTCTTTGATAGAAAGAGGGGGACATGAATATTTTGGGCTAGGCAAAATATGACAACATCTTTGGCGACCTCTCAGGGATGTTTACCTGCTAAACAAATTGATCAGTGGCCTTATACATCCATTGGGCACAGGGTCTACAGAGACTTAAAAACACTTTTGACAATCAATCTTGACCTCAGTAACTCAGCATGTCAGCAATGAAGAACACTTGGAAAACCAAAAACCAAAACAAAAAACTTAAAGCAACTCTCCTAGCTGTGCTAGACAACACTTAGGGAAAACAAAAGGCATCTAAACTATTGTACAACACTTATTGAAAGCAAGAAACCTAATCTACTATTTTACAAGGCAACTCATACCTCAAAACACCTCTTCAGGTGTATCCCATTGACTGGGATAGGCAAATTTTCTCCATCCATTTTTGATAACTAAAATGCCTTGTGCTCCTTGCATTCAGTAATAATAAATGAGCCACTCCACATGCTGTCAAACTTGGAGTGCTTCCCTGGCCTGCTTTTCAACTCATACCATTTGAGTACCATATCACCCTCCCTAAAACTTCTGGGAGTGGCTTTCTTATCAAAAACCCTTTTTTTCTGAAGCTGATGATACTCCATAGCTTTCATAGCTTTATCTCTGATCTCTTCAAGCTCCATGAGTTGAGCATATTTGACAGCCATGGGATCCTCTTCTTCAAACATCTCCAGTTGGTTCATGATATCAAGTGCTGGCAGCTCTACAGATACAGGCAGTCTTGCTTCTTTTCCATAAACTAACATATATGGGGAGTTTCCAATAGACCTCTTGGGAGTTATTCTATCTGCCCATAAAGCAGATTTCAGATTGGTGTGCCAGGTTCTCTGGTTGTCCTCCATTGATCTTTTGATAATCCTTATGAGATTCTTATTTGTAGATTCAGCCAAACCATTACCCTGTGGGTAATAATTTGATGAAGTGTTCAAATAGATCCCATTCTTCACAGCCTAGTCGGTTACTTTCAATCCAATGAGGGCTAAAGCATTGTCTAAGATGATTGATTCAGATACTCCAAATCTAGATACCAAATCATAATAAAAGTTCAAAACAACATTCTCATTGGCTTCCTTCAGAGCCACTGCTTCAGTCCACTTTGTGAAATAGTCTGTTGCTGTAAGCACCCACCTGTGGCCTGCACTGGACGGTGGGTTAATGGGACCTATAAAATCAATGCACCATCTCATGAAGGGCTGTTCTACCTGGATTGGCTACAGAGGTAAAGCTGGCAGCCTTTCTTTGCCTGCAAAAATGGCACATTTTACACACTTTCTGGCCCATGCATGGGCATCCTTGAATAAGCTGGGCCAGTAATAGCCAGCTCTCATTATTTTCCAAGCAGTAGTTCTTGGGGCAAAATGACCCCCTGCTGTTCCATCATGAAACTCATGCAGCACCTTGTCAGTTTGATCATTATCAATGCATCTTAACTAAACACCATTAAAATCCTTTCCAAAAAGGATGTTATTAACTAAAACATAAGGAATAGACTGTAGTCTAAAATATCTCCTCTTAGCTCTGTCTAAACCTGTTGGACATTCACCAGTTTGTAAAAAATGAGTCATGTCATTAACCCAACCTACTCCAACTATTGTTGTATCATCTTGGTGTTCATCTTCAATGATCAGAAGCACCTCTTCTTCCTTCTTTGTTTCACTTTCAGCCCTAGTAGCAAGCTATTCACTGAGTCCTCTACCTCTGATGAGCTTGGTTATCTTGATATCTACGTCATATTCCATGACTTTGGTAATCCAACCAGCCCTTTTCTCATTAACATCCTTACCTAACAAAAACTCTTTCACACCAGGGTGAGCAACCATTAAATGTACCTTATTGTTAGAAATAAGATGCCTAAACTTCTTGAGACTCTTTACCACTGTAAGGACATGTTTTTCAATGAAACTATACCTCTGTTCATACTCCTCCAGTCCTTGACTAAAGAAAGCAATTGGCTGCCCAAAGCCTTCACTTTGTTGCTGTACCAAAATTGTAGAAACTGTATCTATACTTCCATAAGCATACAAAATGAAATCTTTTGAGAAATCCTCTGTACGATGTATGTGATCTTGAATTTGCTGTCCAAAAGGATAAAACTTTGTATATATATCAATATATGTGATCTTGAACTTGGTATCCAAAAGGATAAACCTCTGTATATATATCGATGTATGTGATCTTGAATTCGCTGTCCAAAAGGATAAACCTTTGTATATATGTCAATGTATGTGACCTTGAATTCGCTATCCAAAAGGATAAACCTATGTATATACAAGTATATGCATTTTATATATTTATATAGAGGTTTATCTCTTCTGTTGCAATGTAAATTTTATGAAATTATGGTACTTTTGGCATCTCCATTTATCGAATATAAAATCTCTGCAAAAAGATGAATGATCTTACTCAAATTTATCTCAGAATTATCACAACTATAGCATGAAATTAGATCTTGTATAATGACATGAAATCATTAAATTAATTTTTCTTTTGAGATAATTGCACATGTAATGAGGGTTTATATACCCGGATATATATAATCATGATCAATACTTGCATCTTTCTTTATATTTATCCCTATTATAGAAACAACATGAATATGGTTAGGAAAACATGAATTTTAGATATTATTTGCATCTGAAATAAATATCGCATCAAGTTCATGTTAGAAGTATAATATGCATTAAGAATCATCGTAGCTCTCATATTTGCAAGAAAAGTAATTTGCAATTCACGTTAAATTTTTCATGAAAAGAAAAAGGATTTATTTATTGGGCATATGCATATTTTGCCATGGATTGTCTTTGTAAAGAAAGTAGTTTACTTTTCTATGTGTGTGATGGGTTTACCTTCTGGGAAAGGGTTCCAAATATGGGCTAATAGAAAAGGTTGATCCTCTTTACAGGATCTACTGGTATAATCATAAGTACTTTGGCCAAAGCCATGTTTTCATTGAAATAGATGAATGTTTGCCTATCAAATTATATTGATATATTTCTCTGCCATATCTTGATAGTAGGGCATTGCATGTTCATGTTGTAAATGCATGTATATATATTAGGTTGCATCGGGTTTCCATCCTACCTATTGTTTCTAGGTTTCTAAGCATTTTGTGCAGGGTCGGGTATTCTTCAAAGTACAAAGAATTCTGGGGAAGCGTAGGCTTTGTGGTTGGGCAGAAAAGCACCTGAGCCATGTTCTTGTCTCTCAGCTTTGCAGATGACCGCGTGAGTTAGTGGCAACCAGTGACAATGACTATATTCATATATCATTACTTGTATAATTCTTGTATTTGTACATCATTATTTGCATAGTGTTGACTACATGGGCATGAGAGCTTACGTTGTATTCGTATATATCATATTTCATGTACTTATAACCTAGATTAGACACTTTTACATGTGAGATGTAATATGACATTTTTACATATATTGAAGATGTATCTTTTCAATTTTATATTAATGAGAATTTGATCATTTATTTATTTTCGTGATATATTTTATGGGTTGCGAACCTTACATTTGGTAACAAAGCTCTAGGTTTAACACTAGGGCCTTTGTCTACTACACTAAGATGCAGATCTTGATGCAGGTCGACCCTAACCAACCATAATGGATACTAGAAACACAAACCGCATTGGATTGAGCAATGAGCAAAATGATAGGTTGGACCAAATCCTCAACCTCCTGACCCAACAAGGAGCTAGAATGAACAACTTCGAGCAAGAGGTCAAAGGAATTTGAGGGGACCAAAACCAAAATGATGACCAAAGAGATGAGAATCAAAGGAACGAGGAACAAAACCAAGAGATAAGGACAATGGAAACAATCGGGGTAGAATTGCAGAAGAATTGGGTAAGGACCTCAAGAAGGTTGCTTCACCCAAATTTGATGGAAAAACCATTGGAGACGGAGTGGAGGATTGGATCATTGAGATGGAGAAGTATTTTGAACTCCAAAATCTATCCAATGAGACCAAGGCTATGTGGGGTGCGTATCAACTTACTGGTGAGGCAACTACTTGGTGGAACAACGAAAAAAGCTAAGAAGAAGTTGTTGCCAGGGGAGCTAACATGGGAACTCTTTCTCCAACTTTTCAAGAAGAGGTGGTTACCTCAAATCTTCTTTGACAAGAAGATGATTGAATTTCAGAACTTGAACCAAGGTGGTATGACGATGACTCAATATTGGGAAAAGTTCTCCCATTTGCTTAAGTATGTACCACAGTATCAGTTGGATGAACGATTCAAGATCTGGAAGTTTATCTTGGGATTGAGACCTCATATTGGAGCAGAAGTGGATATCCATAACCCTTTAACTATGGATGAAGTTTTCGAGAAGGCAATCAAGTGGGAACAAAAAGTTTAGCAAGTAGCCAACTACCACAAGAACTGAGATGCTAAATTTGAGAATAAGAAATTCTAAAACAACAATCATTAGGGAAACAACAACTGTTAGATCCAGAATATGAAGAGAGGCAACAATTCCCTATATAGAATTTAAGGGAATCAAAATGGAAGCAATAAGAGAGGCAACTTCAACAACAATAATAACATGAGGGATAGACCTGAAGGACCAAGAGCACCCCACGATGGATGTTATGTATGCGGAGGAGAACACTATGCCAATGCTTGTCCTCAACGATCATTAGGGCGAAGGGAAAGAAATTAGCAAGGAGCACCGCAACATCAGATCCATGTAGCTATAGACAACCGACAGGCTGACTTCCAAGCATCACCAATTCATGTATCGATAAGCTCTATGGCCATCCTGTCTCTATATTAATTGATACTGGAGGAAATGAATGTTTTGTAGATCCAAAAGTAGTTTCCAAATTACCTGTTAGACTAGGACACATGGCTAATTCATGGATGGTTCAGTATGGAAATCAAGAAAAAAAGAGGGTAGATTCTTGTCTTCCTTGTAGTGAGTTAGACCTTCCAAGTTTTCAGACCTAGGTCAACCTTTATGTAGCACCCTTAGGGTCATATGATGTGATTTTGGGGATCAATTGGTTGGCTGAATACAAGTCTATTGTGAATTGTGAAGATAAGATGGTAAGATGTTTGGATGACTTTGGGAATCATGTTGAGATTCATGGATTTCAGAGACCCCTTGAGCTTAGACAAAGTTTAGCTATGCAACTTAAGAAGGCCTCAGGAAAGGGATGTTCCATTTATGCAGTCCAAGTTAGTGATTTTGACAACATGAAACCAGTACTTGATGACTACCCTATCCTTAAGGAATTTTGGGATGTGTTTCTAGTTGAGATAACATAGTTTCTACCTAAGAGGGAGTTTGACTTTTCTATTGACTTGCTACCAAGGAATGAGCCTCAATCAAAAGTTCCCTATTGGATGACTACTGTAGAGTTGTACGAATTGAAGGTACAATTGTAGGAGTTGTTGAACCAAGGGTTCATTAGACCTAGTGTGTCTCTGTGGGGTGCACTGGTCATGTTTTGTGAAGAAAGATGGGACTTTGCACTTGTGCATTGAATATAGCATGCTAGATAAGGTAACTAGAAAGAATAAGTACCCACTTCCAAGGATTAATGAGCTCTTTGATCAGATAAAAGGAGCTACAATGTTATCTAAGATAGACCTTAGATCTAGCTACCACCAATTGAGGATTAAGGACGAGGACATTTCGAAGACATCTTTTAGGACTCGTTATAGACACTACGAATTCACAATGGTGTCATTCGGGTTAACCAATGCTCCCTCATCTTTCATGAACCTAATGAATAGTGTATTCAGAGACTGCTTGGATGATTTTGTGCTAATATTCTTGGAAGATATCTTGATTTATTCCAAGTCTATTGAGGAACATGATAAGCATTGAGGATAGTTTTACAACGCTTAAGAGAGCGTAAACTCTTTGGAAAGCTATCTAAGTGTACCTTTTATCAAAACAAGGTGCATTACCTAGGCCATATCATTTTGGCAGAAGGGATTGCAGTTGATCCAGAGAAAATTAAGGCAATTGTGGAGTGGCCTACACTGCAGAATGTGACTGAATTCCAAAGTTTCATGGGACTTGAAAGGTACTACAAGAAGTTTGTAGAAGGGTTTTCTAGAATTACAACACCGATCACTTCAGTCCAAAAGAAAGGGAGAAGATTTGAGTGGACAGAGAAGTGTGAGCAAGCTTTCCAGCTTTTGAAGGAAAAGCTCACTAAAACTCCAATTTTGACTATACCTAATCCTAATGGGCATTTCACGGTGATAACTGATGCACCAAGAGAATGTGTAGGAGGAGTGCTAATGCAGAATGGACAAGTGGTTGCTTATGAGTCTAGGAAGTTGAAACAGTATGAGCTGAACTATGCACCACATGACTTAGAGCTAGAATCCATAGTACATGCACTTTAGATGTGGATATATTATCTTTTGGGTAAGCCTTTTGAATTGAAGACATACCACCTAGGACTCAAGTATATCTTTACTCAACCAATCCCAATGCTCGTTAGAGGAGATGGCTAGAGTTTCTCAGTGAATATGATTTTGGGATTGAGTACATCAAGGGGAAGGAAAACAAACTGGTAGATGCTCTTAGCAGAAGAAGGCATCTAGCAGCCATGACTACTACAAGGTCTAATTTGAGGCAACAAGTGGTTCATAATCTACAAGGAGATGAGCACTATTCTAGAGTGAAACAAGCTTTAGAGAAAAATCCCTCAGACCGTCGATTTGATGGATGTGTTTGAGTCAGATGGAATTTTGAGATACTAAGGTAGAATGTATATTTCAAACTCAGGGGATTTGAGGAAGTTGATCTTAGAAGAGATCCACAATGCATCTTATTCAGGGAACCCTGGAGTAACCATGATGACATAAGGATTGAGATCTTTATATTTTTGGCCAAGACTCAAAAGGGATGTGATTGAATTTGTGGCTCAATGCTTAGAGTGCCAGCAAGTCAAGATTGAGCATGTGCATCTGGCAGGACTTTTGTAATAGCATGACATGCCTAAGTATAAGTGGAAAGTGATTAGCATGGACTTCATTTAGGGGTTGACAATATCCAAGAATAAACATGATGTCATCTTGGTAGTTGTGGATAAGTTGACCAAGGTAGCCCATTTAATTCTAGGAAATCTTAAAGATGGTTCTTTGATCTTAGCCAAGAAGTTTGTCCAAAAATCTTTCATTTGCAGGGAGTACCTAAGATGATCATATCGGATCGAGATACTCGCATGACTTCTAGATTTTGGACAACATTGAATGTAGCTTTGGGGACAAGATTGAATTTTAGTTCAATATATCACCCTCAGACCAATGGCCAGATAGAGAGATTAAATCAGTTAGTTAAAGACCTCCTTAGGATGTATTGTATGGATCAAAAGTATAAGTGGGAGGAGTATCTTCCATTGGTGAAGTTTGCATATAATAATTCCTACTGTACATCTTTGGGGATGGCATATTTTGAAGCTCTTTATAGGCGTACGTGTCACACACCTATCAATTGGGATAAGGTGGAAGACATGATTGTGATTGGTCCTGATATGCTTAGAGAGATGGATGATCAAATGAGATTGATCAATGAGAGATTAAAACAAGCGGCAAATTGACAGAAGAGCTATGCAAATAAGAATAGGACTTTCAGATAGTTTTTAGTGCCTGGGGACAAAGTCTTTTTGAGGGTTAAACCTCATAAGAGCTCCGTATCGTTTGGAAAATATCCAAACTTGCACCTAGATTTGTAGGTCCGTTTGATGTGTTGGAAGTGATCAACCCAGTTTCTTATTGACTTGCTCTACCACCTACTCTTGCCCAAATCCATAATGTATTTCATGTGTCTTTGCTTAAGCTGCATCATCCTGACGCCGCTCACATACTTGATTGGCATGCTTTACAAGTTCAGGATCTAGGAGTGGTGCTAGCGAAACCCATTCAAATCCTTGATAGGTACAATGTTAAGTTGCGTAACAGAGATATTGTTTAGTATAGGGTCCAATGGGATGAATATTTTGTGGATAGTGCCACATGGGAGGATGCAGAGGAGATAGACTATTATTTTCCTCATTTGAGGACTTAGTTGAGATACTTCTATTTGCTTAGTGTGGTACTTTATTGCTACAGTGTGATACTTTTGATAGCATTAGTGAGATAATTTTATTAATTTAGTGTGTGTGTAATAAGACATTGGGACGATGTCTCTTCCTAGTGGGGAAGGATGTCACATCTCGACCTTTTGCTTGCATTTGTAATTCAATATATTTGATGAGACTATTGGACATTACCTTATGATTGTTTGATTATTGGATAGTTACATGTGTGTGAATGGTAATTCATTGTTATTTCTAAAAATGCATAAAATTGAAATTGAAATGATGATGAATTATTATGTTTATGATTATGATTTTATATCTTGCTCGTGCTTTGGCTATGGTTTTATGGGCTAACCTATTGATGAGAAATTGAATGCAAATAAGTGTAGGGTGGATGATTGAAGGTGAGAACATGGTTGAGGTAGAGATGACCTAGCCACCCAACAATAGTTGGTATGATGGAAATCCTATACACACACTCACGTAGTTGCATTCATATTGCATGTTGAATGGTTTCATTATGCATTTTGTGTTATCATGGATATGTAGGTTAAATTGTGCGATGATTATGACAGTGATTGTTTAAATGATTAATTTATGGATATGCAATCTTGTTTACGACATGTTCATTTAAAAAAAAGGACTTAGTTAGGAAAAATAAAATCATTTCTTTTATATTAACGTTATTGTCTTAATGACTATTTTTGGTTTCACAATGTAATTATTTTTCTTTTCAATTAAATATATATAGTGATTGATTTTGGTATATATTAAATACATATATATGTCTATATATAATTTATATATAAATATATATAAATATATATATACATATATGCATGGATAATTATATAAAAATAGTGGTAAAGTGAAGTTTACAAATTAAACTAAATATATTAACGCATGATGGACCATTCATGCACCAGGAATTCTATGAAAAAGTGTTAGTTTTCTTCTTCAGAACTGAAGTAAAACTTCGGCTGGGTCAACTCATTTGTAAAGCCCAAAATAGGGCAGAAGAATATATAAAATACAGAGCAAAAATCATTATGGGGAACCATTGACGAAAGGGAAGGCAGAGAAATTATTAACAACTTAAGGAGTTAGAAATTTGGAGCTCATTGAGGTTCTTGGTGGAGTTTTCAGTGTTCCACACAGATTCCCTCTGTATACGTAAGTGATTGAATCTATTCCAATTGAATGCATTTATTGTTGAACTGTATAGGGTTATGAGGAAAATGAGATTAATGGTTTTACTTTTCTTCTTGGCATGGCTCTTAAATTAGTTTTCTTGGGGTATTCAAGGGTCTGGAATGAAAACACACAACTACTCTTAGCCATTAAACAGATCATTACAACAAGAACTGACAACTATTTCATATATGCCTTGTGATTACTGTATATCTTTTTCTAGACTTTATTTGCATAAACCAGTTGAAAAGATTCTCTTCCTATATATGCTAGTAGTCTCTGTATGATGTATGTGATCTTGAATTCATTGCCCAAAAGGATAAACCTTTGTATATATATCGATGTATGTGATCTTGAATTCACTGTCCAAAAGGATAAACAACTGTATATATGTTGATGTATGTGATCTTGAATTCATTGTCCAAAAGGATAAACCTCTGTATATATATATATATATACACACACACACACACACACACACACACACACACACACATATTTATATATAGGTTTATCTCTGCTGTTGCAATGTAAATTTTATGAAATTATGGTACTTTTGGCATCTCCATTTATCAAATATAAAATCTTTGCGAAAACATGAATTATCTTACTCAAATTTATCTCATAATTATCACAGTTGTAGCATGAAATCAGATCTTGTATAATGACATGAAATCATTAAATTAGTCTTTATTTTGAGCTAATTGCACATGTAATGAGGGTTATATATACCTGGATATATATATATATATATATATGTATGTATGTATGTATGTATGTATATATATATGTATGTATATATATATTATCATGATCAATACTTGCATCTTTCTTTATATGAATGAAATCTCTTTATCCTTGTTACAGAAACAACATGAATATGGTTAGGAAAACATGAATTTTAGATAATATTTGCATCTAAAATGAACATCGCATCAAGTTCATGTTAGAAGTATAATATGCATAAAGAATCATCATAGATCTCGTATTTGCAAGAAAAGTAATTTGCAATTCATGTTAAATTTTGTATGAAAAGAAAAAGGAATTATTTATTGGGCATATGCATGTTCTGCCATGGATTGTCTTTGTAAAGAAAGTAGTTTACTTTTCTATGCATGTGATGGGTTTACCTTTCGATAAAGGGTGCCGAATATGTGCTAACAAAGAAGGTTGATCCTCTTTTCAGGATCTACCAGTATAATCATAAGTGCTTTGGCCAAAGCCATGTTTTTATTGAAATAGATGAATGTTTGCCTATCAAATTATATTGATATGTTTCTCTGCCATATCCTGATAGTAGGGCATTACATGTTCATGTTAGAAATGCATGTAGATATATAAGGTTGCACCGGGTTTCCATTCTGCCTATTATTTCCAAGTTGCTAGGCATTTCATGCAGGGTTGGGTATTCTTCGAAGTAGGAAGAATTCAGGGAAATTGTAGGCTTCATGGTTGGGTGGAAAAGCACTTGAGCCATGTTCTCATCTCTCAGATTTGCGGATGACTGTGTGAGTTAGTGGTAGCCGGTGACAATGACTATATTCATATATCATTACTTGTATAATTCTTGTATTTGTACATCATTATTTGTATAGTGTTGATTACATGGGCATGAGAGCCTATGTTGTATTCTTATATATCATATTTCATGTACTTATAACTCAAATTAGACACTTTTACATGTGAGATGTAATATGACATTTTTACATATATTGAAGATGTCTCTTTTCAATTTTATATTAATGAGAATTTGAGCGTTTATTTATTTTCATGATAAAGTTTATGGGTTGCGAACCTTACATATAAATACTTTAGTATTTTTCTTACTAAGGGATATTTTGGCATTTTATCATCTCATTTTTTCTGTATGAGCACTTGTGTTCTTCAGTTGCTTCCGTGGACAAAAATCTGTAGGATTTAGTGACCTGTGTACAAAAATCCTTTGGTTTTTGGAATCAGAGGATGAAAACCCTTTGGTTCTTGAGGGAAATATTATCCAGGGATTGCATTGGAGCTTCAAGGATTGAGTAGATTCAACTAGTTTCAGTGTCATGTTGTGTTCACAGGTTTAGGATTGCAGATTGTGTTTTTTAGTGTGTTGTAGGTGTTGTTGCCATTGTGTGGAGTTTTTTTGTTGTTTCATTATTCATGTTCAATTCCAGGAGCTGAAGTATTCATCTTTCAGATGGGGTTTAGTTTGGTAGAGTCTGGATGAAACACCCAGTGTGTATTTCTGCATTTTGTAGTGGATTTGTGGGAGTTGTTTCAGATTTGTATTATCTGTTGCTATTGGTGTTTTGACTATTATAACAGTCCATTATGATGTTAAAATCAGATTCATATAGATTATTTATAAGCTGTATGAGTTTATGGTTCTTTTGGTGCAATTTTTGTGTTGACTAGATTGCTAATTTGTGTTGATTTCATGTAGCATTTGTGAAATTTGGTTAATGCAATTTTCAAATCTGAAATTTATTAGTAAAACTTTTATTTGGGTTATTACAATGGTGCATCCTCCCATATGCTATAATAAATCAGGTTGATCAAACATTTACAATTTTGTGCGAGCTTCACAACATTTATCATCATATCATCCACATTCATCTTCTTTCTTCAACATTTCTTCTTAACTAACTATTCATAACTAATATTTATTCTCGCTTCCACCCACCACCTTTAATATTAACCCATCCATTCTAGCCCAAGTTCTTTTATTTCATCTCGAGTGTTCATCTGTCTCTTTCATCCCTGTATACCCTCTTGAGGGGGCATCTCTCTAACCATCTTGCCACTTGGGGCATCCTCCTATATCCATTCTTCATCTTCTTCTACTTTCTTTGAAAAGCCACTACTTCTTTTAGTCAACGTCCTTTCAAAGAGGGGAAAATGTAGACACCTAGATTTCACCACCTTATTTTCATCATCTTATTTTCACCTCGTCAACCAATTCTATGTCATCATCCCAGTCTCATGTAATCTACTAATTTTATCATCAAGTCATTTGCATCCTATTATCATTTCACTAATTACCCCATCAATTTGTCAATTTCATCATGCTAATTTGCCTTGTTGATTAATTAATTATGTTACATTAATTAATTAATCTCATTCCCCGTAACATCACCTACATTTAATTAATTAATTATCTCCTAATTAATCCATGCACATATATCTAATCAAAATAAATAAATAATTCTAAGCCCTCAGGGATAGGCCAAATGATCAAGCTGTTGGAAAACACAGATGATGATTGTTGGTTCATGTCCCTGGATTTACCCCTGCATGGGTGGAGGGTAGCTCATGCAGACAGAGGTTATAGTGGTGCATGTTAGGACTTTGCTTCGTGGGTCCCACCAAGTGTTGATTGCTCCATTCAATTTTTTTTTTTCTAATTATCCTTAGTCACATTTCACTCCTTGTCAATTTAGTCAGTCCCACATTTCACCCATCAGTCTAATTAGTTAACTAATCAGTTAATTTAGTCAAGTCTAAATCAAGCTAGTCAACTAATTAGCCAACTACTTACCCCATCAATTTGTCAATTTTATCATGCTAATTTGCCTTGTTGATTAATTAATTATGTTACGTTAATTAATTAATCCCATTCCCCGTAACACACCCTACATTTAATTAATTAATTATCTCCTAATTAATCCATGCACATGTATCTAATCAAAATAAATAAATAATTCTAAGCCCTTAGGGATAGGCCAAACGGTCAAGCCATTGGAAAACATAGATGATGATTGTTGGTTCAAGTCCCTAGATTTACCCCTGCATGGGTGGAGGGCAACTCATGTGGATGGATGTTATAGTGGTGCATGTTAAGACTTCACTTCGCGGGTCCCACCAAGTGTTGATTCCTTTGTTAAAAAAAAAATTCTAATTATCCTTAGTCACATTTCACTCCTTGTCAATTTAGTCACATTTCACCCATCAGTCTAATTAATTAACTAATCAGTTAATTTAGTTAAGTCTAAATCAAGCTAGTTAACTAATTAGTCAAAATAGTTGATTGATCAATCAAGCTAGTTAACTATCAAATTAGTTAATTTAGTTAACTCCAAATCAAATCTCCAATCCTCAAGATTGATCAAATCAATCTTGACCATTCATATCTTCATCCTAAAAATCTATAAATTTACCGTTCCTTTTACAAATTTATCCATTTGGCTAGCAACAAAATTAATGATAATCATTTTTCCATATCTAAATACATTGTGGGAAAACTTGCATGCCTTGTTGAGCATCCACAATTCATCTTCACGCATGAGCAAATCCATTACAAGCTCAAATTGGAGGTTTACGTATTTTTTTTAGAGTAGAAATTGCATTGTTGTTTAAATTTCTTTTGTTGCTCTAAAAATAAAATGTGAATACAATAGCTGATGATAATTTTAGTATCCTCTTTTAATTCTTTTGGACAACTCCAGAGATGCAATTAAGAGGGTAACATTCTATATCCATGATGTTAGAAGGGGCATAAGAGGTGACTATTGTCAATGCATTTTTTTAAGTTAGGAGGGGGGAAATGTCCTTTACACATAAATGATGTTTACTCAATACATTAGGGTGTGTGCTCATACCCATTGTAGCTTACAACTTGGTGAGATTAGGAGGGTTTGAGGCATGTTTGATTATCAAGCATCAGGATTTCTACAATTATTTGTGCTTCAAATCATGATTGTCCATCTTGTCATAGGTTCTTTATGTGAGTGGCCATATAATTTGCTAAAATATTGTGTGTTTGGATTTCTTGTGCTAATAGAAGTTACTATGAGTTGTCAATTAGATTAATTTCTAGATTTTGGTTTAGACAATGACAAGTTTAATTGGTATTGAAATACCAATTACATTGCATTGTTACAACATAGGCTTGAAGAGGGCTTGTGCAAAACA
This sequence comes from Cunninghamia lanceolata, assembly GCA_027924645.1. Taxonomy (NCBI): domain Eukaryota; kingdom Viridiplantae; phylum Streptophyta; class Pinopsida; order Cupressales; family Cupressaceae; genus Cunninghamia; species Cunninghamia lanceolata. The sequence goes on along the minus strand of BSBN01001567.1, from coordinate 12,863,940 downwards.
TAGATTGTGATGCCCTGTTATGCAACCCTAGAGTGTTAGACTAACAAGCAAATTTTACAGAAATAATTTTTTTTTGAAAGCAAGGAAATGCATTAATCATTAAATACAATTACACTGTTAACAACATTAAATGAAATGAACAACTAACACCTCTAGGGACACAACTGCATCAGATAAAATTATAACATTACAAATAATATGCATCATAATACAACAGGAGAGTATTGCATTATACATTTGTAGAGATGATTAATTACAAGGGGTCAATACACGATAACAAGACTGATCACATCGGTTTACAAAATAGTACAATTATGATTGTATACTACAACTCTGAAGGTGTAGAACCCATCTGGAACTGGAACACTTCTGCACTGAACTCGAACCAAACATCTAAGAAGACCAATGGATATCTCTACCTCCCTACTGTGTGGAACCCTGAAGTCCACCCCTCCGAGCTAGGAGATAACAATGAGGTTCCACTAGGTCAAGGTTACAACAATGAATATGACAACAAGATATAGACTCCATGCAGACATAACAAAATAACCAAGCTGCACAGACAAGACAGTACTCGACATAACAAGACAAATCATTAAGACAAGCTAAATCATCAAGATAAAATCAACCATCAAGACAAGTCTACACTCCAGAGGTAACAACAAAGATAAAGAGGGAGTAACTGAATTGCAATGAGGAGAGTGTCATCGCATGGTCCTAGCATGGGTTACCTAGGCTGTCTCTCACTAGAAGCCAACCCCCATCTATGGTTACCCTGGTAGCCTCTCTCTAGGCACCGGCCCCATAGGTTGACACATGCGGAGATGACATATCCTTTCATGGAGACAAGGAGGTCAGCCTTGGCAACTAGGCCTTCTCATCCCATCCTTAGCCTGTGAGAGCACTCAAGGCATGGGTGAGGCATTTTACTTATCTTGTTATGTGATTTACTACCCCAACCCTCCTAGATAAATTATTACGTTATCACTTGCTTACAACTTCCATGGGGCGACCACTTTGGGCACCGACCCCACCATGAAAGCCACTCTCCTCCCTACAACTAGCAACCTCTAACCAACCATCCAAAAACCAATAACAAACATCGACAAGGGATTATAAGAAATCTAACCTTTCGTAAGCCAATACATTACAAAAACTATTTTATATCCAAACTCTCAACCACAAAACTTTCCTCTATCCATTTCAAAATCTTAAATAAAACATTTAATCAATAATTTTCAAATTCAAAACAACAATCTTTCCCAATCCACATCAAAACCTCATCCCAAAAGACACATCACCAAAACCTCCCTTCTACAACATCACACTGGATTTCAAGGTAACAAGCATCAGGAGAAAAAAAAAGGATTTTAATACAAATATCTATAACCAACTATCCGAGCATGATGCTCAACAACCTTGACTTTTTTACAAAACTAACGTGATCACCATTACATTAAGCTAGACAAAACATAACAACAAGTCTTATATTCAAATTAAAAAAAACAGTGACCCACTTGTATTAACAAAAATTACACTTCGGTTGAAATTAACAATAACTACAAAGAATATATATATATCCAAGACTCAGTTATTACACCATTTGCTAAACAATTTTAACATGGTTTCAATAAAAGATTATAAATCTCTTTTTCTAGTTAAACCATAAACTTACCTAAGCCAACAATATGCTTCCTATGACCAATGAATTATCTCCAACAAATCTCATTTACATGATAAAATACTAATTCGCATCACATTTTAGCTAAAAGAAAAGTTTATAAAATGAAAGAGCTAAACCATAACATACATCTATTAAGTGGTTTCCAACTTAACAACTCCATTAATAAAGCCGTAAAATAATTTAATACTAATTGAAATCTAGTCTATCATGCAAAACAAATAAATACAATTTTAAAAAAAATTCTACTTCTTTTAAACTTATTCCTTTCCAAACTCAAGCTCGAATAATCTATTCAAAGATGTTATACACTTAATATGAAACCTAAACTAGATTGTCCCTAACTGCATTGACTATTCTAAGGAATAATAGTACGAATATGGGTCTAGCAAGAAAGCTCCTATTGTATCACCGGTAACATCTAATTCAATGGGATTACATTAACGAGTCTAATATTATATTGACTAAACTCAATAAAACCCAACATAAGCTCTCTTGACATAAGAACTAACTAATTTAACCCCCTATTTATCTAACTATAGTACCGCCATTCTATTTTACAGAATGCATATACAACTACTTCTTGTTACAACCTCATACCAAGTTTTAAAACAAGAAGAAACAACTAGGAAAACCAAAAAGAGATCCATAGAAGACTACTGCCAGGAATATTCTATTAATACAATAAAATAGTTTATGCCAATTCGATATTAGAGATATAATCATATAACAAAATCGAAAGAAATAAAGTAGATTTCCTAACATAAACTAGTACTAAATTACCCACATAAACTTATAACATTTGAATAATACGTCCCATTACTAGATTCATTCAGATTCTAAAAAGCTATATTTAGAATTGGCATCGTATAAAAAAAAACTTTGAGTTCGATTAGCAAATTTCTAAGATCATGTCGATTTTCCTTTAGACTTCCTAAAAAACAAACTGATCCACATAATAGGATAAGCATAAGAAATTGATCCTCATAACTACATAGACAACAAGGTAGGTGAAGAGATAAAGAGTTTTATGAATAAGAGTTTACATCTGGCATGCTGCAAGAGAGGGATTGAGCGATCGACAAGAGAGAATGAGATGACAAAATTAAGGATAGCAAAGATTGAATTCTCAAGATGAACTCAATCTAGAATTTAGCTCCCATAGCGACTTCACAAGAAGACAATTGGAAAAGCTCAACCATGGCACAACTAATCGCCTCAGTGGCTTGAATAAAAGGGAAAAAGTTTGGTTCAATCTGTTGGCGCTTAGGTGTGCGACCCTTAACTCCTCCCTCTTCGGGCCCACGCGGTCTTTGGGTAACATCGCCGGGGTGCCATTCACTAACAGTTTGAGCTTTTGGTGTAGTGGTAGCCGGGTTGATGCTAACAAATTGGTGACTCTACTGGGGAGGAGTTCGATTCCCATCGATGCCCACTGCCTTCATGCGTACAAATTGCGCCTAGCAGTCCATGCCTGCCTAAGGGGCAGGTACGGACTGGTGGGGGTTTTATTGGCGCTTAGGTGTGCGACCCTCAACTCCTCCCTCTTTGGGCCTGCGTAGTCTCTGGGTAACATCGCCAGGGTGCCATTCACTAACAGTTTGAGATTTTGGTGTAGTGGTAGCCGGGTTGATGCTAACACAATCCACCAAGAAATGCCATCCTACATAGCATGAAATTTCAAGATTTTTGCTACAGGCAAAACAATTTCAGAGGTTAATAGAATCTAAGCACAAGATGTAGTGGTGATAGATGGGAAGAATCTAACATTAGCTTAGAAGCAAACAACGAAACCTTACCAGTTACATGTTCATCCAAGGTAACGTATTTGTCAACAAGGGAAAATTTGGTGTATTCATTTCTAAAACGCCTGCAGAAGGCTAATTGATTACAAAGCCATATCGACGGCAAGGATCGCTAAGGTTTGGTTCTCTCCCCAAGGCTGCATTATAGATAGACAATAGCAGAAGAAAAAAAAGAGCACCGAGAGGGATCGACTGCAGAGCAAGGTTAAAAAAAAGTAGAACGGAAAAGAGATTGCAACATAAGGTCTAAAGAGCACACTGGAAGAAAATTTCAGCAAGGACATCCATGGGTCGAGTAATGCGAATGTGAAGCAAGAACCTAAATAATAATACTTATCAGATGCAAAATGGGTAGAGGCCGCTGGCAGAGAAGGGTGGTTATCGAAAAGATTGTATAAAGAAGGGTTAAGAAGCCCACCAAAATGGTAAAAAATGACCTTTACAAGAACTCTCAAGCCAAAATAGAAATAGGGAGACAGAAGCACATACCAAAGCAATTAGATTCAAAAACACAAGTAACACTTATCCAAAAGATATAGAAACATACCCAAAAATTTGCTCCGGTTTCAAAATTCTTTAGCTTCCTCTCGTTCTTCCTCCTTCCCTAACCATTTTTTTTCTTTTTCTCCAGATTCCCTTCCCTTCTCACCAGAAAACCCCCCTCCCACAAATAACTTCCCCCAACCAAAAATAAGCAAACTTCATTAATTTTCCACTACCAGAATCCATTTCAAAATCCCACTAAATCCCTTAAAATAGAAAGCAATTAATTTTACTACCCCCGAGAGATTTCTCCACGTCTAAAACCTTATTCGACAACTCACGAGAACTAATTCACTGACAATATTATTCTTTAAATTAATATATACTATTTTACCAAACAATGTAAAATACTCATGGCACAAATTCTATTAAAACTTTAGAATAATTAATTTAATCTTTATTAAGATTCCCAATTCTCAATAATAACTTTTGACTAAGACAATAATTTTATATTAACTTGCTAAAAACCTTATTATAAATTCATTAACGCAAACACATGGGCATCAAAACTTGACATTAACTCAGTATACCACCTGACGATCAACTTCGAGACAAGAATCCCAGAGTGACAACAAGACCCATGACACAAACTGAAAACGGGAATTGACCTAGGGAAACCCCATGTTATCTCCCATCAATGTTATCCATTGGTGCAAGGGCCCGCTCAGACCTGCTAAGTCAGGTGGAGTCAAGGCCCGATACCTGCAACTTGCAACAAAATAGTGTGTTGCATACAAACACATATATATGTGTATATATACCTACTTAACACATACACAGAGTTAGGGATTCACAGCGTAGTAGGGTGCTCGGAGTGAGCAATACTACACTGTCCCTTCTTTGAAATCATGATAATAACATATGTATCCCTAACCGGAAGTTAGATAACATTAAACTACGTAAACAAGATTATATCACTATGTATAATCCATTTAGCCATCAACTAAACATGTCGAAACACATCATGAGCTGAAATATCAATAATGTCATCATAATCAGGATAAGCATCAAACATAAGTCTATCATCTCAAACATCCCAACTGTCAAAGTGCAATATAAAATTACTAACTGTATCAAAACTATCTAAAACCATAAAAAACCAGTATCTATCTCAAACCAAAATTGAGGGGCATTACATAGATTAGAAAATTTGATACAAACTTAGTAGTGTGGAGGCAAGCCACAACTCAAGGAGTCCAAAAGCCTATTATTGACAAAGACATTGTATGTGATAAACTTGGGGTGAGTTTGGAGCCAAAGAGTTGACATGTAAGAGAAGATCAATAGAAGTAGAATCTTTGGTAATTTTGGGAGAAGTTAGTTGTTGCAAATTGACTAGCAACACAAATATAATCCTACAAGTAACTATTCAAGCACCAATTCAAAAGCTACAGTTGAGTACATCAGAGAGGTAATCATAGTGTCGTGGCTAAGTAATAACCAAAATGAAGCAAAGCATTGTTTAGGCAAAATGAAGGCTTAAAAAAGGTCAAGACTTTAGTACACTTCTTTTTATTAAAGGGTAACTAAAGGGGTTTTGAAAGGTCCCCAAACCTTAAACAAAGTCACAGTCTAGATAAAAATTCAAACATTCAAATTTTAAGGATCAAAAGGTAAAGAGAGCATAAGTAAAATTTCATATAGTTGAAATATATTTAAGTTTGCCATTATAATATCATTAATAAAAGATCATAAAATAGTTTAGAAGTTCTATAATAATTTAAAATTTTACTAGTCCAACAAATATTACAATGAAAAATAAATGAAGAAACAAATATCATTAAGATTTACATTTTTAAAATGTAGAAATCCCTTCCTTTTTTATAATTTGACACAATGTGTAACTTTTTGTAAGCAAGATTAAGAAGTTAAAAAAAAAAAGTAAAATAGACAAACATGCACCAATAAATCTATTAAAGAAATAGCACAACATCACTATGTGTATTAAATTCATGGTTGTTTGTATAAGAAATGGTTTACATTGTAACACCATAAAAATAGTACTATTAAAAGAGATAATTAGTGTTGATTCTTAGGGCTCTAAACTAGCTTTGTGGTTTTTCAAATAAAGGCATTGATAGATACTTGTCACTTGAGAGGCTAATATTTTTTATTAGTAAAATACAGTTATGGGGATAAAATATTATATTTCAATTCTTGGGTTATGGAGAAAAACTCAGTATCCTATTGTCAAACAGGGAACATATTAAAAAAAAAAAACCAAAACCAAAACCATAAACGATTTAATTTTTATACAACCTTGTAGAGACCATACAACAAAAGTATATCAGGCTGAGACGTATCTATAAACCCTAAGAGCAGAAAAAGAAGGAAAAAATTACATTTAATTTTCATCAAACAACAAGAAGTGTATCCATACATTGTCATCGGAGGAGTCCAGACCAAGCACCTACTTAAGAAATTTGACACCCATATCAACTTTCTTGTGACATCCTACTTCTCTGTGGAATAGACTGGTGAAGATAAAAGGTCTCCATGGCCCTTGACAACAACCCCATATTGACCAAGAATTTATTGTCCAAAGGAGGAAGATCAACAACATGCACTACAAATTATAGAACATTTTTGAGCCCACCTAGAAACTGCATGTTTATCAATCGTTTTGCCATTTCTCTCACCACCTCTTTCTTCCTCAAGGTCCAAAAGGGCAGCCAAAAGCAAGAAGAGATGTTTGGATTTACACTGTAATGATGCTCCATTGCCAAATTTGTCACCCAACACCCACTGAATTGCATGAACCAAACCACTACGAGTTTTGAAAATAATGTTTAGCCTTGTTTCTGAACAACCCCTATAAATGCCATTTGTCTATTGTTGCAAAGAAAACATACAGAGGAATCCATCAAGGAAGACATCGTGATGAAATGTGTGAATGACAACATGAATTCAATATAGGTGAGGGGAAAAGAACCCATCATTGCAAATACCAATACCCTCCTCTTTTGTAGCCTTGGCACTAGATGAAATAAAGATTGGCACAAACAACTCATTAAGGGATGATTGTATGAACATATCCAGGAAAGGTAAAGAACAATGATGGCCTTAGAATTGTTTATAAACTGGCAATATTTACGATATTGCCTGATCTCACTTTGATTTTAAAAAAGGCCACAAATTAGTATTGGAACTTATTTGAAAGCATTTTCTCATAGACACTGTAATTCACCAAAGCATCTACTTCTTCATTGATTTCACTGAAGATATGATGAATGGAGAAGTATTCTAAGGAATCCAAAAGGGGCTAGATATGTTGTAGAAGTTTGTTAATTTTCTAATTTTGAGACTTTTTCTTTAAAACTGTATTCACAATAATAAGGGAATCACCTTCAATTTTCACTTTCCTGTAATTGAAAACATTACAAGTCTGGAGACCAAGAATAAGCGCCTGTATTTTTGCTTCATTATTAGTGTCATCAATTGAAGTTGCACAAATACAATTGCCCTCTTCATCTCTGATAATGCACCAATTCCAGAGGAACCATGATTGCCTTTAAAAGCTCTGTCAAAATTTAACTTAAACCAAGAATAAGAGCCTGTGTTTCTGCTTCATTATTAGTGTCATCAATTGAAGTTGCACCAATACAATTACCCTCTTCATCTCTAATAATGAATCAACTTCAGAGGAACCATGATTTCCTTTAAAAGCTCTGTCAAAATTTAACTTAAACCAACCTTTAGAAGGAGGAATCCATATGACCTCATTTTTGAGCTTATAGGAATTAACCCTGCTGGTCCCATTAATGGGAACTTGAGAGGCCAATATTGCAATAAGGTTAACTTAATGTTATTTGAAGTTCAACGAGATGGAAAGAAAAGGTCGTCTCTCAAAAAGCAAAATTATGAAAAGTATACTTTAAATAAAAGGAAATATACTTTAACATCTCTAGCCCTACTAGCATAGATCTCTCTTTTAATAGTTACATGCAATATAGAAAATACATTTCATACAAAAGTTGACAACATCTAACTTGAATAGAAGCATATTGACTAAATTTAAAAGAACCATCTATAATCTATAAAAGCATACAAGAAAATTGACGCCCTAACAATTAAAAAACATCTAGTCCAACTTTCCTCAAATCATTTACCATATATAATCTATAAAAATATAAGAGAACATTAATGCACTAGCAATAAAAAATCATAGTCCAACTTTCCTCATACTTAAAGAAAGAGCAATATAAATTGTTTTTGATTAGGGTAAGTTGGTTTTGAAGGGACCATAAACTCTTTACAAGCCTCAAGTTTTGATAGGACCCTAAAACCTAACAAAACTGCAACCAAGTTGTCTATGGGAACAACACAACCACAAAACAAAGGGTCGACCTACACAATACCATATCTTGAACAAGAAATCCACACACCCTTGATCTAGGGGCGAGATTCGACCATTGAAGTGGGAAGACCTCTCTTCCTACAATAATCAATTGTCCAAGAAACACCATTATCAGAATCATTTGATTGAGGAGAGAGGAGAGGGAGGTCCTCAACCACATCCTCCAACAAAACCACCTCCCTCAAGGAGGGGGAGTGTTTGTCCATGAGATTTGGAGGTTGATCAGACTCTGAAGATGAAGCTAGTGTTAGCAAAGAAGGTGCAAACCACACAATAGAAATCCGATTCAAACCTTATTAATGTTCTCTAAATAATGTAGAATCAATGGAGATTGCAACAGAAATAAAACCCACTACACATAAATAACATGCATTAAGAACTGAACACATAACACAGTATGTAACGTGGAGAAAATTCTTTCAGGTAAAAAACTCCACCAAGAAAAGAGGCTCCAAGTTGTATTATCTTCAAATATGAGATTACAATACATGCACTTCCTCTTCTTCTTCAGTCTTCAATCTAGCGATGCCTGTTACTCTCAACTTTGCTAAAAATGTAGTACAAATATCCTTATAAAAGGGGGTTGCCTTCTAGGGCAAGAAAACTGACATAATATCGATCATCAAATTTGTGACCTAATGACGAATGGTCTAGATTTACAATGATAAAATTTGGATTCGGGGGCGCTGCCCTCGAGCCCTCGCCAAGGTGCGCGGCCCTCAGGCCCCCCACCGGGGGGGTGATCCCCCTGGACCCCTCGCAGGGGGAAACCCCCCTGCGACCCTCTGTAGTGGACGAAGTAGCATCGGGGATCGGATATAAACATGCAACTGAAATAAGATCGCTGTTGGTGAAACCTTTCATCCCTTATGGGTGATTTACAAACAATATTAAGAGTAATTAATTACATAGGATTTACAAGGTTGATGGCACCTTAATCCTAACAACTAGAGTAGGGGTCCCCTCGCAGCAAGTTGGAAGAGTTAACACTGGACCAACTAGTAACAGGTATGAAGAAGAGACCTCGTTAGGAATCGAGGGAGTCTCCAAGACCACATTATCCTTGGGGAAGCTACCACAAGAATGATATCCACAATAAGGGAAACTAGAGAAGAAGGCTTGTCATCCTCATAAACAAAATCACCCATAGTGGTCAAAGTGGGCATTTTGCCACCACGAAGTCAGGCTCGCCTTGCGATGAGAAGAAGGGAAATCATAACCCATGTGTCCAATGGAAAAGAAATGTCTGTAGTGGAAGGGGAGACCCTGATAATCAAGTGGCTGAGTCCATGGCCTATCCTCCACCATGAAAACAACCTCCCTCGAAAGTGTCTTGGAGGTGTCAATATCCACTAGCATACAAGCAAAAGTAAGATGCATCATGAGAGTGGTGGTATCATCAACCTTAAAAAATGGCTAATAGCATTGTCAATGGCCTCATAACAAAACTCAACCTAGAAATGGAGATGAAGATGAGGAATCACCCATACCAGCCTGATATTGAGTGTTTTCGTAAGTGGATTGAAGGACGTAGACCATGGCATGAGCAAAAGGGGATGCTCACCCCACATTCACACCTTGGAATCCAAAATCAAATCCTTGTCATTAGAAGACTCAAATGTCACAATAAAGAAACCACTAGCACTAGGGTACAAATCAGTTTTCCCTTCAATGAGCGACCACCAAGAGTCCAAAACCCATCAGTGCAAGTCTAGAAGAGAGGGCCACAAGATGGTAAATCTACACACCAGTCCATGAGAGACATAATATTCTTCATTGTCAATCACTTTCCAGTGACACATAATGATCAAGGAGGATTGAGAGCAGGGTATGGTTTTAGATCTACTACGAGGAGGGCAAGGGGGGTGACCAACAATGGCGGTGTATGAAGGGTGGCCACAAGCCAAACCCATAGCAAGAGCAACATTGGGAGTCAAATGTAACACACCATTCCCACGAGCATAAAAGTTTGCCCTCAAAACCATGTCTCTACCAACAAAAATGGACATAACCAGGGCAGAGATGACACCAAGATCAGACATGGGAATAGATCCCTGAAACCACGTGACCATCCTCAATAATTGCACCAGGTGAATGAGCTAAGTTTTTAAGAGGCAGAGGAGAGAGTGCCTTTTAACTAGGAGAGTGAGTTGTTGTACCAAGTGGGAAAATGCCATTTGAAGTCTCCTTCGAACTAGGAGAATGGGTTGTTGGACTAGGCAAGAAAACACCATTCAAAGTCACCTTTGAACCAAGAGAGTGATCCATTGGGCCATGTAGGAAAACACCATTCAAAGTAACTGTATCACCCCAAGATGCATGTTCACAAGGTTCCACTAATAACCCAATTGCAAATAAAGACATAGTGGTTAGGGTTGCAATCAAACCTAGATACTAACCACCATAGAAAAAGAAAAAAAAAGGGTTTCAAGACAACCCTTATTGCTCTTTCCCACTCAAAGAGACCTCAAAAAACAAAGACAATTTATTCAAACACAGTCATTCTTCCAATCAAAATCATACCTAAAAAACAAGAACCACAAGACTATTCTCTACTAGACAAGCTCCCAAATTTCCATTCAAACCCTCTAGGGTTTAAGGTATAACCATCTCAAAAGCATATAGAGAAATGAAATACTCTAAATGAATCCAAAATTCACTCACCAAACAAAGTGTGACCACAAGACAATTTGAATCATTAATATTATCTTTGTTTTTTAAGCATTCCCAATACTTGCCTTTGTACTTGGAGATCAAAGACATAAGGTGGCTTAACATGAAATTGTTAGAAGCTGAATCTATGACAATTTTACTAGGCTAGAGAAAATTTTAAACGTTAGGGTGAAGCTTGACCTCCAAGTTGAAGCTTGGTGGCATAGTTTAGGTGAGTTAATTGTTAGTCAATATGGTATAATTAGCTACTAAAGCACAAAGATGTAAAATCCATGAATGTCACTAAAGCATATAAATGTGTTTTAAGTAATTTTACAATAACGAAAATTTATAAAATAATGTAAATCAAATAAAAATAAAAGCTAACTTATGAATCAAGCTTAACAAAAAGAGTGTGATTTATCAATATGTAAAAAAGATTATTCAGGGTAAAAATTTATAGCATGTCAAGCAATCCTTCCTACTTGAAAGTAAAAAAAGGAACTAATATAAGAATATCTCAAAAAGACATGCACTAATATAAGTATATATTATGAAAGTAAAAATAGAATAAAAGAATTACCAAAAGATTGAATGATAATTTTTTACATTCAAAAGTAAAACAAATGTATTTCAAGTAAAATAAAATAAATAATTGTAAAATAAAACAAAAGAAAGAAAATAAAAATTTAAAAAAGTCATTTTTTAGATAAAATTAATTTTGCAAATTAGAAAGGAAAAAAATGAAGTTTAATAATAAATTAAAAAGCCAATTTAAAAATAATAATAAAATGAAGCTTTTAATACTTAATGCAAACTCCATTGGTTGTAATATTTACCAAATTTACATTAATGTATAAATAAAATTGAAATTTTCCATGTGAAAAGAAATTATTGAATCCCGTGATGAAATATTGTTGCATTATCAAAATTGAGTAAAAAATGAGAGTGACGAGGCATAAAAAATAAAAACATAGCAAAAAAATATATTTCTAAAGGGAAATTAGGACGTGAATAAATAAAATTATTTCACTATATGCTGGGTGATGAAATATTCTTGCATTATCAAAATTGAGTAAAAAATGAGAGAAGAGTTTTTAACTAGCTGGGAATGAAAGAAAGAAGTTTATTATAATATTAATTATGTGTTAGAAGGTTTCAACAATGGATAAATGAGATTTAATTTAAACACATGTCAGTGGTTGATTGATCACCTAACTCAAAATATCAATATGAAACTAAAGGTGAGTATTTTATTGGTAAGGTTGTTCTCTTTTCACATTATCTATTTACACAAATAATATAAAAAAGAGAAGAATTTATTTTAAATATTTGAAATCTATTTAAAAAATAATACTTAATACTATAAAAAATAATATTATATATCATTTTTTAATATTTAATCTTTTAATATATTTTAAAAAACCCTTAAAGTTAAAAAAATAAAAATACTTTCTGTAAAGACTTCTATATTATATAAATATGTAAAACAAAATTGTATATGAACAATATTATTAATTTTAAATTAAAAAAATTCTTACTAATATGATTTTTTCTAAAAACAATAAATATATTTAGTGTAACTTTGTATAAAAATTATAAAATCACAAATATATTATTAATTATATTATTCTATTGATATTTAAAATAAGAACTTTATTATTAATATATACAATGAATAAAAATTAAATATTAATATGAATATCACACAATATAACATATTAATATTTAGACAAGTATAATATTTAAATATTTAATATTTATACACAAATATATATAATATTTTATTTTACTATAACATAAATATAAATACCTACTAATTTGTATAATCAATAATTTTTTTTTGATTAGTAATGATAGATTTATATTGAACTGGAGAAAAATATACAATGTGGAAAGCCATGGCTTGGCTATCTATTCCAGATTGATACTGCCTATAAGCTAAAAGACTACATAGAAAATCAAAACTTGACCATGTAGGGTCAGCTTGCTGCCTACACAGGACCACACAGGGTCTAACTGATACTATGAAATAGAAACTATACAATTAACACCTATATCAGTTAGGGCTTCCATAGCCAAAATGAAGCCAAAAGTAGAGAGCCAAAAGATAGAAGAAAGGAAAACTGGGGACCGAAGCACCATTCATGCCTTGTCATAGTCTAACAGCTACAAATTGAAAGCTACCACCCACTCGAACCCTTCTATTGGTTATTTTCCCAGACTGGATGCTTGTTCCCAGTTATCCCTACAAAGTAGCCATCATTGATCAACAGGATTCTCGAGCCAGGGGCCAACAGTACAGGAGATAGACTATAAATATCTCCTCTTCTTCTTTAGGCTCTGTAGAACCAAGGGGGGTTATTCCCTATTCAACATCTATGACATATGCATAATGAACTTACTTGGATGTTGATTCAAAGAAGATAAATCCTCTTTTATGCAGACCAAAACTGCAGAATAAAGTGCAAAGGGGCTAGATTTGGGCCTATATTTAGTTGTGAGATAGAAGATTTTGGTCCTAGAACTACTTCTCAAGTCCTAATGGTTTGATTTAAAGTTTAAGTTTGATTTTATGTTTGGATGCAAAACTGAGACTTTGGGTTGCAACCTCAATACAAAACTAGATCGGTGCCTATCTAGGGCTCGGAGTCAATAGACATACACATGTGAATGGCCAGCATGAACATATACCAAAGACTGGATATCAAGGGGATTTTTAGTATCTGCCTTACATATACTTCCCAAAATAGAGTATCTTGTTATCTCTACTTACTGATATCCCTATTGCAATGTCTTCTTCCCAACACTTGATCTGAAACGTTTAATCTACTCCTTGAGCAGAAGTAAGAAATCAAGCATTCAACACAGCAAACCTATATTCCAGAATCATAAACACCCCTTAAGTGCTTAGATTCATAAGAAGAACACACTCAATTTGGAGATAGATAACAGAACACATGCAATATAGCATTACTCATTTAAATTAGCATGATATCAGTAGATTTATGCAGAAAAACATACAACATGAGACTCATAAACTCACAAGCTAGCCAAGACAAAGCCACCAATGAAGTCGTATCTTATTACAACACCAAAATTTTTGTCCAGTTTTCAACAACAAATGAATGACACAGTTTGCCCCCCATATAGCCAAACTGTACATCCATCAAATTAATTACATCACAAGTCAAAAATCCCGCCAGACACATTGTACCAAAAATGGCGCCCAAAATATTGAAGGCAGCCCAGGAAAACAGAGGAGAGGGCATATGAGCTAAGGATCTGCACTGCTGTTCAAAGATTTTCATCATAAATATGGTAGTTGGCCGTTCAACCATTAGCCCATGCCTATGTATATTGCCATTAATGGCTCAACTACCCGCAGCTCCCCTTGGAAATCGTAGCAACACACCCATGGAGTTTTCCCGCTCAAAAAATGACCGCAAACACAAGGAAAATCCATCGCCGAAGGTTTAAAACTTGACCATCGATCTATATTCCATCGCTGAGATAAACGGCTCAAAACACCCTTAAAAAGTCATGAACCAATAAAACCATGCCACCTCAACACTTCATGCATCTATCGCTGACTTTTCCCCCTCTTCATTTTGCCATTTTCGCCCTTGTATATGCACAAACATATGCATATACAAATTCCCTTTTTAAAACCTCGTATATGTAGGATGCATATACATACAATAGTTAACATGCAAGGCGGACCCCAAACTATTATAGAGCAAATCACAATCACCATCAGGTCTGCTTTGCATCCTCCTTTGCATATCCCAATGTATATCTGCATATACATTCACCTTATACATACAAGGCGTGGACTTCAAATTTTTATGAAGCATTTTGAAGTTGCTTTGAAATCTGGCTTGTATCTAGCTCCTCTTGTATATTTGCTTGTATGTCTAAACATACAAGCCAAATATACAAACAACAGGCTTCAAATTTTATATGTACTGCAATTGATTTCTCCCTCAGGTCCAAATTGTATGATTTGTCCTTGTATATCGGCTTGTATGTGTGAACATACAACACAGATATACATACAAGGCACGGATTTCAAATTTTTATGAATTGGATTAGAAAAACCCCTTGAAATCCAGCTTGTATATCCTTTGTACTTGTGCGTTTGCATGTTGACTTGTATATTTGCCACCTGATGTACATTCTGCTTTGCATATCCGCGGGCCCCACCAATTGTACCTTTTCTTTGCATGTTTTTGAATATACAAGGCCCCTTGTACATTTGCACTGTAGCGAATGTATATGTGCCCCCTTTGTATATCTGTAATGTATATCTCCTCTGCATACAAACAACGAATCTTTCCTAGAATATGCCTGCAATGTATCTTTTCTCTTGTACATAGCCGTTGTATGTTTGAACATACAAACCAAATATACATGCAACTCGATATACAAACAGGGAATATTTCTGGGAATCTGTGAAAGATTCTCCCTTTGTATATGCACTATCCAAAGCCTGATATGCATCTAAAAATGCATATAACTCAATTCTTTATCATTTTTTGGAGGCCGATAGAGATTTTATGAGCCCGCCAACATACATTTGCAATTGCACATACAAAAACTTAACATTTTTCTCAAGGCGACAGGAAAAAATAGTGAAACATCGCATGGGGGTTGGTCAATCTCTGAACACTAAAGCATGAGGATGAGACTTAATAACCAGGAACCCACCACAGAAGGCCAACATCAGAATAGACAAAACAATGCAAGATCCCATGACTTAGAAAATTTAGGGTTTGAATGAGAAAACCTGCAAATGTTCAAGCTTAAAACCCTAAACATAAATGATTACCAACACAGGCTCCGATTGGGGACGTGCAGGTGCAAGACTGCAGCGAGGACCAAATTACTCCGGGGCAGACCAGACAAAATGCAAAACTCAAAACACGACCGACTATACAAGGCATGTACAAAATACTTACACCTAATCTATAGTGTGCACATAAGGTATTCATTTATGAGAAAAAAGCTTTAAGGAATTTATCATGCACTGGCAATTCCAGTGGTTCACCATTGAGGGCCTGGAGAAAATAAGAATCATTTTCATGGATATTGCCAATTTGATATGGGCCAATCCATAGGGGCTCAAATTTACCGTGCTTACCCCTATCTTGGCTCCTTGCATTCCATACAAGGACCAAGTCACCTATCTGAAACCTTCTCTCGGTAGTCCTTCTATCAAATAGATATTTCACTTTTTGCTATTTATTGATGTTTGTTTTTTATGCATCTCTTATGATTTCATCTAATGCAACCAGCTAATTTAATCTTTTAGTCATCGGGTCCTCAATCTCCTCATCGTTGCCTTGGATAAACCTATAAACTGGCAGCAGGTTGTTTATAGGCAATTTAGTTGTTGTACCATATACTAATTCAAAAGGTGACCTTCCAATTGCTCTTTTCACTGTCACCCTGTCAGCCCATAATGTCAACCTCAGCTTTGAATCCCAAGCCCTCTTGTTTTTATCTATCACCCTCTTGATGATTTTCATGAGACTTTTGTTACTTGACTCTACTTGACCATTTCCTTGTGGATGGTATGGTGATGTATGAGACAAATCAATTCCATAGTTGTTGCAAAAATCAATAAATTCGCCAGACTTGAAGCACATAGCATTATCTGTGACCAATTTGGCTGGTACTCCAAATCCGATAATAATATTTTCTAGAATAAAATCCATCACCACTTTGCTTGTAGCCTTTTTAGTTGGAATGGCTTCAATCCATTTAGTAAGTAGTCAGTAGCCACTAAAATCTAACTATGTCCTCCACTTGATTTTTCTGAGATTTCCCCTATAAAATCAATACGCCATTGCTGAAATGGAGCTTCTACAGTTACAGTCTTGAGGGGCAATGTACCTTCATATTTTAGCTTTCTTGAGAACCTTTGGCAGGACTCACATTTTCTTACCATTCTGTGTGCATCTAAGAAGAGAGTTGGCCACCAATAGCTAGCTCTAAGAATTTTGTGGGCCATTGTATGGGCAACATAATGTCCACCACACACTCCATTGTGCATCTCACTTAGAATATCTCTGGCCTGATTTTCATCTACACACTTGAGTAATACGCCATTAGAATTTTTCCAATACAACTTTCCTTGAACAATGATGTATTTAATAGCATGTAGCTTCAAGATCCTCTTCTGATCATCACTGAGATGAGAAGGACAATTTAGCTTCTACAAATAATGTACTATGTCCTTATACCATTCAGATTCTGACATATTTACAATTTTATTATGCACTACATTTACCTGGCATGCCTCTAGGTTTGACTGTGTCATCAGTTTTGCCAAACCTTGTCCTCTTACCAAGTTTGTGAACTGTATTTCCATGTTGAACTCTTGCAATTTATTTATCCATCTGCATCTCCTTCCAGTTACCTCCTGCTGAGTAAGAATATCTTTAATTGCTGCATGAGGCACATATGCAATTACCCGAGAGCCTACCAAATATGGCCTGAAGCTCTTGACTGCCCTAACCAATGCATATGCCTGCTTTTCCATGATGTCATACTTCAACTCAGCAGCTTGCAATGACCTGCTAAAGAAAGCTATAGGTTCAAAACCTTCTACATTTTTCTACAATATGCATGCAGCAATAGTATGGAAAGAAGCAAATGAGAACAGCTAAAAGGGCTTAGAAAAATCAGGAGATTTTAACATAGGAGCCATCTTTATGGCTTCTTTGATGTTTTGGAATGATTTAGTTGCTTCATCCTCCCATTTGACAGTCGCACCTTTCTTCAGCATTTTAGAGATATCCTTTGTGTTCTCGGCAAAGTTAGGCACAAATCTTCTAACAAAATTAATTTGCCCAAAGAAGGACTAAACACCTTTCACTATTCTAGGGATCTGAATTTTGTCAATTGCAGCCACCCTTTCAGGATCAATCCTGACTCCATCCTTGGAAACAATGTGTCCAAGCAATTTTCCTTCTACTACCCCAAAAGCACATTTCTTTGGGTTAAGTGAGATGCCATATTCCAATGCTCTAATAAAGATTTGTTCTAAGTGCATGCAATGTTGCTCCTCCTTCTCTGAATAAGCTGTCAAATCATCTTGATAAACAACTAGGATTGAATCAATTAATCCTACGAAAGCAACATCCATAGCCCTCTGAAATGTGGCACTTGCATTTGTCAATCCAAATGGCATTCTCACATATACATAAGCTCCCCATGGAGTGGTGAAAGCAATTTTGAATTGTTTTGATTCTTTTACTTTCACTTGATTGTACCCTGAAAATCCATCCATCATGGATAAAAGTTCACAGCTAGTCACCTTCTGCAACATGGCTTCCATGTTTGGCAATGGATAATTGTCCTTCAAAGAAGATACATTCAGATTTCTGAAGTCCACACAAAGTCTTATGTCACCATTTTTCTTTCTAACTGGGACAAGGTTAGACACCCAAGTCGAGTGCCTGATGGGCATAATTATTCCAGCCTCCCTAAGCTTCATAAGCTCTTCTTGCATTTTTGGAGCTAAAGTTGGGTTGATAGGTCTTTGTTTTTGTCTAAATGGTTTAGCTTCAGGCTTCAAAGGGATTTCATGCTGAAACAAATCCTCTCTATAAGCTTTCAGGTCCTCATATGACCGGGCAAAAACATGCTTATATTTTTTCAATAGTGCAATCAACATACTCCTGATATGCGGCTTGAGCTGTTTGCCAATATATACTTTCTTGGGGGCATGAGATGTCCCCAAATTTATCTCCTCCAAATCATTCTTGTTTGTTGGAGATGCCTTTGTAACAAATTGGTCCCTATTGTCAAAAGCTCTCTCTAAAGTGACCAGCCCTCTAGGGATTTTATTTGTCTTGAGTTGAATTACCTCCTTCCCTAAGAGAGTTTCTTTCCCATCTACAACTTCTACAAAGTTCTGAAAATCCACTTCCTGGTTCTCATATTCATCAATACAATGTAGAAATCTCAGTAAATCTCTGTCATCATCAAATACTTGCCAGCTGTGTACATTATCTGGTACTGTAGGTCTAAGTTTGACTTCAACATTTATAACATCTGTCAGAGTAACATCATCTGGCCTTATGACTACATTAGCTAAAAAATATGCCCTGACATTTTTTGATCTCTCAATCCAATTTATTGAAAAAACATCAAACAATTCAATTGTATCCCATATAGCATGCTTATACTGTTTTAACCTCTTATTTTTTGATGCATACTTGTCTTTGACTTGGGAGACAACTAACTTTGAATCCCCAAATACTTTGAGCATCTTGATCCCATGCTTCAAAGCAACATTCAATCCTAATAACAGAGCCTCATACTCTGCAATATTATTTGTACAAGCAAACTTCAACAAGAAAGAGAATTTTAGAAGCTTACCAGTTGGAGACAGAAAAATAATTCCAGCACCAGAGCCTTCTTTTGAACAAGCTCTATCAAAGTACATGGTCTAGAGACCCTATTGGTCGAGTTCCTGAATGCACATGTCTCTCCCCTTATCCTCTTTATCATCTGAGACAACTCTGAAATTATCACAATCGGTATTCACGAAACATATGTGCTCCTCTGACTCTTGATCCTCAACCGTATCTAGTGACCTTTCTTCTCTGATCAGTTTGACATCCTTACCATTCATTGGGATCATGGCATATGATAAATCTAATTGCATACTTCCACCAATCAACGCTGCCCATCTTCTTGACAACAACATGCCATATTGTGGCTTGATATCAACAACTGTTATGTTCATTTTGTAAATTTTTTCAGGATATGCTACCAATCTGAAGTCTACATCTTTCATAATTCCAATGACAGGTACCTCTCTAGCATCCATGGCATAGCATTTCCCACATGCCTTATCTATCTTTAACCCAGCTTGCTGCATAATGGCCAAAGGCATGATATTCATTGATGCTCCCGAGTCAAGCATACAATTCTTAATCACTTTTCCATTTATGACAAGGGAGACATAGAATGGCTCAACCTGTGAAGGGCATTTTGTCATGGTCATCCCCAAATAAACTTCAGGGGTCTCATCTTCATTAATACACATAATTTGTTTCCGACCCTGAGTTCCAATATTTTGATTAGCTTGACAGGGTATTCCTGAAATCAGGGACAATGTTTTATTTCTGAACTCTTCAACTTTCATCAGCTCCATCAATGGAATATAAACCTTTACCTGGGACAAGACCTGAGTTATGTCAAATAGGGCATAATTTTGTATAATAGTTGTAGCCTGATCCACAGTTTTATTTTTATCCTGAGATGACCCAACTTTAATTTTTATGGCTCCCTGACTATCATCTTTGATCTGAAAATCTTTGTTCTGATCCTTAAGCTGGGGAATTCTATTTCTTGGTCCCTGAGAATCATGACCTATTTTTTTCTTAAAATTTTGCTTACTGTTGCTCCATTGTTTCTTTTATGGTTCAGTCCCTTTATGACTGTGCATAGGTTGGTTCACAAAAGTATTCTCTGGTTGGTGCGGGTTACTTACCTGAGTTTTACCCCTGAGATTGTAATTGCTTTTGACTTGAGCAACTGCTGTAGCTGTGAAGGCTCTAATTTCTTCATCAGATGGTCTCCTCAAATTATTCAAAAAAATGTGTGAGCCCTGAGCATAAGCATAATTATCCTCATCATCTTCATCACAGGGAAACTGCTGGTAGATCTGAATCTCATTATTTGTCCTTGCATCAACATCTTGAGGAGGATACTCCCTGTTTGTAGACAACATATTGACATTGTCACTTCCATGCAATGTGGTTCATTGCACTCATCACAGGCCACAACATTGTTATATAGAGACTGAGCAATCATACATTGTGACTGTGAGTGAGGCATCTGACATATTATGCACCATGGGGTGTCATTAACACTATTAACAGCCTTCCTCAAAGGCTCAGGTGTTTCCTTAACATTTTGATTCCTTGGATTTGTGTTGCTATTTGGAAGAATGGGTTTACCGTTATGCCAATTAGTATTATATGGCATATCATGTAATGATGGTCTTCTTTCTTGCCTTTGGTAAACCTGTCTGTCAGGACCTACCCCTTTTTCATTTTTAGCCATTCTATAGCTCAGGTCCTTGACAATAGTTGTCAACTTATATAATTTATCCTCAGTAGTAGATGCACTGCCTTGAAAGCTTTGAGATTTAGTATTTGGATTTTGCAAAATTTTCACATCATCTCTTCTGTTTGTTTTACCAGACACTTTTATGTTATTTTCAATATTTGTTGCAATTTTGAAAGCATCTTTGAGGCTGTGAGGACCCTTATCTCTTAATCCATAAGCTGTTTTAGCATCAAAAGCATTTATGTACAACACTATGCACATAGGTTCATTAGGCCTCAGGTGATGTGCCAATTTATTCAGCACCTTAGTGAATCTGGCGTTGAAATCAACAACCTGTTCATTCGATCCTTTGGTAATGCCAGTGAATTCATTAATAAAGAAACTTGGGTTAGTTTTGTCACCATATTATTCCTTGAAAATTCTTCTGAAGTCCTCCCATGATGAAATACTCCTATCAGGCAGACCCTTGTACCATTCTCTGGCTTCATCAACTAAGGATTGCATAAATAGTTTCATGAAAACATCCTCATGCTCAACCTCAAAGTTGTCCATGATATTCTGAAAAGCTTTTAAGTGGTCTTCTCCTGACACAGTATTATTTCCTGAAAACTTTGGCACTTGCGGCCTCACATGTTTGTCAATAGGATTTGGGTAACCAGGAATGCCATCAAAAACCAGTTGTTTGAATTTGTCCAGCTACATAGGTTACCTGCCAAATTGATTTGCATTTACATTTCTATTTGCATTCTGATTTCTTACATTATTCAATGGTATTCTATCATTATTTGCATTCTGCCTTTGATCGTTATGTTGATCCTGAACTTCATTTATGCACTGGTTCCTCAACACATTTATATTCTCAAGGGTGGGAATTGAATCATTTTGAGCAACTCGCAGGGCCTATACTTTCTGTCTCATATCATCTCTAATTTTTAGTGCTTGCAAATATTCTAATTCTGCTCTCAGACTCTTGATTTCTTCAGCTAATTCCTCCTCTCTAGGCATAGAAGAGGAAGGTTTCATCACATTTTGATCATCATTGTCATCCCTTGGGGATTCAGCTTCTTCAAATCTATCAGGGGAATCAAGGAAAGGGCGTTGTTGAAACACTTCCGACCTCATTCTCAATCCACTACCGTGCTGTCTTTCATATACATTCTGGATCTCAGCCTCAGTGTTTGAAAAATAAGGTATCATTCGCTCTGAAGATCTTGGATTACCCTGCATATCATCATTACTTCTGGGAGAACCCTCTCGACTAGCTTGAACAATCCCTTTTCTTCTGTACATCATTTTTATGGATAACTCTTCAAACAGAGGATTACACAGGGATCTTCTCCCTTGCATACAAATTTTTACTTTACCGGTTGGGAGATTTATTCGGAGTTGCCACCTACAACTAGGAATTGTTTTCTTTTAAAAATTAGGGTTCTTTCACAAACTCCCCAGCAGAGTCACCAAATCTGTTGCTGACTCGAATGGGCAGAAATAACACCAGGGATGACAAGATAACACTTTATAACAAACTCCCCAGTAGAGTCGCCAAATCTGTTGGTTATTTTTCCAGACTGGATGCTTGTTCCCAGTTATCCCTACAAAGTAGCCATCATTGATCAACAGGATTCCCGGGCCAGGGGCCAACAATACAGGAGATAGACTCTATAAATATCTCCTCTTCTTCTTTAGGCTCTGTAGAACCAAGGGGGTATTCCCTATTCAACATCTATGACATACGCACAATGAACTTACTTGGATGTTGATACAAAGCAAATAAATCCTCTTTTATGCAGACCAAAACTGCGGAATAAGTGCAAAGGGGCTAGCTTTGGGCCTATATTCAGTTGTGAGATAGAGGATTTTGGTCCTAGAACTACTTCTAAAGTCCTAATGGTTTGATTTAAAGTTTAAGTTTGATTTTATGTTTGGATGCAAAACTGAGACTTTGGGTTGCAACCTCAATACAAAACTAGATCGGTGCCTATATAGGGCTCGGAGTCAATAGACATACACATGTGAATGGCCAACATGAACATATACCAAAGACTGGATATCAAGGGGATTTTTAGTATCTGCCTTACAGATACTTCCCAAAACAAAGTATCTTGTTATCTCTACTTACTGATATCCCTATTGCAATGTCTTCTTCCCAACACTTGATCTGAAACATTTAATCTACTCCTTGAGCAGAAGTAAGAAATCAAGCATTCAACACAACAAACCTATATTCTAGAATCATAAACAGCCCTTAAGTGCTTAGATTCATAAGAAGAACACACTCGATTTGGAGATAGATAACAGAACACATGAAAGATAGCATTACTCATTTATATTAGCATAATATCAGTAGATTTATGCAAAAAAACATACAACATGAGACTCATAAACTCACAAGCTAGCCAAGACAAAGCCACCAATGAAGTCGTATCTTATTACAGCACCAAAATTTTTGTCTAGTTTTCAACAACAAATGAATGACACAGTTTGCCCCCCATATAGCCAAACTGTACATCCAGCAAATTAATTACATCACAAGTCAAAAATCCCACCAGACACATTGCACCAGAAATGGCACCCAAAATATTGAAGGCAGCCCAGGAAAACAGAGGAGAGGGCAGATGAGCTCAGGATTTGCATTGCCGTTTAAAGATTTTCATCATAAATCTGGTAGTTAGCCGTTCAACCATCGGCCCATGCCTCTGTATGTTGCCATTAACGGCTCAACTTCCTGCAGCTCCCCTTGGAAATCGTAGCAACACACCCATGGAGTTTTCCTGCTCAAAAAATGGTCGCAAACACAAGGAAAATCCATCGCTGAAGGTTTAAAACATGACCGTTGATCTATATTCCATCACTGAGATAAACAGCTCAAAACACCCTTGAAAAGTTGTGAAATAATAAAACCATGCCACGTTAGCACTTTATGCATCTATTGCTGACTTTTCCCCCTCTTCATTTTGCCATTTTCGCCCTTGTATATGCACAAACATATGCATATACAAATTCCCTTTTTAAAACCTCGTATATGCAGGATGCATATACATACAATAGTTAACATGCAAGGCAGACCCCAAACTATTATAGAGCAAATCACAATCACCATCGGGTCCGCTTTGCATCCTCCTTTGCATATCCCAATGTATATCTGCATATACATTCACCTTATACATACAAGGCGCGGACTTCAAATTTTTATGAAGCATTTTGAAGTTGCTTTGAAATCTGGCTTGTATCTAGCTCCTCTTGTATATTTGCTTATATGTCTAAACATACAAGCCAAATATACAAACAACAGGCTTCAAATTTTATATATACTGCAATTGATTTCTCCCTCAGGTCCAAATTGTATGATTTCTCCTTGTATATCGGCTTGTATGTGTGAACATACAACATAGATATACATACAAGGCACGGATTTTAAATTTTTATTAATTGGATTGGAGAAACCCCTTGAAATTCAGCTTGTATATCCTTTGCACTTGTGCGTTTGCATGTTGACTTGTATATTTGCCACTTGATGTACATTCTTCTTTGCATATTCGCTGGCCCCACCAATTGTACCTTTTCTTTGCATGTTTCTGAATATACAAGGCCCCTTGTACATTTGCACTGTAGCGAATGTATATGTGCCCCCTTTGTATATCTGCAATGTATATCTCCTCTGCATACAAATAGCAAATCTTTCCTAGAATATGCCTACAATGTTTCTTTTCTCTTGTACATAGCCATTGTATGTCTGAACATACAAACCAAATATACATGCAACTCGATATACAAACAGGGAATATTTTTGGGAATCTGCGAAAGATTCCCCCTTTGTATATGCACTATCCAAAGCCCGATATGCATCTAAAAATGGATATAACTCAATTCTTTATCAATTTTTGGAGGCTGATAGAGATTTCACGAGCCCGCCAACATACATTTGTAATTGCACATACAAAAACTTAACATTTTTCTCAAGGCAATAGGAAAAAGTAGTGAAACATCGCATGGGGGCTAGTCAATCTCTGAACACTAAAGCATGAGGATGAGACTTAATAACCAGGAACCTACCACAGAAGGCCAACATCAGAACAGACAAAACAATGCAAGATCCCATGACTCAGAAAATTCAGGGTTTGAATGAGAAAGCCTGCAAACGTTCAAGCTTAAAACCCTAAACATAAATGATTACCAACACCTTCCACTGGCACCA
Organism: Cunninghamia lanceolata; assembly: GCA_027924645.1. NCBI lineage: Eukaryota > Viridiplantae > Streptophyta > Pinopsida > Cupressales > Cupressaceae > Cunninghamia > Cunninghamia lanceolata. The sequence continues at coordinate 12,838,615 of BSBN01001567.1, read as the reverse complement.
AACCCAGGACCTTTTGATGAAGTCGACAGCACATTGAGCCTACTCCTTGGCAACCAGAAGTTCAAAATCCCTAATATCCAGAATGAATGAATATAGCTTCACCATCTCCTCTAGATCCCTAAGGAGAGTCAAATCTTTTGGTCTTGAGGCTCCCACTCCCAAACAAGCTGCTTGGAGAATGGAATCCATGTCGCCTTTGGAATTTCCAACTCTAACAGCATAGCCAACACCCTCGAGGAGATATCTGTATCTACTCGATACCGCTCATCATTTTGCATAAAGTGTCTCCCAAGGATCATTTTGACCACTCATGTCATCAACTCATCAGGACGGAGGAGCATCCTCTGCAACCTAAGATTGGTTACTTGGCCAAGAAAAGCCATTTGTCTTTTTGTGCTAACTAACCTTACAGCCATTTCCATTCCTCCGCAACGAATAGTCTTTGCAGAGAAGATGACTACGAACCGAGAAGGCATCGAAACCGGCTAAGATAATGCTACCCAGCTTCAAGAAGCATGCCTTCTTAAGGATGCTACAAGAGGGGAAGTTTCTGAAAGCGCAGTCCTTTACTGTTGATTCATGATTACCTGCCAGCTTCGTTAGCTTGCCCGCCATCATAGTAGAGTCATCGAGATCTTCCTCACTCAAAATAAAAGTCTCGGCCTTGCCACTTGTGATGAGGTGGCAAGGCTCCCGCCCAACCACCCCCTTGTATAATCAATAATTTAATATACATTCTATTATTAATATATAATTAATTATACGATTTCATTAATATTTAAAATATCAAATTTATAAATAATATATATACAATGGATCAAAATTAGATAATCACATTAATATAAATTTTTTATGACGGTTTGGTCATTTAACTACCTTTCAATTGACGTTTTATGAAAACTACAAGTTGTCAAACAATGTGAAGTTAATTTTTTTATTTTTAAAGAATACAATTTACAAAAAATAGTCTAAAAACTGTGAAAAAAAGTAGCAATCAACAACACAGTGACAAACAAAACTACAAACAACAAGACCAACAACTCCCAACCATTTCAACAATTGAAAAGATGAAAGTGTCATAAAAAAATTACAGCCACTTGTTGTCATTTCAAGGTAGGATGTTTTTGGACATTGAATGCTATCAAAAGGGACATAAAGGCATATAAATTCATTTCTATTGGTAAATTGAAGTCCTAAAAAAATCAATAATTATAAATTAAAAAGAAACATGAAAGATTTTTTTTTTCTTGAACCAAACACTTCAATAGAATTCCCACTTGCAAATTGCAATCATCAAACAAAATTTCAAAAAGATAAAAAGCAATAAGTTTCAAAAAATATTGGCTATACCTTAAGAGCACCCCATCCACTCCAATAACCAACTTACCCTCCTTTTGAACTTTGAGAAAACTTTCAATCGCTGCACTATGCTTTGGACTTGACTTGTCTAGTTAAGAACATTTCCAATTTGGCTCTAACATAGGCATCTTGGTGCATTGATAGAAAGGTGACTTTGACAAATGGAATGACAATGGAGGAAGTAGCAATTCTTTTTTATCCCTTTACTTGTAAATCAACTCTTAATTACAACACTTCTTAATCTCTACAATTGTAATTTGCAAAGTTGTATTTATTCCTTATATAATAAACAATGAATAACATATTAACAAGTATAGACAAAGCAAATATTTGTTTCTAAATTGATTTTTAAAAATAAATAACAAGAATAGATAAAGCAAAGATTTGTTTCTAAATTGATTTTTAAAATTTATTGATGATAAACATTATTTGAAAATATTCTAATTACGCCAAGAGGCGTTATACAGTCATAGCAGGGTGGGGATGAGAGCACTCATTTTCCTGCATAAATTTAAAAAATTACCAAAAAAGAAATACAAAATAAAACTTAAGAAAATCAAAGAAAAAAAAACCAAAAAAGAAATTAAAAACTGTTGAAGGAGAAAAAACTAAATCACAAAAACTATGGAACCAAAAAAGAAATTGGAAAAAATAAAAAATAAAAACTAAAAAAGAAATTGAAAAAAATAAAAATAAAAAACAAAAAATAAATTGGAAACTGTTGGAAGGAGAAAAAGATGGAGAAAATCACGAAAACTATGGAACCAAAAAAGAAATTAGAAAAATTAAAAAATAAAAACCAAAAAAGAAATTGCAAAGGAAAAAAAGTGAGAAAATCAAAGAAACTAGGAAAAAAAATCCCTCAGCGTACTTTTAGATATATTTTTTAAAATATAAATATACTAGTTTAATATATATTTATATATCAATTTTTTTATAGATATTCAAGATAAACATTGTAAAGGGAAACATCACTTATATTTCTATAACAAATTATTATAAAATAATATATATTATAAATAAGAATATTATATTATATTACCCTATAATAAAATTTTATGGTTTGCCCGCATGGATAGCGGAGTTGGTTTGTGACTTGGGTTGGCTCCTTAAACTCATGGGTTCGACTCCCTCTCGGGTTTACCTGGTGGTACGGGTTGGCGGGCTATTGCATACCCCTCCAGGGACTAGTCTCACCCCTCTGCTCGCCTCTCAAATGAGTTGGGCAGAGGGTCGCGGGGACACCCTGGGTTAACCAAAAAAAATTTACAATTTACGAATAATTTAATGTGTCATATATCCGGTTATGTAAAAATTTAGCAAGTCAAGTTATACGGTCTAATAAATTTTAAGGTTGTAAAATATGGTCTAAAATGCCAAAAACAGTCAAATAGACCATCAATATTTCCATACTTCTGGACCCTATTTTAGTGTGTTTCTTATAATATTAATTATATTATTCTATTGATATTTAAAATAAAAATTTTATAATTAATTACGCCGAGAGGCATTCTACACTCACAGCCAGAGCTTAAATTTGACGGTTGACCTTGCCTATCAAACAATTTTTTAATGACGGTTATCTATTCAAAGGTGCCCTTAAAATACTATGATATCTCTTAGTATAAGTAAAATTATATATAACCCAAATGTATATCATCATAATTCTATATAAAATTTGACAATCTATCTAAAATCTCTCTTTTCATGTGATACATCTTTTTAAAATTTTGATTGTATTTTATGGCAAAAATGTCTAAATACAGCCATACGGCCATCAAATTTAGGCCCTGCTCACAGCAAGGGCTAAAAGATTCAGATTCCCGTAAACATTTATATTCTGTAAACATAAATCATAAAATAAAAGAAATTGGAAAAAATAAAAAATAAAAACCAAAAAAGAAATTGGAAAAAATAAAAACTAAAAACTAAAAAAGAAATTGGAAAAAATAAAAAACTAAAAATCACAATAGAAATTGAAAATAAGAAAATCACAAAAACTAAGGAACCAAAAAAGAAATTGGAGGAGAATTTTTTTTCTAATGAATCTTATTTAAATGAATTTATTTATTTAAATATTTTATGATTTTTGTTTATCTAAATGTTTATGGGAATCTAAATCTTTTAGCCCTTGCTGTGAGTGTAGAACACCTCTCGGCGTAATTAATACTATTTTTATAATAAAATTTATTGAAAAATAGTAAAATAAAATATTGATATATATTGGTGTAAATATATTCAATATTAATATACTTATCTCATTTTTTTCTCACATATTCTTTCATGGTATAATAAATATTCTATACGGTTCAAGATTTCGTGGCATAAATATTTCATATTATTCATTATCTAAAGTTTTCATTAGAGAAAAGTAATTTTCTAGTATGATAATAAGCATGCGTGTGCTTCATTGGTCCCTTATGTTGAAGTTAGTTTATTAGGATGAGGCATATTTATCATTTCGCAATTCATTGTTTGAGTGTTTTCTACTTCATAGATAGAGACATTATGGGTATGATAAATTTCAGCTCATTGAATTAATATTTCCTTCACTATAATATTAATATTTATTTTTTATAAACAAATATATATGAATATATTTAAGCTCATTGGTGTTGTTTAGGTCCCCTGGTTCTGTTTGCCGTTTGGCTATTGTTTTTGTTCTTTTCTTTTATTTCTAGCTTGTTGGTTTTGGGTGTAGCCTTTGTTTAGTTGCTTACTTTGCCTTGCCTATGGGGCTGCTTTGTAAAGGGTTCTAGACCCTCTTTTCCAATTGAATTAATTGAAAACAAATATATATGAATATTTCATATTACTATGTTATACTAAATTTTATTATAAAATAGCATTAATTATATTATTTTATTAATATCAATATTATAATTACAATGAAGCAAAATTAAATAATCATATTAAAATAATCATATTACTATTCATTTTATATATTAATTATAATATTATTTAATTTTCCTTCATTATAATTATAATATTGATATTTTAAAATATCTATAAAATAATATAATTAATGTTATTTTTATAATAAAAATTATTAAAACATAGTAAAATGAAATATTGATATATATTTGTGTCATAGTAGTAATATGCTATAATAGATGAAAAGGAGACTAAAGGATTGGCAATATTAGACTAAAATTCACATTTTTTGAGATTCAATGCAAACTCCATTGTAGTCTATGCTAACCAAACAAATATTAAATCAAATTCAAATTCAAAATCAAAATATTAAACAAATATTTAATCTAAAAAAAATTTCAACTACAAAACACATACTATTATTACAACACTACAAGGCAGGTATTGGCCACTACTTGACACTTATTTTAACATTACTTTGGTATTGTTATATTTGTACTAGTAATCTCAATTGCTAACTTAACATAAAAATTGAAAGAAAACAATCCAACACCCAAGGAGTGGGTTAGATAAACAAGCTGAAGTAGTCTGGTATTTTCTTAAGCTATGTTCTTGATTAAGGTAAGTGGCAAAACAAGGGTGCCGAACCCTATTACAAAACAACTCATAGGGGTAAAACAAGGCCCCAAGGGCAGAACAATAGGATTGTGAAAAATAGTAAAAAAGACCAGAGCCAAAAGGCCAAACCAGACGAACCAGAAACAACAGACTGACAACATAGGCCCAGTGACCTAGCAAAGGATCCTTATAATTACACAACCCCAGAACTCGACCCAACAAATCTAACACCTGAAACTCTAGGGTGCAGAGCAGCTACAGAACGAGGAATACCTTTTTTCTTACGATGAACCATAGTCCATGATGGTTTAGAATCCAAATAAATAGAACGTGGGGAGAGGGGATCCTTCCCTGAAGCCACAACCATTGAGGATGCACGACCCACAATAGTTGCCAAAGCTAGGGGGTCCCCGAGTAGAGAAGCTAAGCCCGAAGAAGGCAGAGACGAAGTAGACGAAATCAGAACAGGACAAGCAGCGATCTTGTTCGAAGCTGTCAGAGCAGACAAGAGAATAGAGGACTGAATGGGAGAAACCACTGAACGTGAGGGAGTCAACGCAGCAGCCGGCCCAACCCCCTCAGGAATAGGGAGCTCACCCTCCTCTGAGGAACGATCCTCCTGGGACGAACCGTCCTCCATAGAAGCACCGATAGTCAGGTGATCCGGGAGAGCATCCTTTCACCACGTTGCAGCGCCTTTACGGCGGATGAGGGGACAAATTGAAGCCAAATGACCGGTCGCATAACATTTTTTGCATCTGAAAGGTATTCCCTCATAATCCAATAATTGTTTGCAGGGCCTATCCCCTACCATCAAAACCACATCTCCATGGAGAGGTTTGGAGATGTCAATGTCCACTAGGATGCAGGCAACCATGGAGTGCCCCATGTAAGAAGTAGTAGAATCAACCTTTAGGAAATGACGAATAGCATTGCTGATGCCCTCATAGCAAGAGTCCTCCCAAAACTGGAGAGGGAGATTGGGGAGACGGACCCAGATGGGTCTGATATTCAGTGGTTCAGTAAAGGGATTAAAGGACAGAGTCCAGGATTTGATAGAAAGGGAATGCTCAACCCATAACCAAACCTTGTTGTCGAGCACTAAGTCTCGCTGCTCTGAAGAAGCAAAAGTAACAATAAAGAATCCTCTAGCACAAGGAAACAACTCAATCTTACCATTAACTAATGGCTTCCAGGACTCCATGACCCAATTGTGGAGATTGTGCAGAGAGGGCCAAAATCTGTTGAATCTATAGATTACTCGTGTTGCGGTAGAAAACTTCCTTTTTTGTGACCTCCAAGCCACACACCACTACTGGAGACTCCCAGGCACAAGGGATAGGCCGGGAACCAATTTGGGGGTGAGACCGAGCACCTGTGCCAGTCACAGCTGTAGAAAAAGACTTTCGAGGGCCCCCAGAGGCCTGCATACCCGCAGCAGAACCAACACCCCCGTCCACGGGGCCGCAAGCCATTCTGGTAGCATTCTCCTCACCCCCGCCAAGAGCACCATCGACATTCGCAGCAGGAGAAGCGCACCCAAAACCGGACCCCTTCTGCAGACTCGAACCATCTCCAAACACAGTCGCAGGAGACTCGCACACGACCACAACAGAAGGTCCACAACTGGCCCTAGCAGGCACGCCACAATCAGTTGCAGCCTTCTTCCCTTCAGATGAATTTGAAATCGTCATTATGTTTAAGAGTAAGAACAAAACGGTTTAAAGTTAGTTATCTTTTTGACATTATGAGATTATTTAAAACAAATTGTTATGAACAGAGAGCTAAGAATTCAAGTGTAGAAACATAGTAGATTTTGTGAGCTCTTTATGTTTGTTTATTGGTACTATTTAACTTCTTTGTTTAGTGATAATATTTAACTTCTTGTTTAATATTTACTTTATTTCAGAGATTTTAGGCTTTTTCCTTTTTTAATATTTACTTTTTAGTATTTATCATGTCAAATTATATTTGAGTAAAACAATTTTTAATCTAGAAAATAATCTTATTTTTTTGTGGGCCTAAATCTAAGTGATATAAATAATTAATAACTATGTTTTTGATTAAGGTAAGTTGGGTTTTTGACAGGGCCCAAACCTTGTTACAAAATAAAAGAAACAAATCAACCAAGTTGCCTAGAAAAACAAGCCTAAACAACACCTGAAACAAATCTATGTACCCTCACACCCTTATTTTTGGTGTGTGGTAGAGAAACCAACTTGGGAAGACCTTTCTTCCGCCTTTGAACAACTGTAGAAGTATTATCTTCCAAACTGGAAGACCTAGGAGAAGAGGGATGGGAAGCCCCCCAGAGGTCCCATCTAAGGGCACTACACAATCTGAGGGATTAGTCAATCTACAAACAACTAAATCAGAATCAATCAATTGATGGTCTGAAGCATAAGGCAGATCAGGAACTTGATGAGCTACAAGAACATTAGCCAAAGAATCAGAAGGAGCTTCAAAAGGCCTAGATGGAGATGCTGGAATGGAGGAGAGCCGCTCTGATTTGTTTGAATCAGCTATCGAATCTTCTGCATACACCATAAGATGGGGAAGAGCATATTTCCACCAAGTGGAGGAAGACTGCTTTAATAATTAATATATTATTATACATATATATTAAATATTTTCATATTATTATTAATATTAATATTATTATCATAATATCCTTCCCATTTATATTATTAATATACATATGTTATTAATATTATTATTAGTGATAGTACTATTATATTCTTATAATTATAATAATATAATATAACATAATAGTTTTTTATTAAGATGAGCAGTAAATGAGAGTGTTGATCCCTTTACAAAATAGTCTCGAGGGCAATGCAAAAGAGGCCCCAAACTAGCCAGCAAAGAAAAGTGGGAAACAAGGGTCCCAAACCTTTACAACAACTGCCCAAAGGCAAGGCAAGGCAGGCCCAAAACGGCCAGAAACTACAGTCGAACAACAAAGCCCAAAAGGCAACACTGCAGTAAGGCTGCGAGGAACAACTACAACAAAAGACTATACAATATCATAACCTGGACACATGCTTCGAAGACCTTTCTTCCTTCTTTGAACAACTGCCCAAAAAAAATCATTATCTTATTAATATAATGACATAATATATAATTATAATAATTTATTATTTTCTTAATATTAAGAAATTAACAAGTGTTAGTAGATTGTGATTAATTTAGTTTGTACAAATACATTTATTTATTAATATTTTGCAAAAAAATATAATGGAGCTCCTATTTGACAATATGACAAGTTTAATTTGAAAAGGCTCATCCTACTTGTTAATTTCTAACTACTATATTATATATTATGCTATTATATTAACTATTATGTTATTTACAATTATAGTAATTTAGTATTACCATTATAATAAATATTAATAATATGTTTATATTAATAATAAATAGTTCATAATTATAATACATTAAATTTAACTTCCTTCTCTCTCCTTGTAAAATGTTATGCCATATCTTATCTATCAACTATAAAACACATACTACTATTATGACACTATAATGCAGACCACTAAGTGGCACTTGTTAGTTATCAATTTGGCAGGGATATAATCATCACCTCTGAGATAAATCATTATGTAAGTATATTTAATTTTGACTGTTGGGACTTGGAATGGCTAGTTGCATGTTTGTGCGTCCGACACCCCCGGCATTTATCTCATATTCATAGAAGCCAATGGTGTCTAAGCTTTTCTCTTAGATACAAAAGTATAAAAATGAGTGCATGATCAATATATTGATCAAGCTCCTAATGTAGTTTAGATTAATAAATTCGATAATTATACAAACGACTTGTAAACCTGGTCTTATAAGAAAAAGAGATTGGAGTATATCTACACCTGCAGATACTCTTGGATAAACATGCACTAAGCTTTTAAGTTCTTGAATTAAAAACAGCCAATGGTTTGAAGACATTAAAACTTAATAATTTGGTCCTTTGATCTTCATGATTTATTCACGATCTCAGACTTCTTATTGATGCAAATATGTGATGTGAGACACTAAAATAACTCAAAAATTTCAATCACAAAATCTTTGGCGTTCATCTCAAACATTACATTTTGGTAAAGGGAGTTTGAGATGAAAAAGACACCGTGTCAGAATCAGAAATTATACTAAGAAAATTTTGGCTACTGCCATGTGCTCATCCATTCCCGGTTGTGGTGTGTGGCCAAGACTGTCATATCCTCGGTGGAAGGACTCTTCCACATGGATGGAAAACAAAATAATAATCATAAAGAAAACAAACAGCCATTGGTCAGACAGAAAAGGGCAGGGGAGGAGACAAACTTAAGGCAGATGCATGGGTGCAAGAAGGTCGTCTGTCATGCAAGGCATGGCGTCCGTTCTGCACATTGAATATGTTGGTAGGTAGTAGGGGACCATAACAGGATACACAGGATGCTTCGAATCATAGGACAAATATTTACCACTTTTTGTTGCAGATGAGGTGATCCGTATTCAACCTCGTTTTCCTTCAACCACTCATTATTTAGAATGAAGAATATCATTGGATCCATTCCATCCTTAAATTCTTGCCTTTCATTCCTCACCCACCTTACTCTAGCTAACGACAAACTTATAGGCTCCATTCTCTCCTCCATTAGCGAGCTCTCCCACCTACTATTTCTCATCCTACCTTACTCTAGCTAACAACAAACTTATAGGCTCCATTCCCTCCTCCATTAGCGAGCTCTCCCACCTACTATTTCTCATCCTTGAAGGAAACCTGTAGACAGGCTATATTCCTGAAAACATTGGCAATCTGAGTAAATTAGCGGGTCTATGGTTGTGTGCAGATTGTCTTTCAAGATCAATTCCTTCCAGTCCAAACAATCATCTATAGAATGAATGAAGGTTTTTAATAACGTTTATAAGATCAAACAACTTGGACCACTGGATAATCAAACACTCTATAAACACACTACCATTCAAATCATGGTTCATACCATGAAAGTTTTTACAGCACCTCCTCAATCACACGAGGTCTCTCTAAGCGGTTAACAGATTCTTTTATCATAACATGAATCTTGGTTTTATCTATACTCTCATTCATAATTCCACAGAGCCAGAGCCGTTTTATGGCAGCTACAAGTTTCTGGATCTGAAGCTTTTTATCTGTTGAGTGGACGATTATCCGTTGATAAAAAAAAAGAAACTAGATGTAGATTGACTAATTCTGTTGCTGACAACCATGCTGTAATGGGAATCAAGTAAGGAAACAATAGGGCTCAGGTGATGATTAAGAGTTCATCATGAAATCGAGGGCGCCAGTTGCTATGGCTAGTGTTCTAGTTATGGCTACGCATGACAATGGTGATGCTACAGTGAGATGCGTGCCAGAGGACTTCACACCACTGATGGGAAGGAAGATTTTAGCACCTAAATCAAAAACATGTTCACGATTACCTTCTTAAATAATATCTAAATTTGAATTATCCACTCAGAGGCTGAATAATAATTAATCTTGGATGATTTATGCTTTATAATGGAAGTGTTATGCATGTTATGATTTGTTTCCTTAAACACGAGTGGTGACTGTGTCATTATACATTGAACAAGTGCTATTGTAGATTCAATAGATTTAATAAATTTCTTTTAGTGTCATTCTTCGCTCCTTTGCTTAATACAAGTTTTGACTTATGGTTGCTTAATAATATAGGTGATGATGACCTCATTAGGGGAATTAGAATTGTATTATATTCGTATTTTATTAATGTTGCAAGTTGATACTTTTGGGTAAACCACTTTAGATTTGAGGATAAAGGCTTTATACGATTGCATGACGTTTATAGACCTCTTATGTACAAAAACCTTGATACGGGATCTGTTATGTGAATTTTAAAGGAAGGGTATAATAGTCGTATGGGACTATGGTATGATTGTGTGCTAAATGGAAGGCATCAACCACTTAAATTGATGATATTGAATCAAAAGATAAATCATTGTGGATCCTACTTTAGAGTATCCCCTAAAACCTTACTACTAACCATTAAGGTCACAATTAATATAAATGACAAGTGTAAATACTATTTAGATCATGATATGGACTATTATAAGAATATTGGTTAGTACTATACGGTATTTGAAATCAAAGGCTAAGAATATGATTATTACTAATATTATCAAGTGAACATCTTTGTATGATGATATAATGATCATAGTGTTGTCAACTCTCTTGAGTAAGACTCAAGTATTAATCTTGCTTAAAGCATATCTATAATTATTGTTGTAAGCCTTCGAGGTTTTAGATAATGACTGTGAATCCCTTGGTAATGCTTGTTGAGTACTGTCAAGAAAGATGTTATAATATAATATAGTTATGATACTTGATATCATTGATTCCTATATAGTAGGACATTGGTTAGGGTCATATCAGGGCTTTGCATACTATTGCATTGTGAAGATATGATGATTACAATTGTCCTAGGTTCCGATATGAATGAACTTATTTTATGTTGATTATGATGTTATGTGTATGAATTTGATTTTAGCAATATTAGTGAGTGTTCGAATGGAATTGGGTGGTAATTGAACTTGACCTTTGTTTGATAACCTGGATATAAGTAGGAACTAGGGTCAGTTGGGTCAAATGTATAGACATAATCAACCCTAGATCCTATTAGTGTTAACATTCCCCGTAAACAAATATATTATAATAAACTACAACACAATAAAAAAATATTAGCTAAAAATCTACAATAATAAATAAAAAATTAAGAGACATTAACACCTTTTTAACTACATAAATAATGACAATCATTTATTAAGTCCACTTTCATACTTTGCTACTCATAAATGAAATTTTGAATAAACAACAAATTAAAAAAAAAATACATTTGATTATTATAACTGCATTTTCTTCTTTTTCCTACAAATTTTATTAAACTGGATGTTGATAAAAACCCTCTTCTAAAATAAAATGAATAGACATTGAAATGTTTATTAGTTATTAATTTGGTAGGGATATAATCATCACCTTTGAGATAAATTGTTATGCAGGTATGTTTAATTTTGACTATCGGGACTTAGAGTGGCTAATTTTTTTCTTATTGTATGTTTGTGCATAGTCTATTTAAATATCATCCACTTTAATGGTCAAACATTCAATAACAATTTTACACCTCATTCACAACAAAAAGTGGTAAATATTTGTCCTTTTTTTATTGGCCCAAATTAACCGTTGAAGTGAATGATATTTAAGAATAGTGTTAGATACTTCAACATTTATCTCATATTCATAGAAGCTAATAGTGTCTAAGCTTTTCTCTTAGATACGAAAGTATAAAAATGAGTGCATGTGCAATATAGTGATAAGGCTCTTACCGTAACTTAGGTAAATAAATTAGATAATTATACAAACGACTTGTAAACCTGGTCTTATAAGAAATAGAGAGACGTTGGAGTATCATCTACACCTGCAGAACTCCTGGATAAACATGCACTAAGCTTTTAAGTTCTTGAATTAAAAGCAGCCAATGGTTTGAAGACATTAAACTTAATAATTTGGTCCTTTGATCTTCATGATTTATTCACGATCTCACACTTCAGTTGTCGATGCAAATATGTGACGTGAAACACTTAAACAACTCAAAATTTTCATTCACAAAATCTTTGGCGTTCATCTCAAACATTGCATTCTTGTAAAGGGAGTTTGAGATGAAAAAGACACCGTGTCAGAATCAGAAATTATACTAAGAAAATTTTGGCTACTGCCATGTGCTCATCCATCCCCGGTTGTGTTGTGTGGCCAAGACTGTCATGCATGGGATGCATGGGTGCAAGAAGGTCAGGTCATCTGTCATGCAATTATGAAGGTATGGCGTCCCTTCTGCACATTGAATATGTCGGTAGGTAGTAGGGACCATAACAGGACACACGGGATCACTTCAAATCATAGGACAAATATTTACCACTTTTTGTTGTGGATGAGGTGTAAAATTGTTATTGATTGTTTGATCATTGAAGTGGATGATGTTTAAGTATAGTGGGAATGAAAGGCGAGAAATAATAATCATAAAGAAAACAAACAGCTGTTGGTCAGACAAACAAACAGCTGTTGGTCAGACAGAAAAGGGCAGGGGAGGAGACAAACTTATGGCAGATGCATGGGATGCATGGGTACAAGAAGGTCAGGTCATCTGTCATGCAATTATGAAGGCATGGCGTCCCTTCTGCACATTGAATATGTCGGCAGGTAGTAGGGACCATAACAGGACACACGGGATCACTTCGAATCATAGGACAAATATTTACCACTTTTTGTTGTGGATGAGGTGTAAAATTGATATTGATTGTTTGATCATTGAAGTGGATGATATTTAAGTATAGTGGGAATGAAAGGCGAGAATTTAAGGATGAAATTGATCCAACGATATCCCACTCTACTTATACATCATCCATTTCAATGGTCAAACAAAGTGGTAAGTATTTGTCCTATTTTTATTGGCCAAAATTGACATTTTATTGTTGAAGTGGATGATGTTAAAATTGACATTTTACTGTTGAAAATGTCAATTTTGGCCAATAAAAATAGGACAAATACTTACCACTTTTTAATACAGATGAGGTGTAAATTCACTATTTATTGTTTAACCATTAGATCCATTCCATCCTTAAACTCTTGCCTTTCATTCCTCACCCTCCTCACCCTAGCTAATAACAAACTTCGAGGCTCCATTCTCTCCTCCTCTGCTGTGCTCTCCCACCTACTATTTCTCATCCTTGAACGAAACCTGTAGACAGGCTATATTCCTGAAAACATTGGCAATCTGAGTAAGTTAGTGGGCCTATGGTTGTGTGCAGATTGCCTTTCAAGATCAATTCCTTCCAACCCAAACAACCATCTGTAAAATGAATGAAGGTTTTTAATAATGTCTACAAAACCAAACAGCCTATAAGACCACCGGATAATCAAACACTCTATAAACACACTACCATTCAAATCATGGTTCATACCATGAAAGTTTTTACGGCACCTCCTCAATCACATGAGCTCTCTCTAAGCGGTTAACAGATTCTTTTATCATAACACGAATCTTGGTTTTATCCATACTCTCGTTCATAACTTCACAGAGCCAGAGCCGTTTTATGGCAGCTACAAGTTTCTGGATCTGAAGCTTTTTATCTGTTGAGTGGACGATTATCCGTTGATAAAAAAAGAAAGAAACTAGGTGTAGATTGGCTGATTCTGTTGCTGACAAGCATGCTGTACTGGGAATCGAGAAAGGAAACAATAGGGCTCAGGTGATGATTAAGAGTTCATCATGAAATCGAGGGCGCCAGTTGCTATGGCTAGTGTTCTAGTTATGGCTACGCATAACAATGGTGATGCTACAGTGAGATGCGTGCCAGAGGACTTCACACCACTTATGGGAAGGAAGATTTTAGCACCTAAATCAAAAACACGTTCAGATCGCCCCTAGAGCTAAGTACTCTTCACGATTACCTTCTTAAATAATATCTAAATTTGAATTATCCACTCAGTGGCTGAATAATAATTAATCTTGGATGATTTATGCTTTATAATGGAAGTGTTATGCATGTTATGATTCGTTTCCTTAAACACCAGTGGTTGTCCTTGGACATAGCTATAGTTGTCTCCAGTGACAGTGATTCATTGAGTGGTGACTATGTCATTATACCTTTTTCTTTTTTCTTTCTTTTTTATATTGGATAAAGCAAATCAGAAGAATACATATACAATAAACCGCTGTAAGAACAGCTACAGCAGAAATAAGGTAGAACAACAATAACACATCAGCATATCCTTCAACAGTAGGTCCAGAAGAACAGTTAGCTCGAGGCTACCTTCTACTGTAACAAACTGTACTAAGCAGCAACATGAGACCCCAAAAGCGGCTGTGTCATTATACATTGAACAAGTGCTCTTGTAGATTGCAATAGATTTAATAAATTTCTTTTAGTGTCATTCTTCCCTCCTTTGCTTAATACAAGTTTTGGCTTACGGTTACTTAATAATGTAGGTGATGATGACCTCATTACAGGAACTAGATTTGTATTGTATTCGTATTTTAATGTTGCAAGTTGATACTTTTGGATAAACTGCTTTAGATTTGAGGATAAAGGCTTTATACGACTGCATGATGTCTATAGACCTCTTAAGTATAAGAACCTTGATATGGGATCTATTATGTGAACTTTAAAGGAAGGGTATTATAGTTGTATGGGACTATGGTATGATTGTGTACTAAATGGAAGGCATCGGCCACTTAAATTGACGATGTTGTTGATATTGAATCAAGAGATAAATCATCGTGGATCCTACTTCATAGTATCCCCTAAAACCTTATTACTGACCATTAAGGTCACATTTAATGTAAATGATAGGTGTAAGTACTATTTAGATCATGATATGGACTATTATAAGAATATTGGTTAGTACCATACGATATTTGAAATCAAAGGTTAAGAATATAATTATTATTAATATTATCAAGTGAACATCTTTGTATGATGATCTAATGATCATAGTATTGCCAACTCTCTTGAGTATGACTCAAGTATTAATCTTGCTTAAAGCATGTCTATAATTATTGTTGTAAGCCTTCAAGGTTTTAGATAATGACTATGTGAGTCCTTGGTAATGCATGTTGAGTACTGTCAAGAAATATGCTATAATATAGTTATGATACTTGTTATCATTGATTCCTAAATAGTAGGACATTGTTTAAGGCCATATCAGGGCTTTGCATAACTATTGCTTTGTGAAGATATGATGATTACTACTGGGTTCAAATATGAATGGACTTATTTATGTTGATTATGATGTTATGTACATTTATGCATATGAATTTGATTCTGGCAATATTAGTAAATGTTGGAATGGAATTGGGTGATAATCGAACTTGGCATTTGTTTGATAACCTGAATATAAGTAGGAACTAGAGTCGATTGGGTCAAATGTACAGACATAATCAACCCTAGATTTTATTGGTGTTAGCATGGGGAGATAGATAATTTAGTTATATGTTGAGATTGATAAAGGTAGCATTTTGTACCTAGTGGGAAATCTAAAAGGGGTTGTAAAGAACTAATGTAAGTCAATTATTCGAACAACTTGCTACAAATACTCAAACTTGCGAATACTTCAACTTTGTAAGTATTAAGAATTATATGATATTGGTCACAATATAGGTTGGTAGGTAATCAACGTTGCCTCTATGTTAAGGAGATGAACTTGTAAGGGTTCTAGTATGTTTATGTTGAATTACAATATTATTGGAGGAGAGGCCTAAACCTAAGATCTTGGTGTCCTTAGGTGGAATATTTTTAGTGTAAGATTGTTATATTGGGAACTTAGTTGGATTCCTTTGCCTACTATCTACTTAAAAGTATTCTCTTTTAACATTATCTATTTTTGATATAAAGTATTCTTAATATAATTTTTAATTTTATTTCTAAAA
Source organism: Cunninghamia lanceolata (assembly GCA_027924645.1). Taxonomy (NCBI): domain Eukaryota; kingdom Viridiplantae; phylum Streptophyta; class Pinopsida; order Cupressales; family Cupressaceae; genus Cunninghamia; species Cunninghamia lanceolata. Next base: position 12,822,311 of record BSBN01001567.1, on the reverse strand, counting down.
TATTTTCACAAATAAGATAAAGAGAATAATTTATTTTAAATATTTGAAATCTACTTACAAAATAATACTTAATACTATAAAAATTAATATTATATATCATTTTTAATATTTAATCTTTTAATATATTTTAAAAAACCCTTAAAGTTAAAAAGATAAAAAGACTTTCCATAAAGACTTCTATATTATATAAATATGTAAAACAAAATTGTATATGAACAATATTATTAATATAACATAAATATAAATTGGAAGAGGATTCCAAATTACCAATAGGTGTGTTTTATGCTGTAAAGCGGAATAATCGGTCCCACACTTGCTTTTCCACGGTGAATTTTCTAAGGAAATTTGGGGTATGACAATGCACAAGTTAGACATTGACTAGGTAATGGATGACAATTTAACCTCAGTTGTGGAAGCTTAGAGAAGCCCTTTCTCGCATCCTAGGGTTAGGGCGTTGTGGAAGCAAATCCCTCCCCACATAGGTTGGAGTCTCTGGAAAGAGAGGAACAATAGAAATTTTAGAGATGAGGCCAAGAATCCTAAAGAAGTGTTTTTCTTGTTTTCTAAACTTTAGGTGTAAAAAGTTTCCATGTGTAACCTTAAAATCCTAGAGGCCCCACCAAGTCCTATGGAAATCAAGGTCGTTAATAATTGGGGTATTGTTGTTGATATTAACAAGTTTGATAATTCCAAAAAGTTATCTCGTTTAAACACTAAATGGAAACCTTCTTTGGAAGGTTAGTGCAAGTTGAACTTTGATGGGGTTGTGAAAGGCAACCCAGGGAAGGCTAGTGGTGGTGGAATCCTAAGATCCCATAAGGGGGAAGTAATTGCTTCTTATGCTGGAGGCCTAGGGTGTAGAACCAACAATGTTGTGGAAGCCATGGCCCTCCTATGGGGACCAAAAATTGCTCCCTTCTTGAAAATCAACAAGTTACAGATTGAAGGTGACTCTAAACTTATCCTGGATGTTGTTATTGGGAAGGCAGAGTTGGGATGGCAAGTGGGTGATATAATCGAAGACATTAAAGGCCTTATCTAGGGGTTTGAAAGACATACTTTAGGCCACACCTATCAGGAGGGTAATAGAGTGGTGGATGCCCTGTCCAACTAGGGTATCAACTACACTCAGTTGAGATGTTGGTGAAGTCTTGAAATTCTATCCAAGATGGTCAAAGCTCTTCTCATTAAGGAGATGCCTAATAATTCCTAAAAATATGTCTCTAACTCACAGAGAGTATAATTTGAATTTTGAGCGAGCGCCCCATTTGGGAAGGGAGAGAAGGATGCACAGTGCTGAGATGGAGCCTGACATGATGAGTAAGCACAATGCTCACATGGAGAAGGAGATTATCCACGTGGATAGGAAAGTGAGGTGGAGGAGTTTTTTGAGTGGAAAGAAACATAATTAAGCGTATGTCTGACGTCAAAATCGGTTGGAGCCAATGAAGAAAGTATTGGTGGCACAAGATGGTGAATAAGACAATTTTTTTAAATCCTTGATGATGCTTCTCATAAATGATCATAGGACGAATGAAAACTACTTGCTTGGTAATTATTACCTGAGCTGCGAAGAGGGAATTGATAATAATTCTAGCACATTCCAACATTTCAAGTGTGATTTACATTCTATAAAAATCGTTATCTAAAACAAAGGCTTCACGAAACAGAGAATTTAATCAACTGTCTCTTCTTCCAATAGTTTGGTCACTCTCTGTTTAGTATTGTCTGCAATTTGGTTTTCAAAATGGGTGGCGAAAGAGTTAGAATGGAGATGGTGTCATGTGATGAATTCTAAAAGGATGAGATGCTTTGGAGTGTCTTCTATGAAGGAGGAATAACCTTGCTTATGGAATGCCTGAATGGTTACGATGAAAACCTATCAGTGCAATTTGTTGTCTCATGGGGAAACCAACATGTGCAAATAGGTGGTATTCAATTTGAAATCAGTGAGGACATAATTGCTTAAGCCACGGGTTTATCTAGTAAGGGGTGGAAATTGAAGAAGCAAAGCAAGATGCAGGATAAGGATAGCATGAAGATCTTTTTTAAAGAAGGTGAGACCTTGAACAAACTTCAAGGGGGTTTTGACAGGGAAGGGTTGATCAACCCCTGGGACAAGGTATGCTATGTTTTAATGAAGTATGTGACTTTAGAGGGTCGTTACAAGTGTTTTTTTCACTACCACTTTGCTCTTCTCAGCCACTTCCATCACAAAGTCATCATTAGCTTTTTGTTTTACTTGTTGTTTTCCTTAGAGTCTACTATGAAAGCCACTAAGGAGGCACTAGTCAAAAACCCTAATGTAACTATTGTCCCTCTCCACCAAGGTTTAATCCTTTGCCTTTACCACTGCCATCTTGCACTTTGTCCTCCTAAGCCCATCACTACTTATTTGGTCAAGGATTCTTCCCCTATGAACCTTGTGGTGGGGTCCTCTTCTAAGGGAAAACAAAAACTATCTCAAGATGATGTTGAAACCCTCATGGGTAAAAAACCTAAGCCTTCGGTTGATGATGGGTCCCCACCTCTCAAGTGATAAGAAGAAAAAATAAGTCTCCATTGCTAAAGATCCCCCCGCTATTGTTATTACAGAGGTTTTCAAGGATTCTGGTGTCAACCCATCCCCACCCTCTATCCCCAAACCCCCAACCTGTAGCCCCTTTGCCCAAAAGGAGGTTGCGGCAGGGCTTTGTAACTTGAAGAGTAGCTCGGGGGAACTCGCTGATAGGGAGAGGGTGCCTGCTAAAAGAGGCCTTGTAGGACCCAATAAGAAATCCAAAACTAAGAAGACCAAAGTTGACTCGGTGCAGTTGGAGGAGGGAGAGTGTAACTTTTGAGATTGTTGTTAAACCTAAGGGAAAACCCAAGACTGAGGTGGACATCATCGAGGAGAGTACTGAAGATGGCATGGTTGTGAAGGAGGATGATAAGGAAGGGAAGACTAGTAAGAGTAAGGTTGGGGATTCCAAAACCAGAAGGCTGAGTATCAGACACTCCAATAGACTAGCGGGGAGGCTCACCCCCAAACTTACTGAAATTGAAGATTCTAGTGACACATTTTCTGAGGATGATGTGGACTTCCAGAAGGTGAAGGAGACCCCAGAAACTAAGGAGTTCCAGGAGAGAGCAAGCCTATTTGAAGAAATGAATGCTTAAGATTATGAGTCTAAGGATGTGGATGTGGACCTGACTAAGGATACCGCCCTTGCTCAAAAGGATTGTACTCGATGCAAATAGGTTTCTATGGAGGTAGCAGAGCTGAAGCCTAAAATGGCTACTATGGAAAGAAACATAAAGGTGTTGGCTACTTTTAGCACAAAGGTTATGCATAGGTCAGCTACTACGTTGTCAATTCTCCAGGATTTGGAACTCAATAGGCATGGTTTGGATGCAAAAACTTTTGTTAACTACGAAGAAATGTATAAATTCCTCACAGAGGACTGGGGGCAGATGTTTGTTTAGGTTTACTGTTAATTCTGCTACTTGTTTCTAGTTATGGTTTTTGTTGTATATCTAAACTTTATTGTGGCTATCGATTGTTAATGTGTTGTTTGTCTTCTATTGGTGGCCTGTCTATGGCCTGGTTATCTTTGTCCTAGTGGCTTTTTGTTTAAGGGATCAGTGCCCTTGTTTGTTTCTTACCATAATAAAAAAACATAAATATAAATACCTTATAATGATAATTCTACTAATTTGTATAATCAATAATTTAATATACATTCTACTACTAATATATAATTAATTATATTATTTCATTAATATTTAACATATCAAGTTTATAAATAATATATACAATGAATCAAAATTAAATAATCACATTAATATGAATATTATATTAAAAATAAATATTACTATTTTTGTTATAATATTTGCATAGACTTAAAAAAATATTATTTGTTTAACCTTAAAAAACTGCTTCATTCCATTCCATACTTTCCTCCTTGATTGACTTGATTTTAATGTGTTTGTTATAATATTAATTATATTATTCTATTGATATTTAAAATAAAAAAATTATAATTAATATATACAATGAATACAATTAAATATTAATATGAATATTACACACTATAATATATCAATATTTAGATAGTATAATATTTCAATATTTAATATTTATACACAAATATATATTAATATTTCATTTTACTATAATATAACATAAATATAAATACATTATAATGATAATTCTACTAATTTGTGTAATCAATAATTTAATATACATTTTATTATTAATATATAATTAATTATATTATTTCATTAATAATTAAAATATCAAATTTATAAATAATATTTAAATAATGAATTAAAATAAATAATCACATTAAGGGTATGTATAGGATCATGATGGGTCAAACAATACCTCTAAGTGACAATGAAAATACTAAAAATCAGACTTAATCAAGTTCATGTGAAAATTTGAATGGATTATCTACACAATTTGAAAAATATGTAAGAACAAAATTTGTAGAGAATTGAATCTAGTTTATGGATTACTATTTAAAAAAAAAACAAACTAAATTTACTTGTGAAAAATGAATATTTCAATGAACAACTATTAAATTTTTCAACAAAAAATAAAAAAGTGGGTGTCATTCCAACCAACCTAACTATGAACAAAAAAACATATATTTTTGAATCTTTCAAAATAAGTAAAGGACTCATACCTGGATGTGACACATATTTTTTTGAAATTTTTTCCAAGAAAATAATTAGTTATGATTTTTTTACTGTGATTTTTTTTAAAAACTAAAAAGTAATTTTTCAACCAACCTAACTCAATCAAGAAAAATTGGAATTCAATTTTTTTTAAATCTATAGTCAAAAAAGCATAGAGTGTGACACAGATCTTTTGGATTTGAAAAAGCTGAAACGGTTTGAAAGTTATAGATGTTTTTCAATCAGTGTGTCCATCAGGATTTCAGACACACACTATATAGAAAATTATTAATAATTGTTTAATAATATGATAATCAATCAAATCTTATATTTTTATAAAGCTGACAATTTCTTCAATAAACCCTTTTCATTTTATCAAATTTGAATAAATATAAGTCGTCAACATGGAGGGTGAAGTTTGAAGAAGAGGGTGAAACTTGTAAACACGTTAGAATTCAGGGAAAGTCAACTAGGACAGTCCCAAGCCTAAATACAAGGCAAAATCGAAGCAAAATGGATATCCGTTATTAAAGTAACAAATATTCATTTTGTGGAGCAAGGAATGGATATATGTTCCTAGAAAACATATATCTATTCTTGGGAAATGGATATCCATTTGGGAAATAGATATCCATTTCTATTATCTGGAAATAAAAAGAAGACTTCAATATTTACTAGGGACGTTGCAAGATAATGCTATAAAATGGTATGATTTGGTGAAAAGATATGAGAAAGATACTTGGGCTAAAGTGAAAATAGAATTCAACAAGGAATTTAGATGACCATATTCTAAATGAATTAACAAGTTTGAAACAAGGTATGGACAAATCTATTAAGTACTATGATCATAGAATGTTGAACCTTGTACAAATACTGTAAAACCCGGTAGCAGAAGATTGAAAACTGTAGTACTAGGTAAATTGACTATGGAAAGTATTCATAATACATATTAAGTTTGTGAATAGTACCAACTATCAACTTCTTAGTATCAAGAGACATAGCAACCAATGCTGCATTTTCCATTTAGACCAAGTGTTACAACACTTTTAGGCTCCATATGAAGTTCCCAAAAACCTAGAGAATCATCTAGTATGGTAGTGATACATCTAGTATGGATTTATAATGTGTTATGATACATATAGTATGATTGTTATTGATGATATCACACCTCCCTCACCTATGCATCATATTAGTAGTGGTTCATTGTGCTTGGGGAGGGGGTGCCAACTCGACTACCGACTATATATAGCTATAGCCTAAGCCTAGTCTCCCCTAGATATATAGGGCTCAACCTATGGGGATGGGCCCGAGGGTGCCTATATAGAGAGAGGACCCCTATCTTGATGATATATATTTGACATGTCATGTTGGTCCTATGTCCATAGATTCATGTGCTTTGAATGAATTACCTTTTTTAATACATGATGATGAGTATAATGATGATCATTTTTCTATATCTCATGTTAAACTTATGGACACTTATAATGTAGATATATATGCCTTACCTTTACCTACATGTGATGATGATTCACATCTATCCATGCCTAATGATATACTTGTTGAATTTAATTACCTATCTATGATGATTATCCTAGTGATGAGATTTATGATGATTGTACTTCATCTCTCACTAGTGATAGGACTATACATGATACACCTTGTTCAGCTTCACATGAGCTAATTACCTCCTATGTAATTCATGATGATCCATCTTCTATATCTTGTGGCTCATGGTCTATTGATGATATGTTTAGTGATGAGCATAGTGATATTTATTTATCTTCTTATGACGAGGTTAATGGCATCCTCTTTCTTATATGATTATGTGATTTATGATGAAAATTCTTTTAATACACATATGTTAGAGTCATTTAGTGTTAATGAAGATGTAAAGATACATGTTAGATAATTGATATCTTCAAATTATTATTCTATACATGATGACTATATTTTGATACAAACATTTAGTGATACATTAATTTTTACCACTAAGTAATGATTTAATTCATGTCATGCTTCTCATACATCCTTTCATGCATTGTCATGTTCTTTCATAGATCACTTTACTATTGGCCTTAGACAATATTTCGCTCATGGTTTTATTTCTTCTCCTTCTAGTGGCCCATTTGTCGTAGATCCCATTAACTTTTCTATGCATCAATATGATATACCAAATTAGTAGAGACCCCCATTTGGATCCATTCATACTTTCACATGTCATATCTTTAAGTACTTATGGAGTACCTCGTCCTATATCCAATCTTGCACATGATATAGACATGCTTAAGAATGAATAACAACATGAGGATCTTTTACAATTTTTACTTGGTATATGTGAGGATAAGGTGGCATTAGTTGATAATATATCTTTGACACCCTCCACCATTGTTACATATTACACGAGGCATACACATGTGAGTTTGAGACATGTTGAGAATGATATTTCACCTTATTTGAACTACCTCATTACTGGGATTGACAATCTAGAATGATATGTTGATACTCATGCACAAAGTGTTCAACCAAAAAATGACACTACTAAATATTTCACAATCCTTTGGCATATGATATTTTTACTTATCCTTTAGCAAATGGATTTGTGGAGTTATTCAGAGTTGATTATCTAGCCACAACTCCAGGGAAACTATTCCTCCTATTTACCTAATGTTGGTTGTGTCACCAAAAATCTATAAGCACAAATTCTACCATTATTCCCTTCAATCTACATCTTCTTCTTATGGCCATTTTTTGTTACCTCTCTTGCCTTCCTACCCTTACTATTCCATCATTTGATGGGTCTATGTCCATTGTGTGTTGACCACAACCTCATAGATTTTCTTTTTTATTGGTTCATACATCTTCTATCCACCTATTTCCCATGCTAGTCTTTTATCCTTTCAAGTGTCATCATAGACTATGTCAATATCCTCTAATCTAGAATTTCTAGTCTATCTACACCTTGGTGAAATTCCTCTTCTTTCCTAGACTTGGCCTCTTCCAACCAAGAAACTCTACTAGTCTTACATACCCATACCAAGTATTATGATGCATTCCTTGATATGTATATTGTACATGATATTCTATATGATCCCTATAAAAATTTCATAGGTTACACTAGTGCCTTTTCCACTTGAAATCTCTATTGTGCCATAAACACCCTTGGCAATGTCTCCAATAAGTCCTTTGGTTTTTTTCACCACCTTCTTTCAAGCACACATAAGTCCTTTGGTTTTGTTAACATAGGAAAAACATAACGGATATCCATTTTACATAACGTATATCCATGTTCTAGAATGAATATCCATTTTCTAGAATAGATATCTATTACCTAGATAACTGTTGCCCAAAGAATTGGGCTTTAGGTGATGAATATCCATTTTTTAAATGGATATTCATTACTTGAAGCCAAAAAAAAAGGTCCATACATTGTTCTGACAAAATTCTCATATCCTTCATGCTTTGATGGATGTCCATACCATGTTCTAAAGACCCCATTTTGGCACATGCAGGGAGGATGATGGAAAAGGTTGTGGAATTTGGATTTACACCCACAAATTGTATTTTCTTAAAATTTTCTAAGGCAACAAATCCATTTTGTGCATATCTTGCAATCATTGCATTCCATCAAACAACATCTCTTTGAGTTGTTTTGTCAAATAGTTCACATGGCTTGTCTATGCTTCCACACTTTGCAAACATGTCTACCAAGGCAGTTGCAACTAGAACATCTAACAAAATTCCCATATCCTTTATGCTTTGGTGGATGTCCATATACTATTCCAAAGATCCCATTTTGGCATAGGCAGGGAGCATGTTGGCAAAGGTTGTGGAATTTGGCTTTACTCCCACCAATTGCATTTGCTTGAAATTTTCTAAAGCAACAAATCTATTTTGTGCATATCTTGCAATCATTACATTCCATCAAACAACATCTCTTTGAAGTTTTCTGTCAAAAAGTTCACGTGTCTTGTCTATGCTTCCACACTTTGCATACATGTCTACCAGGGTAGTTGCTACTAGAACAAACAAATTTTATTCAAGGCAACTTTACTTTTCACAAACAAATTTCATGAAGTAATTTCTCTAACAACATAGGTTCCTTAAGAATGTAATTTTCAAGGTGATGACTTGGTTAGGAAGGCATGTGTGGATCTAGAAACTTCTTCAAACCCCATATGCCATGCCTACTTGCCATATCTCAAGCATAAATAACAAGATAGCTAATTTTGTTATCAAGACTTCCCTTGTAGCATTAGGTTCTCATGTTTCAAGCATATATATTAATATGCAGCTATACTATGTATAGTTTTGGCATCATGACCTTCACGTGCAACTTCTTGTTTTCCATTTTCTCATCATTTCATCCATAAACAAACCTTCATCCATTCATTTCCATGAAATGATCAATCTAGACAAGCAAATGGAGACTTTTGGAATGTTGCAATAGTAGAAAACAAGGCTTCAAATTAGGTATGTGAACAACAATTTTCATCTTGTTTCAACTTTAGGATTTCGTTTTCTTCCTTCTCAACATTTTCAACTCCATTTGTGTAGGCACAACAATAAGTTGCATCCAAATAATCTCAGGATCATGTTGTTTCCATCATGGATCAGCAACACATCAACACACTAACAATATAATCATGCAAGAAAAGAACACATTAGCATGAAATTCTTCAAAAACATATAATTTTTCAATCATAAATTAGTAAAACATTGTAATCCATATTCAAATCACCCTTATCCAAATGATATAACCTTGATAAGACTTAAACAATTACATTTTCTATTGTTACAGTCATTATGGCTGAAAAGTCCTTTACCTTTGACTATGCCAATTCCAAAACCTAATTCATTCCATCCAAACCCCAATTTCAAAATAATATTTTCTTCTACCACCAATCTCACTTCATAATGATGAAAGCTATTGATTTAAGAGAATAACCCTTATGGCTTCAATAACTATCTGTAAACTTCTCATATGAGATGTTGCTCATGTTAGATGCTACAACAGTCCATGCAAAGTTGATAATGAGGTTTCTCCATTGCATGGTGATGATGATTCCTGCAAACCTATCTTAGATCATCTTAATGCTTACTTTATGAGTGTTGTCATAGTTTTCTTAACCATTTTAGATTGTGGCTATCCTCTTCCTTAACCCTATTGTCATAATCATACTCAAATAGAAAATCCAAACATACAACATATCCATTGTGATGCATCACATCTTACCCCTATAATGTTTGACATGACTCCTCTAGCATAGAGGTCAGATGATAGTTCTCTAGGATCAATGACAAATTCCCTCATGACAATTCATCAAATAGCTTCAATGTTATTTATGACAATTTTAGGCAATCATTCCAATGCCTTTTCACCTTCATTCACTTTTTCTACTCTTAGAGGGAATTTAGATGATTAAAACTTAGCATCCTAGGTGTTACAATGGATCTCTGTGACCTTGTGATCCTTCACTCAATGCATTACCTTAACATAGGATCCAATTTTGGGATATTAAGAGGCTTCCCTGACTGTCCCAACCCTTCATGACTATGTTGTCATATTAAGAGGCTACCATAATCCATTTAGGATCATTGTTTTATTTTATAAATTCAGGTTATGGTCTTAGTAGGATATCAAATTAGCATCATTCATGACTACCATCTTCTAAGGGGCCATTATTAACATTCACATGATGATCATTTTGAATTTGAAGAAAGAGGGACTATCACATACCATACAATAGTCCTACTTCTATTTCATGTCATGTCATAGAAACATTATTCCTAGAAGAAGCACTCATCCATTTGTTAGAAAACTCATGGGTACTAGTTCCATTATTAAGTTAATGATTATCATGGTCTAAAGGCAACCATAACAGCTATAAGTAAGATGAAAATTAGAGGACATCCCAACATCATAATGCTAACAGTAATAAATGTCAACCTCCATCAATCTCGATTTCAATGTTCTGTTATTTCCTATTGCTTAAGAAATCCCCTCAAAAGAACAAAAGCAATCCTATTGTATCATTCATTTTAGATAATTTGAAGATACCATCGACTAGAGATAGAGAGGATAGTCCATGTAAAGGAGAAGAAGACAATTTACATAAAGGGATTCAAGACTATTTTCCATTGGGATAGTCATATAAGATTTGTATCATGCCCATTATCTAAGAAATCTATATTTGATGACAACCTTAAAATAAGATCAAATAGAGTCAGCAAAGGCCTTGCTTAGTACTTATATCATGCTATTTCCTTCCCTTGGACCTCTGTGGATTGTCTTAGATTGTGGCAGACCTTAGTGTTTAAGGAAAGAGTCTTAAGTTCTTGTACAATGCGTTCCTCTTCTTCAAAACCATATAATAACCTTGCAACACCCTATAATCATTATGATGACCTTAATTACATCTTCAAGACTAAAGGATTACATTAATGAGATATGAACTCCACATTGATTGTTATGATCTTCTAGTTGTGACCCTAATCAAACTTGGAACATTAATTCATGCAAATCTTTAGGGTAGAGTAATACACTTACCTCAACCCTCTCTTGTTGTCCTCATGACTGTCATCACAGTCCATATGCCCCTTCCTACTAGAATGTCAAGTTCTTCATGTACTTGTTCACAAAAACTTGTGTCCATACCAATTTTGTGGTACTAGCTGGGCAGTCAAACCTCTATTTTTGTATTCAGTGTTTAGTCCTCTTCTAGCCAAGCTCTCTTGTGGACAAAAACTGTGGATTTCCATATGCTTTACCACTATTACTAATGAAGAATGTCAAGTCTAGTTTTGCCAATATCTATTCAAGACTTATATCTTCATTGTGTCAAGTCTGCTCCCTGTTGTCCTTACAGACCTTGTTCCACCTTATTAATAGAATCCATATATTGTTTTTCAATGATACATTTTCTAAGATAATTTTGTATACCTCTGAGACAATGTCCATGTCCTTCCCGAAAAGGAAAGAAAAAAATGTTGATTGTCCCTGAGTATTGTATGCACACAGATCTCTTGTAGATGCTGAATTAATGGCCTAAATCCCTCTAAACTTTCTCTACCTTCCATTCTTTAAAATGCAACAGACCTTTTGTCACTATTTTCCCAAGCATTACACTTGCATTCATGGCATCTTTTCTACTTTTCTTTAAACCCTAAGAACTCTGCACCAGTCTTTGACTTCACCATACTTGGTGTTGATCTCATGTGCTCCAAAACTGTCATGCTACACTTCTACCTCTACCTTGTGGACCTCTAGTTTCTGTCAAAGATCAAAACATTTGGAATATCTTGTCTCTGCCTCTTGAAGACATCTTCCTTATCCATTACAAAACAACATACAATTCATTGGAGTTTATTAGATGATTTGACAAACCTGAGAACACTAGACAGTGACCTAAGACCCTAGAACCCTAGCAATCTTTTGTGAGGCTTGACAAAGTGGGCCTCTGGGAGGTCTATCTACCTTTCTTAGACTTTCTAAGACTTTGACAAGGAATGAGTCTCTAGTTTTGGCACAAGGGTATCTAGGATGTATGCAGATAAAACCACTACTCAAACATGCAAAACAATGGAGCAAACCTGATAAGGATTTAAAACTTTCTGCTTACCTTTCTTAGACCTTTGTGGATAGGTCTCCATGGTGTTGGGTCAACAATGATTACACGGACCTTGAGATGATTTAATAGGTATTGTGGATTGTTAAATAGATCTCATACATATTTCAAAACTTCCAACAACCCTCAAACTGCTAAACAAAACCAACACCAAACTCTTAAAACTGACTTGGGAATGATTGACAAAATTCTTATGACTAATGGCAGTCTTTGCAATGATTACATTAACAAACCTTTTCAAAGTAACATGGCAACTTATTTGATAATAGGACCTAATAGTATTTGACAGTGTTCAAAAATCACCAAACAATACCTCTAAGGGATCTTCTTTGTACACATTCTTCACTATACTCCTTGGAGTCCTCTGATGGTGAATAACCTTCATATCTCATTTTCCTGCATACCATACTTAATACGAGACTCTTCATTTTCTTTTGTGTGCAGCATCTTTTGTGATCTCCACCATGTTGACATTCCTTCTGAATCAGCATTAGGGTTTGCCACTTCTAATGCACAGGCAGATTCAGGCCAACTGAATACAGGAGGTTGCGTGAGCTCCTCCCCTTCACTTCTGGTTCTGCCGCACCAAGGGGGGTATCCCTATAACTTAAGATGTAACCTTGACTGGCTCAAAGATAGAAAGATCTGACTTGACAACAGCAGGCAGAATGCTCTCATGTATGGACCAAGATCTGTATGATAGATCACAAGGCTGGCAACATTCTTGGACATGATGTCTGGTTGGGTATGAGAGCATGCAGGGGGTTCCTAATCCTACTCCTACAACTAACAGGTGGAAGTATGAAGTGTTTTGATATGAATTTGGATGCAAAGTTGGACATGGTGTATAACACAAGAACACAGCATGACTAGTGCCTATCCAGGGCTTGGAGTCGGTAGACATACACCTGTGAATGATCAACATAAATAGCTAAAACTGGATTTCAGGGGGATACACATGATATCTGCCTTACAGATATCTCCCAATATAGAGTGTCGAGCTATCTCTACTTATGGCATCCCTACTGCAGTATACCCTTCCCAATGTTCAACCTGAAAACAGTTTAATCTGCCCCTTGAGCAGAGGTTAAAAGATCAGACATTCAACATAGGAATTCTATGCTCTAGAATCTAAACATAAGCAAACATCCAGATCCAGAAGAAGGATACATGCAATACTGGAGACAGAATTAACACAACACATGCTAAGGTAGCATTACTCATATAAGATCAACCATGAAACCAGTGGATTCATGCCAAGTCCTACAACAGGAGATACATAAACTCACAAGAAAAACTGTACAGAGCAACCAGATCAGCTGGTTTTGGATTACAGAGCCAAAAATCTACAACTTTCAACAACCTTGAATGAATGACACCATCTGCATTATATAGCAGGAGAGTGTATTCAGCATTAACTACCAGGTTGACCAAAACTCCCGCCAGATATACAGCATCATAAAAATGGCGCTCAAACTTGAATGCAGCAGGTAGGGGAGGAGACAGGAAGATTTCTCGAGCCTTGCGCCGCCGCCTAGGGATTCAGATCTTCAATCAGGTACTACATCCGTCCACGCCATCGCCCATACCTCCGCAACAATCGCCATTGATGGCGCACCAACCCGCGGCCTCGGGAAGAACATCAGACAGTTAGTCGCAAACACTTCCCGCCGAGATTCATCATCATGATGTTTCTAATATGCAGGATAACATTATCCCACATGCACCCCGCAGCAACCTCCTTTGCACTTTATATACTAGGTCATGAGCATATATCATGTCGGCGCTTTTGCTCCTGACGACACTAGTATAGACTTCATCATCATCATCCTCCAGCAGCATGATATCCTGTTGTTCGAAATATCACCCTGACGTCATCATGATATTTGAAATATAACCTTCATGATAATTGGCACAACCTGATCCTTCGGAGGAACATCCTCCTGCTGAGCTTATAACAAAAGTCTGGCCGATGAATATCCTGATGACGTCATCATCATATCCTGCTGACGTCATCATCATGTTTGCAAATATCAGGAGGTCTCTTCAAGATGATCAGTTGTTAGAAATATGACCCCCGCGGACCTTGATGACGTCGTCATCATATTAACATCATCATGATATTCGGAAGACAACCGGATATTTGGAAATATCCTCCTGACGTTCGAACATCAGGTTGCACTGTAGCTCCTCTGTAAGATCGGGGCGAAAACTGAATATGATGATGCTGCTTGAAAAGATCACCCCCAGTAGATAATGCGCGAAGCTAGCAAGCGGATATCTCCCTAATATTAGCATCATCATGATGCTCGAGCAAGCATATATCCGGGTGATATGAAAATATCACCCCTTCCTTCGGAATATCATGATGCAGATAGGCAGAGAAAAAGATATCACCCTGAGATAAGGATGACGTCAGCATCATCAGGATGAGAAACAAAGAACAAGAAGTGATACAACATCATCAGGATGATATTGACTAAGATCATCCTGACGTTCCAAAATATGATGACCCTAGTGAATATCGGGTCGCAATTACAACTCTTTAACAACATCATCAGGATGATGTTAACCAAGATCACCCGATGATAAAAATATCACCCCAGCGAAATATCATGAAGGCAGAAAATATGATGACCTCCGCAAGCAGCAGGATGATAACTGGAAATATGATGATGATGAACACGACCCTTAGGAAAAAATAAGTTAGGTCGAGCAATTCAAAGAATAAGCAACATCATCATCATGCTCGCGCAAGGTGATAAACGGAAGATCACCGGAGACTTTGAAACATCACCCTCGCAAGCAGATGAGGGCGCACTGTAGCTCGGCAGCATCATCATGATAAAAACCAAACATCACCCGATGACTGAATATGATGATGACGATGAGAAACCGGTCGAAGGAGAACATGATGATGCTGACCTTCATGGAAACAAACATGATGATGATGACCTCCTCAAGAAAATATGATGATGCAGCTGAAAAATACTGAGGAGGTCCGTTACTTAGAGCATTTTTTGGATACTTAGGGAGAGTGCCTGAATGAAAATTTTTCAAAAAACTACCAGTCAATTCAGGCGTCAACAGTGGCTCTGTCTGGGGACGTGCAGGTGAAAGACTGCAGCGAGAACCCCAGAATCTCTGGTTTCGCAGACCAGTCCCTTATCCATTGGGCACAGAGTCAAATACTGCACTAACCTGCATCACCCAACACACTTGATGGCCTAAGGCCACCAAGAAAAGAAAAACATGTATCTCCCTTTGTCAAATATCTTGTTTTCATCTGCATGCACTGGGTCAAGCTTGGAGATACTACAAAGATCCACCCATAAACAAATCTTGTCATCTGCAAATTCAACCCTCTGATTTGGCTTGTCATTATCACCCTTGTGCAGATAACCCTCAGCATCATGTGACATGTGGGTGCAGAATATATCAAACAATGCATGTTCATATGGCATATAGTACTTATCACCTATATCATCATCATGCATTGCAACATGATCTCCCAGCTGGACTGCAAATAGGAAACACTCAGAGTCCACCACAAAACTAGGAAGATCAAGGCTCATTGTATTATATGCTGGCTCATCAAAAGAAAAGCTTTCAAAATCACAATTGTGTACATCATGTACACAACCATCTGGTACACCAGGCTGGAAAAGATCAGGCTCTGGCATCTCTTTCAAATCAGGCACATCTTCACAGTCACTTACCTGATGTATGTTGTTTCCTCTTTCATCATGATGAGAAACAGAATCCAAGCCAAAAATAGTGTCTAGATCCCCACAATACTCAGACAGATCCTCATCACCATATGTGTCATAAATGGGTGACCCAGGTGCATCAGTTTCATCAGAGTATGCCATTTGTTCATGGGCAGCAGAGCACATCTCTTCATCATCAATGGATTCATTCTGTGGAGGAGTATCAGCCTGTGTGTCATAAGCAAAACAACCATCAAATGAAAAACAATCATGCTCTGAACTAGCACTTATTTCAATTTCTGACTGCTCTTCATGATCTCCATGTGTTTGAAAGATAGGCAATGGGTCACACATAGGACTGCTTCTCTGTTTGCTTATATCTTCTCTGTCTTGAGTACAATACTCACAATTTTCTCCACAGGTCCATTCTAAAAATTGCTCATTGCTGTCCACAACCTCATTATTGTTTTCATGGTCAGCTGCCTCATCATTGCAATGGGAATCCTCATTAGTCCTTTCACTGGCATCCTCAACTGGTAAACAATCCAGTTGAGCAGTATTGTTAGCATTATGTTCAAACACAGCAGTCTCAACCTCTATGCTTTTATTTTCATTTTCATCTGCACATGATGCCATAATCATTTGGTCATTTGCAGCCTCATAACCATTTCTCACACCAAGGCCTGGGGACAGTGGTTTCAGCAGGTGCACATTTCTCATTTCCTCTACATTTTCTAAAAATTTGTATGCCATCTGCATACTTGTCACCTTGAAATCCCTCAGTAATGCACTAGAGCCCTCCTCAAAAGCTTCAAAGAATATGCCAACACAGGCTGAAATATCAGGTCTGAAACTTTCAGGGACATGTGAAAGGGCTACTGCAAACCTATGACTGAAATCAACACATGGCTCTTCATCTTGTTTTCTGATTCTCATCAATTCTGCAACAAGATCAGCCGGTTCTTTTGCAAATTCTTCTTTGAAACAGTCAGCAAGTTCATCCCAACAGGCAAAGGATCTCTTTGGAAAGCTCAAATACCAGTCTTTTGCTTTTGCATCAAAGGACCTAACAAGAAACCTCATCCACATATCCTCATCTCTGAATGAATATTTTCCCATAAAACTTTGAAAATTTTGGATATGTGCATTCCCATCACATACATTGTGACCACTAAATCTAGGCATCTGACAGTATATCCTAGCAGGCATAGTTTCTACTTTATAATCCACCCATGACAAATCCAGTTGGTCATACAAAGGATCAAAAGGGCTGACAGGAGGTTTAGCTTTCTGACAGGCAGACACAACAGGGTTACTGCTTCTTAACTGGGCCTGCTCAGCCTCTAAGAGTATCAACCTATTTCTTATCTCTTCAATCCCTTTATCCAACATTTTACCACTGAGTGTGGGATAACTCATACTTGGATTCACAAAAATCTTACTCTTAGACATTGTTTGTCTGTCTAAGACCTAAGGCTTCCCCTGGCATCTAAACTATGCAGTAAAACAGCAAATAAAGGGGAAGGAAGGAGGTACCTTTTCTCATACAGATGCAGAAAAATGTACATCTTTCAACCAATAACATACATCTATCTTTCATGTGCATTTGGATCTTTGTTGCAGAGTCGCCACCTCTCCAGAGAGGACAAAATTTTCAATAGCTGAAAGCTACTTTTCCAGGTTCATTCCACCAGCAGAGCATCATTTTGTTAGTGACTCGGATGGGTCACAAGTATTATTCTTTATTTTATCAATCCTTCCCCAGCGGAATCGCCATTTTGTTGACATTCCTTCTGAATCAGCATTAGGGTTTGCCACTTCTAATGCACAGGCAGATTCAGGCCAACTGAATACAGGAGGTTGCGTGAGCTCCTCCCCTTCACTTCTGGTTCTGCCGCACCAAGGGGGGTATCCCTATAACTTAAGATGTAACCTTGACTGGCTCAAAGATAGAAAGATCTGACTTGACAACAGCAGGCAGAATGCTCTCATGTATGGACCAAGATCTGTATGATAGATCACAAGGCTGGCAACATTCTTGGACATGATGTCTGGTTGGGTATGAGAGCATGCAGGGGGTTCCTAATCCTACTCCTACAACTAACAGGTGGAAGTATGAAGTGTTTTGATATGAATTTGGATGCAAAGTTGGACATGGTGTATAACACAAGAACACAGCATGACTAGTGCCTATCCAGGGCTTGGAGTCGGTAGACATACACCTGTGAATGATCAGCATAAATAGCTAAAACCGGATTTCAGGGGGATACACATGATATCTGCCTTACAGATATCTCCCAATATAGAGTGTCGAGCTATCTCTACTTATGGCATCCCTACTGCAGTATACCCTTCCCAATGTTCAACCTGAAAACAGTTTAATCTGCCCCTTGAGCAGAGGTTAAAAGATCAGACATTCAACATAGGAATTCTATGCTCTAGAATCTAAACATAAGCAAACATCCAGATCCAGAAGAAGGATACATGCAATACTGGAGACAAAATTAACACAACACATGCTAAGGTAGCATTACTCATATAAGATCAACCATGAAACCAGTGGATTCATGCCAAGTCCTACAACAGGAGATACATAAACTCACAAGAAAAACTGTACAGAGCAACCAGATCAGCTGGTTTTGGATTACAGAGCCAAAAATCTACAACTTTCAACAACCTTGAATGAATGACACCATCTGCATTATATAGCAGGAGAGTGTATTCAGCATTAACTACCAGGTTGACCAAAACTCCCGCCAGATATACAGCATCATAAAAATGGCGCTCAAACTTGAATGCAGCAGGTAGGGGAGGAGACAGGAAGATTTCTCGAGCCTTGCGCCGCCGCCTAGGGATTCAGATCTTCAATCAGGTACTACATCCGTCCACGCCATCGCCCATACCTCCGCAACAATCGCCATTGATGGCGCACCAACCCGCGGCCTCGGGAAGAACATCAGACAGTTAGTCGCAAACACTTCTCGCCGAGATTCATCATCATGATGTTTCTAATATGCAGGATAACATTATCCCACATGCACCCCGCAGCAACCTCCTTTGCACTTTATATACTAGGTCATGAGCATATATCATGTCGGCGCTTTTGCTCCTGACGACACTAGTATAGACTTCATCATCATCATCCTCCAGCAGCATGATATCCTGTTGTTCGAAATATCACCCTGACGTCATCATGATATTTGAAATATAACCTTCATGATAATCGGCACAACCTGATCCTTCGGAGGAACATCCTCCTGCTGAGCTTATAACAAAAGTCTGGCCGATGAATATCCTGATGACGTCATCATCATATCCTGCTGACGTCATCATCATGTTTGCAAATATCAGGAGGTCTCTTCAAGATGATCAGTTGTTAGAAATATGACCCCCGCGGACCTTGATGACGTCGTCATCATATTAACATCATCATGATATTCGGAAGACAACCGGATATTTGGAAATATCCTCCTGACGTTCGAACATCAGGTTGCACTGTAGCTCCTCTGTAAGATCGGGGCGAAAACTGAATATGATGATGCTGCTTGAAAAGATCACCCCCAGTAGATAATGCGCGAAGCTAGCAAGCGGATATCTCCCTAATATTAGCATCATCATGATGCTCGAGCAAGCATATATCCGGGTGATATGAAAATATCACCCCTTCCTTCGGAATATCATGATGCAGATAGGCAGAGAAAAAGATATCACCCTGAGATAAGGATGACGTCAGCATCATCAGGATGAGAAACAAAGAACAAGAAGTGATACAACATCATCAGGATGATATTGACTAAGATCATCCTGACGTTCCAAAATATGATGACCCTAGTGAATATCGGGTCGCAATTACAACTCTTTAACAACATCATCAGGATGATGTTAACCAAGATCACCCGATGATAAAAATATCACCCCAGCGAAATATCATGAAGGCAGAAAATATGATGACCTCCGCAAGCAGCAGGATGATAACTGGAAATATGATGATGATGAACACGACCCTTAGGAAAAAACAAGTTAGGTCGAGCAATTCAAAGAATAAGCAACATCATCATCATGCTCGCGCAAGGTGATAAACGGAAGATCACCGGAGACTTTGAAACATCACCCTCGCAAGCAGATGAGGGCGCACTGTAGCTCGGCAGCATCATCATGATAAAAACCAAACATCACCCGATGACTGAATATGATGATGACGATGAGAAACCAGTCGAAGGAGAACATGATGATGCTGACCTTCATGGAAACAAACATGATGATGATGACCTCCTCAAGAAAATATGATGATGCAGCTGAAAAATACTGAGGAGGTCCGTTACTTAGAGCATTTTTTGGATACTTAGGG
Source organism: Cunninghamia lanceolata (assembly GCA_027924645.1). Classification (NCBI taxonomy): domain Eukaryota; kingdom Viridiplantae; phylum Streptophyta; class Pinopsida; order Cupressales; family Cupressaceae; genus Cunninghamia; species Cunninghamia lanceolata. The sequence continues at coordinate 12,801,966 of BSBN01001567.1, read as the reverse complement.
AGAGTGCCTGAATGAAAATTTTTCAAAAAACTACCAGTCAATTCAGGCGTCAACACACCATAGACCCTAGGATAATCCCTTTGAGTCTTCCATGTCTTTGAAATCTTCATGCTCTTGACTCCTCCCTAATGGCTTGACAGGGGCTTGTAGTTGCAAACAATTCTTAGTTTACAAACCTTCTATTTGGCTTGTTGTCTCACATTTCTACTATGCATATACTTTCAAACAATGCTGACCATCAAGAATTCATTTTCTTCTTCTCTACATCGTACTTATTCAATCAGTATAACATCTACCTTGGATGAGCTACAAACCATTAAACCATAACACAAGTATGGAAAACCCTAAAGGAGGAAAGACTGAAGGAGATGAATGCAAACTATACCTAACCAAAAGCTTAACCATGACCTAACTCGATGTCAAAACTAAAAGACAACCTAAACAAGATTAGTTTGAACAGGAAAAATTCCCTCCATGCATTGCTACGTGAAACTTTGACAAGAAAAAGGCTTTTTGGACATGGGAAAACAATGATTTTTACCTTGACTACATGGATGGTTGCATGCAATGTGAAGTTTGGAGATCCCAAGGTAATTTTTAGAGTGTTTAAGGTTTTGTTTTAACAATGTTGAGTTGGTCAAAACTAAGAGAGGTTATTGTGGAGGGACCTGACATCTAGTCTATAGGTCTAAATGGATCATTCATAGGTGCCATGAAGTCTGAGAACTACTCCATCAAAGTCTGACAAGTTTTTACTCTTAGGTCTCTTAAGAGACTTTGTTGGTACACAATAGCGCGATTCAATTGGGACACCCAGGGAACAAAATAGGGCCTCTGCTAGCATAAACCCACCCACCTTGACTTGTTGGCACCATCGATTAGGTCCCACGGGGTGAAGAACACAAAATATGGCTCTTGGCACCTTTACACTAAATGTCATTGATGCATTTTGCAAGAATGCTTCTGCCATTGGCACGATCAAATGATGTTGAGTTGGTCAAAACTGAGAGATGTTATTGTGGAGGGGCTTGACATCTACCTGTAGGTCCAAATGGATCATTCCTAGGTGCCACAAAGTGCGAGGACTATTCCGTCAAAGTCTGGTAATTTTTTTCTCTTAGGTCTCTAAAGAGACTTTGTTGGTACACTGTAGCCCAATTTGATTGGGACACCTGGGGAACGAAATAGGGCCTCCACTAGCATAAACCCACCCACCTTGACCTATGGGCATTGTCAATTAGGTCCAAATGTGAATCATGCCAAATATATCTCTCTCCCTATGTAGTCATCTTCGTCGTCTGTAAGGATAAAATATTTACTCCCCCACAAACATTGGAATGCACCAAGGGCCCAACTCATTCTGGTCTTTCCATAACTCATGTAGATGCGAGAAAAATAAGGATATGCAAAGTATGTAGACCATATATAAGGTGAAATGAGGATTGCAAATCATGCCAAATGTGCATCTCTCTCCCTATGTCTCTCTCTCTCTCTTCATCTCTACCTCATTTTGCTCTTACCATAACCAATATAGAAGGTGAAATGAGGGTGTACTAGACTTATAGACGATGAAATGATGATAGGAAAATAATGTTAAACATATATAAGGTGAAATGAGCTTAAGAAAATAATGTCAAACATATAGAAGGTGAAATGAGGATACATTATACATATAGAAGGTGAAATGAGGATAAGCGAATCATGTCAAACATGTGGACTTGTGAAATGAGGATATGCAAAGCATGGAGACCATATAGAAGGTGAAATTAGGATAAGTGAATCGTGTCAAACATGTGGACCTCTGAAATGAGGATATGCAAAGCATGGAGACCATATAGAAGATGAAATTAAGATAAGCTTGAATCATGTCAAACATGTGGACCTATGAAATGAGGATATGCAAAACATGGAGACCATATAGAAGGTGAAATTAGGATATGTGAATCATGCCAAACGTGTCTCTCTCCCTACATGGAGACCTACATACTATGAATTGAGGATATGATATTGAAACATGGAATATATATGATATTGAAACATACTTCCATTTAAGATGTACACCTATTTACATTTCCAAATGCAACGATTGTTGAATTTGGGTTACAGTGGATGATATTTATTTGCATAAACTAGATAATGATATGGGTAAACACACAAACATGTCTTTTCTAATTAATACAAAAATAACTATCTTGGATTGAATGAAAAACATCACAAGTTTTGTCATTTTTAACATGTATCTTGCATGTTTAACAATTAAGATGAGAAATTATCAATGGTTATCATATCAAATCTAATAGTTTCTATATCAAATGTAGTGTTCTAAGAAAATCTAACATGTCAAAGCTAGTGTTCTTGAATGAAAAAAGCTCACATGTCAAATGTTCTAAGAAAATTCTATATTTAACTAAAACTACAATCACGTGGCAATTAAGATCAAGTTATGTATTAAGGTATGAAACTACATATATCATCTTTCTACCAAGAAAAACAATCATATATAACAAGAAATCAATCTATAACATGTTATTGATCATAACACAACCATTGTAAATTGATTATACCTTAAACTTTTATGTTTCAAAGTAATAATACATGCACATGAGGAATTTAAATATATTGTATATCAAGGTGTGTGTGTGTATTAAAATCTAGATTTATACAAAAATTTGGCAAATATGCCAACTCAACATTTCTTACAAAATGTGGCATATGCCATGTCTCAAAATCTATATACAATCTACATGTTGAATAGCTACATCAAATACTAAAGGTCCACTTGACCCTATGTCTCTGGTGAATCCTCAATCTGTGATGGACCCTCAAAAAGTGTTCTCTTTGTTCCATGATGTCTAGTAGTTTATGGATGTAAAATTGACTGCATTAACAAGTCAAACTACAAATTTGATTAATATCTTCAATGGTAAATATAAATAAGTTAGAGTTAGTAAATAGAATCTTATCTACTACAATTTAGAATTTTCATTTATTAACATACATCTAAATCACTACAACCAACTATAAGACCTCTATAAACTATCAATTATTTAGAAAAAATCAACTCAATTACATCAACTCTTTCTTGTCGTTCAGGCAGTTGTTCTGCAAATAATTTTCTCTTAAGACAATTAGGTGTCCTACTGAAGCGTGATGGCAAAGGTGGCACATCACTCACTTTCTCAAGAGACTGTAAAAGTAAAGTAACAATAAAATAAATTAATATATAATTATTAAACAAAAAAGGAAATGCATACATTAAAAAAGGTTAGATGTGTTACACATAAATAATCTAGGCTGCACTAACAAAAACTTATCTACTAGAAAACAAGCACATGTACCATCATCGAGGCCTCTTGCATCGATTGAGAAGGACTCATCACAGATGAACCAACTAATATTTCTTGTATGAAAAATGACAAGAATGTAAGACTCTATGTATACAAATAATCATAATAATTTTTAAATTAATAGATCAATTTAAACAAAACAAAGAAAAAATGCTCACTAGCATTAGGGGAGAGGAGCTATTAGTCATTAGGGATAACTTTACGACCATGTAGAAGTTAAATGGAATATTGTAGGACCTCTATTTTTTTAGAAATGTGATATGGAGTCTTATCTATCTGCAACTAAGGTTTAGAGGTGTGACTCATCATGCAACTCTCTACATCAACACATGTCTAGCGAGAAGTGTCCTTAAAATGAATTTTTAAAGATTCAACAAAAATGAGCTATTATGATTTTTTTTTACAACCTCGTACATTTCATGAGAAACACAAGGTATTTATTGTACTCACCTTTTACATTTGTCATAGGATAAACATATAATATGAAGTATTCCGATGCATGTATATTGCCACCTCAGTAGTTTTACACATAATAATAGTATTTGTCTACATATTTGGAATGTTTTTGTTATAAGTGGATCCTCAAATAGTTTTTTAATCTAGTAGAATGTTCCTCTAAAACCTGAAATATATAGGAGGCACCAAAACTCACCACTTAGGCCTTATGATGTAGGAGCACAGGCTCAAAACCAATCAAGTGACTTTAGGAGATGGAAAGGAGGATATTTTCATGTTTCCAAGTGGTCTTGTAGGTCAAGACATCCATTTAAATCATTTGGATAAGGGTTTCCCATTTTCTCGCCAAAATGGACTATTTAAAAATTCAAGTTGTATAAGGACTTTTGGAGGCCTAAAACATGAACATGAAAGGTGTCAAGAGATTAAAATGACCTTCATAGAACATAAAACATATTTATATTCTTTCATATTGTAAAACCACCTTGACATGTTGTAAAGAGGTGAATGAGTGTAGTGAGAAGTAAAAAAAGGGTAAGTTGACTAGGTCTAGGTGGATAAGGATGAGTGGATAAAGCTTATAAGTTTGAAATCCAAAGTTATAGGGATGAAGTCTACGTGGTATTAAGGAGATAACTATGTTTTCTATTCAAGGAAGCAATTAAATAACTTTAGGAGAGGTTGAGTTTGTTTAGGAGCAACTTTAGAGGTTGCCAAACATATCAAGTTGAGGTCATATGATCTAGTGTAGATCTTGAGACAAGATCTAGGTCATGAAGTTTAGGAGTCATGTGAATAGACAAGGCATGATAGGTTGCAAGCATATGTTCAAGGTAAAGAGCCAAGTTGATGTGAGTATGGCTAAGCTAGGATGGCATCATGTCTTGGGAGATAGATAGACCACCATTTTCCACTCAGAAATTTAATAATGATGATGATGGAGATGAGCCAATTAAAGTTGTAGTTGAGATAATGCAGGGTCACAAATGTATAGAGATTATTGGTAGATGTGTCCCCACTATTATATCCATTAGATGTAGGTAGAGGAGTGGGTTAAAGATGATCAAAAGGAGGAGGATTAGAATATGTGTCCCCACTATTATAAGTACCTAATCATGTTATGATTTTTGTTATGTTGATGACATTTGGTATTGGACACTATGATATGTATGGTTGGTCTTCATATTTATTGGTTTATGGCATGGGCATCTATATGATCTATATTTTTTTATGGAATTTTAGTTTCCTTGTATATTTGTGTTTTTTATATGTTGATGTGTGTATGTAAATGATATAACATCAATTTATCAATACACACAATTATCTTGGCGATCAATGAACATTGTATGTCATAATGGAATCCTCATAAGATGAATCAATCAATGCACTAAAATGGATCACATAATCAAATTAGTTTCAAATCAATTGCAAAATCTATATGAATATTTAAAGGAATAATTGATGTGTTAGTAAAGCTCAAATCTATATTATAAATAATGGATAATACATGTGTGATGCCTCGTCATGCAACCCTATAGAGTTAGGCTAACAGGTACTAAAATTATATATATATATATATAAGCAAGTAAATGCATTTACACTAGATAGAATTAACACTATTTTAAGTATTAAAACAAGATGATCAACTAACACCTCTAGGGAAACATAACTGCATCAGATAACCATAATTTATAACAACACAAGTAATAAACCTCATGATACAAAAGAAGAAGATTACATTACCCATTTACAGATATGAACTGTTACAAAAGTTCAAAAACAAGATTACATGATTACAAGATTCATGACCGATTACATCAGTTTACAATATACAACAAGATTATACAATTTTGGAAGTATAGCACAGCTCTGAGAATGCAATACAATCTGGAACTGGAACACTTCCGCAGTGATCACGAATCATGACAATTAAGGAAAACCAATGGATTAAGCTCTTCCACCCGACCTTGTGGAACCTTGAGGTCCACCCCCTGAGTTAGGAGATAACAATGGGGTTCCCCGACACAAGCAAGGATAGGAGGACTAACAGAAGACAGAAATATCATAGGTTTCACATGCGAACAACACTGAACACAATAATCAACATCCAGAGGCAATAGAATAGGGTAAGCTGGAGTGCAGGAGGAAGAAGTGTCATCGCATGGCTCTACATGGGTTACCCTGACTGTCTCTCTCTAGACGCTGGCCCCCATCTATGGTTACCCTAACAGCCTCTCTCCAGGTGCTAGCCCCATAGGTCACACATGCGGTCTTCCTTATTTTGATTAATGTGAAGTCTACCCTTTCTCCCTAGTCAATTATTAGATTTTCACTTGTTAAACACTTCCAATGGGTTACCCAGACAACCACTTTGGGCGTCGGCCCCACATCAGAAGCCACTCCCTTTCCTGCACTCAGTTGACCCAACCCAAACAAGTACTATACAAAGACACACATGACATACCTCCAACACTTATAACAAGCCAAAATAACCCAAGACATGCAAAAGTCCAAATTTAGTGAAACAAAAACCAACTTTCTCTCTTTAGAATGCAAGTACTCAAAGCTATCAAAAGTTCAAGGTAGACTAGCCTTTGGAGTCAGGTAAATTGAAACACAAAACCACTATTACTACATCCATTTCCTGATATGAAAAAAAAAATGAGGATTAAAACGATTGTTACATTCCATTAGAACAATATGACTTAGAACCAAAGAATAATATAATAAACTAATTACATCATTACTACTTGACGCTAATAACTAACAATGGAATTTCAAGCAAGAACATATTTAAAATTAACTCAACATATCACCATTGAACAATTTTAAACCAGAAAGCACTAAAATAAACCACTAAGAAAGAAACATACTATTATAATCAATTAAGATATGCAAGAACAAACACTATATCAGAAAGAATATAGATATAGAAAGTTTTGATAATGATAAGAGACTTCGAAAAGGAAATGCTTTAGTAGACATGTATGCAAAAGTGAGAGCTCAGACAAAGTGCATTAACTGTTCAACAAATTGCCTCAAAGAGATGTCAAATTATGGAATGCAATGATTAAAGGATATGCATAGAATGGATTTGTAGATTTAATAACAACAATCAAGATGACATAGGAATGTCTATCACTAATTGATACATATCTCTAAATTGACAAACTGGGTAATGCTAACTCTTTTGGATATAGTTTTCATAGGTAAGAGCTGAATCTTATATAAAATTTTTAGAGAAACCCAATTTAAAAATATAGAGTTATTGGTGACGCAACTAACTGTTTTAACAGAGATGAAATGGGTGAAAGGTAGACAGTCACAAAATATTCATATCTCCAAAATGACAAACTGCATATGGACAATTTTTGGATATGATTTAGGCAATTAGGTCATGCACTATATATCAAAAACTTAGAGGAGCCCAGTTCATAAAACTAAAGTTATGGCTAATGCAACAGATTGCTAAAACAAAGACGAAATGGCTAAGAGGTAGACAGTCACAAAACATTCATATCTCCAAAATGATAAACTGGGTATGTACAATTTTTGGATATGATTTAGGTAACTAGGTCTTGCACCATATATCAAAAATTTAGAGGAACCCAGTTTGTAAAACTAAAGTTATGGTTAACTCAATAGACTATAAAAATATAGATGAAATGGGCGAGAGATAGACAGTCACATCAATCGGTGATTCCCAGAAATGCAATGATACAGACATGCACAAATGGATCTAATAACAAGGCTTCTAACCTCTCAAGAAAATTACCATCAACAGGAAAAATTATAAATCAAACATTTGCTTCAACAGAAAAATGAGACAGAAATTAGAACCAAAGGAACCTGATTTCGCTTGCTTGACTGGGCTGAAGATTCGATGCCAGGTTCAACTATTGTAACCACAAACCAGTCTCCCTACAAAAGTTTCATTTGTTGAAGATTCTTATGAGAGAGAAATCTCCCCCAAAATACAGCCCAAAAATCCCTATTTTTAGTGAAAGAAATCCCCTAAAATCTTCCAGAAGATTCCCCCCACAAGAGGCAATAACTCTTTCATGAACAATATCTTACAGTTTGCTATTTTAAACATTTTACAACTAGACCACGATAAATATATTTTATGGTAACAAAAATATTATTTATTTATTTATCTCTAGTTGCAATTACATTTATTACTATTATTATTATTTATTAACTTAACTTCTAGAATAATATATTTTTCATAAACTAAATTTACATAAGGACATTTATATAGTTATTTATTTAACAAAAATGCTTCATAACTAATTATTTTATTTTAAGGCAACAATAACCAAAACAATACCAACAAAATAACCCAACTGTCAAACCATACCTGACTACTATGCAAGATCAAAAAATAAGACCACCACAACAATGACTAACTATCATGACCAAACTGACAACAGTGACAGGGTAGACAACTGGATACTCATCCTCTTCAAGGATGATGACTAGGCTAGGGGACCATATGTTATCTCCATTCAACAACTTCCATTGGTATGAAGACATGCTCAAACCTGTCAATTCAGGTGGAGTCGATGCCTAGGACTTGTAACCCGCAACAAATAAAAGTGTCGAATACATGCATATAATTATCCAAGTAGGCACATAGTGATAGGGAATTGCAGCGTAGTAGGGTACTCATTATGAGTAATACTACACTGTCCCTTCACAAAACACATCACAAGTATCCACATTAAACAAATTTATTAGTAAATAAACAACCAGATAACACATAGACAAATAATCACATTAATTACGTAGTAAAACTAATCTACATAATCAATTAACCTATAACTGATCACAACATAAGCATAATATACTAATCATAAAGTATCAATAGCGTCATCATAATAAACATCAATGAATGTCATCAACTACATCATAACAGTAAGCCTACCATTAACATGTCTATCATACCCTAAGTATTCCAAGTATTTTATCTTCTTCTTCATGCTCCTTAGACCAACCACCTTCTCATCCAAAGTGAGAATGGAGGCGCACTACAACATGTTCCTTTCTTTCTTTCTCATTTTCATGAACTTTTAACCATTATTTTATATGATAAAAAATGTAATAGACATCATGATTCTCTATTTTATTATTTATCTAAATGACTATAATCAAATATTTAAGTTTTCTAAATTATCAATTAAAGTACAGTTCAATCGAATTACCTCCACCCTTTGTTGGTGTTCAGAAAGTTGTTCTGCAAATGATGGTCCCTTGAGTCTATCAGGAGTTCAACTAAAGACTATTGGCAAAGATGCCACATCATTCACATTTTGGATTGACTATAAAAGTAAAGTAACATCAAGATATAAATTAACATATAATTACTCACAAAGAATTAAATGCATACAATAAAAAAAGTTGAAGTGTAGAAAAAAATTATATTGGTAAGCCGAAGACAAATTGGATGGTAGAAAGAGTTCCATGATGAACTTCTATCAACTCTTCCTCTGTTGTTATCCCCCTTAGATACATTAGTACTAATATTTGTTTATATTATTCAAATGGAATACACCATGAAATTTAACTTTAAATTTTACATTTATAAAAGATTGGCCATGCTCTTCTCCTTACCCACTGATGCTTGTGCTTCTGCTCTTGTCCTCGACCCCTCAGCTTGAGTTCTGGACCCCGCTGCCTCATCTCGTGAAGGGACATCATACTTTGAAGTGTTTAAGGTTGGCTCACTACTCTCCATAAGAGGATCTAAGCACAACTGATTGCAAAAAATGTAATGATGGGGCACACAAACATGTGTGGACAAAGAGGGTCTAGTAATATCATGATCCAATATCACCGCCAACATAATGTGGTTGTGTAAACTGAGAGGTCTGTGTAATCAAGTGCTCAGTCAAAGAGTGTATGGCAATGAGGCCTTGCTGTGTTGCATTTGCAACAACATCTGGGTGTTGAATTGGAGGTGGAGAAGGGATAGCAGGAGGGGGAATAAAATGACGTTGCACTTGTCTCATTGCCCCAGGTCTATCTTGAGGCAATCCCTTACCTACTCCTTGGAACTCTAAAATCAAAATAATTCACATGGTGACCCATTACAAACACTACATATAGTTTACAAAGGAAAAATAAAAGTACATCTAAATTGTTGTTGGGTGGTTTATCAAAAACTATCTACCAACGATCCCAAAAATTCTTACTAGTACCCTCATGTGTAGACCATTTGATTGAATACTTAGGCTTACGAACATCAACATATAATCCAATTTTAGGATTGACAAAATATTGGGCTAACATAGCTTTGGTAATGTCTAACTCTTTCACTTGATCATATGATAAACCATTAGCATATTCCGCCTTTTTGATTTCTCGCCATTGCTTAAATGATTCATGTTGGCTTGTGAGGGTTTGAACATGAGTAATAATCCCCTCTAAATTCGATGTTATTGAAGATAATCAAGAGTGGCGGCAATACATTTCTACAATCCTACTTATTTGATCAATGTTTCTTTCAATTTTCTCTTCGATTGTTGGAAGGGGAGGGTTTGGTGGGGGAGGGTTTGGGTTTTCATGTTGTTCATTCATTTTACCTATTTAAAATATAGAACATACCCATTAGGATAAAAAACAAAAATAAATAACTTGAATTTACAAAAAAAAAAAAAAAAGAAGAACCATACATACTTGGATCGGATATCCGTTCTAGCAAACTCTGATATCTGTTTTTGAAGAGGTTTGTGTTTTGCAAGCCGCGGGTTTGCAAAACACAACATCTTTTTTGAGTTTTATTGTTTCCAAAATGGATATTCGTTACATGCCTAAGAAAGTCAAACTTCCCCAATTCGCAAATTTGGCTAAGTAAAGACACAATTCTTTTTCCTATTGCCACTGTTTGGCCCAATCTTGCACTCACCCTTAATACGAATATTATATTAATATAAATATTACAATTTTTGTTATAATATTTGCAAACTTCAAAAAAATTTATTTGTTTAACATTAAAAAATATTTTTTGTTTAATAACCTAATTCCCAGCAAGAATTTAGCCACTCGGAATTTAATTAAATAAGTTAATCTGCTAGTATCTTCATTCCATTCGATTTTAGTGTGTTTGTTTTACTCAAAATGATATTTCCCCAAAATCCCTCCTTAAGAGCTCAAATTTTGAGCCAATCACAACACAGATAAATGATTTTCCAAATATTTTTTGTTAAAATTTTTTCATATAAACTTAGAAAAATTAAAATTTGTTCAACATGACAAATAATACTTTGCTTTGATTGATTTACTTTAGATAAATTAATTATTAGATTAAAAAAACTCATTGCAATAGTACTACCCAAAGCAGGTACTAATAAAAATTAAAGAGACCTTAACACCTTTTTAACTATATAAATAACCACAATCATTTATTAAGTCCACTCTCATACTTTGCTACTCATAAATGAAATTTTGAATAAACAACAAATTGAAAAAAAATACATTTGATTATTATAACTGCATTTTCTTCATCTCCTAAAATAAAATGAATATAGATTGAAATGTTTGTTAGTTATCAATTTGGCAGGGATATAATCATCACCTTTGAGATAAATCCTTATGTAGGTATATATTTAATTTTGACTGTTGGGACTTGGAATGGCTAATTTTTTTTCTTGTTGCATGTTTGTGCGTCCGATACCCCGGCATTCATCGGCAGCGGCTACGGGGCATTCACGATTCACCTCCCCCATCCATGGGGCCATAGACACAACCCATGCCCATCCCTCCTGTCCGTACTCCTCACCGCCCCCCTGTACCTGCCGTCAGCTGCCGTAGCTGTCAGAATTTCCGTCCATTCCCACTCCGTTTCCGTTTTTCAATTCGGCAGTCACGGTTTGGATTTAACAGTCTCCCGCCCAACCAATTTGAAATTGTCTCCCGCCCAGCTCATTAAATGAGCGATCCATTCAAAATGTGGAAGCATAAACAAGGCACGCGAACTGACTGACTGGATGGTGTGCAGAGAAATGTGGTCTGATTGCAGGATATACACAAAACGGGTTTGTTGAAGAGGCTTTAGATACTTTCAAGCAAATGCAATTGGCCGGTGTAAAGCCAGATTCCGCAACCTTTGCTAGCATCCTCCCTGCCTGTACCAAAATGGGAGCTTGAGAACAGGATATGGACATCCACCGCAGGATTTTATCAGATGTTGTAGTTGTAACTGCCCTGGTAGACATGTATGCAAAATGTAGGAGCATAGACAAAGCACGTTAACTGTTTGACAGAATGCCTAAAACAGATATCATGGAATGGAATGGCATGACTGCAGGATATGCACAATGTGAAAGCATAGACAAGGCACGAGAGCTGTTTGACAGAATACCTCAAAGAAACGTGTTCTCATGGAATGCCTCGATAGCAGGGTATTCACAAAATGGATTTGTTGAAAAGGCTTTAGAAACTCATGGGCATCAGCAGTGTCTATGGCACCATCGATGCCATAGGTGCATCCTGAATGCCCCGTGGCCGCTGCCGTGGGCAAATGGGTATGGTGGTGTATTGCGTGAAAGTTGCACTTATTCATTACTTAGTCTATGTTCTCTGAATCCCTCTATAAATGTTTCACAAGCATTCATACAAAGCAGGAAGACTGTCTGTATTCAGTGCATTCTCTTTTATGCCTGGAATAATGACGATATTGGTATCAGAAGGATCTGCTATGCCTCTGATTGCAAGTGTGTTGGTGATGGCAGTCATTTATGTTATTTTGATGGTTGCAGAGAAGTCGTGGAGTAAAAGAGCGGGCATATCTCTGGATTGTTGTTTTCCAATCATAAGAGAATATGGATATGAGATGAAGGCTTCTTCAATCCATGGAAGCCTGTGCAGGCAACCCCAGGAAAAACTTATGTGAAATGTTGGAAGATTTTTTCGTTGCAGGAACAAAGGCATGAAATTAGAGCGAGGTGCATGGTTGATTTTGTAAAGAGGCTTAAATTTCGAGTCCAGGCTTTAGAATATGAACACGGGCGATCTAAACTGAAGGAAGATCAATTCCTCCCATAATCTGAATGTTTTTTTTGGGAGAGCGGGGGTCTGTAGGGAAAAACAATGTACAGGATAAGATTGCTTCCGTATGGTTATAAATTATCCGGCTAGAAACTACTAGTAGGTGGATACCTTGATGAGGAATTTTAATTTAATGGAGATTTGATTTCTGTGGATTTTAGTCATTTGAAAATGATTTTAATGGTTTTTAATTTTATGGAGATTTGGAGTGATAAATAAGTAAATACATATAATTAAGTATAAATTAATTTAAAAATTGGATGTTGGATGTTGGGGTGTTTGTTAGATAGAGTGGAATAGAATGGATCAAGTAATATTAGACAAAATATAATTTTGCTATAAATAGTAATGAATGGAGAGAGAGATTGTTTAGCTTTGTAATTGAAGAATGTTTGGAGTTTGTTAAAGGCAATGAGATCTATATGCCTTAAAATCTAGAAATGCTCTAGACCACTAAGTATGTGGATTAGAAAATTAGAATATTCTTTTTTTGCTTTCTGTTGGATTGATTTTGCAGTTTTGTATCTAGTTCGCAATGCGAACTCACTTTGTATCTAGAACTTAACCTCTAGTGATCTTTAGATGTTGCCCTATGAACTCTCAAAAGAGTAGACTATTAGATAATGATATTTGCTATCACACTCTTAGGGTTTTTCTATCAAGCTGACAGTATATAAAAATGCATTGGCAAACAAGCTCCAAACATGAACATGAATTCTATAATGATTGCTAGGTGATTCGCATGCACTAGGATGAGTATGATTAGATATGCTAGATTCCCTTATTGATTTTAATGTAAATGTCAATGAATAGATTCCAAGATATTCCAATGTCATGGCCCCATCAAAATGAATGCAACTAAATGTTTTTTTATAGACAAACATAACACTAAATTACAAAAAATTGTGCAAAGTTAGTCTAGGACCAAAGTGTAGGATGATGTTAGTTGACTAAATGTTTAATTTTGATTTTGCAATTAAAATGATTGAGATTGTGACTGCAAGGATGACCTTGCACCCATAGACATGACTTGGGTCAAACAACATGTTGGATCTATATCTAATAGGATTGAATTATGGATAAGGATTGGATGAACGATTAGAATCAAACAAATAAACCAATTGGATTGAGATTGTGTGCACATAAGCATAGGGCTAGGTGCAAGCAAGGCTATGTACGTTAACCCAACTATGCAAAAAATGTACAATTTGTAGCTAAATAAATGTATTAAAATATTGCTCCAAATCAGGCATAAAACTAGATGAGAAATGCATCAAGGATGCATTTTCACCATTACATTTCCCCCCCACTTTGAGGTGCATGTGAATCTCTAAGTATGAATCATATATTTCTAAGTCTGTAGCATTCTTAAACATGCATAAAGTAAATTCCATAGATAGACAAACCTGTAGTCCATAAAGGACAAAGATTCTCCTTCCATGTCCTTTTCTTTTGAATATATGTTCTCCATAAATTCTTGCAAGACAAGGGATAAAAGATTCTATAGTAGCTTATGAAGTTCGCAAGGTAGATCAAATACAAAAATGAGAACTTTAGTTATCATGTATGCCCCCTTCAATTGATTTTCTCCATTGGGTGTAATTGATTGAAAGATCTTGTTAGATATATCAATAGTAAACATAATTATATAGATAGATTGATAATATATTGCATCATGAGATAATCATAAGCATACTCATGTTATAAATCAATAACACATGATAAGCATGTAAGTACATATAATCATCCGAGCATGTAAATAGGACAATCATGGCTAGAAGAGTACATCTTGAGAAGTATAGCAATGGGCTAGAGATAGGATCAAAGATAGGATTGTTGCCCCCAACATTAGCATGATAATGGTGATGTGGCCCGAAATGGCCAAAATGTTTGTGAAAGTACAATAAATGGTCCTATGTGGCATCTATGAGCACATGCACACATAGGGTAGGATAATTGGATAATTAGGATCAAGATGATAAGATCCGCACATATAATAATAATAGAAATTATATAAGATGGTGTAGAAAGTAGATCACACACCACAAGAGATGTTTGTGGGCCAAGATGCCCTAATATTCAATATAGACATAAATAGAATAAACCCTTGACGTAGGGTAACACTATACATTACTTCTTATCAAAGAAGCCACTCCATGTTAGATCTACAAGAGATCCCAAACACAATATCATACTCGTCACATGTCCTTACAATGATATTCACCTCCTTTATATAGACCTCCTCCTAATAACTTTATGGAGGGGTAAACCACTAAACCTAGTGTAGACATACTCATTAGCTAATATAATTAATTACTCAAGTTGTCCACATGACCCAATAGAACTAACTTAAGGGATGTGTGCCATATGTTGGCATTTCCATCCACCTAAATACATAATAATATCATATCCATAGGTACATAACATGTCATCCCTCCTTAACATGTTTTATCCTTGAAACATGAGAAGAATCCAAATAGTATGACTATCACAAATCATTACAAATATGATTCCATGACCAACCATCCATAGTTGATCTTTGCAATGGTTTTAGCTTGACGGTACCGAGATCCCAGCCTTGATCCACATTTTGCTACAACCATTTGATCCCATTCCTTATCATAGTAAGAGTTGTGATAGCCACAAGTTGACTACTTATATCCTTATGCACACTATAGGATTAAGGGTGTAGCATGCCCCCCTTTCACACAAGTGTTGTCCTCAACATTGATCGATTGTGGTTGCTACTTCCATTATATGATTGTCCTAATCCTTAGTTCCTTTTTGTTTGTCAAGAAAATTAACTCAAGATCCAAGATGGGTCTTCCCTCTACATCTATCTTAGATAGCCATTTCTATGTTAAAATTTTGCACTAATTAGCTTGCTTCTTCCTTTTGTTTTATGTCTTTGCCTTGTTATCCTTGTGACTAGAGTACCACTTGTTCATGTTAAATGTGTTCCTCCACCACTCTAACCTTTTGGTGTACCTTCAAAAAAGGGGTGAAGGATTGTAGATGGTACCCTAGCATTGATTGAAGGGCCTACTGATGATCTCTTTTAGGAGGCAATCATTTTGGTCTATCCCTCAAAATAGCTTACAAATTTAGTGATGTAGGAATATTTTACTATTTCACTTCCAATGACAATAATTGAGCCACACTCCTATATACCGCCTTGTTAATCATCTTCTACATTTGGTGTGAGCTTACCATCTGTGGATGCTTTTCGTGCCACCCCTTTAGTTCAAATGTTTTACCCTTTGAGTGAAATCACATAAACAACTCCTAGAAGGTCATCTCAATTGTTCCTAAGGTAATGAACCATTGGACTCCCAAAATAATGTTTGCTCCAAACATGGGAATAACAAACATAAGACAATCAAGCATGTAGTCTCCCATGGTGAGTTTAATATTGTGGCATTTTCCTAAACAACTAACTATATTGCCATTTATAGTCATAACCTAAAATTATGGGGTTGGATAAATGAAATAGTTCAATTGTGCTACCAACTTATTATTGATGAACTTATGAATACATACTAAGTCAATCAATATTGCTACCTTCTATCGTTTAAGAAAACCCCTTACCTTGAGCATTTGTGGGGTGCTAATACTTGATAGTGCATGATAAGAGATAGTTGGTTGGACATCTTTTGAGTCTTCCACAATCACTACTACCTCTTCTTCATCCTTTTCTTCATCATGGTGCCCTCAATGTAGAACAACTCCTTCTCAGTACACTTATATCTTCTACTATATTTACCATCATAATTGAAACATAAACCTTTGGCCCTTTTTCTTTCATTTGTTGAGGAGTCAATATTGGAGATTGAAGAGATAGTAGTGAATTCCTCCTTTCTAGGAGAAAAAAGCTTTTCCTATACCTTTCTTTCCTTACTAAAAGACTCGTGTATATGACTTGGATTAAACATGCATGCACCTCATGTTGGATGTGATCCTTGAGCCCACTAAGAAACAAATCATTCAATTTTTAATATGTGATTGTTTCCACTCAAAATAATAGATTCTATAACTACTGAATATAATCCTTGACAAATCCTATTTGGCATAATTTTGCTAATTTTCTAAAGTAATTATTTTCCATACTATCACATTAGTGTGACTATAATTCATCAATAAAAACTAACCAATTGACATTGAGACGAGTATGTGTAGGATCATCATGGGCCAAACAGTGGCAATAGGAAAAAAATCACGTTTTTACTTAGCCAAATTCGCGACTTGGCAAAGTTTGACTTTGAAACAGATATCTGTTTTGGTTTGGTACCAAACCAAAACGGATATCCATTTTCTTTTTCTCTATTGTTTTCATTGTTTTTTATTTTATTATTTTAGCATTTTTAGCATTTTACTATTTAGGCATTTTAGCTAAAAATACAATCTAAATTTTAGAAAGACTGTATCATATGAAAGGGGCAACCTTGTCATCTTTTGGAATGCATGATTTCTTTTAGTTCCATCCATTTTGGCATCATTTATTCTTGTGATTGAGAGTTCTCTCCACCCCTGATTGAACCATTACTTCCCCTAACTAATTCTCCTATCCTCTTGACTCTCAATCAATTCTTTAGTCCACTCCCAACCAACCCCACCATTCATGTTGCTTCTTCTACTATTAATACATCTCTCACCATCATTTTTAGGGGAGACTATCCATTTCTTCCATTTATGTCAAATTCTTGTTAATATCTCTTATTCCAATTTCCATTGATCCCAACACATCATGGATAGTGAGTCACCTCAAAAGAGTTAAGCCATATTTTCATTACAACCCCCACAATAATTATTATACTTTTACAGTCCTAACTTTGTGAGCCTTTTCCATTTCAATTTTAAGGATTTGAAGGTTCTTACACTCTCCATAAAATCTCCAAGTTCTCAAGGCATCCTTATTCTTCCCATTGTCATCAAGAGGATGTTTATTATTTCTACAAAGGAGGATACCAAAATGTTGGATCCTTGAGGACAAAAGCTAGCACAGGTGCCATAAAAAGATTCCTTGAAGCTTCGCATGTTCTTTACATTATTTTAAAAAGATTTTAGTAGTAATTAGAAAACTTAAATTTGCCTAAGAAAAGTAACAATTTGTTGCCTCTTGTTGCCTCTTCTTGGTTATTTTAAAAAGCAACAAGGTGAAGTGACACATCCTTATGACCAGCATCAAGAAGAACAACAGGAAGTGTATTTGGATCTTGGAAAAGATCAAGAAACAGAGGAACATCTAGTTGATGAGAATAAAGAGCAAGATAAAGAACAACTGGATGACTGAGATAAAGAGCTCGATGTGGAACATTATATGACATAGAACCAACAAGATGAACATCAAGTTGAACAATGAAAAAGTGGTATTAGTTGCACCTATATAGAGAAGTGGTTTAGAGGTTGGTTAGGGGAATTATTTAGGGTTTAGAGGTTTAGGGTTGCTCACGTTTAGGGGTTTAGGGTTTACAGTTTAAAGAGAGATAGAGAGAGGGGACTAAAAGAGTTTGGGAGAGATAGAGGAGACAGAGGGGAGAGATAGGGAGATAGAGAGTGAGAGGCATGTCCAAAGACATAGAGAGAGAGAGAGAGATTGAGAGGTAGAGGGATGTTAGAGATAGGGAGATAGAGGTTTAGGGTTGCTTGGGTTTAGGGGCATTATTTAGGGTTTAGGGTTTAGGGTCTTGGGGTTAGGGGTTAAGGTTTAGAGGTCTAGGGTTTAGGGTTTAGAGAGAGATAAAGGACCAATAGGGAGATATAGAGGAGTCTGAGGGGAGAGATAGGGAGATAAAGAGTGAGGGACATGGCAAGAGATAGCGAGAGAGATTGAGAGGTAGAGGGACAAAGGTGATAGGGAGATAGGGGAGAGATAGGGAGATAGTGGTTTATGGTTACTTGGGTTTAGGGTTTAGGGGTTTGGGGTTTAGGGTTTCTCAGGTTTAGGGGTTAGGGTTTAGAGGCATTATAATTTAGGGTTTAGGATTTATTGTTTAGGGGTTAGGGGTTAGGTTTAGAGGTTTAGGGTTTTGGATTTAGGGTTTATAGAGAGAGAGGAATGATAGGGAGATATAGAGGAGTCTGAGGGGAGAGATAGGGAGAAAAAGAGTGAGGGACATGGCCAGAGACATAGGGAGAGAGATTGAGAGGTAGAGGGACAAAGGTGGTAGGGAAATAGGGGAGAGATAGGGAGATAGTGGTTTAGGGTTACTTGGGTTTAGGGTTTAGGGGTTTAGGGTTTCTCAAGTTTAGGGGTTAGGGGTTAGGGTTTAGGGGCATTATTTAGGGTTTAGGATTTAAATTGTTAGGGCTTAGGGGTTACGTTTAGAGGTTTAGGGCTTTGGATTTAGGGTTTATAGAGAGAGAGGAATGATAGGGAGATAGAGAGAGGAGATCGAGGAGAGAGATAAGGAAATAGAGAGTGAGGCACATGGCTAGGGACATAGGGAGAGAGATCAAGAGAGGTAGAGGGATGATAGAGATAGGGAGATAGGGGAGAGATAGGGAGATATAGGTTTAGAGTTGATTGGATTTAGGGTGTACCTGGGTTTAGGGTTTCTTAGTTTTGTAGATAGCTAAATAGAAAGAGAGAGGAGACAGATAGGGAGAGATGGAGGTGACAAAGGGGAGAGATAAGGAGATAGAGAGTGAGCGAGATGTCCAGAGAAATAGGGAGAAGGATTGAGAGGTAGAGCTCGATGATAGAGATAGGGAGATAAGGGAGAGATAGGAGATAGGGTTTAGGGTTGCTCACGTTTAGGGTTTAGGGTTTAGAGGTTTGGGGTTAAGGTTTAGGGGCATTATTTAGGGTTTAGGGTTTATGGTTTAGGGGTTAAGGTTTAGAGGTTTAGGGTTTAGTGTTTAGAGAGAGAAGACAATTAGGGAGATATAGAGTGAGGGACATGGCCAAAGCATAGGGAGAGAGATTGAGAGGTAGAGGAATGATAGTGATGGGGAGATAGTGAGATAGGGAGATAGAGAGATAGAGGTTTAGGGTTTCTTGGGTTTAGTGTTTAGGATTTAGGGGTTTATGGTTTCTCAAGTTTAGGGTTTAGGGGTTAGGAAATAAGGGTTAGGGGTTAGGGGTTAGGTTTAATCATGTGTTAATACAGGTTGTGGAGTGAGAAATGGGTGGTATGGGAGATCGGAAGACTAGTTTAAAGTTGGGCCGATGGATATATGTCACAACGAAAGGTTCAAAGGCTCGTCAAAAGTGGAGTGATCGGAGCATCGGTATAAGAATTTTTGAGTTGGTCGATAGTGTTTATCTTGCCGATAGGAAGAATGTATATGATTTGATGTTATTTGGGACTTTGAGAAGGTTTTTTAAAGCTGATTAAACTTTAATCTATTTGAACTATGGGTTTTGATGGGTATTTCACCGTGTTTTGAGAGCTTCCACTGTGTGATCTGCATCAGACCAATAGGGAGATATAGAGGAGTCCGAGGGGAGAGATAGGGAGATAAAGAGTGAGGGACATGGCAAGAGACATAGAGAGAGAGATTGAGAGGTAGAGGGACAAAGGTGATAGGGAGATAGGGGAGAGATAGGGAGATAGTGGTTTATGGTTACTTGGGTTTAGGGTTTAGGGGTTTGGGGTTTATAGTTTAGGGGATTAGGTTTTCTCAGGTTTAGGGGTTAGGGGTTAGGGTTTAGGGGCATTATTTAGGGTTTACGATTTAAATTGTTTAGGGGTTAGGTTTAGAGGTTTAGTGTTTTGGATTTAGGGTTTATAGAGTGAGAGGAATGATAGGGAGATAGAGAGAGGAGACCGAGGAGAGAGATAAGGAGATAGAGAGTGAGGCACATGGCTAGGGACATAGCGAGAGAGATCAAGAGAGGTAGAGGGATGATAGAGATAGGGAGATAGGGGAGAGATAGGGAGATATAGGTTTAGAGTTGATTAGATTTAGGGTGTACCTGGGTTTAGGGTTTCTCAGTTTTGGAGATAGCTAGATAGAAAGAGAGAGGAGATAGATAGGGAGAGATAGAGGTGACAAAGGGGAGAGATAAGGAGATAGAGAGTGAGCGAGAGAGATTGAGAGGTAGAGGGACAAAGGTGATAGGGAGATAGGGGAGAGATAGGGAGATAGTGGTTTATGGTTACTTGGGTTTAGGGTTTAGAGGTTTGGGGTTTAGGGTTTCTTAGGTTTAGGGGTTAGGGTTTAGGGGCATTATAATTTAGGGTTTAGGATTTATTGTTTAGGGGTTAGGGGTTAGGTTTAGAGGTTTAGGGTTTATAGAGAGAGAGGAATGATAGGGAGATATAGAGGAGTCTGAGGGGAGGGATAGGGAGATAGAGAGTGAGGGACATGGCTAGAGACATAGGGAGAGAGATTTAGAGATTACAAAAACTATGTTGGCCCAACACTTTGTCAATCCTAAAACCGGATTGCATGTTGATGTCTGTAAGCCCAAATTTTTAATCAAATGGTGTATTCATGAGGGCATTAGTCAAAACTTTTGGGATTGTTGGTGGATGGTTTTTGATAAACCACCCAACAACAATTTAGATGTGCCTTTTTGTTTCCTCTGTAAACTCTATGCAGATTTCGTCATGGGTCAACATGTTAATTATTTTGATTTTAGAGAGTTTCAAGGAGTGGGTAGAGGAATGCCTCAAGATAGACCTGGGGCAATTAGACAAGTAAAAGGAAGTCTACAATTTCTTTGTCCACCAATGAAGTAGAGTATGTGGATGCTCCACATGCCTCTAAGGAGGTGGTATGATTATAGAGACTTTGTGCAAGTATTGGTTTTGGTTGCAAGGTGGTTAGAATTAGTTATGACAGTTAGAGTATTATTGTTTGGCTAAAAATCCCATGTACCATGCTTTTACTAAGCATGTTGATGTTCAATATCACTTTGGGCATGAGATGGTACAGAATGGTAAGGTATTGTTGTAAAAGGTTGAAACTCATAATGTTGTAGATTCCCTCATGAAGCTAGTGAGCATGAAGAAGTTATCTTGGTGCACGAAGGCCATGGGCCTTGGATCTTGTACTTGATTTATTTTATTTTTCCTTTGGATGTCACTGCAATGTATAATATCAAGTGGGAGAATGTTAGGATAGTATGATATTTAATTGTAAACTTAATGTTATTATTTTATGTATCTCCAACAATATTGGAATGGCTACTTGGATACCCATGTTTTTGAGAGGTATTATTATTATTTTAATATTATTCTCCTTGTTGACTAGGAATATTAGTTGTAAAGGCATTCATGAAGGAGGCGGAGTTGGCAATAGCATTTATGATGTTATTTTTAGCATATTTCTCAACTTGGGAATGAGAATTGAGTAGTAGAGCATCTTGCATGTTGCTGGTGGGTCCCGTATGAGTTGGGTGATGATTTTGGATGCCTACCTTGGGATATAAGCTATTATGGTTTGATGATACATTGTATTGGAAGACCACTTGTGGCATTCCTCTCTCATTTCTCTATAAATTGGAGGCATGAGATAGTAGTTTCTTTATGTTATTTCAGAGGTACACAAGTGTTGTCAAAATATTATCAGATTAAAGGGAGTTAGAGAGTTGTGTATGTGATCTAGGAGCATCCTTGGTTTAAGAACAATCTTTCATCAACCAAAAACAAATTTGGATTTTAGTTTGTTGGCATTTTAGTTTGTTTCTTTTCATTTCCCAGTTTAGTTCAGGCAATTCAGTTTGTAGTAGTTTCTGTATTTTGGTTTGCATTCTATTGCAGTTGCATTTGAGACCTTGCAGAGTTGACTTAGCATCTAGATTCATTCATGCACATCATATCCAAAATTTAGAGCTTTTGGATTAAGTACTGGTAAGATATCGCTATTAGAAGATCAATTGTTTTCTCATAATAGAGCATCCTGACAGTCGTGGATAATCAGCTAAAGGAGAAGACTTACTAAGCATTTCACGACTTGTGAAGCTAAAAGACACATCATTCAATGTTTATTGGTTCATGGCTGACCTTCCCTGAGATCCGCTCATCATTCCATTCATTTGCGGAGGAGTTCCATTCATTTAGGTCCGACCTACCCATGTACACATGTTACATCTCTTCATTAGAGTTTGTGATCTTCCTTGGCAGACGTGGAGGAATCTTTGGTTCTGGAGATGATATATATATTGGTGTAATAGATGCCTAGGAAAGTAGTTAGCATAATTTTATAAGTTAATAGTCTGAATTTTGTGCAAAGGAACTTTAAAGCTATATCTTGTGCATATTCTGATATTCAAAATCAGGCCTGTGAGCCCTAATTGTAAGCCTGCATGTTGCTGTCCAATTTGTATTTGAATTCTATGATATACTGAATGACTGAATATGCATTTGCTTCATATCTTTGAGTTGTTTCCATTGTGTTTACTCTAGCTGTATAGTCTGGATTGTTCTCTTTGAGGACCCTCCTAACTATGATTGCACCAAGTGGTATCAGAGCGAGAGTTTGAATCTTTGGGAGTGAATTGAGCGAAGTTGGTGAAGGAATTCCATAAGATCTTGTTGTGAATAGATAGTTGAATCTAAGGTGGGTTACTTGTGTCACAACCGATCACCGATTGTGAGGCAGTTGTAACTGAAGAGATGACAAAACTTTCTACTGTAGAGGAAACCCTAGTCCCTACCGGAGTGAAGGATACAAAAGAGAAGGAAGAGGACCTGATAGGAGAACATTCAGAGGAACTTGTTTCAAGTGTAGAGGTAAAGGACATAGAGCATTTGAATGTAATCAAGGGAGTACAAGTAAGAGGACAAAGAACAGTGGAAGAGCAGCCTATGTGGAAGAAGAACCTATTGGATCACCCAGTTCAGTTGGTAAACCTAAGAAAGGAGAAACACTTGTGATGAGGAGTTCACTATTTCAAGCAGAGACAAGTGAGGAACCACCATAGAGGAAAAGTTTGTTCAGAACTAGATGCAAATTAGGAGGTAAATGTTGTAAAGTTGTTATTGATAGTGGTAGTTCTGATAATCTAGTTTCAGAGGAGATGGTGACTAAGTTGAAGTTGGAAATATTGAAACACCCTAAGCCCTATCATATTGCATAGATTCAGAATGATCATAAGGTACTGGTGAGTGAACAATGTTTAGTGAAATTTCATATTACAATTCATCCAAAATATTACCTTCCATACAATAAACTCCTAAAATTTTGATTGTATTTCACCATGAAAATACACATACAACCATATGACCATCAAATTAACCCTTGATCGAGTGGCTTGTACGAAAACAGATGGAAATAATTGTCTTCTAAAGTTTTTGTCCACTCATAGCAAAAGAATTTGCGCAAATGTCTCCATCCCCATGTCTTAATCAACTTGTGTTTTTGAATCAAATGTAGAAAAAGTGGTTGGGAGAGACAAAGAAATAACCAACGCAACATAATTTCAAGAAAAAAAAAGGAAAATCCTGATTTCAAAAACTGTGCAAATACATGAATTCATTAAAACCCACACATAAATGCGGTTACAATAAGTGAAAATTTAGTATGATCCCCCAACTTGCTAATAAGGTATGATCCCAGTGCCCACCCTTAAAATCTACTTCCACATTTTAACCTAACATTATCACACCTCTATCAATCCCCATCTTGCCCTACATCAAATCTTCACTAATTAATTAAATAAAATTATTTAATTAATTAGGTCATCTTTCCTTTAATGATTAATTAAATAAAGCATATTTATTTAACTAATCAAACTAACCCCTTCAGTAATTAATTAAATCATATTAACCTAAACTAACCTTCCTCCAAATAATTAATTGAATAAGACATGCTTGTTTAATTAATAAGCTAATTAGCCTCATTCATTTTCCTTCTAATTAAATATTCAAGCCCTCTTTCACTACAATCCAAAAAAATCTTCCCTCCAATCCTCACCATCCATTTCAAACTCCAAATGCATCTTGACCATTCATCTTCACACATGTCTCCTCCACAAATTATCTCTTCCTCATGCTCCATGTGTGAGTCATGTAGTTTGGAACAATCCTCATTCTCATCTCAAGATTCAATCTCCTTCATCCACTTGCCTCCTCCACATTCTCCCACATGCTTGCATCTCCCCTCTCCATGTAATTTATGAAAATCTCCTCAATTCATTAAGTCCTTTCATATTCTCCATCATCTTATCATGAGGCTAGCTAGCACATCCATGCAAGGCAATCCTAGGCCTTCATCCAATGATCAAATCCCAGCCCTCCATGTCCATGGTAGAAAGTTTATTTAAAGAACTCTACCCAAAGTACAATCAAACAATCACCCTTAACTAAGTACATGATGCCAAATTTAGCAAATTCAAGCAAGAGAACAACCAACATAGATTGCATAGCATATCAATTCATCTCTGAGGAAATCCCAAATATCATGGATGTATAATTCTTATGTTTATGTGGTACTTGCATGTTGTTTATTTCCTCCATTTTCTCAAACTAAAAGTGTTTGTTTATTTGAATTGATTTTCTTGTTTGAATGCACTTACATCTCATTATTTGTTCAAATTTAGCAACCATAGAGATAAAAGAAAGTGGCTCCATAGGAGCTTGCCTTCAAGTCAAGCCCCTATTTTTCTCTTTCAACCTCCATGGGTAGCTAACATAGAAAAATGTAATTAGAGAGTCTTTTCTCTGAGCTTCTGTGCATCTAGAAAAATAAGAAAAACACTATAAATGAACCTATAAATGTAAAATCCTTGGTCTATGGAGATGAACACCCTAGTGTGCATGTGTGTGGAGATATAGAAGATGGTGATAAAATTCTCAATATGCCAACAAAGGAAGTTTGTAATGATAACAAAAACAATGATAGTGAGAATAAATAAAAATGAAAACTTGAACAATATCACATGTAGATCACAATGGTTGTTCTCAATGAAGATAAAATCTCATGAAGACAATGCTGGATATTTATAAGAGTGCTCAAGAGTGTTGTACATTGTTGTAGAGTGCAAGAAGATAGCTTGAAATAGTGTATGAGATTGGTAGAGAATGATAAAATTTCAAATAAGAGATAGATTGGAAGGTGAGGAGGCATGCTAAGTAAACAAATTATTGGGATTCACCTAACATATCTAATATACTTAGTTACATTTGCATGCACAGGTGAAGCAAGACCTAGTGAAAATAGAAGGGCGCAACTGCATCCTAGCCCGACACATTTGGGCATTAATGTCGATTTATTATGGGGGTTTATATTTTTTTACCATGTTAAGTTTTTATTTTTACCATTTATCTTTTACTATTTTTCTCCATTGTCTTCGAACTCCTCTGCGACGCCATCTTCATCATTTCTCGATGGATTTGCAACTCAACGTTCATGGATTCCTATTCGCTAATCTCAGGTAGGAGTTTCTGGTTTCATCGTGACATTTCCTCTTTATATTGTTTAGTGTTTACAAAGTTTTTTTTCCATTTTTAATCAAAACCTAGTTTTTACCCTAAGTTTTAGTATGTGAAACCCTTTGTTGAAATCATAGTCGGGGGTGCAAAATAAATATCAACTCTCGGTGGCTCAAGACTCCCAGACCTACTATAGCAAGGTGGCCTAAAACCATCTATTAGAGTGAGTTCAACGAATAGATAGGTAAATTGATTACTCTTCTAAGCAGAGTCAAAGGATTTCTAACTTCTAATAGTTTTTAGGATTGGATGTACAAGTACATTGTCATCATCAAGAAGGACAATCAACATATATACTGGGCTAAGCAAAAATTAGTGATGCAATTTTCCAACAGCTCTCTGAGGTATCTACTTCACTAAAATTCTACATGACATCGTATTTGGTATATGTTACTGCATGCATGAGGGCTTCCCCTGGCTTGTCTTCAATTGGTGATAGAAGACAAGTACCGGTGTATGAATACTATCCACAATTGACTTTGAAAGAGAGTCTCAAACATTTCAGAAGGGTCAAGGATGCCTTCTACAAGTACATTTGCATGTTTGAAAAGGATCTTAGAAAGAAGAGAGTTTCGGATGCTAGACTACAGTTAGCTTACCTTAGAGAAAATAAGAAATTTCAACCTTGCAGATATTCCTGAGGATATGCAGTCCTATGATGATGATATATTGGACCCTACGTATGAGAGCAATAAAATTGTTGATACCCCTCTTCCACCAGTTCAATGGTCACTAAAGGAGTCCACTTCCATAAGGGATATGTTTCAAATCACCCTTGCCCACACCAATGTCTGGTTGGAAAGGAAAGGAATAAATCTAAGGCCATTCAAAACATGGTCAGAACAGGAATATGTTGAAGGAGCCTTTGGCAAGAGAGTTGAGTTGAGGACTAAGAACAAGGAAGATACTTCTGGTTCTTCACAGAAGCTAAAATTTGTTTTCAATAATAAAGGGGGGAAAGAAAAAGGTAAAGAAAAAGAAGGAACATCTGCTCAAGTAGATGTTGAAGATAATCCTGTTGTATATGAATCACAAGTCCCTCCAGTCACTTCTCAGTTGGAGTCCTCTTAGATGATATCTCCTACATCACCTTCTATGGTTTTAGTAGTGCAATATCCATCTGTGGTATCTACTACCCCTACTGTGTCTGTTCAAACTATTCATTCATCTCAATCATCACCCACAAGTGAGTCATTGTTTCAAAGTCCTTCTCATGGCAATATGGAGCATATGTTTGGTTCTCTTTCTTCTTTGCCTAGTCTAATAGGTTTGCCATCACCAACCACTGATACATTCATTACTACTTAGTTGGACTTTGATAAGTTCATGTCCACTTCTACACCCAAAGTGTCAAGTAATGTGATCCCTACTGTTGTGTTAACTCAAACACCACCAATTGTCACCACCACTTCCGTTCCACCTACTATTCCATCCATCTCATGACCCACTGTCATCTCCTATTCCTAACCTTGAAGCTTATACAATTTAGATCTTCATAAGTTTTTATGTGCATTCATCAGTTATCAAGCAAAGTAGGCTAGTTTTGTATTTACGTTCTTGCACATTTTAATTATTAAGCTCAATATTCAAGTCAACTCAACTCCATAATTAGTCTCTAGAGGTTAGTGATGCTTAAATGTGTATGCATTTGATTTGATTATCCTAGACTAAGCTTTAGGAAACCTTGTTTTCTTATACATTTTTTATGAACTTAATAAATCCTATAAAACCTATGTAATTTCATGGAAATGGCTCAACTTTGGGAGATGATGAGTCACACATGGAAATGGTTTAGATAATTTGTAGCCTTGATAGGATATTAGAATTGAAGTAAAAATGTCTAACATCAAATTGGACATAAGGACTTGATGAATGTATAGAGCAAGAAAAGGCCAGGGTCATTTAACCTTGTATCTGTGCAAAATCTTGTGTGGTGCTCCTCAAAAAATATGGCTCATGGAATTTATGTGTAGGTTTTTGAGCTTCAACTAAACTCACAATCAAGGACGAGTTTCCAATCCCTATGATTGATGCGTTAGATGAACTGCATGAGTCATATTTCTTCTCCAAACTAGATTAATGGTTTACATGGCACTAGATCCATCTTTAGGGAGTGCTCTAGACCATGTTCTGAACTCATGAGGGCCACTCAAGTTCCCAATTATGGATTTTGGCCTCACTAATGCCTTGTTTACATTCCAAATCCTCTTAGATCTTTTAACCATTTCTTAGGAAATTCATTATGGTATTCCTTGATGACATCCTCATCTACAAAATAAAATTGGATGAGAACCTCATTCACTTGGATCAAGACCTTCAAATTCTTTTAGATAACTAGTTAAGTGCAAAAAGTGTTAGGAGTAGGTGTTGTAAACCTTGCAAGTCCTAGTGATGATGCCATTATTGAATATTTACAAAATATTATAATGTTTGGTCATAATGGAAAAGGGTGCCACACATGAAGAGAATCTTGAGATTCCTTTGTTGGCAATCTCTATCGTGTGTCATTTGTCTTATTCAACGATTGTAAGAAGTCATTGAAAGGGGATTGCAAGTTAGACTAGTCAAGGCGTCTTTAATTGTCTCATAATTTATCTATGTTTGTAAGAGGTGTGTAAGAGACAATATTGCACCACCAAGGAGAACTCGAAAGTTGCATATGTTTCCCTTGGTCATAGGGGTCAATGGTCATCATCATGAGTTATAAGTTCTAAGTCGGGAGGAGTTAATTTTGGAGAGGGGCACATGGGTTCAACTTGAACAAGATGGACCAAGGTTTGACTCATCGTTTTGAGTCCATGGTTTTGGGAAAATATTTGTGATTTCTAGGATCTCCTTTTCCTATATACCAAGGGATTGAAGTGGAGATTGTCTGTTTGATTTTATGTAGGTTTACGCTGCCAAAATTCCTCCAAAATGCTAAGTGTTGATCTTTAATTATACAATCTCCCAAGCCAATTTATCCAACTTTACATAGATCTCTTGTGTCTGTGGATGCAATTTGCCTCCTACACAAATAACATGTACCATTTTATGGCCTTCAATCCAACTACATCCAAGGATCTTTTTAATTCTTTTCTCTCATTAATCTCCTTACCATTTGAACCTCGCACCACTTGACCACTATAGATGTTTGAGAGAAGAAAATAAGTCACAACATTTTTAGGAACCAAATAAAAAAGCAACGCCGTTGTAAATACTCCCAAGCCTATGCCCATATGTGGTTTGCAAGCACCAAGAAAACACATCCACACAACCACCACAGGTTTAACTGGCATCTTAATGATACATTTTAGGGTGTCCTCAAGATAGCTAACATGGGCAAGAAGGTCAATCATGCACACATAATGATTAATTGTAGGTTTAATGCAATAAGGGTTACTCTGTGATTGAAGTATGTACAACCCTCATTCACTAAACTTGTATGGCTGCACACGCATAAAACACAAGCAAAGCTTATAATGTGATGATATGTTCCAAAGTGATTTATTAATTCAAAGATTTTGAAAGCATCCTTGCAAAATCCAGTTTGTGCATATCCTGCAATCATGAGACCACATTTCTTTGAGTCATTTTGTCAAACAGTTCACCTGTCTTGTCTATGCTTCCACAATTTCCATACATGTCAACCAGAGCATTTCCAACTAGAATATCTACAAAAATCCCACTTCCATTATGCTTCGATGGATGCCCATACCCTGATCCAAAGCTCCCATTTTGGCACAGGCGGGGAGGATGCTGGCTTTAAAACTGCCAATTTCATTTTCTTGAAAGTTTCTAAAGCCTCATCAACAAATCCATTTTGTGCATATTCTTGCAATCATGGCATTCCATGAGACCACATTTCTTTGAGGCATTTTGTCAAACAGTTCACGTGCCTTGTCCATGCTTCCACATTTTGCATACATGACTACCAGAGCAGTTGCAACTACAACATCTGAAAAAATTCCTCTATCCTTTATGCTTTGATGGATGTACATACCCTGTTCCAAAGCTCCCATTTGGCACTGGCTGGGAGGATGCTGACAAAGGTTGTAGAGTCTGGACTTACGCGTGCCAGTTGCATTTGCTTGAAAGTTTCTAAAGCCTTTTCAACAAATCCATTTTGTGAATACCCTGCTATCGAGGCATTCCATGAGAACACGTTTCTTTGAGGTATTCTGTCAAACAGCTCTCGTGCCTTGTCTATGCTTTCACATTGTGCATATCCTGCAGTCATGCCATTCCATTCCATGATATCTGTTTTAGGCATTCTGTCAAACAGTTAACGTGCTTTGTCTATGCTCCTACATTTTGCATACATGTCTACCAGGGCAGTTACAACTACAACATCTGATAAAATCCTGCGGTGGATGTCCATATCCTGTTCTCAAGCTCCCATTTTGGTACAGGCAGGGAGGATGCTAGCAAAGGTTGCGGAATCTGGCTTTACACCGGCCAATTGCATTTGCTTGAAAGTATCTAAAGCCTCTTCAACAAACCCGTTTTGTGTATATCCTGCAATCAGACCACATTTCTCTGCACACCATCCAGTCAGTCAGTTCGCGTGCCTTGTTTATGCTTCCACATTTTGAATGGATCGCTCATTTAATGAGCTGGGCGGGAGACAATTTCAAATTGGTTGGGCGGGAGACTGTTAAATCCAAACCGTGACTGCCGAATTGAAAAACGGAAACGGAGTGGGAATGGACGGAAATTCCGACAGCTACGGCAGCTACCGGCAGGTACAGGGGGGCGGTGAGGAGTACGGACAGGAGGGATGGGCATGGGTTGTGTCTATGGCCCCATGGATGGGGGAGGTGAATCGTGAATGCCCCGTAGCCGCTGCCATGTAATTATGGCTATTCTTAAATATCATCTATTTGAACGGTCAAAAATTAATTTTAATCAATAAAAATAAGATAAATATTTACCACTTTTTATTGTAAATAAGGTGTAAAATTACTATTGATTGTTTAAGCCTTAAAGGACATAATATTTAAGTAGAGTGCAATTATGAAGGCATCACTTCAGTTCTACACATTGAATATGTTTGCAGATCACACTGGATCACTTCGAATCATAGTTTGAGGGGTTATGAAATTGGAGGATTTGCCGAAGAATAAAGAGCGTTGGTTTTTAGACGCTTGCTTTGGTGGGGGGAGTGAGAAGTGATGTGAAACTGAAATGACAGTTTAAAGACAGCGATCTGCCCAGCGTGGAGAAGATCAGGAGAAAAGAGGGATAGATGACTGTGAACGAAAACGAAGAGGATGGGAAGAGGTTGCTTTTGGAAAATTGCTGCGATTGGAAAGGCGTCACTTGCCAAAACAAGTCTGGGCGAGTAGTCCATCTCAATATTATCTGAAGACAACAACAATAATAGTGTGTACACGAATGGAACCATGTCCCAATCTGTATTCAGCCTCTCTTTCCTCCAACCGCTCATTATTTACAAAATGAAGAATATCATTGGATCCATTCCATCCTTAAATTCTCGCCTTTCATTCCTCACCCACCTTACTCTAGCTAACAACTAACTTATAGGCTCCATTCCCTCCTCCATTAGCGAGCTCTCCCACCTATTATTTCTTATCCTTGAAGGAAACTTGTAGACGGGCTATATTCCTGAGAACATTGGCAATCCGAGTAAATTAGCAGGCCTATGGTTGTCTTTCAGGATCAATTCCTTCCGGTCTAAATGATCATCTGTAGAATGAATGATTGAAGGTTTTTAATAATGTTTACGAGGCGAAACAGCCTATAGGACCACCTGATAATCAACCACTCTAAACACGCTACCATTCAAATCATGGTTCATACCATGAAAGTTTTTATGACACCTCCTCAATCACATGAGCTCTTTCTAAGCGGTTAACAGATTCTTTTATCATAACACGAATCTTGGTTTTATCATTCATCATTTCACAGAGCCAGAGCCGTTTTACGGCAGCTACAAGTTTGTGGGTCTGAAGTTTTTTATCTGTTGAGTGGACGATTATCTGTTGATAAAAAACAAAGAAATTAGATGTAGATTGACTGATTATGTTGCTAACAAGCATGCTGTACTGGGAATCAAGCAAGGAAACAATAGGGCTCGGGTGATGATTAAGAGTTCATCATGAAATCCATGGCGCCAGTTGCCATGGCTAGTGTTCTACTTATGGCTACACATAACAATGGTGATGCTAGAGTGAGATGTGTACCAGAGGACTTCACATCACTGATGAGAAGGAAGATTTTAGCACCTAAATCAAAAACACAGTTCACATCGCCCCTAGAGCTAAGTACTCTTCACCATTACCTTCTTAAATAGTATCTAAATTTGAATTGTCCACTAAGCGGTTGAATTATAATTAATCTTGGACGATTTATGCTTTATAATGGAAGTGTTATGCATGTTATGATTTGTTTCCTTAAACACGAGTGGTTGTCCTTGGGCATAGCGATAGTTGTCACCTGTAACAGTGATTCATTGAGTGGTGACGATATTATTATACATTGAACAAGTGCTATTGTAGATTGCAATAGATTTAATAAATTTCTTTTAGTGTCATTGTTACCTCTTTTGCTTAATACAAGTTTTGGCTTACGGTTGTTTAATAATGTAGGTGATGATGGCCTCATTACGGGAATTAGAATTGTAGTATTTATATTTTAATGTTGCAAGTTGATATTTTTGGGTAAACTGTTTCAGATTTGAGGATAAAAGCTTTATACGACTGCATGATTTCTATAGACCTCTTAAATACAAGAACCTTGATATATGATCTATTATGTGAATTTTAAAGGAAGGTTATTAGAGTCGTGTGGGACTATGGTATGATTGTGTACTAAATGGAAGGCATTGGCCACTTAAATTGACGATGTTGTTGATATTGAATCAAGAGATAAATCATCATGGATCCCACTTTAGAGTATCCTCTAAACCTTACTACTGACCATTAAGGTCAATTTAATATAAATGACAAGTGTAAATACTATTTAGATAATGATATGGACTATTATAAGAATATTGGTTAGTACCATACGGTGTTTGAAATCAAAGGTTAAGAATATGATTATTATTAATATTATCAAGTGAACATCTTTGTATGATGATCTAATGATCATAGTGTTTCCAACTCTCAAGTATGACTCAAGTATTAATCTTGCTTAAAGCACGTCTATAATTATTGTTGTAAGCCTTTGAGGTTTTAGATAATGACTATGTGAGTCCCTTGGTAATGCATGTTGAGTACTGTCAAGAAAGATGTTATAATATAATATAGTTATGATACTTGATATCATTGATTCCTTTATAGTAAGACATTGTTTAGGGCCATATCAGGGCTTTGCATAACTATTGCATTGTGAAGATATGATGATTACTACCGTCCTAGGTTTGGATATGAATGAATTTATTTTATGTTGATTATGATGTTATGTGTATGAATTTGATTTAGGCAATACTAGTGAGTGTTGGAATGGAATTGGGTGATAATCGAACTTGACCTTCGTTTGATAACCTGGATATAAGTAGGAACTAGGGTCGGTTCGGTCAAATGTATAGACATAATCAACCCTAGATCCTATTAGTGTTAGCATGGGGAGATAGATAATTTGGTTATATATGGAGATTAATAAAGGTAGCATTTTGTACCTGGTGGGAAATCTAAAAGGGGTTGTAAAGAGCTAATCTAAGTCAATTATTCCAACAACTTGCTACAAATACTCGAACTTGTGAATACTTCAACTTTGTAAGTATTAAGAATTATATGATATTGGTCACAATATGACTGTGCGAACAAAGAGATTTATAAGTTGGTAGTAATCAACCTTGCCCCTATGTTAAGGAGATGAACCTATAAGGGTTCTAGTATGTTTATGTTGAATTACAATAACAATGGAGGAGAGGCCTAAACCTAAGATCTTGGTGTCCTTAGGTGGAATATTTTTAGTGTAGGATTGCTATATTGGAAACCTAGTTGGGTTCCTTTACCTACTATTAAGTGTTACCAAATAATGGGAATCATTTAAGGAACCTTCTAGGGCTATGCAATGGTAGTCAATGAAAGTCATTAAGCTATGGCCTTGTTTTAGAATGGATATTGGTAAATGGTGGCCTGTTATATTGTTGGGTTTTAATTCTTTCTATAGTTTTCCTCCTATAATATTCAATCTATTTCACTTCTAAGTGGAAAGTCATTTGAGTGGTTAAGAAACCCTGGGTATAAGAACCTATGTTTATGTTCCCTAAGAGACTAAGGTAAGGAGAAGTACATACGACTTCGATCTCATTTGGAAGCGGGTATGTAGGTAGTTCTTTGGTGAAGGATGCCCCTAGACCCCAAGTCCGTAGGGGAGGGGTTTAGGGAATGACTCCAAAGTATGAGGTGTTCCTAAACTTGATCAACCCTCCCTCTTTGGTATGTTTCAACTTGAGGGTGAAACTACATCAAAAAGCTATGAACTTACCTTCTTATTAATAAGTCCTATCTATATAGGCCTGAGCAAATAAAAGGCACTCCAATATCATCAAGCTTAACTACTTTGAGATTTTGGAGTTTAGCTTCCACAATCTACTCTAATCTTGATGAACTTTTAGAGTTGTCAACATGGTCAATCTCTAATGTCAATGCATGAGAATGCGTCTAGACTTGTTGGGACTAGGATTATTGGAGTTTTTTGTGATGAACACCATGGTTTGTGTATGGGCTTAGTAATAAGCATAAGGAGGTATGTGTTAGCCTCAAGACCCTATGTAATGTTCCATTTTTGGCACATTGAATATTGTGAGCTTTTGTGTTTGTTCCTAGTCTCTTGGAAGCTATCCAACATGTTTGGGAGGAACTCCAATGTTCTTGGAGTGGTCATAGTTTAGTCTGCAGAACAATTATTTGGGTTTTACCTGTGTAAATGGATTATTTTTCATGGTTTTGAGCTCAGTTGATGTTCCAGGTAACAATGTGGGTCTCTGAAGTTTGATCGGGCTTCTGTTTTGCTCTCCAAGATTCTTGGAGGAATTTTTAATTTTTGGAAAGTCATCCGGAAGGCATCATTGCACATCCCAAACCTTACAGAGCATATTGGTTCAGTTTATTTGGCATTCAGAGGCCGTTTGGGATTTCCCGCAAAATTTAATATTTAATGAGCTATTTTGATTGTATTTTTCACTTAAGCTCCTAAGGGTGAAAAATAATTAAAATATTATTAAGTGTTATAGCTCATTTGAAAGGGGAAAACATATTCTTTTATCTAGCACATAAAAGTGAGCACTTAAGTGGAGGAAAAAAAAGAAATAAATTAAGTTAGAAGGAAAATGTTATTATTTTCAAGAAATAATTCATTTCCTTTGTAACTCCTCCAGTGCCTTATAAAAGAGAATGAGCTCTCATTTAGAAGGGTTATGCCATGTTTTTGATATTGAATTTTTTTGCAGATGGATTGAACCTGTGAGTTCTTCCATATTCTCTTGAGGACGAAAACCCTCTGGAGTTTGAGTGTGGTTTTACACAGAAATCACCATTGTGCTGAAGCTGGAGATTGGAGCTGAGAAGTTTGAAGATTTTAATGCAGTTTGTTGTGCTTTCCAGTTTATATTTTGGAGTTGGGATTATATGATTTTTTTGGTGTGAGAAAACAAATGATATTTCATTTTTTTCCTTACTGCTGGAGTGTCGTACAGGAATGACCATACATCTTTGAGGGTGATTCGATCATGACTTTGTTTGCTTCATTTGGAGTTAAATTTGTTTGTATTGTCATTGTTATATGAAAACAACATATAGGTGTATTTCTTACTGTTTTGAGCATTATTTATGGAGTTTTAGAAAATGTCCGTACAGGACCAGCGCCGTACCATACAGGCCATGGTTTAATTTTATAAATTGTATCCTCTATGGTTAACAGTAATAATTGCATGGGATGTTATTGTCTAATACTGTTTAGCATTCCTGAGCACTTTCCATTGACATCTAGGCAGTATAAAATTAATTATGATGAATTAATGGCATTCCAGGCCATACGGACCTGTGGGCAGAGTCTTTAAAATCTGGAACAGTCTGCAAGTATTTTGGTCTCTGTGTATTGTGTTGGAAAGGGCTATCAAATCCATGAGTTTGTTGTGAGTGACTTCGTATTGAGTTTTGTGAAGTTTGTTTTGGTCTCTCATGGTGCCGTATAGAAAAAACTAAGTCTCTGTTGAATGCATTTCTGATTGTTTGGATAATAAAAGGCAGTGTTGGGTTTAATTCAGAGTTAATATAGCTGCGATGTCAGTTTATGGAATTAGTTTCATGGTGCAGATCTGTTATCTGTCTATGGCAGTCTTATTTGTTTATAGTTATCATAGATGTATGTGGGAAGGATTATGAGGGGATTTGTGTTTACACGTTGCCATTGTAGTTGAAGTGCTGATACAGATAAATTTCAGCAGTGATATGCATAGAAGAGACTTCTATCTTTTTATGCTATTGTCACTATCATATGTCAAGTGATGTACTGTGGATAGAACATTCAGTTATTGACTATTGAATGGAGTTGGATGCATGGAATAAAGTGGCTCTGAGTTAGATTTGATGATTGTTAAGTGCTGATAGGGTAATTGCAGCCTCTTAAATAGCCTCAGCAATACCTTGAGGGTCATCTGAACCAAGGCGATTTAAGCAGTGGATTCTGATTTGTTCCCAATCAGCTTACTTCAAATAGTATTGGCTGAGATATCAACAAATATAAGAGCTTGGTTAACTTGTGTTGTGCAGGGACTTTCATGTTACATAGCATTCAATTGGCACTAGATTAGAATCAATCTAATATTCAGATTTCATAATGGCTTTATGCTATGCATTGTAAATTCAATTCTTTCCTTGCACCTCATTAATTAACCCCTGGATGGTTTACCGCCAGTGTGGAGAAATGTACTCTTCTTTAATTCTTGTTCTTTTACCCACTGAACGTGGTGAATCCCCACAACCTTGTGGATGCTTGCATATGCAGATGAATGTTTCTTATTTGCACAATGTTTAAAATTGTAATCCAAAACACATTATGCTCTCACCTCGCCCAGTTGGGATCTTGGTGATCAGAAGTGTGGAGGTGATTAGTAGTTCATGCATCATTGTGCTAACATTGATTATCATTGTTCACTGATTAAGTTGAAAAAATTTGAGGGTAGATTGTTACAGTGGTATCAGAGCTGGTATGTTCTTGCCAGCCTATTGGGGAGCTAATTTGTTGCAGAGCTTTCAATTGAGCAAGTCAGTTTTCAGCCTTGCATGTGAGTGATCAGCACTAGCATGTTGTTCAGTGTGTGGCAGTTGAAAGAGGTTGTTCAGTGATTGTTCAATTATGGCATCTCTTAAGAGGAGAAGTGAGATAGATGTTCTATTTGATTCTCTTAGGCAAAGTCAGGATGAATTAGAAAGAGCAGTTCAAGAAAAGTTTGATCGAAGGAAGTATCATCATGAGGCCACTAAGATCATTGATGAGTACGAAAGACTATCAAATGATTGTAAGCAGCAATTTCCTTGGGATGCTTTCTTGAAAATCATCAAAGAGGGTAATCCTGACAAAAAGGGATTTATAGAATAATTCAGAAGATAAGGAAGGAAGAGGAGATGAAGACAATGTCTTTATGCAAGCCTGAGTTAACTACTTCAAAGGCAAGCACCAAGAATTTTTCTAAGTCATCACTTTCCAGCCCACCGAATAAGAAGCCTCTTATTTCGAGGAAGAAAGAGGTCAGCAAGAATGAGCTCAGGAGAAGAAGTCTTTGTTTCATATGCAAAGATTCATGGGAGCCTAATCATCATTGCAAGAACAAAGAAGCTGAACCAGTAACTTTCATCACATGTCCTTTCTTTCAGGATGATGTGGAAACAAATAAAAAGGGAGATGAAGTCCTGATATCTAAAATACATAAGATTGAGCCTCCGTATGATGAAGACAAAGTCATAAATCATGAGACATGCATAGAGGAGTTTGCTGAATTGGAGAAGTCTACAATAGAAATTAGTGAAGTTGAGCTTTGCTTTGACGAAGAGCCAAAAGTGTTGGATTTTGCAAGCCCTTCATTTGATGATGATCCTGAAGATGCCCCTACTTTTGAGGAGTTGAAGATGATCAATAGATTGTTAGACGGTGACTTTGCAAGTGAGCCTGAGAGCATTGAAGCAAAGTGTCTTGTCGAGGACATGGGAAACAATGAAATCATAAAAGATGAAAAGTTTGATGTTGCTGAAAATTTCAGAACAGCACCTAATGAAGAGCAATTCCACCATTCTAGTGATGGAAGTCTTGATTATGAGTGGGATTGTTCCATGCAAAGAGAAAAGCAGTTAGATTCCTCAAAGATCCTTGACGAAGAATGTGCTGATGAAAATTTTAAATCAGCCATTGGTGATGATTCAATGTTTAATTATGAGACTACCTTTTCATTTGATCTAAGTGATGAAGAAGAAAATTCAACTCCTATGCAACTTGAAGAACTTAGTATCGTTGCAGAAGAGTCAGTTGTTGAGCATGTTGATGAAGAGTTTGTTGGAAGATTTGGATCAGCCTCAAAGGTTGGCTCAACATTGAATTTGGGTAAGTGCAAGAAGATAGGGGGCCAAAAAGTGGCCAAAATAATTTCAAAAAAATTTAAGTCATAACGCGAGCGCGTTATAATGCGCTCGCGTTATGGCTTGGTAATGACAAGCCTCAGGCTCATCATTACCGAGCCATAACGTGCTCACGTTATGAACGAGTATAAATGAAAAAAAAAGCAAGTGAATTTCATTTCACTCTCATTTTCTCCTCTACCCGCGGCTTCCAAACCCTCAAAAACGCGCTCGCGTTCTGTAAAACGCCAATTAACACAAAAAGCTTATCAATTCATCACCAAAATGCCGCCACGACGTCGAGCACGCCAAAGGGGTGAGTTATCTTTTTTTTTGTTTGAATTTCTTTCTAAATATGTAGGTTTTTGTTGATTTTTGATGTATATTTCGTTAATTGTCAGGAAATGTTAATGCACCTCCTCCTCCTCCTCTTCCTCCTCAAAATCCACAAAATCCTGAGGAGGAAATACCTGCAGAACAACAACCTCCTCCATTCATTCCTCGACATGCCCCTGGAACACAAGATAATATAATGGGGCAAATTAAAAACAACAAAAAATAAATTGAAGATATAATTGCAAGGTTGAAAGATCCTACCACTTGAACCTTGCATAAGTCCACACTTGCCGAATCTCTTGAGTCTATGTTATCAAATGTAAATTCAATTAGCAAGCAAATAACTAGTTGGACTGATAAAAAGAGAGAGTTTAGAGATTACTATGCAGATAAATTGTCATACCAAGATGTCAAAAAATTACAAATTACAAAATTAGACTTGTGTTCAATTTTCACAAACCCACAAACAAATCAACCTCCACCCATTACATGCAAGAGGTTCCCTATCCATTGGTGCAACAACCAAGCGATAAGGGACAATTTCGGGCAGAGGTGGATGATGGTTTTTGACCATCCTCCATGCAATAATAATGAGGTCCTGCAATACTTTTTGAGGAAACTCTACTGTGAGTTTGTCCTCAATGAAGTGTCAAACTATTCTGATATGCGGGACTTCCAGGGTAGAGGTGGGGGCTTAGCACAGGATAGACCAGGGGCACGTCTTGACCCACAGCGGGTAGTGAGACGAGTAATCAGCAGACCAGCCCACGAGCATGTTTCTATCCCTTCCATTATGAAGGAGAGTGTTGAGGTCGATACACTGAGGTCGATTAGTGCCTTGACCCAGAGCATCATAGAGCATGCCAATCCTGCAACACAGAGTGGGTTGGGAGATAGTGCGAGGAGTAGGGTCCCACCGCATACTTGTCAGGCTTGCGGGTCAGCCTGTGGTTATGACCCCATGGACAGTCAGGACGCAAGTGCACAGGCTACATCTGCAGCTGAGCAGATGGTGATGACAGATACCCTCCTGAGTGAGACTTTTGGCCTTGATACTCAGGTAAATATTAGCAAGTTTATTGAATTTAATTTATTAAATTTTATTTTTGAAATACAAGATTAACTAATTTAAATTGATGATTTTAATAAAATTTCAAGGTCATAGCGTCGATGCAGTTTTCAGTGGTTCTCCACCTACATTTTTCACTAGATCATCTACTGTCGAGGTATGTAACTAGTAAACAATTATAAATATTACATGTGAATAGCATCGTTATATGAATGGTATTCTAATTTCTGATTTTAGATGTTGAATAGGTTAATACTGTAGATTTCATGGCAACACCTGCCAGCGGTGGTGGACTTCAAAGCTTTACGGAGGTAATAAAATAAATAGTTTAATGAATGAATTGTACTTACTAAATTTTTGTATGTGATTTGTGTGTTTTATTGTGTGTACTTCCATGTTTAGATGAACGTGTGTGTATGTTAGGAGCCATGATTTGCATCACTATTATAGTTTTCGTAATTGAATAATGTTGTTTTATTTCTAGATGATGCAGGCTACGGAGACACCTCCCCATGTTCATAGGGCAATGGAGCAGGGTGTGGCCTCTGTGATTCATAGCTTAATGGCATTGACAGGGGTATGAGGCAGATTAGTAAATTTCAATTTACATTCATTGTTATAGTTGTCTATTTTTGAAAAATTAAAAGATTATTGATTTGAAGTTTAATTTCTGTCTAGATGGTTTCTATAGGACATGACATCACCAGGGCCTATTCCTGCTACTGAGGCAAGCAAGGAGACAGATTATATGTTAGCGATAAGTGATTATTTTGTTAAATGTTTCATTTTTTATAACATGTAATTTCTATATATTAATGTCTATACTTTTTTTTGTAACAGGTAAAGGTGCAGGAAGAACTAAATAGGAGGAGTAGCCCTCGGGTTCGTAGTAGACCACCCACATGCATGTCTCCATCCCCTAGAAGATCAAAGGCTGCTCGTGATTTATTCTCTTCACCAGCCAGAGGGGAATGACTTTTTATTGTGTTCCTTTGTTGTATGCCTATATGGCATTTGTGGACATATATTTTGTATTGTACATAGTTGACATTGTAAGCCTATATGGCATTCTTGTAAGCCTATATGGCTATTTTGTATAAATGTTATACTTATATCGACAAATATTGATGTATGCCTATATGGATATTTGGTTAATACAAATCTTTTTTATTGATGGCGTCCATACTTGCATTATAAATCCACTTTTGAATGGATATTTGTAGATGGCTACTTCAAATATTTAAAGTCCGATTGTATTACATAGGATGTTTGCATTTTCTTTGATAGGCTTGATAGGCCATGGATTACATGATGGTGTTTGATGGAAAAGTATGGTACTAGAAGACTCTAGTTCATTCTTAATAGGCTTGTGATTGATAATATCTTTGCATGATTGCACTTGATCTTGGATCATGGGCATGTTGTTAGGATTTTGATTGCATTGTGATGTTTGATGGATAGGCATGGTGTAAGATACCCAACTAGTTCTACGAAAAATTTTCCTTACTTAAACAATTTTACTTGCTATCAATTCATCAACTACTTTAGCAACACAAAGATATACATCAAAGATAACTACTTGAATGAATCAACCTTAGAGTTGGGTACTTGTCTAGTTATTTGACTCAATCAACTTGCAATGTCTTATTACATGGATAATGCTTTCAATAGCATGAAGTTACAACTTATTCAATGGAGATACAAAAGAAAGGCCTTGAAGCCTTGATGTTTACAATGGTGTCTACACTTGATCAACTCAATCAAACTCAATGATGTCAACTGAATGTCAACACCTCACAATATCACAAGGGAGCATCACCTTGCTTGTTGCATGGATGAACGTCATAGTTGCAAGACTCTTAGGGTTAGGCACCAACTGAAGGTAGTAGAGAACAGACTAGGCGCCATCCTAAGCTGGGCGCTTCCTTGAGGTGGTAGAGACATGGATGAACGTCTAGTGGGGTTTGATGACTCTATATTGACACTCAAATTCACTTAGGTGCAATATTAGTGTTCTTCTAACTAGGCGCCAGATAGGAGGATTCTCAGGGGTTTTGGCGCCTAGGTTACAACTTGTCAATTTCTCAAAGAATCTTTGAAACACTTGACTTCCAAGGATTATCATCTTACCCTCTGATGGAGCGCCTTGTTCCAAAATTGGTCTTGGGGACTTGCATCTCTCTTAGGCGCATGTTTGGAGTAATGTCAACTGGTATCAGCGCCTATTATCTCAATTCACACTTGACATCAAACTTTTGAAGCTCTTTTACCCTAGCGCCTTTATCTTCTATCAAGCGCCTAACCTTCTGGAGGTGAATTCCATCTTAATCCAAGTCTTCAAGGTACTTCAAGTTTAGGTGCCAAAACAGGGTTATGGAGGAGCAAAACCACGCCTTAGGAGGATGACTGAACCCTAGGCGTCAATTTGAGGTTGCAAGAGCATAGGTATGCGCCAAGTAGCGTTTGATGCTCAAAACATTAACATTATTTAGTGAAATCCTTTTTTGACTCTAGGCGCCATTTGGAGGCTAGAAAGAGGGAAGTTGACACCAACTACGTTAGGCACATTTCTGAGGTGATGGAGACAAATAAGTGTGCCTTGTCCTCTGGCTCTATTCCTTGTTAACTTTACAACTTAGATTATCTGAACAACACTGAGAATACTTCCCTTCTTCCTGATACAAGTTGAAAGATCCACTGGGTGCCATTTCAGGTGTCTAGAGAGATCATCAACCAAGGGCGCTAATAGAGCCTTTGGCAAATGGAAAGAGCGCCTTACTTAGATTTGATTTCTGGATGCCAGAATTGAGGAATTTTGCGCCTTGGCTAGGAGTTTCTCATTTCAATCTTGATTATTCATCTAAGTGACTTTCCTTAGCTCCCAAGCCTTCAATCTATCCATTACCCCCTGCTAGGCGCTCAAAATAGAGTGTTAATGCCTTATGAAGGTTAGGCGCATTCTGAGGGTGGGGTAGGCAAGTGAGGGTGCCAGACCAGGCCTTGAGACTTCTCTCCTCATCAAAGGCTTTCAATCCTAGGCGCCAGATCCAAGGAGTTCCAACCAACACATGCGCCTAGTGCTGTGAGTTCACCCAAAGGACATCTTTAACTTGAAAACTTTCAATCTTCATCCATCTATGCTAGGCACTCAATTGGAGGATCCCTAGAAACATGTATAGGCGCCTTGAGGTTCTTAGGCACTTAATTTGGATGATCCTTGTGCTAGGCGCTTAGTAAGGAAAACTAGAGTGAAATGGGCGCCTAGGCTCCCAAGCTTCCATACTTAGTCAAATTTTAGGGTTCTGACCTTGTTCCTGCAAAACAAACAGATAGAGTTAGTCCGAAACAAATTCATTCCCTCATCATTTGGAATTAGCCTCCGGGAATGAGGAATAGGCTAATCCATTATACACTTGATGATCAAGCCGGGAACGGGGACATGACACATGGTACTAGGGTAATCATTTTGGGTTTTGCATGAGCCTCGAACAAGGTAATAGGCATAGGGTTTTTATCTTGCATAATGATTTTTTCAAACCAAGGGTCCATGATGGAAATAATTAAGGATGATAGAATGTTTGGATTTTGGACTTTGAGATGTTTATTGTTGTAAATGTTTATTGTTTGGACTCAAATTTTGTTAAATGGTTGTTTGAAAGAGGA
The DNA here is from genome assembly GCA_027924645.1 of Cunninghamia lanceolata. Classification (NCBI taxonomy): domain Eukaryota; kingdom Viridiplantae; phylum Streptophyta; class Pinopsida; order Cupressales; family Cupressaceae; genus Cunninghamia; species Cunninghamia lanceolata. Next base: position 12,758,105 of record BSBN01001567.1, on the reverse strand, counting down.
CACATCAAACACAACAATAAGATTGGTTTAAATATGGATGCAAATGATGTTTACTAGTTTACTAATGTGATGATGTTTACTAATGTGATGATGATTTTGCATGTTTTCAATGGTTGGGATCTACAAGTTATGCATTTTTTTGGGATGCACACCTCATTGATTGTAGTGGGATGACTTGAATACATATTGCCTATATCCACAGGATGACTTTGTTATTTTTCCTTGTCTATGCTCATTTGCGCATTGGTATGTTGCATTGGGATGAGAGGATGGATGTTGCTTTGATAGTGATGTGTATTCGTCACCTAGTGATGGATGATCTTATATAGTGGTTGGGTGTAATGGTTATCTTCATGTGGTTGTAGATGTTGATCCTTGGTTTAGAGGTGTTTGGTAGTGTGTCTTAGTGGACTCTTGATTCTAGATTAGAGTATTAGCATGATACAAGTTCTCTTGAGACTAGGATGTCTGTATTGGTGCATGTGATCTTCTAGGAGGAGATGTTAGATCATGATGTCATGTTTGGATACCTAATTTTGTAGTTGGAGTTTTGACAGTGGTCTTGTTGGTTCTCTTGGTATTGAGTACATTGGTCATGTGCTTGGGAGCTTCATGATAATGTGGTGTTGCATTTGGAGCTTAACATGGATTGATTGGTTGTAGGTTCTCATACATACTTCGAGACTTGGGTGAGGCTAGAGTTCTCTTGGGATTAGAGACACTTGTTGAGATGGTTACCCTTTAGAGGTTTTAGCAGGAAGACCAAGGAGACTTTCACTTGGATATGGGCGTGAGTTAATTATGGACCTAGAGAAGATTCTTATTGGTTCTAGAGGGTTCATTCGAGGGGTGTCTCTAAACATGCTTTTTCTCAGGTGCTAAACTGGAGTTGTCTAGATGCACAAGTGCGCCTCCCTCAATGAAGTTCCTTTTGTTAACTTAGTTCATCCTAGTGACTCAAGGGGTTGTTATATTCTTTAGGCGCAATCTTTCATAGACTAAAACATTCACTCCATGTTAAGGCGCTCAAAGGAGGCTCTAGAGATGGAAAATGGCGCCTTAACTCACTTATGTAAATTTTGGACTTTTAGGCAATTGCAAGATGTCTTGGAGGGCTCAATTCTTCAAGGCGCCCATTTTGTTCACCACTTGTAGCATCACTTGTTCAAGGTGCATGTGTGATTTGGTCAAAAACAGGTGCCTAGAGTGAATAGGCTTTCATCCTGACTTAATACACTGCCTCCTTCTGATGATTTTTGGGGCAGCAGAAAACCTTTCACCACGGGCAAATGCCTCAGAGCTATAAAAAATTGAGAGAGGTTATTGTAGAGGCGCTCTACGTGATCGCGTTGCCTCAGACGAAATGTTTCTAAGTGACACGGTTTTTGAGTAACATCTCGTCAAAGATTGCTGCCTTTTTGCACTTTGGACTCTTCAGGGATATCGTGGGTACAATGTAGCTCGGACTATTTCGACATGTTTGGGTGAAAAACAGGACCATGCCTAGCGTAAATGTACCCATTCAGACGCGTTGGAACAGTCAGTTTGGTCACATCAGGAGCAGGATGAAAGTTACACCCCTTTGCAACTTTACACTGCCTCCTTCTGACGATTTTTGGGGCAGCAGAAAACCTTTCACCATGGGCAAATGCCTCAGAGCTATAAAAATTTGAGAGAGGTTATTGTAGAGGCACTCTACGTAATCACGTTTCCTCAGACAGAATGTTTCTAAGTGACACAGTTTTTGAGTAACATCTCGTCAAAGATTGCTGCCTTTTTGCACTTTGGACTCTTCAGGGATATCGTCGGTACAATGTAGCTCCGACTGTTTCGACATGTTTAGGTGAAAAACAGGACCATGCCTAGCGTAAATGTACCCATTCAGACGCGTTGGAATAGTCAATTTGGTTGCATCAGGAGCAGGACGAAAGTTACACCCCTTTGCAACTTTACACTGCCTCCTTCTGATGATTTATGGGGCAGCAGAAAACCTTTCACCACCGGCAAATGCCTCAGAGCTATAAAAAATTGAGAGAGGTTATTGTAGAGGCACTCTACGTGATCGCGTTGCCTCAGACGAAATGTTTCTAAGTGACACAATTTTTGAGTAACATCTCGTCAAAGATTGCTGCCTTTTTGCACTTTGGACTCTTCAGGGATATCGTCGGTACAATGTAGCTCCGATTGTTTCGACATGTTTGGGTGAAAAATAGGACCATGCCTAGCGTAAATGTACCCATTCGGATGCGTTGGAACAGTCAGTTTGGTCACATCAGGAGCAGGATGAAAGTTACACCCCTTTGCAACTTTACACTGCCTCCTTCTGACGATTTTTGGGGCAGCAGAAAACCTTTCACCACGGGCAAATGCCTCAGAGCTATAAAAAACTGAGAGAGGTTATTGTAGAGGCACTCTACGTGATCATGTTGCCTCAGACGGAATATTTCTAAGTGACACAGTTTTCGAGTAACATCTCGTCAAAGATTGCTGACTTTTTGCACTTTGGACTCTTCAGGGATATCGTCGGTACAATGTAGCTCCGACTGTTTCGACATGTTTGGGTGAAAAATAGGACCATGCCTAGCGTAAATGTACCCATTCAGACGTGTTGGAATAGTCAGTTTGGTCGCATCAGGAGCAGGACGAAAGTTACACCCCTTTGCAAGTTTACACTGCCTCCTTCTGACGATTTTTGGGGCAGCAGAAAACCTTTCACCACGGGCAAATGCCTTAGAGATATAAAAAATCAAGAGAGGCTATTGTAGAGGCACTTTACGTGATCGTGTTGCCTCAGACAGAATGTTTCTAAGTGACACAGTTTTTGAGTAACATCTCGTCAAAGATTGCTACCTTTTTGCACTTTGGACTCTTCAGGGATATCGTCGGTACAATGTAGCTCCGATTGTTTCGACATGTTTGGGTGAAAAATAGGACCATGCCTAGCGTAAATGTACCTATTTGGACGCGTTGGAATAGTCAGTTTAGTCGCATCAGGAGCAGGACGAAAGTTACACCCCTTTGCAACTTTACACTACCTCCTTCTGACGATTTTTGGGGCAGCAGAAAACCTTTCACCACGGGCAAATGCCTCAGAGATATAAAAAACTGAGAGAGGTTATTGTACAGGCACTCTACGTGATAGCGTTGCCTCAGATGAAATGTTTCTAAGTGACACGATTTTTGAGTAATATCTCGTCAAAGATTGTAGCCTTTTTGCACTTTGGACTCTTCAGGGATATCGTGGGTACAATGTAGCTCGGATTGTTTCGACATGTTTGGGTGAAAAATAGGACCATGCCTAGCGTAAATGTACTCATTCAGACGCGTTGGAATAGTCAGTTTGGTCGCATCAAGAGTAGGACAAAAGTTACACCCCTTTGCAACTTTACACTGCCTCCTTCTGATGATTTTTGGGGCAGCAGAAAACCTTTCACCATGGGCAAATGCCTTAGAGATATAAAAAACCGAGAGAGGTTATTGTAGAGGCACTTTACATGATCACGTTGCCTCAGATGGAATGTTTCTAAGTGACATAGTTTTCGAGTAACATCTCGTCAAAGATTGCTACTTTTTTGCACTTTGGACTCTTCAAGGATATCGTTGGTACAATGTAGTTCAGACTATTTCGACATGTTTGGGTGAAAAATAGGACCATGCCTAGCGTAAATGTACCCATCCGGACGTGTTGGAATAGTCGGTTTGGTCACATCACAAGCAGGACACCAAAAATGCAAAAGTTGCTTTGTGCAACTTGACAACATTGACACTTTTTTGCAACATGACTCAAAGACTCAAACTGACCCCAAATGACTCAAAGTGACTTAAAATCACCTTGATTTGGTGCCCAATGTACATTATAGAGGTCGAGGCACTCCTCATCATTCAAACATCTTAGATGAGCGCATAGGAAAGGAAAAAGCTCTAAGTTTCATCATCATGAGCGCCTAATATCAAGAGACTTTAATGGCTCAAACCTTAGCATGGAGTCCTAAGGCGCATTTCATGTCTCCTTTCATCCAGTTTGGTGCCCTTATGTAGATTTTTCAACTTGATTTGGCGCCCTATATGTGAAGGAAGATCTAAAGGCATGAAAGTGGATGTCATATTGCAAGAGTTTGGATCATCAAAATTGAAAGAAATAAGTCTATTAAGCTTGGGCGCCCTTGGTCTTCTTTTCATTCATTATGAGCGCCTTGGGAGAATGGTATATAGGTCATCATCATGATTGGGCGCCCTGGATCCAGAGTGTTGGAGAGATCATCAAATGGTGTCTAGTAGGGTGAGTTATGAGTTTGGTCGCATCAGGAGCAGGACACCAAAAATGCATAAGATGATGATGTAAAAATGTGTACATGTGTAAAAATGCAGGAGGAAATAAAAAAAGACAAACCTTACAAATTAATGTGCATACTTACAACTCAATGTAACATAACTTTACAAAATCAATGTGAATACTTACAAATTAATCTAATGAACCATCCGGGTCTGCTCTACTCTTTATTGTGTCAAGTATTGCTTCATGGTCAGACTCACGCACCTTCCACAATATTTTGTTCAAAGGTCTACCCCGATACTTTATCAAATGAACATTGGATGCCACGACAAGGTTCAAGTAATGAAGAATCTTCCAATGCATGTCAAAGTCCTGAAATAGCCAAATATTAACACTCTTATGTGGGTACCTTCTAAGCCATGTTCCAGTAATAACCACTGATCTTGTAGGGTATTCGATGTTTTCTCCATCTATAACAGGGGCCTCCAATTTCTTTTTGGCCTCAACACAACGACATAAGTAATAATCTGTTCCCTCTTCATTATCTTCATCTGTAATAACTACATATACGTGCCCTACATTGATATGTGTAGCAAATTAGATGAAATTAGTCAACATTACAAAAACACTACAAAGTAAGATGACATTACCTGGTTGAACTAGATGAAATTAGATGCATATACGTGCCCTATATTACCTGGTTGAACTAAATCTGATATGTGGTCAAAGTCAACTAACGTTCCATCTGTGTTAGTTCCAGTGCCGTCGAGGGTCGATATGTGTCAAGTGGGCTAAGATAACTTAACTACCATTCGTCAACCCATTCCTTTGACTCGCACTCATCCCATACTTGAATTGTACAGGAAGAACAAAAGCATGACATCTTTCGTGTATGGATACTCCATGAACCTACAATTGAGCTTCTGAAAGAGTGCATCTCATTTGATCCTGTCAGTGTACAACAATCCTCATATGGTGCAATGTTAGTATCATCTATCAACCAAAAAAATCTACGAACTAAAGACTTACCTTCATTACCTGGACCCATGGAAGCATTACACCACTCAACAATCGATTTTGCATCTATCAACATTGCATTGTCTTTATACTTTAACTCTTCTCGTGCTATGGCTCTTTTGATACATGCTCCTGCACCATCATGCTCCCCCTTTCCATGCCCGACCTCACCAAAGTTCCACATATGTTGAATACCTATAAAATTATGCCTCCTACTTAGCCAATAGAAATTCTGCGAGTTCTTGAATTGTGACGCACAATTATCCGACCATATGATATGCTGACTGAACGATATGCCCCTTCTAGCCAAATCATTGTAGAACACCTGAAAGCAACCTTGCACGAACTCCGTAGAATGCGTGCGATCATCACTAATATAGAAATTATACTCCCTTATGATCTTTATGTCATCCTCTGTACTATCATTCGCATGAATGAATGCGATGTGCACAAATATAGAAACCTGTGTGGAGTTGTAATATTGTGATTGCACCTCACGCTATGGCTGTAGACTGTAGTTCTCTACAAAGTCGACGACTGAAACAATGCTACCAACCGGAAATGTGTCCTTGCATAACTTGAATTGCAAGTCCAACCATCAAGCTCTATGGGCATGTCCTGCATACTCATACACTATGCTTTCACGAAATATAGGCATAAACTGATACACTAGAATCTTTTCAATAACTAATTCACACATCTTTGCTTCTTTACCATCTTTTGTATTGTATGCCACTGTTTTATACTTGCCAAACTCTACTAGTTCGTTTCCAACCGCATGTGTTATTTCCATATGTTCACATATTGGCAAATGTTGCAAGCCACCGCAACGATGACATGTGCCATCCAAGCATAATTTCTTGTAGAATATTTGACCTTCCTCTCTTTCACATAAAATTCTTGATATGAAGTCTCTTGAAGATGTTGGTGGGGCACATATGGCACAACCCTGCAAATCATTGTTAGTATGCATATCTAAACATATAGACCTATAAGCATCAAAATGGTTAGAAAATTCAATATGTAATCTACAACAAGTAGTGCGTGTGTGATTTATCTTAACATAGAAAGGTTTTAGCATTTCAAAATATCTTTGACAAATTTTAATTTGAGGATACTTCTCTAGAAATTTACCATAAAACTGTGTTTGAGTCTCATCCAAAAAATACTTTGGATGTGGCTCGCAGTTCTGACTACTGATTCTCTTTCTTACCACATCCCTTTGATTCAGAGGTACCCTTGTGTAATTCTTCCAAAAGTCTTCAATTAATGATCTCAATGCTTCAACAATTGGTTTATCTTTTTGTGGTAGTCTCCCCGAAAACGCCCATAATTCATTGGCATTAGTGTCCTCAATTCTTTGGCGTCTTCCAACGGCTCTTGATAAAGTTTTCCTATTAATTCTCAATTCTTGACTTGTCTTTCTAATGAGACGAGCTTTCCTCGTTTGACTACTTACTATAGTCGATGTAATCACACGCCGGGTTGCATTACTATCTTTTGTGCGTGAGGTGTTACCCACACTCTCATACGCACTCATTAGATTCTTGACAATAGATTTTTCACTTGAAGCCTCTGATGTTCTCAACCCAAGAATCTTCATGATAGACCTATACTTTATACTTCGCATCATTTCAACGAATAGTTGACATCTTGCAGTCTCATTTAACTTTTCAAAGAACAATCTCCAAATCTTATTAGCATATCTTCTACAAGTGTGTTTTGGAATCTTACCTTCCATTGGCTGCAAAATATTCTCATCAATATCAATCAAATACTTTGGCTTTCTATGCAAAATTCTAGGTGGTGTCAAGTTAGGTAAATTCATCTCAACATTAGGAATTTCATCAATATTTAAATGAGATGGGTTAGATGGCATACCTTCGATCGAAGATGGAATAGATGACATACCTTGAGGTTGAGGTGGGAACGATGGCGTACCTCCTTCATCACATGTGAGTGATGATGTACTCTCAACTTGAGATGTGGTAGATGGTGTCCCTACATGTTGACTTGCGGTAAAGGACGTGTCTCCAACTATGCTATTTAAATCTCTCGTACCACGAAGTTTTTGCATTCGTTCTCTTTGTACCGCCAATACCATATCTCTTTGTGATGGTTGTGGTTCCTCTTCAATTGGTATGTCTTCATTTATTATGTCCAATTTCCTCTTCTCACGAAGTTCCCTCACAGCCATTGCTTTCTTTGCATTCTTAGCTTCTATCTCTTCCTGTGTTGGTTTAATTCTTGATCGTTTCCTCGGCATGACGGAGAATTTGTCTATAGCATAATAAAGAGACCAATATTAGTTCCTAAGAAATGAATACATGATAATAGTGGGATTGTATTTTTTTAATGTTGTAAGGATTTATTCTTGTATAGTTTGACATCATGGTATGAACTAAGGTTTGTTTATTACAAATAATTATTAAAGAGCCCAAGTGTAGAAAATATACATGGCATCATGTGAGATTGTAGGTTGCTTTCTTGATTGGGAATGTGTCTATTTTAAACATGTATGATAAAGCATGATAAAGTAATTCAATCCGAAATAAGGAAAATGTAAAGAACATGCATGTAAAGACTTGACATACCTAAAAAATGAAGATTTGAATGGAGAGAGTACCCAATTATGTAGTGTTTTTATCTTCTTGCATCAAACTCCTCAACAATTTGAGTTTTTCACCACTTGCTTCCTTTTCAATGTTAAATTCCTAAAATTGAATCACAATTAACATTGCAACACTACAAAAATTGAAACTTGAATAGATATATATCAAACTTGGTGTGAAAACTATGTTATTTCCTCCTTCTCAAGTTGGCAAAGTAGAAAAGGTGGTGGAAAGATCATGCAAAGGTGGTACAATGTGTCAAATGTGCATGTGAACTTCCCAATAGCATGAAAGCACTTCTTTTTTGTCGGAGCACACACAGAATCAGTAAGAAAATAGAGCATGTGGGCCTGGATCACGGGGGTAACCACTTTTTTACCATTTCAATAGAAATACAAAATGCGAACGCGTTATAATGCGCTCGCGCTATAACACGCTCGTGTTTTATCCTGCTATAGATTCATCACATCCTTTGCATTGATCACATCTTTTTCCTACAAGGGCTTGCCAGATGCTCCGCCATATGATAGGCATAACAATGAAGGGGCAAGCCCTCATAATCAAGTTCGTGATAGAAAATGCCCTCAACCCTCAACGTCAAACCCTAATCCCTAAACCCTCAACTCTGATCCCTCGACCCTCAACCCTCAATGTCAAATCCTAATCCCTCAACCCTATCCCTAAACCCTCAACCCTCAACGTCAAATCCTAATCCCTCAACCCTATCCCTAAGCCCTCAACCCTCAACATCAAATCCTAATCCCTCAAACCTAATCTGTCATCCCTCAACTCTAATCCCTCATCCCTAAACCCTAAATGCTATCCCTAACCCTACACCCTCAACAGACTCGATACTATACCTTAAACTCTAATCCCTTATCCCTAAACCCTCCAACCCTATCCCTAATCCTTACAACCCTCAACCCTAATCCCTCAACCCTTAAATCTGATCCATCAACCCTCAACACTATACCTTAAACCCTAATCCCTTCAACCTCAACCCTATCCCTAAACCCTTGACCCTCAAACCTCAACCCTCAACCCTCGACGTCAAACCCTAATCCCTCAACCCTTAACTCTGATCCCTCATCTCTCAACCCTAACCCTAAACCCTCAACCCTCAACATCAAATCCTAATCCCTCAACCCTTCACTCTAATCCCTCAACCCTAAACCCTATCCCTAAACCCTCAACACTATACCTTAAACCCTAATCCCTCAGCCCTCAACCCTAAACCCTAATCCCTCAACCCTCAACCCTAATCCGTCATCCCTCAACTCTAATCCCTCATCCCTAAACCCTAAATGCTATCCCTATTCCTACACCCTCAACAGAATCGATATTATACCTTAAACCCTAATCCCTTATCCCTAAACCCTCCAACCCTATCCCTAATCCCTAAATGCTATCCCTAATCCTACACCCTCAACAGACTCGATACTATACCTTAAACCCTAATCCCTATCCCTCAACCCTTAACCCTTAAAACTTAAACCCTATCCCTACACCCTCAACACTTGACACTATATCTTAAGCCTTAAACCCTCATCCCTAAAGCCTCAGCCCTCAATCCTTAAACCTTCAACCCTAAACCCTAACCCTAATCCCTCTACCCTCGACACTCTAACCCTAACCTCGACATTAAATGCTAATCCATCAACCCTAAACCCTAATCCTAAACCCTCAACCCTCAACCCTCAACACTATACCTTAAACCCTAATCCCTCAACCCTCAACCCTAAACCTTATCCCTAAACCCTAATCCCTCAACCCTCAACCCTAATCCTTCATCCCTCAACTCTAATCCCTCATCCCTAAACCCTAAATGTTATCCCTATTCCTAAACCCTCAACAGACTCGATACTATACCTTAAACTCTAATCCCTTATCCCTAAACCCTCCAACCCTATCCCTAATCCTTATACACTCCACACTCTACTTTAACCCTAATTCCTCGACCCTCAACCCTATCCCTAAACCCTTGACCCTCGAACTTCAACCCTCAACCCTCAACATCAAACCCTAATTCCTCAACCCTTAACTCTGATCCCTCAACTTTCAACCCTAACCCTAAACCCTAAACCCTCAACGTCAAATTCTAATCCCTCAACCCTTCACTCTAATCCCTCAACCCTAAACCCTATCCCTAAACCCTCAACACTATACCTTAAACCCTAATCCCTCAACCCTAACCCTAAACCTTGTCCCTAAACCCTAATCCCTCAACCCTCAACCCTAATCTGTCATCCGTCATCCCTCAAATGTAATCCCTCATTCCTAAACCCTAAACGCTATCCCTATTCGTAGACCCTCAACAGGCTTGATATTATACCTTAAACCCTAATCCCTCTACCCTCGACACTCTTATTTAACCCTAATCCCTTGACCATTAACCCTATCCCTCAACCTCAACCCTCAACCCTCAACCCTCAACTCTCAACTCTCAACATTAAACCCTAATCCATCAACCCTAAACCCTAATCCCTCAAACCTAAACCCTATCCCTAAATCATCAACCCTCAACACTATACCTTAAACCCTAATCCCTCAACCCTCAACCCTAAACCTTATCCCTAAACCCTAATCCCTCAACCCTCAACCCTAATCCCTCATCCCTCAACTCTAATACCTCATCCCTAAACCCTAAATGCTATCCCTATTCCTAAACCCTCAACAGACTCGATACTATACCTTAAACTCTAATCCCTTATCCCTAAACCCTCCAACCCTATCCCTAATCCTTATACCCTCCACACTCTACTTTAACCCTAATTCCTCGACCCTAACCCTATCCCTAAACCCTTGACCCTCGAACCTCAACCCTCAACCCTCAACATCAAACCCTAATCCCTCAACCCTTAACTCTAATCCCTCGACCTTCAACCCTAATCCTAAACCCTAAACCCTCAACGTCAAATTCTAATCCCTCAACCCTTCACTCTAATCCCTCAACCCTAAACCCTATCCCTAAACCCTCAACACTATACCTTAAACCCTAATCCCTCAACCCTAACCCTAAACCTTGTCCCTAAACCCTAATCCCTCAACCCTCAACCCTAATCTGTCATCTGTCATCCCTCAACTCTAATCCCTCATTCCTAAACCCTAAATGCTATCCCTATTCCTAGACCCTCAACAGGCTCGATACTATACCTTAAGACCTAATCCCTCTACCCTCGACACTCTTATTTAACCCTAATCCCTTGACCATTAACCCTATCCCTCAACCTCAACCCTCAACCCTCAACCCTCAACTCTCAACATTAAACCCTAATTCATCAACCCTAAACCCTAATCCCTCAAACCTAAATCCTATCCCTAAACCATCAACCCTCAACACTATACCTTAAACCCTAATCCCTCAACCCTCAACCCTAAACCTTATCCGTAAACCCTAATCCCTAATCCCTCAACCCTAATCCCTCATCCCTCAACTCTAATCCCTCATCCCTAAACCCTAAATGCTATCCCTATTCCTAAACCCTCAACAGACTCAATACTATACCTTAAACTCTAATCCCTTACCCCTAAACCCTCCAACCCTATCCCTAATCCTTATACCATCCACACTCTACTTTAACCCTAATTCCTCGACCCTAACCCTATCCCTAAACCCTTGACCCTCGAACCTCAACCCTCAACCCTCAACATCAAACCCTAATCCCTCAACCTTTAACTCTGATCCCTCGACCTTCAACCCTATTCCTAAACCCTAAACCCTCAACCCTTCACTCTAATCCCTCAACCCTAAACCCTATCCCTAAACCCTCAACACTATACCTTAAACCCTAATCCCTCAACCCTAACCCTACACCTTGTCCCTAAACCCTAATCCCTCAACCCTCAACCCTAATCTGTCATCCGTCATCCCTCAACTCTATCCCTCATTCCTAAACCCTAAACGCTATCCCTATTCCGAGACCCTCAACAGGCTCGATACTATACCTTAAACCCTAATCCCTCTACCCTCGACACTCTTATTTAACCCTAATCCCTTGACCATTAACCCTATCCCTCAACCTCAACCCTCAACCCTCAACTCTCAACTCTCAACATTAAACCCTAATTCATCAACCCTAAACCCTAATCCCTCAAACCTAAACCCTATCCCTAAACCATCAACCCTCAACACTATACCTTAAACCCTAATCCCTCAACCCTCAACCCTAAACCTTACCCCTAAACCCTAATCCCTCAACCCTCAACCCTAATCCATCATCCCTCAACTCTAATCCCTCATCCCTAAACCCTAAATGCTATCCCTATTCCTAAACCCTCAACAGACTCGATACTATACCTTAAACTCTAATCCCTTATCCCTAAACCCTGCAACCCTATCCCTAATCCTTATACCCTCCACACTCTAATTTAACCCTAATTCCTCGACCCTCAACCCTATCCCTAAACCCTTGACCCTCGAACCTCAACCCTCAACCCTCAACATCAAACCCTAATCCCTCAACCCTTAACTCTAATCCCTCGACCTTCAACCCTAACCCTAAACCCTCAACGTCAAATTCTAATCCCTCAACCCTTCACTCTAATCCCTCAACCCTAAACCCTATCCCTAAACCCTCAACACTATACCTTAAACCCTAATCCCTCAACCCTAACCCTAAACCTTGTCCCTAAACCCTAATCCCTCAACCCTCAACTCTAATCCCTCATCCCTAAACCCTAAATGTTATCCCTATTCCTAAACCCTCAACAGACTCAATACTATACCTTAAACTCTAATCCCTTATCCCTAAACCCTCCAACCCTATCCCTAATCCTTATACCCTCCACACTCTACTTTAACCCTAATTCCTCGACCCTAACCCTATCCCTAAACCCTTGACCCTCGAACCTCAACCCTCAACCCTCAACATCAAACCCTAATCCCTCAACCCTTAACTCTGATCCCTCGACCTTCAACCCTAATCCTAAACCCTAAACCCTCAACGTCAAATTCTAATCCCTCAACCCTTCACTCTAATCCCTCAACCCTAAACCCTATCCCTAAACCCTCAACACTATACCTTAAACCCTAATCCCTCAACCCTAACCTAAACCTTGTCCCTAAAGCCTAATCCCTCAACCCTCAACCCTAATCTGTCATTCGCCATCCCTCAACTCTAATCCCTCATTCCTAAACCCTAAATGCTATCCCTATTCCTAGACCCTCAACAGGCTCGATACTATACCTTAAGACCTAATCCCTCTACCCTCGACACTCTTATTTAAACCTAATCCCTTGACCATTAACCCTATCCCTCAACCTCAACCCTTAACCCTCAACTCTCAACATTAAACCCTAATTCATCAACCCTAAACCCTAATCCCTCAAACCTAAACCCTATCCCTAAACTATCAACCCTCAACACTATACCTTAAACCCTAATCCCTCAACCCTCAACCCTAAACCTTATCCCTAAACCCTAATCCCTAATCCCTCAACCCTAATCCCTCATCCCTCAACTCTAATCCCTCATCCCTAAACCCTAAATGATATCCCTATTCCTAAACCCTCAACAGACTCAATACTATACCTTAAACTCTAATCCCTTATCCCTAAACCCTCCAACCCTATCCCTAATCCTTATACCATCCACACTCTACTTTAACCCTAATTCCTCGACCCTAAACCTATCCCTAAACCCTTGACCCTCGAACCTCAACCCTCAACCCTCAACATCAAACTCTAATCCCTCAACCCTTAACTCTGATCCCTCGACCTTCAACCCTATTCCTAAACCCTAAACCCTCAACGTCAAATTCTAATCCCTCAACCCTTCACTCTAATCCCTCAACCCTAAACCCTATCCCTAAACCCTCAACACTATACCTTAAACCCTAATCCCTCAACCCTAACCCTACACCTTGTCCCTAAACCCTAATCCCTCAACCCTCAACCATAATCTGTCATCCGTCATCCCTCAACTCTAATCCCTCATTCCTAAACCCTAAACGCTATCCCTATTCCGAGACCCTCAACAGGCTCGATACTATACCTTAAACCCTAATCCCTCTACCCTCGACACTCTTATTTAACCCTAATCCCTTGACCATTAACCCTATCCCTCAACCTCAACCCTCAACCGTCAACTCTCAACTCTCAACATTAAACCCTAATTCATCAACCCTAAACCCTAATCCCTCAAACCTAAACCCTATCCCTAAACCATCAACCCTCAACACTATACCTTAAACCCTAATCCCTCAACCCTCAACCCTAAACCTTATCCCTAAACCCTAATCCCTCAACCCTCAACCCTAATCCATCATCCCTCAACTCTAATCCCTCATCCCTAAACCCTAAATGCTATCCCTATTTGTAAACCCTCAACAGACTCGATACTATACCTTAAACTCTAATCCTTTATCCCTAAACCCTCCAACCCTATCCCTAATCCTTATACCCTCCACACTCTACTTTAACCCTAATTCCTCGACCCTCAACCCTATCCCTAAACCCTTGACCCTCGAACCTCAACCCTCAACCCTCAACATCAAACCCTAATCCCTCAACCCTTAACTCTGATCCCTCGACCTTCAACCCTAACCCTAAACCCTAAACCCTCAATGTCAAATTCTAATCCCTCAACCCTTCACTCTAATCCCTCAACCCTAAACCCTATCCCTAAACCCTCAACACTATACCTTAAACCCTAATCCCTCAACCCTAACCCTAAACCTTGTCCCTAAACCCTAATCCCTCAACCCTCAACCCTAATCTGTCATCCGTCATCCCTCAACTCTAATCCCTCATTCCTAAACCCTAAACGCTATCCCTATTCCTAGACCCTCAACAGGCTCGATACTATACCTTAAACCCTAATCCCTCTACCCTCAACACTCTTATTTAACCCTAATCCCTTGACCATTAACCCTATCCCTCAACCCTCAACCCTCAACTCTCAACATTAAACCCTAATTCATCAACCCTAAACCCTCATCCCTCAAACCTAAACTCTATCCCTAAACCATCAACCCTCAACACTATACCTTAAACCCTAATCCCTCAACCCTCAACCCTAAACCTTATCCCTAAACCCTAATCCCTCAACCCTCAACCCTAATCCTTCATCCCTCAACTCTAATCCCTCATCCCTAAACCCTAAATGCTATCCCTATTCCTAAACCCTCAACAGACTCGATAGTATACCTTAAACTCTAATCCCTTATCCCTAAACCCTCCAACCCTATCCCTAATCCTTATACTCTCCACACTCTACTTTAACCCTAATTCCTCGACCCTCAACCCTATCCCTAAACCCTTGACCCTCGAACCTCAACCCTCAACCCTCAACATCAAACCCTAATCCCTCAACCCTTAACTCTGATCCCTCGACCTTCAACCCTATCCCTAAACCCTCAACCCTCAACGTCAAATTCTAATCCCTCAACCCTTCACTCTAATCCCTCAACCCTAAACCCTATCCCTAAACCCTCAACACTATACCTTAAACCCTAATCCCTCAACCCTAACCCTAAACCTTGTCCCTAAACCCTAATGCCTCAACCCTCAACCCTAATCTGTCATCCGTCATCCCTCAACTCTAATCCCTCATTCCTAAACCCTAAACACTATCCTTATTCCTAGACCCTCAACAGGCTCGATACTATACCTTAAACCCTAATCCCTCTACCCTCGACACTTTTATTTAACCCTAATCCCTTGACCGTTAACCCTATCCCTCAACCTCTACCCTCAACCCTCAACTCTCAACATTAAACCCTAATTCATCAACCCTAAACCCTAATCCCTCAAACCTAAACCCTATCCCTAAACCATCAACCCTGAACACTATACCTTAAACCCTAATCCCTCAACCCTCAACCCTAAACCTTATCCCTAAACCCTAATCCCTCAATCCTCAACCCTAATCCCTCATCCCTCAACTCTAATCCCTCATCCCTAAACCCTAAATGCTATCCCTATTCCTAAACCCTCAACAAACTCGATACTATACCTTAAACTCTAATCCCTTATCCCTAAACCCTCCAACCCTATCCCTAATCCTTACACCCTCCACACTCTACTTTAACTCTAATCCCTTCAACCTCAACCCTATCCCTAAACCCTTGACCCTTGAACCTCAACCCTCAACCCTCAATGTCAAACCCTATTCCCTCAACCCTTAACTCTGATCCCTCATCTCTCAACCCTAACCCTAAACCCTAAACTTTAAACCCTCAACCCTCAACGTCAAATCCTAATCCCTCAACCCTAAACCCTATCCCTAAACCCTCAACACTATACCTTAAACCCTAATCCCTCAGCCCTCAACCCTAAACCTTATCCCTAAACCCTAATCCCTCAACCTTCAACCATAATCTGTCATCCCTCAACTCTAATCCCTCATCCCTAAACCCTAAATGCTATCCCTATTCCTACACTCTCAACAGAATCGATACTATACCTTAAACCCTAATCCCTTATCCCTAAACCCTCCAACCCTATCCCTAATCCTTATACCCTCCACACTCTACTTTAACCCTAATTCCTCGACCCTCAACCCTATCCCTCAACCCTTAACTCTGATCCCTCGACCCTCAACACTATATCATAAACCCTAATCCCTATCCCTCAACCCTTAACCCTTAAAACTTAAACCCTATCCCTACACCCTCAACACTTGACACTATATCTTAAGCCTTAAACCCTCATCCCTATAGCCTCAACCCTCAATCCTTAAACCTTCAACCCTAAACCCTATCCCT
Organism: Cunninghamia lanceolata; assembly: GCA_027924645.1. NCBI lineage: Eukaryota > Viridiplantae > Streptophyta > Pinopsida > Cupressales > Cupressaceae > Cunninghamia > Cunninghamia lanceolata. The sequence continues at coordinate 12,741,497 of BSBN01001567.1, read as the reverse complement.
AATCCCTCTACCCTCGACACTCTAACCCTAACCTCGACATTAAATGCTAATCTGTCAACCCTAAACCCTAATCCTAAACCCTCAACCCTCAACACTATACCTTAAACCCTAATCCCTCAACCCTCAACCCTAAACCTTATCCCTAAACCCTAATCCCTCAACCCTCAACCCTAATCCATCATCCCTCAACTATAATCCCTCATCCCTAAACCCTAAATGCTATCCCTATTCCTAAACCCTCAACAGACTCGATACTATACCTTAAACCCTAATCCCTTATCCCTAAACCCTCCAACCCTATCCCTAATCCTTACACCCTCCACACTCTACTTTAACCCTAATCCCTCGACACTAAACCCTATCCCTAAACCCTTGACCCTTGAACCTCAACCCTCAACCCTCAATGTCAAACCCTAATCCCTCAACCCTTAACTTTGATCCCTCGACCCTCAACCCTATCCCTAAACCCTAAACCCTCAACCATAATCTGTCATCCCTCATCCCTAAACCTTAAACGCTATCCCTATTCCTAGACCCTCAACGGGCTCGATACTATACCTTAAACGCTAATCCCTTATCCCTAAACCCTCCAACTCTATCCCTTATCCCTTAACCCTCATGATTAATAGCCTTGAATGTAAAAAAATTTGAGTGGGACATAACGCGAGCGCATTATAATGCGCCCGCGTTATGTCAAACATGACAAAAGATAGACTTGCGGGAAACAAAAATGCAAGGCAAAACATAACGCGAGCGCGTCATAACGCGCTCGCGTTATTTATTGCTTTGGGAATTCCAAGCCTTGGGCTTGGGATTTGCTTTGGATTTCCAACCCAAAGGCTTGGAGTGCCTTATGAACAGTCACAGACGTGTTTTTCTATATTCTTCAAAATTTCACATAATTTCGTTCGTGCTAACCCTCAGATTTGCACGTGTTTCAAGGTCGAACAAATCAAACACATGGGTAATGTTAGGCTTTCTCTTAGCTATTTGACGATATGATTTTTTTCACATTTTAACAATGTTAAGCGTTTCATCTTTAATTTCTTTTGTTTGTGTGTCCATTTTTAGGCAAAAACCACTGTTTGGTCTTTTTTTCATTGTAAAATAACTATTCATTCAAATTTCAAAAAAATCACATATTTAGAAACTAGACTCCATTCTACAAATATTAAAAAAATAAAAAAATGATTTTCAATTAGTTTTCAAAATTTATAGGGGTAGCACGGCCAAAATTCTGTTTTTTAGGATGTGTCCACTTTAAAAATTAGTAAAAAATCAAATATTCATCAAAAAATTATCAGAAAAATCAGGCACAAACTACATGCTATTAGCTAATTTCTCACTGAAGCGATTTTAAAAATACCAAAAAAAAGTTGACCTTTTGAGGGAGCCACAAAACATGCTATGTTATGTTTTTTTGACAGAAACAACACCAATTTCTGTGGCTCCCTCTTTTGAACCCCTTAATCTATGCCATTTTCAAAACAAAATAGTAATTTAGAAAGTAGACTCAGAGCACTACGAACATTGTTTTGGTTGTATCTCCAAATTTTGAGTGTAACTATGCTCAATTTCTCATCCAAGGCCAGTATTTCCTGATTTTAGAAAAAAAGTGGCCACTTAAGACCCCTTTTTGGCCCCCCATCTTCCTGCACTTACCCATTTATGTGATGCTACTTCTTGTAGTCAAAGTAGCTATGAAGAGGATAGTTTTAAAGCAACTAATTTCAAGGATCATGCTTCTAAGGATATGACAGGAAATTTATTATGTGCAGCTGATTTGAATTTTAAGAATCAATTATTAGTAACCGAAGATAAGGTTGTGCAAGTTCTAACACATTTGGATAGCTCACATAAGTTTGTTGAAGATCACATTTGGAGAGCTCAAGTTGAGAGGAGACAAATGCGCATAGAAAAAAGATCTTCACTTGAAGATTGGTGTGTAGTCAATTATTCAATTATTCCAACAACTTGCTACAAATACTCGAACTTGTGAATACTTCAACTTTGTAAGTATTAAGAATTATATGATATTGGTCACAATATGACTGTGCGAACAAAGAGATTTATAAGTTGGTAGTAATCAACCTTGCCCCTATGTTAAGGAGATGAACCTATAAGGGTTCTAGTATGTTTATGTTGAATTACAATAACAATGGAGGAGAGGCCTAAACCTAAGATCTTGGTGTCCTTAGGTGGAATATTTTTAGTGTAGGATTGCTATATTGGAAACCTAGTTGGGTTCCTTTACCTACTATTAAGTGTTACCAAATGATGGGAATCATTTAAGGAACCTTCCTAGGCTATGCAATGGTAGTCAATGAAAGTCATTAAGCTATGGCCTTGTTTTAGAATGGATATTGGTAAATGGTGGCCTGCTATATTGTTGGGTTTTAATTCTTTCTATAGTTTTCCTCCTATAATATTCAATTTATTTCACTTCTAAGTGGAAAGTCATTTGATTGGTTAAGAAACCCTGGGTATAAGAACCTATGTTTATGTTCCCTAAGAGACTAAGGTAAGGAGAAGTACATATGACTTCGATCTCATTTGGAAGCGGGTATGTAGGCAGTTCTTTCGTGAAGGATGCCCCTAGACCCCAAGTCCATAGGGGAGGGGTTTAGGGAATGACTCCAAAGTATGAGGTGTTCCTAAACTTGATCAACCCTCCCTCTTTGGTATGTTTCAACTTGAGGGTGAAACTACATCAAAAAGCTATGAACTTACCTTCTTATTAATAAGTCCTATCTATATAGGCCTGAGCAGATAAAAGGCACTCCAATATCATCAAGCTTAACTTCTTTGAGATTTTGGAGTTTAGCTTCCACAATCTACTCTAATCTTGATGAACTTTTAGAGTTGTCAACATGGTCAATCTCTAATGTCAATGCATGAGAATGCGTCTAGACTTGTTGGGACTAGGATTATTGGAGTTTTTTGTGATGAACACCATGGTTTGTGTATGGGCTTAGTAATAAGCATAGGGAGGTATGTGTTAGCCTCAAGACCCTATGTAATGTTCCATTTTTGGCACATTGAATATTGTGAGCTTTTGTGTTTGTTCCTAGTCTCTTGGAGGCTATCCAACATGTTTGGTAGGAACTCCAATGTTCTTGGAGTGGTCATAGTTCAGTCTGCAGAATAATTATTTGGGTTTTACTTGTGTAAATAAATTATTTTTCATGGTTTTGAGCTCAGTTGATGTTCCAGGTAACAGTGTGGGTCTCTGAAGTTTGATCGGGCTTCTATTTTGCTCTCCAAGATTCTTGGAGGAATTTTTTATTTTTGGAAAGTTATCCGGAAGGCATCATTGCACATCCCAAACCTTACAGAGCATATTGGTTCAGTTTATTTGGCATTCAGAGGCCGTTTGGGATTTCCCGCAAAATTTAATATTTAATGAGCTATTTTAATTGTATTTTTCACTTAAGCTCCTAAGGGTGAAAAATAATTAAAATATTATTAAGTGTTATAGCTCATTTGAAAGGGGAAAACATATTCTTTTATCTAGCACATAAAAGTGAGCACTTAAGTGGAGGAAAAAAAAGAAATAAATTAAGTTAGAAGGAAAATGTTATTATTTTCAAGAAATAATTCATTTCCTTTGTAACTCCTCCAGTGCCTTATAAAAGAGAATGAGCTCTCATTTAGAAGGGTTATGCCATGTTTTTGATATTGAATTTGTTTGTAGATGGATTGAACCTGTGAGTTCTTCCATATTCTCTTGAGGATGAAAACCCTCTGGAGTTTGAGTGTGGTTTCACACAGAAATCACCATTGTGCTGAAGCTGGAGATTGGAGCTGAGAAGTTTGAAGATTTTAATGCAGTTTGTTGTGCTTTCCAATTTATAATTTGGAGTTGGGATTATATGATTTTTTTTGTGTGAGAAAACAAATGATATTTCATTTTTTTCCTTACTGCTGGAGTGCCGTACAGGAATGACCATACATCTTTGAGGGTGATTCGATCATGACTTTGTTTGCTTCATTTGGAGTTAAATTTGTTTGTATTGTCATTGTTATATGAAAACAACATATAGGTGTATTTCTTACTGTTTTGAGCATTATTTATGGAGTTTTGGAAAATGTCCGTATAGGACCAACGTCGTACCATACAGGGCATGGTTTAATTTTATAAATTGTATCCTCTCTGGTTAATAGTAATAATTGCATGGGATGTTATTGTCTAATACTGTTTAGCATTCCTGAGCACTTTCCATTGACATCTGGGCAGTATAAAATAAATTATGATGAATTAATGGCGTTCCAGGCCGTACAGACCTGTGGGCAGAGTCTTTGAAATCTGGAACAGTCTGCAAGTATTTTGGTCTCTGTGTATTGTGTTGGAAAGGGCTATCAAATCCATGAGTTTGTTGTGAGTGACTTCGTATTGAGTTTTGTGAAGTTTGTTTTGGTCTCTCATGGTGCCGTACAGAAAAAACTAAGTCTCTGTTGAATGCATTTCTGATTGTTTGGATAATAAAAGGCAGTGTTGGGTTTAATTCAGAATTAATATAGCTGCGATGTCAATTTATGGAATGAGTTTCATGGTGCAGATCTGTTATCTGTCTATGGCAGTCTTATTTGTTTATAGTTATCATAGATGTATGTGGGAAGGATTATGAGGGGGTTTGTGTTTACACGTTGCCATTGTAGTTGAAGTGCTAATACAGATAAATTTCAGCAGTGATATGCATAGAAGAGACTTCTATCTTTTTATGCTATTGTCACTATCATATGTCAAGTGATGTACTGTGGATAGAACATTCAGTGATTGATTGTTGAATGGAGTTGGATGCATAGAATAAAGTGGCTCTGAGTTAGATTTGATGATTGTTAAGTGCTGATAGGGTAATTGCAGCCTCTTAAATAGCCTCAGCAATACCTTGAGGGTCATCTGAACCAAGGCGATTTAAGCAGTGGATTATGATTTGTTCCCAATCAGCTTACTTCAAATAGTATAGCTTACTTCAAATGGTATTGGCTGAGATATCAACAAATATAAGAGCTTGGTTAACTTGTGTTGTGCAGGGACTTTCATGTTACATAGCATTCAATTGGCACTGGATTAGAATCAATCTAATATTCAGATTTCATAATGGCTTTATGCTATGCATTGTAAATTCAATTCTTTCCTTGCACCTCATTAATTAACCCCTCGATGGTTTACCGCCAGTGTGGAGAAATGTATTCTTCTTTCATTCTTGTTCTTTTACCCACTGAACGTGGTGAATCCCCACAACCTTGTGGATGCTTGCATATGCAGATGAATGTTTCTTATTTGCACAATGTTTAAAATTGTAATCCGAAACACATTATGCTCTCACCTCGCCCAGTTGGGATCTTGGTGATCAGAAGTGTGGAGGTGATTAGTAGTTCATGCATCATTGTGCTAACATTGATTATCATTGTTCACTGATTTAGTTGAAAAAATTTGAGGGTAGATTGTTACACCCTAGAGAGGTCTATTTCTTCTAAGAAATAAGGGTATGATAAACTTGGTCATGATAGCGTTATAAATGTGTTATGAGAAACCTACTAACTTTGCATTTAATGTTGTCATTCATTTAAGACATTATGATTTGATGGTCTGAGCAACTCTTGATATGTGTGGATGAATTTCCCGCACTAAATACATGCCTAGATATATGTTGAGTTAAGATGTAATTCCTTATAATTGTGTATGTCGAATGTGGACAAGTAACAATAAGTATTATGATATATGTTTGGGTAGGTAATTATATGTCAAGTTTTATGATAGGTAACATGTAAATGTTATGTACTCAAAAGTAGAACGTTGTATAACATTACTAGTGTGGTTTGAATTTTTGTCTAATAAATACTATGTTTTTGAGTAACAATGGAATGATGTAAATGGCCTTTGAGATTGCTTTATAAGTTGTTTTGATATGTATATGTGACCCAGCTCTTATGGGTACAACATGTTATTTGCATACATTGGTAGTTTTAACCCCAAGACCTATAAGACCATCTGTATAGGGTTATGGATCCCTATGTAGTAAGTGTAACCTGATTAACTAGCCCAAGGTGTATACCCCTAGGATAGTGTGTTTAGATTCTTGTCCTTGAACCTTTTAAATGTCAAAATGTTGAATTGAAATAGATAGAGGAGCCGACTTCTTGGCATCACATGACGAATGGAGTAAGGGTTCTACGAGGTCATAGGTAGGTGGTATGCAATACCTCCTAGAACCTAGCTTTTTATGCTCCTTCCATGGTGATCACCGACATTATAAATCCTATGAACCATCTGTAGATAAGCTTATCGTTGCTTCAACTTGACAGGAGTCAGGGAGCATGCTTTGCCTAAAGAAGTATACTAGTAGCATGCAGATGATAGATGTCATGAGCTACCCATTTTCATAGGGTTTGGATAGGCATTCACTAGTGGCATGCAAGAGACAAATGTCAGTACTAGTCTGGGTTTCGCCAATGGTATGCAAGCGATGGAGGCTAGTATCTACCCGTTTTGAAGTTTAGTGTTGGCATTGGGGTATCAGAATGATTGTGTGTTTCATGTGTTGTTTCTGTTGGAGGTATGTTATCATGTTTTTTATTGTTAAATTAGATCCAAGTGAAGGGGAAGTTACTTGTAATGATGGTTGTAACCTCTTCCTTTTGCTAGTTACTAGGTGTACTTGTGATATATGTATGAGCTAGTCACACTATGGAGTGAAGAGTGCATGAGCTGATCACCTAGAGTATTTGTAATCACAATAAGTATGTATGTTGTTTGCATGAATTAGTCACATAGTGTTTATGTGATGCATGCAATAATTAATTACAGTGTGTAATTGTGATGTATGTTTGAGCCACTCATTAAGTGTGAACATATGATGTTTTTAAGAGTAAGTCCCTAAGTGGATTTGTGTGTACTTGTACATTGATGTTTGCATTAGACTAACATTTGGTTGGAATGAATTGCTATCCTACCATAATGTATGGATGGATTTGGAAGCATAAGATCAACTAATGGTTGTAATTTAAAAGTGAGATCAAAGATCTCATATCAGGAGAGAGAATGAATTCTCTCTATTGTGGTGTATGAACTACGGAGCCTATGATCCCCAAGAGGGGATACGTAGGCAAGGCCATTATGAATGAACCCTCAAAGTTTAGGTCTCGATCTAGGGATAACCCTGACCTTGGGAGCTTACAATGTTTTAGTGCAAATATGAATTGTGGTGCAGAGTTGATGCCACGACTTTAGTTGGTAAGTCTGTTTAGTTGGCACTTCTAGATGCTTGAATGATTAAGTTAATGCTTGATGTGTAAAAAAAAAATAGTAGTAACCAGGGTGGTTATTACAAAGATGTTATCGAAATGAAGAATTTTATCTTCACCATGGGGTGATATGCAGGTTCAATAGTTTGTGGCCTTGTCTTCTCCACCTACATATATGGGTCATGAATTCATGGAAGCCCCTTGTGGAGGGCAAGATCAAACTCTTCCCCTGTGCAAGGGGATTCTTCATTGTTACTTTTGTGACCTCTGAGGAGAGTGATTTAGTGCTGGACAACAAAGTTTGGTTGCGAGATGTGCACTCCCTCTCGATCAAACCTTAGTCTATCTCCTTCAACCCACTCACTGAACCTCTCAACATCAGACCAATATGGGTTAGGCTGCTAAATCTCCCTCTCTAGTTTTGGGAAGATTCTTGCTACAAGGCCATCAACAATGCAATTGGTCGCTCCTTGAAGGTTGACTCCACTACTTCATTCATGGGACACTCTACATTTCCTGTATTTTGTTGGATATTGATATCTCCAAGCCTCTTCATGGAGATATAGTTCTAATGGTGGGGGAAAGGCCTTAGATGCAACAACTAGATTATGAGGGCCTCCCCTTCAGATGTAGACGATGTTTTTCTATTGGTCACTTGGCCTCTGATTGTCCCCACTCTCGTTGCAAAGGCACAACTATGTGGTGGAAGAATGCCCCCAATGATCACTTGACTATCAATGCTTCAAACTCTCTAGTGGATGGTCCTTCCCAGGATGATGAGCCTTCTCAAGATATTAAGTCCTCTTCTCTCATTCCCCCTACAATGGGACATGGTCCCTAGTGGCAAGTGTGGCTTTAACGAGCCCCTTGACTCCCCCTGAGTCTTCTTTTGACTGGGCCATGATTGCCCCTTCATCAACTATTGCCACCCCCCAAATGGCAGGCAGTGCGGTGTTCCCAGCTCCACCTTATGATTTTGGACGGTCCCCCTCTGTGCGACCTGTCTATGGTAGAGGCGCTAGTTGAGGATTCCCTCCTCTCCTCATTATGAGGATTTGTATTCGAGGTTATCTTGAATGATTGTTTAGAGAAGAAAGAAAGGCCTCCCAAAATTTGTTTCTATTTCCCATCCTCAAAACAAGGGAGTAAGGTTTGCTAGATCAGGCTTGTGTAGTTTTCTAATCCTTGGGTGTTGAGTTTTTATTTTTGTTGTGTTGCAACGAGGCTACTGTTTTTGTGCTGTGTTGTTCGTCCCATATCTCATGGTACTAGTATTGTCTGCCTTTTGGTTGCTTTGTTGTAAAAAGGTTCAAGCCCCCTTTCAAAGACTTGCTTTTATCAATAGACTCTAGAAAACTTATATGATATAATGATTCATTGTCTATGAGTCTTGATTATAAGGTAATTTCAATATTCTGTTTGTACTTTTAACTTTGGAATTCTATGAATAGCACATTTGTTATGTTGTAAATGCTTATTTGCTCTTAAAAAGATATCATGTGTTTTATTTTTTTGATTAAAAGTAAAAGAGAATTATTGACCCAACTTTTTTGCAAAGATCAAGAAAGATACATCAAATAAGCCCAACAATGATTACAAAGACAACTATAAGGAACAAACAGCATTAAGGCTGTAAGCCAACAGCAACCACACCAAATATCACCTCACCAGGGGGCAAAAACAGCAAACACAGGGTCTACCACCCAAAAAGACAAGGAACCAATTGACTCAAGCCGGCTTGAAGCCACTACCATGTGTATTTTTATGTATTATGCATATATTTGTTTATTTTTAAAAGTTTTGTACAAATAATGCCATATCATCCCACTTTTCACGGTTCCTAGAAAATCAAGTCTTTTTCCATTTCCATGCTCATACCCATCTCCTCGTAACTTGAGAATAGCATCATTGTTTATGCAGCATTTCATTTCTTTTATAAGACGTCATGCTTAAGAATGACTTAAATTTTAACCATTACTGGTATTTTTATATAACAAGATTTTGAATCCCAATTAGTTTAATTTAAGCTCAAGCTTCACAGCCTCTATTTCAGCAATGTTTTATCAGACTGGATTCAACTGTATCAAGTAATAATATTTTCTTTGCATGATTTCAAATAATACCCCAACCACACCATTAGGGCCTAAATTGCCCTTGATGAGCCATAGAAAAAGCAAGCTTTAAGGCAGTGACCCCTGCAACCTTGAGAATTTATTTTTATTTTTTAATTTGTTTTCCAATCATCCAAACAATGTTTATATGCCAAGATCAATGTATTTCTTTTCCATTAGTTAGCAAATTATTTCCAAATCATAAATCCAACAATACCTCGTTTTTGTCTTGTGAACATTACACCATATTCTTTTACTCAGTCCATTGTTAAGTGTTTTTCAATTTCTTCTGTTGCTTTAAAAATTTCAAGAATTGCTCATCCGTAAGAGTTTCTCCCATATTTGTATTAGTGTCATATTCGATATGACATTCAATATTTGGTACTTGTAAGGAGCAGTAGCTCAATGAGAATCTTGCTGCCGGGTATATAGATGTATCATACTCTGACGAAATCAACTTCACAATGTTATTGAATTAGATGCATTAACAAGAAATGATGTTACCTATTCAAGACATTTATATAACTATATCTGGATGCTTTTGTCCATCCTTGCTTCTACAAATTTTTTAAAGAATTTTGTTGTGATGAAAGAACCATAATTAAAAGTGCCTTTTAGGCCATGCTTTCACTGCTATTTTTTTTTGAACTGTTGGATCAATTGTAAGTTTTATGTGAGGAATGTACAGTATTTGAAAAAAAATTCAATTTTGTTGAGTGGCTTTGACTTATGATACCTAAACAGATTTGATTTTATGACATTTCCACTGCCTTTCTTTATAAACAACAAAAACAAAAGTTGCTATCCAACCGACCTCAGAGGTTAGCAATCTCTAGAATTGATAAAGAAATGAACAATGTTAGATCCACACGAAATCAATCACTAACATATGTTTCTATTACTCCAATTACTATTTTGTGCCTTACAAGTTGAACTGTACAATTTCTCATAGCCAAAGCATATTGTAAAGTATTTTTTTACCAGCACTAAATTTTAGATTCAGCAGTCTCCACTGGTGCATCAGGATGTGCACCCCATTCTGTCCAGGAGCCATCATAGACAGCAACATCAGCCTTGCCAAGGCGATGAAGACCCTGCGAAGTCCATGCAAAATGAGTTCTGCATAAACTCATGAAATAAACTTTCCATATTATTCTCAGAATGAATGATCTTACCAGTGCAAGGACACAAGCAGTAACTCCAGTCCCACAGGATGCAACTATTGGACTATCAAGTGAAACACCTGCATGTGTAAACATGACCTTACAGATACAATATTAACATCTGATGAATAACATAATGGAACTACAAAACATGGGGAAGCCTAGCCGTAAGCCAAATTAATAAGAAGACAATCATTAAATTCTAATCTCTATAAAAGCGATGTTGCCCAGTTCGCTCAGGTAGCCCACTGTACCCCAAACCGAACAGATCTGGAGCCAGGTCCAGGCTTGGGTACCTGGGGAGTTCGCCCAGGGCACATCCCAGGCACCCTAGGTACTCGTACACTGGGGGCGCCTGGGCAAAAAAACATATTTTAAAATTTAATTTAACTTTTTTTTTAAACATTTAGGCAGTTAAGCTGTATGAATTTTCCTTTCATAAATGTCTGAAAGTTTCTGAATCCTCATTGCTATTTCCAGGTTTGGGTTCAGGTCCGGATCATATATTAAGGTCATCTCTGAGCTGATATTAGAACTGTAAGGCCCCCTCAACCTGTCAAAAGAGGAGGGTTGTTTGGAAGAAATGAAGTGTTTGTTGGAGTGACAGACTGTTGATCCTGCTTTATATGCCCTGTTCTCTCCGTTCTAAGGCATTCATATAGAATCACATGACTAGGAAGTGAAGGAAATGACAGATAAAACTGATGAGCTCTACCCCTTGAGGAATAGATGTTATTATTTTATAATATATATTAGTATAATTATATACTTATTATCTTAATATAATTCATTATATATATTATAATATGTTCTAGTAACATATATAAGTAGCATAATAATAAATTATATAATAATTACTTGTTTGTGTGTGTGTGTGTGTGTGTGTGTGTGTGCGCGTGTGCGCATGTTTGTGTGTGCCTGTGCATGCATGAGTGGGTTGGGATTTTATTTTCCCTAGGTTATGTATGCGTGTGTGTGCACATTTGTGGGTTGGGAATTTTTTTCCCTGTGCTGAACCCAAGAAAAAAATTCCCAACCCAAACCCTAAACCCATACCCAACCCTGTACCTAAACTGGCAACATAGTATAAAAGATATATCAAAAAGTGTCTTTATATTCAAGAATAGATCTCCAATCAATTTATCGTGTTCCAAAATATCCAGGGGAAAAGGATCAGGGATAAGAACCTGTTCTCAAGTTAGAGAGAGGATATTAATGTGAAAAGAAACCCTATTAAAGGATGTCACTCAATTAAATAACTTGCAAATTAAAAGACATTACATGGATATAACCATAAGCTAGAGAGTGCCCACAACTCATGACATCATAACTGTCGGTGATGTTAATGCCAAAGAGAGGGAGCAAAATTAAAGATTAATCAACAATCCCTAGAATTTATCTAACAATCTACACAAATAAATATTAATGACAATGAATAAGTCAAATAAACAGACAAACCTCTAATAAATCCAGAATAGGAAATCTCAAAATACCGTCTGCAGAAAACTAATCCATAATGGAGTACTATAAATATATGTCAAGCCCAACAATTTGAATCATGAGTTTGTGGAAATTACTGTGCTTTGTACTTAGCACGATCTGTGATATTATAAGAGTTGAAAACCCTATGGCAAAGACATTCTTCCCAAACAAACTGCAAACAAAGCTATTTATTTATGCAAACCAGTTTTGTAACACTTCGTCATTATTTTGATGAACATGTTGATTTTATAATTTCCTGGTCCCTCCTTCAGCATGAAGCCTGCCTCACATTTGCATCTTTGCAAAGGATATGCCTCTCTCTCTCTCTCTCTCTATCTCGGAATGTCAGTGTTTCCAAATCCACTTCCAAGACATCCCTTCAAAGATATGCCCTTTTGATAGCATCATCAAGCCTACAGTTTTGTATGGCTTTGAGGTTTGGGGGCCTAGCTTGGGATCTCCATTGATTGGGTCTATATTGAGAGGGTTCAGACTCTCATGCTGAAGCACATTATCAAGTGCAAGCAAACTATTCCTCATAACATTCTCCAAGTTGAGTTTGCTGCCCAGCCACTACGTCTTGAGACTATCTTCCAACTTATTTTCTACATACATAGACTCAAATCCATGGGTGATTCCACTTCTGGGCATGACAGATATCCGTACTTAGCTCTTCGTTCTTCTAAGAGGATTGCTTCATTAGTCCCAATTCGACACTATCATTGTTGGTACTCTAAGACTAGCTCACTCGTTTTCATTGGCGTCTCTATGGATAGACTGCCTCCTTTCATGTATTCCTTGCATGCTCCTCCTCGACTCCTTCCTTGGAATGAGACCATCACCAGAGCTACTAGAAGGAACATCTACAAGCAAGACATCTAGGTCACCTACACCTCCCCTCTTGTGCCACTCAACCCGAAGCTTGCTTTTTATGCTGAGCATTTCTTATAGGTGGAGGATGGTATTTTATGTTGTCTGACTCTGCACTATCTCTAGCATCATTGGTCACATGGCTTGAGGTTTCCCCTTGGCCAATGAGGGTGTGTTCCCACCAACTACAGGTCAAGACGGTCCACCATATTCCTTGCCCTAACTAGATCTGTTGTCTTTGCTCCCTCTGCAAGTAGAGATCGAGGAGCATTTTATCTTCAAATGCCCCATTTACTATGAGATTCAAGGGAGATATTACTACCTCTATAAGGACTCGGGCAACAATCTCTCTACTTTCTTCAGATATCCAAACTAGCAGTGTTTGGCCCTTTATCTACGAGAGGCCATCACCCTTCAATGCAAATCCTTACACAAGGTCTCGAAATTTTAGATCCCCCAGGTTGTCGCCTCCTTCCAACACATCCAAGAGACTGTCAACTCTAAACAACCATTGGATATCGCTACTTCTCTGATAGACATGGATAGACTTGTGAGACGACATCTCTAATAGCTTTTGCCTTGATACGGTCCTCCTCAAAATCGTGGTTCAACTTCTTCTCATCGGCATAGATATACTCCTCTCCGGCCACCCCCTAGCCACAAGGGTAGATGCACATTACGAGCTTTTTCATTAATACAGGGGTTACTTTGGCCTTGGTTGTTAGATGTGATCCTAGGGGGAGTACCTTGATTGACCCTCTGGGGCCTCAACACTCCCTGATGAACATTATCAAATCTTGTATCAATCCCTTCACAAGGATCAATGATAGCACCAGTGACTTCACCATTTCTAGTCCAAACAATGATACTTGATGATCTCTAGTTTTCCTTGACATTTGCTCTTTGGGGTTCTTGTTCCCCCTTCTTGGCTATATGTACTAGTTTCTTTACCACTTATGTGGGTGACCCTTTGTTGTTTCGCATTTCTTTGCTTTTGTTCTCCGCCTTTGTGGGGCCTATCTCGATTTCTCTTCCTAGAACTTTCTATTGTAAACTGATGTACTCTTGAGTCCCATTGACCAATTTTTGGTCCTTCGTGTAATTAATATAATTTCTTTCTTTCTTTCTATTACAATGTTTGTGCAGCAAATTAATTTCCATTTTATTCAGTTGTGATATCCACCCAATATGGCAACTGTATTTGTCCACAATTCTTGGAAGTGTAATATAATCTTATATCATATTGCATATCTCAATCACTTTTGTTCAATCATAGCCTCCAAGAATGAAGACAACTACTTAGTGTGATTCAATGTTCCACAGAGACATTCCAAGGATTTTTTTAACATCCTAGGCATTTAGGTCACCTTGGGGATGGGGACAAAGCATCCATTCAAATCATTTTTCAAATGTCTCACCTAAGCGTCCATGACTTATCAAATATTTCTAGGGATATTTTCCCCTTTTTGACCTTGTAGTTGGGACGTATGTGAATGTTTGAAGCCTACAAGGGACATCACGAGATTCTCGTGAAATCCTCTTTAAGGTAGGCCCTCCATTGATTGTCCCCATTGGCAAGGGCTTAATTTTATTTTAAACACAATTCTAAAAACAGAAAGGCTTAGATCCCTTAAAAGAGGACCTTTACTAAAAAACTCCCAAACCCTAAAATTGCCATTTTACTAATTTGGAAAAGAGAGGAAACTAGGAAAGAAGAAGAGAGAAAGAGTTAAGTGGAACTTGCAGCCAGGGAGGGTGTCAATGATCTACCATCACATTCTTTGAAGGGTATTTATAATTTCCTCCCCAAGTATTCTTTTGAATTAAAATTCATTTTGTTTAATGTCTAAACATATCAAGTACTCGTCTCCCATACCTGAAACATGTCTCTATCTTTGAGACATGTGAGAATGTCTCCTAACATTGGGAGACTTCAAGTGAAGTTACTTATCCTCTATATGTCTCCCAGAAGTGTCCCTTGAAATGTTGAAAACTTCCTACAGAAATTTCTTAGATATATCATATAAATAAATTACATTGCTTTTTTCAAGTGTTATCTGATTCAAGGCACTTTGTGCAAGAGTCTTGTGAGCACTAGGGTGTGTTATAAGGATGCATCACTATGATGTTTCTTGTTTCTAATGGGTTCACGATGGTGATGGATGGTCTTTTGTAGCCTCTGATAGTCTCTAATGTGTAGAGTTGTCATTGCTAGGATATTTGCTAGGGTTTGCATGTGGGTTTTGTGTTAGGCATTGACCTCTTAGGTCTGTTCTATGATCTGGGTTGATATTTTGTTAGGAAGTGGTAGTTTTTTCTTTGATGGCTCTAGTTTTTCTAACGTTTATGTATCTTCAAGCTGCTATGTATTTGTTTCTATTATTCAAGGGTGGGGCTATAGAACTCCTACTAACTTATCTAAAAATATATATTTATATAATATTAATAATATTTATTAAATATATTTAAATATCAATCAGTTTATTAAATATAAATTATTTACTGATTGTTAATTTATTTATATATTAAATTGTAAACTGTATTATAAATTTATATATTATTTAACTACCATCATCAGATTTTGGGAATAAATTTGTCGTCCTTGAAACCCATCCATATGCCCCCCATTCCAAAGCTCGATGGATCACTAATAAAAACATATATCATGGTAATAACATGATAAACGAAACATTTATATTTTTAAAAAGTTATATTTATATGCATAGGTACCATGTTATAGTCAACTCACAACCATAAAACATTTTATAAAATAATTATGCAATAATGTATTTACATTAAGGCATGCTACATGTAACAATACATACTGGATTGACATGTATATAACTACGATTCCATTACACCCAATGATAGGTCCTCACATTTATCCACTTTGTTGCAATAATCATTTGCATCATGGATTTCTCAATTGCGGTCCTAGTAGTGGCAGCCTACCCCTTTCTTGTTGATTATGTCGTTATACAACACTTTGCCTAGCATGTTGAGTTTCAAAGTCATAACTGTTGTAAGGATTAGCATCATTCTATAAATTAGCCTAAGCCTATCATGCCATAGTAGCTTTAGTCCTTGCAATCTGGATCTGTAGTGCCTCGGTGTTGTTGATTTAAACCCTTTGACTCGTCATTCTGCACCCTCTGTGTGTCCGTGCAGTCAATTTGTGGTCCTCTATGCCTTTGGTTTCTGCCCATTTCTTAGCTTCCTCTTCTTTTTGCATGCCTCTAGGGCTCCAATTTGTGAGAATTTCTACATCATATCTACTCTATGGGGTGTTTCCAATGAATCACTAGGTTTCCCAACATATTTTTATCAAATTCAATGGCATGTACAACATCTTGTGTTCTCAAGGATCTTGGACTGTAACAATTATCTTCACTCTAGTCACAACATAATTTATGTCCAAATAATATAGGGTCATATAAGGCACCCATTCCCTATTAATTACTTTCTAGTAATTAAAGAATAAATGCTAAATCATCAGCTCTTATTTAATAAGAGCTGAGAATCAAAAAGAGTTTACTATTTACTGAGTAGATAATAGAACCAAATCAGCTGTATTCGTACCACTGAATAAAATTACTATGTGTAGTATGTAAAGATGCATAACAATGTTCAATCGTGCCTTATCAGATTGCTTTCTTTATGTTATTTTACTTGGGCAATAACATGGAAGATGTAGACACCATAAACCTTAGTAAGTACAAAAGGCAATTACAAAGCAACTTTAATGCAACAAAGAGGATTGAGAATTAAATATATAAATTCTCCTAACCATTTAAAATTTTAAAACATATCAATGCTTGTGACCTTAAATTAACGTTTGTCATGCTATTATGTGTTGTGATAAGAAGCTCGATATAAAATGGAGTAATGAAACAATTACCTTCTTTCTCAAATCTTTTCGCAAGGTCATGTGATTCCAAAAGTTCATGCTTATCGTTCAAGACCTAACAACAACCATGTAAGTCCAAAATAAATAGAGGCATTGTTTGTTGAGAAACCATACCAACATACTACAAACATAAGTTAGTAACAATATTACTTCCTTTCTATAGAATTTCTGTGTTCCTTAATAATGATGATAATGATTATTTTTAATGTCCTTTTGGCCAACATAGTCAATAGGATCAATATACAGAAGCGATCTCAGCAAAACATCATCTATGTTAAGATAAAAACACAAACTCACACAAATGGTACTTGGAAAGAGCGAAAACAACTTAGTAATTTCTCTTTATTTAAAATCAGTAAACTCACAAATTTCTAGAAAAAAATACTTGTATTAAAAAAAATAAAAAAGTGCAATAATTATATCATCATAGAGTGTAACTTATATTGTGTTTAAATTTAAAAAATGCACCATTAAATATTAGTCTTACCTTAGGACCCTATAATAACATTATGAATGGAATGTTAATGAGCAAATAACCCACTAATTTGAGATTAAAAGGACCCCTCCCCTACTAAGGATATAACTATAGACTAGATGACAAAAGCTAACATAATCAAATCTAGCACAATATTAATCCATCATAATTCATAACCATGCATTGAATATGTGTTCCCTTCACCCAATCAAATTTATTTCACAACAATCTCTCTTATGGTCCTGCGCAGGCCTATACTTCATCAGGAGGCTCACAAATGCATCTTCCAAGACCACGTAAATATGTGTATAGGCAAGTGCTAGGAAGAAAAACTGGATTAAGTAGAGCATCCTCTGAAACCTTATGGTGACATCATTATGGCATCATGTTTACATCATCATCATACATATTGTTTCTACCATCTCTTTCTTGAATATTTGTGCCAGTTTACTTTAGCTGACATTTGCAAAATTAAGAGTGAATCTTGTGACTTAAAACTGCTGCAATTCTTGCTGATATCAGCATAAGGAATGCTGGCTGGTTTTGATTGCAATAATGCTCTTAAGCATGATAAATTCAACCCATATTGCTTTTTTGGTGTCTTCACTGGTTTCAGTAATGAATGCAGGCATGAAATCCACAGCATTGTTCAAGACATCACCAAGGACTGGTTTTTGAAAGGATAAGAATAGTCAAGAGAAAGCTTTACTTCACTTAAAGGTGTATTTGTTCTTTTTTTAAATTAATAATATGAGCATCAACAGAAGACCTTTGTTTCAAAATTGACTCCAACTATTGTTTTACCTAACAATTCTTCAACTTTTAATGCTCTCCTTACTACACTTCCCATCTTCGTCTAGAACCTATTTCACAGAACTTGAAGCAACTACCAATTTGACCTAGTCTTGCAACAAAGTAAGGGGATGCCCCACCCATAAGATTAAAGGAATAATTCAAAGCAACAAATTAACCCAACGCATACCCCGCCCTTCTTTGTTGGAGGATCCCTTGCAAGAAACAAAGTCTAACAATCTAAGTTGTCGGTTCTGGTATGGGGTCGAGTATAGGTACGAGGTTTTGGTACGTCAGAATGGCAATTTTTTTTCCTTGGGTATGGTACGGCTATATATATAATACATAGTTTTTAATTTTTTTTTTAAATTCGCGGGTGCGTCTAGGAGCGCCCGGCAGCAACCAAGGCACGGCCCTGGCTTGCTCCCGTCATCGGACCGAGACCCAGACGAGTTCAATACGAGACCGGTGCCAAATACTATAGAACCCGGTAACTTAGCTAACAATTTTGATTCAATAGAAAAGACAATATCTATCATTACAACATCAAGTATAGGGAACTAAATTAACAAAAAAGAACATACCAAACCAGCTATAACAACCAATTCTAACTCCTACAATTTGATTTAATGTAGAATATCAATAATGCTAAATATAAGACCAATTACATCCAACAACTCATGGGTGTGCAGTAAATGTCTTTAGTAGCAAACAAAGACAAGCCCAATTATCATGAACCTATTAGCCAACACACAGAGACATTGATTTGTATACATATTTGAAGAAGATGATACCATCTACTCAAAGACCTTAGGTGAATTCTATCTTTCTTGAACGATTCCTATGAGTGACCAAAGTAGATCCAGGGACTTTCAAGTACATCCACTTACAATAGAAAAGTACTAGGGTAAAAAATAAAAATAAAAAACTCAAGATGGAAAAGTACTAGAGATAATAGACTTTGTTTCTGATCTTCAAGCACTGGCCATTGTAAGGGTCTCTATGTACTATCAGAAGAATTACATCATTCTTATCACCCATTGCAGCTAGTAGGAGCACCATGCACCATGTGGATACCATTAGCACCCATACATCTCATAGAAGACCAATCAAACTATTCAAAGACCAACTCTATCATCAGACACAATGGAAAAAATTTAGTAACTACCTGTTGATGATGTTTTTGTGCCAACAACAACAATAGAATAAAACACTAAGTATCCTATTCTCTCTTCAATAAAGTCTCTCAAAGGCTAAGCTATGTGATCCAATGAGACAACTTCAAGGTTCCTTATTCATGATTTGCATTGGATAAACTTAGTGAATACATGTAATCTTGTTGGTAATCACAAAGGGACTTACACAGACTTCTTACTTTATTCAGCTTATTCCTCCTTTCAATGTGGATGATATATGTACAATGTCTCAATAATAAAAAAAAGAAAAAAAATAAAGGTTTAGAGAAGCTAATATAAAGTCAGTGAGGCAACAATGATGAAAGAATAGACAAACTCCTTAATCAACCTAACTCCACTTCCCCAAGAATGCCTACAACTACATGGAGTAGGTGCAATCTCCTAAGGATAGTGAAAGGTTTTCAAATCATGAAAGCTCATATAAGCACCCATTGAATAGCGCAGCTCAAACAAGCATTCACAATTGAACTTAAGCAAATTACAATGAAGCTCAGACTAGCTTTACACAACACTTCACCAACGATGAATATCAAAAGCATAACCTAGGAGTTGATCAAATACTCAATACATACATGCATTACATCAATGAACTTCTACTCTACTTCTAATCTACTTAGAAACATCTCTCCATTTTATCAAGATACAAAAAACCATGTTATTCCACAAGACAACACTTTACACTAAGCGAGCTCCAATGTCATTGCATTACTCTTGAAAAATATTTACAACAATCTTCAAGTACTCTCAGAGAATTTCGAGAGTCTCTTCCTACTCTACTCTACTCTACTGCCTACTAACTGAGAACTAACTCCTACAAATGAGGGAACAAGGCCTTTATATAGAGTTCCAGAATTACAATGATTGGCCTAGATCAACTCAAGTAGCCAAGGGCCCAGATCATGCCATCTCAGCAAGTAGTTCCAACAAATTGCTATTTGTTGTACATAAGAGAGGCAATGAAGCACGCTTTCCAAGAATATAAGGATAAAATGGAATCTTTAGAGCATCTTCCACATAGGCGTCCTCATTGGCTTCTTGCTTGTTGAATGATGTGGCGAACTGTGATTGGTGAATAATATGCAAGGTTGCACCGAGACTGGTACTGGTACTGGTACGGGAAATTGGTACCAGTACCGGTATGTCTGTTTTTTAAAAATAGGACACGGGGGTACTTGGAGACACCATTTTTTTAAAAAATATAATTTAATAATTTTATTAATTTATTAATATGCTAACATTAAAACTGAAAATATCATGACATTGAACTTTTAAAACAAGAGAACTGGTAAAGTTTAAGTTTATAGCTTACTGTATATATATTACTTATAGGCATATAGCTTACTTGTAACAATTTAATATAGCTTAATGTATATATATTACTGTAGACACTAGTATTGAGGTTTGAAGTCCGTAGGAGTAAGAATCCACTGAGTTTGTGAGAAAATAGTGGAAAAAATGAAAGGTAGAGAAAGAAAAAAAAAATGGAGACGCCTTTTTATTGACGCAGGGTACTTGGAGACGTGTGGGAGACTCAACCAAAAGTCTCCCTTTGCAGGGAGACGTACCCAAGAAGTCTCCGAGACGGGGAGATGAGTACCAGGGGGTCGGAGACGGGTCTCCATGCAACATAGATAATATGTATATGCCACGTAGGTGCCACCTCAGCATATTCCCAAATTGCATCGTCTATGTGATGTCTTCAAATGTGATTGCTTTGAACTTGAATGTTTGGGAATGTATCCTTGTTGATCTCGCCTTGTCCTTTTGTAAGTGTATGATACATGTTGTTCATTTGTCTAACTTTGTGTACTTCTCTTGGCAGAATATAGATCTTCTTTGTGAATGCATCTTGATGGAGAGTAGTGTAGATGATGATGACATGAAGCAAGAGACCCCTTAGAGACTTGAAGATGGAAAGCTTGAAGTGATGGATAGATGTCTTCAATGATGCAGATGATGAAGTGTACTTGCCAATGAACTTGAAGTGTTCCTTTGGAGTGGCTATCTTCTATCTTCACTTTACTCCTTGCATGAAGCTGGCTCCAAGCATTTGACTCCTTAGATGACTCCTTAATCTAGTCCACGCTCCTGCAACACAACAAAGAAGCAATATCAATCACTTTATAACACAAAGAAGTCACTTCTAAACACTTATTAACCCTTTGCAAGCTTAGGCGCACATCTTGGTGTGTGGAGATAGGCACATGCGCCTAAGACCAAATAGCTTCATACTTGTCATTTTGATGATTTCAAACAATGAGAATGACTTAGAATGTTTATCTTCCCTAAGGTGCCCACTCAAAGGTGTCATTTCATGTAATTTCCTCCTAGGCGCACATTGAGGTGTGCAAAGAGTCAAAAGTGCGCCTAACACAACTGGCCTTATACTTATCATGTTTATGATGCCAAATGATTAAGCATGTCCTGGAATGACTTTCTCTTCCTCAAGCTTTCACTTTATGATGTAAATACATACATTCCTTTGGAGGCGCAAATTTGGGTTATTCAAGTGATAAAGTGCACCTCATCTTGGAGATAGTATTTATGCTAGAAATTGCTTTCAAACCCATGCATTGATGTTTAGATGACTTCCTGCTTCAAGGTAATGTTCAAATTTCATGATTCCAAGCCTTCTTTTACAAGGCGCACATTTGAGGTTGTAAGAATGGATAGGTGCGCCTAACTCAAATGGTCTTATTTTTATCATTCTCATGATTTCAACAGTTGGACATGTCCTTGAATGACCCTCTTTTTCACATGTCCTTGAATGACCCTCTTTTTCAAGGCGCTCATTTAGCAATGTGAATTGATGCATTCCTTTTGAGGCACTAGTTTAAGGTTGCAGAGACTGAGAAGTGCACCTAAGATACTTGGTGAATTTGATGTCTTTAAACTCATGTGGATGCTTGTAAATGCTTATTTGGACAAGCAAAAGACCCTTCAACATTGATCATTTCCTTCTCACCCTAAGGCGCACTTTGATGGTCGAATAGGTGTGAATTGGCGCCTTGACATGAATGAATGCTCACTTCAACTTAGGCGCAGTTTTGGATGTGTGGGAGTGAAAAATGCACCCCGACTTACTAAGTGCAGTTGATCTCCCTTGAGGCGCACTTTTAAGGTTGTCTAGTTGAGAACTTGCGCCTCACACATTTGGCTAGTTTTTTGGCATTTTGATGTTTCAAGGACTTGTTTAGATAATCATCAGAAAAATATTTTATTGCTAGGCACACATTTGTGATCCTCTAGGTGTGAATTTACGCCTTGAAGTACTTAGCTTGTTCTTTGACCTTCAATGATTTCAAATTCATGTTTAAATGCTTAGGAAACTCTCCTTTACCTTAAGCGCATATTTGAGGTTGAAGGAATGAGAAGGTATGCCTTGATTCCTTGAATTCAAGCCTAATTTCTCCTAGGCGCAAAATGATGATTCTACAAGTGACAATAGGCACCTAGGTTGAATGAATGTATTATGGACTTGAGTGATTTAAAGGTATCCTTAATAAATCAAACTCTCTTCAAGGCGCCAATTTCCTCTAGTAACTCTTAACCTCTCCTCCTCTAGGCGCACATTCATGGTTGCACAGGAGCAAATCGGCGCCTAGCTTCTCTTTCATGATTTTTCAAAATTTTCTAAGTTTCAAACACTTCTTATTGACCTTAGGCGCAAAATTGGGTCCTTGAATGATATTTCTTCCTCCAACAATCCTAGGCGCACATCTAAGGTTCTTCAAGAGTGAATTTGCGTGGGCGCACTTTGGTGGTTCTTCAAGAATGAATTTGCGCCTTGAGTTCTTGGGCCATTTTCTTGCAAATTTTGAAGGTGAAGATCCCTAGGTGGAAGTATATTTAAAAAATATATTTAAGTATAGGAAATTCATACTTTAAATATTTTTGAAATATACTTCCAGGATGTTTGAGATAAGTCTTGGATCCATAGGATTTAACATGCAGATTCTAGATTTTTGAGGACCCACCAGTTTTTAGACTTAATCAATTTCAAGATCTCAGAACATCAGACTTCAGGATATCAGACTTAGTCAATTTCAGTGTCTCAGAGATTGACTTCAGTGTTCTCAATCACACCTTGTTTGACGGATGACCTCCTTAACTTCTCCTTTGCAAGGAGATTAACGCACTTGACTTGTTTCTGGTGAGGCTCACTCCAGGAGATTATGGTTTCCGGCACGAAGCTATAGACTCAAACACCACTGACTTCATCATGAAAAAGTGCTAAGACATCATCCAAGACCAAAGCAAAGCATCGAAGCTCAAAAAAAGGGGGTCCCCATTTGCAATGGGGCGATGTGTGATTAGGTCACAACATCTAGCGTCAACCCGAATAAATGTTCCTGAACATTTCAGAGCCAAAGACTCAATCTAGACTCAGAACCTTCAGACACTCCTCCTCTACTCATCAACTAGCTAGACAACAAACTCAAAAGGGAAAAGAATCATAGATTGGATCAAGACACTACATCTCCTAATGTGTGATTAAAGATAGGGTTCAATTAAAACAATTTCCTAAGTGTTCCAAGGATAAACAAAAGTCAAGATTCAACATTTCATGTACACTCACACACCAGGGCATATAAACATAACTACCCGATCAAAGAATCAAAATCAATTGCTAGTGCGACTATCCATATTTCGAGGATCCAAGTATGTACACTTGCGTTCATTTCCATCCCTTAGAAACTAGGATCATCTAAGTTCACTTGACTCAAGCTAGGTAAATTCATGAAAAGCGGATGAATGAAGAATATATATACGGATGAAATGGTAAATGATGGTATGCAATGGTATGTAAACAACATGATGGAATGGGGATGATATGGAAACGAAATAACATGAAACGGAGAGAAGCAAAATGAGACAGAGTGCCTCTACGCATGACGCCTGTTTGCCAGGTTTTCATCATTGTACTTATCCAAGGCGCCACCAAAGGTGGTTTTCCCCTGTGGACGAAAGATTTCTCTTTACTATTTTTTCATTTTTCATTTTTTTTTTTTTTTTTACAAAGGATGACCATTACACACGGCACCTGTTTGCCAGGTTTTCACCATGGTAATGAATGGAAGGAACTCCAGAGTCTGATTCTACAGACAACACGATGGTCCATACAAAACCATGTCAGGTTATTGTACTTACTGATGTTGGCAGGAAATGATGTGGATTATATAAAACAAGTAAATGAAAAGTATATCAAACATAAACCAGGTGAGTGGTGGGATATGTTGGATAACGGGAAATGTAGTGGAAGTGGATGATAAATAGTGGAGTGAATGGAATGAAACCATAATCAACGTTTGCTCATATCGACCTAAACTTCGAAGCTTGCAAGTGGAAGGGAGGTGAATTAAGAAATAGGAATGATGGTTAGTCAACAGGTGAAGTGGTAACTTCATAACCCACACGGACTTAGAATGTTCTTATTGATTTCACTTCGTGGGATGAAGTAACATAGATGGAA
This sequence comes from Cunninghamia lanceolata, assembly GCA_027924645.1. Classification (NCBI taxonomy): domain Eukaryota; kingdom Viridiplantae; phylum Streptophyta; class Pinopsida; order Cupressales; family Cupressaceae; genus Cunninghamia; species Cunninghamia lanceolata. The sequence goes on along the minus strand of BSBN01001567.1, from coordinate 12,716,780 downwards.
TATAATGGAAATGAACGGGATGAGGCGAATGGGAATGGATTCTTCAGATGCAAAAGCCACTTTAGATTTGACTTCTTGAAACTTAAATACCCAGGGTTTTGCCTTTTCTTTTGGAAATATGGAATGACAGCTTTTGAATATGCTTTGCTTTGATTTCTAGCATTTGTGCTTTTAGGCATAAAGATCTTTATGATTTTCAGGAATTTATTTGCTTGATGGGTAAAAGCATCCGAATATTTATTTTGTGGAACATGGGATAGGCGGAAGGATTGCAAGCTTCTAGTTTAGACGACACTTACATTCATTGATCATGATAAAGAAACGGGAAAAGGAATATGGGTATATAAATTAGGCAAACGGAGGTAAAATGTATGGTGGAAGATGTAAACAGTTACTTGCTTTTGGAGTTTGCATAGTAACTGAGGTGAAGGAGATACATATGTAATAAGCGGATAGTGGAAAGTGTGCGGAATGGATGGGAATACCAACATCATGAACTTCTCATACCTTAGATGTATATATCCAAGGCTATATGACATGGATGAACTCCAAATGATTTTGTCCCTAAAGGACTCATATGTACCATGATAATGGACAACTGGACTGTGCATAAGATTTGGATATCAAACTTGAATTCATTATTGGATGGAAAATGGTAAAGTGGATGAAGGCTTTATTATCTTCATGTGGAGGGGATAAGTGAGATGAAATGGATGGAAGTATGCCAAAATGCTTATTATGGAGTGGAGCGGATACATGAACTACCTTGAGATTTTTACTTAATCCAGGCTCACAAAGACTTTCCTAGAAACTTCAGGATCATTAAGATATGTAAAGTATAAAACCTCAAAATACTTCAAGCAATACCGAGCAATTCACTCATCTCCCAAGAGCAAGCAGTCATGCTATCTGACACTAATGATGGGATCAACGGGAAATCCATCAATCATGAGCCAAGTTTCTCAAAGGAAAACCTAAGAATTCATAAAATTTAGATTTAGCATTTTAAAACATTATAACCAGAAGATAACAGTGTCAGGACACAATAGATGATTAGTTTCCAAGTCCAGTCCAAAATCTAACAAGATGATAAATTGAAAGAGAAACGTCTTCCAATTCTAAGAATTTCATGAATGGATGTCTAAGAAATGAACTAACATGTTATCACGAATTGAAACTAGTGTGTGTGTTTAAGATAACATCACCTTCTCACAAATAGGGGAACCCAACACGACAAACCAACTAAACTAAGCAACAGACAACTAACACCTACGAAAAGCAAACAACAACAACTAAGGAAAGTGAACAACTAACCTATGAAAGCAAAACAAACCACTAAGCTAAGGGAAAAAACAACAAGCAAACAACACGAAAGCAAAACTAAGCTAAGGACGAACCAACACTTGAGTCAAATGACCTCAAGGGAGCAAAAATCTACTCTAAGACGCAACGTGAAATGAAAACCTTTAATTCTAACCTAGCTATGTACAACCAACAGAGGGATGCAACCCAGGACATTAAGTATATACATGCCCTAGCATGGTTTTTCAGTATGAACAGCAATAGTAATGCAACAGTGACAATCCTCAACTGAGCAAATTCATCCTTGAACTCAAACCATTGACCCTTCAGGCGACAGACCTCAAACGTAGAAAAAGCTTTTGGCGGTATTATGATCAATTGAGGATTCTCGTTAGGACCATGATTTATCCAAATGCAGGTTGTTCTACTCAATTCGCCATAATCAAATTCATATTCAATATGTTCAAGATCATTATCAATATCATTACTATCAGTGCTATCAATGCTATGAGCTATCAATTAGAAGTTTTTGATGTTCAAATTCAACATTCTTCCAATCAATAGAAGGGAAAGATGCAACCTGATGCTCGCTGCTTTCAATGAGACATGGCCTACCAAGCATTCAATCATATTCTACACATCCGTCCGGAGGTCGCCACTGATGGTTGATGAGCTTCTCATCTTCTTCATATTGCACAATTTCATCGTCAAGCTCCTTTGTAATCTCTAGCAATGGTGTCAACAGCTTCTTGATCTCAGCATCCATTGCAGCAGCGTTCTTCAATCGTCATTCTCGCCTTTGGCTTGTTATCTTTTGGTATAATGATGGAAGCGTCGAGCGTCGACCCGAATTGCTCTTGTTTATTCACGGGCTCTTCGTCGGCATACTCTTGAATAATAGCTTCTAAATTCCTTTGCAACTCTTCTAATTCATGATCTTCTAACAATGTATTTTGTACTTCTTGTAGCTCATTCTCAAGGATCTCTTGATGTAATGTAAATGTATATTCCTCAAGAAACTTATCTTCATCAAATTCAGGTTCCTGCCATAAGCTCGAACTTCTTTCTTTCTCAATTGCCGCTTCGAGTGCTCTGACATCTTTTAAACCCTATTTACAATCCTCTAATGCTTTTGATAACTTCTGTCCGAATGCTTCTATCTCTTCAGGATTGATAAACTCGTATTCATATTCCTTCTCACTTGTACATTGCTTATCATGGTTCTTTGTAATAAAGACTTCTTCCTCAACAAGTACACTGGCTTCTACATCCTCCATGGCTTGATGAATTGCCTCCCAGCATTTCTCACAAGTGTATTCCAAATGATGTATATCATGCACCCTACACCAATTTCTAGAAAGCAATATGTCGTCAACACCTAAATCCTTGTCATTCTTTAATTCCTTCTTGATTTTCTCTTTCAGCTTCTTGAATGCTTTACCATTGACAGGAGTATTATAGGATCTATCTTTGAAAATACTACCAGCTCATGTACTTGTAAGAATGAGATTTTCTTCTACATGGCTAAGTCCATCCTTGATAAGAATGTTATACAATATGCCTCCTTATGATCATTTGTATTTATGAATACGACATCCATACTTGCACTCGAAGTCTTTCAAACTCTTGCCACCAAGACGCTCATTCAATGACCACCATAGTTGGAGAACAATTGGAGTCGAATTTGCAAGATCATACCCAACAACTTGCCGCATATCCAATCTTGAATCCATGGTTGAGAAATCCATCTTCTGATTTTTTGTTTTTTGTTTTTTTTATTTTTTTTTTATTTTTTGAAATTTTCTACTTTTTTGTATTTTCTAAAATATAAGAGATCTTGAAATCTTGAATTCCTCCGTCAAAGCTCACTTCAAACTTCAATCCACCACTCGGAGTATCTTGTTGCTATACTTGAAATGAAGAATATCCATGTTCATGCCCTCCTAGCGCCAAAAATGTAGATGATGTTTTTGTGCCAACAACAACAATAGAATAAGACACTAAGTATCCTATTCTCTCTTCAATAAAGTCTCTCAAAGGCTAAGCTATGTGATCCAGTGAGACAACTTCAAGGTTCCTTATTCGTGATTTGCATTGGATAAACTCAATGAATACATGTAATCTTGCTGGTAATCACAAAGGGACTTACGTAGACTTCTTACTTCATTCAACTTATTCCTCCTTTCAGTGTGGATGATATATGTACAACGTCTCAATAATTAAAAATAAATAAATAAATAAAAGTTTAGAGAAGCTAATCTAAGGTCAGTGAGGCAACAATGATGCATGAATAGACAAACTCCTTAATCAACCTAACTCCACTTCCCCAAGAATGCGTACAACTACATGGAGTAGGTGCAATCTCCTAAGGATAGCGAAAGGTTTTCAAATCATGAAAGCTCATATAAGCACCCATTGGATAGCGTAGCTCAAACAACCATTCACAATCGAACTTAAGCAAATTACAATGAAGCTCAGACTAGCTTTACACAACACTTCACCAACAATGAATGTCAAAAGCATCACCTAGGAGTTGATCAAATACTCAATACATACATGCATTACATCAATGAACTTCTACTCTACTTCTAATCTACTTAGAAACATCTCTCCATTTCATCAAGATACAAAAAACCATGTTATTCCACAAGACAACACTTAAACACCAAGCGAGCTCCAATGTCATTGCATTACTCTTGAGAAATATTTACAACCTTCAAGTACTCTCAGAGAATTTCGAGAGTCTCTTCCTACTCTACAGTACTCTACTGCCTACTAACTGAGAACTAACTCCTACAAATGAGGCAACAAGGCCTTTATATAGAGTTCCAGAATTACAATGAATGGCTTGGATCAACTCAAGTAGCCAAGGGCCCAAATCATGCCATCTCAGCAAGTAGTTACAACAAATTGCTATTTGTTGTACATAAGAGAGGCAATGACAACACGCTTTCCAAGAAGATAAGGATAAAATGGAATCTTTACAACATCTTCCACATAGGCGTCCTCTTTGGCTTCTTGCTTGTTGAATGATGTGGCGAACTGTGATTGGTGAATAATATGTATATGCCACGTAGGTGCCACCTCAGCATATTCCCAAATTGCATCGTCTGTGTGATGTCTTCGAATGTGATTGCTTTGAACTTGAATGTTTGGAAATGTATCCTTGTTGATCTCGCCTTGTCCTTTTGTAAATGTATGATACATGTTGCTCATTTGTCTAACTTTGTGTACTTCTTCTCTTGGCAGAATATAGATCCTCTTTGTGAATGCATCTTGATGGAGATTAGTGTAGATGATGACGACATGAAGCAAGAGACCCCTTAGAGACTTGAAGATGGAAAGCTTGAAGTGATGGATAGATGTCTTCGATGATGCAGATGATGGACTGTACTTGCCAATGAACTTGAAGTGTTCCTTTGGAGTGGCTATCTTCTATCTTCACTTTACTCCTTGCATGAAGGTGGCTCCAAGCATTTGACTCCTTAGATGACTCCTTAATCCAGTTCACACTCCTGCAACACAACAAAGATACAATATCAATCACTTTATAACACAAAGAAGTCACTTCTAAACACTTATTAACCCTTTGCAAGCTTAGGCGCACATCTTGGTGTGTGAAGATAGGAACATGCGCCTAAGACCAAATAGCTTCATACTTGTCATTTTGATGATTTCAAACAATGAGAATGACTTAGAATGTTTATCTTCCCTAAGGCGCCCACTCAAAGGTGTCATTTCATGTAATTTCCTCCTAGGCGCACATTGAGGTGTGCAGAGAGTCAAAAGTGCGCCTAACACAACTGGCGTTATACTTATCATGTTTATGATGCCAAATGATTAAGCATGTCCTAGAATGACTCTCTCTTCCTCAAGCTTTCACTTTATGATGTAAATACATACATTCCTTTGGAGGCGCAAATTTGGGTTATTCAAGTGATAAAGTGCACCTCATCTTGGAGATAGTATTTATGCTAGAAATTGCTTTCAAACCCATGCATTGATGTTTAGATGACTTCCTACTTCAAGGTAATGTTCAAATTTCATGATTCCAAGCCTTCTTTTACAAGGCACACATTTGAGGTTGTAAGAATGGATAGGTGCGCCTAACTCAAATGGTCTTATTTTTATCATTCTTGTGATTTCAACAATTGGACATGTCCTTGAATGACCCTCTTTTTCAAGGCGCTCATTTAGCAATGTGAATTGATGCATTCCTTTTGAGGCGCTAGTTTAAGGTTGCAGAGACTGAGAAGTGTGCCTAAGATACTTGGTGAATTTGATGTCTTTAAACTCATGTGGATGCTTGTAAATGCTCATTTGGACAAGCAAAAGACCCTTCAACATTGATCATTTCCTTCTCACCCTAACGCACACTTTGATGATAAGTGTGAATTGGCGCCTTGACATGAATGAATGCTCACTTCAACTTAGGCGCAGTTTTGGATGTGTGGGACTAAAAAATGCACCCTGACTTACTAAGTGCAATTGATCTCCCTTGAGGCACACTTTTGAGGTTGTCTAGTTGAGAACTTGCGCCTCACACATTTGGCTAGTTTTTTGGCATTTTGACGTTTCAAGGACTTGTTTAGATCATCAGAAAAACATTTTATTGCTAGGCGCACATTTGTGATCCTCCAGGTGTGAATTTGTGCCTTGAAGTACTTAGCTTGTTCTTTGACCTTCAATGATTTCAAATTCATGTTTAAATGCTTAGGAAACTCTCCTTTACCTTAAGCGCATATTTGAGGTTGAAGGAATGAGAAGGTATGCGTTGATTCCTTGAATTCAAGCCTAATTTCTCCTAGGCGCAAAATGATGATTCTACAAGTGACAATAGGCGCCTAGGTTGAATGAATGTATTTTGGGCTTGAGTGATTTAAAGGTATCCTTGATAAATCAAACTCTCTTCAAGGCGCCAATTTCCTCTAGTAACTCTTAACCTCTCCTCCTCTAGGCGCACATTCATGGTTGCACAGGAGTAAATCAGAGCCTAGCTTCTCTTTGATGATTTTTCAAAATTTTCTAAGTTTCAAACACTTCTTATTGACCTTAGGCGCAAAATTGGGTCCTTGAATGATATTTCTTCCTCCAACAATCCTAGGCGCACATCTAAGGTTCTTCAAGAGTGAATTTGCGCAGGCGCACTTTGGTGTTTCTTCAAGAATGAATTTGCGCCTTGAGTTCTTGGGCCATTTTCGTGCAAATTTTGAAGGTGAAGATCCCTAGGTGGAAGTATATTTAAAAAATATATTTAAGTATAGGAAATTCACACTTTAAATATTTTTGAAATATACTTCCAGGATGTTTGAGATAGGTCACGGATCCATAGGATTTAACATGCAGATTCTAGATTTTTAAGGATCCACCAGTTTTCAGACTTAATCAATTTCAGGATCTCAGAACATCAAACTTCAGGATATCAGACTTAGTCGATTTTAGTGTCTCAAGGATTGACTTCAGTGTTCTCAATCACACCTTGTTTGACGGATGACCTCCTTAACTTCTCCTTTGCAAGGAGATTAACGCACTTGACTTGTTTCTGGTGAGGCTCACTCTAGGAGATTATGGTTTCCAGCACGAAGCTATAGACTCAAACACCACTGACTTCATCATGAAAAAGTGCTAAGACATCATCCAAGACCAAAGCAAAGCATCAGAGCTCAAAAAATAGGGGGTCCCCATTTGCAATGGGGCGATGTGTGATTAGGTCACAACACTACCCTTCCTCACTCGGTCAAGATCTTGTGATTGGGGTTTTATCATCAAATTTCTGATATTTTCCAAGAATCGTCTAAATTGGCTGCAATGAGAATGTCTTTCTCACTGAGTACTTTGATACCTCCAAGAACTTACTTTCCCGGTCACTAATTAGACAATACTATCAAATTAAATATTAGTGACCATACTCAACTAACTACACCACTATTCTCATCCAATTAGTCAAAATGACTAAGTTGTAACTTGAAAGTTGAAACAATCCCTAACATTGTTAAACAAATATTACGCAATCAAGAATGAAGCATAAAATTTAGATAGGGGTCTATGAGGGTTGTAAATGGTTATGAGGTGATGTGGACACCTTGGGTCAAACATGACTGATATGGGTTCCTCGAACAAAGAGAAACAATGTTCTATTCTAACCATTGATGAAAAACTCGCGAAAAAATCGCCGGACCCGCGAGTAATCGCGAGGCAAAACTCATGGCGAGTTTTACTCTGAAAAACTCAGCCCGAGTTTTTCCAAAACTCAGCCCGAGTTTTTCCAAAACTCGCGGCGAGTTACAGAGTCAAAAATCGCCATGAATCGCGAGTAAAACCTGCAAAAAACTGGCACATTAAAGAAATGTTAAAAGTTAAAAACTTAAAACTCGCGAAACCCTCTCCCTCCCGACGGCGCGAAACCCTCTCCCTCCCGGCGGCGCGATTCACAGGCGTGATTGTTAAAGCCTTACAGGTAACGAACTGTTTAACTTCAAATATCGAAATTTTGAAAAGACTATAATATGAAAGGAGAGATTTTGGACGAATGACACTGACGAACTGTTAAATGATAAATCAAAATGTTTTATGATCGATTAGGATTTATATTAAATTTATAAATTTTTAAAAGACTGTATCATATGAAAGGAGAGATTTTGGACGAACTGTCAAAATTTAAAATGCTTTATGATCGATTAGGATTTAGAAATATTAAATTTATAAATTTTAAAAAGATTGTATCATATGAAAGGAGAGATTTTGGACGAACTGTCAAAAATTTATCCAAAATCTCTCCTTTCATATGATAGTCTTTTTAAAATTTCAATTTTTTATGATATAAAATTGAATTTCATATTATAAATTTGGATAGTTCGTCCAAAATCTCTCCTTTCATATGATAATGTCTTTTTAAAATTTCAATTTTTTTTATTACTGTATCATATGAAAGGAGAGTTTTTGAAGGAACTGTCAAAAGTTAAAACAAAAATTAAAATCATCATAATCCTATATAAATTTTGACAATTCGTCCAAAAACCTTTCATATGATACAGTCATTATAAAATTTTGATTTTTTTATAATACAGTGACCAATCATTTAATAATATATAGGAAATTTCTGTCAAAATTTTACAAATAATACAGTCCAAAATCTCTCCTTTCATATGATAGTCTTTTTATAATTTCGATCGTTTTTTATAGCAAAAATGTCAAAATACAGCTATATAACAGTCACCTGTATTATTGTCCAATTTAAATTTTTAATTTAATTTAATTTAATTTATGTTTGCCGAGTTATTGCCGAGTTTTTCCCCGAGTTTTTGGCGAGTCCCGAGTTTTAAAAATTTTTGGGTCTGCCGAGTTTTTGCCGAGTCCGAGTTTTTCAACTATGATTCTAACAATGACAGGGGTACCAATTGAAGAACAAAAGTAGAGGGAGATGTCTTCATAGTCCACCAGTTGCCGAATGTAGCGATGATGAATCCCAATATGTTTGGTCCGAGGATGATACACTGGATTCTTCACCAATTTCAGTACTCCTTGATTATTGCAAAAAAGTGGTGTTGGAGTATGTTGAGGAAACTAAAGATCTGTCAAGATTCTGCATAACCAAACTACTTCACAACTGGCACTCACAACTGCTTTTTATTCAACTTGAGTGGAGGATAAAGCTACTGTTTGTTGAAGCTTACTCTGCCAAGAAATTACTCCTAAACCCAGGGAAAGATGTAGCCAGTTATAGACCGCTGAGTATCCACAGATCCTGCCCAATCGGAGTCTATATACCCAATTAAACCGAAATCTTATGTCCTCTAGAAAAGTATGCCAAAGTCAAGAGTACCTTTGACATATCACAAAACCCGCTTTGCAGCTATCCAATGAGTGAGCTTCGGTTTTGACAGAAACCTAAAGAGATAGCTAAAAGCAAAGCAAAGATCTAGTCTAGTGGTTGTCAGATATATCAAGTTGCCCACCAACTATCTGTAGTGTGATTCATCAACTGGAGATCCATCATCAGAGACTGACAACTTCAACCCAACCTCCATAGGTGTAGAAGATGAGTTACAATCTGCCATCCCAAAACGCTCCAAAGACTCGTAGCATATTTGATTTGAACCATGAAGATGCTATGATCAAATTGCCAAAACTCAGTCCCTAGGCAATACTGTAGGAGGCCTAGATCTTACATGTCAAAAGTTGCACACAACTCTGATTTTACTTGTTGAACTGCAGTGTCTGTGCTACCTGTGATGGCAAGATCATCAACATATACAACAATAATTACAATATCATTACCATCGCTTTTGACATAAAGATTTGGATCAGAAAGACTCCTAAATCCAATATCTTTTAGGTGTTTATCAATTTTCAAATACTAGGCTCGAGGAGCCTGCTTAAGTCCGTACAAGGACTTAATTAACCTGCAAACTAGATGTTCACGTCGTGGAACCTGAAAACCCTCAGGCTGCACCATGTAGGCTTCCTCATCCAATCCATTTGATATACCTTCCAACCAAACTGAGTGGCAATGGAGAGAAGTAACTGAAATGTGACCATCTTTGCAGTAGGAGCAAACGTCTCTTCAATGTCTACCTTCTTGTTGCGAATTTCCTTTAGCAATGAGATGTGCCTTGTATTTGTCCAATGAACCATCAACTTTGCATTTGACCTTATAGACCCATTTGCACCCAATGGGCTTTTTACCTGGAGGCAATTCAACCAACTCCCAAGTCTTATTTTTCATCAATCCATCATATTCAATCTTCATAGCAGCTTCCCATTCCGGTGTCCCTTGTGCCTCAATTATCTTTTGGGGTTCAGAAACCTGAAAAAGATCAGAAGGCAGAGCAAAAATGACTATGCTCAATAGCTGAAGTAGTTACCGTTGGGCCTTTTCTCCGAGGACGTTCACTTGATGTAGGAAGTTCATCCACATGTACACCTTCCATAGTAGAATAATACCATTTTGGTTTATGGTGTGTCTCAGGTGAATGCTATGAAGGCAAGTTCTCTAGAGTCTTACTTGGAATGGAAACATTTTTCGTTCTTCGTCTTTGATAGACAAGCGGTGTAGAACCTAGCCCCAGATTGACTTGCAGGCTGACCTAATGAACTGGAGGGTTCCACCTTCAAAGGTACCATAATACTAGATTCAATGTGTTCACTGACTTCTTGTTGAACATTTGAAAAATACGGCTTTGTTTCTTTTACATCAACTTCCCGACTAACAATGACCTTGTTAGTGGAAATGTCAATAAGCTCGTATGCCTTAGATTGTTCACTATAACCAGCAAAGAAGTACTTGATGCTTTTGGAATCTAGTTTATGCCTTTTATGTTTAGGAACTAAAGTGTATGTCGTTGAACCAAAAATATGAAAAGAAGTTACCTCGAGTTTGTGACTAGTTCAAACTTCCTCCAGTGTGATTTCCTGCAAAGCTTTGCATGGACATCTATTCAGAATGTAGACCGATGTGTTAACAGCTTCTCCCCAATACTTGTAGGGAATGTTTCTGCTATGCATCATGCACCATGCCATTTCCATGATGGTCCCATTATGCCTTTCAACCACTCCATTTAGTTGTGGAGTGTATGGTGTTGTCAACTGGCGTTGAATACTTTCTTTTTCACAGAATTCCTTGAATTGAGTGGAGGTGAATTCCCCCCAATTATTGGACTGTAGAGTCTTGATCCAACGGATTGTGAATGTTTCCACCAATACCTTGAATTTGAGGAAGGCACCATAGCATTCAGACTCCTTTAAGAAGTAAACCCACATCTTTCTAGAGAAATCATCCACCAATAATAGGAAATACCTTGATCCATTGACAATGGGAGACTTCCAAGAAGGCTCACAAAGAATTGCATGAATGAGATCCAAAAGACCCTTAGCATGCCATGCACCTTCCGTAGGAAACAGTTTCCTCTTTTACTTTCTAGCCAAACATCCAACACACAAATCTTGTTTTCCTGTATAGGGGGCAGCCCATCTACCATATGGGCTCTGTTGAGTTTAGCCAAATACCAAAGATTCAGGTGACCAGACCTTTCATGCCAAAGAACACTAGTATTATCTTCGACAGCTAAGGCATAGAAATTAGCTGTAGCAGGATCAACTAGCTTATACAAACCTCCTTGTCCAATGTCATTAGCAATGACCTTGTCCTGTTTCACATTTGATACAATGCACTTCTTTCCACAAAACCTGACTTGGATGTTAGGGTTCTTAGCTAACTAATAGATAACAAATTCTTGTTCATGGCAGGAACATATCGAGCATTCCTTACTAGAAATTTTTGAGAATCATTTAATACAACCCTAACATCTCCTATCCCTTCGAAAACATGTGATCTACCATCACCAAGTGAAACTATATCTTTATGAGTAGAATCAGTAGTAAACTTTACATACCAATCTTTGTGAGATGTGAAATGTCGAGATGCTCCTGAATCAAAGAACCAATATCTATTGTCAGCACTACCTAAACGAGATGTCATGAGTGCAAACTCATCATCTGAACCATGTCTTCGTCAACAGTAGCCAGATTAGCTTCACCATGCTTCTTTCGAGATAGATTGTATAACCTTTTCCTGCATTCCTTTTTAACATGTCCAAATTTATTGCAATAAAAGCATTTTATCTTTTGCTTGGACGAAGTGGAAGAAGTGTTGCTAGAAGTATTCTGAGGTTTGTTACCAGAAGAATTTTGAGGTTTGTTGCCAAATGAGTTCTGAGGTTTGCTCTTATACCGAGCAACAAAAGCACTTTCCATGGACCCAGATGTAGATTCCCCTATATGCTCGTTTTTTGCTCCTTCTACAAGAGATATTGACTCAACTTATCAATAGTCAAAGTTTGACTTTTAGCCAGTAGGCTCAGTGATTCCACAAAGGTCTCATAGGAGGGCAACAGGCTATTAATGGTCAAAGAAACCATGTCTTCGTTGTCCACTGGTTTATTGACCGCAGTAAGCTAATCACTTAAGGTCCTTGATTCTTAAGAGGTGTTCTAACAATGACCCACCCTTGTGTAGTTTTGTAGAAAATAACAAATTCTTCAAGTACAAAACCCAACTTTTCTCAGAGGCCTGATACTTGTTTTTGAGGTGTTTCCACAATGTAGATGCAAATGTGGCATTCTGGACTTCAAGGATTAAGTCATCAGACACTAACAACTTGAGTAATAGTAGGGCTTCCCTGTGACGCTTGTCAAAGTCATCTGGGTTGGTTGCAAGCCTGGTTTCGGTTTCTAGAATAATATCGTCACACATCAATACTTAGCGATAATGAGTATTTTGTGACTCTAGATGTAATTCTTCCCAATGAGCTTTTGTGCCTCTGGTAACACCAAATTTTGAATATTTTCCATTATCCCAAAAAATATTTAATTCTCGACACTTGAACAACCCTTTATAATTTGACCCAGAAAATATTTTTCCTGAAAATTTTAAACTAACCCCGCAAATTTTTCAAATCCCACAAATTTAGGCACCCTAGATATTAAAAACTCCCCCTGAAATTGATATTTCCAAAACCTGAAAAAATAATTGAGGTAAATTTTTAAAAAATGAATACTTGGAAATTTTTGTTGGACACCATGCCCTAGCAGCCGCTATTTTTGGACCTACACACTGAAAAAGAGGGTTAAAAACCCTAGCCACCATGGATTTGCAAAAATCCATCAAAAATAGTCGTGAAAAATCCTAGCCGTGACTGAAAATGGCAAATTTTGTCACTATAAACCTGATTTTTGATTGAAATACAGACCCGCGATCTTTTAAAGGCCAAAAAATGGCGATTTTTCCAAAAATCGCGACAGGAAAAGGGAAAAAAGGATAGCAATTTTTCTAGAAGAAAAAGGACACACGACTACAACACAAACCTTAGCACAATTCTTCACCAGAAAGAGGTGTGTTTTTACAAAAAATAAGACAAAATTAACAAAAAAAGATAACACAATTTTAGCAAAGAAATAGGCACAAATTTTGTAGAAAAAAATCAATGTGCAATTTGCCCTAAAAATCCGCAATTTTTGGCGAAAATGGGGCATGAATTTCACCTTGAAACCTTACACGATTTTTCCATGAAACTGGCCATAATTTTTACTTAGCCTTAGGTGCGATTTTTTACCAAAAACCCTAGCTATGAATTTGAGAACCCTAGCTAACCTTACAAAACCTCTTCCCGACCTCCTTTGTGCAAAACCCTAACCCTAACAACCTGTTGCCTTTGATACCAATGTTAGTAAAGTTGGCAAACAAGAGAGATGAGAGAAATTTGCTAGAAGGCTTACTTCACAATGAGTGAAAGCAACATTTTATAAAGTTATGAAAGTTAATATTACAACTACCATTATTAATGGTACAACCTATTGCAACTACCTGCAACAAATACAACACCTAATTACCAACCTAATTAAATACACTTTATTACATTATTATATTAATATACCAATAGTAGCAGGGTGGTGGTTTCAAAATAGCCAATTGCAAAAAGAGAAAGTTGTGCATATATCATAACAGTTGCATATGTATCATGATCGTTGCAAAATTGTTGTGGCAGTTTTGTCTACAAGTGGTGGTTCCGCCTTTTCTTATCTGGTGGTTTTGCCAAGGAGAAACAAAGAAGCATGGTATCCATTACAACTCTTCCAATTGTTGTCATTTGGGCATCTTGTTTCGAGCCAAAACTTGTTGTAGCTAGTAAAAGCTAGTAGAACATACCCTGTGTAATGACCCACCCTATTTTGTATTTTATATTTTCTGATCTGGGTCTGATTTTTTCTCACTGTTTGGGTTTTTATGGTTTAGTTGTAACCTGCTTGCGTTTGGTGTTTTGCATTTTGTCAAGAAAACACATGCATGCATATATTTTTGAAAACACAATAAAATGAAAGTACCTAGATGATTTAATTTATTGCAAATACATTACAAAGTACTTATAAGCAATACCCATGATATTGAAAGCCAAAAATATAGATTTTCTTACATACCCATATCGCTGTCCATGAAAGATAATGCTGGAAATGAAGGTACAGCAGTCATGTCATATGAATCCCCACCAAATACAATCAATACTCAGATTAATTACTCAGTTCAGCGAGGTACAATGCAAATACAACAAGAATAGCCCTTATGGAGGCCACACAACAATACCCAACTCGCTGTAGACGATACACAAACTGCCCCAAAACCCTTTATTGCTGGTACGGCCCTGCTGTGTACCAAAAACAATGATGGCAGCCTCAAAACTGATTCAAACTTTTATGCCAAAACCTGCAATCAATTCCTTGATATCCTTTTTAAATTATCATGCCAAGAAAACTGTGAAAACCTGTCAGATAAACTCTCCGCAACTGATCTCCAAACTCCCAAATTGAATAAAAATGAAGCACAAATACAACCACTGAGTATGGCTGCTCATAAGCACCCTTGGGTGGGCTCTCACACCTGCAGAATGTTGTCACTAATGGAGGATTTCGTCTCCAAAAGCCATGGATGGATGGTTTTCTCAAACCCTTGTTTTCTTTGCAGAGCAAATATTATAAAATGTAATAGTCAAGAATGAATAAAATGAACTTCAAATGCCCTTTTGTAATTCTCAATTTGCATTTGACTTTCATTTCTTTTAATTTACTTTCATTTCCCACCTTTCATTCTTTTAATTTTGATGCACAACTTTATAATATAAAGTATACTTTAAAAGTCACTTATATCTCCCCTTTTAAAATGACACTTTAACTTATATTATAAAGTATACTTTAAAATCACTTATATCCCCTTAATAATAAAGTCCTAAAGTCCAATATTAAATAAACATTAATAATTTACAGACTTTAAAACGGAGGCCCAAATGATCTCGGAATCGAATGATCTATAGATCGTTGGAAAGGTCTTGCCAAGATGCTTCATCTGCAACACTGAAAATCCCGAAACAGACAGAACCTCTAATTTGCCAAAAATAGTACGAATGGCCCCAAAGTCCGAAATTGCCTGGAAAGACATCACCGCAAACCATCTGATATCACTGAGCTCAATGCAACATTTGAGATAGCCAATGGTTGTATACCAAGTCACCAAAACAATGCCAAACTGACACTTACTATAAATAGCAGTGTTCTCCGAGGACCAAAGAGAAAAACCCAGAAAGATTGTCGCCATGCAAGCACTTACTATAAATAGTAAGTACGAACAAATTGTCTGAAATCTCTCCGGAAAGTGTCATACAGCTCCACTGGATCACCTAAACACATTGGTAACATCGAAATACTCCTCTGGTCAAGCTGTCACCAACCCAGAAAGTCAGCTCCGACTGTGCCGTAAGAGAACCCGAAAATGGGGATATTACACCCTGGGGGTCATTGGAAAAGTGACGTATTCTTGTTTCCTGTCTGTCTTCTTGGTCTTGTGGTGCATAAGGAGTTGAGTGCAATAGACAATTATGCTTTCAAGAAAATTGTTGAGCATTGCAAGTGTTAAAATATTGTTGTATTGTAGATTAGTGTCCTTCAAGACCTCAAGAAGGCAATTTACCTATGTTACCCCAAGTTTCCGAGATGGGGACGACAGGGGCCAAGGGGATGCGTTTCGAGGGTGGCTTTTTTTGGGGCTATTTTTGGGGATGGCAAGGGACGACTATATAAAAAACGGGGAAATTTAAAATATGTAGGGAAATTTCAAATATTCATATCATATCATTGATAAAGCATTCATCATATACATTCATCATATACATTATAGATCCTTAATACATAACATTTGAGTTGAATTGAGAGTTCACATGAGAGTCGAACAAATTAGCAAATGTCAAAACTTAATTGCTTTCATATTTCACTGTCAATATGCATGCAATATTAAAAAATACATTGCACAACAAATGCCCAAAGGTTGCAAGTTTCAACTACAATATGAAAATATAAAAACAAATAAAGTATGCTGCTACCCCTAATCTGCATCTGCCAACACTACATCAAAATCAGAGTCCTCTAAGTCACTGCCACTCTAAGGGGCTGCCTCATCCAATGGAATCCCAACCAATCCCTCTTGTGCCTCCTCCTCATCAACCTGGGTGGCGTCTTCGAGATCAACATCCCACCGTAAAGTTAGAGTGTGGGGGCCCACCTAAAAGAAAATAAAATATTATGTTTTTCATTGTTGGGCTTTTTTTTTATGTGAACTTTTCATTGGGGATGGTTGGCCATCCCCTATGTTTTTATGGGACATCCCCACATTTCAGGAATGTCCCCTACAGTTTTTGAAAAATTGGGGACGTCCCCGAGGTGCCCCCACGTCCTCGGAACAATCTGAAAACAAGGACACCAAAAAAAATGTTGGGGACACATCCTCAGGAATCCTTGAAGTTTACTCTTCTAGAGTTTCTTCCCTCATTTGGTTCTCCAACACTATCTTCTATGTTGTGCTCTATTTTTGTGTTGTTTTCAGTTCTTGTGTCATTCCATCTTGCTTACAATTATAACTAGTAATCCCGACACTTAAACAACTCATTTTTAAGCACATATAAATTGTTTTATAGTAAACATAGAAAAAACAAGTAAATCTATCATGATTTTAATGACAAAGATTTGTAATGATGAATCAGTATTGGAATATCAAAACTAATTACGGATCAGTATTCCTTATGCAATTAATAAAAACCAGTGATTTTTAATTTTCGTGCTCCATTATCAATTCAATCTCCTCTTTATTAAAATATTAATTGTAATATTAATGGTCATCTTAGTTTTAGTTACTTTAGTTAACTTAGTTGTTTTTTAGTAACTTTTGTTTTAATTGTTTTAGCTTCTTTCTATTTCTGTTTTAGATAACAATGGTTTCTTTTTAGAAATGTCGTCTTGTAATTTCCTTTATAAGGAGTTCTCTCCATTTGTAAATTATACAATTATGAATATCAATAATCATTTCATGGTATCAGAGCCAGAAACAATTTTTTAATTTTTTCTGGCGCCATGTCCGTACTTCCGTACGACCATCCATACCGTCCTCTCTGCTAGCTTCGGCTTCGATTTTTTCTTGCAGTATAGTCGCGGGTCTATTTTCTGGCAAACTTCTATGTTCTTTTTCTTTCCTGATCGCTGTTTGTATGAGAGCTTCTGGTCGCCATTTGTGGGAAATTGCAATTTACAGGGTCGTGAGTTTTTCTGGAGCGGCGATTTGCTTCCTGGGGTCGCCAATTTTTTTTTCTGGAGAGTCGTCGTGTTTTAGCGACTTTCATAAATCTGGGTCGTGGATTTTAGGAAGTTTCTTCTGCCGTCTGCAAAGGCTCTAGTCGTGCCTTAGTTGGAGGCCGCGACTCTGTCGACCCTTGCAGTTCGTGATTGCAATGCCTCTATGCTCGCAATTTTTGGGTGATTCGTTGTTTGAAGGTCACGAATCTTGTTTGGCGCCTAAAACTTACATTTTGGGCGTGAGTTTAGGTGAGCTCCATCCCTTGTTTTGCCATGCGGATTCTGTAAGGAATGCTCGTGGCCTCCTTTTTGACAGGACTCAAACAACTTTATTTTTGCAAGATTTTCGGTGGCTTATGCAAACCAGAGTCGCGATTTCTTCATCTACGAACCCTATCTGTCTTCCGCAGGTTCTAAAATTTCACGATTAGGGCTTATGCGGCTCCTTAAACCTTAGTTGCGGGATTCCGTGATTCTGTATTAGCGTTTGAAGGCGGCTTGTCTTTGTTTGGGTCATCGTTTCTATGTGCGCCTCGACATTGATTTTTGTCATGGCAGTGTGAAGAGTTAATTTTTTCTTTGAGCCAGTTTTGACAAAAAAATTTCTGGGAAAAATAAAAATTTCTGCAAAGAGTTTTTGAAAATTTCTTCTATAAAAATTTTGCTAAAGTTTTTTGAGGATTTTTTCTGAAAAAATCTTACTTTTTCAAAGTTTTTGAAGGTTTTTCTAAAAAATCTTACAGTTTATGAGCCTCTTTTTAGACAATTTTTTAAAAATCGTGAGTTGTGCCAACTGATTGTCCAAGGTTTGTGCCAGCTGATCACAAAGTTACCTCGTTTCTCATGCTTTGGAAAACGGGAGGGATGGTGTCTTTGTCCAATTTTATGTTGGAAAATACACAGGTTCAATGGAAAGAATTACAACACGTGGAAGCAGAGGATGCTTACCATCTTTGAGTACCGGTGTCTGAATAAGCTTGTTCTAGGTACAGACGTTTGTGCCCCTACTGCTAGGAAGGATCAGGACAAGTATGATGAGGGTAATAGAGAGGCAATTCTGCTTCTAAAATTATCTCACCGATGAGATGTCACCAAAAATACCATTTGGTAAGTCTGCTGCGGAGATCTGGAAGCATCTGAAAGATATTCATGAGACCTCAGACAAGGGAAGGGCCTTCTTCCTGAAGAATATGTTGTTCTCTATTATGATGGATGACCAAGTGTCTTTACAGGCGCACTTGACAAAAATCAAAGATATTCGCGACCAATTGGAGGCCATTGGTTGTAAGATGGATGAGGAGGATATGGTGGTGATCACTTTAAAATGTTTGCCACGTTCCTACGAGCACTTCATCGAAATGCTCAACATTACATCCACCAATGTTGTCTTGAAGTTTGATGAGTTGTGCAACAAGCTTCTGCAGCAAGATAGGTGGAGGAAGCAATTTGGGAGCAACAATGAGTCTCCTAGTGTTGAACAAGCATTTACTGCCAAGGAAGTTGGCAAAGGCAAGTCCACTCAACAGAAAGGACAAGGCAAATCGGAGGAGGGCTCCAAGAAGTCTATTGTCATTACTATGGGAAGATTGGTCATATCAAAAAGTCTTGCAGAAAGCGGTTGGCCGATGAGAAGTCCAACCAAGAAGAGTCTTAGCAAAGTGCTCAAGTGGCAGAGTATACTGAGGAGTCTGCATATTTTGCATTTTGAGGACCAACACTCCATCTGATTATGGGTTGATTTTTTTGTTTGTACAATGACCATTAAGGGAGGGTATTAAAATATAATTGTAATATTAATGGTCATCTTAGTTTTAGTTACTTTAGTTAACTTAGTTGTTTTTTAGTAACTTATGTTTTAGTTGTTTTAGCTTCTTTCTATTTTTGTTTCAGATAAGAATGGTTTCTTTTTAGAAACATCGTCTTGTAATTTCCTTTATAAGGAGTTCTTCTCTCCATTTGTAAATTACACAATTATGAATATCAATAATCATTTCACTCTTCTGGTATATTAATACATTTCAATTTGTTGTATCCCATAAAGATTGTATTCTTATAGCTATTGCCATTTACTCTCATCATTTCTAGGGGTTTCGCTTGCATTTTTCCTTGGTGAACATCTTGCTTTCTTTAGTAGAAGACACTTCAATTACTCTTTATCTTTAATATAATTGTTGGTTGTACTTCTGACTCCCATTTATTTGTGGAATTTGTTCTAATTTCTTTCATTCACTGATTCCAATAATAAACTAGTTGAACATCTTCCCTAATGCAAGGTTCCTCCATTGGTGATTGTTGATGTCCGCCTCTACTTCGTTCCTTTACAAATTGCTCAAAGCAAAATAACAATAGAGTAGACATACTTATTTGATTGGTACTTGTTATATGGTTAACAAAACATGCATTGTCTTGAGATCACTCTAGGATTTTCATTATTGATTTGAATTTTGCAAATTATACTCCTTGCCATTCACTATCTAGATCTTAGAGTTTGCACAACATTTGAAGATGAAATATGAATCAAATGTTATTTTCTTCTCAAGTGATAGAATCTTTGTTGCTCCTTGTATTTGATCATAGCTAGTAACCAAATGGATATCAAACCCCTTCTAAATGTTCATTCCTTATTAATCAAAGCTTCACACTTATTGCCCTTTGTCTATGATCATAGCTTGTAATCATATATAAAAATAGACTGATTCTATGTAATGTCCCCTTTTTGAGCCAAACTTATGTATGGGTTGAGCTAGAACATTGAAGGATGGAAAACTATAATGTTGGCTCAATATGTGATTTTATTGGAATTTTGGCTAGTATTGTTTTATCATATTTTTCATATAGCCAAAATATTGACATTTTCCAAGCCAAGGATGGGAAAAATAAACGTTGGTCAAATTGAAGATGGAAAAAGTGAAAGGATGGAAAATGCAATCTTTAATTGCATTTTTATTTATCTATTAATTTATTATTTTTCCCAACGCCAAGGAGAAAAATAAAATATAATATTTTGTTATATTTTATTATGCCAAGAAAAAAGAAAGGGAAATAAATAATAATAAATTATTATTTTATTGCAAAGTTGACACCAAAGGTGGAAAAAAGGAAAAATAAATAAAATAATAAAAAATATTATTTTATTAGAGGAAATCGACGCCATAGAGGGAAATGGAAAAATAATAAATATTATTATTTTATGATGGGCATTCAAATTGGAGAGATAAGGGGAAATTAAAAATAATAAAAATATATTTTTCCAAAGTGAGTGCCTAGGGTGAAGAGGCAAAAGAAATAATAAAATACTATTATTTTATCATTCCAAGGGTGGGCGTCTAGAGGAGAGATAAGGAAAACAATAAAATATTATTATTTTATTGGGTTTTTCAAATGATGGTGGTTGAAAGATGAAATTCATTTAAAAGCATCAAGTTGAAGGATTGAGTCCATTGGTGGAATTGAAATTGTATAGAATTTGTCAAATTGAAGAGAAGAGGATAAATAGAGGCATTTGGCTTCATTTTGCAACTATTGATCTCTTGGAAAACTTTGCATTTGATGTGTTCTCTTAGCTGGAATTGTATTTTCAGTGGTATCAAGGAGATGATCCCTTGATTTTTAGTGGTTTGGTGATGACCCCTTTCCACATTGTGAGGTGAATTCATGTAGAGTTCATCATTGGGCTTCAGTGGAGGTTTTAATTGATGTTTTGGCTTCATTTCAAGCTAGTGTTTGATATGGATTTTCATTTACAGCTAGCTATGGAGTTTGATTTGGAGATTTGGCTATGGAATTGATGCATTTTTCATTGTTGATGACTTCTAGGGTGATCAATTTGCATGAGGAGGATTTTTAAAGTGTTTTTGACATCATATGGTATTCTGATTTTTGTATCAGCACACTGGAAAAATCATATCAGAGCTGTTTGGCATCATATATTGGTATATTTTCAAGGTTTGAGACAAAGTATACAGTGCTGAGCCAAATCGCACTAATTCTTGGCATAGGCAATTTCATTATTTGGTAAAATTTGGCACTTTTCATCATTCATTCTCAAATCTGCATTATCTACATCAGCTACAGCAGTAATATCAGCAGTTACAGCAGGTAAATCAGTGATACAGGATCAGCTACATGCATATATTCAGTCCCAGCTTCGTTATTGTTCATTGGACAATCATTATCTATCGTTTGGCGAGGGTTTTGAGCTACATTTGATCACATATTGCATTTGTATGAAGTCTGATTTCTAAATCAGTCAGGTCTGATATAAAAGACAGCCAATTGACATTTGTAATCAGTCCATTGAATTGAATAAAGAAGTGAAGTTTGATTCCGGGTATGTTCTTTCATGATTCATATGCTTTGTTTAGCAATCTTATATTGATATTTCATGTTCCTATGTTGCTAGTTGATCCTATGTTTTGAAAATATTGAAAGAATTGCATAAAAGTAAACTCGGAAATTTAGGACAGTGAAGGAAAAGAATCCAAAAAATTGTGTAGACAAGTTGGGGTTCTTACAGTGGTATCAGAGCTCACTTATAAATCAGAATTTTAGCATATATCCTAGAAGGGATCTTACATTCTAAATGTTTTGTTGTACATAATCTTTAAAACATAACTTATCTGACAAGGACAAACTAGAGTTGAAACATGGAATTGAATGTTGTTATCAATTGTCTTCATCAAATTCTCAAAGAGTTATTCATTGACTTCTAATGATCTTTTGTGCATTGATAGAATGTAGTCTGAAAACAGGTCTGGAGACTACAAAACCAGTTATCAAGTTTCTAAACATTTAATGAGACATCAAAATGAGAGAGAAACTTGTGTCCTCATCTGAACCACCATGGTTTGAAATATCGTCCCTGTATTCTTGAGGAGTTTCTCTAAGAATTCTTGGCATTTTATGTTTGTATTTTAACTACTTGTGAATACATAAATAATATTGAAATTCACTTGTGGTGCTTGTTGAGAAATGAGAATCAATGTTGGAGTCAATGCATAATTGCTTGCTAGTCTACTTACTTTCTATAAGCCCCTGTTTGTTACAAACGAAGTTTTCTAGAGACATGGGCAGAATGGTTCATGTATTTTGTGCCCCCTACCAAGCTAACAAATAGTAATAAGTATTTGAGTGTGATTTGGTGAAGTCACAATCATGGAACAAATGTATCCCTAACTTCTTTGTTTGAATAGTGCTATGGTTTCCAACCAGTAGCAACTTATGACCATTTGGCTAAAAATTATAACAAAGTCTTGAGTGTCTAGTCCAATATACAAGCAAGGGGGAAGATAGAATTTGACAACCACACAATGGTCCATCTATTGTTCCCCATTACCAAGCTACCAAATAGTAACAAGCAGTGTTACAAGACTCAAACTCAGCTCAGACTCAACAAGCTGATTTTTGACCCAGACTCGGACTTGGCACTCAGACTCAGCCAATTGAAAAACCCATGAAATATAGAGATTTTTACGATTTAAATCTTGTTTCATGCACCCTTTTAAAAATAAACTAATCAAATAGAAGCTAAATTGATCACATACACAAGTATACATTGACCACATGAGTATAAAAGCGGATTTTAGCTTAAGGAAACAACATTTTTAGATATATAAATAGTCAAGTGTTTTAGGTGTACAAAACTCATGGATTATGATATCCATGGCATCAAAAACAAAAATCACAATATGGAGTCATGAACTATGGTAGAAAGGAGCTTGTATCATTCAACCCAGCATTGCAATCTCTATGTGGACTCTAGAGTCATGTGGTTGTATCGCAGACAAATCTGCAAATGCTGCTACAGTCATAGGAGTATTACTTAGGATAGGGATTGACTTAGCAAACCAAAAGTATAAATTTAATTCAATTACTTGAGATTTAATTGAAAAAAAAAAGTCAAAAGAATAAAGAAGTGTTGATTTTCCATCCAGCATGGCCCAAAATGACTTTTACTTTTTGCTTTTCAAAACTAGAGTGGAGGTTTGGGGGCAACACCCCCACCGGGGTCGAGGAGCAACACCCCTCGTAGGGTCCGGGGGCGGCGCCCCTGGTGGGCTCCTTGTCGCGATATAGGGCAAGGTCGAGGGACGGAACCCCCACCACCAAGCCCAAATTAAAGCCTTTGAGACCACACAGACCTTCATGGTGCATGTCATTTTTCATAATTTTATCACTTTTAACCATCTTTCCAAAGTCCTCCAAACCCTTCAAAAAACGCTGGAGTTTCATGCTTTTACATTTAACTGTTTTTTTGTTTTTTATTCCTTTTTTTCCCTAATTTTCATTGACTTTGTTGAGTTTTCCTAGCAGGACTTAGTCTGCCAGACTCGCCAAATACCTAGGTCATGAGGGGACCCATTTTGACCTACTCGCCTCAGGACTCGCCGAGTCTTGGCGAGTCCTAGCAAGTCTTGTAACTATGGTAACAAGTACTTGAGTATGATTCATCATTGTGTATTTTGTCATTTGCAAATTGGAAGTTTTCCTTTGAGCTGCAAGATTGGTTCAGCCATTTTCTGAGGACAAAAATTCTTGGAGAATTAGTGGATTGGACGAAAACCCAATGCCACTTGAGAGGTGAATCCATACGGGGATTACTATTGAGCATATTTGCAGGTTTCGGCATCAAATTGGAGCTACAAAGATATATCTTTTTCTGCAGGTTTATATCAGCAAGGATTTGAATCCAAATTGATGAGATTTGTGCCAAATATCAATTTGGATTGATGAGATATAGGCGCTAGGGTTTGATTATCCATGCTAGGATGGTACGGTTGGCTTGAGGAAGGGTTTATGTGTGTGAAACATTGCAGACTGTGTGCTTTTATGGTGGTTTCTCATGCCTAGGGTTAATCGCCTCATGTTGAAAAGGCTAGCGCTTCATTTTGAGGGTTTGTGAGCATTGTTCATCCTTATTTTTGCAATCTGATTTCCTTCAGACTTCTGCGAACACATCAGATTGGCGGATCAGGCATTTTGGTGGTATATTTATCATCCTTTGATACCTATTATCATCTAAGGTTTTGGTGGCTACCTTGGGAGGCAAGCGCTACATCCTTGAAGGAGATTTGTGGCATTTGAAGGAGCATCTTTCAGTCATTCTAAGATCAGAAAATTTGTATCAGATCTGCCCTACTTCAGAACTGTTTATCAGCTCTTATACATTGTATGTTTGGCATTCATAAACATCATAATATCCACTGGGTATGTTATTGTATCGAAATCCATTCAAATCTTTAATTTGAATAAAGAATACCCTGCTGTTTCAAGTTATATCAGACCTCTGATTTGTTATTTCAGTTCAAGTATTTATTGTTATTTCATTTGCAAAGTTTTCTATATTGGCATTATCAAATGGCAAATGCATCCAAAAAGGCAAAAACTGAAACATCATAAAACCCACTCAAATAAACAAACAAACCAATTCGGAAATGAAAAAAAAATCAGATCAGATTGGGTAAGGGTTCTTACACATTCACTATGGATCATATAATATCACAGTAACTGCTAGTACAAATGTTTAAGTTGTACTTTCCAACCCATTTGTGCATTCATGATGCAATAAATGTTAACAATGTCAAACACTATGTGCCATCACAATTTGAGGAGCCTATCCAAGTCACATATTAGCTTACCCTAATGCATATTATCACTTCCCCTTCCTAAAATCAGCTTTTGCATAACATAATGTTGCACCCAATCCGAAACCAGATTGTGCAAACAAAATCCTCGTCATTGTCGATCGTCATGTGGTACCATTTGTTTGTGTCAAGTCGTTTGTCAAAAATTGTAATTTATCACTTGGTCAAGTCAAACGTCTTGTCGAGTCTTAAGTAATGTCCCCTCTCCATCGTTGGTCTGTCATCATCATCGCCATAAATTATGTCGTAAAAAGTCAATTTTCACTTAAGTCGTAAATCATCGTCAAAATTCGTTTTGTCAAAACCCAAGTTGTCATATTTGTCGCCGTCCATAAATTTTGATTTTTAACATATTAATTTATGATTGATAATTCATTGCTAATTATTTATTAATAAGTTTAAATTAAAATTTCCGTTAACTGTTTTTATTATCAAAAAATCTAAAAATTATAAAACTTATCATTATTTTAATAATTGTTAATAATAATAATATTATTATTAATAGTTATTAAAAATAATAATTAAAAAAATCTAATTAATGCCGATGACAGCATGGTTCGGTGGTTAAGTCGCTCGATTGTAGTGGCGGCCACCAGAGTTCAAACCCCCGCTGGGCCAACAAGCTCGCAAGGCTTTACGCCTTCACTGGGCCAACGAGCTCGCGGGTTTGAAGTGTTCTTGCTAGGGGATGAGGTCCCCCATGTTGTGGCCTCACCGGTTCATTGCTCCAGGCAAAAGCATTCGCGTGGAGCCGGAGGGCGTGTCGCACCAGCGTCGCCGGTCACGTTAAAAAGTTTCCCAGGCGCATTTTAAAAAAAAAAAAAAAAAAATCTAATTAAAATATAAATAAAAAAGATCTTTATGAGGTGCATGCCTCATGAAAGGCATGCGCCACATAAAGGCTAATTAAAGATTAAAAATTAAAACAAAGAGCACCTCTATGAAATCATACGCGCTTATCAAAAGATCAAAAGTGCTAGCAAAGAAAATCAACATGCTTATAGATAAAGATAAAGCGCTTGACTTAACAATTAAAGCACTCTACAAGGAAAAAGGCATTCAACACATGTAACAAAGAGTCTCCATGACTTGCCAAAGTAGACTTGCACCTGAAGTTTGCCTCACTCACCTCAACTCATTAATGAAGGCCCTAAAATGTGTCCATTTGCATCCAAACGCCTCCATTCAACGCTCCAGCTCAGGCAAACGCGCTCAGGAAGAACTCAAGCATCAACAATAAGCATTAGACGAGCCAAAGGAAGAAAAAAACGTGGCTATGGAGGGTAAAACGTGTCTGTGGAAGGATGAAACGTGCCTCACACAAGACTCGTGTGCCAATTTCATAGACTAAATGCTAGAGAAAAAGAGAGGTCAAGCCCACCACTCTCAAAGTGCTTTCACCATTTCAAACGTGCCTCTTCACAAATGCACCTCCCGCAATGTCCATACGCCCCAGATGAAGAGGAAAAAAGTGTTCCAAATCAAGAGGAAGCGCCTTATCAAAGAAAGGCAAGCAAAAAATGAAGAGAAATAAAAACACCTCCCAAGGAAAATCAAAATACACCATAAGACATAAATACTTGGATGCTTTTACCCATCAAGCAAAGAGATTCCTGAAAATCCAAAGATCTCTATGCCTCATGATACAAATGCCAAAAATCCTAAGCCAAGCATGTTCAAAAGATATTTCATGCTGTACTTTCAAAGTCAAGAAATGCTTGAGAAATAAAGCTTTTGGGTATTTGAAGCCGAATCCAAAGAGGCTTCGCATCCGGTAAGTCCATTTCCATTCTATTCCCATTCCATCCCCAAATTACTTCATCCCACGAACCAAAATCAAAAAGGACAT
The DNA here is from genome assembly GCA_027924645.1 of Cunninghamia lanceolata. NCBI lineage: Eukaryota > Viridiplantae > Streptophyta > Pinopsida > Cupressales > Cupressaceae > Cunninghamia > Cunninghamia lanceolata. Next base: position 12,689,823 of record BSBN01001567.1, on the reverse strand, counting down.
TCTAAGTTCGTGAAGGTCATGAAGATGTCATTTTCCAAATCGCCATTCTCGTTCCCCATTATATATATCCCTTTCCACTTGCAAGCTTCAAAGTTTAGGTAGATACGAACAGAAGTTGATCATGGTTCCATTCCACTTCGTTCCGCTACATATCATCCATTTCCACCGTCTATTCTGTGTCCCATCATCAAGCATATTCCACCACTTACCTGGTTGGTGTTTGATGCATTCTTCATACATCTATTTTATATAATTCACACCATAGTCTATTATTTCCATCATTTCGTCGTTCCCTGCCAACATCCATATGTATAACAATTTGACATGGTTTTGTATGGACCAGCTTGTTATCTGCAGAATTAGATTTTGAGTTCTTCCTGTTCGTTACCTCGGTGAAGACCTGGCAAACAGACGCCGTGTGTAATTGGTGATTCTAAAAAATAAAAAAAATTTAAAAAAAAAATGAAAAATAGTAAAGAGAAAAATTTCGTTCACTGGTGAAAACCCGGCAAACGGGCGCCATGGATAAGTATCTTGGTGAAACCCTAGCAAACAGGCGTCATGATAGAGACACATTGTCTCATTGCATTTTCACTTTCATTCGATCATCACTCCATTTGATATCATTTACATGTCATTGCATATTATCATTTGCCCATTTCATCCATGTATGTATCCATCCATCCGCTTTCATGAATTTACCTAGCTTGAGACAAGTTGGCCTAGTCGATCCTGGTTTCTAAGGGATGGGAATGAACCTAAGTGCTTGCACTTCAAACTTCAGATATGGATAGTTGCGCTGGCAACTGGCTTTGATTCTTTGATCGGGTAGTCGTGTTCATTTGATCTGGTGTGTGGGTGTACATGGAAATGTTGAAACTTGACATTTGTTTATCTTTAGAACATTTGAGAAATTGTTTTAATCGCAATCAATCTTTAATCACACATCAGGAGATGTAGTGTCTTGATCCAATTTATGATTCCTTTCCCTTTTAAGCTCGTTTTTGCGTAGTTTATGATTGAGGACGGTGATTTAATATTCTTTGAGTGGGCTTTGCATCTTTGTTTTAGAAATGTTCAGGAACATTCCTCTAGTGGAGTCGCCAGATGTTGTGACCAAATCACACATCACCCCACCGGACTGGGGACCCCCTCTTTTGAGCTTAGATTCTTTGCGCAGGAAGTTGTTATGTGTCATTTTGGCTAAGGTATTCCAGGGCAGTGAAGACGTTAGGAAGGAGATGATCGTTTGGATGGTTTTGAATGCTTTATCTCTCCTTGTTTAAACTAGGCATCACGTCAATCAGTGTTTCAGAGGCAATTGTAGTATAGGAAGATGAGCGCCTTTGAGAAGAGTTTCCAGAGGGCACCTAGTGTAGTCTGGCGCCTAGTGGTGCAGGTAAGTCCAATGGAGCGCCTTAGAGGGGAAGATTCAATGAATGTTAGCGCCTTTGAGTAGGTCCTCTAGTGGGTGCCTTGAAGTGTTGTTTGCGCCTAAGATAAGTGATCCTGTGATTAAAGCCACCTCAAGAGATCATCTTAATGTACAAGGAGTTCCTAGAAGAGTCAAGTCATGGTTGTTGAGACAAAATGATGCTCCAAGCGCCTTAAACTAGTTCTGGCACCTTGGTGAGGTGAGAGTGTGTGAGCGCCTTGGACATGTTAGAATATCTGGGAGTCAGAATGCGCCCTAGGAGAAATATGCGCCTTAAGGTGAAAACATCAACATTTCTGGTGCCTAGAGTGATTGGAGACCTCCTTTTGCGTCTTTGGTGATAGAGATCTCCTTTTTGCGCCTTAGAGCAAGATCTGAGCGCCTTGGGATAGGATTTTTGCACCTTGTCTTGGAAAGTGAAAATGTGTCTTAAGACTGTGAAAGTTGTGAGCTCCTTAAAGGGCGCCTATAGAAGGTTTGTGCACCTTGAAGGCCATGAAATTGAGTTTAGCGCCCTACTATGGAGATATGCCTTCAAAGAGGAACTGGCGTCTTTGAGTTAGAATGAGCACCTTTGGACAAGTCAATGCGCCTTTGGACCATGAGTGGGCGCCCTAGGAGGGTTTTGAGGAGTATATGTCCCTTAGAAGAAGGATTATTACAAGTGACAAGTGCCTTGAAGCGCCTAAAGGTGAGGTGAGGTTATAAAACCATGAATTTGGAGAGTCCAGAGAGAGTTTGGCGCCTTGGACAGAGAGCAGTGATCTCAAATGCGCCTTCAGATGTTGTCATGGAGAGATGAGCGCCTAGGAGAAGAATTGGCACCTTGAATGGAATGAGCGCCTTTGGACCCTTCTGGCGCCTTGAATGAAGAGCCTGTATCTTGCGCCCTAGGAAGTCTTGAAGTTGTGTAAGCTCCTCAAGGTAAGTTTGAATATCTTAGGAGTGAGAGTGTTTTGAGCGCCTTGGGGAGTTTGAAACTATCTGATGAGCGCCCTCACAGAGAGAAAGATGAAGGAAGTAAAGAGGTTTTGAGCGCCTATCTTAAGGTTGAGGTTTTAGCGCCTTGGAAGGAAAGAACCAGTGAGTTGGCGCCTTAAAAGAAGTTTCAGACACCTTGAGCGCCCTAAATCAAGTAGACTTTGGTTTCCATTATCCTTAGCGCCTTCATGGAGAGTAGTTTTGATGAAAAGTGTTTTGAGCGCTCTAGACATGTAATGAGCGCCTAGGTGATGGAGTTTCTTCAAATCAAGATATGCGCCTTAATTGATGAAGACTGGAGACCTTGAAGTAGATGGAGAATCCACCATCAAAGTGCGCCTAGGTAGGATGGAGAGCGCCTAGGAGGTCTTGAGGAGAGTTTAAGCGCCCTGGTGAGGAGAGTTTGAGTGATTACCAAATGGAGTTTACAGAAGTTTGAAAGAGTTCTAGCACCTAGATGATAGATGCGCCTTGTGGTGTATTGGCGCCCTAAAGGAAGAGTTAAGTTAGCACCTTGATGGAGTACAATGGGGGGAGTTTGAAATCATCATGAATGAGCGCCTAGATGATGTTTTGGCATCTTCATGCCACCTCAATGAGTTCCTTAGCGAGTTACAAAGACCTAAGCTAGCACCCGGAGACGGAAGTATTCCTAGACCTTGATGATGAATGAAATGCACCTTGTTGAGGATAGTCAGAAGATCATAAGATGTGCTTTGAGTTGCTAGGAGAGTTTTAGCGCCTTTGTGAGGTTATGAACGCTTAGAAGGGTGATGAGTGCCTTGGTCTGTAAGTAGAAGATTTGAAGGAGAAGATAAGCGCCTAGATGAATAGAAATGCGCCTTGAGGCTATGCTTAGCATTTTAGAGAAAGGATATGCCCCTCAGGAAGTTGGATACTCATGAGAGTGCGCCTAGACTGAGGAGTGAGCGCCTTCACAGGGAGTAGAGATGAATGAGCGCCTAGAGTGTTGAATTGGCGCCTAGAAACAAGATATGATCACCTTAAGTGAGGAATGGGCGCCTTAAACAAGTCAATGCGCCTTGAAGGAAGACATGAGCGCCCTAAGTAGGATATGAGTGCCTCCAATGAGTGAGTTTTGGCGCCTTGGTATAGGATAGCGCCTTCATCAAAGTAATCTTCAGTTGTTGATCAAGAAGGTCTCCTGCATATTTGGCGCCCACATGCATTTAAACTTCCACAATTAGCGCCCTCCATATGGGAGCCTACTCACTTTGGCGCTTAGACATTTTTTTAAAATTTTAAAAAATTTGCAAATAATTAATGCCTAGTAGGCCGACCTCACCGAGCCGCCAATATTAAATAAAGACAAATGTCCCTATATAAACATGAGCGCTCTCTTGTATTTTCATCATTCCTTTTGCAAATCACAACTAAGGAGCAGCAAATTTACCTTTGGAGCAGCGAATTTTTATAAAGGAGGCAGCAAATTTTTATAAAGGAGCAGCTTTTCTTAGTGAAGTGAAGTTTTTTGAAGAAAAGGCAGAATTTCTAGGCAGATCTGAGTTGTAGAAGGCCAATTTGCTTCTAAATTCTGCCATTTTATACTGATTTTTTTGCATTAAATTCCAGAAATTTGTATTTGCTAAGGCAGAAATTGGGTATAAGGTACGTTTTGGTTACTTCTCCTTTGTAAAATTACCTTCTATTCATTTGAATTTTGCAGATTTATATTCAGAAATCAGATAATGCTTAAATGAAAAATGACTTAGAAAACCTCTTTGTACTTAAAAAATTGAATTAGGATATGATAACTTGATAATAGTGATATAGAAGACTCATAGAATCTATTGTTTCAATCTACTTATTCGAGTCTAGTCTTGTAGATAGATGGGAATGACAGCCAAAGAAAGACAAGTACTTATCAAGATGGATGCCAAGTCCAGCATACCGGAGTCCAAGCTTGAAACGCAGTGGAAGGAGGTCGACGACACCAACATGGGACACGTCAACTTGGAGGAAGTGAAAGACTTCTTGCTTGCGATCACCAGGAATGAAGACATCAAAGCCATCGTGAAGAGCGGGATTGTACAAGCGGCTTGCTTTCCACCTGCCTTGCCAAGCGCCGAGCTAGTGTTAGAGTGTGTTCAGCACTACGACAAAGAGAAAAGACAAATCAGAGCAAAGGATGGAACTGTTCTCGCCTACCTGCAGAGGGAAGCTATCCAAGAGATCTTCAACATCCCGAAGGCGAAAGGCGTCTTTATATGTCCTACAACAGCTCAGATGACGTTCGAAGGCAACTCAAAGGTCTCCATGCAAGAAATCAGGAAGAAGTGGATGAATGATTCGTCGATGAAGATATACAACTCAGAAGACCCCAAGTATCACAAAGCTGACTTCAAGCAGGAAATAAGTTACTTGATCATGTCCCTGAATCGAGTAACAGGTAGGCCACAATCATCTACTTTCGAAGGATGGATGTATACCTATTTTGATCATATGTTTACAAAGAACAAGATGATTGACTGGGCTGGCCTTATAAGCCACTGTTTGGATGAACAACTTGAAAACTTTGATGAAACGAAGTCTTTCTTCATGACTTCATACCTTGTGTATATCTTGGCAAGAAATGTAGTCTACAAAGGACTAACAGCTAAAGGACAAGTAGGTACAAAGCCAGGACAGATTCTCTCTCATCAGTGTTACCCTCAGCTCCACCTGAAAAACATCAATCACTACAAGAGATTCAATGATGCCTTCGCCATGTTTATAGTGAGGAGGTTAAGAGGTGAATTGCATCGGAGATTAACAAGTGCTGCCAGGAACTTCATCAAACAGTATGGAAGGTATTACATCCAGTATGATAAGTTCACTTATATCAGGATTCAAGGGTTCACATCATTCCCATATAGACTGCCTAGATATCCTTCAAACAGGATAGTGTTGCTAGAGGTTTCCAGACAACTGTTGGAGTTTCATAAAATGCAGAAAGCAAGGAAGAAAGCAAGAGTTCAGTTCCCTCTGCAACTGGGTAGATACTATTCTTGTCCATCCTTACAGGCAGCTGAGCATTCAGAAGTCGAGCTTCAGGCTTATCATCTGCATCCACATGATTCGAGAAGAGAAAACTTTGATCCACATGGAGCCATCAAGCAGTCTTACTCTTCTTATAAGCATAAAGAACAACTAGAGGATCACTGGGCTGATGCTATAGATGATGATGACATCAGGATGCAAAAGTGTTCGCGATTAAAATGGGACCTGATAAGAGCTACAAAGGTACTAAGAATTCCTGATCAGTTAGAAGGTGATAGAGCTCTTCTTGGAGATGAATATGATAAGATCCGCAATTTGCCTTATGAAGTCAACTGGGCAAATAGAGAAAAGGTCGATGATGAAGGATTGATAAGGCCTGTTATTGCTATCACTGAAGAGCAAATAAACAAACAAGTACAAGCCTTCCTTGATGAAGGTAAGAAACTCACCTATACTAAGATGGGAGAAGTGGATCAGCAAGAACAACATAAAGCACCTAGTAAGGATTCACGAAGCAAAGGAAGTGAGAAAGATTCAGGACAGGGAAAGAAAAGGAAACAGCTTGAGATTGTTCAAGGAGAATCCAGTAGAAAGAAGAAAAGGATAAGCATTGAGACTGCTTCTTCTAGACAGCCAGGTGATATCCCACCGAATCAAGACTTAGTGATTCCTGCTGAGAATGTAGTTCCAGAAGCTCCAATGGAAGAAGTACCTTCTAGCCCACATGATACTGAAATCATCGATGAAGCTAATACCGAGGATAAGGATGATGCTGAAGAAGAATCATTACCTGCACAAGGAAGACAATTACAACAGCAGCAGGATCTTTCATCACTGCCAGAATGGTTACAGGAAAGAATCAGAGAGAATTGTGAACTTGAAAGCTGTCCTCCCCTTCCAGTAGATGAGTTACTCTTGGATATGTCGAAGGAGAAACCAAAAAAGAAGGCAAATATCCTTTCTAAGATCACTAAAGATAAAACAGGAGTAAGGAAAGTACATGTAGCCGTTCCTAGGCTTGAAAAGAATATAGAGGATGTAACACCTGATGATTATGACATCAATACAATCAATTTGGGTCCTTTGACTGGAATGCAAGTTGAAGAAGAGCTTCAGGATTCAATTGATAATGCTCGAGCTATCATAAGACAAGAAACAGAAGGCAGAATCAAAGCTGAGCAAAGATGTCGTGCCTTAGAGCAATACATTCAACATTTGGTGCATCCTATTCATCAGCAGAAAAGGGTTGCTACACCTCCATCTCTCCTTCCTCCTGAAACAGTTGGACACCTAGAAGAATTGAAGTCTTCATCTCACAGAATGAAGGATTGGATGAAAAGGTCAAAGGAGACTACATTCAGACATCTGAGAGACATTATGCAAGTAAATGATAAGATTACTAGCCTTAAGGAGAGGGTACTTGCACTAATGACAGCTTGTGTTGAATTTAAGGATTTCAAGGATCAACATCTGCCACACCTAAAGAGCTTGATGGAAACATCAGTGGATGATTTGTTACATGCTGAAGTTATTGAAGAGGGTAGAATATACAACTTTTCCTCCTGGTATTTTAGTCTTCACATCAAAGGACAGTTGCTGGATAAGATAGAACTAGATATGTCAAGAATTAGAAGTGTGCTTCAAAGGATTCAGGATGGAATACATGCTTCTTTGATGGAGATCTGTAATCCTTTTGGGGAGATGACTCTTGAGAATCTGAAAGAACAAGTTCAAGTTTTCTATTTTCAGGAAAATGATGTTACAGATGAGAGACTTGATAGTATATTCTCACTTGCTGTCCACCTTGGCGATAACAAAGCAAGAATAACCGATTGGGAAAGGACACTTGGCCTTTATTCAGTTGATGTACTTGAGGCCGAAGGAACCATTCAGAATGCTCCAAGTGTACCTGTTGAGGAAGTCAAGCAAATAGTGTCCAAATTCATTGAATGCCAAGCTTCTAGTGATGGATATTCACATGGGGATTCTTCATAAGATAATGATATACCATTCTTATCTTCTTGCAAGACGTGCTTTTGTTCCTTTCTTCATAGCCTCCGTCATTTAATACAAATAGCCTCCTTCATTTAATAAAGCTGGCCTCTTTCATTTAATAAAGAGAAGTTTGTTACAACTACTTGTGATGTGGCTTGATCTGGTCCGCTGACTTGGCCGATCGATCTTGACCCTTCATTCTTTTGAGGTCTATAAAAGAGCTCTTGTTGCTCTCATTTGTACGGTTGAAATTTCTGAAATTGTTGCAAGAGCTCTCTGAGATAATAAAAGATTCATTGCCTTGGTGATTCTATTTGTGTTTCCGAGTGTTGTGTGGTTTCGATTTTCAAGCAAATATTAAGTTATAAGTTTTCTTTAAGTTTATGTTAGTTAATGGAAGGTTTATTTATTGCTTTGTGGTGAAATCTATAAGTTCATACCATTTGTAGTTTGTGGCATGCAAATTGCAGTGCATGGTTAGCCTAAACAAAATTGGACATCAATTTGATCTTTATGTTTGTTGAAATTTTCATGAGCATAAGTGATTTAAACATCTTATATACCCTAGAAGATTGCACCTATCTTGTGTAGTTGTCCATCTTGGCGAAGCAGGATCTGGTTTGGTTTCACCTAGAGTAGTAATCATCCTTACATCTAGGAGTAGATTAGTGTTTCTAAACTTTACACCTTTTGTCCTTTTTTACCATTCAATTAGAATTAGAACCAAAAGCATCAATTGCTAAATCATACGCCATTAGCTGTAGTACTTAGACTCTCCAGTATCCACTTCCATTGAAACAACAAGTTAGTTGAACAATTGCGTAAGTCCCTTTGTGTGTTAACAGCAAAATCATACTTAGTCGCTGAGCTGTCTCTTACCAAAATCATCAGAAGAAACCTTGGAGTCATCTTGTTTGATCACCTAGTTCAGCATTCGAGAGGCTTTGCTCAAGAGGGAGTCAGATACTTTGTATTTTACTCTAATTGTTGAATTGTCGGAAAAACAATCATCAACAAGACGGTGGTGGCCAGACAAAACGAATATAGTTTTGAATAAAATCAATTTGCTATGTTAGCAAATAGCACTACCAAGGACATGAAGAAAGCCACATTCTAGCTCAGACAAAGCCCATGCCAAGTTTTGGAAGGTTCATCACACCAAAACCAGCAAAAGAAGAATGAAAAATCAATGCAGCCATAAAAGGAGTTAAGGCTTTCATGAAAACCACGTCTGCCAGCAAATAATCAGCAAAAAATCAAAAGACAAGTCAGGAGTCAAAAGGAAATCGAGCCTCCAGTGAAATGCTTCAAAACATATTTCAGATGTATTCCAAAAAAAATAGATTTCAAATGTCTTCACAAAAAGAAATCCTCTTGCCCATACAGAAGAATTAAACATGTGAAGTTTAGAGGAGCGCGGGCAAAGAAAAATGAAATGCCAATTTCTCAATCAGATAGTCAAACAAAGGCCAAAAATAATCAAAAACCAAAGGCGGATTCAATTCAAATATTCGCAATCTTTTCAAAATCCTAAACAAGTATTTTCAAGTTCAAGTCACCAAGATTTTCAGTTTGCCAAATTTTGTTAGTGACGGAAAAACGTCGTCAAGCCAAAGCCACCTACCAAAAATTCTATTTTTAGCGCAAGCTAAAAATAGATCATCATCAAGGAGGAAAAGCACGTTCAGTTCGATGTAATGTCCCCTTCTTGCTTGTAAGCAGTTCAGTGGTCGTTAGCCTATTTCATTTTGTTTTCCCGTAGGCTAATTGGAGGGTGGAAGGGAAAAATCATTTAAATTATTATTTAAGTTGTCGAAAAGTAATTTTAATTTATATTTTGCAGTTGACAACCTTTTAATTATTTAACAAGTAACTTTTAAGTGTGCAGAAAGAGGGGCGCTAGGCTTGGGGGACATAAAGTGATTACAATGAGCAAATAAAAGGTCATTTTTATTTATTTGGGGAGAATATTGAAAAAGTGAAATTATTATTATATTCTCACCTGTGTTGCCCTAAAGGTGCCTATATAAGGAGGAGTTGGGCTCATTTGTGAGTTTACAGACTAATATATGATTTTGCATATGCTTCTGCTCTGAGTGAGAACTTGTCTATTCTCTATTTCTCGAGGATGAAAACCCTCCTGAAATACCAGTTTCGAGGACGAAAATCCTCCTAGCTAGAAATCGTGATTTCATCATGAGATCACATATGTGCTGCAATTGGTGATTTTTCCAAGTTTGCAAAAATGTTAGATATCTTTGATGTTTTCTGAGTTCTGGGTTTGAGATTGGATTATGTTTGGATTGATGCTTGGGTTGTGATTTTAAGTTGCAGTTTTATGTATGCTGATGGAGGTTTTAGGGGAGTCATACCCTTGTTCTTGTGGGATAAGTACCCTTGTTCTTGTGGGAGCAGTACCCTTGTTCTTGTTGTTGTTGTTCTTCATGTGCTGAGCGCTAAATATTTCAAGGCAAAAATCCTAGTCAATAGAGACATTTGTTTTGGAGAGGGTGTTTTAAAAGGAGAAATAAGGATTCATGGATTTGCAAGCAGCCACTCCATATTCCTTTGGCGCCATACAAGATGGACAAACTTCATCAAATTCATGGGAGTTGAAATTTGCTTGCCGCTGCCTTTGTTTGTCCTTTCTAAGTGGTGGGGGCCGCTTCACGCTAACATCTTTGGAGTTGTGAGTTTTAAGATTTTTGGTTTTGTTTTTTAGAGCTGCCGCACTTACCTAGAAGCGTTGGTTTTATCCTAAGAGTTCACTGAGTTGAGTTGTCCCTTAGTGAGACATTGGTGGGAACCACCACTCTTTTGGCAGCTATTGTCTCATATTTTAATGCTTCTTAGATTCATTTTTGGCATTTTGTGAAGATTCAATGAAATTTTGTAGTAGTGTGGGTAACCATACAAGGCAGTTTTTTTAGTTGTATGATCTCAAATTTTATATCAGAATATTTGGAGTTAAAGTTTACTCAAATTTTAGTGCTGTGGGCAGAATGTGAAGGATCTTCTTCAGTCTTTTCCAGCGGATGTGATTTTGGTGCTTCTTGCTCAGTTATATTAGGTGTTATCAGCACATTTCAGACCTGCACAGATCAGTTCTGAGTGGTGTTATCTGATGTTTGGGGGCCAAAACAGACTTCCAGCTCCCTATTGGATCTTCTATCAATGGTATACTTCATTGCATTTCAGTTATGAATCATTGTTAGTTGGTTACTCCTTGATTTCTGATGTTTTCTGAGTATTTAGTGTTCTGATTTGAATGTAGCAGCAGTCTGAAATTTATATCAGAATAATGGCACTTCAGTTTGGAGCAATTTACTTGTTATTTGATAACTAGAAAGTGTTTGTAATCTTGTTGTTGCAGCTCCAGATGGGAGTACCGCCAGTTGCATTCATGCTTTGCATTTCATATTGTAATATTGGATGGTTTACCGCCAATTTACTATGGCATTTTCTTTCTAGCCCGTTTGGCATCGAATAAGCTTGATAATATCAACCATTTTGGTTTGTATCGGCTTAGACATTTTGCCAGTGGCATTTGCATGTAAACACACGTCCGCTGAAGAAGCGTCAATAAGGTCAGCTTGCTGCCTCGTGTGTTCATTCTGTAATTGCATTCGCACTCCATTGAATAATTGTAGATGTGTACGGCTTGCCGCCTAGTGCGATCATAGTATGTGAAAACAACCACTCCGCTGAAGAAGCATAGATTGTGGACGGCGTGGCTGCCTAGTGGTTGTAGTGCTCATTGGTAGCTACATTAGGTAGTTGAGTGTTTCCAACACACCATATGCTCTCACCTTGCTCATTTCGAGATTTGGGTGATCAAAAAGTGTCGAGGAGTTTGCATTGTATGCATTTACATATTGTTGTAAAAATTAAAAAAAAATTGCATGTGCATATTACATTCGACCGTCATGTGGAGAATGTGAGCACAAAGTCAAGTTTGCAATGGAATTGATCTTCCGTTGAACTAGAGGTTGCAAGATTTCTCATTAGTTGAGCAACAGTTGCATGTTCCTAGTTTTAAAATTAGTGGAACAGATTTATTTGTAATAAAATTGCATTTCATGCAATCAGTCGGCTGGGATAGAAGTCAGTTAATTAGTTTATTTTATTTTCATGCAATCTTTGTAAGCAGTATAAATAAGTGTTTTATGCACATAAAGAGGATTCAATATTCAGTATTCAAATATCGGTGTTGTATGATCAATCAATGAATAAAAAGCAATGGCAATTCGCATTCCTGCATTACGCTGAAATTGTTATTTGTCAAATATTTGTGTGATTGTGATTTTGTTCATTTAATGGATTTCATTATGCCAGTTTTGCTTCTAAGTATCCACTAAAATGTGCCATCTGTGTTAAAAGTTAAGTCACTTCAACGAACCTGCGAACTTTGTGTCACAGGCAAAATTGAAGACATAAGTTGCGGCTTTGTGTTGTCTTATGTGTGATTTAATCATAGCATTCGTAATCATGCATTTATGTGTTAATCAATCCAAGTTGTGTGTACTTGCTCTGCTTAGCCTATGGATTTAGCTGAATAGCGCAAGCGTGTACTCATAGATTCTGATTTCAGTCAAAAAACCACAAAACCTTTGCCTCGTGGTTGAAAGTGCATCTTTGCCGTTTGCACGTCGCAAACCCAAAAAGATTGCGTATTTTTGTTTTATTCAGCGAACATGAAACACCTCTGAAAACACTATAAATTTTGTATAGTTTTAGATTAGTTTTAGTTTATAGGGAGCTTCCCCTTCTAATTCGAAGAGCATTCTTAATGCACATCTATCCGTTTCACGTTAGCACTGAAAGGTGCGAAATAAAACACTAACACATAACTTGAGTTACAAGACAATAGTAAACAGCCAAATATCTCGTAGGCAAGAAACGCAGCGTACATTTGCAAGCCCCATGGCTCTCTAGATAAAAAAATTCAGTAGTTGTTTCCCCATTATCAATATAAAATGAGCACAATTTCATACAAGCAAGAAGGAAATGATGAAGATGAACAAGTGTCCTTTGTATTTTGAAAGAAACTGAAAGTCACTAATAAAGTGAGCATGTGGTTTATCATAATATCTCATGAAGTCATGAATATAAAAAATTTATTGTTAGATAAACTTATGAAAGACAACCTACAACTTCCACAATCTCGAGGAAGCCTAAAGCATAGAAGTCATGAATGAAGAATATGTTTTTTTAAAAGACTTTCATTGTACAAATTGTGATATCCCTGATATTAAACCCTAGGGGTTGTTTTAACAATTTCCAGTTTTCTGTTTACAAATCACCTTAACTAGGGCATACCCAGATCCAAACAATATCTCAGAATTAATCAATAATAAATCCACAGCAATCAACAACACTATGTTCAATATATAGGAATCTTACTCAGAAAAAATGATGTATTACAGCTCGATACATTATAAAGTCTTGGAATGCCTTTCACGGTTCAGAACTACAAATAATTTCAATAATAAAATGCTGACCATATATATGACAATTTGTGACTTGAGAGTGAAGTCGGGATAGCCAATTGGCTGGGTGAGCATAAACAGATCCAGATATATGCGAGTAAAATTTGCAAACAAATGTGACAATTAATCTCCGATGTTTAACTCGCTTTCCCTTGAATCTGGGCGCTTAACTTGTGATATCTTGCAATCAGAACGCCCCCAGATTCCTTTAGTGAGGTGCACGGACTCCCAGTGTTAGCTCTGGGACTGCGAGCAAGTTGAATCTGTCAGGGAGCCGGTGTCTCCAGGTAAGTGTAAATTCGAGCAAGACTGAATCGTGTCAAAGACACCTCGTATTCGATTTCCAAAACTCTGGCTCTTCCCAACACGACCTGGTGACCCTATGAAAAGAGACGCGACCTCCAAAAGTGACAAAGTCAATCCTGAACTCTACAGAGAAACAGTGATCACTACTCCAGAATGAATGGTACTGAACGGGGCCTATTGCTCAGTGATTCTGCCTTGATTTCAACTCCCCTCTAGGTGGGACCTGTGATAGGCGGGTCTGCACAAACACTAATTCAATTTTGGCATGATGCACAATCCAGAGGCGGATAATGCTCACAGAAGTAAGTGAGATTTTTATCTCACCTACTCGGATTGGTCTTGAGGTTTCCGTCCCAAGAACCAGTATGCAACTGCAATGTTCAAAAATGCTAAAGATTCCATGCCTTCTAATGTCAAATGATCCTTCCTTTATACCTGTTCGCCCAAGGTGAAGAGTTTCTAATTGGCGCCAACCAGCATAAATTGAAATCTTTTGAATTACCTTTTTCTTGGTGCCGACCTGCTTGATGGAATTTTTTTTTAATTTATTAGAACACTTATATTTCTTATTTATTATATATATATATATATATATTATTTTAGTGTTGAAAAACACTTTGTTAAAATAATAATAATATTTATTTGTTTTTGGCGGGAGGGACATGACATAATGTTGTACTTTCTCTTTCTTTGCAAATTTCAGTCTTCTTTGAAAGCACATGAGATAGAAACCTATAAATAGGAATGTTTGGTCTCTCTTGTAATATCATTTTGAACATTGGTCTTATGTAAAAATTATTTTATAGCTTTTTACCTTTTCATTTTGCACATTAATTTTTTTAAAAGTGGGTAAACAATAAAGATGAAATGTTGAATCATATGAATAATTTTATGATACAAAACCCTTATCATCATACAAATATTCCTTAATGCCCCTCAGTATCTATTTACCACGCATGATAATACACTTAAGAAGAAAAAATTCTTACCTCAGAGAAAGGTATACATTTACTTCCTGGCACATGACCACTTCTGATGCCTTTGCGAGGCTCAGCAGCTACACCATCAAATCTGAATCAAACTCACAATTCAATTAAGGCCAATCATCCTCTCCCTAATGATGCAAATTTGTAAACAATTCCAAACTTATATCATCCATGTCATTCCCATACACCAAGGCAAATAATAGACTAAGAAATTGTTTACTCTTTTTCTATGATGAATAAAGACAAGATTCAAACAATAGAATATATTAACCGTTTCAGGCATTCCCAACATACATGTTTCTGATGGTGTGCTTGGGATAGCTGTGAGAATTTTAAACTTTCACACAGCAATCCCCAAAGTACATCATCATCATAATGGAATAGATATTACTCTAAATTTTCTAATAATTGTACAATAATTTTTAACATATGTCAAAATTTCAGATTTGGCATTTAATTATAACACAATGTGGCTATCTTTAACCAAAGAACAATAAGAGTGCATTCCATGACATTGATTAACATTTCTATTATGGCTTTTGAAGACTGTTTAAAATTACCTTATTAACATCATAGAACCGTGTTTTACGCTCAACTAAACCACAATCAAGCATGCCAAGCATGATCCTATTATTTCCTTCCCTTTTGTTCTTACTTCCACATCACTTGAGAACAAAAAATTAAATAGTCCAAAGTAACGAAGGATTTCCCAGGAATAATACATCCACTCTCCCATGTCACTCTATATCTTGAGGAAGGAAAATATGCCAAAGAAAACATATCAAGGATCCAAAAATAGTACCTGGGCTTGCCACGTGCATCAATGTGTTGGTATTTTCTTTCTTGTATATTCTGTCTCACCTATATTTAATTATGAATTGTTAGATTTAACGCATAAGGACCCAGAAAACAACAAACATAAGCAAATATATCACACCCATAGCTACTTGCAGCTAAATTAGTTTATTATATCCTTCAGTATGTACCTCAAGCATTTAAATCAACTCGGATACTACCATCTCTTTAATAGATCAAAAGTTTTGGAATATGTATGGTTCAATAGATTCCACAGAACTAAATAAATTAGAATCCAAATCATTAATAAATTTGCTCTTATAGTTTGAGGCATTTAAGGTGGTCGTAGAAAAGTCCCTATCACATAATGTTACTTCAAAATATTCCTAAAATAGTACAGTAAAATACATTTCGTGGCAGAATTGATTAAATCCTAACGACTTAATAGAAATCAAATTATAATGTTTTCTCTCTCAAATTTCAAATCTGTATCTCTCATGTATTTGGGTGCACGCACACGCATATATTGTCATATATGCATCTGCATGTACAAATGATCACTTGTAAAACACACAATAATACATGGATCTATATTTGGATTATCCTCACATCTAGCATGAGACTGGTGAATACACTCTCCCCTACATAGCATTGTTTAATAAATTTTGTTGTCTCTTCATTTTTCATAAAAACAAATACATACAATCATGGTGAATGAAACTCAAAGTCTATAGTTCTTAAACCAAAAACATTATCAATTACATGTACTGTACTAATAGTTTTGACTGCACAAACTGTTGCATTTTTCATTACAACCTTAGCTTATGATTGCAGCGAGAATTAGTTACAAGAGAGAAAATGTTGTTCAAGCTTCAACTGTATCATGAAAAAATTCTATATAAACAAATTCGACCTCAACACAAGATGCCAAACAATGATGGGGATAGGATGTCAAGCCCCTCATCATATGTTTTTTAATCAGAATGAGGCATTGAGGAACTCATTTGGTAGTTTTGAGTAGCACATTAAAGGGATTCATTGTTGAATAAGATGTGCTATACTGCCAAAGGAATTAGTATGTTAGGCAGAAGGCATTAGGAACTTAATTGAGGTTAAAGTAAGATAACAATATGCACATCTTGGGTAGCTGAAGCAAGACCGTCTTCCAAAGAGAAAAATAACAAGATACCATTGCATCATAACATGCACAAAGGAGGAACAAGCACCACCAAGCAGTGACCAAGAAAGAGCACAAAGGAACTCTGAAGAAAGGGAAGCATTCAAATAAAGTAGTAGCGCTGCCAAGCAAGTGGTCAGGGAATGGAAAGCAACTCTAAATAGGGCGAGGTGTTCCGATGAAGCGACCCCAAAGAAAAAGTGGTCAGGGAATGGAAAGCAACTAAATAGAGTGAGGTGTTCTGATGAAGCGACCCCAAAGAGAAAGTAGCTTTCGAATATTGAAAGAGGTAGCCTATCACCACCTATAAGCCTTATGCAAGCCACAAGCATAAGGACTGGCCCACAAAGATATGCAAAGAAATCTTCTAAGTCTCCCATCATTTGATTTCATTGTAAAAGAAAAGAGCAGTTATCTTCTTTTTGCTTGGATCTTTATCCATGTCACAGTGAGGGAAGAGTAAACATTCATTAGAGAAGGTGTGGAATCAAGAGTCAAAGGTCTCCAAACAAAGATGAAAAAGAAGAATGGCACCATGTCTAAAACAGGAAGGAGAATTCTTCAAAGAATCTACAGTTGTCCAAGAACCAGAGTTCACCTCCAAGAAGTGAGGTGGAACATGAGACTCAATTGCAACTACAATAGTCGGGCTATACATCAGAAATCCATCTTGAAACGGCAACAACAACAGACAGTAATTGCACAAATCAAGTTTCAGAAGTTCTGTTTCTATGTTGTTGGACCACATTTTTCAAAAAATGCAGAGATAAACATTGTCAAACAGCTTCCACCTTACATCCAAGTGGGACCAGCTTAGAACCCCAAGGATAAAGAATTCAGCCCATGAGAAGATCAACTGGAAAGTGTTTGTTGTCCAATAGCAATGTCTATTAGTGGGTGTGTGCTAAAAAGCACAAGTGAACCCAGAATTTCTTTACTAATGCATGGGTGCACTTTGGGAGGCTGAGTTTTATAGCTTTCATAGTATACAAGGTTCTTGTGCAAGCATTGCATTACATGCAGGAGAATATGGACACTAGTTAAGGTAGAGCACTAGATTCCATCAACAATGGCTGGTCAATCCCAAGCAGGGAACTAACCGTTGGTACAACAATCAAAGCGAGGATATAAAGACTAAGGAAGCTTGGGCTTAGTACCGCACTCATACCATATCGTTGCTCAGACACGTAGCGAGGCCATTAATTTGCACTAAGTGAAATCTGACTTATTTCGCTTTTGACATGACTGATCTAGGCCTCCTACAATTTTTGCTTAGGTGTAGAGTTCTGGCAAGATGATCATTTTATTTTCTTTGCTTAGGTTAAGTATGCAATGAATCTTTTAGAACAATTTCACTTGATTGATTGTAATCCAAAGACTACACACCTATGGAGGTCAGGCTGAAATTGTCAACCTATTATGATTCAGCACTTGATGAGTTAGTGTACAGACAATTGGTGGACAGTTTGACATATCTTACATCCACGCGATCAGATCTTTGTTTTGTTGTCAGTTATCTCTCTCAATTTTTGTCCCAACCAAGGATTATTCATTGGCAGGCTGCAAAATGAGTGTTGTGATATGTCCAACGTACGCTTGACTTTGGACTTCTCTTTTAGAGGACAGATGATTTTAGGTTGAGAAGTTATACAAATTCTGAATGGACTATTTCAATTGATACTCAGAGATCAACTACTGATTGCATCTTCTCATTCGGCTCAGTAGTTGTTTCATAGCAGGGTAAGCTTTAGTATATTGTAGCTTTATCTTCCACACATGCAAAGTATAAAGCAGCTGCCAATGCCAATTGTGAAACAACATGGTTATGTCGAGTTTTGAGTGAATTGCAACTTCCTCAAAACTTACACTGACTCCACTGTTGTGTAACGATCAGGGAGTCTTGAAGTTAGTGAGGAACCTAGTTATCATGCTTGCACTAAGCACATTGAGGTTCACAATCACTACATTCAGCAATTGATTGACATTGATTGACATTGATGATATTTCTCTCCACTACTACACATCTCAGGAACAATCTGCTGATGTAATGACTAAACCTCTTGGTACCATTCTCTTTGTCAAATTTGGGACAAAATTGTAGTTGTCTCCGATTTAGCCATTAAAACAGGTATTAGATATAATATAATGTTGACTATACTTTGTACACATAGGCATTTATTCCTTATGTTCATAATGTCAATAACATCACATTAGTTGTGTCTAAAAAAGTAACTTCCAATGTAAGTTACAACTACCAACACATAATGTAAATAACATCACATTAGTTGTGTCTAAAAAAGTAACTTCCAATGTAAGTTACAACTACCAACGTAAATTACCCATACAATAATAAATACAAGCATACACTGATTAAAGTATGTGCCATCCAATTCTCTTAAAACTTTGTGCATTCATTCAGCATGAAGCTTGTAACCATGGCAAATGCAATCACTACTACATCCATCAATTGGCCATCACAATAAGTCCAGTTATGATAGTTCCTCTATTTTACTTTAATGCTTACTCTAGGTACTTCATAGTCTTGCTTCTTAGAAGCAGAATGATCATACCTTTGAGGAAAATGTAATAGCTATTTTTTGATTATTAAGTAATTCCTAGAGTGAGATTGGGCATTGATTTAAGACAATAATACCAAGTGTTAGAATAAGACTTTTGTTCGAACTCTTAAATCCACTATGAGTTGGGTTCCAACAAGCTTGTAGGTTGAGCAGTCCATGCTTTTACAATATTAATTGTAGAGTGTTAGTCCCTAATTTGGCTAGTGATGGTTTACAATCCCAATGGTCTTACAAAAATTAAATGTTCTTCTCCTTATTGTTAGTAAAAATGCAAAGAAAAGAGATGAGAGAAATTTGCTAGGAAGGCCTGCTTCACAAAGAGTGAAAGCAGCATTATATAAAATTAGAAAAGGTACTATTACAACTATCATATTAAATGGTACAACAACTACTACAACTACCTAATCTAAGAACCTACACCTAATCACATTAATTATATACACTTTATTACATTATTATACTAATACCCCCTTAACGACTAAACTAGAAACAACACCAAGCTTGTCCCAAAATTTGACAAAGTAACCAGGACCAAGTAGTTTAGTCATTAAATCAGCAGTCTACTCCTGAGAAGAACAAAAAAGAACAGAGATGTCTTCGCAGTCCACCAGTTGCCAAATATAGTGATGATGAATCTTAATATGTTTGGTTCGAGCATGATACACTGGATTCTTCACAAACTTCAACACTCCAATGATTCTTTTGGGTAGGATAATGGCATTACCAAAAGGTGTCCAATAATTGATTTTAGGAAACTTGGGCAGGATTGTACTAAACCAGCACGACCTTAGTGTGATTCTTGTTTCCTTTGTTAACTAAATTAGATTTGGGATTAAGTAGGATCCCTTGGGATTATGAAGCTCTAACACAATATTAGGCTATGGTACAGAAAAAGGCAGCTTCATGACCCTAGCAAGACAAGCAAAGTGAATGGCATTTCCTCTAATTGACCTGTGCAAAGTGATAGTAGAGGATTTGGAATGCCACTTAAACACCCCATCCCCCTTATATGCATGCTTCCTAACCCCCAATACCTACCCATTTCACATTAATTAAATTATCCCCTTTCCCCCCAATACTGAAGCAATATATTGGGTCACATTTTGGTTATTTAGAAAACCACCATATGCATGCATGTGATAAGGTATTGCTTTAGAGGTGAATCCCTCAAGACTATCCTTTGATTCAATAGGAATAATGGAGAAACAAATTGGTAAACACTGTAAGCATGTTCTGTGTATTGAAGATTTCCAGGCCAATTGTGTGCACTGTGGACAATTAAAAGTATGGTGATGAGATTATTCTCTGATCAACCTGCAACAACGAGAAGTTTTTGCAATCCATAAGGTCCTACAAGATCTCATTGGCGATGAGACTAGTATTCAATATCCATCCTATGAGATAAGGCAACTCCATCTACAACCAATGCTCAAAATAGATTAGTATCTAAAAGAGTCAACTTGAAAGGATGATAAAACAAGAGTTGTAGTAGCAAGGACTACATATTTGTTAAAAAAAGACTGCTAAGAAACAGAAAAACAAGAGAATGACTATGGGAGAAAGACAAAGCAAAGACAAAGGAACTTCAAAAGTCCATCAAAAATAATGAGCTCTAGTAACCAACAAGCCTCTATAGCTTGGTAAGTCTCTAAAACCTCAGGAGATGCAGCAAGCAATTGGGTTGAAGAAGAGAGATGAAAGTACACCTACCCTAATTCCAAAGGGGAAGATCATAATGAGCATCATGGAATACCTATTATGATAGGCTTATTAATGGTCAAACTCTAGATGATAGCTCGCATGCTTGGACTTGGCTCGGACTTGGTAAACCCCAAATTTTTGACTCAGCAAAACTCGACAACTTAATAAATACTTAAATTTCTTAAAAAAACATAAATTGGTTCCCAACTGCTGGTATGCATAAAAAAAAATCACTCGGCATGTAAAAACCCTATGACTTGGAAACATAATACGGAAAGAGTGGTCTAGTCAATAATACAAACCAAACTATTTGACCACACTAACTACCACCAGTTGAAAATGGGACTTGGTTCAATGCAAGAGCCTACTAGGGGCGGCTACTTTTTTTTACCATATCTCCCACTTTTCAAAAACACCACGATTTAGAAATAGAAAAGAAACCTGGCAAAATAATAAATTCAAAAACCCTAGGTGCATCGATTTACAAACATCCCGTGTCAATTTACAAGCATCCCATGTCAGTTTACAGTTATCCCATGTTCAGTGGTCAATTTACTTGGCAAAAAATTAAAAAACTGTGTCACGAGTTCCCAACCCTAACAAGATGTGAGTTTCAACTGAAATTATCCTTTTCACAAAAAAATTTGCAAGTACTCGGTGAGTATGTAAACTATGCTCTAGACCATTCCTTGCAGATCAAGAGGAAATTCCATCCACATGTATCCAATCCCAAACCAGCTAGTGACACTATTGTAATTTCTCTTCTTTCTAACAAGTACTAATTGCATACATTTTTCATTGTTGGGTGCAAGGATAAAGACAGACAACCCATATAATTAAACAACAAAGTATAAACCCAAAACCAAGGAAAATAGTGACATCCGCATAATGTATCAATCCAATTAGTTTTAATTCCACAATTCATGCAGAGAAGGATATCCACAGTTTACGATGAATTTGCATAACTTGTTCGTTCATTTTGTTTCATTCACTGTCATATCCCCTATATTGCATTACATTATATATTATGAATTACGTATATTCAAATGCATGCTTTGTGACTTCTGTGTATCCAAATACATACCTTATGATTTACTAGTAATTTACATATATGAATGCATGTAGCTATTGTGAGACTCTTCATATCTTTCCTATCATTAAATATATATATATGATATGATAATATGGAAGTAATTATAAATATATATATTATCATAATAAACAAATATATATACATATATATGATAATACATATATTATTATAATATACAAATATATATATATATATATATATATATATATATATATATATATATATATGTGTATTATCTTAATATATAAATATATATATTTATGATAAACAATATAATAACATTTAATATATTTAATAATAAGAATGTATACCATAAATAATAAATATATATTTTCATTGCATATTATAAAAGGCACTTATATATATATGTGTGTGTGTGTGTGTGTGTGAGAGGATCAAGCCTCTTAAGAGAGACGCCGATTCCTTAGTAAATGGTGTTTAACAAAATAAGTCAGCGAACATATTAAAGGTAATTACTATCACCAATAGTGGTGACCGTTGGGTACGCAGCCTTTCAAACACTTAAATAGGGATCGATTCACCATTTTAAAGGATGGATAAAAGGAGATATCAATCGATCCATGAAACAGGAATTTGGCAAGTAACTACAGCAGCCAACCATATATCTCTGCACTTATAATCAGGTACAGCAGGTAAGTATTAATAATTATTTAATATGTTCAGTTTATAATTATTAAGTATAAGTTGTGTAAGATTACATGTATGTATGTATATATATATATATATGTATATATTTATATATACATCTATGTATGCATATTGTGATAATAATGCCATCTTATAGTTGATATGAATCCATATGAATTATTGAAGTTCAAAGGGAATTGCCTTATATGTATAGATCTAAGATCTCATGATGATGAATAAAAATATATTACAATGATATTCCAAATTTAGAAAAGAATATTTCTATCCATGTTTTATGATGATAAATAATAGATTAGGGGAATGTTAGCGTAAGGGATCATATTTCCGATCACCTCTATTGATTCATCCTTAAAGGAATGGTTAGGTACTTTGGGGAGGGGCAGTGTAATCCCATCCGTGAATAGGCCCGTACGCTGGGACATAGTTTCCTGTAGGCTGGGTCTGAGATGGTCTCCATGTGCCCTAAAGCCTAGTTCCTTGATGAAAATCAAGAGGAGATATGAATCTTGGCCTATGTTAATATCCATCCTAACAGTACCAAAGAATATTAGAATACAAGATCATATATCTGATTTCCCTATCACTTTATCCTTAAAGGAATGTTAGGTATTGTGAGGGAGGGGCAGAGTAATTCCATCACGTTGAGTGGTTTCTATGCGCCCTACAAGGTATTGTGGGGAGGGGCAGAGTAATTCCATCCGTGTATGGTTTCCATGCGCCCTACAGCCTAGTTCCTTGATGAAGAATAAAAGGGAAAAGATATGAATCTTGAAGCAAGCCTAATATTCGCCTTAATATACTTATAGAATATAGTATAGAATAGTCATCAATAGTGAATGACAATCATGAAATGAATAATCATTTAACAAGGAAATGATATATTTATATTATCATTGAAAAAAAATTGCCGTATCTCATTCGGCGTTCAAAAAATAAAATTGTTGTATAGGAGGTTTTCCAATTTCAGGATAGGAGGTTCAAGGAAACGCCAATAGAACAACCCACGAGTTTAGGAAAATTTCTGGTGTGAATATTTCAGCATAGAAGATTTCCGGCGAGAATTTTTTTTACAACGTGAGACAATTCTGGGTTAGTAAATATTAAATAGGAGGTTCAAGGAATACGCCGATAGGAACAAACGGCATGAATTTTTTTTACAGCGTGAGACAATTCCGAGCGCTACAAAAATTCATGCCGTTTGTTCCTATCAGCGTATTCCTTGAACCTCCTATTTAATATTAATAAGTTTAAAATTAATTTTTAAACTTTAATATTTTATTAATAATTATGTGTATTTAAATTAAAATATATTTATAATATGTATTATAACTAATATTTAAATATAATATTTTAAATATTTATTAACATTTATAATATGTTATTATAAAATAATAAATTATATAAAATAATAAATTATATATAATTTATTATTATATAATAACATATTATATATTATATGCTATTTACTAAGTTCAAAATTAATCTTTGTAAATTTTTTTAAACTTTAATATTTTATTAATATTTATAACATGTGTATTTAAATTAAAATATATTTATAATATTAATTAATATTTAAATATGATATTTTTAATATTTATTAATACTTATAATATGTTATTATAATATAATAAATTTTATATATATATTTTAATAATAACATATTATATATTATATGCTATTATAAAATAATAAATTATATTTTAATATAATATATTATATAATAAAATATTTTTAATTCATATTTATTATATATGTCATCTAGTCGTATCCGTATTGGGGGGTCTTGAAAATTAGTTGTATCCATATCGAATACCGTACCTGTATCGGATACCGTATCCGTGTCCATGCAACACTGCATTGATGTTATTTGATCTTAGCCATTGAAATTTATTGATCTCTAACGTTTCTAATGTCTCCTTGAGAATCACTTTGAATGTAGATTTAGGTTTAAGTGTTTCCTTTAGAAAAGGGACATTACATTCACCGAGAAAATGTGGAGAAAAATCTCCACAAAATGTTGTTGCATGTAATGCATGGGGAAGATTTATTTTTATTAGCTGTTTTAAGCAAGAGATGAAACAAACGTTATAGATTCATAATCACTAAGCTTCATAACTTCATCATTCAATCAAGAGGAGCTAGAAAATAAAAGGTGATCCCTAAGATTCTAAGTTGCACAAATATTTTAAACTTCAAACTCCTCACAAAAGAAATGTAGGAAATTGACCTGTTCCAAAGACCAAACTAGATGGGGTCGAAAATCTGTGATAAAACTTGGAGCAACCTGCATACAAGATCAATATTTATGTCATTAATATTATGAAGTCATAACCATTGCTTCCAACTAAACATGAACTGATCAACTTGCAATTACACATATACAATATGGTAAGCATATTTTAAAAGTCTCACTCATGCTCAGGTACAAAAAATATGAGAATTTGTCTAAATAAATTACAATAGAGTCAAGTAAATGATGGCTCCAAACACATTCAAACATATTAAAACATATTAAACGGACAACGAGAGGTTTCAAGTTATAATGCAAATCACTTCTATCACTTTACAGTACAATGTGTGTAAGCATGACAGACAAAGGAGAACATATTCAAAACAACTAGTTGTAGCAAAGACCCAATCTGAACAAATATCGTATGGCACAACAATAAAGCTATCAATCATCGTTGTGCCAGGTGTGAATGGATCAAAACCAAAAGTCAATACCTTCATAAAAGCTTCATACAGATGGAAGGCTTGTGACACAAAAAACTGGTGGCTTCATAGAATTAAATCTGTATGGATTAACTCATACCCTTTCAAACTGATGTTTCTTGTATGGTTGGTTCTCTATCAAAG
Organism: Cunninghamia lanceolata; assembly: GCA_027924645.1. NCBI lineage: Eukaryota > Viridiplantae > Streptophyta > Pinopsida > Cupressales > Cupressaceae > Cunninghamia > Cunninghamia lanceolata. The sequence goes on along the minus strand of BSBN01001567.1, from coordinate 12,664,761 downwards.
TTTGTCCAGTAACCATAGGCATACAAAAAGGACCTAACAGGTGAACTTTGTGCTTAATGTGTTAAAATGAGGTTAGTAAGCACATTTTTTGAGAATGTCTGTTGGCAAGATTATGCAGTAAGAAATTTAACAAAGTCTTGTAATATTTACTTCTTTCATACTAAACAGACAATGAGAGGTTTCAAATTATAATGCAAACCATTTCTATCACTTCACAAAACAATCTGTCTAAGTATGACAGACAAAAGAGATCATATTCAAAACAACTACTTGTAGAGAAGACTCAATCTGGGCGAATATCGTGTGGCACGCAATAAAGCTATCAATTATCATAACACCTGTGCCAGGTGTAAATGGATCAAAACCAGAAGTCAATGTCTTCATAAAAACTTCATACAGATGGAAGGCTTGTGACAGAAAAAACTAGTGGCTTCATAGAATCAAATCTGTCTGGATTAACTCATGCCCTTTCAAACTAATGTTTCCTTCATGGTTGGTACTCTATCAAAGTTTGTCCAGCAAGAATAGTCATACAAAGAGGACCTAATAGGTGAACTTTGTGTTTAACGCGTTAAAATGAGGTTATTAAGTACAATTTTTGAGAATGTCTGTTGGCAAGATTATGCAGTAAGAAATTTAAGAAAGTCTAGTCATATTTACTTCTTCCATATTCAGTAAAAAGAAGCACTCTTTGCAGATCAATTGTTCTGAAAGATGGTGGCTTTGAGCTTTCAGTTTATTTTGGTTTTTGAAGTGCTTACCAATCTAACTCAAGCAAATAGGAAATTTTGTTTACTTCTTTTGTTGTTTACTTCTTTTGAAGGATGAAAAAGAAGATGGACTCAAAATTATAGAGGTTAATGGTGCTACTGCTAACAATGGGTAGAAAGATTTGGATGAATTAATGCTGGCTTTCCATGAACTATTTAGATCTCCCAAAGGATTGCCACCGAAGAAGGAAGTAAAGTAAGTATCATCTGCAAGCTGAATCTTCTCAACCCAGCACTGAACTGTACAAGTAATCTTTTCTGAAAAGTAACGAAAAAGAAAAGCAACTCCACAACTTGTTGGAGCAAGGGATCATATGCGCAAGCACTTTACCATGTGGGTCACCCATTGCCATGGTACCAACAAAGAATGGTTCTTGGTGAATGTGCATAGTTGTAGAACCTTGAACATAATCACGATTAGAAACAAGTATCCACTCTCGCAGGCTGACAACTGACTGGACCAACTTCAACATTTCTAATACTTTACAAGGTTGGATCTCATGATGAAGAGGTTTCTGTTAAAACCAGCAAAGAAAGATAAAGATCTAGTTCAAAGGAAAAATCTTTTCCAGACTATTTGTAAATCAAATGACAAATGTTGCAAAGTTATCATTTTTAATGGTAGCATAGACAATGTAGTGTCAAGTGAGATGGTGGATAAACTTGGGTTGTTATACAACCAAATCCATACAAGGTATTGTGATTACAAAAAGGACATCAAATCTTGGTAAATGAGCAATGTCTACTCAAATTTCAGATTGGGGCATATAGCAACAAAGCACAGCATGACATTATGCCCATGAATGTTTGTCATGCGTTGTTGGGCAGACCATGGCAATTTGATTGGAAAGGCATACATGATAGAAGAGCACATACATACACCCTTGAAAAAAATGAGAAGAAATATACTTTGAGCCCATTGAATGAAAAAGAAGAAGCGAATGGTAGCCCTAAAGTTTTAATGGTCTCTAGAAAAAAAAATTATGGTGAAAAGGGAATAAGCTTGTTTTGCTTTCATCACCAAATCAAATCAGGCTGGAACAGCAGAAAAAGAGAGCAAAATGCCAAGCAAAGTGGGAAATTTCAAATTTGTTGAAGGAATATTAAAAGACTGACAAATGAACTGTCAGATGGACTACCGCCAATAAGGAGCATCAGTCACCACATGAATCCAGTCCCAAGTTTGCCAAACAAAACAGTGTATAGATTGACACCATGGAAAATGAAGAGGCAAATAAACAAGTGCAAGAATAATTGGAAAGGGTATAATCCAAGAGAGTTTAGCCTGTGTGCAGTTCCAACAGTATTGGCACCTATTAAGGAGGGGAATGGCAGATTTGTACACATTACAAGTCAATAAATAAAATCACAATCACATATAGATTTCCATCGTCTTGATTTAAAAAGTAGGTATCATCAAATAAGAATTTGGGAAGGAGATGAATGGAAGACCACATTCTAGACCAAAGAAGGTTTGTATGAGTGGTTGGTTATGCTATTGGAATTGACCAATACACCAAGTGTTGAACTTGAAACAATACTTGGGCTGATTTGTAATTCTATAGTTGGATGATATTTTCATTTTTAGCAGAATGTAATGTCCCCTTTTGAGATTGCCCTAAATCTTGCCCTAGAATCACAAATTTAACATAGTTAGGGTTGTAAATTACCAATTGAATGCTTGAAGCAAGATAAACTTGATTTAGGTCCTGCAATCATGTTAGTTATCAACAGATAAATAAACATATAATCCAATGATGTTACAGATAGGATTCCAATCCTTATTATAATATTCAGCATGTACATATGGGATTCCTTTTAAGGTTCTATCCAATCAGCCCATCGTCATTATGGAGCACCATATACAAGGCACCTTGATCCGTTCCATCCAGCCCAGTATGTACGGAATGACACCCGCCATTCGGCCTCCCAGCCACGCCTGGGTTGTCCTTACCAGAATGGAGTCCTAGCTACTTGCATTCCTTATATGCAGTATCCTCCAGAATGGATTGACAATTGAATGAGAGCCTTAAGGGAATCATTACATTGGTTCTATTGTGCATAGGCTAAATCATAGCAAGAATAATATACAACAGTAGTGATGTGTATTTGTATAACATACTACTTCCTATCAATTTAGTTAATTAAAATGCCATGTATTATACTTCATACCAAATACTGATCAGTTTATTCACTGCTTACCAGTGAGACGGAAGATCCTTGTTTTATCGTTACTTTTTCTGCAGACTTATCTCAGTTATATACTTCTTTTTCCTTGATCACTTGCTGTTATGATTAATCGAATCCTTTATATGAGAACTGATGTATAGTATATAAGTTATTTCTTCCCTTAATACCCACACTATCATCTATCTCTTATACATCCTTAAGAGAAGCAATCAAACTAGAGACACACCTCTTTACAACCAACGCATCTCTTCTATAATAGATCACTGCTCCTTTCTTTTCACAAATCGCATTCCTTATAATTAAATCGCTGCATCAAGATAATCGCACTACTTTTAACTGTTTGTCTTATATCCCTTGTTAACCCAAACAATTCGCTGCCCAAGGAAAATATATTATTCCACAAACAAATCACTATTCTTTTTAAATTGTACCTCTTCAAGTATATTCAATATCATCCTTTGTCTTATTGTTTAGCGCTACCTTATGAGGAGTCAACCTTCTTAACTAAGAATCAAAACTAATTCTTGGCATCAACAGGTAAGTCGGCCAGCAATCAAAAAAACAGAACATTTCATGGGACATGACACAGAACAAAAGAGGAGCATTTGAAGCATATGAGGTGAGTATTGTAGAGGTTGAAGGAGAAGCAATTGCTGGTAAATATCAACAAGTGCAGCGCTATGAAGAATGAACTAATATATTTGTGCTTTGTAATTTCAAAGGATGGGTTAAGGATTGACCCAAAAACGTGAAGGCAATTTTGGAGTGGTCAACAGCAAAAGATTTGTTTAAGATAAAAAGTTCCCATGGGTTAGCTAGTTTTTACCTGAAGTTCATTTGAAACTTCAGCAATATTTGTGCACCCATGACTGAGACCATGAGTGGAGATAAAAAGGAGTTCAGCTGTTGCAACAAGGAAAAGATTTGAATTGTTGAAAAAGAAAGTGATAAAACAGCTTGTGTTAGTGTTGCCCGATTTCAACAAAGTTTTGTTATTATTGTTGTTGATATTTTTATTATTGTTAGTATTCTTAATTTACGTCCTTGTTTCACCCTTGGCTTCACTGGCTCTTTTTATTGATCTAACTCTGCAATCCACTTATCATTTTTCTACATCCCAATGATGGATCAAGCAGTGTGTTAGTTTTTCTGTAGTTGTTCCTTGGCAGCTGAAGTTGTCCTTCAGCAGGGCGCACTCAGCGTTTTTTAAGCTTTTCCTTTTCCTATATTTAGCAACACACAAATCTCTTTTGTTTTTTTAAGAGCATGTTGTTTGCTTTTCTTATATTTAAATTGGATTCTAAATTCTAAGAGAAGTTGTTGTTCTTATTTAAGAACAAGTCACTTTTCTGCTTTAGTTTTGTTTTCTCTAAGCCTAGCACTCCTTTGAGATGGGGATTTTTTATTGTAAACCCTAGAGTTCTCTAGTTCTATAAAGAGACCTAGGTCACACCACTGAAATAAGAGAGAGAGTGAACAGATAGAGAGTGCATATTTGAGTGTTGAACTAGTGCAATGTAATTCATTTAGTTTTAATAAAAAGACATGCAATTTTGAGAGTTCAGATTTGTGACTATTTGTTGTTCATATTTTCAGCAATATGTGTTTGTAGATTAGCATAACCAGTGTTGAGCCCATATGAAATTTTTCATATCATGTCATATTTCAAGTTTAAACTTTGTCGTTTCTTCTAGTCATGAGTCATGTTTCCAACTTCGGCATAGTCGTCCATGTTGTTTTTGTCGTCTCTCGTTTGTATCTTCGCAGGGCCAACAAAATGAGCTCTCTAACGCATCTGGTGAGGCAAAGATCGGAGTTTGAATGATAGAGAAGTTGCAGAAACTTCACTAACGCCATGAAAATATGTTTCCCAATTAGAGGGCATGCTTGTATGAAGGAATACGTTGAGTTAAAATCAAGATATTTCATCTCAAAGTAGTGGAGCATGCCTATGAGAAGAGTAACACATGCAAAGTTTCTAAGTCAAAAACTTGCATCCTAATTGTCAAGCGCATGCCTGATTGAGGGTAAACAAGAAGTCTTAGAGTAAAATTTGCATGTCATGTATGACAGCATGTGCCCTAGTGAAGGCGAGCATGAAGTTTCAAAAGTGAAATTCGCAAGTGCATATCAAAGTGCATGCCATAGGCAAAGAAGACGAGTTTTCATTAAGTCAAAGTTTGTAAGCCTATATGAGAGTGTGTGCAATTGTTAAGATTAACAAATTTTCACAAAGAAATAAGTTCCAAGTGTTTGGAGGGGCGCACACTATGCTGAAGTAAGATAGATTTTCATAGACAAAATTGCATCTCTATTGACCAGCACGCACTGCCGGGAAGAAATGACAACTTTTTCAAGAAACAAAAGTTTATGAAGATGTGTATAGGTGAGCATTTCCCTGAAGGCCAACCTGAATGGTTTATTTTCTAAAGTTTACGCTCATATATAGCTGAGCGCACTCTCTTCTAAATGATAACATTTCTTAGAACTTTCAAAAAATTGTGAACACATTGACTGGCGCATGCTGTTAATAGGGAGTCACAAATTTTTAAATAAAGGAAACAGCAGCTATATATAAGCATGCTTGATGAAAAGGAAACTCAGATTTTGATCTAATACAAGCAGAAGTTCTATACATAGGTGATTGTAAGAAAAGCAAAGGATGGAAATAGCCACTGTTTGGTTCATAAATAGACCATCATTCTTCAATCTTTCTTCATATTGTTTCATTGCGCAAAGTTCAGCAGTTTCCATCAATTTTACAGTGATCTCCATCCGCTTCCAGCAGGTTTCTCATATTTTCCCAGCGGGGACGTCTGTCTTTAAAGAGCTTTTCATCAATTTTTAGCAGGGTGTCTGATTTCAGCAGGGTTTTCTGCCTTGAACAGGGTTTTACATTATTGTACTCACATTTTCCATAACATATTGCAGTGCCTAGGGTTTTTGTGATTGATTCTCAAATATTTACATCAAACACTCGGCTGTTCCCTCTTCAAGATTCCCTAAAACTCAGTTATCATTTCAGCAGGGTTTATGAACAGATATCAGCAGTAAAGCAGCAAACATTTGAGCTTTCAATGAAGTATTTTTCTTCTTTTTGTGACTGGTTTTCACGGGTTTTGATTGTTGTTATCATCATATAAATATTGTGAAGGTTTTGTTCAACAATTTCATTCATCAAAAAACACAAAATAGCAGTTTGCCATTAAACCCTAGGTCTTCAAAATGCAATATCACTTCCAATCAGTGGATGTTTTGTCAGTTTTAGTCAACAAATTTCCTAAAATCGGAGAAACCAACTTGTGCCATGTGAATGTAGCGGAATTGAACTTGGATGAGAAAATTAAAAATGGAAGCAAAATGGCAGAGGCCCCAAAATAATGGTCTCATTGACCGGTTTCCATTTAAAGTCAAGAGTGTATTCTCACGTGTGAAACACTTTGATCCTAAAGTGTGAGAGATAAGGTCAGTGAGTGGTTAAGTTCTTTGCAAACTTGATCCAAAGGCAATAGAGACTACTTTCACTTTGCCACTCTATGAGGAAACACAGGAAGTTGTTATTAAAGAGTGCAAAAAACTGTGGAATGGTAGTTTGCTTGAATGTCAAAAACAGATTGGCAAGAAATGGTTCAAGGAAAAGAAATCACGAGTGCCCAAGATATTGAAGAGGGTTGAATTCAAAGACAAATTTTCTATCATGATCACCTTAACCAATCAAGTTACAAGACAAGAGGAGGCAAGGACTTTCAAGCCTTGGATGTTCTACCTTATGAACATCAAAGGAGAAGGAGATGTATATTTTCATTGGGGCATCTGGTTGAACACAGTTGGACCTCGTAAAACACCAACACCATTAGGCACTTGCCACAATTAGAGTATGTGGAGTCTGTGAAACACTACATGAGAGTGAATGATGCCTTCTTGATGCACTCAATGAGAAAGATGGCTGAACAAATACATGTGCACATTTTAAAGCATGCTAGGGTAGTGATTTCAGATTCAGCCAATTGGTATTTTTAATTTCTGACTTTCACCTATATCAGGGTATTCAGCTTTTCTTCTCATACATATATGTTGTTGGCATATCCAAGTGATGAGGTCATCATCATGAAGTACCTGAGGCAGATTTCAGAGGTTTATTTTCTTTTGAGAGGGCCACATAAATCGGGGTTTAGTTGTCCAACACAACTTGGCATATATATGAATAAGAACACCCTTGACTCCTAATTCATCAGTGATGAGATGTTTAGATTCAACTTCAAAGTTCAAACCTTTCTATGAGAAATGCACATATGATCTGAAGGGTTTCATAGTTGATAGATTGGAAGGAAAATACAGTCATCTATTGAAAGTTGAAAACTATTGGGCTAACTGTGCAGATGAATTTGAGGACAGAAGAAGAGGCTATAGCAAATGACTATTAGACAATTTGCTAATCAAACTTCAGAGGATGTGCCTGAAGACCTTTCAGATGATGAATTTGAAGCTCTTTCTCCTCATTCTGTGACAGCTAACATAGACAAGCAGCCTCTACCTTCAATAAACTAGGCAAATAAGGAATGTACCTTGAATCAAGAAAGGGCCAAGGTTATCCTAAGTCGAAATAGATTTTTCTTACAATCAAAAATGGCCAGAAAAGCTTCATGGGCAGCAAAAGCTAAGAATCAGATTCCAGAGCTGCCTCAAGCAAATGTGCCTCCTTCTTCATCTACTTTGAGAACAATAACAGATATCATGATTGTAGAAGGTAATGGCAATGATGAAGAAAAGAAAGGAAAGGGTAAAGAAAAGGTAACGAATGATGTAGATGCAGCCCCAAAGGTTGGCAAGTTGAAATTAGTTGCTAAAAGAAGTATAGAGATTTTTCCTGTTATTTAGCATAGTCATCAACCAGGGATTATGTACTCTACTCCTATTTGAGGGTTAGTACGTGCCAAAATGAGGTTAATATGTTGGAACTTGCAGGTAATCACTGAGAATTTCTTGGAGGTAGTCACTAAAAATGTCAAGGAACAAGGCAGCCTTGAAGGCTAAAATCAAACAGCTCTAAATGTGCATTACTTGCCTATTGCTGCCAATTCCTAGCCCTTCAGGATTTGTTACTCAAATTTGTGATGTCCCGATACTAAGGCATTGTTTAAATAAAAGATTTAAACATCATGATAAAGACGGAGAAGTCGCTTCCGTCAAATATGGTGTTTGTCATCGTCAAGATGGATAATAATCGTGTATATAATAATATTTAATAAACATATATAATTAATATATAATAATATTAAATAATATTATTTTATAAATATTTTTATATAATTAAAATATAATATATTTATTGTATTTATAAATAATAAATAAAAATATTCTCAATTTAAATATTATTATAATTATAATATAATATTATTAAATACAATATATATAATATATATAAATACAAATATAATATATAATATATAATATACAAATACAAATATAAATATAATATATAATATATAAATATAACATATAGGGCAGGGGGCCTGGCTCGATTGGCGAGAGCTACCTGTGGTAGGCACGAGGTCCCCCCCCCCCCGCCCACCTGATATTGTACCCGGTTCATAGCTCCGGTCAAAAGCGTTTACCCATGTTGAATATAAATATAACATATAAATATAAATTATACTTTTGAAATACTTACATGGCAGCGAATATCTCTTATAAACAATATAAGTATAAAGTAGTTAAATAAAATTAAGACTTAAAGAAAAAGCCTTTGAAAGCAGCGATTATAATGATAGGGATAGCAATCATTACAAAAGGTGTGATTTTTTAATCTCTTGCCTGCGATTGCTTTTAGTATGATACGATTTCCCTTAAAGAAATATAATTAAATTTTAGTCTTAGCAAAAGTCAAAATGAGGAGTCATGTCTATTGGAAAAAGAAGATATATAGGAAGAATCCAAATGCAATCGGAAGCGGGTAAGTCTGCTATAATAAAACATATAGATATATTCAGAATTAAAGAAAGCACTGACAACAGCAGATATACAAGTATGGAAGCAGACTTGGAAAGGTAGAAAGATATAGAAATAAATGCCCAAACTATATGACTCAGACCTGCATATGTATATATAGAATCTTAAGGAATTATTACTGAGTTTATAGCAGAAAGGAAAGCAATGAAAATCTTTATACAAACAAGGTAATATCATGGGAATATGAAGCAGATATATGGCAGATAAAAGGCAGATTTAAAGGCAGAGGTAAAGTAGATAAAGTCAACACTAAAGGAAGACAATCCTTAGACCTCCAAGGATATCAAGGCAAGAAGTATATACTTGGTATGATATATCTAACCCTATGTCTATTATGATGAATGCCATGTGGTAAGTAATGACAAATGCATATAATTGTGAGATTATCATTAGTATCATTACCTTGTGAAACTTGCTATGAAACCTGTAAGGATTACATCAATAAATTATGTCATGATACATTGAAGTAGTGATGTGTTCAAACCAAAGCCTATTTCTAGTAATTCTGACCTTAGGAGTGGCAAGGCGTTGTTAGGGAGAGGTGGAGTAAAACCATCCAATGGGATGGGCCCCAAGGGTGAAGGAGGAATGTGCCAGAATCTGGGTCCATGCTCTCGAGATGGTGTCATCGCACCCTAAACATGTAAATCTCCATCTAAGGTTGAGAACTAGAATAGATATAAGGATTGAGGTTTGAGTATAACCAAAACCGAATGTGCTAAAGTATATCGAATATGTTCAAGTTAATACTTAGTTATTTCTATTGCCTACAACCTTAGGAGAGGCGAGGTGTTGTTAGGGAGAGGCAAAGTAAATCCAATCCATGAGGTGGTGTCATCGCGTCCTAGACAATTAAAGTTGTTAGGGAGAGGTGGAGTAAATCCAATCCATGAGGTGGTGTCATCGCGCCCTAGACAATTAAACCCCATCCAAGGTTAAGGATTAGAAAGGAAGTGAGGATTAAGTCTTGAACATAGTCGATACTTAATTGTGTTATGAATTGAATCAAATGTGGATTATGCTATGATGATTTGATCTCATGTAGTATTGCTCTCATTATTAATGTTATTATAGATGAGTTTAATATGAATGATAGATGAATTTAATATGAATGATGCTATGAACTGAATATTATCTTAATTTATTGATCTTTAATATTTTTAATGTCCCTTTCTAGTGATATTATTGTATGCAAGTAAAGAAATCAGGAATATCCTAAAAGGGGACATTACAAAATTCTTCAATCTAGTGATAAGAAGAGGCAATTAGATCAGCTAGTCGCACATGAGAAAAACATTGAGGAGTGGATTGATGAGATTATCAGTAGAGTACTAGGGCATTGGGAAAGCTATATGCTTTGATAGCCAAGGCAAAAGAGGTAAAATATGAAATTTCAGAAATGGAAAGGCAATATTGATAAGCTTCTAGTTTATGAACAAACTGCAAAAAAACTTAAACCTACCAATACTCTAGGATTAACTAAGCTACAAGAAAAACATGTTTTTCCATGGAACGGACAATACAAATTTTTGATGAGGATGCTTGATAAGGCCCTTTCTACTTTGTATGAACTGAAAAATAAATTGAATCGAGTAGAAGAGCTTTTTCATGTTTCATGACTGCTATCCGTTGTAGGTATTCTAATGAGGATCATGTGACAATTGATCTAGATGAGGTACATGGTGAGTTTCAGTGATTAGTGAAGGACAAATTTGGGAAAAGCCAACATGTGAGTAACATGTATGAGTTGGCCGAATCACTATACACATCTTAAAAAGGCAAGGAAATCTTAACAGAATTAGAGGCATCAGTGTTAGAGCTTGGATATGCACTACATATGCAGATCGTGCGGATGGATTCAATGGTAATGATTGATGAATCAAGAGTTGATGAGTTTCTTCAGAATATCCAAGATGTTGCTTCTACACCAAGAACGTCAACTGGGGTTGCCGAGTAGCTATTTTTAGTTGTTGCTATTTTTTGGCTGAACGTACTTTTTGAGGTTTCTCCTATTCTTGAAGTCCTATTTTTAGATCTCTTGTTTCATGAGACATGAAGTGTTGAATCATTATCTAGAGATTTATTTTAGAAATAGTTATCTTATCACAAATTTATTTTTGATTTGATATTATATTTAATTGGACAAAATTGTATTTTGGGTTTGTTTTGTGGACAAGCAAACTATTCTTAACTTAGAAGTTCTAATTAGCTTTTTTTTCACGCAATGTTTTGTAAACCTCATAAATAAATGTCATGCATTTAGATTTTCAATAATAATTTTATGCCTACATGCTTTTGAGATAGTTGTTCAAAGAGTCTAATGATTTTCATGTTCAATTATTTTGTGAAATAAGTATAATTTCGTAATTATTGCAAGCTTTGTATTGCAGTCTTTATTAAAGGAACTTTTGTAGCTTTGTATGCAACTCATTGTATTTAATTCATAGTAATCTTGTGTTTAATTGAATCCAATCATGTTATACTAATAATTTTCAGTCTCTGTGTTTAGCTGAAAAGTGTGAGCTTTCATTAGCTGTTATAGGTCTTTTCTGGAGTAGATAGAAAATATAAAATCTCATCTAGTGCTGAATCACCTTGTGCCTTAGCCTGAGAACAAAAGAACTGGTTTTTATTTTAATTTTGCTTGTATTGTAGACTTAAATCCCTGCTAGTTCAAGGTGTTTCATAAATTTCCATGAAAGGAAACATATCATTTCCTTCACTCTTCTCAAAAGGGAGCTTCCCCTCACAATTCAAGGAAAGGTTTTACCTTAAATGTTGTTCCATTTTGTGTTGCACTGAAAGATGCAAATTAAAATGCAAACACTTAGATTTGTTGTTCTGATTGGAATTTTCATTTTAAGCTACTTTGCAATTAGGATTAACTTTCTGGGTGCAGAATTTGATTACCATGGTCTGAAAATTAAATAGTATGATCCAAATCATTGATGCTAACAAAACTTACACATTTTCTTCCTAGAAACATCTCTCATTAAACAGAGTGTTCCATGTTGATAATGATGCTAATGGGAGAGCTAAAGGTGTTGTTTTGAGTCGAGAAAAAGACCAATAGAATATTTTAGCAAGAAATCGAATGATGCCAAAAGAAAATATTCAGTTTATGCTCAAGAGTTTTATGTCATTATGCACACATCGAAGAAGTGTAGGCATTATTTGCTTCCAAAGGAGTTTGTGTTGTACAAGGATCATCAAGGCTTGCAATTCATAAACAGCCAAGCTAAATTAAATCCAAAATATGTGAAAGGATAGAATTTCTCCAAAGTTAATCATTTGTTTAAAAGCACAAAAGTGGAAAATCAAATAGAGTTGGAGATGCTTTGAGTAGATAGTATCTTTTGATGACTGAGTTGCAGGTTAAGGTGACTGGATTTGATTCTATGTAGGAATTATACCCCTAAAATGAAGGTGTCAAGGGTGTATGGGAAGCATGCAAAAAGTCAACTAACATAGAACCCCATGGCTGGAATTCTTTGTGCAAGATGATGTGTTGAAGGACAACAATTGTGCATTTTTTAAGGATTGACAGAAATTTTGATCAAAGAAAAGCATAGTAGAGGATTGGCACACCATTCTGGCATAGATAAGACACTTGCACAACTGAGTGAAAGATATTATTGGCCAAAGATTCGACCAGAGGTGAAGAGATTTGTGCATGGATGTTGGATCTGCCACCATGCCAAAGGAGGAAGTCAAAACAAGGGGTTTACCAACCATTGCTAATGCCAAACAGACCATGGTATGACATTAGCATGAATTTTGAACTTGGATCTCTCTCTCTCTCTCTCTCTCTCTCTCTCTCTCTCTCTCTCTCTATATATATATATATATATATTCTTTCTTATTTTCTGATTTTTGGAAGCATTCTCAAAAAGGGACAAGAGAATGTGGAAGGATGGAGAATTCAGAAGGTCAAGGGTCAAGGAAAACTAATCGATTCATTGGTTTTCCAATGACTTATGAAATGAATTGAAATCTGGGAGAGGGGTTCGAAAAACTCAATTCAAATTTTGGAAAGAGAGATAAAGTGAGTGAATACAAATTTTCGAAGGCTTGTCATAAATTTTCAAATCTATATTGTTGCTGCTTGATCTGAAATTCCAGAAAACATGGTTAGAAACTAGGGAATCAAGAATAAAATCTATCATTCTACTTGGTCTTTTAAATGACAATGAATAGTTTAGGGAAATTAAAGAATTGTTAATAATAAATGAAATGTACTGAACAACACAATCACAACACTTTTTCATCCTGGGAAACCCATTATGGGTTCAAAAATCCAGTTGGTAGGGGCGACTACTCTTCTACCGGAGTGTATTGCTCAATTTGGACAAGTACAGCTGTAATACATCTTTTGTCAAGCCTTTCTACTTCAACTCTCTACTTCTATGGAGTTCAATCTTCAATATCCACTTGTAGAAATAAATCTCTATGGATCTATGATCCTGTTGGATGATGAAAACCAATACTCTATACCTCCTTTTATAGATGTTGCTACTGGAGCATCCCCTTTATCAATTTGAACAACTCTTGAACAAATTGGAAGTGGAAGAGTCGGTTGTTCATTTCGCATTCTGTTTTCAACTGTTGGGATCACTTCTGTGGGGTGCAGATCTGAACTAGGTCATTTCTGCAGGATGTAGATCTAACCCTCTATTTTTTTCCAATTTCTTGGAAGTGTATGTCATCTGTGACTGACATGAGCTACTCCTGGATCCATACAGATCATTGCTCACAGTACCTTGTGTGTTTTTAAATTTGAATTAAAACCATAGAAGTTTGTGTCTTCATAGTGCATCAGGGATATGTGTATTAAATCTGAATTTTGGCTGCAAGGACAAGGCGACCACTAATTTGGCTCCCTATCCTTGGCTGCATCGATATTTAACTTCTTGTTTGTTTTATCATAACTTACACCTTATTGCTAGTCATCATGTTGGTCCCAATAAAGTTTAAGATTGATCAATCATATTCACAACCAATGGAACTTCAGTCAGTTGTATTACACCTACCATGATCATATGCAATTTTTCCTCATACCCAAAGTTTATTTTAACAGAAATAAGCCCCTTGTAATTTTCATATCAACGACACTTTAAAAACCAAGCTTCGCATCAAACTTGGCTTCCAAGACCACCTATTCTATGAGGGTGGGTTGAGTGGGACATATAAGGTTTAGAAGCTCTAGGCATATTTTGTTCATCTTGGACCATATTTCCCTCTTTTATCTCAATAATCTTAATATAATTGTTGTTACATTGGAATACTTAAATCTTCTATTTGAAAACAGAAGAAATCACTAAGTGAGTTAGTTTAATCCGCAGAGCATTGTTGCAATTCCAATACTCCCTATCATTCAGTTGTATTGCACCTCTGTCAAGGTCTTCTTCATCAAAGTCCGAAGAGTTATTTGTTGTTGGCTCCTCACAAAAGCCCTAACTTTTGAAATCAACTATATACTTCCTTTGTTTTCTATAAAAAGATGATTCTTCTTCCATTTGAGGTCAAGCTTCATTGCTAGCCACCAATGCAATATAGTTTTCTTTCACAAGGAAAGGACTACACAATTTAATACAAATGTTTGGGTTCAATTAAGCATTTTTGGTTTCCTTACTACATGCAGTACTTTAATGCCATAGAGCCTGCTCCAACAAGTTGGAAAGTCAATGACCAAATGATTGACTTACCCACCTTTTGCCACATCTACACCAAGAGAACATTCACACTCAAGCCACCATTGACAATAATGTTGGTTGGTATCACCCTAGCATCTCCATGTGCACAAAATTAAGATTCCATGCCAAACTCATTGTTAAGGGCATAGGGCCAATTATTTGGTGTCCTAATGGTGTGGGTTGAACTATTGGTTCTATTACTTTCTTCTTGGTCTCGATGATGTGTGATGTTGCTTGGTCCATGCCATGTTTTTTTGTATGGTTGTGATAGTAGAAATTGCATTCCTAAGGTTGGAAATGCTCTACAACCAACACAATACCAATACCTATGTTATCATTTTCAAGGCTTGTCTCCCAATCTTCTTGTCCAATTCATGTTGCCTAGTTACTATAACCGTACTTTCATGAAGCAATCTACATTCATTGCTCTTAATCTTATCAACCTCAACCCTCACTTCAATTGATCATTCCCTCTTTGTCCTTGGAATCAAGTATTGTGCTTTCTTTGTCTATGAGAATAATTCCCATAACTTCATCTTCAACAATTTCACTATTATTGACATTTTCACTTAATAATTGCCACTTAGAGCAAGCAGCTAGTGTTGTTATGGTTCCTTGCCTTGCACCATTAACAGAGCAGTCTTACAATCTTTAGATTTGTGGGGTACTCTTGGGGAAAATGTCCACACTCGTTGCACAATCAGCCAACCTTCAATATCATACTTAATTTGGCTAGTGCCTCTATTATTGTTTTAGTGTCAATTATTAATTGTTTGCTTTCTATCACAGCCAAAAGTTCTTCCTTGCTACTATTCTAGTTATTATGAGGCCTAGTTGGTTTGACTAGCAGTGTGGATGGTTGAACTTTGTAGAGAGTACTTGCAAATTCTTATTCTTCAAATTGTATGATATCCTAAACAAAATGACACACATCTCACAAAACATTTTCTTCAAGCAATAGGCTCTTATATAGCCTTTTAACTTGTAGTATGTGCATCAAACATCTTTCCCATCCATTGCATTCTTCTAAAACTCTCACATCGTTCACAAAGTATATTTTCTAAGAGTTGCTATAGATGTTGATTCATTGTCTTAATTTTCATTGGAGACACGTGTCTTAACAAGACAATAAAAAAAAATTCTTAAGATTCAAACCAATTCAAGTTCTCTTGTACCTCTCAAATATTAGCCACAACTTAGTCATCGAACAATCTTCAAGAAAACAAGCAAAATGCAACTCTCTAGACCTTTATGACCTCCTTAGGCTCTCGCACCACTCTCAACATCTCTTTCTTAAGACTTTTTGTTCATTGTCACCCCTTCCATTGGAGTCATTACTCTACATTCTTGTATGCATGGATAACTTGTTCTCACTTTCAATGTCCATAGCTCTATTGTATGCATCATTGAACAATGGATAGGGCTTCCTTTATTTTCCACCCAAGTGAGGGTATCAATCCCTCAATGAACCATAGTTTCTTTGATCCATCGGTTGGTTCTTTCTTCAATTTTATTTCTGAGTCTTAATTGTAGGCCTAGACAAAATCATGCCTCGACAATTTCGGCAATAATCTCAATGTTATATCTTTAAGTAGTTTAGATTTTTTCTCACAAGGTTTTCAAAGTTTGCTCCTCTGCTAATGTGTCTGTGTACTAGTCAACTACTGCACCTCTAGGTGTGGCCAGAATCTATTATGTCCCCATTTTTGAAATAGAGCCATGGAGAAGACCTCTAGCCTATTCCCATTTCCCATAGGCTAAGAGGGAAAGCAAGGGAAATAAATTATAATATTATTTTAATTTGGGCCCAGTAATTTTTAATTTCAGAGGCAACTTAAATAATATTATTAAAATAAAATAAAAAGTGTTTTTAAACACTAGTATTAAATAAAAAGTATTATAAATATTAAAAATAAAATAAAAATAAAAAGTATTTTTAAATACTATTTGAGAAAATTTAATTATGGGCCCGATTTGGAAATGTTTAAAAAGGGGCACTTGGCTTCCATTTTGGCATCAAGATTTCATTTAGCATTTTCATTGTGAGCTTTTGCATTTAAGTTTTGCCATCCAAGGACGAAAACCCTTGGCTGTTTTCAGTGATCTACGAGGGCAAAAACCCTCTTGGTTCTTGATTTCCGGAGGTGAGGACGAAAATCCTCATCTTTGGCATTGGCAAATTCCATCAAGGGTTTGCATGTTGAGCTAATTCAGCGATTTGTGCAAAATTTCAAGGTCTTATCAATTTGGGTTTGCAAGCAAAAATTTGTTCGTGAATTTTGGAGGTGATCTTGCTGATTCACAGAGCTATTCATCATTTATTGCATGTTGATCGCCTAATTTTATGCTGTTTGGAAGTGTGCCAACAAAGGGAGGTTTTTTTCTTGCACAATAAGTCATCCTTTTCAGATCCATACCAGTCGCCATTCATTTTCACCCAGTCATACAATGTTATTACCAGTCTTTATTGCTGTCGTACAGATCTGCAGCAATCATTGGAAGAGCCATACAACCTATTTATTTATTGCTATCACTTGCATTGAGGAACGACTCCTTGAAGAGGGTTTGTTGATGCTGTTTATGTCTATTTCCAACCTTGCCACGGCTGTACAGTCCCGCATCAGCCATACATTTCCAACCGCCACTTATTCTAACAGTTGTACCAGCATTCCAAGGTATTTTTAGCAGCCATACCATCAGCGTTTCGGCATTTCCAGTCATTGCCATCTAGTGAGTGGATTTGTAATTCTGAAAATAATGTTTCCATCATTTGTAATCACTTCCAGCAGTTGCAATTGAATACAATCATTTTCTGAGTGTTCCAAAAATTGGTGTTTGAAGTGGAATAATGCTGTTATAATTAATTCAGTTCAGATACGAGTGTTATTTGGCAACCTAGGGTTTGTATCAGCAAGTAAATTTGGTTCATATAATTCAGATTTGTCAATTATGATGCTTGTGAAGTTGTATATCAGCATTTGAGGGTTTGATTAAATGTTTCCAGCCATTTGTTGTTAATTTTGATGTGCTGTTCCAGTTTGGTTTGGGTTTCCAAAATTCAAAAAAAAAAATACAAAAATAATAAAATAATAAAAAGGGGACATTACAGAATCAAGCATGGCCAATGTTGTTTATTGCTCTTGCAGTGCAATTTGTTACATTCTACTGGCATAGAGTCTTCTAACCCATCACCAATAAACAATGGCAGCTTTTATCTCTCTGAATAAGGACTCAATGGATTAGCCTCAGTTTTGGTTTTTCTTGATATTTTGTATGGGTCTCTAGATTTTGTTCCTCCTTTGATAGGTCTATCTTGCACATTCTGATTCTCTCTCAACACTTCCCGACTTACCTTGACCTTTGACCCTTCGCTCAATTGAGCAACCCACACAACACTTTCCTTATCCTTGACCTTCTATCATTACCTACGTTGCTTTGTCATCTTGATTGGCTTGAAGTTCTTGGCTCCTTTTAGAATGTCTTCAACAAGCTTTATGTTGGCAACAAAGGCATCTCTCTCCTCATCTATAAGAAGTTGTTAGGCTCCATCTTGAGACAAGACTTTTCTCTTGCCAAGAGAGCTAACTATTAGTCATCAATGAAGCAACAACTTCCAACCCGACCTAGTCATCAAGGTCAACACCCCCTTGGTTGAGAAGGGGTAGTTGTCTAACAGTCTTGGCCCACTCATTTTTAGTGAATTGTAGGCCACTTTGTGGCTTTAGTTGAATGTCCCTTCATTTCTAGTTGTGGCTTTAACTTTAGCTTTGGAGTTCAGATTGATTCTCTGCAAACAAATTAGTGGTTGCCTCCCATAATCTTCCTCGTTACTATATTTTCCCCAACAATTTAATTGATCCTCTTATGCTTCTCCCTAACACTCAAGGCCATTAATTCCTTCTATGAATTTTGTCCTATAAGCACCCTTCTTTTTGACAATGTCTCTCCTTGTACCTTTACCGAAATCATTATTGTTCAGCTTTTCGATCTCTCTTGGCACAAAGATCTTGAAGAATGATATAGAATCCATTGCTAGAAATCTACACAAATAGCACATCAACCAGTCAATGTATTCATCCTAAGCCAAGTTGTCCCAAATTATGTTTGTAGACACCTTCTTGCTTAGACTCCTTTCATACATACTCTCACATGGACATGTCCCAAACAAACTTAAATTCCTAGGTTAATAGCTCTTATCTTTCTCAATTGGTTTCTTTTGGTTCTTCAATTGGTTCACCCATGAATTCTCAACTTATGCCTCAAGTATGGTGTGAATTCACTTGCCTACCCCATTTCACAAGTATTCAATGAGGTTGTTCATTTTGGGTTCCCCTCTACTTAGTCACAACATATTATCCACCCCATAGTTTGCAAACTTGGACTCGACTCAGACTCAGCAAATCAAAAATTTCCGACTCGATGAAAACTCGGCAACTTAAAAGATACATAAATTTCTGAAAAAAAAATAATGCAAAATACAACTACAAAATGTATCAAATGAGTTTGGCGAGGGTCGGGAGGTAGCACCCCCAACAAGGTTGAGGGGCAGCACCTTTTACATAATTTTTATAAGGCAAAAAATAATGTTTTTTCAGCATTTTTTTCAACTTTTTCGGTGCGTTTTTGGCGAGTTTGGCAATATGCGAGTCAAACCCTCAAACTCACCAAGTATTCGATGAGTACTCGGAAACGATTTGCACAAACTCAATAAAACTCGACATCCAAGACTTAGCGAGTTTACTCTGGAAAACTCATGAGCAAAAGAAAGGGGCTGCCGACTTTGCGAACTATGATCCACCCCATGCCCAAATCTAGGAATTGCTCCAAGCCAAGTAATTACAAGGCTATCATGATTGGGCATGCTTTTGCAAAACTCTATGCCGTAGTTTTTGATAGGTTTCTTTCCAAGCTATTGGAGGACAAGAATTTAAAGGCTAGAGGGAAAATTGATTTTAGAAGGGATTTCCAAAGTATTGAGCATATTTTCACACTTCGTGCTATCATTGAAGATGCTCATCATCGACCTTCTAAAGTCTTTTGTTGTTTTGTGAACTTTAAGGACTTTGACTCCCTCCTAAGGCATCCATTGTTCCAAAAATTGGAATACACTGGGATTTTTTATACTCTCATTTCTGCCATCATGCAGCTCTACAAGATAGTTGTTAGACAATTCCAAACTATTCGTGGCCTCTCTAACTTTGTTAAGAGTACTATTGGAGTCGAGTAGGGTTGCCCTCTTTCTCCAATTCTTTTTGGTATCTACATTGATGATCTTGAGGATTTTATTAGACATCATATTCATGTGCATAATGGTTGCCTGCTTCACCATGTTGTGATTACTATATTTCTCTTTGCAAATGACATGGTCCTCCTCTATCACTCTCCCAATGGGCCTACAATGATAACTTGATGCCCTTTCAGAGTTTTGTGATCTTCGCTAGCTTGTGATCAACCTTAGTAAAACTAAGGTCATAGTCTTCAACAACACCAAGGATGCACTTTTTAGGTTTCATTTCTTCTACATAGGGGCCCAATGGAGATCACCACTTCTTACACCTACCCAAGAGTTCAACTTACTATTCTTGTTTTCTTGTAGTCAATCTCTCAATCTTGTCATTGCAAGGGATACACCCTCCTCTTTGTCCTTGAGCACCAATGCTTCTAGGAGCATCTCTAGGATATTCCTTTGAAGATGTGCCTCTTCAATGCAATGATTAAGCCCACAATGATGTATGGTCATATGGTTTGTGGCCCTAGATTGAGATCTTGTGACTAGACTCAAGTTGAAAGGGGTTAGAAGATCATGCTAATGTATGTATGATCCAGTGCAAATAGATGCTTCCTCAATACATTGTCCAAGCCAAATTTGATGCCCAACCCCTTCATCTCAAGAGTGTCTTCATACTCACTTGGTTTAAATGCAAGCTTCAATACATGGGTGGTTCTACTTATACTATAGGGCATATTTGTTTTTTAGCACTATGTTCCTTGGAAGAGATTGCCTCCTAAGGTCCCTCCAAACTTTGGTGTAGTTGTTTCTCCAAGGTCTGTTTGCTCTTCCAATCTATCAGCATTTCTTTGGATAGGCTTCCTTCTTTCAAGTAGTCCTTATGTACTCATCACCTTCTTCCAAGGAAAGAGGTGCTCAACCAAACTATCAAAGAGGACATATGCCACCAGTACATCCAAGTTACCTAGACCTCCCTTCAAAACTCTCTCAAGCCCAAACTAGCTTTCTATGTTGAGCACTTCTTACAAATTGTTGATGGGAACATTGTTCGACCCAACTATCATCAACATCATTGATCTCATGGTTTGAGGATTCCTCTTGACAAATTATAGGTGTGCTCCCATCAGCTTCATGTTGAAACAAACCACCATACTTTATAGCGTGAAAGGGTTTACCACCTTTGATCTCTCCAAAAAGTTGACTTTGAGGAGGAATTTATTTATTAGTGTTCAATCTACTATGAAATCTATGGGAGATACCATCATCTATGTAATGATGTTGGTGGCGTTGTATCCACTTTCTTCCACTCCTTGATTAGAGATGCTTGGGCCTATTTCTTCATGAGGTTACCACTTTCAGGCATAGATCTCTTTTTGATGGTCCAAGATTTACCAGATTGATTACTTCGTTGTTTCAACTCAACACAAATGTTGGAGGCATTAACCTTTTGGATAATATTGATTCACATATAGGTAAAGACTGATCGGTGAAACATTACTCATTCCTACAATCTAATTCAGCTAGGACTCCTCGACACCTCAACTCTCATTCGAATTGTTGTGGCTCCATCTCTTCAACACCAAGGACCCTCTAACAGTCATCTTTCACAACACAGATCCCAAGGGTGGGCTCACATTACCAATTTCTTCACTACCACCAATAATTCTTTGGCTTTGAGCGTTGGGAAAGGTTCTCTATTGAATCAAATGCCTCCTAGAATTGTCCATCCTAGCCCCCTTAGCCCTAGACTTTCCCTGATGAGCATTCTCAGACTCTGCAACAGTACTCCTATAGTGATCGATGATAATAGTGTTGGCTCCTTCAATGCATCCAAAAATACTAGTACCTAAGGTTTTTGGTTCCACCTCTGGTACTTTGTGGGGTCTTCCCCTCGCACTTCTATTTATACTTGTACTAGTTTATGGGTTACCCATTCTGGGTTAACCCTTGTTTATCTATTTCTTTGTTTTTGTTGTTTTTCTTGCTTTATTGTGTTTGCTTCAAGTCCAGGGCCCCTTTTGCCCTAGTCCTTTCTTATTGTACCTGCTGTATGTTCCAGTCCCTTTGGTCTATTCTTGGTCATTCGTGGACTTTAATATAATTTCTTTCTTTCTTTCTTTCTTCCTATCTAAGTGAACCATCATCAATGCCTATTGTTGACCATACATTTTACCTAACATGACCTCATACAAGCAACAGCGCCAAAATTAGACACAACATTAATTCTAGAATAAAGAACATATCTAGATCAGACACAAAATTGAGATAACTGCAGTTCCCTTGATATGACATTGTGTTTACCTCTAAATTGCCTATGGTATGCCCCTCAAATAGTACTTAATCCACTTAAAAAAGAAATACAATGCAAAACTATGGACCTGAAAGAGTATATCTAAAAGACATGACCTTATACAAGCAACAATGCCAGAAATGTCATACTTGAATAAAGTAACAACAGTTATTATAGAATAGATAACACGTCAAGATCAAATTTAGGAATTGTGGCAATCACAGTTTTATTCATATTATGTTGTGTTAACTTCTAAATTGCTTGTAGCAGCCTCATCAAATTGTGCTTAATCCACTTGGAATTGAAATGCAATGCAATGCTATGAACCTGCAAGAGTATGTCTAAAAGAGGGTATAATTTTCTTTCACAACTCCAGTCACATACAAGAAGAAAAACAAATTGAAGAAACCATTTACAATTGTTACATTACCATCTGCCCTTGATAAACTTTCTCAATCACTTCACAGGCTTCCATAACCTTCAAAATGGCATCACCAGAGGCACATGACTCCACTTCATAGCCCGAATCACGCCATCTCGGTAAGCCTCCATCCAAAACCCAAACTCTATCATGACCAAACACTCTGAACATCCTGCAGAAGAAGACAAGATGCTTCAGTGAACTCCACATAAGAACAATAAACAAGTTTAAATGCTAATGTTAAAAATCTGCTCGTGAAGTATTGTCGGTGCAACTTACCACCACACACGAGCTGCACTGAAAATTCCCTTGCCATCATAAATAATTACTGAATCTTTGTTTTCAATTCCAAGTGCAGATACTGCAGCAGCAAATGCTTTCTCTGATGGTAGCATATGTGGCAACTGACGACAAAGCAACTTCTTACATGAGAAAAATTGATGCAACATTCTAGATAAACAATGTTAAACTTTAAAGTTTTAGAATGAAAACAAAAAAATGTATAGCGAGCCCCAAAGGATAAGACATCATCCAAGTATAAATTGTCATATCATCTTTGCAAAACTACATTAACTGTACTCCTAGATTACTTTGAATAGAGCATCATTGTTTTGTTTACTCTCCCATTGCTTGTGTTCTGACACTAAACTATATATTATTTGCTCATTTCTGTAGACTGATATCAGCAAAAAATTAAAAAATACTTGTTCCTTTGTAATTGGACACAAAAAAAATTTGAACATGTGAATTTGTGATGAATATTAATGAATCTCTCTCATATCTCAGTCAGCTATTCTGATCATTAACGACCATGCCCACTTCCTTCTCCAACAAAATCACTTTTAAGCCCTGGTTCAGCTTGAGAAAAAATACTTGAGACATCCTATGATATAGTGTACTCTTAAAAATATTTTTCGCTATTTAAGAATTCCTTTTTCTTCAATCTGACCTATGAGAAAAAATGTTGTTTCAATAAGCATCCAGGTATATTCACGAATACCATCAATGAGTAGCAACAAAATCTGTCGGATACCTAAGTTCAATAGATCAAAAGTATTATTAGTTAAGATTGAATTCTAATATATAAAGACAGTCTTCATAGAGCTATGAAAATATCAAATTGGATAGAAACTGTTCCCTATAAAGACAGGCTTCACAGAGTTATGGAAATATCAAATTGGATAGAAACTGTTCCCCAGATCAACTAATGCCATTAAATGTACATGCCATAGATATCACTTGTATTTTCTAGACATTCATTTGAATTCTCTCCACTTTTTAGAATTACCTAGAGGTAAGGATTCTTCTCAGAGGCACTCACAATGTTGCAGCTAAATTTTCCTATGCACTATTTACTCCACTATCAATTCTAAAAATAATAGAAAATTGCTGTGTATTGTCCCTCAACAACAAATACAAATACAAATACAAAAGAAGTGCTTATTAAAAATTGGAGATACTAATTGTATTATTAATTTGTTAGTAACTGGCTATGGATTAAAAGTATGCTAAAGGAGTGTCGACCCAACCCACAAGAAATAGTTGAGTGCGACCATCAACAATCACATCATAGATAGGCATCCCTTGACATGCACTACAGTCAATAACTGCAACTCGGGACTCAATAATATGGGACTCTAACCAATTTCATTGTATCCAACCACCCTCACTAATCATAGCAATATAACAAAAAGTCACAAATGATAGTGTAATATTCATGGAGTACTTCAATGTTAGCATGGACTTACACCTAGGCCTGCACAATCTAGGAGATGCATTGCCAACAAATATAGGCACATGTGTGGAGCACCTCATAACTACAGGACGAGACATTTTATAACTAGTCTTTTTTTATTATACTGCTTGGTTTTGATAGGTGGCATCCTTGCATGGATCCATGATACTTTCGCCTTAGCAATTTTTCATGATGGTTGTGTATGTAGTCTCCTATCTGGACTCATATTTGTAAACTATTTGCCTCAATATAAGAAAAAAGGTTTTTGGGCCATATCTTCTGTAGAGAACAAGATGATGCTCAAGACACATTAAACAATTCAAGGTGATTCTTAGTTATAGTGTTCTTTCCATTCAATACTATTCTAAACCATTGTTTGAAAGCATCATTTATTAATAGTATGCTAATAGTATGTAGGATCTAAAAGAATGACAGAAATGGCAATGGAGGCAAACATGAGAACAAAATAGAAAGCAGTAGTGTCATATGAATGTCAAAAGCCAGCCATTCTGAAAGACTTAAAGGCATCTAGAACAGCAAATATTAGTATTACAACGAATATATAATTATTAATTACAGTATTTCACAATGCATCCCTCACACTTCTCCTTCTAAAGGCACATTACTTATAGTCCAAGATGAAAACATAACTCATTAAAGGTATTAATGGAGACCATGGAGATATTAAAAACCTGGTAAAAAGGAACCATAACAAAAGTAAGGATTAACAATTAGAAATTAGAAAGAGTTCAACTTACATTTGAAGTCTGGTCAGATATTTTGTCCACGTCAAAGAAGACTGCACCAGGGATATGGGCACCCTGTAGAACCACCAGAAAATCCACTCATTCATATCATACTGAAATATATTAATCATACCAGAATCATAACTTGTGCAAAAATATCAGATTCATAGCATGTAAAAGTTGACTCTTGTTAAAAGAAATATTCATGTGAATAATTGCAAAAATTATTAAAATTAATCTATAACTGGAAGAAAGCAACAATTACAAAGTGCAACTGTGGGATTGCAATCACCAATATACATTAACATAACCTCTGCACGGGCTAAGAAATTACAGATCAAAAGGAAATCATGGAAAGACCTGAATTTCTGCTTATGCCAGTGTTGCAGCAAGTGGCTGCCCCCTTATCTAGTGATGGTGTACCCTCGGGTTCCTCCTCAGATCAATTCATTAATCCGATATCTGATGTGACAGATAACAACGAAAACAGCTCCAGAATGTCCAAAACTTGATTGGTTAGAAAGTGGATGAAGACTGCAGTTCTATCTCTCCCCCCTCCCTATCTAGTTCAAGAAACTTCTCTAGGGCTACTGGATTTCTCCCTACCTGGAAGATTTAATAGGAATATGACTGATTTTCAAAACTTTGGATTAGAAAAAACTTGGAGGTCAAAGTTACTTCAATTTGGATGACAAAATGATGATTTTAAGAGCAGATTCTGTTTTCTACTCCAATGTTTTTTATCTAGGCATCTCTAAAGACTTTGAAGTTTGATCCCTCGGTGAATTTACCCCGCCATTAATCCAGCTTGAGATTGGCTTCCTTTCTTCCCATTGCATATTTGCAAGAGTGAAATTATGATTGAGATAGGTACAAAAATAGGGAAATTTGCATACTAGACGGATCGCATACATTGGAATATTTCTTCTACAAGACTTTGTTCCAAAGTAGATCTAGATAGAAGGATTCCATAAGCAATTACAATCAAGTTGTGTATTAATATGCCATTTTGCCTCGTCATTAAAGGGGTAGGAGGTAGGAAAGTAGCTAGGGAGCAAACTCGATGGACCAAACCACCTAGTGATTTCCTGAAATTAAACTTTGATAGTACTTTGAAGGGGAATCCTGCTTCCGCAGTTGCAGGTGTTATTTTGAGAAATGACCAAGGGTGTTTTGTTAAAGGTGGTTCTTTTTCTCTGGGTGTCCATTCTAATAATGAGGCTGAACAGTCAGCTATGGTTGAAGGTCTCTACCAGGCTAGGGAGTTGGGTTGCTAGAAATTGATTGTAGAAGGATTCTCTTCAATTATCATTCAGGGTTTGACTAAAAGAGATTGTCCCAACTGGAAGGCAAAATCATATTTAGATGAAGCTCTTAGTATTTGTTGTGATTTTAACGATGTTTTCCCACTCATTGTTACCGTGAGTGTAATAAAGTGGTGGATTTGCTTGCTAATATTGGTGTTGATCTATCTCCTTTTCCTTGTTTAGTGGCGGAGCGTGTAGAGGCCTGGAATGGTTTAACTGATATTATTGATTTAAACCTCCCTCTATGAGCCTTCTATTTTCTCTAGGGGTCATGTGTTTTGTGTGGACTCCTTTTTCCACCTCTGTGTTAGACATCATTCCCTTTGTGTCCTCCTTTGATGGTCGATCATCTCCCATCCTCTAGCATTATTAAGGTTTAAATGTGGAGGAAGCAGACTTGTCTGGTGATTGTGTTGTGGCAGGTGACTTGAGGTGAAAGATGTTGGCATGTGGGATTACTCTTTAAAGTCTTCCCTCCCTTTCTCTGTCAGTGTGTCTAGTTGTTATGTTACTTGGAGCTTTTCTGCTCTATTCTCCACTTCTCTTTGGTGGTTTACAAGACCTTGAACCTGTGTGTCTCTAAGCCTAGTGAGATGTATTCTAGGGCCAGAAGGTGTTGACGATTCAAGAAGTTTGCACCATAAATCCTCCATTCAAGAGGAATTCCTGCATTGTTTGGAGGTGAAAGTCACTGACGACAGGATGCAGAGATGGGTGCATAGTTTCCTGCTTCCTGAGGAGTCTTTAACAGTGAATTCAGTGGTAGTGTCTTCTTCCTCGGCTCAGTCTACTTTGCAAGATAGTTTCCACTGGCGATGTTTGTGTGCTTAACAAGGAAATTCTCATGGTTCATCATCAGTTGATGGATATGCAATCTTTTTGTTTGTACTTTCACTTTTTTCCTTACGGAATCGAGTAGGAATCGGAATCGGAATCAGAATCGGAATCGGAATCGTGGGTACAATACGCGGGTACAGCCAAAAAAAAAAAAAAATTAGGGCTGGGTTAAGTCTGGGACATCCATAAAAAAACATATAAAAATCATAAATATATACATATAGTTCAAAAATTTATAAAAGTATATTAATATAATTATAAAAATTTATATTAGACTTCTATTTCTTATATAAATATTAGAAAACAGAATATAAATATTAAATTTAAAAAACTGTATATTAATAATAATTATTAAACACAATATATAAATATTAAAAATTAAAAAAAAGCAATATATAAGTACTAAAAACACTGAACAGCATAGAAATATTAAAAAACAATACATAATGATAAAGTATTAATAATTATTATTATTAGAAACAATATATAAATATTAAAAATTAATAAAGCAAGATATAAGTATTAAAAACACTAACAGCATAGCAATATTAAAAAAACAATACATAAAGTATTAATAATAATTATTAAAACCAAGGTGCCCTAGCCCGATCCTTTGGTTTTTCCTTGGCCATGTGAAGTGTGGGCAGTGCATGCGTTTTGGGGAGGTCTGGGGTTGTGATTTTTATCAGTGCAAAGTTTTTTTTTTTTCATCTGCATCGGTGTCTCTTTCTCCCTAAGCATGTGGGGGTTTTGTGCCTGGTTGGAGGCCGCGGGTGGGGTTTTTGTGCCTGGTTGGTTTGGGTCTGCAGTTCAAAGGTAGTGCTGGGTGGTGGGTCGGTTAAACCCTAGTGGTGGTTCTTTTTTTCTCGGGGGCCTACATGCCTGCCTTGGGTCTTGTTTAGTTTCAATGCCGATCGGGGAGTCTTCAGGGGCTAGTCCCAAGATGGATTTTTGCTCAGCAACGGTTGGTGCGAATTCTCCTTCGCATGCTTCGAAGGTTTTTAATAATAACTTGTTCTCACCAGATCCGGGGTTGGTTGGTTCGGGTTTGTCTGGTGGTACACTGATTACGAAGATCAATGGATGTCTTGAACGTTGTGAGGAGAGGCCAAAATTGGTTATCCCGTTGGAGATGATTGCGGAAGATATTGACTATTATTCGAAGCATGCATTGCTGTGCAAGTTTATGGGGATGCGTGTTCGTGGGCCCAACGGACTTGGATGCCAGAGGGAGAAATGGAGGTTATGCTTTTAGCAAATAACTATTTCATGGTTTCATTCAATTGCTTGGTGGATCGCAACAAGGCCTTTGAAGGAGGCCCCTATTTTCATAATCAGATTGGGTTATTTATTAAACCTTGGCATGCGGGCTTCAATCCTGCTGAAGAGCTTCCAAACCGGGTTCCAGTGTGGGTTCGGCTTCCGAGGTTTCCTGTGGAATGTTGGCGGGATGATGTTTTGCACTTGCTGGCTTCAATGCTAGAAAAACCAGTTGGTGCTTCACAGTAGACTCAAGTTAAAAAGGTGATGACTTTTGCTCGTATCTGTGTTGAGATTGATTTAAGTAAACCTTTGCCAGATTTGGTGGATATGTGTGCAGGTCCTTACTCTTGGGTGCAGCAGTTGGACTATGAGACTCTTCCTTTTCGGTGTCGTCTCTGTCATGAATATGGACATTTGCAGAGGAGATGCCCAAAGGCTAGGCCTGTGGTTTCCCAGCCTCCCCGCAATCCCCCTAGGGTTGAAAAGGGGAAGGAACCCATTCCTGGTGATGTGGACGGGGCTAATGGTTTCGTTCCTGTCAAGGCTCGAAACAGGAATCGGGGTCAAAAAAAGGACTTTGAAGGAAAGGCAGGATGAAGATTCTTTCAACAGATTTGAAGTTTTAGATGATCTCAGCCAACAGAAAGTGAATCCGGGCTTGGTGAATCTAAATCAGGGTGCTTTGGGTACAGGACATGAGGGCCTTCTTTCTGAATGGTGCAGGGGCACCCAGAAAATCATGTTTTCTTTTGTAATAAGGCCTATTGACCAATGCATCTTCATTTCAATTTATGTCTAGGTTCATTTTTGTAAGTCCTAAGTGACATTTGACTTTTGTAATCGCCCAATGCTAAAAATAGCAATAATGCCAAAAATAGGCAGTAGTGTTTCCCAGCCGCTTGGAATCAGTCTCCCAGCCGCTTGGAGTAGATTTGGTACTACTCTGGGCGAATCTATAAAAACCCAAAGAAATGAACCTAATGCATATACACAGATTAGGGATTGAGATTGTCATCAGTCATATGATAATGTGATTGTGCGAATGTAATCAAGCATTGTGAAGGAGAAATCGATCTTTTCTGTGTTGTCAATTTCGTTTTCCATTCTCTGTAAATACAATTGCATAGTCGTAACTTTCCTTTCCTCTCTGTTTTCCCATTGTTGCAAAATGTCGATATGAGGCATTCCACTAATAAGATTTCTGTCGAAATCAGTAGAATGGCTTCATTATATATATATTTGTTTTCGTTTCCTGTTTCTTTTATTGTTTTGACGGCGCAGATGTTCCAGTTCGTGGGTCACGCACAGTAGTTCGCCTAGCATTTTGCATGTGCTAGGGTTCGGTGAAGGAAGACTACGTAATGGTGTATGGGAGTAGCGGCGTAAGAAACCCTAATGTTCGCCGTTGATGGAAATCTGGCCGACGCATATGTTTTCGACGTGATTGGTAAAACAGCGACCCCGTGGTAAGCTCGGCCGATAATCCAAGTCCCACCAACGAGTGTGCTTCAAAAGTACATTGCGGATGTACATTGCAAACAACGCGCAGGAGAATGTATGCTGCGAATGCATATGAGGTATGCATGTTGGGAATGTATCTTTCCGCAGATACAAGCAGTGACCAGTCGTAACGGTGAATCGGGGTATAGTAGCCGACTATAGCAAGTCATGTTATGCATATACGACAGCTTGGTAGTTTGTTGTTAAGTTTGCCGCTTCCATTGTGCGCTCTACATCACTGAAGCTACTCAAGTTTTGCAGGATAATAGGGCTTTGCAAATGGACACAGATGTTCAAATGGAAGTCCAGGTGGAATCGGTTCCTATTATAATAGGGAAGAAGGGTGGTGAGGATGGATCTCCTCTTGTTTCGAATGCAGGTACTAAGGGGGTGAAGAATAATAAGTCTTCTTCTTCTCATTTGGGTCTTCATCAAAAGGATCCAAAAAAAGGGGTTGGGGAGAAGTCTTCCAAGCTTGGTAGAAAAAAGGATTTGGAAAAGATTAAATTAATAGGGGAAACTTTGGTAGAGTCAGGGTCTGTTAAGACTCTGGATTCTCATTTTTCGAGCCCCTTGAAATGATTGTTCTATCCTGGAATGTAAGGGGCTTGAACAGTGGCCCTCGACAAAAAGTTGTTCGTGATTTGGTTAGAAGTCAATATCCTGATGTTTTTTTCCTGCAGGAGCCTAAGTTATCAGTGGAGTGTATGTTTGGTTTAGTGCCTAAGTTGTGGGGGAGTGGAGAGTGCCAATGTATTGGTGCTCAAGGGTTTGCTGGGGGAGTGACTTGTTTATGGAATCCTCGAAAGATCTGCCCTCTTTGGTGGTTGTCCTTTCAGTCTTCTATCTCTATGATTGCGTCTTGTTTTGAGACGGAGGAGTCTATTCTCTTCTCCAATATCTATGCGCCTACTGCACTTCAGGGTAAGCAACTTTTGTGGTCCCATATCCGGTTTGTCCGAAGCATGGTTCCTTTCCATCTGTGGATTATGGCTGGAGACTTCAATGCTATTTCTGAGTTGGCTGAGAAGCGGCGTGGTATTGCGAGGCTTGAGCCTTCTGTGTTGCTCCTTCAGGATAACATCTCAGCTTTAAATCTTGTTGATATCAAGCCTATTAATGGCCAGTTGGAACAATCGGAGGATTGGGAATAATTGCATTGCGGAACGACTTGACCACTTTCTGGTTTCTTGCTACTGGGTTGGTGGGTTGTGGTCTTCTAACTCTAAAATTTTGGATTGGAGGGGCTCAGATCATTGGCCTATCAAGCTGGCTATTTCTTCAGCTCGTGTGCCTCGATCTCCTTCTTTCAAGTTCCAGCTTATGTGGTTGCGTGACTCCTCTCTCCATGACTATGTTGCTGAGTGGTGGAGGTATGGTAGACCTGCTTATGATACAGCAATGTATACTTTTGCTAAATTACTTCAATTTGTCAATTATCAGCTTAAACATTGGAATCGGCAATGCTTTGGAAACATTTTCCATGCTAAGACTGCTGCCCAGGCTGAGTTGGATGGTATTACAAGGTTGATCAGGGAGGATGGAGTGACTAAGGACCTGCTACGAGAAGAGACTAGGACTTTGAAAGCACTGGAAGAGTGTGAGCTACGAGAGGAAGTTTTTTGGAAACAAAAGGCTCGGATTGAGTGGCTTCAAGAAGGGGGTAAAAATACTGTTTTTTTCTTCAACTCGGCGAAAGCCAGGAGACATGGCAATTCTATTTCTGCTCTGGTGAATGACAGGGGTGAAACTCTTTCTTCTTTTCATGAAATCACGCGTGAAGCTATGCAATATTTTGCTTCATTATTCAAGGAGGACTCATAGGGGGTTCTGATGAGGAAGCTCAAGTCCTTTCTTGTATCCCTTCTTTAGTATCTAGGGAGATGAATGAGCATCTTATGAGTGATATTTCAATTGAGGAGCTAGAGGGGATTGTGTTTCAAATGAAGAGGGGGAAAGCTCCTGGCCCTGATGGTTTCCAGATTGAGTTCTTTCAAGAATTCTGGGAGATTATCAAGTTGGACTTGTTCGCGGTTGTTCAGGAGTCTCGTAAGAATAAACAGATGTTACAGGCTTTGAATTCTACCTTCCTTGCTCTCATCCCAAAGTGTAATGGGGCGGATAAGTGAAGTCAATTTCGTCCTATCTCTCTTTGCAATGTGATTTATAAAATTATCTCTAAATTGATTGTTGATAGGTTAAAAAAGTGGCTTAAAGTGCTGATCTCTAAGGAACAGAGTGGTTTTGTGGCGGGACGGCAGATTCTAGATGGGGTTGTTATCACAACTGAAACCATTCACTCTATGGCCAATTCCAAAGATAAGGCGATGTTCATCAAGCTTGATATGGCTAAGGCTTATGACAGAGTTCGATGGTCCTTCGTTCGAAAGGTTCTTGGTGCTTTTGGTTTTGGGGATGAGTGGATTTATTGGGTTATGAGTTGTGTTACTTCGGTCTCCTTCTCTATGTTAATAAATGGTGAGCACTCTGAGCTTTTGGTGCCTCTCAGGGTTTGCAGCAGGGTGACCCCCTCTCTCCTTGTTTCTTCTTCTTGTTGAAGGTCTGGGACGTCTGATAAGAAGGAATGTGGAGTTAGGTTTCATTCAGGGGTGGGGGTGGGGAGGTGGTTTACCTCCACAGTCTCACTTGCAGTTTGTAGATGACACTGCTTTGATGGGTATGGCTACAATTAGGGAAGCTTCGAATATGCGCAAGGTGTTGGATGTTTATCTTGTAGCTTCGGGCCAATTGTTTAATGAAGATAAGTCTTCCATCTTTTTCTTCAATACTCTGGGTTCCATTCAGAGGCGAATTGCTCATATCTTGAGATTTCAGACTGGGGTTCTCCCTTTGACTTATCTTGGTATTCCCATCTCTGTTGGAAGACTACCCAGGGATTCTTGGCAGAATATTCTGGATAAATTTCGTGTGAAAGTTAATCATTGGACCCATCGTTGGTTGTCCTTTGCGGCTTGTGTTCAGGTGCTCAAGTCTGTGGTGTAGGCCCTCCCCATTTATAGACGTATGATTCAGGTGGCCCCTTTGGGTTTTGTTAGTGAATTGGATTCCTTAGCAAGACAGTTTTTATGGGCTGGTAGCTTATTGTCCTCTAAATGGAGCCTTGTCAGATGGGACATTGTTTGTAGCCCAAAGCAGTTTAGCGGCCTTGGGTTAAGGCAATCGTCGTTGTCAGGGATGGCATTGGCTGCTAAATTATATTGGCGGTGGTGTGTGGAGCAGGATAGGATCTGGGCCAGGATATTAACACAGAAATACTTCCCGGGGATCCCTCAGATTGATATTCCTCGTTATCCCCTAGTGGGGAAAGGCTCGGTGATTTGGAGTACGCTCAAGAAAGGGGCTGCTCTGGTCAAGGATGGCTTATTTTGGATTTGTAAAAGAGGGACGAAAGCTCATTTTTGGTCTGATTCTTGGGATGGTTTTCCTCCCATTGTTTCTCAGTTTCCTAATTTGGTGACTCTGTGCCAGAGGTTCTGTGAGGCAGGATGGTCAAGGGTGAGTGACTTCAAGTCCTTATCTTCTCATGGGCAGTTGGTGGTGGCAAGATGGAAGAATCCTAATGAGTGGCCTGTTGTTGGTATGGAGGAGTGTGCTAAGCTTCATAGTATCCTTTCTTGTAAATGTTGTAGCTCCCTCCAGGAAGGAGATGTTCTTTCTTGGTCTCCTAATCCTAAGGGTGTCTATATTGTTGCTTCTGGACATCAGGTGTTGTTATCTCACCGACTGGATGGGGTGCAGTTTCACTGGTGGAAGAAAGTGTGGAATAAGCTTTCTTGGCTGAAGTGTACCTGCTTTATTTGGACTTTGGCTTGGAATAGGTGCTTGACATGGGATAATATTTGGAAGCGGGGTTTTCAGGGTCCTATGTGTGTTTTGTGTGGATGTGGAGAGGACTCCTTTCACTTGTTTTTCCATTGTCCCTTGACTTTGCAACTTTGGCATTCTTGGTGGGAAGTTTGGAAAAGCCCCTGTGTTCATGCTTCCTCCCTGGTGGATTTTTGGAGTAGTCTGGGTAAACCTTCTTCTATGGCCTCTTTCTTGCAAGATGTGTGGTATGTTGGGCCTTCCTTCATACTATGGCAGATTTGGTTGGAACGGAATCGAAGAATATTTTGAGGTGAGAAGCTGTTGATTCAACAAGTTTGGCACAAAATTATGGGTATGATTCGGGAGACGGTGGAAGCTAAGTGTGATGTGGTGTTCCCTTTGGAGAAAGGGGATGCTGAGCTGGTGGATAGATTGGGTATTCAGGGGTTGTCTCCAGCGTCTGCTTGTGTCAGGAGAGGAAGGCAGGTGAAAAAGAAAGTTCAAAGGGTGAAAAAGAAAGTTCAAAGGGTGGGGAGTTGGCTACCCCCTCCGGCTGGCATTCTGAAGCTCAATACTGATGGTTCTTCAAGGGGCAATCTTGGGCCTGCTGGGATTGGTGGGGCTGGCAGGGATTTTTTAGGATCGGTGGTTTTTTTCTTTTCTGTTCATGAAGGATTGCAGACTATCAACCTTATGGAAGGTTTGGCGATCCTCTACGCTTTGGAGAGGGCTTATGCTTTGGGATGGCGCAAGGTTATCTGTGAGTCTGATTCACAAGTTTTGATTAATTTGCTGAATAAACAAAAGGTATCTGATGTTAGTTGGCAGTTGGCTATGATGGTGCAGCAGATTCTGCAGATAAGTTCTTTGATGGAAATGGTGTCTTTTGTCCATATTCCAAGGGAGTGGAATAGGGCAGCAGATTGTTTGGCTAAGTGGGCTTCTGAGCATTTAGATGGCTGGAAGATTGATGAGTGAGAGTAGGTTCCTCATGAGCTCCGACATGACTTGAAGAGGATTCTTGCCGAGGATGGGAATGGTATTGATGAAGGATGATGTTGTTTCATCCTTTGTATGGTTGTTTCTTATGGATTCTCGGGGCCTTGGCCCTTTGATGTTTTGTAATGCTCTTTTCTGAATTTCAATAAAGTTTTTACCCCTTTTATAAAAATAAAAATAATTATTAAAATCAATATATAAATTTCGGCACTGAACAGCATAGAAAGATTTTGGCTTCTCTTTCTTCCATTCTTCCTCTCGGCACTGCTTCAATGGCATAATAGAAGAATGGTGAATCGCAAGCATATTTAAATACACTATGCTTTTCCTTCACACGAAATGCAAAATAATGCAGTCATTTAGCGTTTGTAATGGCGTTTAGGGATTCGTCTCACAAAGTTTAAAAAATGCATTAAAAACCCGCCGACGGTACCCTACCCGACTCCACAGGCGATTCGGCCCCATACCCGATTCTGGTACAACTCGTACCCGGAAATGGGGCTATATCTAGCCGGTTCGGTAACTTAGCTTTTTTCTGCAGCATTTCTTGGTTACTCACTCCAAGGTAACACTTGAGGTCGCCAGTATTGTCACTCTTCCACTGTCGGTTGGAGGCCTTCCCCATTTGGTTCAGCATAAGGAGTTTATTCGTGGAGTTAATTTCCCTCAATTGGGAGATTATGGCTCATCAGCTTCAAAAGGTAAAAATGTCCTAATTGTATTGGTTCCCCAAGTGGGTTCTTCTGCAAGTGGCAGTAGAGGCATAGGTGGGTGGGGTGTTTCATCCCTGCCATAACCTCCTGTTGTTAATAGTTTTCCTGGGCACTTTGTCTTTTTCTCTTTTGGGGGTGGTGAATTGCCTGCTCGGGTGAAGGCCTTTGTATTGGTTTGTCTTTTTGTATGTTCAATTGCCTTAGTCCCCTTTTCTGCTATTTTTTTGCACTTTGATTATTTTGAAACAGGGAGCGGGCCCCTATGGATTCCCTCGGTAAATTACCAAAAAAAATATATGTATGTCATTTTGCCAAAGACTATGACAAGAAACAAAAGCTAGACAATATAATGATGGAAATAACAAAGAAGAAAGCAAAGGATTCAGGACAGCGAGAAAACAAATATCTTGAAGGCATTCAAGGGATGGCTGGCCTAAAGAAACGGTAACTCAAGGAAAATTCCATTTATGACTCTGGCTGATGATGGAACACTTTGATTTAATGCAATATGAATGAATAACTATGCAACCATTGCTGGTGTGTCACAAAATGACAAAGCAGAGGACCCAGAGAAGCCTGAAGAGGAAGAGATCTTAGCTTCACTAGCTGAAGGAGAAGCAACCATCCTCATCACATGGCAATGAGCATTGTGCAGACCCTACCCCTCAGTCAGAAAGAGGAAACCCATTCCAACCTAAGAAAGGAGACAACCAATCCCAAATCCAATCCTCAGGCAAGTAAATGGCAAAGTTTGAGCATGTATGTGACTGATAAAGATCATAGGCGAAATACAATCAGATTTAAGGAAGACCTGGACACAACTATGTGGATAAAGGCTATTAGGGAAGAAAATCAGATTGTTGGTTCTTGAAAATAAGTGCCTCCACCCAAGCATACAGAAAAAAAACCCTTGCAAAGATAAAGGTCAATGGCAAGATGCATCCTCAATAAACAAGAAAAGAACGCCCTCCCATGGGGGATAAAAATTGTGCAAAACAAAAAAATAACACATTAAATTATTATATGTAGTGGATAATCGCCTCAGTCAGGAAGCCCAGCTTCACCTCATGAAGAGGTTGAAATAGAACAATTAGAGCAAGACCGGCTAATGAGAAGGCAACCAAAAGAAATCAAAGAGTTCTCTACAACAAGACACAGATGTGGAAGAGGAAGAGGTATATGGCAGTTCCCTGCAACTTCTCTTCAAGTGCTTTTCTGGACATACACTAGTCTGAAATATATCAGCTGAAATATTTAAATCCATTGTAATTCAGTTCTATGGTCTGTATGACCATAAAGACACTCAAATATACCCTAATGCACTCACACTCCAAATGATGAAGACTTGCAAGAACATGAAACCACATTGTTGCATGTACCGTACGAAGTAATGAGAAGAAGGGAAAGGCCTTGAGGATGGTATGGAACCTTCAAGGCTGATTCATCCCTTCCCGTTCTGAAGAAATAGGAAAAAAAAAACTCAAAAAGTGACTTATTTGGCTTGAGCAAAATGTGTCACTTGTAAACTAGGTTGCCGATTCTAGTTCAGATCCTGGTTTGGGTTCACGGATTCGGCAAAATTTTTTGCGGGGTTGGGCTCATTTTGGGTTCACCCATACCAGAAACATATAAAAATTATAAATATATAAATATTTCAACCTAGAAACAGGGATAACAACATAACATACGTCTAATAAACAAAACAATCATAAAAATAATTAAATTTCATAAATTCATATGTGGCTTATATTAAAAGCTTAACCCATTTGTGTGGACCCCATGGAGAGCATAAAAATTAAAAATTAAACCCACTACTAATGCGTTGGACACTTAAAAAGCTGTAAAAAGTAAAGTGTGCATTGTTTTTAATAATGTGAAGCCAGTCATACTCCAAAAAACTCCCTAAAGAGGCTCAAATAACTGCTGGACATATTTAAAACAGTGGTGGCACCAGATAAATACCCCTAAAACTCCATCAGTTTCACGCACACTCACCGGCCGCCATTGGACAGAGAAGTAGAAGAAGGAGAAGCTTTGGAGAATGATGCCGCCATTAACAGAGAAACTGTCTATATTCTTACCACATTTGTCATGGATCCTTTACTACAATGGTGTCACTTGTACAAGTCCCCCACCATTAATAGAGAAACAGCAAGGTGCAGAAGGGTTTTTATTATTTTTCATGTCTATAAAATGTGACCAAAGAAAAAGTGTGATTAGTATATGAAAAAAAGCAAAAAAAAAATTAATAAAGCGCCTAAAATGTGACAGGTTCCCTCTAGGTTGATTGTGATTCTTCTGGATTCTGTCTAGGTTTGCCCAGGTTCGTCCATGATGAACCCACAGTAAATATCACGATCCCTGTCCAAATCTGAACACTGGTATGTACCTCCAGATCCTGAACCAGGTTCAAACCAGGTTTGAACTGGATCCAGATTCAGGGATACATACCAGTGAACCAGCAACATAGGGTGTAAACAAGCTGAAAACTGACAAATGCAGCCCTGCATATTATATATATGCCACTGCCAAATTTGTCCAATACAACATAGTTGAAGAATGACTGCCAAGATCAGAAGATGAAGCAATACTACTTACTGGTAAGATGAATGGACTGTTGGATTCAACTGTGACTGCTTGTAACCTGAAGTGTGCATAAATATGCCCATTGGGCTCTTCCAATGGCATCAACTGGCACCATATGCACTCCAGCTGAGTGTAAGGAATAGCATGAAACATAGAAGCAAAAATCTTTCTTGGGAATAACTCGGCAAACCAAAAGAAAAAAGTTATCGGGAAAAAATATAGAGATGTTGATGTGAACCCAGAGTGTTCTAGATGGCTCCAAAGAAAAGCATTGGCTTATAATATTGCTGATTTCAGTTGACAGAAGAAAAGCAACATGGGTGTTGCTTAAGTTTTTCCACACTGGGTTTTTCCAGAGCATATCATGTGTCCCTCTTCTTATGTGATGTTGTTTTGTGTTGCTTATTTGTTCAATTATTTCACTTTCTCTGTGTGGTTTTCATTTACAGCACTTTAAGCAAACATTACAATTGTAACTGAAGATGATTTCAATTTTCAAGCATATTTTTGGGCTTACAACAGCGAGTAGAAGAAAAAATCAGAGACACAGAAGTTAAGACACCGGCATACTTCTGTTGTTACACCACTGAATTTGTGCAAAGGAAGAATCATGTATTGGTAGTAGCATATGAGAGCGTAAAATCTGATTCATGGCATTTTATGCATATGCATGAGCAAGTACAAGTTGCAAATTGAATAAAAGATGTAGATGGCAGCTCATAGCTGTGTAACACATCAATTTTCGGTCTTATGCATTTTGCTTTCAGTAGCAATTTTCATTAGATCAGCACTCTAGATCTATTTTGAAGACATTGGAATATCCAAGTCAATTACAGATTATATACAAGCTCTTAATAGCAATTCTAAGCATAGCTGTTACATAGATTTTTCCATTTTATGAACTGGTTATTCGTGTTATGGGTATATCCAGGAATTTGTAAGCTCTTCTCTGTAATAAAATAATCATTTTTTCAGTTTAAAAAATGAATCACAGCTCAAAAGATAATAAATTATGAATGTAGGAACATAGAATGAGGATATATTTGATAGCATGAATTTTGACCCTCATCCCCAGCATGTTCACGGTAAACACTTCAGCAGTTATTAACCAAAAAGACACACTCTTGACAAGAAGTTAAACCTGAAATTCTTGCAGTGGGTTTCTCTGCTCATTAGGCATGTACCACGATGCATCTACAACCTGCAAACCTTTCAGCGGTCAGAAAAAAGTTTACATTACAAAATGAATGTAAACTAACAACCAGATATTCACATTTCTATGAATTGACCTTTCTATGTTCATGCTATAGAATTCATATTTACTTTCCTCCTCCAAAACACGTATTAGAAGTCAATACAATCACTAATCCTCAAAGAAGCATTTATATGAAATTTGAAATATGTTTAACAGAACAAAATGTATTATGATGAGCAAAGAAACTCCTGCTAGCAAGTTTTCTTGCCGCTCTAGACCTGGCCATTCCACTTTGAGGCATACATCAGACATTGGCTCATCCCCTAAAAGTAATGCAAATTCAACCAAAAAAATTCTAGACCATAGATCCATGATAACATTTTCCTTTTTCTTTACTAGAGCACCTTTGCTTATGGCAACTGAAAGTGGATGATATCCACAACTTTGCGAGGATGAACGCCACAACTATTAGAGGATCATTGCCACAACTGTGAGAGGATCATTGCCGCAACCATTGAACAAAATTTTAGACACATCTTCATTGTTAGCCTCATGTTCATCCAGACTATCCCTAATGTTTGGATGCTTGTCAATAACTATTAACTTCATAGCCTGAACTATTTCATCCTTGTCCATGGGCTCAGCAAACTCTTTAGGTTCCAATAACCACTTCCTGTAAACTGATTCATTAAGCTCAATGTAGACTGAGAAAGAGAATCCTCAATAGATTTCCCACTATATGCTTACCATAAGCCCAGATACTGATCACTGAGGGCTTAATATATTTTCTACTTGTTTGTAAGCATCAACAGTTGCTAGGGCTTCTTCCATGATACCACTGTTATATTCCCCAAAATTGAAAACTGGAACAAAACTGATTTCTAAACAAAAATTCTCAAATTTGAAATACCTGGAACTATAGCAGCTGGAAAAACTGAAACAAATGAAAGATTTAAAATTTAACCTATTTAAAATTTAACCTACTGGAAACTGCTGTAACACTATAGATTTGAAATCTGAAATTATAGAAAGCTAAATAAAACTCATATTTATAAAACAGTAAAGAAGCAGAGCTTTTGTATTTTAGAAAATAGATATGAACAATACATAGAAGATAAGAAAACTTTCTTGAGAAGGTATAGATGCCAACACATGCCTATTCCAAGAGCAGTATGTATGCTGCACTTGGCCACAAACAGCCTTCAGACTGTGCAGGAGAATTGTTTTCCTCCAAGCATGCTCTTCCGCTATCTAAGAATGTATTTGTAACATTTTTCCACTTGAACTCTTTTGGCTCTTGTATATGAGATAATTTCTACTGGGACCACAAAACTGACCCCAATGGAACCACAAAATAGGTCACAATAGACCAAAAGGATTTGCCTAAAGAAAACAAATCCTAATGGACCCTACCAACTGAAGTGCACAATTATAAATATTAAATATCATAATACTGAGAAAAGCTTTTGGAAAAATCTGTGTAGAAGATTTTGCATCAACATTTTGGATCATGCTCCATGATCCATCAATTTTCATCCTGATGATGGATCACAGAGTGTGATCTGAAACATTGATGCAAAATCTTCTACTGCAATTTTTTCGAAAGGCATTTTACTGATATTTTGTGACCATGAAAACCTTATGTTCTTAATTTCATAATACTTACAAAAAAGTTCAAAACATCAGTACAGAAGGACAAATAAAAACTTGATGGATCTATGGCAGCAAATGAAGGTTGCAGAAAAGAAGGTGGATTATATTAATATGTACTAACATCAATGATGCCCATCCAGAGAGGTGAAGTTGCTGCATGTGCATGAATTTGTGGAGAGCCCTAACACAAAGGATAACCAGGCCAACAGACCTATTTGGCACTCTCTCCTTGTTTCTGGTCAATGCTCTAGTTGTTGCTAGTATTTTGGCAGAGTTGGTCTACAGCCTTTTGGACGGAGAAGAATATTGAGCTAATATTTTCCAATTGATTGATTTT
Source organism: Cunninghamia lanceolata (assembly GCA_027924645.1). Classification (NCBI taxonomy): domain Eukaryota; kingdom Viridiplantae; phylum Streptophyta; class Pinopsida; order Cupressales; family Cupressaceae; genus Cunninghamia; species Cunninghamia lanceolata. The sequence continues at coordinate 12,623,459 of BSBN01001567.1, read as the reverse complement.
TCATAAAAGCTTCAAAACTTATGTTCACCAGCTGGCAAAGCAATTAAAAAATATAAACCAATTACTAATTTCTCACGTAAAATATACATAAATTTATTAGATTCACCAAATTCATATGTATTAATGATTAGTGTATAATTTTTGTATTTTCAAAAGGGAATTACTTGCCAACTATTCTAAAACTAGGAGAACAATCCCCTTCCTTGAACTTTCCCCTGCTCTTGATCCCTGATATGGCCATTATCATACTGTTGTAGCTTTTCTCCAGGACATCTGTTTTTACTCTACTTTTTTAGTAAGGGAAATTATTGCAGTATTATTTTTTACTTTGTAATCGTAATATAAATCTTTCTCTATTGATCAAAAAATAGGCATTGGGTTGAATAGACCTCATATATGTAGAAAAGTATTGTCTTTAATATTTGACTATGATACGAAAGCAACGGTTCAAATTATCATGATATGTCCCATCATTCAATAATTGTCTTTAGTGTATTACAGGGTGTTGTGGTGTAATGGTAGCAGGGAGCTCTCATTGAATCATCCTAACTGCAATAAGAAGGCCCATAACACTAAAAGACATGTGGTGAGGTCATTGTGTAACACTAATGGGATATATTTGAGCATTGACATTCGTGGCTCACACTTCTGCAAAAGCCAAACTAACACGGAAAATTTACTAAATCAGTCTCAAAAGGAAGAAACATGAATATCTTCCTGACAAGTGGAAAGAGATCCTTTGCCAAATCTGACACAATCCTAAATCCTTTTTAAGGGTTTTCTTGCCAAAGTGTAATGTCCCTTTTAAATTTTCCTTATTTTTCTTTAAATATAATAAACCCCAGCTCACAATAATAGTTGCACAATTAATTATAAATATGACATCAATTCAGAAATTGCAGTTTTACCAGTTTATTATCGAATTCAGATATAATGCTTAGAATATATCTCACAAAAGTTGGAACTTATCCTTTGTATCTGCTGTTAATTTATCCTAAATCTGCAGCGATCTATCTTCACTAAAATGCCTTTGTGTCTTTAAATCTGCCTGAATCAGGGGTTTTCGTCCACTAACTCAGCAATGGAAATTAAGCCGTTTTCGTCCTTTAATTTCAGACCTTGAGGGGTTTCGTCCTCAGATTGCTGAACCACAGTTCATGCTCCACAAGGAGTAATAATTAGATATAAAATAAATTCTAAATGATTGATGGTTCTTTCTCCTTGCTTGGTCTTCCTTATACACCTCTTTCCTTCAATGGACATAACTTTTCATAATGCCCCTTGACTTTTGCTAAAACAAAACTTTAATTTAAACGTTAGTTGGTTATGACTTAATCGCCTCCTTAAGGAAATCGCGTGTACCTTAATCAATATTAAGCGCTACATTTTAATTGTTTTAGAGGTTTACTCCTATTTGTTGCCGTCCAGCCTCATCAATGATCTAATTTGTAGTGCTCATCTCAATCCCTCAAGACCCACAGAAATACATGGGCGCTAGGTGTTTTAAATTTTTGGTGGGGCCATTATAGTCCACCCTTCCCAAGATTGATTGTCCTCAAGCAATCATAGATTAGGATGCTGAAGAATTTCCAAACTGTCCCATGTAGCATCCTCTTTAGGAAGATCTTTCCATTGAATCAAATATTCTATCATTGTTTTATTTCTTAGCTTCCTTTCTCTAAAATTTATAATGGTCTCAAGAATCAAAATCAGTTTCCCTTCATCATCCAGTGGGGGTAGCTCTAAGGAAGGAATAATTTGACTTCCTAAAGCTCTTTTTAAACAAGAGACGTGAAATATATTATGAAGCTTGCTATTTTCTGGTAATTCCAATTCGTATGCAACCTCCCCAACTCGCTGTTTGATCCTATAAGAGTCGTACAACCTTGGTTTCAATTTCTCTGCTCCACTCCTTTTTAGGGAAGATTGTCTATAAGGTTGTAGCCTCAAGAAGACCATATCTCCTATTTTGGATGTTCTTTCAGTTTGATGCTGATCAGCATATATTTTTTGCTGATTCTGTGCTCTTTGTAGGTTCTTTTTGAGTGATCCCAAAATTTCTTGACTTTGCTTAACTAGATCTTTTGCCCCTGATACTCTGCTATCTGCGATGACCAAATCCACAAAGGATAAAGCATCATAACCATATAAGGCCTTGAAAGGTGTCATCCCAATGGACATACGATATGTGGTACTGTAATAGTGTTGCCCCAAATAAAGCCATTTTATCCAAGTTGTCCGATGCATGACTACATAATTTTGCAAATAGCCTTCAATCCACTTGTTGAATATTTATGTTTGTCCATCGGTCTGTGGATGATAACTAGTACTTGGAGATAATTCAATTCCTGTTAAATGAAACTTCTTGCCAAAACAAGCTGAGGAACCGACTATCTCTATCACTTACTATGTTTTTTGGCAACCCATGTAACCAGAAAACCTCTTTGAAAAACAATTCGGCTACTTGAGGTGCCTTAAACTCCGTAGATATGGCAAAGAAATGGCCATATTTAGTAAGTCTATCAACCACAACATATATACAATCTTTACCTTGTGACTTAGGGTGTCCTGTAATATAATCCATCAATATACTTTCCCATTTCTAGTTTGGAATTGGTAATGGTTGTAATAACCCTACAAGAAAAACATGTTCTACTTTATTTTATTGGTAGATAAGGCACTCCCTAATGTACTTAAGAACGTCTCCTTTGAGGCCCTTGCATGAAAATCTCTCCCTAATTTGTCAGTAGGTCTTAAAGTATCCTTGATGCCCTGTCGGTGGTGTGTCATGTGCAGCCTTCAAAACCTTATTCTTTACCTTTGATCCTAGCAGAAGATAAATTATGTCTTTGTATAGAATAAGGTCATCTACTGTCTTATATCTTTCATCGTGGATCTTTCCTTTATTAAAATAAATATAGTAAAGTCCTATGTTAATGGTCAATCTTGTAAGATAACTTTTATCTTTTCTGCCTTTTTGCTGTTGGCTATTTTTAGCCTTGTAAATCTCTTTATATAGAGCTGAGCTCTATCATGTAAAATATTCATTCATTCATTCAATAATATTTTCATATTATTTTGTAACATGGTATCAAAGCCCATGCAAGCGATTTTTTGGCGCCCTGATTAAATTCGTACGGTGTTTCGAAGGGTTTGCTCAGTTTGCGGTTTCTGTGTGTACCTCTGAAAATTGAGGGTTCCTGAAAATCGCAATTTCTAGCGTTTCCCCGAGCTTTTGTTCGCAACTTCTTTTTGGGCGCTGTTTCTCTTTTTTCTATCGCACGTCAATGTGAAGTTCGTGTTTGCCTTCAGCGGATTCTATGTGGCTTTCTTTCTAAGACGTGAGATGTGTTTTGTGGTCGCATATTGCAGAGGTGTCTCCTAAAGATGCATTTTTTTGGAATAATCGCATTTTGTTTCCCTCTGCAGTCACTGCAAGAGTTCTGAAATCGCGTTTTTCTGGCTCTCAATTTCTTTTTCTGGGTCGTGTGTTGCTCCTCTGTGTTTTGCTGTGAAGGATCGAAGGCCTTTCTTTGAGCGTTATCTCTGTAATGATCGTGATTTCCTACTTTGAGGTCGCATGTCTTTTGGAGCGTCGTTTTTACTGCACAGATCGTGTTTTCTGATAAGCGTTTGAACGAAAACGTGGGTCTATTTAACTATATTCTAGCGGTCTTTTTTGGTGGTTTCCTTTCAATTGCGATTTTCTAGCAATTTCCAGCGCTTATCTGCGACCTACATCTGTGTGGCATCAATCTCTCTCTATGCTCTCTTTTACCTCAATCAACGGCCTTTTATTGCAAGGCATTCTAAATAATTTTGATTGCTGCTTGTGCCTATATCTAGCCACAGTTTGCTCTCTTTTATTATCGGTAGCTGTGATTAAAGGTTTTTCTCCAACGCTGAATAGTTCCTACTCTTGATCAAGGCATTCTATGCATTCAAATATAATGATGTCTTTAATCCTTGAGTTTTGTGCATTAGGGTTTGCCTGTGTTTTCCAAGTTTTTGGGTTTTTATATCTTCTGTTCTTGTCCATCTTCCTCTGTTTTGCTTTTCGTGCCTTGAAAAGCATGAAGATGGTGCCTTTTGCCAAACAAGAGAAGTCTGCATTTTACGCTTTTATGGCTAAACACCTTGCAGATCATATCAAATCCTCTGTCTGGTACATTGATTCAGGTGCTTCCCGACATTTCACTCATCGACGAGACTGGTTCACTGAGTACACACCTTTTAGAGACTCCATCATCTCTGGAGGAGGCAAAGAGTATACCGTTGTCGGAAAAGGCACTGTGCAGATTCAGTCTGGTAGGAGAAATTTAATATTTCTCGATGTATATTTCGTACCTGGCATGGCGCTGAACCTTCTCTCAGTCAGTCAAATCATGCGACACTCACCTCATCTCGATGTTGTCTTCAGCATGCACTCATAGTGGACCGTGAGACATGCACCACCGTTGCCCAGGCTCTTGAGGATCATGGTCTATATAGACTCGTGGATTCTAGTGATTCTCCAAAGCAAGCTATGACAGCCAGAAGCACTTCCATCAGTAAACTCTGGCATCAATGTTATGGGCATCTCAACATGCACTATCTCTCTCAGTTAGCTCGGGAGAGTCTGGTTGGTGGTCTTCCAGAAATTCAGACTCAACTTCCTGGCGTCTACGACGCATGTCAGGCTGGCAAGCAGCATAGGACTCCATTTCCCAATGGTGACAAATGGAGATCATCCAAGGTTTTGCAGTTGGTTCACGCTGATCTATGTGGACCAATGAACACTCCTTCAGTTACTGGGTGCAGATATTTTTTGTTTTTTGTTGATGATTTCAGCAAAAAGATGTGGGTGTATTTCTTAAAAAAGAAATCCGGTGTACTTAGTACATTTCAGCAGTTCAAGGCCTTGGTGGAAAAAGAGTCAGGCTGTCCAATTGTCTTTCTTCGGTCTGATAATGGCGGGGAGTTTTGTTCCTCTAACTTCACTCATTTCTGTGCTGCACATGGCATCAAACGTCAACTTACTACACCTTACACACCTTAGCAGAATGGTGTTGTTGAGCATCGCAATCGCACTATTATAGAGATGGCACGTTCTATGTCGAAACATAGAAGTGTTCCTAAGAAGTTCTAGGATGAAGCAGTCTACACTGTTGTCTATCTTCTGAACCGATCTCCCACCTATGCCGTCAAAAAGATGACTCCTGAAGAAGCTTGGTCTGGACATAAGCCTCACGTCAACCATCTGAAAATTTTTGGCTCCATTGCTCATGTTTGGATTCCAGATATCAAGCGTACTAAGATGGACTCCAAAATCCAAAAACTCATGTTCACTGGTTATAGTGAAAATCATAAAGCTTACAGACTAATTGATGTAGACACTGATCGTCTCATATTCAGTCGTGATGTAGTAGTTGATGAGACTACTGGGCCCTTTTTGCTATCTACTTCATCTATTCATACTGAGGATCAATCCTTGGAGGCTTCTAATTCGGGTGTTCGCATTCCTCTAGCTCCACCTGATGGGAGGGTTCCTGCAGTCATGCCCGCATCTCAGCCTGTTGTTCAAACCCCTGCCCCTCCTCAGGATAGTCTAGATCCTCCTGATCTTGTTCCGGCCCCTCCTAGTGATGTTGATGCACCTATTTCAGATGTTGGTTCATCTACTCTCCGGCCTAAATGGTGGGCCAAAACAATTGGTGATCTTCATGATAATGAACTCATCGAGGGTAGATCTGCTAGGAAGAAGAACAAGCAACAAAACACTATCAATTTTGCCCTCATGGCCAATCTTCATAGCATCTCAGAGCCTCAAACATATTCTGAGGCTAAAGGCGTACCTGAATGGGAAAAGGCTATGGAAGCTGAGCACCATAGTCTTCTGAAGAACAATACTTGGGTCCTTTCTAATCTTCCACCTGGGAGGAAGCTCATTGGATGCAAATGGGTGTACAAAGTCAAGTACAAGGCTGATGGAACCCTTGACAAGTATAAGGCACGGTTGGTAGCCAAAGGGTTCTCCTAGAAAGAAGGCATTGACTATGAGGAGACTTTTGCTCCTATAGCTAAAATGAGTACCATTCGGCTTGTCCTTGCTATGGCAGCCCAGTTTGGGTGGAAAGTCCATCAAATGGACATCAAGAGTGCCTTCCTCAATGGAGATTTGTAGGAAGAAGTCTACATGACGCAACCTCCTGGCTTCAAGGTTGCGGGTAAAGAACACCAGGTGTGCAAACTAGTGAAAGCTCTCTATGGCCTCAAACAGGCTCCACAGGCATGGTACATCAAGATTGATAAGTACCTCGTGGATCATGGTTTTCAACGGAGTCCTTCGGATTCCAATCTGTATGTCCAACAATATGCTGATGATAGTCTTTACATCGTTATTTATGTCGATGATCTGCTTATTACTGGCAGCTCAGAGCAGTTGATTCAAGAGATCAAACATGATCTCAGTCACACATTTGACATGACCGACTTGGGACTCCACTATTTCCTAGGTATTGAGGTTTGGCAGCACACTGACCGCATCTTCATCTCTCAGTCAAAATATGCTAGAAGTTTGTTGGACAAATTCCGGATGACAGACTGCAAATCTGCTCCTACCCCTATGGAGAAAGGGCTGAAACTCTCAGCTAATTCAAACTCTCCTATAGAAAATGAATCCGCATTTAGACAATTAGTGGGCAGCCTCATCTATCTTACTGCCACTAGACCTGATCTTAGTTTTGCAGTCAGCTACATCTCTCGCTTCATGACAGCTCCTAAAGCTGAACATTGGGTTGCATCAAAGCGTGTGTTGAGATATGTGCACGGCACTTCCGACTTTGGCATTCTGTATGGCAGGTGCAAAGATCCACAGCTGATCAGTTTTACAGATTCAGATTGGGCAGATTCTGTTGATGACAGAAAGTCTACCTCTGTGTATGTTTTCAGTTTAGGCACAGGTGTTGTCACATGGACCAGCAAGAAGCAGCAGGCAGTGGCTCTCTCTTTGATAGAAGTTGAATACAGGGGCACTGTTAAAGCAGTCTGTGAGGCAGTATGGCTTCAAAGGATGCTTTCAGACATGCAAATGTCTCCAGTCGGGCCTTCACCCTTCTATTGTGGCAATCAAGGGGTGCTGAAACTTGCCAAAAAATCTCGTCTTCCATGAACAGACAAAACATGTTGATTTTTATTGTCACTTCATTCGCCAGCTTGTTGAAGACGGATCCGTTGTTTTGCAATATGTTCCTACAGAGGATCAGACTGCTGATATCCTCACCAAGTCTCTGAGCCCGGATAAGTTTGTCAAATTTAGGGGGCATCTTGGTGTAGTTGACCGATTGACCATTAAGGGAGGGTATTAAACTAAATATAGTAAAGTCCTATGTTAATGGTCAATCTTGTAAGATAACTTTTATCTTTTATGTCTTTTTGTTGTTGGCTATTTTTAGCCTTGTAAATCTCTTTATATAGAGCTGAGCTCTATCATGTAAAATATTCATTCATTCATTCAATAATATTTTCATATTATTCTGTAACATCCTTCCAAAATGTCAGTAACAAATGCATCCTTCCCATATTCGACTATTATGTTAGCCCTCCAATCAAGAGAAATCTTTGATAATGAACATAAGTAAGGTTTCTTGGCAGAGCATCAGCGACTGCATTATTCTTACCTTTGACGTATTCAACGTCAAAGTCGTAGGCTTGAAGCTTGCTTACACATTTTTGTTGTTTGTCTTTTAGATCTCTTTGGCTAAGAAATAACTTCAAACTATTGAGATCAGTTTTGACCACAAACCAAATATTGTCTAAATTTGTCTAGAGCATGCATTACAGCTAGCATTTCCTTATCATAGATTGAATAACTTTTTTCAATGTCTTTTACCTTTCGACTTTCAAAAGCTATTGGATGTCCTCTTTGCATTAACACTGCTCCACCTCCTTCACTTGAGGCATCACATTCTAGGACAAAAGGAAGTGAGAAATCTAGAATGGCTAGTACAGGACATGAACTTACTACTTTCTTGAGTTTATCAAAGGCCTATTGAGCAATCTTTGTCCGTGCAAATGCTCCCTTCTTGGTTAAGTCATTTAATGGAACGGTTAATTGAGAGAATCCTTTGACAAATCTTCTATAATAGCTGCAAAACCCAATGAACCCTCTCAACTGAGTTAAACTGGTCGGTGGGAGCCAATCTAAAATGGCTTGTATCTTTTGTTGATCAACTTGCACTCCTTGAGCACTAATAACATGTACTAAATAGAGAATCTTCGTCAACCCAAATTCACATTTGGATTCCTTAGCATAAAAGGACTATTACTCTAATATCCCCAAAACTTCATCCAAATGTTGTAGATGTTCCTTCCATGATTTTCTATAAATCAAAATATCATCAAAGAATACTAAGACAAACTACCTCAACTGATATCTGAACACATGGTTCGTACATGATTAGAAAGTAGCGGAAGCGTTAGTTAAACCAAAGGGCATAACTAAAAACTCAAAATGCCCAAAATGACATCGAAAAGCAGTTTTATGCACATCTTCTCTCACTCGTATTTGATGATACCCAGATCTTGAATCAATTTTTGAGAAGTACACTACCCCATGTAATTCATCAATTCTAGGAATTAGATATCTATTTTTAATAGTTTTCTTGTTTAAAGCCCTGAAATCTATGCACATTCTCATAGTCCCATCTTTTTTTTTACTAAGACAACTGAAGATGAAAAAGGGCTAGAACTTGGCCTAATATGACCCATCTCTAGAAGTACCCTAATTGTTTTTTTCAATTTCCTCCTTAAATCTTCTTGGATGCCTATAGGGAGGAGCAATTAATGGTTTTGTTCCGGTTTCTAGTTCTATTATATGTTGAAACCCTCTATCAAGAGGCAACCCTAAAGGAATGTCTTTAAAAAGCATGCTATGCTTGTCCAAGATTGTTTGTATGTCCATATGATAAGCTTTCTTACTTGCAATGGCTATAGAAATTACTAAACATTGTGCTGCCATGCTACTTGTCCACTCTTAAAACATCTCTCCAATCTTTTTGCTGATATAACTCTAGGAGCTCCACTAGTAATGCCTCATAACACTATGTCTTTACCTTCTGATTTGAACCTTAGCTCCATAGTTTGATAATTTTGTGTAAACTCTCCCAAAGAGTGTAGCCATTGCACTCCTAAAACCACATCGATTTCTCCTATGCCCACCACATAGAAGTCATCTTGCATCTTGTGTCTACCAAGAGCAATCTCCAAATGTTGAATTTTCCTAGTGCATGGAATGGTAAAACCGTCAGCCACTATAACATTGAATCCGTTGAAATCTTTTGTTTGTAACCCTCTTCTACCAACTAACCCTTCATCAATGAAGTTATGTGTTGCTCCACTATCAATTAGAACTATAACTTTGTGCCCCTACAAGACTCTATACTCAGAAAGGATGATATTTAGGAGTACCTAACAAGGTTGCAAGTGCACTCCTTGAATGTTCACCTTCTTCTTTTATTTCTGATTCACATTCACATTCACCTACTTTGGCCTCTGATTCTTCCTCCTCATCAGACATTACTTCTATGTAATGTACTTGACCTTTTCGCAAACAGCAATGTCCAAGTTCCCATGGTTTTCTGCAAGAAAAACATAATTTGTTTCAGCATAGCTCATTTGTTGTTACTTCATCAAAATTGCTCTTTAGTGGTAATGCCTTTTGTTGAGAAAAAACTTTTTGAAAAGGTTTCATATTCGGCCCTATAGGAGGGGTTTTTTGAAAGAAGTTATTCTTGGTCGCTAAAGTTTCTAAATTCAAAGCTCTTTTAATAGTCTCTCGCAGGGTCAATGGATCAAATGCCTTAATTAAACCCTTAAGAGGTTCAGCTAGCTCTTCGATAAAAAGGACAATTAATCTTCTTTATGTAATATCAAGCACCATTACCAATAATCTTTGGAATTCTTCTACATATTTCTCCATTGTTCCTTCTTGTTTTAACTCTGCCAACTCTCTAAAATGGACTTTAGGATCCTTTCTATCAAGCCTCTCAATCAACCTTTTGCAAAATTCATCATATGTGTCTATTAGTCCATGACCTTGGGTAACCAACCCATGGTACCACCATTGTGAGCTGATCCTTCCAAGTGTAAGGTGGCGAATTTAATGGCATCATCCTCGGTCATTGGTTTCAGAGATAGGTATGTGTCTAATTTTTGCACCCATGCACGAGCAGTACACTTGTTAGAACCATCAAATGTAGATAATGTTAACTTACCCAAAGCTTGCTAATGATCATTTTGTCTTGGTTGGAGTCTACGCTCAATTCTTGATCCATTTCTGCCTCTCTTCATATTCATGTAATTTGTGAGAGACATTGCTTCTCAAATCTCTGTAGGGAGATTTCTATATTCTTCATAACAAGTGGTGATATCGTCTTGCATTGAATTTTGTGCTTCTCCAACGTAAACTTCTTCAGGAGTTTTTGTTACTTTGTCCTTAGAAAATTGATGTTGAGCTTTTCTAAGTTCTCTTTGATAATATCTGTTGGCTCTCACTAAATTGCATAAGGAGGAAAACTCAGAGACTGGCAAGATCTAGCTCTGATACCATTTGTAATATCCCTTTTAAATTTTCCTTATTTTTCTTTAAATATAATAAACCCTAGCTCACAATAATAGTTGCACAATTAATTATAAATATGACATCAATTCAAAAATTGAAGTTTTAACAGTTTATTATCTAATTCAGATATAATGCTTAGAATATACCTCAGAAAAGTTGGAACTTATCCTTTGTATCTGCTGTTAATTTATCCCAAATCTGCAGCCATCTATCTTCACTAAAATGCCTTCGAAATGTCTTTAAATCTGCCTGAATCAAGGGTTTTTGTCCACTAACTCAGCAATGGGAATTAAGGGGTTTTCATCCTTTAATTTCAGACCTTGAGGGGTTTCCCCAGGTTGCTGAACCACAGTTCACAGTCTACAAGGAGTAATAATTAGATATAAAATGAATTCTCAATGATTGATGGTTCCTTCTCCTTGCTTGGTCTTCCTTATATACCTTTTTCCTTAAATGGACATAACTTTTCATAATGCCCCCTTGACTTTTGCTAAAATAAAACTTTAATTTAAATTTTAGTTGGTTAGGACTTAATTGCCTCCTTAAGGAAATTGCATGTACCTTAACTTAATCAATATTAATCGCTGCATTTTAATTGTTTTAGAGGATTTACTCCTATCTGTTGCTGACCAGCCTCATCAATGATCTAATTTGTAGTGCTCATCTCAATCCCTCAAGACCCACGGAAATACATGGGCACTGGTGTTTTAAATTTTTGGCGGGGGCATTACACAAAGAAATCTATATGCACTATTTCTGTTTTGAATATCTGGCATAAATATGCAACCTCAGTTTATGGCATTCCTAACCAGCCATTTGTTTAGGTCAAACCAAGCCTTACTGACTGCCATTTCTTTACTTATTGCATGACAATGAAAACCATAATCAAACACCCATCCAACCAGGCTCATCAACAACCAGAGCCTAAAGGATCAATTTTTTAAGCATATTCCATTTGTTTTAGTAGTACAATGGTTTCCCCCCACCTTGAACCTCCCATATTATTTACCCCTAAAACACCTATCCAACAAGGTTCATTGACAACCAGAACCTTAAGGCTCAATTTTTCAAGCATGTTCCATTTGTTTTAGTAGTACAATGGTTCCCACCACCTTGGACCTCCCATATTATTTACCCCATTTTCAAATCAAGAGATCAGAACAATCAGAGTAACTACCAGATCATCATATTGGGCACACATTGCCTACGCTTTTTGCCCCAGCAATAGATATCTCCAAAGGGGCAGAAGTTAGAAAGCTATGTGTGCAAGGGCAAATTTGTAGCAGATGAAACCATCATCCTTGAGATCATATTTTTGCTCTTGCAGCCATCACCAAAAAAGCAAGGGAAAACAAGCATAAACGTTATTGCTATTCTGTTGATTTTGAAAAGCTTTTGATACAGTACCCTACCGCCATCTGTTATTTCATAGACTCAAGAACTCATTAGAACTTGTTATCACTTGTCACTTTGGCTATGACTCTATGGATCAGTTATATGTAATGTGCATGCCAAAACAAATATTAGCATAAACAACATTCATAGTACAAATGAAGTTAACAAGGCTTCCCACTCTCACCTACACTCTAGATTATTTATGGATAAGTTGGAAGATCTCATTGCAGATGCTACAAGTGACACTTGGGGATGCTTTCTTTTAGGGATCTCCAATGCTATTCCACCATATCTTTATGACATTGTGTTGTTGTCTTCAGCATTTTTAAGCATGGATTAGAGGTCTATCTTGAGAAACAAAGGTCGTGGTCTTCAACTTGTCTAACAGAAATGCTTCTAATACCATTCTCACAAGAAAGAACAAATTATTGAAGTTGTAACTTCCTAAGCTCATTCAGGTGGGGTATTCAGAAGGCCACCCTTTCACCAACTTTGTTAAGACAATGCTTCTAGTTACAATTTCAGGATACACGATACATACTTCATCTCTTTACTTTGGTAATGCCATCTCTTCTCTATGGCTTGTATCTTCTACAGCAAATAAATATAGATATAAAACTACCACTCTCTCTCTTGAGTTCTCTATTGAGGCTCATTTTCTTCCATGACTTAAGTTTAACAGGGGTATCACGACTGAGGACTTCAAAGTGAAGTTAAAAGCTCCATCGACTGAACCAAAAGATCCTCTCTTTGCAAAACTTCAACGCCACTTTCTTTCTTACTTGCAGCTTCATGACGGTCACATCTGCACTCCTAGATATATCAACCTTCAGTTGCCTGGGAGCTTGAAAGTCCCTCAAGCACAACTTAGAGTTTGCTCCATTAGCTCGAGTGTCTTGAACCTAACTCAGGGAATCGCTTCTTCTTTGGGGGTCCTATCTATTGTGAGACTCGAAAAAATTAAAAATTGTGTCTTTAGAGAATATAATAGGTCCTTACAAACTCCTGTATGATTAGATAACCAAAAATGTTTTATTTCTTCATGTGATGTTCAATTTGTAGCAAAGTATTCTCAAAGATTGCTCTTTCTCTACTAGCACTAGGTTTATTACCACTCACTTGAAACGAAGACTAATACTAGCAGGAAGAGGAAGAATAATCATGATACAAATGCAAGACCAGTGAGACCCTGTTGATCCTTTCCGCAAACAGCCTTACCTTCGGCACTAACTTCTTCGGCTTGAGTTGTAGAGACTTAGGTCAAACACGACACTCTAGAATTGGGTTCCGTTGTTATAGCTTTTCTCTTTTAACTCCCATTAGCTTTTTTTAATCCTTTTTTTAAAATAATTTCAGAGTTGATTAAGCATTTCAATGTGAAACAGGCAGGTGGTTGATTCCCAAAGAGGAGTGGGAAAAGAGAATATGCCTATTTTGCAACAAAGGTGTGGTGGAGACAGAATGGCATTTCCTCATGGAGTGCTCTGCATACAGTGACATCTGTACCAGTTATGAAGACACCTTGAAAACCACCAATTTAAGGACTTTGTTTGAGGAGGCAAAATTGGACAAAACTGCAAACTTCTTGATCAAAAATCACTGCAGAAAATTTGATCTTGAGAAGAGATTACAAACCTTTTAAAACGTTACTGCCCTGTTTTCTAGTTGAAATCGTGTGCTACTCTGAGTCCCATAAACTGCTGTGGCCTTGTGAACGTTATCAAAATCTTTCATTTCATTTCATTTCAATCCTATCAGTACATATCAATAATCAAATTAAACCTAATTTAAACGTACCAGCTTACCCCCACAAGGTACCAAACGGCAGCAGCTCTCAACCCTGAGGATCCCAGAGAGAAGAGATTGCTCCCTCTCGCTTTGATCAAATCTCAGCTCACCTCATGTAACGTCGCCCAAAAATTCGCAAAAGAAAACAAATAAAGCGCCGAAGAAATGCAAATGTGTAAAGGGTTACCTAAATAAGAACTAACAAATACGTTTAGCTGGATGGTCATATTTTATACAAGCAAGACATGAAATCGAGGGTTTGTTCGAGAGGGAACAATCCAGAGATCGAATCCCACCCCAAAAAAATTAAATATTTATCGTTACTTAACAAAAATGGAAAGGAAACGCACCTTAATATCGGGTCGCCTAAGATTTTGATGAAGCCAGTCAGCGGAAATAACACAGTCATCAGTAGCGTCATTCGATGAGGAAGACGACATTGCAGAGTGAGAAAAAGCTGAAGCCACAATTGAACAAGCTGGAACGTGGGGAAACTGCAAGGCAGCCGTTGAAATTGAGGCCCGTTGCACCGCGATACTTCCAGAAACTCTCTGCAAATTCTGGAATAATAATAATAATAGTGTAGCGAGCATCTGTTAGATAAAATTAAAATACAATTTAACCATCCCTTCTTTACAGTTACACTTACTTGCATTTATAATCAAAATAAACGGAAGAAAAACCTGGACAAGAAGACAAGAGGCCGGCCTCGTGTGGCGTATTGGGCGGGCCCATGCTGCTCCTATCGTTAATGTTCTGCTCGCTAATCTTCTGCTCGCAATAGACGCCATTTTCTTCTGGTTTTTTTTTTTTTCTTTGCTGCACTATTCGTATAAATTTAGGTCTGAGAAGGCCACCAATTTCATTACAACGGTGCCGCTGATTTCTTCTTCGATTCGGTGTACAGAGATCAGAGACTGCACAACAACTTATTCTTGTTTATGATGAACTATTTGTCATTGCCCATTAGATTCAGTTCGTCGTTTGTTTCTGCCCATAGAAAACAATGGCAATTTGTTTTAGTTACAGAATTTTATTAGATTTTGAGTAATTAGTATTGTATCAATATGACATCATTGTTTACAACAATTGGGTATATTGCACCATTGTTTGAAATGTTTTTAAACTTGTGACACTATTAAATCAGTTTGATGAGTTTGATAAGGGGAAGATTAGAGATATCAAATTTCCACAGCTCCTGATAGTAATATGTTATTGATTCTAGATTTTACTATGTCATGCTTTTTTGTATCAATGTTTCAGATCATATTCCATGATCCATCTTCAGGATAAAGAGAGCAAGAGAGGAGAATGAAGAGCAAGGGGAAGATTCTTGCATAGCAAGTTCTTAAAGGTGTTCATCAACACTCCTAGTCTTTAGACATGAGTCTCAAATGCTGAGACGAATAGATTCCATGCATTTAGAAGTGCATAGGTTATTTTATGGATTGAGACCAAAGCCACAAATTAAGATCATATCTATAGGTGTAGATGTGATCCGAGTTCAAATCTACGACATAAAAATGAGCTAACTCAAGAGATGGTGAGTTTAGCGATCTAGTACCAATCGTCTAACAAAGTTTCAAAGCACAGACATAAGGGTGAATCATAAGGTACCATTTATCACAACATTAGTCAACATCGAACCTAAAGCTAAGTATCCTTATTTTATTTATTTATTTTCATATGTGTTTATAAACTTATTTTTATAGCATAATCAGTCTTAGCTTGTAATCCTAAGGTGACTTGTTTAATATGATTAATTACCTAATTTACCTTAGGTTATTTGTATATGAAACATTTATTTTCCATATATAAATTGGGGAATCTAAATGATCTTACACCCTCTAAGGTTTTGTTTTTTGTTTTCAATTTTTAGATTTTATCATTTGTTTATTTTCTAATTTTACATCAGACTCAATTCACTTTATAATGGATCCTTCTATGCTCTTTCGTGATGATTATTCCTCTTTCTCTCGTGATAATGTCATAGGTAAAGATTGTATTTCCATGTTGACTCTTTATACAATATCTTGTATTTGGGTTCACTGTTAAGTGTACATGATCTTCATGATGCATATATGTGTAAAGGAAAAATACTCTTTACTATCTAGGCTAATTAATTAATGCAATCAATAAATATCCAATTAACCTAAATGGCTAAGTTGAGTAAAATATAAAAATAATTAAATGTTTTAGCAAATTAAATATCAAGAGATTAGATACTAGTTTGTGGAACAACGACAAAGATAAAGACTTGGTGCTACATAGATTCCACTCATCTCAGTACTAAAAATGAGTTCTCTTGATTTGATATGTTGCTGGAGTACAAAACAATCTCTAAATATATTGTGGGTCAAATCCATGCCTTGTGGGATCAACCCCACCCATCGTAGAAATGACCCAACATGCAAAAATGATATGAAACCCACAAAATTAATCCTTCTATATGTGGACTTATGTGATTTATTTTGCCAAAAAAAATTATGTTTGCTTTAGTATTTAAAAATGCCTTGGGAAAATCGTCAAAATCTCAAGGGCCAAGTTCTCCATGTTGGGAAAGGTGTCTTGACCTTGCGTCCTAATGTTTTGATCTATTGATTAATTAAAAACTAGGAAAATATTTATTTTTGGTACCCCAATTTGGTGGGGTCATAACTCCTAGCTCGCTTATCAGAAATTGAATTTGTTGGATGCATTGGAAAGACTTCAAAAGATCTAAGTTAAACTACAAGGATAATTTAGTCAAAGATGACACACTTCCTAGACCATCTGAGGGCCAAAAATGCTCTTAAGGCCTTTCAAAATCTAGTATACTAAGATGTAGAAAAAATATCAAAAAAATAGCTTTTTGATGTTTCTAGTATTTTTTTAATATTTTCTAGATTTGACCATGCAAATGCCATCAAAATTCTCTTAGACCTCTATTGGATCATAAGGCATCTTTGAATATGCCAAAGTGGAGTGCCCAAGTTGAGGAGGCATTATGGAAAGTTATGACAATTGTAAGAGCGTCTTCTAATTTTAGCATAAGAGACCATGACTAACTTGGGCATTAGAATTTGGGTTAAATATGGCACCACTTTTGGGTCATTGTTTTAGATCATGGTTTTGGAAAACCACTCTTGATTTTTGGTTTGATATTTACCAATTTATTGGTGTTTAATGATGGTGTAGTGTATGAGTTGTATGATTGACTTGCAGGCACTATTGTGCTACCAAAATTACTCCAGAATCTAAATGTTGGTGATACTCTTGTAAAGGAATAGCCTAAGATTTGTATTGTAATTGCTTAGTTGTTGAATAATACAATTGGTTTTGCTTGAAATGTGGGGTTTTTTTCTCAAAAGGGTTTTCCCCCCATAAATCATCTTGTCATGGTATAATTTTCTTTGTGTATTCTTTTCTATAAGTATAAGAACTTTTATTTTTTGCATATATCTCCCCCTAAAGGTTAGTGTATTGTTTCCTTTCACTCCAAATTCAACCCCCTTAATTAGACATGCTTTACAATCATGGAAATATTGAAAACAACAATCTTTAGTCATGTAGATGTCCTATAATGATTTGATCCAAAATTACATTCCTTTTAGTGCTCCAAAGTAAGGTATTCCTAGCATAATTCTCTTTTGAATGTGTAAGATATTTGGATATGAATTAATGCACATTGAATACCTTTAAATGCCAAGACATAATAAATGATCCTACAAAAGTGTACCAAGTCAACTCATAACAACTAGTGGAATAGGAATTGGCAAATTTAAATTTTGAAATTTTGAATTGTGGGGGCCAATTCTGCAGGACATGGGATAGCTCCTACACACCACAAAATTGACCTAAGACGAGGAAATGTGAATATCAATGTAGGGTATGAATGTTTGGACATGGAAGCAATAATAGGCATAATAAATGAAAAATTTATAGAAATGTGTGTGGATGTGGATAAAATAAAGTTGATTATGTGAGAGTGTGTGTAGGTGAGGATGGATGAAGGATTGATGAATGGGCCTAACTTTACACAAGAGTTCATCATTTGCTAATATGTAATTGTATTACATCATTCCATGAAAATGTGCCCAAAACTAAATTGGAATTGGCATGGGTATGCAAATTTCAACGTTACATTTTGCCCCCACTTTGAGTCGCATGTGAATCCTAAATGAACTTGTATTTAAAAGTAAATGAGTACCCAAAAATATGCATTTAACGTAAATGTTTATACATAAAAGGGTAGTGGGGTCCATGTAAATCGATGGACCCAACTAGATATCTTTGTATGTTCTCTCCTTGGCATGTGTACTTCATGGGAATCTATAAAACAAAGAAAAAGTGTGCATTGAGTAGCTTCTATCACACAAGTAAAAATAGGCACAACCACGAATTGAATTTATTGTCTATGAACATGATATAGAGGGGGGAAGAGAGAGATGGGGGGACTAAGTTTAGAAAAATTCCATGTGTATGGAAACTAGTAATGGCATGCCATATGCTACCATGTCATGCGATAATGATCTATCTGGACTTGGTGATGAATCTTTGTATAGGCACCTATGATTATCTACAAGCTCAAGAAAGGAGTGTTAGTAACGAGATATGTTCCCCCTTCAATTGGTTACATCCATTTGATGCAAGGAGTTAGAGGACAAAGAAAAATTAGTACATGAAATATAAATTTAAGACAAACATAAAGCACATGTACCATGTAAAATAGATCAACATAATGAATTCTTCATGTGACAATCAAATAATACATCTCAAGTGAAGGGCATGGTAAGCACGTGGGCTAGATAGTCATCAAGGTATGCAAATTTTCCCCCAATATAGGCAAATGAGAAGAGCAAGGTGGCCATAATGGCTAGGTACCCTCGTGTAAGTACATATAACCCTACAAAAGGCATTTGCCCCCATTGTGGCTCTAAGAGAATGAACATACAATGGTATAGCAAAGACATGAAGTTCCTAGTGGAAACATAAATCTAGTTGCATGACATATCAAGTGTTGTCATGCAATTGATAGTGTGGGGAAGGAGATGGTGTCCCCAATTTCACTTTTAGTACATGAGAAGTCATGCAAACACACAATAAGATAGAGAAGGCCTAGTGCCCCCCAATGTGATAAAATGGCTCTTAGTACATGGTCAAGCATGAAGTCGCAACTATATAGGATGTGGTTGTGAGAGTGCATGCAATGCCTCCACACAAGCAAGGTAGTAAGATAAGTCTCAATAAGTGAAATGGGTGTGAGAAGGATTAGAAACAATGTATAGCCACCAAATAAGATGGTAAGGATGGCCCTTAGTGGCTATAAAACATTTTGTAGAGGAATTAGGTAATCATATTGATAAGCATGTAGTATGCATAGATAGGATGTGATCGTGAAGGTGCATGTAAGTTTGTTTCGTGTTTTCAAATTTTGTTTCAAGGTTGTAATTGATTTTGCAATAAATGTTTCAAGCACATGGCATAAAGATAAATTATGTGAAAATTGATGCATATGTGATCAATAAATATCTCAGGGTGAATAAATAAGTGTCATAAGCATGGATTCACAAGATGTAAATATGGAAACATTAGGATCATGGTAAAGGTGTGTTAAAACAAAATGATAAGGGGAAGGTGTGATGCCCCCCAATGTAATAGGATAACTTGTGATAAGGCAATGATAACACCATGAAGAATGGGGAAAGCGATATGCCCTCCAATCTAATAAGACATCTCTTAAAAACATGAAGGGACAATGAAGTCACAAATAGAACAAGGAGAGCATGGTGCCCCTACAATGTAATGATATGACAATGAAAGCATAATATTATAGTATCATAAGATGCAAATACTAAGCATAGCAGCAAATGATCAAATTAAGTATAATATAATGATATGATATGAGGTGCATAGTTGTTAAGGATGGCATAAGAATCATAAACATGTGATCAAAGAATGGTAAGGAGCATGAGCACATGATAAGCATTAAAAGGTACGAGAATGAGAAGCATAAGAAAACAAATAATAAGAATGAGGTGAATAAGGTAAAGTAGGAAAAAATAAGGAAATGGTCAGTCAAACTAGTAAACATGAGAAAATAATGAGGTATGCAAGGACATAGCAATAGATAGGGAAGATTTAATCAAGCATAAAAAAAAACATGTCAAGAAGAAGGGAAAATGCCCCTCGAGTGGGGAAATAAAGCATAAGCCATAATATAGAAGGTGTGAAATGAGAATAGGAGGTGCACAACAAATAAGGCATAGTCAATTGGTTAATGGGTATATGAGGTGCATTGATGAATAAGCAAGGAGAATCACAACATAAATGGCACAAGTAAAAGGACCAAATAGTAATGATACAAAACACAAGGAAGAACTAACATGAACAACACAACAAATGTTCAAAGTCACTTGTGTTGACATGAACCACTAAAGGTGTCCTTGCATCAACCACATGCTAATTAGGAACATGAAAACATAGAGCCAAGAAAAGAAAGAAAAAGCACAAAATATGGCAAGTAGTGAGAAGTATAGGTGTGGATATCTAACTAGTAGGCACTCCTCATCATGTGTATCAATTGGTTTCTCTTTTATTCCATGTGTGGCCTCAATATAGGGTGTGTTAGGGTGAACAAGACCAATTTTTTTTATGGATATGATTTTCTTTCACATGTTATTATCCTTGTCAAATGAGAGAATTGTGGATTCGTGAGTATGCTTAATGTTTATCTTCCCTGTCTCTATAAATTATCAAACTTTGTGTTTAAATGCAATGTCTTCATCCTTAGAATATCCATATGTATGATGATAAGTACAAAAATATTTAGTTGTGTGTGATTTGATAAGAGATCAGTTAATATGAGCATTATACAAATTTGGTTCTAACATCATAGTTGGGGAAGGTGCAATAGGTTGTTTCAATGGGATATCTTGGCCTCTAACTAATGTAGGAGAGGATCGTATAACATGAAAGATAGGTTTGGTATATGACATATGGATAACACAATCAAAAGATAAATCATGAGAAGTTATTATTGTGTCCATACTATCCTCATGGGCACTGGGTTTGGAAAAAAAGCGATGAAATCATGTGCCAAAATTATAAAAGAAGTTTAAATCATGTTAGGACTAAAGGACTAGGTGTGTTGTATACCTTGCCAGTCCTAGGTCTAGTCTAATTATTTATTATTTGTAATATTGTAAATAATTGTGAACACTTGGAAAAGGGCATCCTACTTGGGTGGAATCATGAAGATTCAATAGTTAGCATTCTCTACCACTTGTCCCTAGTCTCATGATATATGTAGGAGATTGATTTTAAGGATTACTTAGTCGATTATGAAGAGCATCTTGTTGATTACAGGGTGAACAACACAAAAAGAATATTAACAAAAATATTTAATTTGATTAAACATGTGATAAACCATATAATATTAACAAAATAATGGAGAAGCAAATATATACATAAATAATTTGAACACAAGATATACTGGAAAAACCCTTGTGGGAAAAAACTCCACAATGAAAGAGACCCATGCTTGTATTAATCACAAAAAAAAGTGTACACCAATACAATCCACTTATCCCTTTAATGGTGATAACATAAGAGTACTTGCAAAAGAACCTTACAAACCTCTATCTCATGCCTCCATTATATAGGAAAATTGAAAACAAGAAACTGCCAAGTGGTAACCTATCATAGGCCTTCCTCGCTATATCTTTTTAAACTTGATTCTAAAATTTTATTATGGTAATATTAATGAACTTGTTAATTGACCATTTTTGGCAGCAGGTCTTGTGCAGGATTTGTTCTTGGTGTGCGAGATAAGTTTGATTGTCCATTTGGATTTATTAGCAAACTAGTTTTCATTTGGTTTATTTTGCAAATGGAATCTAATTGATTTTGGCTTTGCTTGCAAGAAAACTAAACAAAACCTTAAACATTCTACTCAGAGAAGGGGCACTTGGTAAGATACAAGTGGTTGGAAGGTGCTTGAGTCATTTTTTTATTTGGTGTCATTGTTGTTATGTTGGTCTGGACCTCCTTTTGTCCTTGGTCATTTTGACAGTCCATTATTGTGGGTTTATCTTCAATCTTGTTGGTTGTTTAACTATCTTTTTAGTTGTACACATTATGTGTGCTAGTCTAGTTTTGTTATGTGTAATCAATACAGTTGTAATTGATAGGAAAGTTTATATATATGCTTGTGACATATATATGTATGACTATGTATAAGAATATAGCTTAATATTATATTAAGGTGGCCATAGTTATTACTAAGGGTTGTAGGTGCTTTAAAATATTTCATTCAAAATTCTTATGGTTTTAGTGGCAACTGTAGAAGTTAATGCAATAATCCTTAAGACTAGAACCAACAACAGACAATGATCTTGGGTTTTGTGTTAACCATTAGTCTTTTCATTCATGCATTAATTGTAATTTAACTTTGAGGGTTATGGTTTTTAAGGGAGCATTTATGTTTTGGTCAAGGCACTATTTTCATTAAGTGATTTTGCTTGGTGAGATTTGGCGTGCCATTTAGTCTAGTAATCTTACCATGAATTCTCCTATTATTCTCATAGAAATGTAATTATCTTTTGGTTATAATGGCATGGTTGTGTTTATGGAAGACACATAAAGGGGTCTATCTAGAAAAGAAAGGATTTCTTGCAAGAAAACTATTGGATTGTGGCAAGGATTGCCATTTTTAGATGAAGATAATACTATTTAAGCAAACACACTTCTATATCAATAGGTGCTAGGTAATATCAATGTTATTTATTTGCATATTTATGTTAATGTGTTTTCGATTTGTTTTTGGAATAGTTGATTATTGTTGAACACTTTGCTTGAGATATGTTTAGGTATTTGAGTTTGGTTGGTTTTTATTTCTATTGAATATGTTTAAGATTGTTCACATTGGGGTTGGTATAACCTATAAGGTTAACCATATGACAAACCTGTGAGGTCAACAATATGGGGAATTGACTGCCGTGGTCTTAAGATTGTTATTTGTGATATTTATACTATTATAAAACTTATATGACTATGTGTGAGTGTCAACCATGGTTTTGGTCTTTGAATAGTTATTGTCTCGACCCTTGGGTTTTTGTGTTATTGTATGAGTATAATGTCTCTGTGGTGTCAGTTATGGCATGGCCATGGTATTCTTGAGGTATCACTTTGATTCAAGTGTAAAATCATTGTGGTGTCGAATTTGGCTTGGTCGTGGTATCATTAAGGTATTATTGAGGTGTTGAGTATTATTGTAACTATGGTACCAAGCACAATTTGACTATGGTTTCAATTATGGTATGATTGTGATATCATTTGAATATTGTGTGTTGCAATTCAACTATGGTATGGTTGTGATGTTGACTACATATTAAATGTTCTAGTCTAAATTTAATGTTGGAGGTTGTAGTCTGACTTGTTAACTCCTCTATTATTAAAATACATATTTCAACCTTGTTGTATATCTGTTGTAGGCATTGGTAATGTTATTTCCATGGCCTTGATGTCTTGATTCTAATAAGAACCTTGATCTCAAGTATTGATGACTGCCCTAGTCTATAATTTTGCCATTTAACTTTGGTAGATTGGATACAAATTTGTTAGCATGATTTGACTACTGCATAATGAGTATATTGTTGTGTGTAGACTTTGGGGTTCATATATTCATATTAAATGGTATCAATTCATTATTTGGAAAAGTTTTGATTTATTTTGTGTGGTCTTAAAAAGAGAGATTGCTTTATGATTGGATATTTTTTGGGAAAAATGTTCACAATTACTTGCACCTTACCCTGTGCCTAGGAGAGGGGTTTAGGCTAGGTCAAGGACCCATTAGCAGGGGTTCCTTGATGCATAATGTTTATGTGGCCTATTAAAATCAATTTTTCATGATATTATGCAACTTCTTGGCTTGACCTTCATCTACAAACTATTTGTTGATTTGTTATTCATGAAGTTCATGAAAAGCGTTAAAGATAATGTAGTCTGTTATGCAATGCAAATATGTTTATATCTAGAAGATAGGACTTTGAAAAGAGTAATATTATTTGAATACTACTGGTATATAATATTAAGATTGATTTGGGGAGTTGAGCAGTATTATGTTATGGAACCTATTTATATATTACAATGTATTTCAAATAATGTATTTCAAATACTGTACACTCTTAACATATTCTCGTCGGGGTTTGGGGGCAGTAGCCCTAAAAACAAAATTGGATCCCCCTTTTTTCGTGAGTATAGATATGTGCGGATCCCCCTTTTTCTGTGAGTATAGTTATGTGTTTTACTTATACTTGTATATGGGTGGAGTCATCACCCATGATTAATGGGAACTGTTATGGGTTGACTTGGCTCATGGTTTGGTACCCATTGTTTTGTAAAACTGCTATGTCAGTTATCTATTGATGTAATTATAAATAGACGAACATACAGTAGGTAAAATATAGGAAGAATTGAGAAGGTGAATAGAGTGTGTGAATTCGGGAGAGTTTGTTGAGCGCATCTCCAAACAATATTTGTGCATTGTAATTGTGAGAAGACTAATCTGAGCAAGTGTTTCTTGGTGGACATAGCCCACATTGGGTGAACCACATTAAATCCTGTCTTCATATATTGTGTAATTTTCATTTATGTTCTTTATTGATCTCTCTTCATAATTCTTGTTGATTCGATTCTAAGAAATTATTCTGCATTTATTTATGTTTTACTTCTGACAAGCATATTGTATATTGTTGAACAATAGTTAGATGGTAATACGGATGATGTCAATTCAAAATAAGATATTAATGGTAAAATTATAGTTCAATGTTTTTGATTAGGGGTAAAACAGATTTTGAAGGGACCTGAAACCCTTTACAACCAAACGTTGTCTAACAACACCAACAACGAATCCACAATACACAGCCAAAACATCAACATCCTAGATGTTGACCCACAGAGAAATAGGAGTGGTGTTACAACCAGAAACACCAGTTAATGAGAAAACTCACTAACCCCAACTACAAACAAGACCCTATCCACATAAAAACATTCTTATGGTCTGAACAAGAGACCCCAGGTCCCACACTCTCCAGGGTTTGAAACCCTTAGGCAAGGAAATCCTTTTCCAAGGATCTGAAAAAACTAGATCAGGAACACAAAAAATAATCCAGCAGAAAGGTGGCTCCTCCAAAGGAGACCCAAATAGCTTAACAACAGTCGTTGGGACATGAATAAACATGTTCATCAAACCCTTGGCATGGTTGGACAAATAACCATCATACCCGCCTATAGAAGCAACCATGCTCCACACGTAGAATATAATAATAAGGCTTCCATTTTCTTCTGGCCCATAATCTAAAAACATCACTATAGGGTTTGCACCAGAATAGGGCAAACCCCCACTTGAAGACAGACTACACCAAAGTAGAATAAGGGACTAGATCTTCCCATATAGAGTCTCACCTAGATATAGGTTAGAGACCAACCTTGCCATGTCCAAATCTTGGATATTTTGGCATTAGGGAATAAACCCCAACCCAAAAACCCCACCACCTTCACTAGTATGTAAATTAGCATAGGTTAGAGAGGAGGCAGCCACTCCCTCATCATGCAACACTGTCACCACAGGAGGCCATTGGGACATGATCCACAAAACAAGCCTAGCCATTCCTTCTCTAGCCACGAGATTACACAAACAAAAAAAGCATCTCCACTCAAGAGATCTGTTCAACCAACACTCAACAGGGTTGGACAGGCACCCATCAAACCCATTCCGTGTCGCACCTCTATGCTTCTCCACCCACAAAGTAATAACAAAGGGCTTCCATATTCTGCTGGCTCACATACTAAAGACATCAATATTGGGATTGTTCCCAAATAGGGAAAACTCCCTCTTGAAGACAACCTTCTCAATAAGAGAAACATGGATCTGAAACATCCCACCCAGAGTCTTACCCATGTCTGAAACCTAGAGATTAAGGCACTGGGGAACAACTAGAAACCCCAGCCCTAAAACCCCACCACCATCTTCAATTTATTTTCCAGCATAGGCATACGCCACACTAACAGTCACAATTGACACCTTAAAACACGTCTCTGAAGTTTTTGTTGTGCAGAGGATGCCTCTGCAGTCGCTCAGGCACTGGATGGAAGAAGGACCCGGAAGCACTGAGTACAAGGCCTTAGCACAAATAGAGAACAGAACATTCTCAGCACACTGGACCCCCGCATCCCCATCCTCATCCGCTTCGTTCGCTCCATCCTCCTCTGCGTAGGAAAAACCAGCATTCCCGCTCCCGCTCATGCTTAAGAAAAACTCAATGCTATTTATTTAGGTCACTTCCATGACTACCGAAGTAATTTGTGAAATTGTAAATCTCACCTAGGCTCATGGATCTGAGCTTTTAAATTATATTTCAATGTTGTTATAAAGAAGATATGTATTTTACAGTCATCTTAGTATTATGTTATGGCAAGACAATCTAATTAGTGTTGATAGTTGATTTTCAAATGTTGTAGTAAATTATATACTAAAGTTATTAATGAGTTGATTAAATTGATATACTACAATTGTTTCAAATACTTTAGTAATACTATCTTAATTGGAAAGTATAAACAATAGCATGTAGTTCTATTTCTGTAGTTGTTCTATTTATTATACATGTAGTGGTCTATCCATAATGATACCATTTGACTTAGCATCTTACAATTCTAACTATGTAGTTAAATTGAATAATTTTTGCTAAGTAATCATATTTCAAGGATAAGTTCATTTGATTAATTGGTTATTACCTTTCAAACTATGATTCAGTTTAATTTTGTTACTAAGTTAATAATACCTAGAACACAATGTTATCATTTTAATAAAAATATTTGAACTGACATCTTCTATTCAACTATGATTTATACTTCTGCTTTAATTTTGTATGCTATATTGACTGATTAATTAACTTAAATCAAATGTATTCACAACAAAAATTTAGTTCCAAATTCTGTAATTAAAGAAACAACTTTAACTAAATTACTTTCAATGACCAGATTAACAATAATTAACTATTCAAATTATCCTTTAATAATATTATACTTAGTAATTAAATAATTAAGTGTTAAGAGTGTGTCACTTAGATTAAAGGTACAATCATAGTAGATTAAGCATTCAATGTAACACGTGCAAGACTCAATTATTCTACAGGCACGTTAAAAAGAAATGTATAACTAAGGGTTAGGAAACTTAATCATGCCTAAGTCACCTAGCAATTAGGTATGCATGTCCCCTTAATAGGTGAGTGGCACAATTATTTTAAGGTGAATATTGAATGTTTAAGAGGTTGGGGTTGTTCCTTGACCATAAGGTGACACAATTTTAACTTGCAAGAACTTTAAACACTCTAGTTTAAGGATTTTTTCAGCTCTATTTTTTGAGAGCACTCGACATAACAAGAAACCAAGCTCGTCAAAACCATGAGCCACTAGAAAAAGTCCAATGCATCATAGTCATTGTCAATCAATATGAAATAAAAAGTAACCCCCCTTACATTTATTACCCTTCTCTTACACATCATAGATTTGGTCATAACCATCATATTGACTAAATTCCCAAATCTAGGTGTTGTATGAGGTTATTCAATGCCTTGTTATAATATCCAAATTAGGAAGATCCTCTATAACTCTCGATATTGATCTTTTCAATGTAGGTTCATCCCTATTAAATGCCTTCTTACACACAATCTTCCAAGTATCAAAGAGAATAAATAATAAATAAATAATGTCCCCACCCTCACATGGTGATTCATTTTGCACACTTGATGATGTTTGTAGATCATACATTATTTATCATTTACATAATTAAATATGTTTAACAAGACTTTGGATTTACAAGGTGAATGGAACACTTAATCCTTACATTCTTCCACTTGACATTTACCTTTCAAGGACATAATATGAAACTAAAAATTGAATGAAACGAGTGCTAGAAGAGGCAAATCCTATGGCCTCTCTGCACCAACTAAACTTTTCTATGCTCATTAACTTAGTAAGATAATATGCAACATTATATAAAGTGTCAACCTTCTGTATCATGACCCTATCATCCTTAACTATCTCATGGAAAAACTAATACTGAACATCAATATGCTTCGTATGAGCATGGTACATCAAGTTCTTTGCCAAATAACTAGCACTATGACTGTCACATTCAATCCTAACCTATTTGCACTCAAAGGCAATACCTAAACATAATATATGTTACTATATTGTCTCCTTACAAGAATGTGTCACAATCATATACTCTACTTCTATGGTAGACAATGCGACTATGAGTTGCTACTTAATCATCCAACTAACAACTCCTCCAAATAGAGTGAACACATAATCACTTGTGGACCTGTTGTCCAAATCACTAGCCCAATTTAATCAAGGACATGTATATCAAGAAACTCGCCCACATCATCAGTCCCATGATAATAAATACAATAATCAAAAGTCCCTCATAAATATCTAAAAACCCTTTTCACATAATTTTAATGCTCTTTACTAGGGTTAGACATAAACCTGCTAAGAACTCCCATTGTATGGTTAATGTTTCGTCTTGTACAACCCATAACATACATTGAGCTACCTATGATGCTAGCACAAGGAACATTATACATATCTTTAAAATCACGTCTAACTTATAACACTAATCCAAAGATAACTTACTACCAATAGGTAGTAGCTTACAATCCTACATAGAAAACCACTACAAAATAGTCTCATACTCTAACTAAGACAAAATGATCAACCTAATCTCTATTAATCTCCATATCCAAGATGTATTTTGTATCCCCCAAATCCTTCATGTCAAAGGCACTAGAAAGTTGAGTTTTGAATTTCATAATCATACCCTTGTTGTTCCTAATAAATATGTCATCAACATATAAGATAATAATTAGTAACCAATCATTGATTAGTTCGAAATAAACACAATTATCACAATCACTCCTAACTTGCAATGTAAAAGCATCAAACTTTTGACATGACACCTATGGTGACTACTCTAGACCATATAAAGATTGCTTTAATGCACAAGCCATGTTTTATTTTCCTTTTACCACAAAACCATCGAGTTGTCTCATAAAAATTTCTTCTTAAAGATACCCCTACAAAAAAGTAGTTTTAACGTCCATTTGCTTTACTTCTAAATCACAAGCAACAATAATAGAAAGTATGATCCTAATAGAAGTTAGTTTTGCAATAGGAGAAAATATTTCACCGAAATTAAACCCCTCAACTTGAGAGTAACCTTTAACCACTAGTCTTGACTTTTACCTCTCCAACTATCCATCTACTTCAATTTTAACCTATACACACTTGCATAAAACGGGCTTCCTTCCCTCAAGCAAATCCACTAGATCCTATGTATTACATTTATCGAACCCCTACATCTTGTAATGCCCCCTCATTTTTGGCTTGTGTTAGTTGCTAGTTTTACATTATCATTTTTGTAGTTCTGAGACAGTTGTTAGTTACTCCATTGCAATTAGATAGTTCTGAGACATTTGAGTGGTTAGAGTTATGATTTATGCTTATTATGATCATGATGGACTGAGATTTAGATGTGGTTATTGACATGTGTATGAGCAGTTTGATGACATTATTGATATTGTAGCTTATGTTGTATTTTGACATGGTTAGTTGATGGTTTGCAGAAATATGTTACTATGCTTTATGGATTGAATAGTTAGAAATATTTATGTTTTGTTCCTAGGGTAGGGACGGTGTAGTATTGCTCGTTCGAGCACCCTACTATGTTGTGATTCCCTAACTCCGAGTGTCTGATATATTTGCATGTGTTCGTATACAACTTATCGTTTTGATGCAGGTTGCAGGTACCGGGCCTCGACTCCACCTGACTTAGCAGGTCTGAGCGGGCCCTTGCACCAATGGAAATATGGACGGGAGATAACATGGGGTCTTCCCTAAGTCAGTTTCTGTCGTCAGTTGTGGTCATGAGTCTGATGTCACTTTGTGAGTCTGATGTCACTCCTTGGTCCTTGCCTCTGGTTTATGGTCGTCACTAGGGTATTTTCGTCTTTGTTTGAATTGATGGTTTTGGTCTTTATGTAATGTTGGAAATGAATTATTGTGTTAAGTTAGACATAATAGTTTTGCTAGTCGTTATTCATTATTGTGAATTTGGGAATATTATTTAAGTGTTGATAAAGATTAAATTAATAGTTTTAATGATTTTAAATAATGATATTGTTAATATTGTATATGTTATTGATTTTGCCTATCATGGGGAGATTTTATCTTAATGTGTCATTAATTTTGTTAGTGGGAATGAGTTGTCGGAGATTTGAAAATTAATTGTTTCTGTAAAAGGGGAGTTAGTGGGATTCTCTGTAGGGTGTGGTGTTAGTGGACATTTATAAATTTTTGGCTATTTTTGGAAGGATCTGGAAGTAAAATGGGGGGGGGGGGAGAAATTGGCAATGGAGAGGAGGGAGGAGGAGGAAAAATAAACAATTCTATTAGGGGAAATCAGAAAAGAAGCCGATAGAGAAGCTTGGAAGATTCCGGGTATGTTTTCATGTTTTATTGTTTGTAAGTGAACAGTCTGTTATGCATATCTGGAAAATCATCCTTGCATGTCGAATGTCTGTCCTCCTGTTGCATATAGTGTTCAAAGTTTTCATGTAACTCTTCATTTTTGTCTACCTCTGCTTTTGCTCTATCATTTTTATCTTTTTACCGTAGAAGTTCTTGTTGCTATAATTTCATTGCATAGGTCCTTCATGCAACGACAATCTTTGATGGTTAAAACCAATTTAGACAGCCTGCTATCAACATACTTCCTGTATATTTTGATGATTTAATCTGCCATCATAAGGATACTATATTTTCTTCTGGAACAACTTTTAAGAGGGTGGAATCATATACCCTGTAAATATTTATACATTCAACATGTATGTATTCTATCCATTCTGCTTACTCAGAAAACTGTCACCAACTCGCAGCTTTCTGGCACTGAAAGTTATAAACTATTCTTTTCGGTCTCAATGTATCACCCCTTAATGTCTCAATTCATGTGTTACATTTCTGAGATCATACGCATTTCTTTGTCCTAGAGTCGGCAAATTTATGAGTTTCATCAGCTAAAGTTCTATCCTTGGCAGAAGGGTGATACCAGAGTCAAAGCAATCTGCATGCAATTAGCAAATTCTTGCCGAACCTACCTTACCACCTTGCTAACGGTATCATTTTGAGATTTATCTCCTTGATCGATGTTTGGTTCTGACTCCTGCCTGCTAATCAAATCGTTGTTTTCCATCCTTAATCTTACTTATTGGTTGCTTGCCAGTGTAATCAAGTGGAGTCAATCCCAATCTTTTCCTATGTCGCCGGAGTCATTACTTCCATCGCTTAATGTAGTGCAGGGGACAATTTAAGGTTGAGGAATTTGATTTTACGTGGCTAATTGCACCCTTTGTAGTTGCATCAGCCTTCTCATCAAATCCCTTATTTTTGCACTCAATAAACATTGCATGAAGCATCCTGTCAACCATTTTTTTTAGTCCTATCTGTGTCATGGCTGTCGAATAAAACTTCTACTGCCATCTAAACAATTCTAATTCCTATTTATCTCCATCAATCAAGAAATTTCTATCTCATAAGCTTGAATCGCTCAACTTAGACTGGTATTAAGGAAGTCAAGTTGTTGTTTTCTTTAGGTAATTGCATTTTGCGATGGAGGGATTTGAACCATAATAGTAAGTTTCTTAGTTTTCCGCGGACTCTTTGTGTTGGCTGCGTGGACCCTCTAGCTCCATTATAGAAACCAAGTCTTGTCACCTCGCTTGTTTAGAAATGGGATCCTTGTAGCTCCTTGTATCGCGGTCTTGGAAGTGCCTTGTCACTTTAGAACTTAATTTATATCTCTCTATTATTGGCATTTCTTCTTAGTCAACTGTATTTTCATTGTCCATTCATACATATCCGTAGTATATAATATGTTTTAGATTTACTTTTTGGTAATTCAAATTATTATTTAAACTTGGTAAAACTAGTCAATTAGGTGCATAGTCCTCTTTATAGTAATTTAACCTTAGTAAGTAGAAACTATTTTTATAATCATGAATTGTGTTATTGTGATTGTTTCGAAAGCTAAATGATGATTCTAAGGCAATTAACTTTAGGATGGTAGTAATATAGATCTCGAGAAATAATTAGATTATATTGTTTATTTAAATCATGTTTATCTTTTCATATTCAATAGAGATTGTTAGACCTAATTACCAAAGTTTGCAATTGTAAAATGGTAAGATTAGGATGAGGTATTGTTTTATACATTTGAAATGAATTATATTAATTGTTGATTGCTTAAGAAATGTTTAGTATAATATCACTTGGGGTTTGTCCTTGGAGGATCTATTATCAAGATAGTAAGGATAGAGAATATTAGGTTCTTCAAATGGATGTAAGTTGTTATAAAATTAAATAAATGTGCTAGGTTGTAAATGGTTTAAGTGGGGTGTCCTAGCTCAATAATAAATTGTTTGTTAAAGGTGATATCCATTTCTTTATTGGTTGTGAAATTAGTTTTACATCAATGTAATTCTGGCTCCTTTGTTGTGATTGTAGTCATTGGAAAGTTAGGTTCAGTCCGAGTTGTCATCCAGAGGTGTTGTTTTGGCTCTTATTATTGGTGGAAGAACCACGAAACTTGTTGTTCGTCTATATCCCCTTATGTTGAAAAGAGAGAAGTGGTTATTATTAATTTAGTCTTGGGCTGTTGTATGTTTTGTCTTGTGGCTTGTCATGATGATCAGAATGTTAAGTGGTCATGATATCACCTTATCGTATTAAGTTTTGCATTCACAACATTGTGGGAAATGTTTTGTGTTGTCTTGTTAAGTGGTTTGCAAGAAAGCAATTGTTGACTCTTGTTTGGAGATGTTCTTGATTGTGGTTTCTTGTTGATAGGGTACCTGGATGCAGTAAGGGGAGTGGCTTCCGATGAGGGGCCGGCGCCCAAAGTGGCTGTCTGGGTAACCCATTGGAAGTGATTAATAAGTGAAAACCTAATAATTAACTAAGGGGGGAAAAAGGGGTAAACTTTTCACTAATCTAGATATGGTAGGCCGCATGTGTGACCTATGGGGCCGGCGCCTAGAGAGAGGTTGTTAGGGTAACCATAGATGGGGGCCGACGTCTAGAGAGACAGTTAGGGTAACCCATGAACCGTGCGATGACACTCCATCTTACTGCAGTCTAGTTTTGCTCATTCTCTTCCCTCTAGATGTCATTTGTTGTGTTCAGTGGTGTTCGCATGTGAACTTATGGCATTTCTGTTCTCTGTTAGTTCTTTTGTCCTTGCTTGTGTCAGGAAATCTCATTGTTATCTCCTAGCTTGGAGCGGTGGACCTCAGGGTTCCACATGGTTTGGTGGAAGAGCTTATTCCATTGGTTTTCTTGGTCATCCTGATTCCCAATCTCTGTAGTCGTGGTTCCAGTTCCAGACTTATTCTTGCATCCTCAAAGCTATATTGAATAATCTTGTTTATGATAAATTGAGGTAATTCAATCAGGAATCTGGTAATTCTTGTAATCCTGTAATTGATCCTTTGTATTGATCATATCTGTAATGGTATTATGTAATCTTGTTATGTTGTATCCTAATGCATTTTATTGGTGTTGTTGTAAATTTATATCTAATGCAGTTATGTTCCCTATAGTTAGTTATTCATCTTGTAAATGTTGTATTTAATGTTAACTTCATCTCTTGTTATTGCATTTTCTTGCTTCAAAAAAAAAATATTATAGTTATTTCTATAAATTTTGCTCCTGTTAGCTTAACCCTCTAGGGTTGCATGACGGGGCATCACACATCTCCTCATGCATGGCCTCCACTCAGGACTCACGCTCCTTTGAAGAAAGAGCTTCCTTCATAGATATATGTTCATCATTAGTACAAGATAAAGCAAATACATAATGAAAATCTAGAGGGCTATACTCATCAATTAGTTTCCATTGGCTTGTGGACCTTTTCAAGGATGTGGTAAGAGGATCTTGATGTTCTTTTCAACTCTCTAAATCTAAACCTTATTCTTCCTCCACATCCTCCTATCCAACTTATTGTTCTTCAATTCATGCATCTTCCTACGTCTCTATTTTAGTTTTAAAATGTGTACTCTTTTTTTCTTTCTCTTTTGGCTATTTAAGATCAAACTTAACTCCAAGTTCCTTGAAAACCACATATCTAGAGAATAAACCATTTTTAAGGTTAGAGGATGCCAAAGCTTACGGCCCTTTACATTATCACAATAACAAATGAAAATACATTTGTTAGTCTTAAAATCCAACTTAGACCATTTTTACTTAAGCACACAAACAAAATCCTTGTAACTAAAAAATAATGTGCAAAACTAGGGGATTTTTACATGTCCACATTCATATGGTGTCTTATTGACCAGAGACAAACATGAAGATCTATTAATCAAATAACAAGAAGTAATTACAACCTTAACCTAAAAACACTGATCTAGTTGAGCTCTACTCAACATACTTCTAGCTTTGTCCATTAATATTTGATTCATCCTCTATGGTACCATTTTGTTATGGTGTATACGGAGTTGTCTTTTGTGTCACAATACATGCATGTCCATAAAAATCATCAAATTTTATAGAATAATATTCACCTCAATTATCTAACATTAATATTTTTACATTATGATCCATTTGATTTTCAACAAGAAGCTTAAATTCCTTAAACTTGTTAAAAAACGTAGACTCATGCCCCAAAAATACATCCAAGTATAATGAGAGTAGTCATCAATAAAGGAAATACAATAACAAGATTTACCAATCGAAGCAACATCCATAGGAACAACTCATTCAAGGAAGATTAAACAAGAGCAGATGTAGGGTAGAGTTGAGATGGTAGGTTTTGAGAGGAGAGGTGAAACTAAATTTTAATGGGGCATCTAAAGGCAATATTGACTTGGCAAGTGCAGGTTATGTGTACAAAATAACAAGGGTGACTTTGTACTAGGAGGTTATTATATATTACTAGGAAATCAAACTAATAACTTTAAAAAATGGGAAGTTTTGTTGGTTAGTTTGAAAGCCACTTATGGGGTAGGGTATAAAGAGGTGGAAGTATAAGGGGACTCTCACATTGTTGTCAATGAGGTAAAGAAAGGACATTGTCCTAATTAGAAATTGAAAGCTATCTTAGAGGAAGTTATATTGTGGAATTAAAATTTCTTGATATTCAAATATCTCACTATTATAGGTCACAAAATAAAGTAATTGAATTTATGGTAAATCAAGGGACAATGCAAAATGAATTATCTAAGATTAAAAGTAGTCATGTGCTAGATTGGAATAATTTGGTCCCAATCATTGATATGGATCAACCAACCTAGGAAGTTTATAATGCAACAAAAAGTCATTATGAGGGAGAAAGAGGAATATTTGTTTTGTTGATTTAGGAAATGTGCATGGTTTGGTACTTGGTAGGGTCTTCAAGGGGTGCTTTGGAATTAATAACTTGTGGTTTCATAGAAGGAAGTGGTGTTTTTAGTGATGTAATTATGGTACATGCATAGTTGGCTATTTTTGGTTGGTTGTAGAAGTCAAAGTCAAGTTGTTGTTGTTGGTTTATATGAGATTTATTATATCTATAGTGAGGGGTAAACCATCAAGGGACCCATTATGTCAAGGCCCTGTTTGAGACCACCATCTAAAGAGGATCTTCAACTGTGAGGAAGGGACCAATTTGAGGTTGTTGAAGGTAATATTAGAAGAAAAGGGTTTAGTAGATAATGATCATTTCCATTATTTCCATTAAAGGAAAACAATTCTAGAGGATTTTAAGTGTAAGCTAAAATAGGCCATTGAGAATGAGGAGATACAAAAGAATATAATGGAGTTGTCGGTTCTTATTGAAGTGTCTAATATGGAAGGGGAAAAAATATGTTCAAAGACGAGTCAATGTATGTGGTTGGAAAGTAGTGGTGTCAGACCCTTGGAGTCATTATGGAAGATTCTATAATGCAATTATAGGAGGAATTTCATGAGCTTAAGGTGGATTACAAAATTTTGGAAGATTTCAATCAAGACTTATGCATGGCTATGAGGCACACATGGTGATCTCATTTCATAATGACACACTAGAGCTAGCATGTGGTTACACAATGTTGTTTCTAGATAATAGATTGTTGATGTGGGTGTTGAGGAGAATAGAGGTGACAAATGGGCTCAAGATATATCATACGATGGTAGTGGCTAGTTTATTTACACCAATCAGGGCTTAAATTTGATGGTTGTATGGCCATATTTAGTCATTTTAGCCATAAAATACAATTAAAATTTTAGGAATTTTGTATATCTTGAAAGGGAAGATTTCAAGTAAACTGTCAAAATTTCTATGCAAATATTCTTATATATATTTCCTAAAATATGAAGGCTTTAATATTTGAATGACAACTTCAAATAGATGACCGTCACAAAAAAATTGCTTGACAAGTAAGGTCGACCGTTAAATTTAAGACTTGACACCAATAATGGAGGTAACCCTAGTTTCAATAAATGGGATGTACAATCATGTCTCTGAAAGGTGGAAGATAAAACCTCCAAGTAGTTGTAGAAATCATGGGGATGTTAATCTTCTAATATTTATGGTGAGCGATAATGGTATCTTGTTGTGTCTAGTAGTCTATGGTAGGTTTTTCCTAGTTTTTCTTTAGGTTTTTTTGGTGTTAATTTTTGTTACATGTTTTAAGTTGGTATGGTGTGTCCCACAATGCTTTTGGTTAATAGTGTAGGAAGTGATGCTAAAATCTTTCTTCTATGTAGTAGTTTCATTTGTACAAGGTGGTCTATAATTATTTTTCTTGTTGTTGTTGGGTTGGGACCTTGTTTATAAAACCTTGATACTATAATTTAAAGCATCCATAGAAATAAAAACATCTCTATGAATAACCTCCAATAATCTCTTTACTCTAGTGCTACTAGAATTAAACTTAACTCTATTCTATTTTCCAAACACATAGTGCTCACAAAAATTAAAATCCACAAAATAACAAGATAAACCATCTAGCATATTTGTATTATCTAGGGCCTTAAGACCCTTTTCACCAATACTATTTGGTGTGCCCTACAAAACACACCCCACTTTGCCCCTAGCAAAGTAGGGACCCCCTACTTTGGCTTGAGCCCTCAAGTGAGTGTTTTCAAAATTTTCATTTGCACTAGTTGGTATTAATACTTTGATTTTTTTTCATTTGATATCATTGGTCTCATCGAGCCACTCGGGTGCTTTCTTGTTCATTTGATAGCCTTTACATGCTCTCGGGTCCAAGGAGTCTAACTTAGGATGATTTCATTTTGCTCTTACCTTGTATAGAAAGTTTTCTTGGGTCTCATTTCACCTAGCTTATTTGATTACCTTGACAAGGGTATTTGACCCTTTTTTTGTGATAAATTGATGAATGACGATTCAATGAGAGGAGCTTCAAGTTTAGGCCATTTATTATTTCATGCATAGAGTTTGAGCCTACGATCCCA
The DNA here is from genome assembly GCA_027924645.1 of Cunninghamia lanceolata. Lineage (NCBI taxonomy): Eukaryota > Viridiplantae > Streptophyta > Pinopsida > Cupressales > Cupressaceae > Cunninghamia > Cunninghamia lanceolata. The sequence continues at coordinate 12,586,144 of BSBN01001567.1, read as the reverse complement.
TTAAGTGTCTTCATGTTATCATGTTTACACAAGTCTTCAAGGTAGTCTTTGTGTTTATTAGGGTATCATTAATTAGTTTTCTTAAGTCATGAAATGGTCCTTTACCAGTTAGTTTCTTCAAGGCAACTTTCAAAGTGGTCATAGAAGTCACCAAAATAGTCTTTAAACTCCATTTGGTCATTGACACACCTGAAGGAGTCCTAAAATCCTTTGCAAAAGCTATGGGTGCCAAAATTTGAATTGAAAAGGAGGGAAACTCATTTAAATTTTAATGTTTCATTATATTTTGGTTCAAAATTGATGGGTTGTTAACAAATAACAAACCCTTGTTTCCCTGCCACCCTCCTTATGACTAATCTTTTTGGACTTTTGTGAAGATAAGATGTTTTGAAGATGAATCTAAAGTTGTATGGATAGGAAGGGATTAATGAAATATGGAAACCATTACATTTTGTGCCTTTTTCATTTCAAAGCTATTTGTTTTCTTTCTTTTCTAATGAGCAACTATTTAAAAGCCCTTCCTCGCACCCAATCTCCAATTTTAAACTCTCACTCACATGTAAGATGTATTAAAGGTATCAATTATCTGTGTTCCATGATTTAAATCCATTGTTTATGCGTGACAAGGCACTACAACAAAAGAGGCAATTAGCACCTAAAATAGCACCAAAATTTAGTGCATTTGAGTTCATGAATTGGACACTTCTGTCGGTGCAAAACTCGGTGACAAACTGCATTTCACTTTGGCGTTGGGTTTTGTACTGGGTTTACCGCCGAGTTTAGCACTAGATTTAGTGTCCGGTTGACGTCAGGTTTAGCGCCGAATTTAGCGCCAGATTTTGTTGCTTCCAGTTTGCCTTCTGATTTTGCTTCTAATTTTGCTTCTTGTGTTGCTTCCAGGCTTGCTTCCAGTTTTGCTTCCAATTTTGCTTCCAATATAACGTTGCTTGTTGCATCCAATTTTGCTTCTGGTTTTGCTTCCAGGTTTGCTTCTAGTTTTGCTTCCAATTTTGTTTCAGTTTTGCTTCCAGTTTTGCTTCCAATTTTTCTTCCGGTTTTACTTCCAGGTTTGCTTCCAATTTTGCTGCCTGTTTTGCTTCTGGTTTTGCTTCCAATTTTACTTCCAGTTTTGCTTCCAATTTTGCTTCCAGTTTTGCTTCCAATTTTGCTTCCGATATAATGTCGCTTGTTGCTTCCATTTTTGCATCTTTTGTTGCTTCTAATATGGCTTCTATTATTGCATCTTTTGTTGCTTCTAAAATTGCTTCCATTATTACTTCTTTGTTTGCTACCTGAATTGATTTTGTTTTTGCTTCCTAGATAATGCCAAGTTTTGCTTCCAAGATTGCTTCTGGTTTGCTTCCAATTTGGCTTCCATTGTTGCTTCCTTTTTTGCTTCTAAAAATGCTTCTTGTTTTGCTTACATTTATTAATTTAATATGTGTTATTTCAATTTAATTAGTTAAATATATCGTGCCTCTTAAATAACTCATATGATTATAGAGTAAGTAATTTAATTATTTAACTCATATGATTAAATAACAAGATAATTATTATAACATGATCATCATCTATAATTAAAACAAGTGAGTCAAATATCTATAATTTAATTGAATTTGACAACATCCATCCTGAGCAGTAAATTAAAATCATCATACGTAATAAATATCCATCCAAAAATCATCAACCACTTTCAATATATATAAATTGACAAGTCAATACTGATAAGATCATCATCATATATAACTAAAACAAGTGAAAGTCAAATATGCCAGTAGATCAATAGAATGTCAAAATGATACATGTCCAACAGTCAACATAAGTCAAAATGATACATGTACTAATGATATAAGTAAAATGATAAATTATGTAACTCAAAATGATACAAGTCAAGATGATACATGTCCAAATGATATAAGTCAAAATGATACATAAATTTATGATACAACTCATTAATATGGTACTGTAGGCCGTGAAAATGATACATATAATAGTAACCATGAAAAGAGGCATCATAACGATATATCAACAATGATCCATGATGCAGTCTATATGATCATGAATGTCACTGGCTACTACTAGCAACTGCCTCATCATCATCATCACCATCGTGATCATTATCATCATGATCATCATTGTCGTCATCACCATCGTCATCGGCCTCAGTGTCTTCTGTATCTACATCATCATCATCCTCTACCATGTGATCTATACCAGAACCAACATAATCTAGATCTATATCATGAGGATCATCTTGATCTTCTGGAAGACCCGTGTTCTGCAAAAAAAACATTTAAAATGAAAAGTTATTATTTATTTCATGCAATAATTTATTTTTCTGTTATATATCTAATATTACAACATATGAAACAAAACCATAATCATATTACATCATATCAAAGTGCACATACCATAATAAAATTTTAAAAAAGTTACAGCTAATATGTCATTCCAATGATGTAAAACATGTAAAATTCTAATAAACGTTAGTAAAGATCATAAAAAAATTTGTTATACAATTTAACTATCAACTGTAAATTCTATTACATAACCTTAAGTGCAACAAATTTCTTGGTCCATGTATGTCCTTTTTCACTATTAATCTAATAACCTACATTAGACAGAAACATCAAAGAGTTTTTAAGTAGCAGTTGATTAAATTCTCTTACATGTCATTAAGGAATGCATAGTTTTTTTTTTTAATAATTATTTATCTTAAGGTTCATGAGTAACCTTAAGATAAAGGTCTATTTTGTTTGAAAAAAAAATGAAGTTAGCAATATGTTATCCGGCTGATTTTAGAAAGAAAAAATGTTAGTCCTATTCCCACTCACAGGTTTTCAATGTGAGGGGGACTAGAGCAAATTTGGGGATTTAGAAAGAAAGATAAAGTTTAGGGTGTCTTCAATATAGCCAGCATGGGCAAGGAGGTCAACCATGCACACATAATGATCAACTATAGAGGTAATGCAATAAGGGTTACAAATGTGATTGAAGTATGTACAACTCTCATCCACTAAACTTGCATTATCATTCATTCCCATAGTGGGATCTTCTCAGAGGAGTTTCAAACAACTCATACTCATAGAGTCATGGTTTTGGGTCACATATGTTATGGTAACAACAAGGGATTCCAACTATGGTTACAATAGCTAAGACTGCCCTCATTTGTGACCGCAACAAGGTTCTTGGACAACACTATCTTGCTCTTCACACTGGGTACTATATGGGCCAAGATTGGGTTGAATAAATCACTTGATGGTTACCTATATGGTGATACCACACCCTAATACCCCCATGCATTCTAAATAGCTTGAGATTTATACAATACTCAACCAAGATGAAATTGTATCACTGTACCACACTTAACTATGGCAGTCCCTTCTTGACAACAGTTTGTAATCTTTAGACTATTGGGATCCTTGCCACAAATAAATATTAGGTCAATGACACAAGGATTTTAAACAAAAACCATAATCCCAACTCTATATCCATCCCCTTGGCAGTCTCAAGGGCCACTTGTAGACAAAAAATGCTAATGTACTATTATGACAGTTATGATTGTTCTCCATCATTTCATTGTGCATTTGAAACTTGAGATGAGGATTGGGGAGGTCTCCATTGGTATTTTGTCATAGACAATTTGGGAATAGAAAACCCCCATCTTATCAATAAGGAAGATTATATAAATCTTAAATAAAACAAGAAAAACCTCATGATTGTCTTGCATGTTAGCAAATTGACTGTGACAGTAGTAAGGTTAGTCAATAATTTCTACACCTTTATATTCAATCTTCGGATCATTAGGGGGGTAAAAGCATGGCAAGATCTTTAAAATAGGCATATTGAACTTCATGCATTTCTACAAACCCTAGGAAGGTGGATGTAAACTTAGTGACTATAATTACCACCACAAAGACTATCCCCTTTGTGACTATGACAAGGTAACACTATCATGCTCTTTATGACAATCCCTTCTCCAATGGGTGATGGCCTAATAACATTTATCTCCTTTGTGATTTCAATGCCTCTCTAATGCACTATCATAGGATTCTTGATAATCCTTATGTATCAGTGAAGAAGGCTTCCAACAAATCCAAAAGGAGGGCTTAAGATTACATACAAAGTCCTAGCCTTCATACCCTAGTCACATATCACCCCTCTAAGAAGACCTCAAGACTTTATGGGTTCCAAACATAACACAAACCCAGTCCTATATGACTGTTACTACCCTAGGTCCCTCAAAATTCTTATATCAACCTTCCCTTGGCTAGCAAGGGTCTTGAAACTCCATTGTCCCTGCTAGTCTGAACTTGGAATGGTCAATATAATGATTCTACTACAATGCATAGTTAGGGCTACACTAAGGAAGTCCCACCTACCCTAAGGAAGTCCTACCCACACCTAAACTATGATGTATCCATGATCTTATCAAGCATGATCTTATGATAGTGTTTGGACTGAACCTGTATAGTTTTAGGGCATTCACACATCTCAGTTATAGTGTGGTGTGTGAGGAATTATTACTAAATGGTTGCTACCATAGACATAAACTATATAGATATCTAAAGACTGTAATATGACATTATTGTGATGGAATCCTGGGTTGGAATGAAAGCTAGTCCTTAGACCATTTTAAATTGATTCCTTGCAAAAAAATCTAATATGAGAGTCATTGTGTCCTCGAATACCATTCCACCAACCTGTGGACCTAGTGCAAGGTGTGCAACAAGTCTAAGAAGCAACAACATCCTTCTTTCTGTCATACTGAGAACCACAAAATAATGGATTTAAATCATGGAACATATATAATTGATACCTTTAATGCATCTTCCATGCAAGTGAGTTTAAAACTGAAGATTTGGGTGTAGGAAAGGGCTTCTGAATAAATGTTCATTAGAAAAGAAAGAAAACAAATAGTTTTAAAATGGAAAAAATAAAAATCACAAAATCTAAAGGTTTCCATATTCCGCTAAGCCCTTCTTTATCCACACATCTACTTGGAGTGCAACTTTGATCTTCCTTCAAATCACCTTGACTTCATAAGGAATCCAAAATGGGATCAGTCATAAGAAGGAGGCAGGCAAACAAGGGTTTGCTGTTCATTATTAGCCCGTCAAACTTAAGCATATGAGATAGCATGGCACACACAAAATGTTGTGGATAATGACCACAAGATTAGGTTAATTACAACCACTTTTTGTAAGCAAGCACAAGACTAGTATACTCATTATGATCCTAATGGCACCAAGAATGATCTTGGTAAACTACTAAGAGATTTCCTTCCAAATTTCAATTTCCCTAAGATGGTGCATCATAATATTGTGGCATTAAAGGAAATAATGTAATAATTGGGAGAGATTGTGTGTAGGTATGATCAACTCTCTAAGGAATTGGTGTTAAAGATTGACCCAACTATAAAATGTTGAAATTTAGAAGGAATGATTTATTGGCAGGCTAATTGCACATATCCAACATGAACTAGTTTAGCTCACTCTCCCTAATTAAAAAGTTGCCTTAAAAGTTGTATTAAGATTATAAGAATTAGGGGAGCCCCCAACATATGATTCTACTACATGCCTAAAAGAACAAATGGAAAAAGGGTCATGCAAATAGCACAACTTGCAAGTGAAACTCTTAATCAATGTGGTTTATGATGAACAAAGTGCCACACTAAGGGGCATACAACTACAAACTATCTAGTGGTGGGAGCTCAAGCTATTAATGCCACATAGTTCCCTCTTTCTCAACACATACTTAATTGCACCATATGTCATGAACTCATGAAATTGTCCACTACTGCAAAAGTGAAAGGATGTTCCTATCAATTACTAGTGCAAGGTTTGTCACACATCCACTCATGACACTACCACCTACAAAGTAGTACAAGTCCTCCACAAGGAAAGAGGAAAACAAAATTAAACACAACCATGCAACCCCAGTCACAACCACAATAGATGGTGTTGTGCTATTAGGAACCATAATATATGGAGCATGGATGAAATCAAGGAGGCCATGGTAGAGTATGCAATAGAGGAATCTATTGCTACTAGTTTGGAGAACCTGGGCATACCTCATGTAGTTGCACAAAGTTTCCAATGTATACTTATTATGATGTTGATCACAAGATAGAGGATTTCCCTACATTGTTGCAATTGTTGGAATATTCAATGATGTGCCTTTGATAAGGGACTCATCATTTTCATAAGTTCTATCACCACCTAATGATTCAATAAAGGATCTGTTGTCTATACATTAATTCAATATAAACAAATGTGTGAATGATTCAGTGGCCTGTTCACATAACTCATGTTTGTATATAAGTGATTGCCCTTACAGTTGTCGAGCTTTGTGGATTAAAATTATTGTGAAAAATGTCCAAGGATTGTTCTGTAAAGGTAAAAGGGTGCATTCATAATGAGAGTGACTGAAGTTCAAATCTCAACACTGCAATAAGGTAACTAGGAGGACATGTGCACATGTCCAGGACTACAAATAATGGGACGATTGAGTGGGATCTAGGGCCAACAGAGAAGTGCTTTAGAACTTATCCTACACATCAATAAACAACTCAACACAAGAAATGCAAATTGACATATTAACACAACAATATCCAACTAAGTTATTGAAAGTCAACTATTGATACCTCGTTCTCCATCCAGATTACAAAATCGGTCCACTTTTTGCTTTGTAACATTTCCTTTTCAAATTGGCTTGGATGCCAGCCATATTTCTCTTCTTGTCAAAACATGGCACATGGACTAGTTAAACTAATTAATATGCAATCATTTACTTTTTCCTAGGAAATAAAAAAAATATCATTTAACTTATTAAATATACTTACAAATGTACAGATTAAGGCCTATAAACCTTTTTGGCCACTGTGATGCGTGGCACGAAGTTTGTCAAGCCTAGCCTTAGAGGCCTTGTCCTAAAACATATACTAATTCAATTTAACTATGCACAAATAAAATTTAAAAATTGTTTAATAAATTTGATATAATCTTATGAGCAAATTCAAATACCTGCGTACTCTCCTCATCGGACTTCCTATGTGCATCGGACTTCTCATATGCTTTTACAAGCTCTTTCCATACTTTCACACTTACATCAATTGGCCTTTTTTTGAGCCTTAGCTCGGGAGGCAGTTTTTTTTATCTTCTTTGTTTGGTTGCACCAAAATCTCTTACAGTTTTGAGACATTCGTAGCTTTATTTTCTTTACAGACCAACCTGTGCCAAATTTATTCTCCATGTCATGGATAACTGCTTTTTGCAGGTGCATGGGTATCTTTGAGAATGGAAAATGTAGATGGTCTTTGAACCGTTGAAGGCATGATTCCTTCAACCTATTCATAAATGTTTTCCCAGCATCTGTCATTCGGACTTCCCCTGAAACCACATCGTATTCTATCTCGGTATCGTAGGTACCAATGCAAGATGCAAAACATGGCATGGTGGTCGAAGAAGTCTGTGTCCCAGGAGTGGCTGGGACATTGGAAGCCTCTGCTCCCTATTCCACATTCTTAGAGGTTACTATTATTAATTTCCTCTTGGATCTTTTTCTTGATCTAGGACTGGTTGGGGAATCAATTGATTCCCTTTGACACTATTGATTTGGTTGCAATGTTTTAGGGGCTTTACTAGATCATTTTTCTATGTATCTGTCAAGCATTGTCAAGTTTGACACACCATCCAATTTGTTCATTGCCTCTACCCCCAATATGGAAGGCAATGCCTCTTTATCTTTGTCAGTCTCATGTCCCTATATATATAAAATAAATTTCTTCTTTTAAATTTAGAAATAAAAAAGTAAAAACTAAAAATCAAAGAAACAATGGAAACATTTACAAATCTATAAATTGACAATGAATTACCTCATTGTGGCCAGAGTCTGCTCCCTTTGCTCTCTTCCCTCTATTGCTTGATATTTTGAGGTGACCTAGGGCAAATTATTTTAGTCCAATCTATGGAGGCAAACAAAGTACACACTGCTAGGTATGAAAGTTTTCATCCAGTTTTTATGTATTCCTTAAGGTTTTTGACCTTTACTTTGTAGAGCAAATCATGAAGTTGTTTTCCTCTATAAGTTTGCTGCAAGAAAGTAAGCTTATACATCAATTGAAATAAAGCACACATTTATAATATTATGGAATGTGGAAATTTGTCGTCTATTCTGAAAAGCCTTGCTCAGAATTATCTTCAACAGATGCCATATGAATATTACAAGACCTGTATTTGTCCAAACGAATCCAACATCTGACGAGAAAAAAAGAGTAGATGAAAGAGAGGCGATGCCCTTACCTGGCACAAATATAAGAAGAGCAACACGAATTGAAAGGCTGAGATATCTGGAAGCAACGGTTGTCATGGCTCAAACCCGGGATTTTTGAGATGTAAGAAAGTGAGTATGCGCTTTAGAAATGGAAAGGAAATTGGGGTTGGAATATAGGTCTCGCCATTGCCAAGGATCTACCTAAACACAAAATGAACACCAAATAAGGGCGAACACAAAAAACCAAAACGCTCGATCTCTGTACGCCAAACACTCGATCTCCAAACACAAAATGAACACCAAAAATCAATAAAGTTTTGTTTTGTGTTTTTTTGTTTTGGGGTATGCGCAGGCGAGATTTTTTTTTTTTGATTCATTAGTCGGTACCGTTATCGCTGACTTTAGCACCGACTTTTAGGCCTAAATGTAATCTTTTGGGGCGCAAAAGGTAGTGCAAAGTGCACCTAATTTAGCGCCTATTAGTGCAAAATGATGTATTTTGCTTGGAAGTTGATATTACTATCTAATGGAATGCCAAATTTGGTAGCTTGTAGCAACATCACCAAATTTGGAATGTCCTTATATCTTGTTTCCATGATAGCATTTTGATTTCATGCTTCTCTTATGATTAGCTCAATAATGACTCACTCTTTCACGACCTTACATAGATGGTTGGTGACAATCCTTATGCAAGTGATATGGCTTTGGAAAAACTAAACAACTCTTCTCTTACTATCATGACATGATATTGGGACTATATTGGTAGCTTATAGCAATTCTTATGGTATTGTGATTTTCATTTCTATGGTCTCATTAACCTATTTTAGGTTGAAGCATGGTAACTAACCCACTAGCTATTATGATAGTCATAAAATGACTAGACAATCCTCTCCACTTTGACTATGACAGTCCTATGCATGGTGTTTTCTTCATGACAGTCCCCAGTAATGTGAATTATTGATAGTAGCTAGTTCAAATGGAGTTTTGGATGGTGTAGTAAGTTGTCCCTATGGCTCATGATAGTGCATGCCTTGGTTATGTCCTTGTGACATTACTCTCTAGATATCTCCTCTTTATAGTGACAAGGTTTCAAGAACATGACAACTTGGGTAAGGTATCAACTTGTCTCTTTAACCTCTGGATTGTCATTTTTCAAGAACCGATCTCATTGAAATGCAAAGACAACATGTTGATTGATGACTAACTACATTGTTACTATGATTGTGACTTAACCTGGTCACAAGATTAATGAGACAATTTTATAGTAATAACTCTATGGATGCATACCTAGCTATCCTAGGTGTACTATGACAATAATTTAATGTTGCTAGTGTTGCTTTTAAACCTCCTATGGTTGTTACCTATGCCTCAAGGTATGAGAACCTCTACAATGTTAATTATGATATTCATATGATGGTGAATATTGGAGATATGGTTTGGATGACCTAATAACATTTGTGATAGTCATTTGGGATTGTGATAGACCTTTTGGGTTGTAACAATACTTAGGACAATTGTCCATCAACTATAACAAGGCATAATGACGGTCCTTGATATCATCCCCCTATAATGATAGTAATCCACCATATACCAACAATTATATAAGTTATAACAATCATAATGGTTGAAAGATGATCTTTGATACCCCTATTAATAGTCAAGGAAAAATTTAAGGTGGTTGCTATAATAGCATTTTTTAATAATAAATGATTACCCAACTTATAATGTTAGCAATGCCTTTGCTTATTTTTGTCAGTCATAGTCCTATATCATATGGTGGCTGCCCTTTATTCCCATATCAGTCCATTGACTTGCTAATAAAGATTCTAAATCATTGTTAGTACAACATTAGGTGGTATTTGGATGATAGCAATGATATGACAACCTTTGAATCCTCAAGATCCCACTACAATAGTAGATCAACACTATGATGGTCCCTTGACTTATCATTTTGACACCAATTATTTTAGTTGGAGCCATGACCTTCCATCTAACATTTTAGAGTTGGATTTGGGATTAAGGACAACCTTAAGATATGTGATAGGAAATTGACAACATTTTAGCTAAGTCATGACAATCTTTGTTTATATTATGTGACTTCACTATAATATTGAGGCCCGGTTTAAGAGGCCATGAACTATCTCCTTCACTATCTGACAACCTTCCACTTCCTCACATACCTGTGATAGTCCTATTTATACATCTAGTTATTCCTTAGATCTTGTCAATCCTTAAGGCATGATGACAACATCCCTAAATACCCCAACTACATCTCAATCATATCAAAATTTTATTGTAATTTCACTTTCCTACCATGATTGCATACTCCTCCTTCATCCTTTGTGACATAGATCACAGACTTGTTACATCAATGTCAAGGAATCATAATTTCATCACCTAGGAAAGCATGTTACCAAGATTTTATGGATTGCCCATTAGGCAATCAAATCTTCGTACTCAAAGGATCTTTGCCTCTCTCTTACACCATACCCTTTATCTTCTTAATTTTTACAAACCCTACAAGCAAAAAAAAAGGATCATTAAGTCTTTCAATATATCTATACATAAATTATAACATCAAACCCTCTACTAAAACTCCAAAATATCAAATCCTAGGTGACAAAACTCTCACATTTGAGGGAAAAAAAACTAGAATAAATGTTAGATTTCATGGTAACTCAAAACTTCCCTCTCAAACTAATGACTTATTGCATATATGGAACTTTGAAAGAATAGAAACCAGTCATAGATTAGATGAAAAGATCAAGGAGATGCATGTTATAGAGTATAAAACTCAAAAATCAAAGATCTTTTTGGGCCTTTTTCCAACAATATGAGGAAAAATCAAACTTCAAACATGTAGCACAGGTACCATATGACTCATTCACATACATCACACATGTGGGACCACTGAGAAGGGAGGTAGGTGCTTAATATGAGCAATGACAATTGCACATAATGTTTAAGTTCACTTCAACAGATGGTTGGGGTTATGATAGCTAATGGAGGGTTTTCTTTTCAAAGGAAACCTTCAATATAACATAAAGTCCCTATAATTAAAGTATATCCAATGGCTAGGATTAACCTAACAAAGATCTAATGATGTGATTTCAAAATTAACATCCAAATCATCCTTCCCTCCATCAAGAATTTAAAATTTTGGTGCCAAAGACTCTTTGAGACTGTTTTGAGGGTTTTATGGCGATTTGGAGAGATATAGATAGACTTAAAATGACCCATAAAAGAAAAAGGAGAGTCAAATATGAAATAAATATCTTTTTGATGTGAATTTGTAGTCATCTTGTAATCATAAGATTTGAGCTCTAGTTGTCAAGATTCTGTGTGTAAACTTTTTGTGAAGAGAAAAATGTTGCAATGTCCTATTTTGTTTTTCATAGTGCATCTTAATGAAAAGCGAGTGTATTAACAAGATAATTTCAACAATATTCTCTTGGTGCACAACTATTATGTGACTATTGTCATTGTTGTGTATTACGTGATCTAGAGAAGGCCATGGAGAGAGGACATGGACATCGTAGAACTACTAAATCGCAGAGAGGAAAGTGGGTGGAAATAGATATGACAACGGAATCTGTAGATACAATAGAGGTAAGAAGAGAAAGCAACCTCAACCAAAGGAGGAAGGTGTTTATGAATTCACAAATGCTACAACATAGAGGAGATAAAGTCATTTTCTATCCATGAGGCCTTTGAGGTCAAACTTATTGGTTGAAAATGCATAGGAATGGTGATTAAATGTGATTCTATGATCAAGGAAAAAGTTTGAAAATTAGGATGGCCAAAACATGATATCAATATGTCAAATATATGACTAAAGTGAGGTTTTGGGTTGGATAGCATATTCATTGAAATGATATAATTGGTGTACTAAACATTACTTACTATGTTGTGTATTATAAGGGCCAGACGAGTCCATGGCAACAGATCGTGTCATATCAAATGAGGACACAACGGATGAAGCGGGACATTAGGTACTCAAATTTTGACTTAACTTAGGAAAACATGATCTGATGGCATTTTGTGATACGTCCATGTTTTTTCATAGTATTATTGAAATTTATAATGTTTTATCCAATCTTGACATAAATTAATGCATGTTGTTGATTATTTTAGATGGAGATTGAAGCAAATGCAGAGCCTAAGAATTCAACTAGCAAAAGAAAAAGATATGTACATGGACGTGGACCTAAAACTGTTAAATCACGTGGAGGATAGTGGGTGAAAGAGGATATGACAATGGATCATGCAGACACAACAAATAATTGCATTGAACAAGAGGTTGGTCAAGACTATAGTACTGTTAGAATTGGTCTGGACAACTAAGAGGGGGGGTGAATCAGTTGTCACACAATTTAAACTTTTCTGCCTTTAATCTTCTTTTACAACTTATAATCAAATTAATGATATAAACATTTTAGCATCAATCAATAACACATGAGCAAAAACATAAATAACACACATGACACCAAGATTTTTGACGTGGAAACCCGGTTAAGGGAAAAACCATGGTGGGGGTTAACCCATAAAGATTATACTCTATTAAAAGTATTACAAAGGGGAATGCACATGCATTCAGGCTCACTGCCTAGAACTCACTACTCAAAAGAAGGCTCACTGCCTAGAGAAAGATGATTACAATGAATTTGAACTAATAATGACATCTACCAATGCAAGGGTTCAGTTCTGGTTAAGCACAAAATACTGACTTGATACACTTCATCCTTACTCTGCCTTGTTTACTAATCTGCTAACATTTGAACCTTAGATCTCTGCCCTTTTCACACTTATTCCATAGTTGCATCACACACACACCAAAATCATTCAAATCCATCAGCTATATTTATCCGCATCCTAATCTTCAACCACTTTTCAATCGTCTTTAAGAACACTTAGAATTTTATTGAAGACTCTGCTCTATCGGCTAAATTTATGTACAACTTGTAACGTAGACTAAAACTTGCACTCACAAATCATCAATCAAGTTAGCTACTATCCCTGATCATCACAACTTGTCCAACCAACAACTTCCATACATCCAGAACCAAGATCAATTACAAGGTTGGCATGTTCTTCTTCTATCTATTATGTCAAACTGTTAACCCGATACTCAGATGTTAATAACTTTTGAATCCTTCTCCATCGGAGGCCAAAACTTTGGATTTAGATTATCCTGACAATGCTTAAGACTCCCTCAGATCCGTAGTAAACTTTGATCTACCACCAGAGAGATCCGAACCAAGATACCAAACCATGTCTCCTGCTCTGTTTCTGACTTCCTGGACTTAGATAAATTCTGATGCTAACTTCCGGTATGAACAAATTGTGTTATGCGGATGGGTGGAATAGTCTTAGTTGCCATCAATGACAACACCTATCATGCGAAGCAGTGTCTCTTGCCAACAATCTCCCCCTTTGGCATTGATGGCAACACTTAGTGAAAAATGACTAAGTGTTACTCATTTACTCCCCCTTTACTCAAAACTCTTATGCTTCTCCACTGATTCTGGAGCTCCCCCTTTGCTGGATTCCTCATTTTTCACTGCTCTTCACTCCCCCTTTGACATCAATGGCAAAGGATGGGGTCTACAAGCCAAAATTCTTCCAAAAATTTTGTAAATAATGCTGCATATGTACAATCAATCATTAAGTTTTATTTACATGAACTTGAGAATGTCTGCAAAACTATTTTTCAATTGCTCAAGTTCAAAGGCCCAAGTTCTTTTCATGCCATCCAAAATTGAGATGTGTCCACTCAGCAAAAATGCATATGCTTCTGCCTTTGTTAGATCTAAAGAATCACTTGTCTGAACTACAGTTTGAGCTTCTAATAAGGCATTATACATTGTCTCTAATTCGGGGGCAATCAATCCCCGGTGCTCACACATTCTCTTCATGATATCACCCTTTTCTTTAACAAGCCTCTTTATCTCATCGATCAAGCTAATTACTTGGCATTCCTGACTTATAGGAGAAACTGTTAGAGGATCAAAATTTTAAGATAGATTTGACAACTTTTGTTCTTGCTCCTTTATCTTCTTCTCAATATCCTCACTAACTTTGGGCCAGGATACACAAAACTTGTATATATCACCTCCATCACTTAGAGCATTTTGAATACTCTTTATACTGACACCAAGTATCATTATATCATACCCTATTAGGCTCTTTATTTCACTAAATATCTTATCCAAAAACTCATTCTTGACTTTGGTCTCTGCAGACTTCTCAAAAGACTCAAAATGTGTACTTACAGAGTTTACAAGATTCTTCAAATTTTCAGAAGGAGAGTTAGAAGGATTCTTCTAGAGGGTTGGCATTAACTTCTTCAATACTTCGGTTGCAAGGCCTAGCAGCTCACTGTCCTCAATGTGAGATTTCAACAACTTTTCTCTTGTCTTGGCTTGTGTAAAAGATGCTATCTTCATTACTTGAATCAGAGAGAGAGCATCTAGATTGAACTGTACTTGAAACAACTCTGGTTCATCAAATGCAAGCATTTCTTTACTTAGGAAACCTTTTACTGCATCTGTAGTGTCTCTTGCTACAATTACTGAACCACCTTCCTTCTCTTGAGATTTCTCAGCACCAGAATTTATTTGTGTGGGTGCATTAACATTTTACCATCTTGTTCTGCCTTGTCTTCTTTACCTTCTTCTGTATAATCTGTAGGGGGGATCCTTTCTTTGTCTTCACCACTTGCTACCTGTTCCAGAGGGCTTTGAGTAGTAGCAATATTATTTTCTTTTCTGGATTGACCAGGTGGAGTTAGAGTATCTCTCGTATCATTAGTTATGTCCGCCATCTCTGTGTCTTCTTTGTTTATTTGCTCCTCTTCCAGAACAAAGGAGTCATCAACTTTAGTTTGATGCTCATTGCTATTTACTTTTTCAACATCACGAATCAATGAATCAATCCCATCATCTATCTCCTCATAGGTTTGCTCCGGAGGATCTAGAGTATCACCTAGGTCATCATTTCCTTTTTCAATCTCTTCTTCTGAAGCTTCTTGTTCTGGAACTGTGGATTGTCTTCCTCAACTTGTTCCTCTGAAATAATATAGTATTTATCTTTATCAAGGGCCTTCCTCAAAATTTCTTTTGTTTCCTTTGCAATTTCCTATTTAGGGTAAAATTGGATTTTGTTAATCTTTTGTCATTTAGATGTTAAAACCCTCCTTTCCACTAAACATTGAAGGATCTAGGGTTGAGTGGCGAGCACTATCATACCCTAGGTCACTTATAAATGAAGGGAAACTTGGATTAGGGAATTAATTATCAATTTTTCCTTCTCCTATGTCCAAGTGACCATTAAAACCCTAATTATGCAAATACGACCACAAATTGACGAAAGACGAAAAAAACTCTTGCAGACAGGAGTAAAATAACAAATCACAAAATACCTATTTTTGGGGTTCCGAGGCAGAACAGTCGGGGACTAAGGTGTGGGCGCCCAAGTCTAAGGTACCTACTTTTTTGGGGAATCTAGACCTACTTCTGACACTGATTAGCCCTGTAACTTCTGTTTCTTGAGATCTATCTGCGGAGGACATTGTTGCGGGCGCCCTAGTCCTGAAAGTGCTCCTTTGTCTGACTTTTCTTCAGATCTTGAATCCTTGATGCCTGCCAATTCTTCCTACAACTCCACTTTTTCCAGATGTGACTCCTATAACCTACAATCATAAGACTTGGTTTGGGGGTTGTGGTGTTTAGAGGCTTGCCTCAGTCAAGCCTCGAAGGACACTTAAGTCTCCGAACACCATTTTCAGATAGAGAGTGCATGCCCTTGTGAGGTAGAGGTAAAAACCAAAGGAATCAATGATGAAAACATAATATAATGTCACCTTGTAGTGAAGATATCATGGGAGGAAGATGCTCTTCATTCCATGATGAAATGGATGCTCAAATATGCAAACAAACACATAAACCACACAAGTCTGCTCTTGCAACATAATGAAAGCCTTGAATCACCTTGAGAATAGTTGAATATCACAATTGCCATCTAGTTTACAAATGAATGCCTAAATATGTTTATATATGCAACTACAAGCACTCCCACCAAGATTTTAAAAATCAAAACTTATCGTGTCGGCTAAAGGACCAAATAACGGTCATAAAATGACACTTAAATTTTAGGCCTGACCCAAAATAGGGCAGGACAAGGGCGCAAGCGCCCAAGTCCTCCCCCCTATTTTGGGCAGGGTTAAGGTCAAGGGGTCCTCCTAGGTCCACTTTGCCATGAGACCTAGGCCTCATTCCATCAAGATGCCAAAATATGAACTAAGATGTCCTAAATGCATGCTAAAGACCCAGGAGCTCATCCTTATGAGGGAAAAGCCCCCAAGGGGACATTTTCTGACGTTACACTTCCTCAGTTTCACCAAGCATTAGCTTGTTCATTCGGATCTTGCTTTCAAATTTTTCTTTGACTCCCTTGAGGATTTTATCTGCTTCCCTTTTGGTCATTACTAGACATAGGGTGGAGAGGACATATTCTTTGAGTTCTAGATCTTTGGACTTGGCTGCTTCCTTCCTCATTTCTAGTATTTTCCTTAAACTTTTAGGAAGTTCTTGTAAAATTTCCAATAGAGCTCTATTGAATTTATTTAAGTATATGATGGTGGCATCTTCCAAGATTTTCTTATTTGCTTGATCAAAATTATCATAATAAACTTTGATGGGCCTTAGATTTCCATGAACAGTAATTATTTTTACAATTTCATCAACTGTCATAGCAACCTTACCACTTTCTTGCTTTTTACTTGTCTTTTTGCTTCCAGAAGGCTAGTTCTCAAAAGCCTCTGATGTTTTGGCTTTCTTGGATCTTATCTCTTTAACTTCTTCATCTGTCTCTGTTTCTTCATCTTTTGTGCCCATGTATGTTCTTGTGGCCTTTGTTTTCTTTCTCTTACTTTCTTCATCGGATGGTCTATCTTCTGGTTTTGCATGTTTAGGGGGAACAGAAGCAGCAGCAGAGCTCCCAGTAGTCCTTCAAGTGGGGAATTGTTCTACTAGAGCATCTTCTTGTTTCTTGTCTTATTTTTCTTTTTCAGCCTTTTCAATTCTTTCTCTATTTTGCTTCACTGCCTCCTTGGTTAGGCCAATGCTCTTAGCATACCTTTCAACTTGCCTCTACATTTTCCTTTTGGTTTCTGGCTGTCTAAGCTCCATATGTAATTTTAGACTTAGCTCCTTATATGTTCCAAACCTTTTCACAGATGTGTCTTTTGATTTTCTTAGGAGATGTTGAGCATACATTTCCAAAAAAAATTTCATCAACCTCATAGCCCATTGGCATAATCCATATGGTTCTAGGTTCCACAGCCTCCATCAGGTACTGATCAGTGTCAACCATAAAGCATATTTCATTCTCATATTTCTCCACAATTGTCTTAGGGATTCTCTCTCTTGCATGCATCATACTTTGAAAGTTTTTGAAGTAACCCCAAATGACTTTCTTCTGAGCTTGGGAATCACCAAAGCTGAGTAGATGATCTTTTATTTTCCATGCAACCGACTTGTCATTTGTCCAGTGCACACTTTGAACTCTAGGCACTTCATTCATAAAATAGAAGAACAAACATATAATCAAGGAACCATACTTGAAGGTATTTTTCTTGTCTTTCTTTATTTTGCTCAGGTTTTCAATTAACTAATTTTGTAGGAGTTCACATAGGTCATAATCAGCATTCTCCTTCAACATTTGATAGGCTGCATAAATTGAAATTCTGGAGACCGAATTCTCTCTACTAAAGTGATAGATCTTGTAGCTAATCACCATGGAAGCAAACTTCACATCTAGTTCTATAATGTCATTTCTGGTCATAACCCTCTTATCAAACTTTGCACCAGTTGCATCAGTAACAGTTTGGTTTTTCACGGCTTTCAGCATGGGTAATCCACTAGTTGAATTTAACCCAGTCACAATTCTGATAACATCCTTTGTAATCTTGAATGGTTTTAATAGCCATATGAACTCATCATGTATTCAGCTCAAGATATATCGAACCCACTCATTCTCATCAAATGACAAAAATTTAATGACTTGCAGAAAGTGTTTGCTTTCTAGGGCTTTGTATTCCGGTTTCAATTTGTAGCTATCATCCCTTAGGTAATTGTTAAACAAATCCAAGAGTTTTAGGTTTCCAAATTCATCAATGTTGCAGTGGATGTATGCCCTAATATCCTCAACATGCAGTATGCCATATGGGACATCAGAAAATGCACCTAACAACTCAACTTCAATTGACTTGTATAGATGTTTCTTAAATATTAGACGGGGCCTTTCAGTGACATCAAAAACTAGAGGTGTAGCCATCTCAACAGATTTCAGGTTCAAAGCTTTACATAGAAGTACCTTTTTCATCCGTGGGGTTAGGTTTGATCAATTGCCAATTGAATTCACTCTTCACTCTTCAATTTCTGGATTTGTAGTTCAGATGCTCTTCTTTTGTTTCCTGCGAATGTAAAGTGATTCAAATGCATGACCTAGTGACCTTTTATCTTCCGCAAAACCTAATTTGGCATTGTAATAAATGTGTTGCCCTAACTTCATCTGGTTACTCTATTTCTTGAACAATTCTTCATGAATCACTATGCAAATTTCCATATTAACATCTTTTCTTCCAGAAATCCTTCCAAAGTTTCTGAAATAATTCAAAATATCTTCTCTCATTGTGCCATATCCAGACACCCACTTACTTGTTGGAGGAATTTGATTTTCAATGTAGTTCCCCCTGAGCCAGAGCTCTTAATTTAATTCCCAGAGGATTTATCAGTACCGGATTCCAGTGCAAACCCATTACTATGGTTCACAATTGTTTTCTTGATCCATGTCTTTCTCATTTCATTCTAGGTCTCATTCCCATCAATTTTGCCTTTGCTTTTGTCTTGTCTCTACACATTCAGTTTTCTATTTACCGGACCCCTTCTTTCATTAATCCTACTTCTGCAAAATCTTACAATATGACCAGATTTATTGCAATTAAAGCACACAACATTTCTTTGCTTATATACTTGATTTCCTCTTGATCTGCACTGATTAGCCATGTGTCTGAATCCATTGCAAGCAAGACAATAGCCATTGAAAGAATTTCCATTAGAGTTATTCATTATCATATTTCTACATTCATTGGATCTATGACCATACCTCTTGCATTTGAAGCATTGACCGGAGAAGGATGGGTCCCATTTTGATTTACTCTGCTTCTACACTGAGTAGCTTTGTGGCCAAATTTATTGTAGTTGAAACAATTTCCATTGAAGGATGGATATCTTTGATCATTTGGCTATCTTATCAAAGATCTTCTAGGTTTGTTTCTTCCATTTCTTGATTGAGAATTTCTTTGTCCAAATCCGGAGCTTTCACCTTTCTCATATCCAAGACCATGCTTGTCATCAACCTTTTTCTGTCCTTCGAGCAGTGCTTCAAGTTTAGCTAAGCTTATTTTGAACTTCTCCTTGTATTCATTTGCAACTTCTAGGTCATGTCTGAGAATGACAATTTACCTTTCAAGTTCTCTCTCATTGTCTCTGCTTTCCTGTAGATCAGACTCTGGATGGCCAACTATTTTATCCAAACTACAACATTCTTTAGTTCTTTCTTTTAGTTTTTGATTCAGGTCTTCTTGAATTTTATTCCTATCTTCAATTTCTTTGGTTTGCCTCATCACCCCAGATTCCATCTCAATTTTTAGAATAGCAACTTATTTTGACAGCTTCTCACATTCCTTTGTTTTTTCTTCCAAAGCTTCATTCATGCCATTTTCTTCAGTTAAACTGGATAACTGTAGAAGTAGCTCCTTTCTCTTTTCGATAGGTTTCTTTAATTTATCTTTTAACATTTCAATGGTATCATCAGCATCTTTAAGCTCATCTCTCAAATTACTAATTTCTGCTCTAGACTAATCAAGATCTCTTAGGGCCAATGGAAGTTGATCTTTGAGTGAACCCATTGAAAACTCCTTCCAAGATATTTTCCTCAAGATGTTAGGCTTCTTTTAAGGAACTTAGCTCTGATATCAATTGTTGGAATTGGTCCGGACAACTGAGAGGGGGGGGGTGAATCAGTTGTCACACAATTTGAACTTTTATGCTTTTAATCTTCTTTTACAACTTATAATCAAAACAATGATATAAACATTTCAACATCAATCAATAACACATGAGCAGAAACATAAATAACACACATGACACCAAGATTTTTGATGTGGAAACCCGGTTAAGGGAAAAACCACGGTGGGGGTTAACCCACAAAGATTATACTCTGCTAAAAGTATTACAAAGGGGAATGCAGATGCATTCGGGCTCAGTGCCCAGAGTTCACTACTCAAAAGAAGGCTCACTGCCTAGAGAAAGATGATTACAATGAATTTGAACTAATAATAGCATCTACCAACACAAGGGTTCAGTTTCGGTTAAGCATAGAATATTGACTTGATACACTTCATCCTTACTCTACCTTGTTTACTGTTATGCTAACATCTGAACCTTAGATCTCTACCCTTTTCGCACTTATTCCATAGTCACATCACACACACACCGAAATCATTCAAATCCATCAGCTATATATATCCGCATCCTAATCTTCAACCACTTTTCAGTCAGCTTTAAGAACACTTAGAATTTTATTGAAGATTCTGCTTTGTTAGCTAAATTCATGTACAAATTGTAACGTGGACCAAAACTTGCACTCACAAATCATCAATCAAGTCGGATACTATCACTGATCATCACAACTTGTCCAACCAACAACTTCCATACATCCGGAACCAAGATCAATTACAAGGTCAGCATGTTCTTCTTCTGTCTGTTATGTTAAACTATTAACCCGATACTCAGATGCTAATAACTTTTGAATCCTTCTCCACTAGAGGCCAAAACTTTGGATTTAGATTATCCTGACAATGCTTAAGACTCCCTCAGATCTTCAGCAAATTTTGATCTACCACAGGGGAGATCCAGACCAAGATACTAGACCTTGTCGCCTGCTCTATTTCTGACTTCCTAGAGTTAGATAAATTATGATTCTAACTTTCGATATGAATAAATTATGTTATGCAGATGGGTGGAATAGTCTTAGTTGCCATCAATGACAACACCTGTCATGCGAATCAGTGTCTCTTGCCAACAATCTCTCCCTTTGGCATTGATGGCAACACTTAGTGAAAAATGACTAAGTGTTACTCATTTACTCCCCATTTACTCAATACTCTTATGCTTCTCCATTGATTCCGGAGCTCCCCCTTTGCTGGATTCCTCATTTTTCATTGCTCTTCAGTCCCCCTTTGACATCAATGGCAAAGGATGGGGTCCGCAAGCCAAAATTCTTCCAAAAATTCTATAAATAATGCCGCATATGTACAATCAATCATTAAGTTTTATTTACATGAACTTGAGAATGTCTGTAAAACTATTTTTCAATTGCTCAAGTTCAAAGGCCCAAGTTCTTTTCATGCCATCCAAAATTGTGATGTGTCCACTCAACAAAAATGCATATGCTTCTGCCTTTGTTAGATCTAAAGGATCACTTGTCTGAACTACAGTATGAGCTTCTGATAAGGCATTATACATTGTCTCTAATTTGGAGGCAATCAATCCCCGGAGCTCACACATTCTCTTCATGATATCACCCTTTTCTTTAACAAGCCTCTTTATCTCATCGGTCAAGCTAATTACTTGACATTCCTGACTTATAAAAGAAACTATTAGAGGATCAAAAATTTGAGATAGATTTGACAACTTCTGTTCTTGCTCCTTTATCTTCTTCTCAATATCCTCACTAACTTTGGGCCAGGATAGACAAAACTTGTATATATCACCTCCATCACTTAGAGCATTTTGAATACTCTTTATACTGATACCAAGTATCATCATATCATACCCTATTAGGCTCTTTATTCACTAAATCTCTTATCCAAAAACTCATTCTTGACTTTGGTCTCTACAGACTTCTCAAAATGTGTACTTACAAAGTTTACAAGATTCTTTGGATTTTTGGAAGGAGAGTCAGAAGGATTCTTTTGGAAGGTTGGCATTGACTTCTTCAATACTTTGGTTGCAAGGCCTAGCAGCTCACTATCCTCAATGTGAGATTTCAACAACTTTTCTTTTGCCTTGGCTTGTGTAAAAGATGCTATCTTCATTACTTGAATTAGAGAGAGAGCATCTAGATTGAACGGTACTTGAAACAACTTTGGTTCATCAAATTCAAGTGTTTATTTACTCAGGAAACATTTTACTACATCTGCAGTGTCTCTTGCTACAATTCTTGAACCACCTTCCTTCTCTTGAGATTTCTCAGCATCAGAATTTATTTGTGTGGGTGCATTAACATTTGTACCATCTTGTTCTGCCTTGTCTTCTTTACCTTCTTCTGTATCACCTGTAGGGGGAATCGTTTCTTTGTCTTCACCACTTTCTACATGTTCCGAAGGGCTTTGAGTAGTAGCAATATTATCTTCTTTTCTAGATTGACCAGGTGGAGTTAGAGTATCTCCTGTATGGTGCAGGAGCACCTTGGCCCATTTTGGCCATGAAGAGTCAATAAGGTCCTAGGTGGATCTAGGACAAAGTCATGGTGTTTTATCATCAAATGATATGTAATAAGGTCAAAATGACCAATTCCATTTGTTTGTGGGTTATGTTTAGTGTTTTGAGTCATGTTTAGTCAAATAAAAGTCATGTAATGTAAAGGTTTCTAAGAGTTGTTTTGAAAACTCAATGTAAACATGTGTTGTAGAGAGGGGAAAATAACCCCACAGTTGAAAAATAGTTGTGGACAATTGAAAACCACCTTTCATATGTACAAATACCCTCACATACCTCAAGGAGAGAGGTTGGAGTGAGTTGGGAGTTGCAAAAATTGAATAAAAACATAATTTTTTGATTTTTCTCTGCAAATCTGCTGTTCTAGGCCGTACCATTTATCTGTATAGATCTATCTTGATCTGAAACCAATTAGATGTGATAGGGGGTTGAGTTAAATTTCATTTTCAATTGGTTTGAGATTTTTTCATCAAGTTTTGAGTTAGATATAACATTTTTCCTGGAACTACCTGTTTGACTGTGAAAACATGGGTTTGATAGCATAAAATGATGATTTAGGGCATTCCACCCATTGTAAATCTCTGTGGCTTGGTGGAATGACCCCATTAAGCATGATAGAGGTTCTGTTAAAGCCTCAAAGGTAGAAAATACTTGTTGTGGGGTTTTAGAGCAATGTTCTAAGGTTGTTTGGAAGGGTTTTCAATGTAGAAATGAGGAACTAAAGAGGGGTTTTGGAAAAATGTCAATGGAACTGGTTATCTGATGGTTTTTTGAGTTTGTACAGGTCTATTCCAAGGTTTTTGAGGTAGTGGCTTGTGGAGAAAGTGATTGGAACCCTCATTTTCAATAAACCCTCTTCAAATTGGCCTAAACTAAGGGTTTTTTTAGTTTGGTATGTTAATGAAGGTTTCTTATGAAACTAATTGTGATTTTGAGAGATTGGACACATGAGAAGTGCTTCCCCATCATGTCTAGGGAGTTGTTGGGTGTGTATAGGTATGTTCCTTCACAAACTAGGCCTAATTAGCCTATTTTAGACAACAAAAAATGCCATTTTTGAGGCACATGGTCTAAAGGAGTCACTATTGGTTTTGGGATATGCTATGTAACTTGGAAATGGGTATCTGAATCTGCATTTTTTTTGGGATGTCTTTTGGAAAAGTTGAGAGAAAAAGCCCAAAAATAGGGTCTGCTGTCCTACTAGACTAGGCTTGGTTAAAAGGTGAAAAATGTGAAGATTGATACTTGAGGTCTGAAAGTTGTTTGAGTCACACCAAATTGAGTTTGTTGAATCATCTAACAACCCCTCATTACATCACTGTATCATTAGTTCTATCCGCCATCTCTGTGTCTTCTTTGTTTATTTGCTCCTCTTCCGAAACAGAGGAGTCATCAACTTTAGTTTAATGCTCACTGATGTTTACTTTTTCAACATCAGGAATCGATGAATCAATCCCATCATCTATCTCCTCATAGGTTCTCTCTGAAGGATCTAGAGTATCACCTAGGTCATCATTTCCTTTTTCAATCTCTTCTTCTGGAGCTTCTTGTTCCGGAACTGAAGGATTGTCTTCCTCAACTTGTTCCTCTGAAATAATATAGTATTTATCTTTATCAAGGGCATTCCTCAAAATTTCTTCTGTTTCCTTTGCAACTTCCTCAGTTTCACCAAGCATTAGCTTGTTCATCTGGATCTTGCTTCTAAATTTTTCTTTGACTCCCTTGAGGATTTTATCTACTTCCCTTCTGGTCATTACTGGACATAGGGTGGAGAGGACATATTCTCTGAGTTCTAGATATTTGGACTTGGCTGCTTCCTTCCTCATTTCCAATATTTTCCTTAAACTTTTAGGAAGTTCTTGTAAAATTTCCAATAGAGCTCTATTGAATTTATTTAAGTATATGATGGTGGCATCTTCCAAGATTTTCTTATTTGCTCGATCAAAATTATCATAATAAACTTTGATGGGCCTTAGATTTCCATGAACAGTAATTGTTTTTACAATTTCATCAACTGTCATAGCAACCTTACCAGTTTCTTGCTTTTTACTTGTCTTTTTGCTTCTGAAAGGCTAGTTCTCAGAAGCCTCTGAAGTTTTATCTTTCTTGGATCTTATCTCTTTAACTTCTTCATCTATCTCTATTTCTTCATCATCTTTTGTGCCCACGTACGTTCTTGTGGCCTTTATTTTCTTTCTCTTACTTCCTTCACTAGATGGTCTATCTTCTGGTTTTGCATGTTTAGGGGGAACAGAAATAGCAGCAGAGCTCCTAGTAGTCCTTGAAGTGGGGGATGGTTCTACTAGAGCATCTTCTTGTTTCTTGTCCTATTTTTCTTTTTCAGCCTTTTCAATTCTTTCTCTATTGTGCTTCACTACCTCTTAGGCCAATGCTCTCAGCATACCTTTCCACTTGCCTCTGCATTTTCCTTTTAGTTTCTGGCTGTCTCAGCTCCAAATGTAATTTTAGACTTAGCTCCTTATATTTTCCAAACCTTTCCACAGATGTGTCTTTTGATTTTCTCAGGAGATGTTGAGCATACATTTCCAAAAACTTTTTCATCAACCTCATAGCCCATTGGCATAATCCATATGGTTCTGGGTTCCACAGCCTCCATCAGGCACTGATCAGTGTAAACCATAAAGCATATTTCAGTCTCATATTTCTCCACAATTGTCTTAGGGATTCTCTCTCTTGCATGCATCATACTTTGAAAGTTTTTGAAGTAACCCCAAATGAATTTCTTCTGAGCTTGGGCATCACCAAGGCTGAGTAGATGATCTTTTATTTGCCATGCAACCAACCTATCATTTGTCTAGTGCACACCTTGAACTCTAGGCACTTCATTCATAAAATAGAAGAAAAAACATATAATCAAGGAACCATACTTGAAGGTACTTTTCTTGTCTTTCTTTATTTTGCTTAGGTTTTTAATTAACTGATTTTGTAGCAGTTCACATAGGTCATAATTAGCATTCTCCTTCAACATTTGACAGGTTGCATAAATTACAGTTCTGGAGACTGAATTCTCTCTACTAGAGTGATAGATCTTGTAGCCAATCACCATGGAAGCAAACTTCACATCCGGTTCTATAATTTCATTTATGGTCATAACCCTCTTATCAAACCTTGCACCAGTTGCATCAGTAACGGTTTGGTTTTTCACAGCTTTCAGCATGGGTAATCCACCGGTTGGATTTAACCCAGTCACAATTTTGATAACATCCTTTGTAATCTTGAATGGTTTCAATAGCCATATGAACTCATCGTGTATTCAGCTCAAGATACATCGAACCTACTCATTCTCATCAAATGACATAAATTTAATGACTTGCAGAAAGTGTTTGGATTCTAGGGCTTTGTATTTCGGTTTCAATTTGTAGCTATCATCCCTTAGGTAATTGTTAAACAAATCCAAGAGTTTAAGGTTTCCAAATTCATCAATGTTGCAGTGGATGTATGCCCTAATATCCTCAACATGTAGTATGCCATATGGGACATCCGAAAATGCACCTAACGGCTCAACTTCAACTGACTTGTATGGATGTTTCTTAAATAGTGGACTGGGCCTTTAAGTTACATCAACAACTAGAGGTGTATCCATCTCAACAGATTTTAGATTCAATGCTTTACAAAGAAGTACCTTTTTCTTCCGTGGGATTAGGGTTGATCAATTTCCTGTTGAATTCGCTCTTCAATTTCTGGATTTGCAGCTCAGATGCTCTTCTTTTATTTCCTTCGAATGTAAAGTGATTCAAATGCATGACGTAGTGACCTTTTATCCTCCGCAAAACCTAATTTGGCATTGTAATACATGCATTGCCCTAACTTCATCCGGTTACTACGTTTCTTGAACAGTTCTTCATGAATCACTCTGCAAATTTCCATATTAACATATTTTCTTCCGAAAATCTTTCCAAAGTTTCTAAAACAATTCAAAATATCTTCTCTCATTGTGCCATATCTAGACACCCACTTACTGGCTGGAGAAATTTGATTTTCAATATAGCTCCCCCTGTGCCAGAGCTCTTAATTTAATTCCCAGAGGAATTATCAGCACCGGATTCCGGTGAGGACCCATTACTATGGTTCACAATTGTTTTCTTGACCCATGTCTTGCTCATTTCATTCTGGGTCTCATTCCCATCAAATTTTCCTTTGCCTTTGTCTTGTCTTTGCTCATGCAGTTTTCTGTTTACCGGATCCCTTCTTTCATTAATCCTACTTCTGCAGAATCTTGCAATATGACCATATTTATTGCAATTAGAGCACACAACATTTCTTACTTGATTTCCTCTTGATCTGCACTAATTAGCCATGTGTCTGAATCCATTGCAAGCAAAACAATAGCCATTGAAAGAATTTCCATTAGAGTTATTCATTATCATATTTCTACATTCATTGGATGTATGACCATACCTATTGCATTTGAATCATTGACCAGAGAAGGATAGACCATTTTGATTTACTCTGCTTCTGCACTGAGTAGCTTTATGGCCAAATCTATTGCAGTTGAAACAATTTCCATTTAAGGATGGATATCTTTGAGCATTTGGCTGTCTAATCAGAGATCTTCTAGGTCTGTTTCTTCCATTTCTTGATTGAAAATTTCTTTGTCTAGATCCGGAGCTTTCACCTTTCTCATATCCAAGACCATGCTTGTCATCAACCTTTTTCTGTCCTTCAAGCAGTGCTTCAAGTTTAGCTGAGCTTATTTTGAACTTCTCCTTGTATTCATTTGCAACTTCTAGGTCATGTCTGAGAATGCCAATTTGCCTTTCAAGTTCTCTCTCATTGTCTCTCCTTTCTTGTAGATTAGACTCTAGATGGCCAGCTATTCTATCCAAACTGCAGTATTCTTCAGTTCTTTCTTTTAGTTTTTGATTCAGGTCTTCTTCAGTTTTCTTCCTATCTTCAATTTCTTTGGTTTGCCTCATCACCCTAGATTCCATCTCAATTTTTAGAATAGCAACTTCTTTGGATAGCTTCTCACATTCCTTTGTCTTTTCTTCCAAAGCTTCATTCATGCCATTTTCTTCAGGTAAATTGGATAACTACAGAAGCAGCTCCTTTCTCTTTTCCATAGATTTATTTAATTTATCTTTTAACATTTCAATGGTATCATCAACATCTTTAAGCTCATCTCTCAAATTACTAATTTCTACTCTAGTCTGATCAAGATCTCTTAGGGCCAACTGAAGTTGATCTTTGAGTGAACCCATTGAAAACTCCTTCCAAGATCTTTTCCTCAAGCTGTTAGGCTTCTTTTAAGGAACTTAGCTCTGATACCAATTGTTGGAATTGGTTTGGACAACTGAGAGGGGGGGTGAATCAATTGTCACACAATTTGAACTTTTCTACCTTTAATTTTCTTTTACAACTTATAATCAAATTAATGATATAAACACTTCAACATCAATCAATAACACATGAGCAAAAACATAAATAACACACATGACACCAAGATTTTTGATGTGGAAACTCGATTAAGGGAAAAATCATGGTGGGGGTTAACCCACAAATATTATACTCTGTTAAAAGTATTACCAAGGGGAATGCACATGCATTCAGGCTCACTGCCTAGAGCTCACTACTCAAACGAAGGCTCACTGCCTAGAGATAGATGATTACAATGAATTTGAACTGATAATAGCATCTACCAATGCAAGGGTTTAGTTTCGGTTAAGAACATAATACTAACTTGATACACTTCATCCTTAGTCTGCCTTGTTTACTGTTCTGCTAACATCCAAACCTTAGATCTTTGCCCTTTTCGCACTTATTCCATAGTCGCATCACACACACACACACTGAAATCATTCAAATCCATCGTCTATATATCTGCATCCTAATCTTCAACCACTTTTCAGTAAGCTTTAAGAACACTTAGAATTTTATTGAAGATTCTGCTTTGTCGGCTAAACTCATGTACAACTTGTAACGTAGACCAAAACATGCACTCACAAATCATCAATCAGGTCAGCTACTATCACTGGTCATCACAACTTGCCCAACCAACAACTTCCATACATCCGGAACCAAGAGCAATTACAAGGTCGGCCTATTTTTCTTCTATCTGTTATGTCAAACTGTTAACTTGATACTCAAATGTTAATAACTTTTGAATCCTTCTCCATTGGAGGCCAAAACTTTGGATTTAGATTATCCTGACAAGGCTTAAGACTCCCTCAGATCCGCAACAAACTCTGATCTACCACCGGAGAAATCTAGACCAAAATACTGGACCCTGTCACCTGCTCTGTTTCTGACTTCCCGGACTTAGATAAATTTTGATTCTAACTTTCGGTATGAACAAATTGTGTTATGCAGATGGGTGGAATAGTCTTAGTTGCTATCAATGACAACACCTATCATGCAAAGTAGTTTCTCTTGCCAACAATCTCCCGCTTTGGCATTGATGGCAACACTTATTAAAAAATGACTAAGTGTTACTCATTTACTCCCCCTTTACTCAATACTCTTATGCTTCTCCACTGATTCTGGAGCTCCCCCTTTGCTGGATTCCTCATTTTTCACTGCTCTTCACTCCCCCTTTGACATTAATGGCAAAGGATGGGGTCTGCAAGCCAAAATTCTTTCAAAAATTCTATAAATAACGCTACATATGTACAATCAATCATTAAGTTTTATTTACATGAACTTGAGAATGTCTGCAAAACTATTTTTCAATTGCTGAAGTTTAGAGGCCCAAGTTCTTTTCATGCCATCCAAAATTGAGATGTGTCCACTCAAAAAAAATGCATATGCTTCTACCTTTGTTAGATCTAAAGGATCACTTATCTGAATTGCAGTCTGAGCTTCTGATAAGGCATTATATATTGTCTATAATTTGGGGGCAATCAATCCCCAGAGCTCACACATTCTCTTCATGATATCACCCTTTTCTTTAACAAGCCTCTTTATCTCATCGGTCAAGCTAATTACTTGACATTCCTGACTTATAGGAGAAACTGTTAGAGGATCAAAATTTTGAGATAGATTTGACAACTTCTATTCTTGCTCCTTTATCTTCTTCTCAATATCCTCACTACCTTTGGGCCAGGATAGACAAAACTTGTATATATCACCTCCATCACTTAGAACATTTTGAATACTCTTTATACTGATACCAAGTATCATCCTATTATACCCTATTAGGCTCTTTATTTCACTAAATCTCTTATCCAAAAACTCATTCCTGACTTTGGTCTCTGTAGACTTCTCAAAAGAATCAAAATGTGTACTTACAGAGTTTACAAGATTCTTCCCATTTCCAGAAGGAGAGAGAAGGATTCTTCAAGAGTGTTGGCCTTAACTTCTCCACTACTTCAGTTGCAAGGCCTATAGCGCACTGTCCTCAATGTGAGATTTCAACAACTTTTCTCTTGCCTTGGCTTGTGTAAAAGATGCTATCTTCATTACTTGAATCAGAGAGAGAGCATCTAGATTAAACGGTAATTGAAACAACTCTGGTTCATCAAATTCAAGCGTTGCTTTACTCAAGAAACCATTTATTGCATCTACAGTGTCTCTTGCTACAATTCCTGAACCACCTTCCTTCTCTTGAGATTTCTCAACATTGAAATTTATTTGTTTGGCTGCATTAACATTTGTACCGTCTTCTCCTGCGTTGTCTTCTTTACCTTCTTCTGTATCATCTATAGGGGGAATCCTTTCTTTGTCTTCACCACTTGCTACCTGTTCTGGAGGGCTTTGAGTAGTAGCAATATTATCTTCTTTTCCAGATTGACCAGTTGGAGTTAGCGTATCTTCTGTATCATTAGTTCTATCCACCATCTCTGTGTCTTCTTTGTTTATTTGCTCCTCTTCTGGAACAAAGGAGTCATCAACTTTAGTTTGATGCTCACCGATGTTTACTTTTTCAACATCAAGAATTGATGAATCAATCCCATCATCTATCTCCTCATAGGTTGCTCCGTAGGATCTAGAGTATCACCTAGGTCATCATTTCCTTTTTCAATCTCTTCTTCTGTAGCTTCTTGTTCTAGAACTGAAGGATTGTCTTCCTCAACTTGTTCCTCTGAAACAAATAGTATTTATCTTTATCAAGGGCCTTCCTCAAAATTTCTTCTATTTCCTTTGCAATTGCCTCATTTTCACCAAGCATTAGCTTGTTCATTCGGATCTTGCTTCTAAATTTTTCTTTGACTCCCTTGAGGATTTTATCTGCTTCCCTTCTGGTCATTACTGGACATAGGGTAGAGGGGACATATTCTCTGAGTTCTAGATATTTGGACTTGGCTGCTTCCTTCCTTATTTCTAGTATTTTCCTTAAACTTTTAGGAAGTTCTTGTAAAATTTCTAATAGAGCTCTATTGAATTTATTTAAGTATATGATGGTGGCATCTTCCAATATTTTCTTATATGCTTGATCAAAATTATCATAATAAACTTTGATGGGCCTTAGATTTCCATGAACAGTAATTGTTTTTACAATTTCATCAACTGTCATAGCAACCTTACCAATTTCTTGCTTTTTACTTGTCTTTTTGCTTTTGGAAGGCTGGTTCTCAGAAGCCTCTGAAGTTTTGGCTTTCTTGGATCTTATCCCTTTAACTTCTTCATCTGTCTCTATTTCTTTATCATCTTTTGTGCCCATGTAGGTTCTTGTGGCCTTTATTTTCTTTCTCTTACTTCCTTCACCAGATGGTCTATCTTCTGGTTTTGCATGTTTAGGGGGAACAGAAATAGCAGCAGAGCTCCTAGTAGTCCTTGAAGTGGGGGATGGTTCTACTAGAGCATCTTCTTGTTTCTTGTTCTGTTTTTCTTTTTCAGCCTTTTCAATTCTTTTTCTATTTTTCTTCACTGCCTCCTTGGTTAGGCCAATGCTCTCAGCATACCTTTCAACTTGCCTCTGCATTTTCCTTTTGGTTTCTAGCTATCTGAGCTCCACATGTAATTTTAGACTTAGCTCCTTATATGTTCCAAACCTTTCCACAAACATGTCTTTTGATTTGCTTAGGAGATGTTGAGCATACATTTCCAAAACTTTTTCATCAACCTCATAGCCCATTGGCATAATCCATATGGTTCTAGGTTCCACAGCCTCCATTAGGCACTGATAAGTGTAAACCATAAAGCATATTTCATTCTCATATTTCTCCACAACTGTCTTAGGGATTCTCTCTCTTGCATGCATCATACTTTGAAAGTTTTTGAAGTAACCCCAAATGAATTTCTTCTGAGCTTGGGAATCACCAAGGCTGAGTAGATGATCTTTTATTTGCCATGCAACTAGCCTGTCATTTGTCCAGTGCACACCTTGAACTCTAGGCACTTCATTCATAAAATAGAAGAACAAACATATAATCAAGGAACCATACTTGAAGGCATTTTTCTTGTCTTTCTTTATTTTGCTCAGGTTTTTAATTAATTAATTTTGTAGCAGTTCACATAGGTCATAATTAGCATTCTCCTTAAACATTTGATAGGCTGCATAAATTGCAGTTTCGGAGACTGAACTCTCTCTGCTAGAGTGATAGATCTTGTAGCCAATCACCATGGAAGCAAACTTCACATCTAGTTCTATAATGTCATTTATGGTCATAACCCTCTTATCAAACTTTGCACCAGTTGCATCAGTAACAGTTTGGTTTTTCACGGCTTTCAGCATGGGTAATCCACCAGTTGGATTTAACCCAGTCATAATTTTGATAACATCCTTTGTAATCTTGAATGGTTTCAATAGCCATATGAACTCATCATGTATTCGTCTCAAGATATATCAAACCTACTCATTCTCATCAAATGACAAAAATTTAATGACTTGCACAAAGTGTTTGGTTTCTAGGGCTTTATATTCTGGTTTCAATTTGTAGCTATCATCCCTTAGGTAATTGTTAAACAAATCCAAGAGTTTTAGGTTTCCAAATTCATCAATGTTGCACTGGATGTATGCCCTAATATCCTCAACATGTAGTACACCATACATGACATCAGAAAATGCACCTAACGGCTCAACTTCAACTAACTTGTATGGATGTTTCTTAAATATTTGATTGGGCCTTGCAGTTACATCAACAACTAGAGGTGTAGCCATCTCAACAGATTTTAGATTCAAATCTTTACAGAGAAGTACCTTTTTCTTCCGTGGGATTAGGGTTGATCAATTTCCTATTGAATTCGCTCTTCGCTCTTCAATTTCTGGATTTGCAGCTCAGATGCTCTTCTTTTGTTTCCTTCGAATGTAAAGTGATTCAAATGCATGACCTAGTGACCTTTTATCCTACACAAAACCTAATTTGGCATTGTAATAAATTCATTGCCCTAATTTCATCTGGTTACTCTATTTCTTGAACAGTTCTTCATGAATCACTCCAGAAATTTCCATATTAACATCTTTTCTTCCGATAATCCTTCCAAAGTTTATGAAACAATTCAAAATATCTTGTCTCATTGTGCCATATCCAGACACCCACTTATTAGCTGGAGGAATTTGATTTTCAATGTAGCTCCCCCTGTGCCAGAGCTCTTAATTTAATTCCTGGAGGAATCATGAGCACCGGATTCCGGTGCAGACCCATTACTATGGTTCACAATTGTTTTCTTGACCCTTGTCTTGCTCATTTCATTCTGGGTCTCATTCCCATCAATTTTTCCTTTGCCTTTGTCTTGTCTCTGCTCATCCAGTTTTCTGTTTACTAGACCCGTTCTTTCATTAATCCTACTTCTATAGAATCTTGCAATATGACCAGATTTATTGCAATTAAAGCACACAACATTTCTTACTTGATTTCCTCTTGATCTGCACTGATTAGCCATGTGTCTGAATCCATTGCAAGCAAAACAGTCACCATTGAAAGAATTTCCATTAGAGTTATTCATTATCATATTTCTACATTCATTGGATCTATGACCATACCTCTTGCATTTGAAGCATTGACCGAAGAAGGATGGACCATTTTGATTTACTCTGCTTCTGCACTGGGTAGCTTTATGGCCAAATTTATTGTAGTTGAAACAATTTCCATTAAAGGATGGATATCTTTGAGCATTTGGATGTCTTATCAGAGATCTTCTAGGTCTATTTCTTCCATTTCTTGATTGAGAATTTCTTTGTCCAGATCCGGAGCTTTCACCTTTCTCATATCCAAGACCATGCTTGTCATCAACCTTTTTCTATCCTCCGAGCAGTACTTCAAGTTTAGCTGAGCTTATTTTGAACTTCTCCTTGTATTCATTTGCAACTTCTAGTTCATGTCTAAGAATGACAATTTGCCTTTCAAGTTCTCTCTCATTGTCTCTACTTTCTTGTAGATTAGACTCTAGATGGCCAGCTATTCTATCCAAACTGCATCATTCTTCAATTCTTTCTTTTAGTTTTTGATTCAGGTCTTCTTCAATTTTCTTCCTATCTTCAATTTCTTTGGTTTGCCTCATCACCCCAGATTCCATCTCAATTTTCAGAATATCAACTTCTTTTGACAGCTTCTCACGTTCCTTTGTCTTTTCTTCCAAAGCTTCATTCATGCAATTTTCTTCAGTTAAATTGGATAACTGTAGAAATAGCTCCTTTCTCTTTTCCATAGATTTCTTTAATTTATATTTTAACATTTCAATGGTATCATCAACATCTTTAATCTCATCTCTCAAATTATTAATTTCTGCTCTAGACTAATCAAGATCTCTTAGGGCCAACTGAAGTTGATCTTTGAGTGAACCCATTGAAAACTCCTTCCAAGATCTTTTCCTCAAGCTGTTAGGCTTCTTTTAAGGAACTTAGCTCTGATACCAATTGTTGGAATTGGTTCAGACAACTGAGAGGGGGGTGAATCAGTTGTCACACAATTTAAATTTTTCTACCTTTAATCTTCTTTTACAACTTACAATCAAATTAATGATATAAACATTCAGCATCAATCAATAACACATGAGCAGAAACATATATAACACATATGATACCAAGATTTTTGATTGGAAACCCGGTTAAGGGAAAAACCACGGTGGGGGTTAAACCACAAAGATTATACTCTGTTAAAAGTATGACAAAGGGGAATGCACATGCATTCTAGCTCACTACCTAGAGCTCACTGCTCAAACGAAGGTTCACTACCTAGAGAAAGATGATTACAATGAATTTGAACTAATAATAGCATCTACCAATGCAAGGGTTCAGTTTCGGTTAAGCACATAATACTGACTTGATACACTTCATCCTTAGTCTGCCTTGTTTATTGTTTTGCTAACATCCAAACCTTAGATCTTTCCCCTTTTTGTACTTATTCCATAGTCGCATCACACACACCAAAATCATTCAAATCTGTTGTCTATATATGTACATCCTAATCTTCAACCACTTTTTAGTCGACTTTAAGAACACTTAGAATTTTATTGAAGATTCTGCTTTGTCGGCTAAATTTATTGACAACTTGTAATGCGGACCAAAACTTGCACTGACAAATCATCAATTAGGTCGACTACTATCATTGATCATTACAACTTGTCCAACCAACAACTTCCATACATCCGGAACCAAGAGCAATTATAAGGTCAGCCTGTTCTTCTTCTGTTTGTTATGTCAAACTGTTAATCCGATACTCAGATGTTAATAACTTTTGAATCCTTCTCCATCGGAGGCCAAAACTTTGGATTTAGATTATCCTGACAATGCTTAAGACTCCCTCAGATCCGCAACAAAATCTGATCTTCCACTGGAGAGATCTAGACCAAGATACCGGATCCTGTCGTCTGCTCTGTTTCTGACTTCCCAGACTTAGATAAATTCTGATTCTAACTTCTGGTATGAACAAATTGTGTTATGCGGATGGGTGGAATAGTCTTAGTTGCCATCAATGACAACACCTGTCATGCGAAGTAGTTTCTCTTGCCAACAATCTCCCCCTTTGGCATTGATGGAAACATTTATTGAAAAATGACTAAGTGTTACTCATTTACTCCCCATTTACTCAATACTCTTATGCTTCTCCACTGATTCTGGAGCTCCCCCTTTGCTAGATTCCTCATTTTTCACTACTCTTCACTCCCCCTTTGACATCAATGGGAAAGGATGGGGTCTACAAGCCAAAATTCTTCCAAAAATTCTATAAACAATGCCGCATATGTACAATCAATCATTAAGTTTTATTTATATGAAATTGAGAATGTCTGCAAAACTATTTTTTAATTGCTCAAGTTTAGAGGCCCAAGTTCTTTTCATGCCATCCAAAATTGAGATGTGTCCACTCAGCAAAAATGCATATGCTTCTACCTTTGTTAGATCTAAAGGATCACTTATTTGAACTCCAGTCTGAGCTTCTGATAAGGCATTATACATTGTCTATAATTTGGGGGCAATCAATCCCTGAAGCTCACACATTCTCTTCATGATATTACCCTTTTCTTTAACAAGCCTCTTTATCTCATCGGTCAAGCTAATTACTTGACATTCCTCACTTATAGGAGAAACTATTAGAGGATTAAAATTTTGAGATAGATTTGACAACTTCTGTTCTTGCTCCTTTATCTTCATCTCAATATCCTCACTAACTTTGGGCCAGGATAGACAAAACTTGTATATATCACCTCCATCACTTAGAACATTTTGAATACTCTTTATACTAATACCAAGTATCATCCTATCATACCCTATTAGGCTCTTTATTTCACTAAATCTCTTATCCAAAAACTCGTTCCTGACTTTGGTCTCTGCAAAATTCTCAAAAGACTCAAAATGTGTACTTACAAAGTTTACAAGATTCTTTAGATTTCTAGAAGGAGAGTCAGAAGGATTCTTCTGGAGGGTTGGCATTAACTTCTCCAATACTTCAGTTGTAAGGCCTAGCAGCTCACTGTCCTTAATGTGAGATTTCAACAACTTTTCTCTTGCCTTGGCTTGTGTAAAAGATGCTATCTTCATTACTTGAATCAGAGAGAGATCATCTAGATTGAACGGTACTTGAAACAACTCTGGTTCATCAAATTTAAGTGTTGCTTTACTTAGGAAACCTTTTACTGCATCTGCAGTGTCTCTTGCTACAATTCCTGAACCACCTTCCTTCTCTTGCTACAATTCCTGAACCACAATTGCTGTTGGATGCATATGCTTTGTAAGTCATCCCATGAGTATATCATATTATCCTAGATTCATGGGGAGTAATAGTTGTTGAGATTAGACTTAGTATAGAAGTATGTGTTGAGGCCAATGAAGGCATCC
Source organism: Cunninghamia lanceolata (assembly GCA_027924645.1). Lineage (NCBI taxonomy): Eukaryota > Viridiplantae > Streptophyta > Pinopsida > Cupressales > Cupressaceae > Cunninghamia > Cunninghamia lanceolata. Next base: position 12,549,133 of record BSBN01001567.1, on the reverse strand, counting down.
ACGAATTTATTGTATTGAGCTTGCTCAAAGGATGTTGCCCCCTTGAAGTGGCCTGCGATCAATAAATTCCTTCCGTGTTTCTGCTATTTCTGTTATTTTGTGCATTTTTCATTATATTGTTGTAGGAGGTTCCTCTCATCTGGTATCAGAGCATTTTCTTGGGCTTGCTGGGTGGAATTTCTAAAAAAAAAAAAAATCTGCAGTGGCCTCCAAGTGTTGTGATTATTGTAGTAGTTCTTTTTTTGCATTTGTATTGTTCATTTCAATTGCAGGTTCAGATTAGGGAATAATCCCTATCTGCTTAACTGTGGGAAGTGCCTGGCCATAGCCCTAAAACACATTATGAGGAGTACCACAGGAACCCTGAAGTAGCTGGCCCATTGAGAGGACCTGCCAGCGAAAAGGGCAATGACCCCTACCTGATTGACTAGTTCCCATCCGTGAGTTAAACCAAGAGCTGTTGTTTGTGGCAAAGCAGTTATCAGTTTTACCTAGGCAGTGGAGTGAGGGGTACTACTCCAATATGCAAGCCGTTAGACAACATTGGTAGTCGAGTGAATCCCTTGAACCTTTAGGAAGCTGAACGTACCTGGGGCCCATATCTATTAAAAGCCGGCAAATCCCAGATTGAATGTCCAGAGCAGTTGGCAGATAGTTTCCATATCTTCCTTGCTTTAGCTCCGTTTCCTCCCAAAATTCACTAGAACCCCTGAAATTCCATTCTGCATACTTCCTTCCTTGAGGACCCTATCCCAAATTCCACTTATGGAAGCCAGAAATCCCACATTTATCTATTTTTAGGGTTTGCCATAACTTCTTCGATTCTCACCCAATAGCCTTCAAATTTTGCCATAGTGTTCATTTCCTATTTCTACTCCTTTGTCTCTCTTGGACAAATTTTCCCATTCTTTCACCCCGCTTCTAAAATCCCCATTTTCTGCTTCCCTGTCCCTTAGAAAGTGTCCAAAACCTAGTCAAACCCCAATTACCCATCAGAGTTTTTCCCAAATCCAAATTTTCCATTACTAAAAAAGTTTCTATTTTTGTTTTTATACCCATTCCAAAAAAAAAAAATCTCCTGGTTATGGTTGTCACCCGCACAAGAGCAAAAAACATGGAGGATGATCTCACAACCTCAAGACCAAACTCCAAGATCTTGATGAAAAAATTCTCGGCCTCAATCTTCATCATCCAACCATGAACAATAGATGTCAGCTAGAGTCTTCTGCAGACACTGGGTTCTCTTATTCAAGCAATTTTAGTGGCCGAAGATTGATTTTCCTTGCTTCAATGGTGATGATATGATTGGATGGATATACCGGGCATAACAACATTTTAGTTTGCATAATGCTTTTGATGTCAACAAAGTCCCACTTGCATCCTTTCATTTGGAACATGAAGCCCTTCAATGGTTCCGTTGGTAAATCAAGGCTCATGAAGAGCCAAAATGGACAGATTTTTGCAAACTTATTTTGCAACAATTTGACCCTAGTGCTTTTGATGATTTCACAGGAGCACTCACTAAACTTCTCCAAACTGGCACTGTGAGAAAATATTAGACAAAATTTGAGAAACTAGCCAATCACACAAAGGGATTGTCTGATGAATTCTTTAGGAGTTGTTTTGTCAGTGGTCTAAAGGATGCAATCTGATCTGAGGTTAAAATGTTCCATCCCAACACAATGATGGAAGCCCTAGGGTTGGCTAATTTGGTGGACAAGATCATAGCTCAACAATGCTCCAAATCCAATTTTGTTCCATTCAGAAACATGGTTTCCTAAAGACCTCCAATCACACCAGCTCCTAGAACAACTCCTTCCAAGCATTTGACTAAAGCAGAGATGCAGACACGTAGAGAAAAAGGGCTTTGTTATAATTTTGATGAGAAATTCACTCGGGGACATAGATGTGTTGAGCAAAATCTCTATCTCTTGGATGTGGATTCTCTACCTACAACTAAATTTTATGAAGATGCTCAGGATATAGTAGATGATTAGGTCAAAAATCAGTAGCCACCTGTTGACCCTGCTTCTCAGGAAGAGCACCCAGAGATCTCTCTCTATGCTTTAGCAGGAGTCACCACCCCACAAACCATGCGGGTCAAGGGTTACTTCAAGATGCTCCCTCTTACAATACTCATTGATTCTGGTAGCACTCATAACTTCATTGACCCTCAGATCGCCAAACAGGCTGATTGTTTTGTCCATCCTTGCTCCAACTTTGAAGTCATTATTGCCAAAGGAGGCACATTGCCTTGCAAAGGGAAGTGTCGCAATGTGCATATCTCTATTGGAGATTATAACCTACACTCTGACATGTTTGTCTTGCCCTTAGGCAGATGTGATGTGGTTTTGGGCGTTCAATGGTTACACACACTTGGACCCATCTTATGGGATTTTGCTAAACTTTGGATGTAGTTTTCAGACAATGGGCAAAAACACACATTGAAGGGCTTACAACCAGGGTCTCTCAGCATCATCAGTTCACATCGCATGGAAAAGCTGCTTAAGAAGAATTCACATGGTGTCATCGCTTAGCTCCATTCCATTCAGATGCAACCATCAGTGGTCTCCACTACTCCTTCAGATCTATAACAAATTTTGGATAGATATGCACGTGTCTTTGCTGAACCAGTGGGATTGCCACCTTCATGACCAGAGGACCATTGTATTCAGCTCCTTCCTAGAAGCATTCCTCCCAACATCAAGCCCTACCACTACCCATTTCACCAAAAGATAGAGATTGAGATGGTTGTTCGGGACTTACTCAAGCAAGGTATTATTCGTCCTAGTACCAGTTCCTTTTCTTCACCAGTTCTTCTTGTCTGAAAAAAAGATGGGTCATGGTGCCTCTGCATTAACTTGCGAGCACTTAATCACATCATAATAAAGGATAAGTTTATGATTCCTGTTGTTGATGATCTTCTTGATGAGCTTCATGGAGCTCAGTTTTTCTCCAAGTTGAATCTTTGTTCTGGGTATCACCAAATTCGGGTTCATGAGGATGATATCCCTAAAATGGCTTTCTGCACGCATGATGGCCACTATGAGTTTTTGGTCATGCCCTTTGCCCTCACTAATGCTCCTTCAACATTCCAGGCATTGATGAATAAAATATTCTGGCCCTACTTGCGGAAATTCATTCTGGTCTTCTTTGACGATATCCTCATCTATAGTAAAACATGGGTTGAGCATCTCCAACATTTGGATCTTGTACTGCACCTTCCTTCTGATCATCATCTCTGTGCAAAATAGTCTAAATGTTTTTTTGGCCAGGAGGAAGTGGAGTATCTTAGGCATATTGTTTCAGCCCAAGGGGTTCAAGTGGATCCTACCAAAATAGATGCCATGAAAAATTGGTGGCATCCTCAGACACTCAAGAGCCTTCGGGGTTTTTTGGGACTGACTGGCTACTATCACAAGTTTGTCAAGGATTAAGGGAAGATTGTAGTTCCATTAATAGCTATGTTGAAAAATGATGCTTTTACATGGACACATGTTGCTGAGTGTGCATTTAAACAACTGAAACAAGCTATGTGTACTACACTTGTTCTAGCTATGCCAGATTTTTCCAAGATCTTCACTATTGAGAGTGATGCTTGCGGCAATGGACTTGGTGCTGTTCTCCTTCAAGATGAACATCCCATTGCGTTCACCAACAAAGCCCTTTCTGGTAAGAATTTAGTACTCTCTACATATGAGAAGGAAATGATGGCTATTTTGCATGTAGTACAGAAGTGACAACCATACCTACTAGGGAATCATTTTTGCATCAAGACTGATCACCAGAGTTTGAAATATTTCTTAGAACAACAGGTCTCCTCCCCAACACAATAGAAATGGGTTAGCAAACTCATGGGTTATGACTATGAGATCACTTATAAGGGTAAGGCCAATATTGTGGCGGATGCTCTTTCTCAGACATTTGATGACCAAGCTTCTCTTTCAACTATTTCTATGCCTGTTCCAAATTGGTTGGAATCTGTCCAGCAGGGCTATGTCAATGACTCTTCATTATCTCAAATCATCCAGCAGTTGGCCAATAACCCTTCTGTTGTACCGCATTACTCTAGGGATGGTGCTTCTCTAAGATACAAGGGTCGTCTGGTCCTTCCCCAGAGCACAGATCTTCAACAAGCTATCTTCTATGAACTCCATGCTTCTCCATCAGTAGGGCACTCTAGGTTCCTCAAAACTTATGAGCAGGCATGACGTAACTTCTTTTGAAAGGGAATGAAAAAGGCAATTCAACAGATGGTGGCTGAATGTGATACCTGCCAAAGCAACAAGGGTGAAATGACACTTCTTCCTGGATTGCTCGAACCCTTGCCCATCCCTACACGGATTTGGACAAATATTTCTATGGAAGATCATTGAGGGGCTCCCTAAATTTGGAGGGAAGACAATGATCTTGGTTGTGGTTGATTGCCTCTCTAAATATAGTCATTTTTATGCCCTCAGGCATCCCTATACCGCCTCCTCAGTCACACAAATTTTCATGGACCAGATCTTCCGTCTTCATGGCATCCCTTCTTCCATTATCTTAGATCATGATGCAACTTTCACCAGTCATTTTTGGATAGAACTATTTCGACACACTAGCACCAAATTGAAGATGAGTTCAGGGTATCACCCACAAATAGATGGTCAGAAATGGGTTAGCAAACTCATGGGTTATGACTATGAGATCACTTATAAGAAGGGTAAGGCCAATATTGTGGCAGATGCTCTTTCTCACACATTTGATGACCAAGCTTCTCTTTCAACTATTTCTATGCCTGTTCCAAATTGGTTGGAATCCGTCCAGCAGGGCTATGTCAATGACTCTTCATTATCTCAAATCATCCAACAGTTGGCCAATAACCCTTTTGCTGTACCGCATTACTCTAGGGATGGTGCTTCTCTAAGATACAAGGGTCGTCTGGTCCTTCCCCAGAGCACAGATCTTCAACAAGCTATCTTCTATGAACTCCATGCTTCTCCATCAGTAGGGCACTCTAGGTTCCTCAAAACTTATGAGCGGGCATGACATAACTTCTTTTGAAAGGGAATGAAAAAGGCAATTCAACAGATGGTGGCTAAATGTGATACCTGCCAAACCAACAAGGGTGAAATGACACTTCTTCCTGGATTGCTCAAACCCTTGCCCATCCCTACATGGATTTGGACAAATATTCCGATGGAAGATCATTGAGGGGCTCCCTAAATTTGGAGGGAAGACAATGATCTTGGTTGTGGTTGATCGCCTCTCCAAATATAGTCATTTTTATGCCCTCAGGCATCCCTATACCGCCTTCTCAGTCACACAAATTTTCATGGACTAGATCTTCCATCTTCATGGCATCCCTTCTTCCATTGTCTTAGATCATGATGCAACTTTCACCAGTCATTTTTGGACAGAACTATTTCGACACACTAGCACCAAATTGAAGATGAGTTCAGGGTATCACCCACAAATAGATGGTCAGACTGAAATTATCAACAAATGTTTGGAAACTTATCTTCGTGCTTCACCTCAGAACAACAACATCAGTGGGCAAAGTGGCTCCCTCTTGCTGAATGGTGGTACAATACCTCCTACCACACTGCATCTAAAATGACTCCATATGAAGAAGTCTATGGTCAGGCACTGCTAGTGCTCCTTCCATACACCCCTAATAGTTCACTAGTTCAGACAGTTGACACAGTTCTTCGAACCCGAGATCAGATTCTTCACATTTTGCAGGACAATCTCACACGGCAAGAAATCGAATGAAACAACAAGCCGATTAGCACAGTTCTGAGTGCACTTTTCAAGTAAGTTATATGGTTTTTCTTCATCTACAACCATAGAAGCAATCATCCCTGAAACTCAAAGGGCATCATAAGCTGGCTCCAAAGTTCTATGGGCCATTTAAGGTTCTTCAGAAGATTGGGTCAGTTGCATATAAATTGGAGCTTCCTCCTTCTTCCCGCATTCATCCAGTATTTCATGTCTCTTGTCTAAAGAAAGTTCTTGGCACCAACATAAAAGAACAAACTATTTTACAAGAACTAGATAATGAAGGATCCATCATTTTGGAGTCGGAGGCAATCCTCGATAGGCGCACTCGTCAACTTCACTCTCGATCCATCACAGAGGTATTAATTTAGTGGCACGAAATGCAACCTGAGGATGCTACATGGGAACCACTCCTTTAGATTCAACAATAATTTCCACATTTTAAGCTTTGAGGACAAAGCTTTTCTAAGAGGGAGGGGATGTTAGGAACCCGTGTTTAACCCTTCTCTTTACTTTGTTAGTATCTTGATGTTGGACGCATATGCTTTGTAAGTCATCCCGTGAGTATATTGTATTATCCCACATTCATGGGGAGTAATAGTTGTTTAGATTAGACTTAATATATAAGTACGTGTTGAGGTCAATGAAGGCATCCACGAATTTATTGTATTGAGCTTGCTCAAAGGAGGTTGTCCCCTCGAAGTGGCCTGCAATCAATAAATTCCTTCTTTGTTTCTACTATTTCTATTATTTCATGCATTTTTTATTATATTGTTGTAGGAGGTTCCTCTCAGTCGCCATCAATGACAACACTTGTCATGCGAAGCAGTGTCTCTTGCCAACAAGTACATGGGATGAATACTTTGAGAAAATTGCTGTTTGTGGATGTTCTGTATGTCATGGAAAGAAACAATTCAAAGGAGTGATTGTACAAAGACATTACATATATGACGAGCTTCCAGTCAGTTATATGCCTCCTACAATCGATTCAAATCCAATAGGAATTGTGGTAAGGAATTTTTCAATTTGATATAAATAACATGTATACTTCGTTTAAACATTGTTTTTTATTATTTAAATAACTAATTTTTTTCTTAATGGATACTTGCATGATAAAGTTCTTGGTTTAAAGTTTCTTGGATCACCGACTTCCAACCTAGAGGGCAATGATCATTTATCAAATGATACATCTAACAAAAATATGTGCCAATATACCAGCTCAAAAGATGAGGAATTGATGAAAACAAGCAACAGAACAAGAACTGGTTTAAAGATGCATAATTTGCTTAAAGACAAGGGGAAGGTGGACTACATACCCTATGAGAATGAATGTGATAGAGATGATGACTTTCCCCTGAGTTTGAGATCAATTTACAAAGAGACATTTGATCATCAACTATATTGCACTTGGCCTAGTGATCAACAACTACCTAGAGTGTACGAGGTGTTTCAATTTTAGGGATACAACTACATGATACGACCCTCCAATATTCATGGAGTGAATCTAGGCCTCTTTATTGTACATAATGTATATGTGGGATCTAAACATAGAAACAATTCAGAACAAACCACTAGGAGATTAATGCCATATTATGGTCCATCATATTATAGTGGTGAATGGAGAAGGCTAGCAGAATATAAGCCTAGCATGTCAGCATATGGTCTAAATTTGAATATGTATACACATCGTCTCCAATTGGAAAGTGGAAAATAAATGAATAGAGGTCATCTTATGTATATAGATGGACGTGCATACACACACAAATATTGCAGGATTTATAAATAGTAATAAGGAAAGGGACCCTATTGTAAGACCAAATTGTCAATTTGTTGAGGTTATAAATGATAAAGATGGAGATATGGAAAGAGAGGTTGATAGATTGATAATGGTTGAGGCTATTATGGACCTTACCATTGGGGATGAGTTATTGATTGATTACCCCTTCTTAAAACACACTTCTATGCGAAAGAAGAGGGAAGAACAAGGTCTCCCTAAGGATGTTCTTAAGGGCAGAAAACTAAAGAATAATAAATGAGTGTGGACTGATGTTTTATAAACTATGTTGTCAAAATTGTGTTTTATTTAAATTATTGTATAAAAAAGGTAGTCTATAAAATAATGTTCCATTATTCAATTGATGTATATATGTTCATTCAATTTTTATTTTTATTTTTTAAGCTATATTTGATTATATTTCTTTGAAATTGATACATTTATGATTTATCCAATTGTTGCCAAACATTAAATAATGCTTGCATTTGTTGATAGGAAGAAGATGTTGATGAAACACATAGTAATACCCAAGATCCAACTAGGTTATTAAGATTTGGATGGGATGATCCAAACCATCCTTTAAACAATACTAGGGTGAAAAGAGCAAGATTGAAGAGAATACTAGCAGCAGAGAAATTTGAAGAGTTGATGAGATCCGCATACAATGATGACATACCACCTAGCCTTAATGATGATGATCATGATAGTGAAAATGTAGTGCATGAAGAAGGATTGAATGAAATGCTTACAAGTTTCTTTGGGGATGGAAACAATGATGACAATAATGATCATATGGTTGACAGTAACGATGATAGCAGGGGTAATTACCACCAACGTAATGTTGATGATAACAACTTGAAAGATTTCATCAAGCAAGCATCGAAGACACCCCTGTTCAAATCGGGTGCAAGTAGAACCTCAAAATTGGCATGCACATTAATATTATTTGAAATTAAGTCACTATTTGGTTGGTTAGACAAAGGATTCACTACCCTACTGAAGTGAGTTGAAATCTATTTCTTACTTTGCATTGTCAATTGGTGTACATAATTCGTAAACATTCATCAACTTCGTTTATATTTCTTTAAGGGGATTTTAAAACCATATATTGTATATAAACAGTCCTAGTATAGATTGACATATCAAACATGTTCATCATAAGTCAAACATTCAATTGATTTAATCTCTGGCAATCTTACAAGGCACTAAAAACTAAAATATTCCCTGAAGAGAATGTGTTGCCATCAACTTGCAGAGAGGCGCATCTGTTGTTGGTTGACTTGGGGATTGAATATAAGAAAATTCATTCATGTAAAAATGATTGCATTTTATACAGAGATGAATATCAAAACAAGGTAGAATGCCCTATATGAAAAGAGAAGAGATATCATATAGATGTACAAGGTCCTACAATTCCAAAGAAGGTTTTATGTCACATGCCAATTATACCTAGACTTCAATGAATGTTTCATTTCAAGTCACTTGCACAATTGATGGACTGACATGCAAAGAACAAGAGTAAAGATGGATTCATGCGAATTCCAGATGACTCCAAAGCAATGAAACACATAGAGGAAAAATGGCCAAGAAAATTCAAAGATGAACCCCGTAGTATCAGGTTTGGTCTTGCAATTCATGGAGTGTGCCCATTCTCTTTCCTGAGCTCAAATTATAGTGTTTGGCCAGTCGGATTGATAGTATACAATATTCCCCCCATGGATGAGTGTTAGAAAGGAGCACCTTATGCTGACTCTCATTGTTCTAGGAAAACATCAAGTTAAAAACATGGATGTTTATCTTGCGCCTTTTATTGATGAGATGCAACTGCTATGGAAAGGCATAAGAATGTATGACATATCACATACCCCATCAAATAGGTCCTTCATGTTGTATGGTGTGCTATGTTGGACTATTCATGATTTCCCAGGACTTGGAGTTTGTTCTGGTAAGATAAAATATTTACATATTTACACTTAATTTATTTTCATCCCAACTTTCATACTTAGTTTTATACTATTTTTTTGATGTTATTAATATTACTTATTGAATTGCAGGGCTTCAAACAAAGGGGATATTTGCATGTCCAAGATGTGCAAAATAATTTCAAGGGTGGTATTCTAAAGATCTACATAAATTTATTTATGCAAACAACATGGTTTTTCTACCACTAGATCATAAGTTTAGAAATCGCCTAAAGAATCAATTTGATGGAAAAGTTGAAAATAGAGGCCTTCTATGATTATGGGTCCAGGTAATTAGCTTAAGTATGAAGATGCTGAATTGAAAGCTTGGGAGGATTTTTTTGATCGGGGTGATTCAATTGAAGAACCAAAACAAGTTGTAGTTAATATGCCAGAAGGAATGAAAAGGAAATCCATATTTTATGAGCTCCCTTACTGGAAGGATCTATTAATATCTCACCTATTAGATCCTATGCACATCTTAAAAAAACTCTCAGATTCTATATTTCGACATATATCAGGCAAAGAGAAGGACACCTTGTCTTCGAGGAGAGATATTGCTCTTTTGCGTACCAAAATGAAACATATGCAGAAGCTCCATGGATTTTTTTTAAAAAAGAGCTAGACCAACTAAAAAATGTCATCCGTTCAATAAGGACACCTACTAGCTATGGGTCATCATTGGCTAAAGCTTTTACAGTTGATGGACATATCACAGGATTTAAAACACATGATTTTCATAATTTTATGAAGGTATTATAAATCATCATTTAACATTTACTGGTAACATTGATTAAGTACTAAATATATTTTTATATTTTGTTGTGTGAGAAAAAATTACTAATGACCTTTTCATAAATGTGTTTGATAGCATATCATGCCATTGGCAATTAGGGGGAATTCCTGTCTTACAGTTGACTTAAGGAATGCCATAAGTCGATTGTCAGTATTTACAAGGTATGTGGTTATATGAAATGTTCATGTGTGAGAGACATAGAGATATTATATTGCATTTTAATTTTTGACTAAAGGTTCATACTAATTTACTATTCTTATATTAGGTGGTGACCTCCAAGGAGATCCACGAATGTGAAGTGCCAAAATGGAAGAAGGAAATTGCAGAAATTGTATGTGTATTTGAGAAGGAGCTCCCTACAAGTTTCATGGACCTACAAGTCCATTTACTTATACACTAGTCGATGACATTGAATTGGCGGGTGTCATATCAATGAGGTGGATGTTTTTCTTTGAGAGGTATATGAAAACTCTAAAAAGATATGTCCCTCAAAAGGCACATCCAGAGGGTTGCATGGCTGAAGGGTATGTATTAAATGGAGCATTTTTCTTCCTATGTGAATTCCTTGGTAAGGATTTTGAAGATGGGCCACGCTTCTAGGATAAATAATGAGCATCAGATATTATTGATGAAGAAAAACCACAATCTAATGGTGTTCAAGTAGAAACTAGTAAGTAAATTCATGATTAGTGTGGTTGTTTTTCTTGCAATCATTAATTTACTTTGTAATTTATTTGTCAAATTAATATGACATTTGGAGTTTGAAATAAACATGTTGACATGTAATAGGTGTAGATGAAAGTGCTATACTCGACAAGTTCATTCTGTACCACATGAATTTTATGAACAAATGGATTGATTTGTATGATGAAAAGAGAGAAGTGTTAGAAGCAAGGAGATAGTTTAAGAGATCAAACCCAAGGAATACTCCACTTCCCACTGATTTGCTTGGGTAATGGGGCAAAGATTGCACACTAGAATGGGTTATTGAACAAATTCAAAATCAAATAGAAGATGTAGGTATAGATTCAAACATAACAAAAGATGAAATCAACATGTCTAGAGGATGTGAAAGAAAGGTACAGTTGGAATTTTACAAAATGTTGTTTCCGTACAGTTTTGACACTATTAACTATTTTAACATTCGTCATTATATTTGTTTTCACTGAAATAAATGGTCTTTCACAGGCGAGGAAATATCCAGCAATGTGGGCATGTGGTCGACATTTATCGTGTAGAAAGTGTAGATGTAAAGAGACGATCCTTCGATTGTGGCATCATGGTTGACTTCAAGCAATCCAATCAATCAAGTTCAAAATATAAGAATATAATTGAAGGGAATCTACAATATGTTGGGAAAATACAAGAAATTATTGAGTTGGACTACTTCTCTTTTAAATGTTGTATTTTTAAGTGTAGATGGTATGAAGCATTTGAGAGGACATGAAGACATGATACCCATAGTGGATTGTTTTCTATAGATTCCTCATGTTTCCTACTGGAGGATAAGGAGGCCTATGTTCTACCAATTCATTGTGAGCAGGTATTTCTTTAACTCAAACAAGAAGCGGTAGTGATCATTAATCTATTAAATCATAGTTTATTGCGAATATATACATGTGTTTATTAATCAATAAAATTGTTATACCATACATCTAATGTATGTATGTCGTTCATGTGCAAGTATTTTTCTATGAAGATATTTTGCACCTGAAATGGATATTTGTCATACATTATGATCCAAGATTAAGGCATGTATTTGACGATGCATTAGTGGATACTGAGAAAAACAATGATGGCCAACAAAATGAGAGAGAGGGATTGGATAACATCGAAGAAATTGACATCCATGATGATGTTGAAGATGGTTATGTCCAGGCACAAGAAGGGAACAATCCAAAGTTAGATGATGTTATGGAAGACAACAATATGGATGGTATAGAAAATGATGATCCAAATACATCTGGTAACAATATAGATGGTCTACAGTCAAATTTCAATGATGATGAAGATGATGTAGGTCAATATGAGGATGATGATAATATTAAATACTTGAAAGAACATATGAACATTGACAATGATACACCGGATGACATTGTAGCAGACAATAATGTTAATGACCAAGACTTCTAAATTTTTAGAATTATTTGCAATCCGTGTTTTAAAAAAGGATGATTCTTATGGCCTAAACTTTGAAATGCTTTAGTAATATTATTTGTGTCGATACAAATTACCTATTGCAATATCCTTAAATTGTTCAATCTTTGGTATGAATTGTTGGTAGAAAAAAATAGGATTACTTGGATGCAATTTCCTTTTCATTGCTTTATATTTTTCTTGAATGTCAAGGTCTCAACCTAATCCTTATTTTGCACTAAGAAGGAACCTTAGGCTTAACTCTACAATGGCCTTGATTCATTGCGAGGAAGTTATGATTGAGGATTTGATGACTACTACATATTTTAATGGGGAAGATGTTTTTCATCAGATGCACATGTTGCACATATGGATAGGCAAGACATGAATCTTACTACACAAATACTTATATTAGACCTTTACGAATTTGAGCAATAATTTTAATTATTCAAATTTGATTGATGTTCTTCATAACTTGTTAATGGATAATCCTTATGTGATGGAAGTATTAATTGATATAGGTCAAAGGATAAGCTCATCAAGTTCCTTAAATAGTGTGCCTCCTCCCCTTCCTTCACAAGCCTCTTCATCTAGTGTGCCTCCTTCCACATCTTCTCCTGCATTAGCCAAGCCACATATTTCTTCTCTTCTTTGTATTGCTTATCAATTTTTCATAGCTCCTATCATTGATCCTCTCATTGTACCTACTTCTCATATTGTACCTTCCACTCATCCCCTGATTGTGTTTACTTCTCACCCACTACTCATGTTCCCACTTCTAGTGCTATCATTCCAACTTCATTCTTTGTCCCCCAATCAACCTACACTCCACGTATTATCTCATGTTGCCACTTCCACTCCCATTTTAATCATAACTCCTAATGTTCATCCTTCCAACATAGATGTCATCCTTAAAAGAATTGATGAGTTGCAAAGTAAAGTTGATGCATTACCCCTAGTAATCAAAGGATATCATAGGAGAAATCAAGCATAATCCACTTTCATTTTAGTTATTTCTTATCCATTTCTAGTTTGTTCGGTGGCCCCTAGTTTTGTAATGTATAGTGGTAAAGGGGACCTTATGACACAATTGGGAGTTTGTTTTGATTATGTTTATGATGATAAACTTTTTACAAAGCTCTTCCCTAGAAACTAAAATGATTATGCAATTGAATGGCTTTATTCTCTTCCTCATAGTTCTATTCATTCCTTCAATGATTTGGCCAATGCTTTTGTACATCACTTTAATGTCAATATTGGTTTTGTTGGTACTCAAATTTACAAATTATAAAACCCTAAAGATATGCCAAATCTTATGATTAGGTTTTATATGTGAATTTTGCCAACTAACAGAATTGATCAGATTAATCAAAATTCTCTGCACTTTAGGCTTTGTTCAAGCCTAGGTGGGTGTTACCTTGTTTCACCAATGACAATTTACTTTCAAGTTTGTTGGTGACTTCATAACAGATTAAGGAACTTATGTAATTTTGTCAATTAAATCATCCACTCCACTTAACCCAATCTGGCATATGATTTGGATTAATGTTTTCTGTAAATCTTTAAACCCTACTCTTAAAACAAAAAAAATTAGATTTTGAAAATATATACAAGGGAATGATTTTCAAAAGAGAATGACTGGTGCCTGCCTTTGGGTTATGGAGTTTTCACTCTAAGAAGAATATGTGCTTCCCTTTTAGCCACAACTCGATTTACTTGGCAATTCTAGGTCTATGACTTGCATAGACATGCAAATATGTAAGTTATCAGGTTCTTCTTTAACAATCCAATTTAACTTTCCAAAGTTACTGTGATTCACCTATAGGATTTTAATCCTTGCTTGAAGGAGCCCAATAAACAAACCACACAAGAAACATCAAACGTGTTCTAACAAATCAACAATATACTTGATAGGTTGATTTGAATAACAAAGAAAAAGTAAATTGGAGACAACCAAATAAATTATTAGCCATCCAATTCAACAAACAAATGAGAACCAAAAGTTGAGCACTAGAGAAGAGAAGCTTTTATATTGATTTGCTTCAAAGTACAGGCAGTGCAATGTCTCTTTCAAAAAATCAAAATCCTAGATAGATCCTGAGCCATAAGGTCTTGGTTTCCTTTTATAAAGGAAGCAACAAGCTTCAGACCTTTCACATTCAAAATGGCTCTTTGTATTCCTAACCTTTGATATTATAATATTTACCTTTTATAAGTCTAATTTAGATTTTCAAATATATTTGAATACATTTTGAAAACATGAAGAAAACATAAAGAGCCAAAAGGAGAGCATTCAAGATGTGGTGGTGCTATTTAATGCTAGCATATGGCTCATTGCTCCTCTGCACCTAAACCTGTGCTACTGATGATTCATCTCTAAGATATTTCTCCTCCCATTTATATATTGTAAAATCACTAGGTCATTGGTAAGCCTGAATCTAAAGTAAGTTCTCCTAGTGATCTTTCTATCTTTTATCAAGCAAAGGTCTAACATCCATCACAAATTTTCCATACCTAGCATCCAAGGCAATTACTCGGTCCAATATCATGTTGAAACTGAGAATGCTGACATCTCCATCCTTCTTAAAAAAATCCATAACTTGGAATACTGTTTGGCCGAATTCCATCTTCCATGTGTCAAGACTTTTGATTTTCTCTTCTTTTGTTAGTATGAAAGGAATAAATTTATGCTTGAACGTAGTAAAACATTCAACCTTTGCTTGCATCTTCTGGCTTTCCCCATTCACATACTAGTATTCATCAATGATCATTTTGACCAGCTATAGGGGCATCAGGATTCCTTTGCACTACTAAGCACATCATAACCAAAGTGTGATGATAGGGTTGCCATTTTTTATACAACAAATCCAAAATAGAAAAGTTTATCTTCAATTGCTCAATGGCTTGAGATAAAGAAAAGTAGAAATCATGCACACTCCCAAGCTTATCCACAACCAATTTTACTCTATGCTCCAAAATTTTCTTAAAATTTTCAAAAACTTTCATCTTTGCCTCATTCTTTATCATTTCATTTTGTTTATTCAAACTTTCAATTTCCTTTTCAAATTTCAATCTTGTTGTTCAGTAGACATTGTGACATCACTGGCTGTTTGTGGTACAGGGGGCTAATAGGGTACAATGGATTAACCTTGAGAAGAATTCATAGCTTGCAATTGTTTCTTTAATTTCCAAAATACAATTTGTTTACTTCATCATTCATTACTTTCTAATTTTGCTCATAATCTATTAGCCTTTGTTCTAACTCCTTCACAATAGCATGAGTAAACATAGCAGTATGAACATTGAGAACAACTACTTTTGTTGCTGATGTATCTTGAAAAGTCTTTACCATAGCTATACCCCTCATTTCTTGAACAATATCAAGCAATCTTGGTTTGCTTGTATTCTTCTGAGTAGTCCAGATTGCAAGGGTCTCTATCTTTGGATTAAAACCACATCCACTTATGCCATCTTCATAATCAAATTCTAAAACAAGTTATGGATCATCTTGACATCTAACTTGGTCAAGAAAAAATACCCTTTTCAATTCAAGGCTAGGGATGATGAGCATATTACTTTTCAAGACCATTTGTCTTACCTCCTCTGGAATCACATCAATTTCATCTACTTTCAAATCTTTGAAAGTTTGTGTAATGATTTGATCATGTTGTGCTTCAGCAGCACCCATTTTATATATTGCCACTTTTTCATTATATTCTTTCATTTTCATTTTCAGCTAAAAATCCTTAAACTCTAGAATTTTGACGAAGTCATCATCTTCTATGAACCTCATGGATGCTATGATCCTTTCATTCTCCTCCAACTCTAGTTCATCTTGGGTTTGCTCACCCTTCCTAGCCTCAGGCTAATGTGCATCAGTGGTTGACCAACCAATGGCTAATCAACCTCTTGCTCATCTCCCATGTGCCTCAAGATGTTATCCACCTCATCAGTATCCCCCACCTCTTCAGTCATTTCATAGGGGACAAGTGGAGATACCTCTTCTATCCTCTGTTTCTTTGCTGGTGGTGATTCTGGGACCTATGGATCTTGCACTAACAAAACATCAGGAGCAGACTCATGAATCTCAATCCCTACAGACCTTTTCACTGGAAGTTTAGTAGCCTTAGGAGGCTTCTTCTCAGATTTACCATAAATACTTTCAAAATTATCAATGATTGCATCAATTCTCTTCAGAGGGTCTCTTTCTTCAACAAAGAATCCTAGAAATAGGGGATTCTGCTTTTTCTTTTCATCTTCAATCTTTTTCAAGATATCCAATTTTCTCTTCCTATTGTATACCTCATCAAAAGTGACAAGATTTCTTATCACATCCTCATCAAACAGGACCTGATGGGATATGACCATTTTAGTCAGAATTGATTGTCTCACAAGATTCATATGACCCTTAGGGTCACAATTCCTCTCGATCCCCAATTTCAAAGAATATTTCGCCTTTAAAAAGGCTTGCAAATTTTCAAGAGTGTCAGAGCCAATAGACCGATCACCAAAAAATGTAGCATCAGGTAGAATTGTACCTTTATTTTGTCTTTTCATTACCTCCTTTTTCATCCACATCATTTGCGACATAAACTCCATGAATACAATTCTGTTTGATACAAATTTTGGCAATATGTGAGGTGGTGGGGGCAACCATACACTCTAATTATAGTATGTTCTGACATAAAAAACCAAGCAACATAATTACGGTTGTGGCCCTGCTCTAGTTTGTGTGCAAGCGGCCTCAACTAGATACCAAGAGAATTCAATATCTTGACAACAAACAAATCATGAAATACAATGTAGTCACTATTTCGGCAACAGGAATCCCACTTATAACACCAATACCGAGTCGCCAATCTTTGTCCTTTCTCAACAACCATACTTAGATGCTTGACCATCTCCCTCTGTTCTGATGTAGAATCAAGTGACACAATAGAGAATATAATTTGAAATCTAAGGGTTGCTTGTTCTCCTTCACACACAAGAATCCTTCATGTAGTTTTTTCTCAATATGAGATGCAAAGTCGTATTCACTGTTCACATTTGGATGTTGTATTTTCATAGCCATCATCATTAAGCTAGTTGGCATTCTTCCTTGTGCATTAATTCCCAAGACCTGACACAGTGTAAAATAGGTTCTCTTGAAATATACAACAAATTTTTCCAAAGGGCAAGGCTCAATAGCATTTGATGGAATCTCAATTTTTCTGTTGTTGGCCCCCTTCTCATATATATTGGCAATTCATCTCTCCTAAGTGTTTTCCTCAGGCTTGTGTAATCTCATTCACTTCTCTGCAAATCCACTTGAGTGAGAGCTTGCTTGTTCAACATAAAACAATCAACATTCGCATTCCTGTCTACTATCACCAATGGCAATCCATTTGGCATTCTGACTATTTTAGTGGTAGGATGGTAATATTGTGCTAGTACCCTAATCAATTCCACATCCACAAATATAGTGGGCACCACCAACTTTACCAAATCTAAATTTTGATTTCCCATTGGTCCCTTGCCATCCTTTTTTTGCATTGAAAAACCAAAATAAATCCCACCCGGATATAGGGATTGTAGCATCTCGACACCCTTCTGCTACATCTCTGAACATCTTCTTTGGACCCTTGTCTATGGACTGAGGCAATACTTCTAGCAGAGATTGTTGAAGTGGTTTTTTCTTGGGAACTACAGGCTCATTACCTTTACTAGCAGACTCAGACCTCTTGGGTGCCATGTTTAATGACTTGAACAGGCTAGGGTTTTTCAAAATTCAACTTACTATACTAGAAACTAAAAAATAGAGCAAAATATATGCCAACTTCTAATTAGAGAGTGCAGGAATGAACTTACCTGGTCAATTGCAATTTGCAGAAAACACACTGAGCTGAGTTGCGCCTTCTCCAAGTTACATTTGAGTTCTCTAAAACGAGTGAATACCAAGAAATCTTTGAATCTTATTCAGCCAAGGAGTTCATCATATCACCATTAGTCTGATTTGTGCCACAAGATCATGAAATCTCAACATTCAATTCCTTTCAAATATTGGCCATTGATTTGATTTGATCTGATGACTAGGTATGCATATAAAGATTTGATAGTAATTCTCAATAACCACAACCTCACATTGAATGTGCTTGCCATTTATTTCTTTTACTGCGTCGCCACAAGGCTCGCCCAGACCAGCTACGGGATAGAGGGGGCTTACAACCACTACACTTCTATTTCATCCTTTCCTGCCATACCGCAAATGCTTAGATTAACCACTGTGGGACTGCAGGAAATTATTACCTAATGTCCTTCTATTTACCACCCACCCACAAATGTTATGAATGACCGTTGTGGGATGGCGGGGCAAAAACCCATTAAATTCTCCTCTTGTCACTCTACCACGGGCCTTAGTTGAAACCCTTGCGGGGACACGGTAAGTGATACCTCCTGATGTTATTACTGCAATGTTGCCGATTACTTTGCAAACCTCCATGGGACCACGGGAAGAGACTATCTGCACCTTAACACCGCTAAGCCGTAAGCATGAGATGAACCGTCCACGGGGTAGAGGTAGCTTCTTCATATCAATTACTTCCTACTGCCAAGCCACAACCTATTCTTTTATGCTCTGCGGGAATGCAATATGTGCCATATTTCATTCCTCTTGTTCCCGCATAACCACAAAAGATATTCAATTAACCTGTGGGATAGAGGTAATAAACAAAAACACTCATATAGTAAAAAATAGTCAAGATTGTTTCCCAATTGCCATGATATATATTCCAGAGACTGGATGTTAGAGCATTTTGGCAAAAGTATAGGGTCCAAGATAGATTGAAGGAAAAGGAGAGCATCAAACCGAATAGGATCAATCAAATTCAGGGAGGTCCTAACAGGTTTAAAGGTTACAATTTTAGATTTAGTAGGATGTAAACAAGGATCAAATGAGTGCAATCATGATTATGTTATTGGATTTCAAACTTTGTCAACAAAGATACACTATCAAATTCCTAATGATGAATTACAAAGAATATTTGTTAAGGGCTTATTACCTACTATCCAAGCTGAGACAATGTACCTAAACAACTATTATTCTTCCATGGATTTGTGTACAAATGTAAGAAACATTGATTTGAAACTTCTTAAGTCTAATGCACTTAAATATGGATCTCATCCTTTAAAATTTCAATAGGAAAATTTAGTTTTCAAAAGGGTGAAAATAAGCAAGAAAATCAACAAAATACTCACCATGTTGTTAATTTACAGTAAACTTCAGATGTTATTTAATCTAATTCCCAAGGTGAACTGAGGGACAATCCTATATTATCTATTAATGTAATAAGATCATAGAATACATAAAGGAAAATAGATATGTAAACCAAAACACATTCAAATATAGAAGGGTTCTAACATATATGTCACTTATATTCAAAATGAACAAAGGAAATATATAGAGAGGTAAGATGAAAATTTGTTATACCTCTTTTACTCTACAAAATGTATAAAATAGGCATTTGTTCAAGAATACCATCAGTTATGCTCCATGTAGATGTTGACAAGTATCCAACATGTATGGTGCATTTCTTATATGGATGGGATGAGAAAAAATGTACTTAAACTTGTATGGTGCCAACTAGATCATTGTGGCATGTGGCATACATGGACATCACCATTTGTTAGATGCATACAATGCCAATTATATGATCATGTTTTGCAGTACAAATGTCATTAGGTGAAACACGTGTATGGAAGCATAACATGTGGTTGTTGATGTTCCATGTGTCTAACTAGACACCAACATGTGTAGCAATGTGTATAGCCACACTATCTAGATCCTTGAAGATTCGTAAACCCTGAATAATGTCCCTAAACCCTAAACCCTAACCCCTAACCCCTAAACCATAAACCCTAAATAATGCCCCTAAGCCCTAACCTCTAACCCATAAACCCTAAACCTGAGCAACCCTAAACCCCTAAACCCCAAACCCCTAAACTCTAAATCCAATCAACTCTAAACCTCTATCTCCATATCTCTCCCCTATTTCCCTATCTCTATCGTCCCTCTACCTCTCAATCCTTCTCCCTATTTCTCTAGACATCTCACTCACTCTCTATTTCCCTATCTCTCCCCTATGTCTCCTCTATCTCTCTCGATATGTCTCCTCTCTCTCTCTCTCTCTCTAGCTATCTCTGAACCTGAGCAACCCTAAACCCCTAAACCCCAAACCCCTAAACTCTAAATCTAATCAAATCTAAACCTATATCTCCATATCTCTCCCCTATCTCCCTATCTCTATCATCCCTATACCTCTCAATCTCTCTCCCTATGTCCCTGGCCATGTGCTAAACTCATAAACGCTAAATAATGCCCTTAAGCCCTGACCCCTAACCCTGAGCATCAGAGAGAGAGAGAGTTTTCTTGTTCATTTCCTTCATCGATAAGGGAGAGGGAGAAATAGAAGGGAGTGATAGGAAGATATAGGAATGAAAGGGGGAGAGAGGCAAGAGATAGAGAGATAGAAAGGAGACAAACAAGGAGAGATATAGGAGACAGAGGGGAGAGATAGGGAGTGACTAGAGAGATGTCTAGAGAGACAAGGAGATAGAGGAATGATAGGGGAGAGAGAGGCAAGAGATAGGGAGAGATAGATAGGTAGAGAGAGAGGAGATAGATTGAGAGAGATAGAGGAGATAGAGGGAGAAATAGGGAGATAGAGAGTGAGTGAGATGACTAGAGAGATAAGGAGAGAGATCGAGAGGTAGAGGGATGATAGAGAGGGAGATAAGGGAGAGATAGCGAGATAGAGGTTTAGGGGCTATGGGTTAGGGATTAGGGACATTATTTAGGGTTGAGGGATTTAGAGAGAGAGAGACTTCTTTTAACATGCAACCGTAAGCCCTGAATAATGCCCCTAAACCCTAAACCTGAGAAACCCTAAGCCTCTAAACCTTAAACAATGCCCCTAAACCCTAACCCCTAACCCATAAAACATATATAAACCCTAAATAATGCCCCTAAGCCGTAACCCCTAAACCCTAAACATGAGAAACCCTAAACCCCTAAATCCTAAACCCTAAACCCAAGCAACCCTAAACTCTAAACCCAAGCAACCCTAAACCTCTATCTCCTTATCTCTATCGTTCCTCTACCTCTCAATCTCTCTCCCTATGTCTCTGGCCATGTCCCTCACTCTCCATATCCCTATCTCTTCCTATGTCTTTGGCCATGTACCTCACTCTCTATATCTCCCTATTGGTCCTATCTCTCTAAACACTAAACCCTAAATTGTAAACCCTAAAAAATGCTCCTAAACCTTAACCCCTAACCCCTAAACCCTAAACCTGAGAAACCCTAAACCCCTATCTCCCTATCTCTATCATCCCACTACCTCTCAATCCTTCTCCCTATCTCTCTAGATATCTCACTCACTCTCTATCTCCCTATCTATCCCCTCTGTCTCCTCTATCTCTCCCTATCTATCTCCTCTCTCTCTCTCTCTCTATCTAGCTATCTTCAAACATGAGTAACCCTAAACCCCAAACCCCTAAACCCTAAATCCAAGCAACTCTAAACATCTATCTCCCTATCTCCCCCTATCTCCCTATCTTTATCATCCCTCTACCTCTCAATCTCTCTCCGTATGTCCCTGGCCATGTGCCTCACTCTCTATCTCCCTATCTCTCTCCATAGTCTACTTTATATCTCCCTATCATTCCTCTCTCTCTATAAACCCTAAACCCTAAACCTCTAAACTTGAACCCCTAACCCCTAAACAATAAACCCTAAACCCTAAATAGTGCCCCTAAATGCTAACCCCTAACCCCTAAACCTGAGAAACCCTAAACTCCTAAACCCTAAACCCAAGTAACCCTAAATCTCTATTTCCCTATCTCTCCCCTCTCTCCCTATCGCCTTTGTCCCTCTACCTCTCAATCTCTCTCCCTATGTCTCTAGCCATGTCCCTCACTCTCTATCTCCCTATCTCTCCCCTCGGTCTCCTCTATATCTCCCTATTGGTCCTCTATCTCCCTCTAAACCCTAAAGCCTAAACCTCTAAACCTTAACCCCTAACCCCAAAACCCAAAACCCAAAACCCTAAATAATACTCCTAAACCCAAGTAACCATAAATTAGGCGCTAAATCCATTGTTAAATCATGCGCTACATGAGGCACTAAATTAGGCATTGAATTGCACCTAATTTAGCACCTACTTGTTCTGATCGGCACAAAAAACACCAAAAATAGTGCCATCTCGATAAATAGCGTAGTTTTTCAAAAAATTGGAGAAAAATACATTAAAACAGTGGGTGGAAGCAAAAAATGGAGCAAAAAAGGGAGCTAATCACAGGGATTTGTTGTAGTGAGGGGAGGAGAGTTGTTGTACTGATTGCCATAAAAGTCTTGGTGCATGACTAAATCTCAAATGCATCAAAATGTCTTGTTCTCAGACCTGTTACATACCCTACACTAGGTTTGCAGGTGGATAGGATGGTGATATTCTAGATACAAAGGGAATTTTCTTAACAAGGTTTCCAAAAAAATCAAATCAAATCTCTCTAGGGTGAAAACTTAGGGCCCACCAAATCCTAAGATGAATATGGTATGAAGGAGTCTTTTTTGTGTTTGTTGATGAACATTTCATACTTTGTTAGTATTGACTATTGTTTTCTTGGTTGCAGGTAAGATGTTAATAGTGTCGCATGCAGGTTGGTCATAGATTTGGGTATGATTGAATAAGAAATTGTTCTACCACACAGGGATAGTCACAACTATCACAGCACTCTATTAATTTTTGTTGTGACTAGCCCCCCTAAGACTATCAAGGGGATTGATATGGAGTTTGGAGTATTGTCTTTGTTCAAAAACCTTGTGTCCTTGATCTAATATTTATGGTAGGTATCTTACTAGTCTAAAGGTCACAAATTGTCATTATGATTGCCATGCATGAGGGTCAAGAAGGGACTACCATAGTTGAACAAGGGTTGTCCAACCATTATGAGATCCTTCATACATTTTGTTGGGGTGTGGTCACCTGTGTGAGGCCATGGAGGGGTAGATTGAGGCATGAGAATCTACCTTTCTTAGGCCACTATTTCATTAGATAGTCATAAGGTTGATAGCAACAAGTTGTGAAGACAAGCACCATGCTTACCACCATGCTTTCTTAAGATGATCTTGAACCCTACATAGATGCCCTTGGGTATTGCCATTGTCTAAGAACTTCAAAGGGAAATAGCCATCACTATTATGACTAGGTATTGGTTTCCACAACCACAAAGGCAATGTGAGGAGGATTGTCATGGAGCATAAGAGTTAAATAACAATTACTGATCTTCAATCATGAGCAAGCATCATCATTCAATGATTAGCAAGACCGTTACTCTTGGGAAAATCATGGGATAGTCATGGATACAAGTGCCATATTCACCTTAAACCTATCCTAGGGTTTGCAATATTGTCTTAACAAGTTCCTTCCTATGATGAAACATTACCATGAACATTTATCATGCCAAGCCATTAGAGGATTGCTAAGTAGATAGGTGTTTCCATCCTTGACTATCAGACCACCAATAGGTTATTAAGACAAACATTATGATTATTGTCATGCCATCTTAGGGCAATTTTAGATCCTGCCTAGATACCCTAGGGGATTGTCACTGTTTGGAAACTTTCATAAGGTATTAAGGGCATTCAAAGGCCCATGGGAATCATTCGCTATTGCAACTAGGTGATGACTATCATAGCCATGAAGCCTAGGCTTTTTGTCTTAACAATCATAAAGTGGAAAACATAGTCAGACATGCAGAGTTTGGTTACCAAAGGGCCTTAAGTTTCACATCCACAGGTACAAGATGCTCATTATCAGTTGGTTGCATCCCAGTGTTTACTCCTAACCCTTTTCAATTTGATTAATAGAGATGATCCTGAAGTCACTATTTTCAACTTGGTGGCACTGTCATAAAGATAAAAGTTGTTAGTCATGTTTGTGTTGTCATAGAACCAATATTGAGGAAGATTATCATTCAATTAGAGTGTGCAAAGCAATCAAAACATGTGATAGTCATAGTTGTAGCAGTCAATAAAATTACCACAATTCTTAGATAGTCTTTGTGCCTTTAAAATAACAATGAGGGACTCTTAAGGATGATTTTAATGGCATGTGTCTAAATAAGCTAGGCCTCACAATGATTGGAGTGTTAGTAAGGATCACTTTACACCATTGTCATATCAGAAGTGATCTATTTTTGGTGAAAATGTTGTCATAAGCTTGTAATCAAGACCTAGAAGGTTATCATGATTGCATAAGATGAAAAGATAGGATCAAAAAGTTTCAAAACTACCATGAGCTCATGAAGTTGACCCATGCATTGGTGTTGAAGCATCAATCTCCTAACATTAGGGCATCTATGAATCATTAGGATACACTCAGCTTGGGACTATCCTTATGCTCCCTATGCATGGTTAGGGTGTCCTTGGATCCCTTTATTCAAAACCCTAGGAAGGAGAGATTTGAATACTTAATTAACCAGAATGGAGAAGTTTTTGACTGCCATCATTTTGAGGAAGGACTGTCACATTCCAGAATGGTCCAAAACTTGTCATGACTGTCATAAATAGTCTCCTATTCTATAATGGGCCCAAAGATGTTAAATTTTATCAATAACCTCATGATATACTATGAATAAAAGGGGAGGATTGTTCTAGGGTTTTAAATGTAGAGGTTAGTTGGTTTCTACCTCAAAACATCATGTATCAATGCTAAAATTATGTTTGTGACAATTCCAACTACTCTTGGACAACCATGACAGTATTTGATTTCCTAATTTCACTACATTCATAATGGAGAGCCTAAAGGATTGGTGAGATAATAGAAGTGATAAAAATCAAAGAAGATGAAGATCCAAGGATGAAGGCATAGGCTAATGACAAATTTGTGAAGTTGCCAATAGCAACAAATTTGGCCAAAATTCAGAACTGATAAACCCAATGCTAGGAATGATATAATTTTATGGTTTATTGCTTTATTTGATGTGATAATGAAGAGTTTAATGGTGTTTTTGTTTGTTTGCAGGTCTAGGATGCAAAAGCTAGGATTGAAAGTGAAGGAATCATAAATACTAAGAGGCTGGATATGAACTTCTGATGAGGAAATTGGTCTTCTACAATTGCATGAGGTTACTTGCACTTGATGGATGGAGATCTATGTAGTTGTGTGAGGAAGGCCAAAAATATATAACTTTGATTTTGAGATGGAATTCATTTATAGGATGTCCAAATAGGACCTATCCTACCCATGATGTAACTTGTAACATGTAAAGTTAAATTAGGTCCTTCCCTATTTAGGTTGTTCTAAATTTGAGGATTAGGCTAACTAGCACAAAGAGTGAAGTGTAATGCAAGGTAACCTCTATAAAAGGAGGAATATCATTCATTTTGAAGGGGAGGCTAGAAGAAAATTTAGAGTGCACAAGGACAAAAGGCAATTTACAGTGTGGGAATCCTGTTGCAAGTTGTCGCATGCCAATGGAAAGATAGTTCTCCACTTTGGGTGGTGATGTATTTGTATTTGTGTTCTAAAACTTGGATTGTTTGATGAAACTCAATAAAGTGCTAAATGTAATATCTTTTTTATGGTGAATTTGTCAAAGATTGTGTAATACTTGTGCATGTAATATGGTAGTCTTATGTAATTACTTTGTCATATTCACAAAATTCCTTAGGATCTTGCATTTATGATGTTTATAATTGTGTGAAATACTAGTTATAACATTATAGATTGATGTTTTCATTGAATCTTCCAAGGTGAAGGATTGCAAATCAAATGCAAAGCTGACCCACTTCATTTTTCATTTTATTTACTCTTTAAACCCTCATCTTTTATTCTTTTTTGCATATCTGATTAGTTTAGGAATAGGTTAGGGTCAAAATAGGATCTTATCACTCTTAAATTGATGTTATAAATCAGATTTATCATGTTTAAAAGTTGACCTATTGCTGGTACAACACTATAGATGTCCATTTTTAGCAATAGGTGATTGGAGCAACTTGTTTATGCATTGTTTATCTTATTTGTTGATCTCCTTGTGCAATTAACCATATGTTTAGTTGATTACCAGTAGTCCCTTGTATAGGTACAACTACATAGAACACTGAACTACCCAATATTCTCAAGACCTTACACAAAGGGACCTTGGGGTTATCAACCTCTTTAGGTTGGTTTCCTTTTAGGAGAGGTGGTTTATTTTGTGTTATACCTGCATGTTGATGAATGTGTCAAAACACCCCTCAACACTACCTAACATATGGTGTCACTACATACATGAATTAGAATTGTTAGATACATAAGCATAATTACAATATGTAGATGATTCAATATTAAACAAATTACCACATTAGGATCCCTCAACTAGCACTAGATTCTCTATAGCCAACCTACAAACATTCCTATCAAGTGTGACATGAACACCAACATCATTCATCTTAGAAACTAAAGTAAATTTTGTATCTTGGAATATGCAACATATATGTGAGATATTTTACTCTCCCATCACTAAACACGAGTTTTACTTTCCCTATATCAACAATCTTGTGTGAACTATTATCACTAAGGAACACCTCACCACCATGGTTTTTCATTTAAACAAACTATCCACATGGCACCAATCATAATGTTGTGCTAGGCTATTCTTGTTGCACCAAGTTTGAGTTTTTGTTAAAAATCAACTTAGCGCAGTGTCACATCATTGTTGATCTTAAAATAAAAACTAGTTGATAGTTGCTAATCCCCATAGTTTCAAAAAGGTTGACCATGGTGACCAATTCTGAAGACAAGCACACAAGTGACTCCAATAATGAATTTCTTATACAATTTATGTTTCCTATCTATGTCAAATCAAAATAAAATCTCTAAAAGCTCTACTCTTGTCAAAGTAATTATTGTGCCCTAGCTCATCTATTGCTCCAGTACTAGCTAGAGATTACTATATTGAGGAACTAGTGATAGATAGAGATCATCCATATCCATCCATCAAATGATTGTAGCAATGGAATTTTTACTCTCGCATATTCTTGTACAAATGGGTGATTTGACTTCTCCATGTTTTCTCCATTCTCTCAAAATTAAAATGTGAGTCTTGTCATCGTCATTGTTTGGTATCTATCACATTACAAGGTTATATAAATGGTTCTTTCTACGATTAATTTAAGAAAATCATAAAACCTTAGTCAGTCAAGCTCATTCAACAATCCCACTATGTCATCCAAATGTAAATCCACTCAAGATTTGATTTAATTACTCCCATGGGCCATGAAAGCCTTCAAGAAATAGATAAGAAAGGGGATCTTAATAGACCAACTCAAGGATTTCATGGATAATATCCATGATCCTATAAATTGTAAAAGTGGATGGATTTTATTTGATACATTATTCAAGAAATATAGCGGTTTAATCCCTATGTGCAACACCTAGAGATTTGACCTTGGGAAGGTAGTAGTGCCTAATTACTTTTTTAGTCCAAAATTAGTTGAATGGACAACAAAGAGAAACAATCCCAAGACTCGTGCTATTGTTGATGCTCAAGGAAAAAAGTTGTTCAATATTAATAGGGATCTATTTTAAAAGATTTTTCATTCAGACCCTAGCTCCAAAGAAATCCTAGATATGAAGGCCTTGGCCACAAAATATAACCAGAATAGAAAAAGTTACTGGGTGAATTGGTTCCCAAAATATAGAGATAAGGGAGAGGGTGAGAAGGTGGAACCAATCCTTGATGAGGAAATTGAGTCCCTAAGTATGTAGTCATTTGTACATTACTTTTAGGACATATACCAATGCATGTGTCAGGTCATGGGAATTGATGTCCAGTTGATGATTCTAAAAGATGCACTATATTTTGCATCCCACATTCAAAATACTTGAATATTTTTTTTATGATTATTCCATATTTTTAGCTAAACATATGGAATAATGACTATAATATGTAAAGAAATATGGGAAGGAGAAATCCTTCAAATGGTACTCCTTGTTGTACCACATCTATCTACATGTATCAATATGGGATCGGTATTTCAAGATGGATGTGCAAATGGTTTCACCTAAGTTGTCAAGAAAAGTGTTGAAAAAAGTTCAATGGCAGACCCCTCATTTGAATAGAAATGATCCCAAATCCCATTACTGTGTATTTGAGGATTATTTTGTTACTCCTATTTTAAGAAGACTAGGATATTATAGGCTCAGATTGCCACTAGAATTCCTTGAGTTCTTTAGACCTATGGAATTCAAGTAGAATCCAATAGAGGGCTATAATTGGGGAGATTGGTGTCTCCATGAAAATTATACTATTATTAGAGATTTTGGTGCCACCCTCATGCCACACGACTTGTCAAAAGTGGGTTCCAACCAAAATTGATTTCTTAGAGGTTGTATGGTAGATGAATAATGAAAACTATGAGCACTTCAGGGTGCAAAAAGGAAAGGTATCCTTCCTCCACAAACTATGTTTTTAGACTTTACCATGTTAGGGAAGGAAGTCTATGATAGAATCAATAACATCTTATGAAAGTATAATATTGAATTTGACAAGGCCAAGCCTTATGATCTTGAGAGTTTCATCCATACAATAAGAAAGAAGGCGGGGAAATCTAGTTATGGACACCAATATCATGAAGGAGAAGATCTTATTAAAAGTTGCAGAGATAAAGTGGAGAAGGATATGATAAGGAAGAGGTAATAAGGAAAGGGAATAACCCTAACTTTAAGGGATCATATGTTGATATCCAAGACCCTATTGAGAGGATGAGGCTATGCTATAAAATTTTGATACCCTAAGCATAATGCAACCCAAGCTAAAACTAGTCAAAGTCCTATTCAAGGTCTAGCTACCCCTAATCTTTAAGTTGCATATGTGGAAGAAAGTGCAATGAAATAGCATGTTGACATACATTAGTCAATATAGTCAAAGGGAAAAGAGACTATAGTAGAGGAATCCTTTGATCAAACACCAAAGTCAAGACATGTTATGGGTCCTCAACAATTTATAATCCCCTCATATTCCCTGATGTGTTATGAATAAATTGAGGGATTTGATGAATTTTTTCGAACTAGAGATGAGATCATGAATGTCATTAAACCTCTAGAACATCTTTGGAGAATTGAGGCTACTACTGCCTCAATTGCTACTTTATTGGGATATTTTGAAGGAGGTAAGATAGTTAATGATGTAAGGATAAAATCATGTGTGAGATTCATCTCTAATGATAATTTTGTCAAGACAATAGTTTTAGAATTTTTTCTTCAAACTAAAAACACATGCTAGCAATGATTTAATAGCCAGAAGATAAACTACTAAATTGGTGGGAAATAATATTGATTCAACTAAAAAGGCCTCTATTTTTTTATGTAAATATAGGAAATAATCTCTAGAGCAATTCAGTAAATTGGTAAGAGAAAGTGGATGCTTGTTACTTCTAGGTTGGGATTTGTAATGAAATAACTTGCACAATTGAAGAAGATGATATGAAATATTCTGCAAATACTTGATAATAACTGAGAATAACAGGCCACTTAGAGGGGGCAACCTCCAAATATCTCCAACGAGAACACACTTCACAATATGATGATGAAATAAGACTCACATCCTCATATATATACCTAATTATGCTTAGGCTGAATAGACACACCCCTATATAAGACCTAGTCCGACCTATCTAACTAAATAATAATATAATAATGATAACATGACTTAATTAGGAGTTAAGATAGCCACAAACTAACTATTCATAACCCAATGTACATATTAAGGGTGTAGCATGCCCCCCCCTCTTCAAAGAAGCATTGTCCTCAATGCTAACCAAGTGTGGATTCTTTTGAATGAACTCCTCATCCTCCCATGTGGCCTCTTCAACTGGTAAATTCTTCCATTGGATGAGATACTCAGTGAGGGTTCTATTCCTCAGCTTCTTCGTGCATGTTTGAAGAATGCATTTTGGTTCCAAAATGATTCTTCCTTCTTCATCGAGTTTTGGTAGTACTATTTGAGTAGGAATATTATACCCAATTACCTTCATCAAACAAGAAACATGAAAAAATGGATGTATCTTTGTTGTTGGTGGCAACTCTAGCTTGTAGGCAACACTACCAATCTTTTGCATGATTTGGTATGGCCCATAATATCTTGGAGAAAACTTATTATTCTTTTTTTATTGCTTCAGTGAGATTTGCTTATAAGGCTGCAATCTCAAGAAGACCTAATCCCCAACTTCAAAATTTCTTTCACTAGGATGTTGGTCCGCCTGTTGTTTCATTCGATTTTGTGCCATGGCTAAATTCTCCTTGAGTCCTGAAAATACCTGTTGTTGATGAAGCAAGTGGTCCTCTACTGCCTGAACTCTTGGTGACACCTTTAATGATGATGTGATGGAAGGAGGATGATATCCATAAAGTAACAAAAATGGAGACATTTTTGATGAGCTATGAAAAGAAGTGTTATACCACCATTCTACAAGTGGTAGCCAATCCACCCATTGAGATTGTTTCTCTAAAGTGAAATAATGTAGATATCCTTCCAAACACTTATTAACAACCTCAGTTTTCCCATCTGATAGCGAGTGGTATGAAGAACTATGAGCCAATTGAGTACCCAAACATGAGAATAAATCTTTCCAAAAGTGACTAGTAAAGATAGGATCATGATCATTGACAATAACCTTAGGTGTACCATGCAGCTTTTGGATATTCTCCAAAAAACTTTTGCCACTGCACTTGCTGTAAAAGGATGTGATAATGTAGTGAAATGTGCATATTTAGTGAGGCGGTCAACTACTACCATGATGACATTATGACCTTTAGATTTGGGAAGCCCTGTGATGAAGTCCATGGATACCTCTTCCCAACATTGGCTAGGAATAGATAAGGGCTGCAAGAGACCTGGTGTCTTAATTGTCTCCCCCTTATTTCTTTGACAAACCAAACATTCAACCACAAATTTTTGAACATTACCTTTTATCCCTTCCCCAAAAAAAATCTTGCTTGACCCGATGATATGTCTTCAAAAACCCTGAATGACCACCAACTGGGGATTCATGTAGCTCTATGAGAATATTGTGTTTAAGAGTGGAATTCTTGTAGAGATACAAGAGCTCTTTATACCAAAGAGTATTCCCCTTCAAACAAAACTTATCTAAACTACTAGGATCACTTTTAAATTGTTGGATAAGATTACTTGTCACAACATCATTTTACCACTCTACTTTGTCTTCTTCCACCCAATTTGCTTGTAATATTGAAAGGGCACACAATAAGGCTTCATCTTTCTCATCCTTCCTAGAAAGTGCATCTGCTACAATATTTTCCTTCCCTTTCTTATATACAATCTCAAAGTAATATCCAACATCTTAGTGACCCATTTTTGTTGCTCTTCAGAGGATAATCTTTGTTCCAAAAAATATTTTAGGCTATTTGATATGTCTTAACCTTGAAGTGTCGACCCATTAGATAAGGCCTCCATTGTTTAAATACGTGAAGGATCGCTAGCATTTCCTTCTCATAAATAGGTTTGACCTGATTCTTACCCTTTAATTAATGACTCTCAAAAGTAATTGGTCGACCTTCTTGCACGAGAACTGCTCCTATCCCATTTCTAGAAGCATCACATTCCACAATGAATTCCTTGATGAAGTCCAGAGTGGAAAGCACTGGAGTTGTACACATAGCCTCCTTCAATTTCTCAAATGCTACATTAGCAGACTCATTCCAATGAAAAAAATCCTTCTTCAATAAAGTGGTGAGGGGTGCTGCTATACGACCATAATTCTTCACAAATATCCTATAGTACCCTGTCAATCCCAAGAAACCCCTCAGTTTCTTAATGGTTTTTGGAATAGGCCATTCCATGATAGCCTTAATTTTGTTAGGGTCCACCTTTACTCCTTCATGTGAAACTATGTGTCCCAAATACTCCACCTCCTTAACACTAAAAGCACACTTGGATGACTTAGCGTAGAGTTGATGGTCTTCTAGTAATTGTAATGCTTGATCTACATGCTGCAAATGTTCTTCCCAAGTCTTGCTATAAATCAATATATCATCAAAGAACACTAACACAAACTTTCTCAAGAACTTCTTAAAAATGGAATTCATCAAACTTTGGAATGTAGATGGTGCATTGGTAAGACCAAATGGCATCACCAAAAATTCATAATGACCCTCATGAGTTCAAAATATTGTCTTACAAATATCTTCCTCCTTAATCTGAATTTGGTGATAACCAGATCTAAGATCTAACTTGGTAAAATACATAGCTCCATTCAATTCATCTAGCAAATCATCAATGACTAGAATAAGAAACTTATCTTTAATGGTGTACATGTTGGGCACTCTATAATCTGGACACATGCGCCAAGTTTCATCCTTCTTATGCACCATCTCCACAGGCAAGGAGTAAGCACTTTGGCTATGCCTGATAATTCCTGCCTCTAGCATCTCCTCAACAATTTTTTCTATCTCACTTTTTTGTATGTGTGGGTACCTATAAGGCCTGATGTTAAGTGGTTGGATCCCTGGAACTAGTTGTATGGCATGATCATGATCCCTCTTAGGAGGAAGTCCTTTAGGCATATCTCCAAGAACCACTAAGTGACGATCAATTATTGCTTTTAAATCTGGATGAGTAGGAGCATTAGATTGAGAGACTTCTAATGAACATAGTTGGGCCACAAATCCATCCGCTCCTTTCTTAAGCAACTTTTGCATTTGATGAGAGCTTACCATCTGTGGGGATTTTGCCTTCAACCCCCTTAGCTCTACTACCTTTCCTTCTGATTGAAATTTCATGAATAGTTCTTGGAAGTTCATCTCAATTGTTCCCAATGTAGTAAGCCATTGTACTCCCAAAACAATATCTACTACACCCATGGATATCGTATACGTTGGGGTATCAAGTTGATAATCTACCATGGATAATTTAATGCTCTAACACTTCCCCGAATAACTAACTATACCACCATCTGCAATCAAAACCTGAAACTTTGGGGCTAGATATATAAACAATTTAGACGAGTTGCCAACTTTTTGTTGATGAAATTATGAGTACTACCTGAGTCGATCAACACTGTTACTTTCTACTTCTTTAAGAAACCCACTACCTTGATAGTTTGTGGCACACTGAAACATGAGAGTGCATGACAAGAAATGATTGGTTGAGAATCATGTGATTCCTCACTTGACGCCCTATCCTCCTCTAATATGGGTTCCTCCTCTTCTTCCTCACTTGGACCTTCAATATAGAACAATTTATTTTCACTACATTTATGTCCTCAACTGTATTTTCTTTCACAATTGAAACACAACCCTTTTGCTCTTTTCTCCTCAATTTGTTGTGGAGTCAACCTAGTAGGTTGAGGAAGAGAAGGTGTTGAATATCCTTTCTCTCTTGTCACATTAGCCCCTTGTTTCTTAGGAATCAAATACTTCTCCTCTACCCTGCGTGCCAAGATAAAAGACTCATTTACCGAGCTAGGACTAAACATGCATACCTCATGTTGAATGTGATCCTTGAGACCACCCAAGAATAAATCATTCAAGTTCTCCTCTATAATTGTATTGACTCTTAAGGATGGATTTTGGAATTTCTGAATATAATCCTTAATTGATCCTATTTGTTAAAGTTTAGCAAGTTGGATGAAGAAGTTGTCTGTCACACTACTGCTATATTGTGCTTGGAGTTCCTCTATAAAAAAATACCATGAGATAGTGAGACCCTTTTTCCTCTGATGAGTACAAAGCCAATGATACCAAATGAATTGATCTAGTTCTAGATATAACGAAGCCATCGTGACCTTTTGTCCATATGGGATTTGATGTACTTCAAAAAAATTCTCCATTTGGTTTATCCATGTTAGAGGATCCTTGCCATCGAACTTGCACATATCCACCTTTGGAAACAAATTCCTAGATCCCATAGGAGTATTAAAATTTGTGTTAGTATTAGCCGACTTGGAGGTTTCACCTTGGTTGCTTGAGAACTCCTTTCTTGGTTCATTCATATAGGCACTTAACATGCTTCGTATATCTGATATATCTCCTCTTAGGTCACACATATCCACCTTAATTGAGGAAATGTCTTCCTTGACCTTAATGATTTCCTCATTAGGATTAGTATCCTCTATTGTTACCCCATCCTTATCAAGAGTCTTCCCTGATGTGACAACATTCTTTTTGCCCCTTGTTATAGGCCCCGTCATCATCAAAACTAATAATTTTGAAATAAATCACACAAATGAAACCTAAATTATCTAAAATTTTTATTGTAACTTACTAGGGTCAAAATACCTCTCACCCAGAAAAATCTCCAAGAAATAAGTAGATTTGCAACCTTGAGAGAGAATTTTGTGGAAACACTAATTTTGCAATAACTCACTTATTTATGCTCCAATATATCTAAATTTTGGACTATAGTCTCCTCTAGTATGTCTTCAAAAACCCAATAAAAATTAGGCTCAAATTCAGCCAGATATGAGAGATATGTGTTGCAAGTATGGGCCTACCTGGTGTTGTCATTGATGTCAACATACTCCTGTTGCATTAATGATAAGGATTGGATAAGCTGTGTGCTGAGGATATTGAGAAAATTAGTCTCAATTAGGAACAGTGAAGAACAGTGACGATAGTAAGGTAAAAGTCCAAGATAGGACAAGGATCAGAGGATACGGTTTAAAGGGTTTGTAGATATGTGTCTTAAGGTGGTCCAGTAGAGATTTCAGAGGTCCGCATGAAGATCTGAAGAAGTTGTGGCTGCTCAAGTAAAACCGGTTCCGGTAGGTGTTCAGAGGTGACAGAGTGATACAGACAGGTCCGGTGAGATCCAGAAATGCATTGTCCTGTTCTGCAGATTTGAGGGAGTGTTGAGGAAGTCTTTTTGAAGTGTCAACTTGATTAGTTCATGGTTTGAAGGTTCGCAAGCATCTATTCCTTTACGACAGTGATGACATACTGTGTTCTAGAGGTTCCAGATGAAGGAGAGAAGGATTTCAGTAAGCAGATGAAGTGTGGATGTTCTGGGTGATTCAGGCAAGCTTGTGGAGGTCTTTAGATCGTGTCCAGTTCATGTCGGTGGTCCGCATTGGAGTTAGAGCTCGCAATTAAAGAATAACTTCTAGATGATGGTGTTCTTCCTGAGACTGGCCGACCGGATGAGTTACACATCCTGCAGATGTTCTTGTAGATGTTTGCTGACTTAGATAATCATTCCTAAGTCGATGTGTTGTATAAATAAGGAATTATAAAGTCATTTCAAAGTGTGTCTTGTGGAGATGAGAGTGTGGTAGCAAGGAGAAGAGAGAAAGGAAGAGCAGAAGTATTGGGCTTAAATGGAACTGATTCAAGCATGGTGAAGATGCTATTTTCCAGTTCAAGTAGGTGATACTTATTATTTTGTAGACAGTGTGTCTCTTGTAGGCAGTGAGCCTCTTGTGAGCAGTGTGCTCAGGCAGTTAGCCCTAATTGGCATGTGCCATTTTATTCTTTCTATTCTTCTAACAGAGAATACAATATTGGGTTAATCACCCCGTGGTTTTTCCCTTAACCAGGTTTTCCACGTCAAAATCTTGGTGTCTCATGTGTTAATGTGTTTTTGCTCTTGATTTATTGCATTGTGTTTCCATGATTGATTTATTATTATGCTGCTAAACTACAAAGTGGATTTAAGTGTTTAATTGGAAAAAAGTTTTGTACAACTGATTCACCCCCCCTCTCAGTTGTCTGCCCTAAATCTAACAATATGTAGATCCCAAATAAATTGTGTAGAATCTATAATTCTGCAATAATTTGCTCAATTCTACTCCAATTCCTCTGAAATATGGACTGTAGCTTCTTTAATATGGTTTTCAAAAACACTTTAAAAATTAGAATAAAATTTGCTAAAATCTAAAAGATATGCTCTTCCCAAAATAGCCTCCAATATTGAGAAAAAAAACTTGCCTCTACGGTGCCAAGATCATGCTCTGATACCACTTGTAATGAAATAACTTGCACAATGGAAGAAGATATGAAATATTCTGCAAATACTTGATAATAACTGAGAATAAGCGGCCACTTCGAGGGGGCAACCTCCAAATATCTCTAATGAGAACACACTTCACAATATGATGATGAAATAAGACTCACATCCTCCTATATATACCTAATTATGCTTAGGATGAATAGACACACCCCTATATAAGACCTAGTCTGACCTATCTAACTGAATAATAAAATAATAATGATAACATGACTTAATTAGGAGTTAAGATAGCCGCAAGATGACTATTCATAATGTAATGTACACCAATATTAAGGGCGTAGCAGGATTTGGCCTCTGTTATTACTTTTGATACTCTATGAAGGAGTGGTGAAACTAGAGATGTGTTTTAGAGCACTAAACACGTAAGTAAATTCTACTAAAGATTTGAGTATTGCCTCACTCAGGAAACCCTAACATTGTGGGTCATTGCCATAGATCATGATAAGCCCCAAATATTTGATGATCCTGAAGGAATGATTGGGAAACTAATTGTCAAGAGAGTGGGGGATACCCCATCACCAAAGGTAGATTATTTGGATATACATGCTACTCAATTTAGTGAAGCCACAACTAAGAACTTACAAAGGGATTATGGTTCTTTATTGCAAGATGTTATTAAGTTGAGCCAAGAGCTTCAAGAAGAGAGGGCCAAATAAAAGAGTTCTTTAGCTCAAATTTAGTCTTTGAGATCAATATCAGTAATGCCTCTTCCTAGTACCTAGATCAATATCCGTAATGTCTCTTCTTAGTACTCTTACAATGGAAACATGGTTGAAGAAGATATAAGATGATGGAATAGTTAAAGATCCTACAAGATGAAAAAAGAGAATTAGCAACCAAGGCAAGTCAAGAAATCGAGGAGCTCATAAGAGGTATCTTTAAAGCTAGGGTTTAAAATCTCATAAGGATGGAAAATGACATATGATAATGTTGTATTAACACCCAAAAGTTAATTGATCATGTCCACACCTAGAATTTAGTTTGGGTAGAAATAGATAATAGATGGCTTCCTAAGATAATGACAATGAGAACTATACAAAGGAATGCCAAATATAATCTTGCAATCCTAACTAGAATTGCATCTACCTGAGGCTATTGAGCTCTAGTATGATGTTTCATCTTGTATGAGCTAAGTGATGAATGCCTTAAAGAGAAAAGGGATAATTTCAATGTATAACTAAATTTGGGATTGCCTTCTTTGCAAGATATAAACAATACAATAAAACCCCTATGGTGTTGCAAAGGTTAGTTTCACATAATTATATCAATATTTGTTAACCCCTTGTGTGAAGAAGAAAATATTGAAAGTAATCTTGGATATGAATTGGCCAATAGAGGAAGAATATGAAGAGGGGGAAAAAAACTTATGGATAAGGTTGTGAAATTTTGTATTCCTTATTCTTCATAAGCCTTGTAACTTATTTGTCATGTGAAAGCATTCTTTTCACTTGTCCCTATGTGAGAAATAAGGTCACTAACAATAATTGTTTAGTGATTGAGATACAAATATGACTAATAAAAGAACCAAAAAAGGAATGATAATGCCATAAAGTTGTCAAGACGGTCATTGCTAAGATAGGAAATTTTTGTGTAGGATTTTATTAGAGATGTGCTTTGATGAATGATAGTTTGGATAAGATTAGTTGCAAAAATAAGCACCTAAATAGTCAAAGATAATCAATTAGGATGGTACTATGTAATAAAAGGATAAGACTACTAGGACTTATGTCCAAGATTACTGAAAATGTTTATCAACTCTTAAAGGAGTAATTGTGCCACTAGTGAAAAATATTTAAGACTATATAAAGGACAAATATTTACTCTATTAATGTAGTGTTTCATTCTAATGAGTAGTCTCAACCAATTTGGTAGTAGAGAAGGAATAGAGGGGTCTTAGGAAAGTTATGTTTTGTAATTCATTATTCTAGAGTTTCCAATTGGTTTTCATGGTGCATGTATGCAATCTTCTTTTATTTGGTGGTATGTTTGGTATGACCCTTTTCCATCCCTCTAACTTCATATTCTGAGATGAGTCGTCATAGTTATAGTCCAAATTCATGAAGCATTAAATTGTCATCCCATAGTATCAAAAAAGCCATTTCATATCATGCAAATGGTGGATTTGGGCCTGGAGGTAGGTTTTAGGAGGCATTCAACTGCAATATATGGGAAGTAAGTGCCCAATTCTACATCCCACTCCATTTTGTTGATAGAGGCCCTTGAACCAGCTTCAAGGCACTTCCTATCATTCATGTTGGGAAAATAAAGGAGTAATGTCCTCATGGAAATTACCTTCTTTCATCTGTAGGAACAAAGTAAACTCCAGGGTTGATTCTCATTCCAATATATAGCCCTTAGTCCCCAAAGAATTTGGACCTAGGTGGCACTTGTAAAAGTTCTAACCACCTAGAATTGTTTTAGATTGTAATAAGAGTTGACAAACATCAATCATCCATGTGAGATGAGAATTGTCACTCTTCTATAAATAAGATATGTATACATTGTACAAAGGATTGGAAAATCTTTGAAAGGTATAATAGACCCATTTGAGAAATAAAAAATCAACACGTTGATTTTTTGTCAAATTTATTTTTGTTAATTGTTTATGAATGTCTTCTTTTGAGATTTTAATGTAAGACATTATTTTATTTTAGCTTTCAAATTATCTTCATCCTATTGATTGTTTTAGGGAACATTTGTTTATGGTTACACATTTCTTGCAATCATTATTGACATTAATTAGTTAATATTCAAGGTGATGAACACACTAGGATACCGAGAAGGGGGTGAATCAGTATCAAACAAACTTCAAATCCTCCAGAGCAGATTAAAACTTAAACATTACAACATTAACATAAACATGAAAGATCAACACAATGCACATCAACACATAACACTAGATATATGTGGAAAGCCCCAAGAAGGGGAAAAGCCACGGTGAGGATTAACTCACAATATATGAAGCTCAAAATTTCAACTTTGTTTTAGGGGTACAACCTGTTACATCAGAAATTGTCCTCCTATATGGAATGGTACAATTTCCCTCGGTTTAGCTCCTCGCCTTTGGTGACCTCTCAACCTATTTGTTTCTGGCCTTCCCAAAAAGCTGATTGGCTAGTGTCTAGTTACAAAATGTTCATTCTCTGAGATAACTATTGATGGAACCCAGAAAGAGAATTTGGATTATGGGTCCCTGGGACCCCCTAGATGTAGATCCGGTTGGAAAATGGGGGACTAAACTCGAGCGCCCGCGCCCTAGTCCTGCCCCATTTTTTGGGATTTTGAATCTTAGTGGGGTGTTGGCTCCCACCGTGCACCTCGGGATTCCATTTTCAAATTTTTGTTTTCACACAATATCGAGACATTATTTTGAAATTTAAATTTCCTAAGGTTAGATATAAAAAGACATTTGAAAATCATTTCATCACACACAATCTCTATGCAAGCTTGATGCCAAAACTTTGCTGAAACTGGCATTGAAGATCAGTGATTTGTTGAAGCTTTTGAAAGTGATTTGAATTTGCTATCATGGAGACAATGGATGGAGATTAGGAATCAAGATATTGAGACTATCTTGCTCTTCCTAGGGTTTGTACACCTTTTGCATGATTGGGAGAAGGGTTGAAGCCTCCAACATTGAGTTTGGAGATCCTCCGCGGACATTGCTGATTCGCCTTCTTGTTCATGCAAGTCTTCATTTGTTTTCATCTCCTTGAGGTGAAGTTGTATGTGTTTATTGATTTGAAGCAAGTTATTGATCTTCCCTTGGTTGAGACATCTAGGGTTTGATATTTTTACATACACTTTGTTAGGTTTGCACACACTTCTACAAATATTTATCTCTGGCTATTGTTGAGGTAGGAATACCAAAAATTAGGCTTGACTAAGGCAAGCTCCTATATAGCCACAACATATTTCTCCTTCTTTTGTAGGTGCAGATCATGTTTTACAGGATACGGCGAAAAGGAGTAGCAGAAAGATGAATATTGCGAATACAATCATCACTGAATTTTGAAATTTTGGATCCTGACACTTTTGAGACTAATGAGTGGGCGCCCTAGTCCAACTGAGGAGATTCTCTGAGATCTGGGAGCTATTGGAAGTCATCAGATAGCTGATATGGAAGATTTTCGTAGACAAAAAGTTGCAGGACTAATGAGCGGGTGCCCTAGTCCAGTTAGCCCTCAATTTTTAGGTGCATGATCTTTGAACCTTGTTCTCTATGTTTTTTTGATCTATTTTGTCTGCTTCATCTCTGAATTTAGTCAATTTCTGTTACAAGGTGTAATTAGGGTTTACTTGATTAGTGTATAAGGACACTTGATAAAACCTTGGTTAAACATCTGATCAGACCTAATTAGCATTAGGGAATAGACAAGTGATCAGTAGCTTGATCCCAAGCTCAGTCCTTGTCTTCCCAATGTTTAGTTAGTTGAAAGAATAGGACTTAACCTTGTTTAAGAGAAACCTACTTTTTCACCCTAAACATTTTGGTACTTGCACTCTAAAGAATTTGCATCCTTTTAAATATCAAATCTGAATTAGTTTGCTATCCTAAAGCATATTTAGATTGCAAATCCTCTTTTGTGAAAGTGCATGCATTGAATTTTGAATCATATTCTTTATCTTTTCACTAAAAGAGTTGGAAATTATCATTTAGTGTTTTGCATAGTGTTTCTTTTTCATAAAAGTTCATAAACCATCATTTTACATTTAAATCTTGGGTTAATTAGAGCATGTTAAAATGTCAGATTATTTTTTGCAAGATTTTCATGTATATGATGAGCCGTTTAGTCATGATGACTTCGATATGTTAGATGAAGCCCTTGAGGACTTTATCTCAATTGAACATTCCACTATGACTTCTAAACCATCGTTGTTTCAAAGAGTTGTAAATGCAATTTATGTTCCTAAAACTAAGGAAGAATTTGGGAAACCAAAAATTGTAGTCACCTTATGTTCGGATGTGGTTAAACCCCCTTCTAAATTAGTGCTCACTTTTAGAGGTCTTCCACCTTCTTCTCGACCTCCTCATCACATTTACAACTATGTTAAACAAATAGCACATCAAAATTCACAACCTAGTCATAATGTGGTTGTTCATGCATATAACACTCATAATAATAAACAAAGCAAACAACAACTAAGCATTCTGATATCTTTACCAGCTTCTCAACCTATGCTTCCTCAAGCACCTTGTTTAACACATAAGGTTGGTAAAGACTATGATCTTGTAGAGTAGCTCCATGCTACTCTTGCAAAGATTGTTGGCAAGAGACACTGCTATGCTAGATATTTGAGTGTTGTCATTGATGGAAACAAGGTAAAGAAGACATCACTTTGGAATACCAACTTAATTTGGCAACAAGGCACAAGAGTATTCAAGACCAGAAGGCCAGAATGACTAAGTATGGATAGTACTCAGAGTAAGGGACAGAAAGTGGATCGATATGCCTCCACAGATGAAGACCTGCAAATGTAGTTTAGGTATGATAACTCATAGCTACTTAATGATGATATATTCTAGTGTTTAGGTCATGACTTCCTCTGAAAGTCATTTGAAGAAAACATCTAAGTCTGGATGAACAGGAGTAAGACAGGGACAATGTACAGTGCAAAGTAAAATGATCCGCATTTCTCCACAATTGTATATTTTGTTATGCAATTTTGAGGTGTTGAAAACACTTATATCACATGTCTAAATCTAGAGTTGTAAGATCTAAAGTCCACCAGAAAGATAGTTGCAAGATGATGAGTATAGCTACAATGTTTGATAGAGTTTGATCGTTACAGAGTCTGAGTTCTGATGGTCCACATTTTTCCACTAAAGAATATTTTGCTTTGCGGTTCTGAAGGTATGATTGGTGATGTCTGAGGAGTCTTTGATATGATTTTGATCAAGCCTTGTGCTCTGCAGTAAAATATGTAGTCTGACAGATGAACTGTATCAGTGTCAGTCTAAGTTAGAGGCCGACATGATAAGTTTGAATTGTATGTGGTAAGTTCTATTGTTTAGAACTTAATCCTAAGTTGTTAAATAGTTGAGGTCGACACATGTGGATACAATTCAAATGTTATTTGGGTCCACATAGCACATAGTGCATTGGATTGAGCCAACAAGCTACATCCTTCAATATACACGTTTCATATTTTGGATGTCGACCTGATTATGGACTAAATCATGATGTAGACATATATATTTGATGAATTTCATTTTGATGGTATGGGTAGTGTGCAAATAAGTATTGTGTGTGTGATTGATGCAAGCATGAGAATAGCAAAGTAGAGATAGAAGATCAATGATGATGAAGGCTCAGGATTCGGTATTCAGTTGCTAAATGACTACACCCTGGCATACTGATAGATGTTGCAGCATTCATATTTGTTGTAAAATTTCACTTGTGCTTGGAAGTGAGTCATCTTCACTAAAGTAGTGAGCCTAGCTGTGAGCAACCATTAG
Organism: Cunninghamia lanceolata; assembly: GCA_027924645.1. NCBI lineage: Eukaryota > Viridiplantae > Streptophyta > Pinopsida > Cupressales > Cupressaceae > Cunninghamia > Cunninghamia lanceolata. Next base: position 12,506,204 of record BSBN01001567.1, on the reverse strand, counting down.
GGTTTAATAGCCCTCATTGTAATCTTTCTAGGTTTAGGGTTGAGGCAGTGAGCCTGCTAGACCTAGATGTACTTCATGGCAGTGAGCCTGCATGTTCCAAGCCCATGGAGTGACCAAGCCTGAACATCACCATTTGTAAAAGATTGCAATATATATTGAGAGGTAATCCTCTCCATGGTTTTCCCTTTCTTGGGTTTTCCACGTAAAATCTGGTGTCTATGTGTCATGTTTATGTGTCTTGTATTTCTGTGGTTACTTTTATTTCTGATTATTAAAGTTGGTACTTGGTTTAATTGTTTAAATTTTAGAATATTGATTCACCCCCCCTCTCAATATTCAACAAAGATATCTCTTTGGGAGCTTATACAAAATTTGCCTACTTACCATGGAATGCTCCAAGAAGCTTTACAAAAGGTGATTGTTCCACCTACTGTCAAGCCAAATGATGTAGCAACTCTATTAGCTTGTATGCATGTGACAAAAACAAACATTTTGTTTCAATGACATGAGTTGCCATCTCTTGAAGTTTAGAATCAGTATGATCCTTTGATTATCTTCATTACAATAAACAAGACACTAGTTAAGAGAGTTATGATTGATAATGGATCAACTCTTAATGTTTGTGGCATTAACTTATTACATAAGATTAAAGTTGACACATCCTTGATTAAGCTAGAAATGATAAGTATCTGTGGCTTTGACAATATTGGACAACAATCCACAGGCACTATAACTCTACCTATAAAAGTACAACCCGTGATTGTGCCCACCCCGATTCATGTCATGCCTTGTTCTCTATCTTACAACATGATTCTTGGTAGAGCTTGGATCCATGCATTGGGGGCAATTCCTTCTATTTTACATCATTTAGTTAAATTCATATTCAAAGATAAGCTACACACTATTCATGTTAATCCTGAACCTGACAATTGTTTGCAAATTGACTCACAAAAACAAGTCATTTGTCCTAAGATTTTAAACAATTTGAAAGTTGATTTGTCAACTTCTCTTGCCTCAGACAATATCGTGCAAGAGTCCAAATAATCTAATGCATTTCTTGGTGGTGATTGGGGTTCATTAGATTTTACAGCTTCTTCCACGGGAGAATATAAAGTTAAAAACCCTGTCCCCGAAACATCAAATATTGCATCGATATCATCTCATGCGTTGAATGATAAACATAAAGCTTCTTTGGTAACAAATTCAGATAATACTTTTACTTACACTATCGATTACAAAACTTATGAAGCTCCACCTTCTTCCAAAGAAATGGCTTCTCTTTATGGTCAAGGATTTCAGATCCTTTATAAAAACTATGATTATGTAGGCAATGGCTGTGGTATTAATCAACAAGGAATCAAAGTCCCTATAGAATCCGCTTTGCGACATTACTCAAGTGGCATTGGATATAATCCTTTTAAGGAATCTATAGCCCATAGACATCCTACTCTTAATGTGAATACAATATCAACACTTAACCTGATATTCCCTGAGATGATTGACACTAGTTGTCCTCTAGGAGCATTTCCTTTGGATAGCTTTTCAATGGATGAAGCGATATTGGAATTCTTAGGTGCTTATGACAATATTCCTCATTACCATCATAAACATGGTTTACCTTATCATTTGAACAATAGTGCATATTTTGGAAAAACTACTAGCATGATAAATGCCACTCCAAAGTGTTGGTAGGTGGCGACTGATCAGGAAAGTACTCTACACTAGCCATGTATCCTCGCCGGGGTTCGGGGACACATGGCTAGTGTATAGTACTTTCCTGATCAGTCGCCACCTACTTTAGGGCCGACTTAAAAAATCCTAGGGCCGACTTTGACCAACATAAGAAAACCCTAATTTTTTGTAACCGACAAAAAGGCTTGATAAAAAGTGGCCAAGGGTTAGGGTTTGAGTATTTTTGTATTTGTAGCATTTGCAGCGGTATTGAGTTGCAGGGATTGTTGATTGTAATCGGTTTGATTTACTGGATAATAATATTGGACTCTCTGTTTGGTGGATGTAGCCCGAGTTTGGGTGAACCACGTTAAATCTTGTCTCTCGCTGTTATTAATTCTGTGTATTTCCATTTCTCTGTTTAATCTTTATTTGCATTTAATTGATATCTTCTGCCGGCTAACCCTAACAAGTGGTATCAGAGCGGGTTGTGTTCGATTATCATCTGTAGGAAAGTCTCACGGTTGAGTGGGAGCAATGGCGGACGAGGGTAAAATGAAGGTTGATAAATTCAATGGGCAGAACTATCAGTTATGGAAGATGCAGATGGAGGATTACCTCTATCAAAAGGATTTATGGAGGCCGTTGGAAGGAGTAGCCAAGAAATCGGCAACAATGTCTGATGAGGATTGGAATCTTCTTGACAGAAAGGCACTGGGAACCATTCGGTTGTGCCTGGCACCGTCGGTGGCATTTAATATAACGGAAGCGAAGACAACAGATGGTCTGATGAAAGCTTTGGCTAAATTGTATGAAAAACCCTCAGCCTCAAATAAGGTATTTCTCATGAAGCAGTTGTTTAATTTGAAAATGGTTGAAGGTGGATCTGTGACAAGTCATTTAAATGAATTTAATACGATTGTCAGTCAATTGACTTCTGTAAATGTAAAATTTGATGAAGAAGTTAGAGCTCTCTTGATATTATGTTCATTGCCTGAAAGCTGGGATAGTTTGGTAATGGCGGTTAGTAACTCTGTTTCTGGTTCAAATACCCTAAAATTTGATGATGTTGTTGGTGTTATTCTGAGTGAGGAAATTCGTAAGAAAAGCTCAGGTGGATCCAAGTCAGGCAGTGTTTTGAATGCAGAAAGCAGGGGCAGATCAAAGGAGAGAGGAAAAGGTTCTGGAGGTCATGGGAAGTCACGAGGAAAATCAAAGGACAAAAGATCCCAAACCAGAGGACAGAAGGATTGCTGGTACTGTGGAAAACCAGGTCATCTGAAGAAAGATTGCTGGTCTCAGAAAAATAAAGAAGGAGACAAACAAGAAGGCAATAAGGAAGCAAATGTGGTAAGTAATAAATCTGAAGATGACACTTTGATTCTTTCCCTAGATAATGCTGATGATTCATGGGTTTTAGATTCAGGGGGCCTCATTTCATGCTACGCCCCATAGAAGTTATTTCCTTGATTATGTCCAAGGGGATTTTGGGCTGGTTTATTTGGGAGATAATGAACCCTGTCAGATTGTTGGAAAGGGAAGAATCAAGATTAAGTTGTAGAATGGGAATCATTGGCTACTACAAGAGGTAAGGCATGTTCCAAGGCTCAGTAGGAATTTAATTTCAGCAGGGCAGCTAACTGAACAAGGTTGCACTGTTATATTTACTGATAAAAATTGGAAGGTTTCAAAAGGTTCCTTAGTAGTAGCCAAAGGTGTAAAAGTAGGCACCTTATATCTTTGTACAGGTCATAATGTTCCTTCTACTTTAGATGTTATAGAGGAAAAACAAACAGGTTCAGGAACAGTTGCTGCAGGTTTGCAGGAAGAGACTGGAAAAGTTGCTGCAGGTTCTGAAACAACACTGTGGCATAATAGACTTGGGCATATGAGTGAAAAAGGTATGAAGGTACTTCATTCTAAGAAAGTTTTACCAGGTCTGAAATGTATTAATATGGATTTCTGTGAAAGTTGTGTCTATGGAAAACAAAAGAGAGTCAGTTTTCTCAGAGATGGGAAGCAAAAGAAAAATGAAAAGTTGGAGCTTGTGCATACAGATGTATGGGGACCAGCTCAGGTATCTTCTTTTGGTGGCTCTCGGTATTATGTTACATTCATAGATGATGCAACTAGGAAGGTCTAGATTTATTTCCTTAGACAGAAATCTGATGTATTTGAAACATTTAAGAAATGGAGAAGCTTGGTTGAAAATGAGACAGGTAAAAGTTTAAAATGTCTCAGATCTGATAATGGCGGTGAGTATTGCAGCAAAGAATTTGAAGATTATTGTTCCTTTAATGGAATTCGTAGGCAGAAAATGGTTCCAGGGACTCCACAGGAAAATGGAGTGGCTGAACGCATGAATAGGACAATAATGGAGCGTGCAAGGACCATGAGATTGCATGCTGGGCTGCCTTTAAACATGTGGGCAGAGGCTATCAACACTGCTGTATATTTAATTAATAGAGGTCCTTCAGTTCCTTTGGGCTGTGGTATTCCAGAGGAAGTATGGACAGGTAAGAAGGTGAGTTATTCTTTTCTGAAAACCTTCGGCTGTGAAGCATTTGCACATATAGATTCTAAAAATAGAACCAAGCTGGATGCGAAATCAAAAAAATGTACCTTCGTTGGATATGGCATTGATGAATTTGGTTATAGGCTTTGGGATTTTAAAAATCAGAAAATTGTGAGAAGCAGGGATGTTATATTCAATGAGAAGGTGTTGTACAAAGATCAGTTGCAGCAGCATGAGAAGAAAGAAAAGGATTATGTGGTGCTGGACGATACTCCAAATAGTGATGTTCCAGTGGTTCCTCATGCTCCGCAACAGCAACCAGAAATACCACAAACTCCAGTGAATGTTAGACGGTCAACAAGGATAAGTAGACCTCCTGAAAGGTTTTCTCCCTCTTTGTATTCTATTTTGTTAATAGATGCTGGTGAACCAGAAGGGTATGATGAAGCTATGCAGGTGGATACACAGGTTCAGTGGGAGCTTGCAATGAAAGAAGAAATGGACTCCTTGCTGAAAAATCAGACTTGGGAATTATGTAAGTTACCTGCAGGTAAAAAGGCTTACCAAACAAATGGGTTTACAGGTTGAAAGAGGAAGATGGAGGTAAGAAACGATTTAAGGCTAGGTTAGTTGTAAAAGGATTTGCACAGAAACAAGGTATTGATTTTGATGAGATATTTTCTCCAGTTGTCAAGATGACTTCTATTCGTACTGTTTTAAGTATTGTGGCTGCTGAAGATTTGCATTTGGAATAGCTAGATGTGAAAACTACCTTTCTCCATGGTGATTTGGAGGAGGAGATATACATGGCACAACCACAAGGATTTGAGGTCAAAGGTAAGGAGAAACAAGTGTGCAGATTGAAGAAGAGTTTGTATGGCCTGAAACAAGCACCTCGGCAATGGTATTTGAAATTTGATAGTTTTATGGCTGAGCAAGGCTACAGTAAGTGTAATTCTGACCATTGTGTTTATTTTAAAAGGTTGGATAATGACAGCTACATTATTTTATGTTTATATGTTGATGACATGCTTGTAGCTGGGTCTAACATGGATCACATCAGAGAGTTAAAACATCAGTTATCACAGTCATTTGATATGAAGGATTTAGGGGCAGCAAAACAAATCCTTGGTATGAAAATTTGCGGAGATAGGAAGAACAGAAAATTGACTTTATCTCAAGCTGCTTATGTTGAAAAGGTGTTGCAGAGATTCCATATGGAGAATGCAAAAGCTGTCAGCACACCTTTGCCTAGTCATTTGAAATTGACTAAGGAGATGTGTCCAAAGACACAAGAGGAGGAAGAAAAAATGTCCAAGGTCCCATATGCTTCAGCTGTAGGAAGTTTAATGTATGCCATGGTATGCACAAGACCGGATATTGCACATGCTGTCGGAGTCGTTAGCAGGCATATGAGTCATCCCGAATTTGAGCATTGGAATGCGGTAAAATGGATTCTCAGATATTTGAGAGGTACATCTAATAAACACTTATGTTTTGGGGGCTCTAATACTAATTTAGCAGGTTATGTAGACTCAGATTTGGCAGGGGATATTGATACCCGGCGGAGTACTACAGGTTATGTCTTTACTGTAGGAGGAACATCGGTGAGTTGGATTTCTGGGTTGCAAAAGGTGGTTGCTTTATCCACCACAGAGGCAGAATATGTAGCTGCAACAGAGGCAAGCAAGGAGATGATATGGCTGAAATCTTTCATGGAAGAATTGGGTAAACCACAGGCTAACAGTTCTTTGTATACAGACAGTCAGAGTGCCATACATCTTGCAAAGAATTCTGCCTTGCATTCAAAGACCAAACACATACAGTTGAGGTATCACTTTATTCGGTCGGTGTTGGATAATGGACAGTTAAGGCTGGAAAAGATACATATAGATGAAAATCTAGCGGATATGTTTACAAAGGCAGTAACAAGGGAGAAGCTGAGCTCCTCTTCAGCTTCGATTGGTCTTCTAGACTGATGACAACAAAAATAGAACAGTAGAGTCTAGGGTGCTTATTTCCAGTGGGAGCTGCATGTGCAGCGGTGTCGTTTAGGATCAGTCTCCAAGTGGGAGATTGTTTGGTGTGGAGCCTGATCAGTCTCCAAGTGGGAGATTGTTGGTAGGTGGTGACTGATCAGGAAAGTACTGTACACTAGCCATGTATCCTCACCGGGGTTCGGGGTCGGGCCGGGCCCCGAGCGGGGGTACCACCCCCGAGAAATTTTTTTTTAGGGCTGACTTAAAAAATCCTAGGGCCAACTTTGACCGACATAAGAAAACCCTAATTTTTTGTAACCGACAAAAAGGCTTGATAAAAAGCGGCCAAGGGTTAGGGTTTGAGTATTTTTGTATTTGTAGCATTTGCAACGGTATTGAGTTGCAGGGATTGCTGATTGTAATCGGTTTGATTTACTGGATAATAATATTAGACTCTCTGTTTGGTGGATGTAGCCCGAGTTTGGGTGAACCACGTTAAATCTTGTCTCTCGCTGTTATTAATTCTGTGTATTTCCATTTCTCTGTTTAATCTTTATTTGCATTTAATTGATATCTTCTACCGGCTAACCCTAACACAAAGTCTGATGAAGAATTTGAAGACATACCACAATCATCCGATCTCCCAGACCACAATACTCTACTTAATGGAAAGACTGTTGATGTTATCACGGAGAAAGAAAACACTAAAAAAGTTATTCCCATTGGTGATTGTTTACATGCGGAAGAAAAGGAAGAAATAACTAAGTTACTACATGAATTTTCTAAACTGTTTGCTTGGAACTATTCAGATATGCCTGGTATTGATCCTCAGATTGTAACACATAATATTCTCTTGAAACCAGATGCTAAGCCATTTAAACAAAAGGTTCGTAAGATGAATCCTAAGGTTGCATTACTTGTCAAAGCTGAGATAGAAAAGCTTCTTCAAGCTGACTTTATCCGCCCTATTGACTATTCACCTTGGATCTCGAACATCTTCGTTGTCGCTAAACCTGATGGTCGTATAAGAATGTGTATAGATTTCCAAGATTTGAATCTTGCATCTTTGAAAGATGATTTTCCACTTCCTAACATTGATACGATTGTCGATTCTATAACTGGCCATGAATTACTCTCTTTCATGGATGGTTTTTCAGAATATAATCAAATTTTAATTAACCCTCAAGATTAATATAAAATAACATTTATAACACCTTGGGGTACATTTTATTGGGTAGTCATGCCATTTGGACTTAAGAATGTAGGAGCTACTTACCAACGTGCAATGACCCTTATATTTCATGATTACATGCACAATATTTTAGAAGATTATGTCGATGACATCTTGGTGAAGTCCATTCATCACCAAGATCATGCTACGAATCTTTGACAAATCTTTGAGCACATAAGGAAATATAACATGCGATTAAATCCTCGTAAGTGTGTTTTTGGTGTAGACAGTCGAAAACTGTTAGGGTTTATTGTTTCAAATCATGGAATTGAAGTGGATACAAAGAAGATAGACACAATTGTTAATATGCCAACACCTAAGAATATATCCCAACTTTGTAGTTTGCAAGGGAAGATACAGGCCATCTGTAGATTTGTTTCACAACTTGCAGACATGACTCACCCTTTTACGCAATTAATGAAGGACTCGAAGTTTTAATGGAATTCTAAATGTCAAAAAGATTTTGAAGATTTAAAGGCTTATTTAGCTAATCCTCCTATTCTACAGCCTACTATCCCTGATAAACCCTTTCTATTGTATATCTCAGCATCTAATAATGCCCTGGCAGCCTTGTTAGCACAACATAATGTTGAAGGCAAAGAATGTGTTGTCTATTATATCAGCCAAACTTTGCTCGATTATGAAGTGCGATACACTGTTATCAAGAAGCATTGCTTAGCTTTAGTGTTTGCAACACAAAAGCTTAGACATTATCTTTTAAATGCTGAAATACATGTGATGGTAAAATTTGACCCTTTGAAACACCTTTTTGCAAAAACAAATTTGTCAGGTCGTCTTGCTAAATGGGTTATGTTGTTAATTGAATTTGATCTTAAGTTCATTTCTCAGAAAGCAATTAAAGGGCAAGCGTTAGATGATCAGTTAGCTAAAGCTCCTTCACCTTTTACTACACAACATCAAGACATATTTCTTGATGACCAAATTTTGGCAATTACTAAGGATGATAAATGGGAATTGTATTTCGACAGGTCAAGATGTCGAGCCAGCTCTGGTGCTGGTGTTATATTAATACCCCCTGTAGGCAAGCCGATTCCAATGTCTTAAAGCCTAGATTTCTCATACACATACAATATTGCCGAGTACGAAGCTCTTATTGCAGGACTTCATGCCGCCTTGGCTCTTAATATAAAAAATATTACAATATATGGTGATTCCCAACTAATTGTATGACAAATAATTGGATCATATCAAACTAAGCATGACAAGCAATCTGAATATCGTGAGTTTACACTATCTCTCTTAAAACAATTTACATCCTTTTCAATAAATACTATTCCCAAGAAAGACAATCGACATGTGGATGTAATGGCAAGCATAACTTCCCTTATATCCCCTGATGAATCTCTTGAGGAATTCACGTTCATTATCCATAATCTTAAAACACCGACAATTGAAGATCCTATAGTTGCGAATTCAGAACTCTGTGGTAATACATATACTGATGAGTGGTTCTCCCATATATTTAATTATTTGTGTGATGGAACCATTCCTAATTCAACATCTAAGAATGCCTAAATTTGTCTACGCAAAATAATGGCACAATACATTATCCTGTCGAATGTCTTATATAGACGAAGCTACAACAGAGTTTTATTCTGATGTTTAAGTAATTCAGAAATTCTGATAGCTTTAGAAGAAGCTCACTCTGGTGCCTGTGGAGGGCATTTTGGGGGAAAATCCTTGGTACAAAAATTGTTACGAATGGGTTACTATTGGCAGCACATGGAACAAGATTCATTTGCTTATGTCAAGAAATGCCCGCAATGTCAACAACATAATCACCTAATCTGAGCTCCCGCTCAAGAGCTTCGTGCCCAAGTTTCACCTTGTCCATTCTCTATTTGGGACTTGGATCTAATTGGTAAAGTCTCTCCACCCTCCTCTCAAGGGCATACATTTATCATTACTGCCTCTAATTACTTCACAAAGTGGGTCGAAGTTGTCCCTTTACGATCCATGACCATTGACGTAATTTGTCAGTTTATACAAGATAACATTATTTCTTGATTTGGAATACCTTCCTCCCTCATTTCTAACAATGGTACACCATTTAAGAACAAGGATGTGAAGAAATTTCTTAAAAAATATCATATTCAACATTGCTTCTCTATGCCTTATTATCCTCAATCAAACAACCAAGCATAAGCTTCAAACAAAATTATTGGACATATTCTATGAAAGCCTATTAATAAACACCAAAAGGATTGGCACATTTAGTTATCCTATGCATTATGGGCCTATAGAACAAGTATTTGTACGACTACTGGCAATACACTGTATAACCTTGTCTATGGCCCAGACATGATAATGCTTAAGAGACATTACTGACGATGATACATAATGTGAGAAAAGACTGCAAGAACTTGAGATGCTTGATGAAAGATGAATAAACACTCTTGAGCACCTCAAGGCTCATCATAAAAGCATACAATGATCATACAATGAACATGTTATACAATGTTCATTCAACGTTGGGGACTTGCTACTTTATGAAAATCGACGCAATATAAATGCATCTCCTGGAGAAAAAGGTATGTTCAACCCTAATTGGCTTGGACCATATATAGTTACTGAGGCCTTTGGATCAGAAGCGTATCAACTAGCTGATGAACAAGGTACACCGCTTAAAGAACCTATTAATGCAGCATACCTCAAGAAATTTCATGCTTAAGATTTGAATGTTAAATGTTATAAAGCAAATTTTATCAGATAGATTAGCTTCAATTTCAACAAAATATTATTATTTTATCTTAATTCAATTAACATTATATCTTTGCTCAGTTAATCATTGTTGTATCCTGCTTATGTATTCTTTGCGTAGATCACTTTTGTATTAACTGAACATAGCATAGAAATTTAGGGTTATATGTGAAAGTTTAATCATTGTGTTTGTTACTTATATATTTTGCAAAGAATTGTTAGTATGTCACATTTACAATAATTACGTTTCCATATTAGCCTTCAACAGTCATCACTAGTTGCATTTTACAAAATCACATGTGATAGATTAAAACCATTGCGAATTGACAAAAAATAAAATAAGCATCATATACATATATCATCAGTTTCAAATATACATCTGAGCCGACTATCCCTCATAACAAAATGGGATGTCATAGTACATAATGTATACACATCATATAGCTGAACTCGGTCACCTATATCCTTGGGCCCTCATGGTGTGCATGTGACAGAGGCCTGACCATGTGTGGCTATGGATAGTGAATGACTCCTAGAGATGCTCCACAATCGTAACCCCCTGATCTCATCTCTCAACCCTATCACCTTCTTGTGTGCCTCCTAGTAGATCTGATGGTACTGGTCTCTCTCACCTTGAGCCCTGTCTCTATCAGTTCTCACCTGACGGACCTCAAGCAGTAAGAACTCACTGACGACTGGCTCTCTCTCCAATGTAGGCATCGCTACCATTTGCTCCCACTGTGCCTGAAGCTCAGCCTCAGTGCACTCAACTCTCTGAAGTAGCTCCTCTCTCTCCCATGCAGACTGCTCTAGAATAGCCTCTATATCCGTCCTTTACCTTACGAAAGGCATAAATATCTCCATATGTCACCCAGCGGATGGTCATGGCGAATACCTTGCTCGCACCTGCTGTTCAGATACATCTGAAGGTACTATATCCACTATGACATGACTCACAAAGTCTCGCCAAGCATCAGTCCCAACTGCAAAATAGAAAATAAGATAGATATTAGACTCCTGCATAACCAACATAAACAATAAACATAAAGAACATCAAACTAATGAAACAAAGCTAACATGGATCTCCATCTCGCCAAGATGGATCTCAAATTGATGAAGGTGTTATGAGCTCTGTAGTCTAATTTGTAGCTGGGGGTATAGACCTACTACACTCCCCCCTCTCTCTGACTTAGTCTCTCAACACCTGTAGGAATCAGACCACAAGCTCTAGACTGCGGTCTTGACTCGGTCTCCTTGTCAGTGTCCACTTGCTACTGGTCCTGTCGTGGTCTCGCCCTGAAGACGTACTATGATGGAACCTCCTCTAACTCATGATCATCATCCTCCACATCCTCCTCAAGATCATAGTATCTTGTGAAGTCACTCACGTCATCCTCTACCCCTGTGTCATTAGCGTGACTGGCCCAAGGTAGAGCATTTCCTGTAGGGTGACTAGGAGGAAAGATACGAGCAGGCCATGCTGTATGCCACTAGGTCTAATATGATCAGGTACAACTAACATCATCTGCATCTGATACCGATGCTGCATCCTCAGGATCATCATCATCACTAAGAGGCACATCTGCTACTATCGATCGTCAGGTGCTGTTCACGCTGACTGCACTGCGCACAGTGCGCGCATAGCTCAGATGCAATGCAAGAACATCCTGTACCTATCTGAACTATTGTGCCACCCTATCAAAGTAGAACCAAACCACGACGTGATCGAGGCAACCTGCCATTAGTCGATCCTTCTGCATCCTTGCTAACTGCCTCTGTTGGCCAGGCCATAAGATGTAGCCATGATACAGTCTCCAGATAATATTGCTAGGCTGCAATCTATTAGACAACTCTCTAGTACAATAGATCACCGTGTCTCCAACATTTGACTAGTGGATAGGCATGAACGCGCAGATGGGTGAATGCTGACTTATAGGAAATCCTATCAGTCATGTGCACCTGATGTGCTCGAAAGCCCAAACCTGTAATAAAGTGTAGATCATCAAACTGTGCATCTCGTAATGGACATACCATCCCAAGTCATGGTAAAGGTGCGCCATAAGCATACTACGCCCCCATGTGTATACAGTCTAATGCTCCTCCATTGCTCTAATGGTGTGAACAAGACCCCCATGTAGGTGAATGCCTCATCCATCTAATGTGACAGCTAGTGTGACAGTGACTATCATGATCCTCTGAACCAAGGGGATGTCATCGCATCCCTGCTCTAGAAGTCAGAGCTAAATATGTCCTCACTCTACCTATGAAACTATGTGACCCAGACAATACAATTGACTCTCATGAGTATACTCTGTTGTGCGATGTCCCATGACTCTCACTGTCTCTCCTCAGATAAGTAGTCGCAGGATCCTGTATACATCCTCCAGTGCGATAGTTATCTCTCATGTAGGTAAGTGGAATATGGATGTATTTGCATTCCACCTCTCCATAAAATCCATCAACATGTTGCAATGAAATCTGATTGTGGGCATATCAAACACCCACCACAAGCTCACCGCCTACAAGTGCCCTCTCTGCATTAGACATGGAACTAGCACGCTCTCGAAGTAGCACCATCAGGTAATCGCCTGTGTGCTCTCATGTCTCTGGGACATCTTGCAGGTCAAAAAGCAAGTAGTGGCATCAATTTTTTATCATGAAACCATAAACTACTATCTGCAATAGTAATGAGTGCTTGTGCCTAGGGCCCGTGTCCTCTATGGACCTGGACACCCCAGGGAGACAAGGGCGCCCCAAAGGGACACTGGCGCCCCTGAGGGACTAGGGTGCCCCAGTAAGACTCTAGCACCCTAGGTGGACCTGAGCACCCCTACTAGGGACCCCTATCCATTATGCCTCCCTCGGCACGGTAAGTGATAAAAACATCTAAAATAAAACAAAAAGATGATAGAAGCATAAGATTATGACCCTACCTCAACCTCAAAATGCCTCTCCGCCACTTAGGCTTAGAGCATCTCCAGTCGTGGAGGATGATACGGGTGTTGGATCGACATGACTGTCCTCCTCTTCTCCTTCCCTCTCTCTCTCTCTCTCTCTTTTACTTTTCTACAAAGACAAGAAATAAGAATGAGTAAGTGATAAGTGAAAACTCCCTTTACATAAAGTAAGTGGATGAGAATTCCTATCTCTAACTAGGTGTAATATTGATCTATTTCACTCTTGAGCCTTTATCTTGAGCTGTCAAACTGAGATTTTTGTGCCATTTATTGCATTAGAATCCTGGTTCTGCTCTCTATCTCACCCAATGTGTTGTGCTTGGGCATTTTTTCTTCAAACAACCCTCACAACACATTTCTCATCAAGTTTCCCTTGAAATCAACATGTGTGGATATCTCCTTATTTCTCCTTTTCAGACTAAGCAAGCAGAAACAAGGGGGGCATATATCTCCCTCGATTTCCTCCCTCATCATGTCTCATCACTCAACCCCCTTAGTGTTTTTGTACTGATTCATTGGTGGTGGTTACAGGTTGATTTGGTTTTCAATTTTCTGACAAGTGTTCCTTTGCAAGCTACAGTTCCTAACTTTGTGGTCTTGCAGGATTGCAAACTTGGGGGCTTCTTCCTTCTCGATGACAATACTTCGGCTTCCTCTACAGTATCATTTTCATGATTGATGCATTTACTTTCCTTTAGTTGTATATGCACATAGTGTCATATGGCCACTAAAGTGGGGGCTAAATGTTACGTCATAAATTGTCCTCCTGTATGGAATGGTACAATTTCCCTCAGTTTGGCTCCTCGCCTTTGGTGACCTCTCAACCTCTTTGTTTCTGGCCTTCCCAAAACCTTGATTGGCTAGTGTCTAGTTGCAAAAGTTCATTTTCTAAGATAACTATTGATGGAACATGGAAAGAGAATTTGGATTATGGGTCCCTGGGACCCGCTAGATGCAGATTTGGTCAGAAAATGGGGGACTAGACTTGAGCCCCTATGCCCTAGTCCTGTCCCATTTTTTTGGATTTTGAATCTGTTGTTATATGGAGCCTAATCAGACTTGGAGGTTAAATTTTCTAACTTTTATCGGCACGGTTTCCCCCCAAATTCCTACGGGGTCAAGGGGTAGCGCCCCTTGTGGGGGTTTGGGGGTAGTGCCCCTGGCGCGCTCCCTGTCGCGATACAGGGCAGGGTCGAGGGGCAGCGCCATCGAAACCTCACATGGTTTTTTATTATTTTATAAAAGCACCAGGAGTTATTTTTCATTGGCTGACATAAGAAAACCCTATTTTTGTAACCGTCAAAAAGCTTATAAAAGTGGCTAAGGGTTAGGGTTTCTATTGATTGTATTGTAGCATTTGCAACGGTATTGAGTTACAGGGATTGCTGGTTGTAATCGATTTGATTTACTGGATAATAATATTGGACTCTCTATTGGTGGATGTAGCCCGAATTTGGGTGAACCACGTTAAAACTTGTCTCTTGCTGTTATTATTTCTTTGTATTTCCATTCCTCTATTTAATCTTTATTTGCATTTAATTGATATCTTCTGCTAGCTAACCCTAATAGAATCTTGGTGGGGTGTTAGCTCCCGCTGTGCACCTTGGGATTCTGTTTTCAAATTTTCATTTTTGCGTGATATCGAGATGTTATTTCAAAATTTGAATTTCCTAAGGTTAGATATAAAAAGACATTTGAAAATCATTTCATCACACACAATCTCTATACAAGCTTGATGCCAAAACTCTGTTGAAATTGCCATTGAAGACTAGTGACTTGTTGAAGCTTTTGAAAGTGATTTGAATTTGCTATCATGGAGACAATGGATGGAGATTAGGAATCAAGATCTTGAGACTATATTGCTCTTCCTAGTGTTTGTACACCTTTTGCATGATCGAGAGAAGGGTTGAAGCCTCCAACATCGAGTTTGGAGATCCTCCGTAGACATTGCTGATTCACTTTCTTGTTCATGCAAGTCTTCATTTATTTTCATCTCCTTGAGGTGAAGTTGTATGTGTTTATTGATTTGAAGCAAGTTATTGATCTCCCCTTGATTAAGACATCTAGGGTTTGATATTTCTGCATACACTTTGTTAGTTTTGCACACACTTCTGCTAATCTTTATCTTTGGCTATTGTTGAGGTAGGAATACCGAAAACTGGGCTTGACCGAGGCTAGCTCCTATGTAGCCACAACATATTTCTCCTCCTTTTGTAGGTGTAGATCATGTTTTATAGGTTACGGCAAAAAGGAGTGGCAGAAAGATGAATATTGTGAATACAGTCGTCACTAAATTTTAGAATTTTAGATCCTGACACTTTCGGGACAAATGAGCGGGCACCCTAGTCCAACTAGGAAGATTCTCTGAGATCTAGGAGCTATTGGAAGTCATCAGATAATTGATATGGAAGATTTTCGTAGATGAAAAGTTGCAAGACTAATGAGCGGGTGTCCTAGTCCAGTTAGCCCTCAATTTCTAGGTGCATGATCTCTAAACCTTATTCTTTATGTTTCTGTGATCTATTTTGTCTGCTTCAGTCAATTTCTATTACAAGGTGTAATTAGGGTTTACTTGATTAGTGTATAAGGACACTTGATAAAGCCTTGGTTAAACATATGATCAGACCTAATTAGCATTAGGGAATAGACTTGAGTGATCACTAGTTTGATCCCAAGCTCAGTCCTTGTCTTCCCAATGTTTAGTTTGGTGAAAGAATATGACTTAACCTTGTTTAAGAGAAACCTACTTTTTCACCCTAAACACAACCCAAGGAAGCTATTACTCATCATTGACTTTGTTTTAGGGATACAAATCAAGGAAGCTAGTACTCCTTGAATACTTTGTTTTAGGGTCACTCCCAAGGTAGCTACAATTCTCTGCAGACTTTGTTTTAGGGATACAACCCAAGGAAGAAACTGCTCCCTGATCTGAGAACAACCTCAGAAAAGATTATAGCATGACAATCCTTCTACTGTCTGAAAAATGACATTGAAGCTCACACCATTGATGATTGCAATTCTGCCTCTTCACTCTACTTTTGATGATTGGATCAATTAGGCACACTCTTCACTTCCCTGCTTTCACAAAATTGTCTTCAAGATGAATCATGACAACCCTTATTGCTTCTACTCTTTCTCCTTCAATCGCACATCATAATGCATATCATATTTATATTATGCTCTTCAAATTGTCATCTTTGCAATCATATCTCACCTAGATCAACTAGGTTTACAATATATACATGACATTACATTGATTTTATTACAAGTCAGCTAAATACAATAAGAATATTACATTTTACAAGTCATCCCGAGATCACACAACATGAAACATGTAGAGGGAAAGCTCTAACATGAACTACACACTACTCCAGGAAGAGACACACACTTTGTGAATCCCAACACATGCTTAGCCTAGGCCTAAACATCCTTCACAACAACATATTTCAAGGAATAACATCTGCACACTTCATAAATTTGAAATAGGTCGCCCTTAAGCAAGAACACATGAAGCTTGTAGCACATCAGTCTTTGCAATCTTGGTGGTCCTCATGAATGATTGAACATTGCTTGCACTTCTCCTAGATGAGTCAGCATAACCTATACACCATCTCCAAATGCTCCTTGAACTTTGCACAACAACAACTTTGTGGTGCACATCATTAATACACCTCAGTCGGCTTCAACCACAACGACTCTTCATAAACTAACTTGAAAAATTTGTGCGGTACTAGAAACATGAAGGATCTTCATGAAATTCTTCCAGATGAGTTAGCTTGATTCATACAACATCTTCAAGCACTCCTTGAACTCCGCACAATGAAGATTTTGTGCCGCACACCTTAAATCATGTGACTTGGGAATAGTCAGGCATCTGGAACTCACTATCACACTTTTGTTATTTAAAAACTAAACTTGCAGACCTCCAAAACATTTGAAACTCATAGGATGCACTCATACACTACTTTGAACATATCTTCAAAAATGCATAGCCATATCTATCCTACAGAGGAATGCAGAACATTCCAACAAGCCTTCATCATCACTTTACTCTGCCGGAGCATAGACCAAAACCTTGTCACTTATAACTTTCATTAGGGAGGAGCAAATGATCTGAAACTTTGGATTTAACACCTTTACAACATACTGAACTTTACCTCTGAACCGAATGACCATATCTTCAAATGTGGGGGAATGCAGAGCATTTTACCAGGTAGTCTACTAGGCAACTTCTTGCAGCAGAAACCTTCACGAACTTCCAGAGGTCAGAATCTTCTTATATCAACACATACTTCCTTAGGAACAATAGGAAAGATCATACAACATGCTACAGGTCATCAACAACATCTTCTCATCCTCAACATAGCTTCTAATTCCCATCTTAATGCTTCTAATTCCCATCTTAATATATCATCATTAAATCATCTCTATGGACCACAACATGCTCAATACAACATTAATTAAGGTATGACATCCAACCATGAACATCAACAACCAACCATGAACGTTAGGAACATCACTGAACATCATCAATCTTGAACATCAACATCATCACTGCATCTCTATTACTACAATGGTATATCATCATGACAAACCAAGTGTTGACCTCACTCTGAGTGTTGACATCAATGACAACACATATTGCCAACAATCTCCCCCTTTGTCATTGATGGCAACACACAGACACACCTGCTCTTTCTCCCCCTTAGATGCACATGTCTCTCTCTCCCCCTTTGACATCAAGGACAAAGGGTAATTACTTCTCCCCCTTAGGGCACAAAATCTCCCTCTAAGGTGCACATTTTCCTACCTTTCTCCTCCTTTGATGTTCATACACTTTTTCTTGAAGAAACTCACTGACTCCCCCTGTCAGCACCAACCACTACTTGCTCCCCCTGAGAGGTAGCCACCATCAATCTAGAAAAAAGATATAGCATGAACTCCCCTTGGACAGATGCACCACTATGCATCTAGCAAGAAGAAAGAGGGGCAATTACCCCTAACTTCTACCAGAGATACTCAAAAGTATCCTTTGCAAAAATATCTGCAATCTGATCCTTTTTTGGAACATATTCCAACTTCACTTCCTTATCTATAACCTTCTCTCTCAAAAAGTGATACCTGATTGATATATTCTTGGTTCTAGAATGCATCACTAGATTCTTTGAAATATTGATAGCACTTGTATTATGACATAAGATAGGAATAGGCTCATCAATCATAGACATTTCACAAATCATAGACATCTCAAACTCTTTATGCATCTCCTCTACAAACCTCTTACACATATCATCATCTCCACCAAAGATGATGTCATCAACATATAATGCAACTAACAATATCATATCTCCTTTTTCCTTGATGTAAAGATTACTATCTGTGGTACCTTTCTTGAATCCTTGCTGAAGTAAGTACTTATCCAACCTAGCATACCAAGCTCTAGGCACTTGCTTGAGGCCATATAAGGCTTTCTTGAGTTTGCACACCATGTCTGGATCTTTTGATATTTGAAAACCATCTGCTTGTTTAATGTAGACTTCTTCCTTTAGACCACCATTCAAAAATGCTGACTTGGCATCTATTTGATAAACCTTGAAGTTCTTATGAGTAGCAAGGGAAAGAAACATCTTGATTGCCTCCATCCTAGCTACCAGAGAAAAAGTCTCCTCAAAATTAATGCCTTCAACTTGAGAATAGCCCTTACACACCAATCTTGCTTTGTTCCTCACAAATTCACCATCTTCATCCAGCTTGTTCTGGAACACCCACTTTGTTCCTATGACATTCTTATTGGTTGGTCTAGAAACCAATTACCATGTTTGATTCTTCTCTATCTGATTCAATTCTTCTTCCATTGCCTTCAACCATCCATCATCTTTGCTAGCATTAGCAAAAGTTTTGGGCTCTACCTTTGACAATAAACACAAATTCACTTTAGTGCTATTGACCCTTAATTGTACTCTGTTAGTCAGATAGACAGCAGTGTGAACTACTTGCTTCCAGTACATGTTAGGCAGATCTGTATCTTTCAACATTGCCCTAGCCATCTCTTGCATAGTCCTATTCTTCCTTTCTACCACCCCATTCTGCTAAGGGTTCCTAGGAGTAGACATATGTCTCCTAATGCCATGACCTTGACAAAACCTTTGAAATCCATTTGGAGTAAACTCACCTCCTCTATCAGACCTCAAACACTTGATCTTAGTATCCATTTCTTTCCCAATTATTATTTTGAAAATCTTAAACTTATCACAGGCTTCTAATTTTTCTCTTAAGAAAGTAACCCAAGTCATTCTAGAATAATCATCAATAAGCAACATGAAATACCTTTCACCTTGTTGACTCTTCATTCTTGTAGGGCCACATAGGTCAATGTGGATCAACTCTAATGGCATTGAAGACGAATACTCCTTGCTCTTGAAAATTCTCTTTGTCTACTTTCCCATTTGACATTCCTTGCATAATGTGTTTACAATCTTGGTTATCTTGGGCATATCTCTCATCGCATGAATAGAGCTGATATTTACCATATTATCAAAGTTGATGTGTCCCATTTGCTTGTGCCACAACCAACATTCACTGGATTGAGCCAATAAACATGTTCTTCCATTTACCTCATTCAAATGATAGATATCACCATATGTCTTGATGCCTTCTGCAACTAGTTTTTTAGACCCTACCTTCCTAATTTCACATCCTTTGGCATAAAAAAGTAAGATTGCATCCTTTACTAAACATCTAACTAACACTAAGAAGATTATACTTTATCCCTTTGACATAGAGGACATCCTCAGTCCTGTTCTTCCCATCAATAGTTATAGCACCCTTTCCACAGATTTATGTTGACTCATCACCACCAAACTTAACAGCTCCACCATTCCACTTCTCAAGGCTGATAAACTTCTCCTTATCACCAGTCATGTGGTTAGAGCAGCCACTGTCAATTACCCAAGTATTGGCTTCTTCTTTTGCATGAAAGGCAGTCCTTACAACCATTGATTTTTCATTGTCTTGATCATTCTGCAAGGTATCTGACTTTTCACATTTCCTAAAATCATCCTTTTGGTCACTAACATTCAAGGCCATGAAAAGTGTTTCATCATTTGAATCATCATGATCCTCATCTTTTGAAGAACAACTGCTCTCTATGGAATACAGACTTCTTTTGAACTTATCTCTCTTGTTACTACCCCTTAATTGTTTGAAAGGACATTTAGAAGCAAAATGACCAATTTTCCCACAATTGAAACATTTGAATGGTAACTTACCTTTGTATTTTTTGGTTCCCTTATTCAAGCTTCTTACAAAGTTTGCCTCTACCTCATCAAGGTCATCATCTTGATTGGTTGCTTTATCTTTTGTCTTCTTACTTGCTTTGAATGCTGCTTCCTTCTTTGGAGAACCTTTGTCAAATTATCTCATTTCAAAGGCTGTGAGAGAGCCAAACAATTGATCTACTATATGTGTATCCAAATCCTGAGTCTCCTTAATAGAAGATACCTTATGACTGTAAGATTTAGGAAGAGTTCTTAGTACCTTCTTCACAATCTCATCTTCTTTCACTTCTCCACCATGAACTCTGATGCCATTAACTATTTCATCCACTCAGAGCATGTAGCTAGCAATGTCTTCATCTTCTGTCATCTTTAGGGTCTCAAATTTTTTCTTGAAGATTTGCATCTTGGCTTGCTTCACTTTACAATCTCCTTCCTAAATGATTTCAAGTTTTACCCAGACCTCCTTAGCAGATTTGCAACCTATTACCTTCACAAGTTCTGAATTAGCTAGCCCACTCATGATAGCACTCTTTGCCTTGGAATTATTCTCATACAACTTAATCTCATCTGCATCTGTAGGATCACTAGCAGGAGCAGTGTAACCCTTCTTGACTAATTGTCAAATACCATACCCTAGAGAAGATAGACAATTTTCCATCCTTAGCTTTCAGAAGGAATAATTTGTTCCATCAAACATAGGTGCCTTGTGAGATCCATTATGAGCCATCCTGAACCTTCCTTAAGTGGTTAAGCTTCTTCTGAGTAACTTGGTTCTGATACCAATTGTTGAACACACCAGGATACTGAGAGGGGGGGGTGAATCAGTATCAAACAAACTTCAAATCCTTGGATCAGATTAAAACTTAAACATTATGACATTACCATAAACATGAAAGATCAAAACAATACACATCAACACATTACACCAGATATATGTGGAAAACCAAAAGAAGGGGAAAAACCATGGTGAGGATTAATTCACAATATATAAAGCTCAAAATTACAACTTTGTTTTAAGGCTACAACCTAAGGAAGCTACTACTCCCTGCTGACTTTGTTTTAGGGCTACAAACCAAAGAAGCTACTACTCCTTGAAGAATTTGTTTTAGGGTTACTCCAAGGAAGCTATAACTCCCTGTAGACTTTGTTTTATGGCCAAAACCCTAGGAAGCAACTACTCCTTGATTTGAGAACAACCTCAAAAAAGATTACAACATGACAATCCTTCAACTATCTGAAAACTGACATTGGAGTTCACACCTTTGATGATTGCAATTTTGCCTCTTCACTCTACTTATAATGATTGGATCAATTAAGCACACTCTTCATTTCCCTCCTTTCACAAAAATGTTTTCAAGATAAATCAAGACAACCCTTATTGCTTCTGCTCTTTCTCCTTCAGTCGCACATCATAATGCATATCATATTTATATTCTGCTCTTCACATTGTCATCTTCACAATCATACCTCACCTAGATCAACTAGGTTTACAATATATACATGACATTACATTGATTTTATTACAATTCATCCAATACAATAAGAATATTACATTTTACAAGTCAGCCAGAGATCACAGAACATGAAACATGTAGAGGGAAAGCTCTAACATGAACTACACGCTACTCCAGGAAGAGACACACACTTTATGGATCCCAACACATGCTTAGCCTAGTCCTAAACATCCTTCACATCAACATATTTTAAGGAATAACATCTGCACACTTCATAAATTTGAAACAGGTTGCCCTTAAGCAAGAACACATGAAGCTTGTAGCACATCGGTCTTTGAAATCTTGGTGGTACTCATGAATGATTGAACATTGCTTGCACTTCTCCTAGATGAGTTAGTAGGACCTATACACCATCTCCAAATGCTCCTTGAATTCCACATAGCAACAACTTTGTGGCATACATCATCAATACACCTCAATTGGCTTTAACCACAACAACTCTTCATAAACTGACTTGAAAACTTTGTGCAGTACTGGAAACATGAAGGATCTTCATGAAATTCTTGTCATATTGATCCATACAACATATTCAAGCACTCCTTGAACTCCACACAACAAAGATTTTGTGCCGCACCCCTTCAATCATGTGACCTGGGAACAGTCAGGCATCTAGAACTTACTATCACACTTCTGTTATTTGAAAACTAAACTTCCAAACCTCCAAAACATCTAAAACTCATATGGATGCACTCATACACTACGCTAAACATATCTTCAAACCACACAGCCATATCTATCACTATGAAGGAATGTAGAGCATTCCAGCAAGCCTTCATCATGTCACTTTACTCTACTAGAGCATAGACCGGAACCTTGTCACTTATAAATTTCATTGTGGAGGAGCAAATGATCTAAAACTTTGGATTTAACACCTTTACAACATACTAAACTTTACCTCTGAATCGCATGACCATATCTTCAAATGCAAAGGAATGCAGAGCATTTTACTAGGCAGTCTACTAGGCAACTTCCTATAACAGAAACCTTCACCAACTTTCAAAGGTCAAAATATTCTTATATCAACACATACTTCCTTAGGAACAATAGGAAAGATCATACAACATGCTCCAGGTCATCAGCAACATCTTCTCATCCTCAAAATAGCTTCTAATTCCCATCTTAATATATCATCATTAAATCATCTCTGCGGATCACAACAAGCTCAATACAACATTAATCAAGGCATGGCATCCAACCATGAACATCAGGAACATCACTAAACATCAGTAATCTTGAACATCAGCATCATCATTGCATCTCACTACATCTCTGTTACTACATTGGTATAGATCATCATCACAAGATGAGTGTTGACCTCACTCTGAGTGTTGACATCAATGACAACAGATATTTCCAACACAAGGAATATTGTAATTATTTTCATGTAGTGTGTGGGAATTCGGTCTAGATAAGGGATTACTAAGTAGAGTTTGCATGTTTTAAATAGAACTACATTTGACGGTCTAAATCTTGCAAGACAAGACCTAGTAAAATAGATTGCTTAATTAATATTGCATGTTTGAAAATTTTTATGTTTTCTTGTTTGGCATTTGACTCTATGCACAAGAATAGGCACCAATCCATAAGTTTTCTTACCAAATACTCCAGATTTTAAATGAAAATAAAATGAAGAATAATTTATTCTAATTCTTCATCCATATTGCACATAATGGAAAAAGTTTGTTATCTTTTATTTTGAACCTTTTATCTTTTTCTTTTGAACCTGTGGACATACTTTTCTACAATTAAAAGATCCCCTTATTATCTTGCTAAATGGACAACACAACTCAAATTAGTGACAATTGAATTGGGTTTGCATTTGTGTCTTAAAGGCCTAACTTATCTAGAAAATAGTTTTAGAATGATTAATGATAATCAGCTAACTTCTATTACAACTCATTCTTCTAGTGAGCATTGATATGAACAATTTCCTTTAGATTTTACAAGGGAAAACCCCCTGAGCCTTGAAAATATCAAAGAAGGAGAGAGGAGCATTCTCTCATAGTTGTCTCTTCTTATTTAGTCTACTTGATTGTAGAAGCTTGTATTTTCCACTTTGTGACTTGACATAACTCAGAGGTCAAATTTAAAAATTCTTTAACAAGATTCTTAGAGTAGGTTAAGAGTACTAAGCAAAAAAACACCAATAGGAAAAACATGTGGAGTGGAATATTCTTATAGACACTTGGCAATATTAATTGTAAGGGGCATTGAATAGGAGGTTACATTAGTGAGACATCCTTGACCACTTGGCATGAAGTGGAAGTGAATCTATTACAATCTATGATGGAAGTTATTCTATAAGAACATCTACGACATTATAAAATACGTAAGATGGGAGTTACAAAGTTTACTTTCTCATTTGGGTGCCTAGGTAGTTGTTTTGTATTTTATTAGAGATGGATAATTGGGTTAGTGAGAAAAGTTAAAAACATTGTGGATTGATGTTTGTAACGCCTATGTTAGGATTAGGTGTGCTATTCACCTTTCATTTCCTAATTTCTAATGTAAGTCAATTGTTCGTAGATGGGTAAATAATTTATGTCTCTAGTATTCATGGAGTGGGAAAAATGGAATGCCCATGTGAGGGTGTGACATATGTAATTATTTTATTATCCTCTAGGGACTTGGAAGTACTATTGTAACAAGACATTGATGAAGGGGATAAATAGTGGAATTGTAAGAGCATCTTCCATTATCAGCGTCTATAATATGTAATTAGTGCTTTATGGGGGAGTGCCTAGGAGTTACATATGCCAACGTGAGTGGTGGAAGTTAAATATGCTTGTGTAAGAGTTATTTTCTATTTCAAGATGGATCCACACATGTGATGGTTGAGAGAATTCATACCATGGTATTTGGGGACCTTGTTTGTCCCCACAACATTATTTATAGTGTTTGTTTGGGCCTCCTTAAGTATATATATTGAAGGCATGGGAGGGGATGTGATGGAATATATTTTATGGGATTATGCTACCAATTTTCTACCAAAGTGAAAGGAAGCATAGATGAATAATACAATTCCTACCCTAATCTATGAGAGGAGGTATGTGCAAAAATTAAACTAATCATATAGTTTCAAGGAAATAAACACAAAAGAAATATACCATAACACAATGATTCACATAGGGAAAAACCTTTCACCTGATAGAAACCCCACACTCCAAAGCAAATCAATGTAGTATTCAGTATTGAAGGTTACAATACACTTGTAGAGTCTAAGCCTTTACAAGAGTATCACAAACAAGAGATCTAGAGTAATTCTTGTAGCATAATAGTACCTAAAAAACTCACTATCTAAACCTCCATCTCAAGCACCCAATAAATAGGAGAAGTAATACATGAAAACATAAAATGGTAACTAGGAAACCATGAGCTAAAACCACCCAAACCGTGACACTCAAATTCCTAGCTAAAAATCTAACATGCCCAAATCCCAAGATGAGTCCATAGGCTAAAAAATAGCACATTCCTTCCACTTTCCATAAGTTTGTCATAATCCACTCATAAATTTGGGCACTCCATTTTGGGTCCATGATCTTCAATCAAAGATGCCTCACAAAATGTCATAACATACATCATAAGTTGGTCAACAAGTGTAACTCCCTCTTATAGCTCATAGATGGTTTTACATTTCTAATACATGGGAGGCCTAACCTTGTGAGGCCATAAATTTTGATTGGGAAGTTGATTGAGATTCTTTATTTAAATTCTAAATTTTGAAGAGGTCCAGATCATGGGCATTTGAGAACCAATGCTGGCTTATCCAGAAATATTTTTGGGGCCAAAAATGAACTCTATAGCCCAAAAATTAAGCTTTTTGTTCTCTAGCCCAAAATTTGCAATTTTTGTATTCTTAACATTAGGATGCAAGGTTGAGACACCTTTACTAAAAATATACCACTTGTTGAACACCTTGCAAGAGCAAAGGGGGTGCCAATACTATCATCTAATTGCTAGGATCCAAGAGGCCTATAGACTCACAACACCACGTAGACTTTTTTGTAAAGTGTCAAATTTCTCCATCATCACCCTCTCATACTCTACCATGTAATGAAAAAAAATGTACTAAACATCAATATGATTAATCCTTACATGTAAGGTTAGATTCTTTACCAAACATATGGCACTCTAACTATCACTTAGAACTATAATATCCCCTTGACTTAGCCCCACATTTAAACACTATATCTTAATTTGGATGGCTTCTTTACAAGCATGATTAGCTACCACATACTTAGCTTCTATAGTCGATAAAGTGACAAAAAGATACCATTTACTCATCCAACTGATAACACTACTGAATAAAGTAAAAATTTAACCACTAGTGGATCTCCTACTATTGTTATCACCTACTTAATCTGAATCCACAAATCCATGAATATTCACTGAGAGTTGGTCCCCTATAGAATCACCATGATAATAAATAGAGTACTTAGAAGTACCCCATAAATATCTAAAAAATCCTTTTAACTACATCTCAATTAACTCATCTAGGATTGTCCATGAAACAACTAAGGACTCCCACTACTTGGGTAATGTTTGGTCTAGCACAGACCATAGCAAACATCAAGCTCCAAACAACACTATAATAAGGTACTTGAGCCTTTTCTTTCATCTCACTAGGTGATGTTAGACACTACTCTATAAATAATTTGGTTCCCACCAAGATAGGAACACACAATCGTTTGCAAAGTCTCATGTTGAATCTATCCAACACCGAGTTCACATACTTATTCTAGCCTAATGAAATCCTTTTGTTTACTCTATGTCTTATTATCTCCATACCAAAAATATATCTAACATTATCTAAGTTCATCTAAAATTGTGTTGAAATATGAGACTTCAAGTCACAAATTACATCCTTTTTATTGTCAAAAATGAAATATCATCAATGTACAACACAATAACAAGGAATTTATCATTATCCATCTTATAATGGATGCAATGATGGGATATGGATCTCAAAAATCCCAAACCCAACACAAAGGAATCAAACTTATAGTACCACATCCTAAGAGACTATTTGAGACCATACAAACACTTTTTTAACTTACAAACTAAAGATTCTTTACATTCTTCTACATAGTGCTCTAGCCGTGTCATTTAGATCTCTTCCTCTAAATCATCATGAAGGAAAGTTATATTCACATCTATTTTATCAATCTAAAGATTAAAGGTTGTTGCATTAGATAATAAGAATTGAATGGATGATAAATTAGCAACTTAAGAAAAATATCACCATAATCAATTCCCTCAACCTGGGAATATCACTTCACAACCACTGTAGCTTTATACTTTTCAACATTGTCATCAGAATTGATTTTCCTTTTTAACACCCATTTACAACCAATAGGTTTTTTACCATTATACAAATGTACTAAGTCCCATGTGTGATTTTTATTCAATGCAACCATTTCTTCATCCATAGCCGCTCTCTAGGACTTAGAATAATCCATGCCCAATACCTCCTTCATAGTTCTAGTCTCATCTATGTTAGTGATAAAAGAAAAAATGCATCTCCAATCAAGAGGAGTATACCTCTCTAGTTGTTATCTATGTTGAGTGGACCTCCTTGAGAGCTAAGGTGGAGGTTCTACCTCCTCTTTGGAACTAACTAAACTATTTGATCTGTCCTCCTCTTCGAGTCCTTCATGAGATTCTAGTTTAACTTTCTCTATCTTAGGGGTTAGGTGAACCACATATTTCTTCTTATCCTCTTATGGATACAAAGTTGTAGGAGAAGGATTAATCTCTCTAAAAATAATGTTTCTATTGTATATAACTCTCTTAGCCATAGGATCCCAAAGCTTGTACCCTTTCACACCAACACCATAGCTAATTAAGATACAATTAATAACCTTGTTCTCTAATTTTGACCACATCTTCTTAGGCACATGATCATATGCCTTGCAACCAAAAACATGAAGATTTGTAATGAAAGATTTTTTCTCAACCAAGCCTTCGTGGGAGTCTTATCCATAAGAGCTAATGTAGGAGACCTAACAATTGAGTAACAAGTTGTGGCAACTACTTCTACCCAAATCTTTTGTTTCGAGCTAGCTCTAGTAAACATACTCCTAATTGTCTCCATTAACATCCTATTTAATGTCTCTATAACTCCATTTTGTTAAGGGGTATATGGAGTTGTCTTATGTCTCTCTATCCCATGCTCCTTAATCTTTCTACCAATCTAATTTTCTACAAGAGCCTTAAAATCTTTAATATGATTGAAGACTTCATATTTACTTCTAAGGAAATACATTGATGTCCTTTTAGAGTAGTCATCTATGAAAGATACATAATACAAAAGCTTTGAAATTGAAGGAACATTTACAAGATAAAAAAAAATTAGAATGAGTTAGATCCAACACCCTAGAATATTTGTGAGAATTTGAGTAAAACTAAATGCAATTTTGTTTTCCATATATTAAATGTGCACATAACTTAAACTCAAGAGTGCAATCATTTGAACCCGCTACACAATTTTTATTTTTTAAGGTTCTTAAAACCTTCTCACCTATGTGGATCATTCTATGGTTCCATAACATTGATTTATCTACTATTCACTTGGTCTTCAAGGTAAGAGAATCCTTACATACTAAAAAAGCATGACCATCATAAGTGGATGCAATACTCCTCTTTGTTGTTGGTTCTAATGGTGGTGTAGATTCTACATATCTCTTTGTTAAAAGAAAAAATAATTATTACATTGAACCATGCATGCATCTAGTTGAAATAGAGTGCCCATACAAGAAACCTTAGCAAGCACCATAGCCCCTCTCACCATCTTGCACCCTCCACTTGAGGAAACAACCCACACCCAAATCATTAAGTTTACTTACATAACTAGGTTCTATGCCAAACTAGTGATATGCAATACACCATTGGTCTCCTTCACTCATCCATTAGGGAATCAAATTAGGATTGTTCCATGGCCAAAAATCTTCAAATGAGATATATCTCCAAGGTACACCTTCCCACCATCATATTCTTCATATTGTGAAAACCAACCCCAATGTGATGCCATGTGGAAATAAGCACTAGAATCTATCAACTACACACCTTTTGTTGCATGCATTACCAAGGCCATAACAAAGGCATCACCATCATCCTAAGAAGACTTTTTAGACTCATCATATAAATAATTCTTCTTTTTATTTTTCTCCTCATTGTAGTCACTTCAAAAATATTGAGACTTGTTGCAATTCCAACACTTAGCCTTGGTATTCATAGGAGATTTTGATCTAGACTTGTTTTTCTTCTTGTCCTTCTTCTTACCTTTCTCTTTTGATCTTCCATGAATATCTAGAGTCTCCTTGGCTAATTCAAAAGTTTTTCTCTATATCTCTTCAAAAAGTAACGGTGCCAATAGCTCATTTATTTTGAACTTGGTGGTAGTAATCCTAATTTCTATCACCATGTGATCCCATGAGTCTAGAAAAGAACACAAAAAATTCATGCAATGATCTTCCTCGATCTTCACCCCAAAAGAGTACAACTAGGTAACAATCATGTAGAAAGCACTCAAGTGCATGGCCACAAAACCACAATCCTCCATCCTAAGGGTATACAACTTCTTTCTTAGGTAAATTTTATTTACTAGGGAAAAAGCTTAAAAAATCTCACCCAAATTCTTCCAAAGATTCATAGCATTGGCTTCTACATGTACAATCAACAATACAGAGTCTACCACATAAAACCTAATGAGACCCTTCACTTTTATGTCTATTTTATCCCAATCTTCTTATGATGTAGTTTTAGGTTTGGGTCTAGATGCTATAGCCTATAGATCTCTATCTATGAGTATATTCTCCACCTTGAGATTTCAAAGCTTAAAGTTTGCTCTATAGAACTTTTTCATTTCTATCCTTGATATGCTTGTCATTTTTTCTTCAATAAGATCTTCTTTTGTACAAGCTCCCACTCAATCCAAGATTAGCACAAAAAATCCTTGTCTCTAACACCTAGAATTTGAGGTGATAAATATTTGATACCAAATGAAAGGAATCAAAGGTGTGGAATATACTTCATACACTAATAGATGAGAGGAGGTATGTGTAAAAATTAAACTAATCATATAGTTACAAGGAAATAAACACAAGGGCAATATACCATAACACAGTGATTTACATGGGGAAAACCCTTTCAAAAGAAAAATCACACTCCAAATCAACTCAATGTATTATTTAGTAATCAAAGGTTAAAATATACTTGCAAATTCTAATACTTTACATGAGTACCACCAACAAGAGATCTTGAGTAATTCTGGCAGCATAACAATACCTACAAAACTCATTATCTAAACCTCCATATCAAGCACCCAATAAATAGGAGAAGCAGTACATGAAACCATCAAATGTAATTATGAAACTATGAGCTAAAACCAATCAATATGTGACACCCAAATTCCTAGTTAAAAATCTAATGCCCAAATCCCAAGATGAGTCCACAGGCTAAAAATAACATATTCCTTCCAACTACCATTAGTTCATCATAGCCCACTCACCAAATTGGGAACTCCATTTTGGATCTATTATATCCATTCAAAATACCTTATGATGTGTCATAACATGCATCATAAGTTGGTCAAAAAATGTAACTCCCTCTTACAACGCATAGATGTTCTTACATTTCCAATGTGGGAGGCCGAACTTCATGAGGCCATAACTTTTGAAGTAGGAAGCCAATTGAACCCCTATTTTTTAAAATTTAGATCTCAAAGAGGTCTATGTCATAGGAATTATGGAACCAATGTCTACTTATCCAAAAATATTTTTGGGACAAAAAATGATCTCTATAGCCTAGAAATTGAGTTTCTCTAGTCTATAGCCTAAAATTTGCATTTTTGTGTTCCTAACATTAGGATGCAAGGTTGACACAATTCTTAACATAGAAGATTAGAAGTGTTGATCTCTTTGAATTATTAAATGGAGAAGTGGTATGGATGTATTGTAACCATGATGTATTTGGTAACACATTAAGTTATGTGGTGCTTTAGAGGTTAAGTATTTCCTATAAGTGTTTTCCTAAGGTATATCTATGTCATTTCCCTTCTTGTGATTTCTTCTATTCTTCTTCTCTCATTATTTATTATTTCTAAGTGTTTTTTTATATACCATTATGTTGTTGAATTTTTATATATTGATGTCTACAATATTATCCTTGAAAGGTTAATGTGGAAATACCTACATTTTTAGTAGTTGAGATTTATTTTAAGTTTAATTGCTAAGGTGTTTACGTGATATTTTCCTAATATTTGGTATTAGAGAAAAGGTGGTTCTATGGTTTGAATTTGGTTTCATGTATTTGCACGAGGTTTGCATTTTGTTGCATACAATAGATCCATGGTGATTTATTTCTAGGTATTCCTCTATTGTTGATTTCTTAGCCTAACAAGCTTGTGGGAATCTATAGGAACGAATTGGTTAATTACCAATCCTTGTATGGGTGACATATTATAGTGGATCTAATTTATTATTTTAGGAAATGATATGGTGAGCACTGGAGGAATGGCAATGAGGTTTAATGGATTGTACACTGGGATTTGAAAGCTCAAGTTGGATGATTTTTTATTTGGTCATGTGGTTTCATCTTGTATGGTTGTGACCTAGAGCTCCTATTTGGTAGTATGGAACTACCCTCTAGCATGGTGGATATTTTCCTTTATTTTGTGTTCATATGCATTAGAAGAGTGTTTATGTTGGGTGCGTACTTTTGACTCCATCAGTTTAGAAAACACTAGCTATGTTGACTACCGTATGCAGTGCTTACATTGGGCCCATATTTTTAGTCCTTAGTTATGTGGAAGCACTCAATGATTATTTGTTGGTTGCATGTGAGTTGGGGAGCTAGTCTTTTAATGAAATGTAAGCTCTTGGACAACTTGGTTCCTCTACGTGCATGTACTTACTATTGGTTGTAGAATTGGTCTTTTAGCAACCTAAACTTGGAAAAACCTTTGATCATATGGATGTTTGTACTTGAATGTTCTAGATTCATGTTATTTTGGATCTGTGGGTTTTGTAGAATTTCTATTTAAAATCTATGGTTATGCTTATCTATGATATTCCTTTGTTGTAGGTTATAGATTTGGCATCTTCTAGATTTGTAGGTTTTTAGATGTTTAAATGGCTTTAGATTTGTATGTATGGTTCTACATTTTTTACATATTAATCAAAATCTATGGTTTTGTAGATCTGTGAAGAGATTGTTGCTTATGGTTATACTTCATGCCTGGATTGAGGATCTTGATTGTAGTCTTCTTAGTGCAAAAGTGTTGGTATGTGTTTGGTCATTTAAAATTTATGTAGTTTTCTTGTTAGGTTTCTTAAGTATAGTTACTCTATGGTAGATTTGCCACAAGTTGGATCTAGGTTTGATTCAATTCTCAAGTCATGGAAAATCTACATGTTATCTTTGGTTGTCTCTATTTTACATGTTGCTTATGCAATACCAAATCTGTGTATTGCATTTTTCTAGATCTACGAGTTTTACATTTATCTTTGGTTTTAGTTGGAGCATTGGCCATGTTTTTCTATTACTTTTGAGATGTCATGTGTGTGCTATCTTTGTGGGTTTTTTGAACCTGCATGTTGCTAAAAATCATAAGAGTGGATCTTTGGTGTGTTGTTGGTGTCTTTTTGTAGTAGGGTTTTGTTATTATATGTTGTAGACACCTAACATAAACCACTTAATACTAGGTTGAATACCAACTCACTATATATCAATCCCACCTATAATTCCCCTTTCAATACCACTAAATATACCACATCATAACATTATCTAATTAACTAAATTAATCTTTATTATTTAGTTAATTAGTCATCTCTAATTAATTCATCATTTCTCTATTTATTCAAAATAAATAAATATTTCCACATCATTCATTCAAATCACATAAATAAATAAATATGCAATTATCCACATGATCATCCACACTTATTAAATAAAAATAGAAGTCAATCATCTTGTAAATCTCCACCATCCATTTCCATACTACATCTCAAAATCTCAACAATTCACAAAAAGATATCCCTAAAAGTCACCCATCATTTAATAAAATCATCTCAATCAATCTCAACCATCCATATGCAATCAATCTTGATCATTCATCTTTTTATCTTACCTTAGAATCTATCAAACATTGAATAAAGTTATCCTAATGCATCTCAACCATCCATTTCAATACTACATCTTCAAATCTCAACCATGCACATCCTCGATAAAAAAATCTATAAACCTACCCCAATCCTTTATGAAATCAAGGGAACAAAAACACATCATTTGACAAGTACATACTGTAAAATCTTGCATGATCCCTAAGGAATCATAAATCAAGAGAACATCCACTCAAGAAAGGAGATTATTCATTTGGTAAGTGATGAGAAATCATGTTATTTGGTCTTCTTTATTTCTCTCATAGGTTATACTTGATTTAGAACAAGGAATTTGATATTGCTTTTATTTACTCTTGCATTTGATCTAAATTTATCATATATAGATGCCATAGAGTTGTGAATTCTATCTAGTTGGCCCTTTTTAGTCATCATGGTGCATTAGTATATTCATTGTAGTGAATTAGAGAGATAGTTGTTTGGAGTGACTGAGATACTTGTACTATATAACCTATATCAATTGACTATGGTATCATGAGAGGATTTGTATCATGTTGTAATGGGAGCTTTGTGCAACTGCATAGTCAGCAATATCTTTTGGTTGGAGATTGTGGTTTTACTTTGCCTTTTTGGATCTCCTAATGTTGCAGTTGATTTCTTTGATTATGTGAGGGACATGGGTCACCTTTAGTTAGGATATGTTTATCATGATGACATGTGTAGCTCTAGATCACAATAAATGGGAGCTTTGGAAGTGATGTGGATCTATCACTTTGTGATGAATGATCTTTTGCAGTGGATGTTGGTGTCATGAGGAGCTCTTATATTCTACCTTTTGTGAGTGATGATATTTCTTTGACAGTTCCTTGTTATATTAATAGAGGATGGTTATTTTCATTTTTATAAGGATGTGGATATCCTATTGTTATGGGGAACTCTTGGAGTTTTTGGTTGAGCTATGGTGAATCATGACATTATGATAAGTTCCTATATTCTATACTAATGCAGTGGGAGTTTTGATGGTGATTTGTGGTAATTTGATCGATGAGTGAAATGATCATTTTGCCTCATGAGCTTCTACATATTATGGAGTTGTAGTTGGAGTTTATATGGCATGAGATGATTAGTTGTGGACCTATATCAAATTTGGGTGAAGCTAGAGATCTCTTGCATTTATGGATCATGTATTGGAATAATGAATATGTTGACTTAGTTTTAGTTCAAATACTAAGGAGATTAAACCTAAAGATGGATGTGAGTTCAACATGGATGTATTGAGGAGATTGTGCTTCATTGGCAATACAATCTCATACCCCACTCTCAGTCCAGTT
The DNA here is from genome assembly GCA_027924645.1 of Cunninghamia lanceolata. Taxonomy (NCBI): domain Eukaryota; kingdom Viridiplantae; phylum Streptophyta; class Pinopsida; order Cupressales; family Cupressaceae; genus Cunninghamia; species Cunninghamia lanceolata. The sequence goes on along the minus strand of BSBN01001567.1, from coordinate 12,471,891 downwards.
GGTGGTGAATGATATGATTGTTATAACCCATCTATTATTCAAATGCATTCTTTCTTTGTATCTTGTTTTCTCATTTACATGAGGGTTGAGCTATGTATGTTAGTTCTAAGGACTTTTTTGAGGAGTAGAAGCATGGTCATGTTCTCTATTGTCTCTTTATGTTTGGGTCCTGAGTTATGGAGACAATTCTAAGGATTGGTTTGATGAGTAAAGGAGATTTTTAGTGGCTTTCGGCATATTCCTTGGTTGTGGGAATGACTATTAGTTTTACCTTCGTTTGGTTTGAGAAGCTCACATATGCTACTATTGTGTTTGACATTGCGGTTAAATAGTTAGATGTTGATTGCTTTTCTATTAGGGGATTTTGGACGGAGATCTTACTTATCATAGCTAGAGAACTCGTTGGTGTTGGTAGAAGGAAATGATTTGATTTACAAGTTTTTTCTCTATGGTCTATTATTTATCCTACAGGTTTGGTTCATTTCATATTGGAGTTGGGATTTATGTATATTTGATCATTTATTGTTATTGTACTTCATTATTGTTATCAATCAGATATGCACCCTATGCTAAGCTACCAACTTAGCTATCTGTTGACACATGGGAACACTCCTAGGCCTGTGGGTTGCATAAAAACTGGAGTGAACCTCCAGAGTGAGTTGGCTCTTCTAATAATTTCCTAATCTAATTGACTTGCTGGGGAAAAAGGTGAGAAGGTGAACTGAAATGAAAACTAACTTAAACAGAATCTGCTCCTGATTTCTAACTTATCTCTATACTTTTACTCACAAATAGTTCCTTAAACATGAACTCTCACAACTTCACTTAGAACATACAATTCAAAAATACTTTGTATGAAGGTTCAGTTTGAACACAATCATACAACCTGAATCCTATGAACAATTTGCACAAAACTTTCACAATAATGAAATATGACAAAGGATAAATTATTCATTATCACAATGAGACATCAAGTCAATATTGTAATCACGAGCCAAAAGAAGTGAAATAGAAGGATTCTGCTATATTAACTGGAAGGAGTACAAGGAAAAAAAATAAATTGAGTCAAATGCCTGTCTACAAACTCTTTGCCTGTGCTCAAGAGAAAAGAAACAATGATATCAACTGACAGAGAAAAATTAAGTTTTTGTCTTATAAATACCTTGCCAAGAGATCTCCAAGAAAAACTGAGAAAAAGCTCCTAAAAATAGTCATGCAAATCCATTTTTGAGCTCCTCAGAAAATCCCAAAAATAAGCCTTCAAATTACCTCCAAACAAGTTGCCAAAACTGTCAAAAGCCCTCCTAGGTGGTCCCACCAAACAAGATGCTTTGTCTGCCCAGAAAAAGCTCTATTTTTGTCCATATCTGCCCCAAAAGAAGCAAATCTAGAAAAGAATATTTGTTTGCTTTATTTGTTTTAACTGCATATAAATAACAATCACTAAAGCAATTTATAAAAACATTGCTTTAATGATGTTTCACAATGGATTGCAGTTTTATTCTCCTAATTTTTCTCGATTTGACTCTAATTTATTTTTTGCAAAAAATAAAAATACAAGGCTTTATTTTCGCCAAGTATATTACATCTGTCATGAATATTTGATTTTTCTATAAAAAATCATAAAATATGAGGGCATAATATAAATAGTTTGCAAAAAATAAAATCCTATGTAGGCTTGTTCTTCAAATGACATGCAACAATTTGTAAGGGCATGTGAACTTATCTCCAAAAGGGAACAAAATAGGTTTCATGGAACTAAGGCATTTGGATTATTTTCAAAAGGGACTAAAAATATTTTTTTAAAGGCATTAAAGCCTTAACATACTCAAAAGGATCCCTAAGGTATCACTCACTCCTCTTAAGTCATGGGACTTAGGAAAAATGTGAGATGAAGATAATACCATGATGAGTATTTGTTTTGGGCAATAAAATGATTTCAAATGTGATAAAAATTGCCCACATCGAATTAGGGCAAAAGGAAACCCTAAAACAAAATACTATTTGCCCTAAAATCTCAGGCTCATTTTGACTTGCATCTTTTGGAAAAAATGTTCTCTGTGTGGCTGCCACTAGACTTAGGGTTTCGATGCAACTCTAGGCATTTTTTTATCATTTCCAGTCAAACTTGAAAGGTAAACCTTCTCTGCATAGTTTGTATTTATTTCCTCTTATCTCTGAGACAATTTTGACTCTATAGCTATGGCTAAGACAGTCCTTTCTGATGCAAAATGTATTTCCTGTTGCACTTTTTGTCACCATGTCTTTGCTTGAGGCCGCCATGGAACTCTCTAAACTCATTGCAAAACAAAAGTCATGGATTCACTTAGAAACATGAAGGTGAGCTTTCAATGTGATGGCATTTGGTTTATTTTCTGTGTATTTTCTCTTCCTCTGAGGCAACAGCTATATACATATTACTTGTATTTGGAATCTGTGTTTAATACCCATAAGGGGCTATGATGCCTGTGTGCAAAAAATGGATTCAAATACATGTATCTCCTATTCACTTGCCTCTGTAAGGTCGCAACTGGCATAATGATGTGCATTTGTATTAAAAAGTCTTCATTTTTGTCTTATATCTGCAACTTTTGTATTAAAATCCTCTACAGGATGCGACTCTCTATTTTCCTTTTATATCTGCATTTTGTGCTCGACTTGGCCCGACTTGAGCCGACCCATGATAGAGAAATGGAAAATCTATAAAAGGAAAACACTTCTTTTTCTATAGCAGCCTTCTTCTATATAATGTGACAAGGGTTTTAAGCTTTTGGGTACAAGAAAAATGTCTCTCTGTTGATACGGGCCCCTATCACTGGCACAAAATAGTCTTTCCTATTCATTTTTTGAGCATTTTATTTGAACTCACAAAACCCTTTTGCTACATCTGAATTTCCATGGTAGGGTTTTGATATTTATGTGAAAGAAAATAAACTCAAATACATGGAGTTTGTTTCAACAGGTTGGAGTTTGTTTCAATAGGTTACGACCATATACATTTTTTCATTTGTTTCATAGCTGCAACTTTAGTTAAAAAACAACAAAAACTGAGAAGGGTTTGAGCATATGATTTTCTGAGATTGATTTTCATTTTATACCTGCAACTGAATTTTGCAACTCAAAAAAAACCTTCTTTTCAAGTCGTGGCTTCTTGTAATTGATGTTCTATAGATGCTCCTTTTCCTGTAGCATGACAACACACATATGCACCCATGATGTGGACATATAAATGGTTTTACTATTGTAGCATTACATACATACCGAGATCCCACTTTTATAACTGCACCTTGATGCTCATATGAGATGGTCCAATTGATGGAAATAACACTTTTCAAACCCTCTTTGCATTCACTTGAACAATTAAATATGATCTGAGACAATGCATATTACTTTGACATATTGTTGCAATTGTTATGCTGATGTATACACCTCCTGTAGATGACTATGGGTGTTGCAACCTCACTATTATCACCACTTTTATGAAATGCATCTTGAACTCTGTATATACCTTGAATGACAAGTTGGCAGCATGACATGACATATATTTTGTTGTCTAGTTTCATGTATTATATGCATTTATATACATTCCATATTGAATGACGGAACTTCTTTACTTCATTGTAGCATGGCAATATGCTTCTGTATCATTATGCATGTATTAATGGAACTACACATACTGTTCTCTCATTTGCATCATGTTGTGTGACTAATTCAGCTATTCCTCTAATGAAGATTTGATTTCTGCAACCTATGATGCTTTGACTGTTCTATTGCTCTTGTTGCTCCAATATCTGATGCTATTTCTGAAGCATCTTGACTTACCTTTCTGATGCTGTGTCTCTTCTATAGCTGTCCTATGGCTTCTACTGCCCCAAATTAGTAATTTGAATGCATACAAATGACAGTATATAATGTTGGAACAACAAATAGACATAATGGTAGTATAATGAATACTCTGATATTGAAAATACCTTTTATTTAGTCTCACACTTCATTGGACAGCCTAGAATGAGCTCACTGCTCATTTATGAATCTCACTTCAAGTATCCTGAATTGACAATCATGGATGAACATTGAACTTGAGACTTATAAACACTCTGTGAATTACTCTCTCAGTTGAAATGTTCCTTTTTTGAATAGTATGAGTAAGTGCTCCTATCTCATTCCCCTTGAGACTCAGGGGCAGCATGCTGAACTCTACCCTTGTGGGAGCTCATTTTACACCACATGCTGATATAGTCTTAAAAAACAACAACATGATTTCACCTATACCTGCACATGAAACAAACATGTTAGTTAAAAACATTGAAGTACAATGATTGTTTCTTTTCAATCTCTCTTGTATGTGAATAATATGTATCTAACTTAGTGCACTATAGGCAATGTATTATGCCTCTATTTATAGGCACATAGGGAACTCATATCCGGAGCTCTTACAAATCTCTTTCAATCTTGCAGGTTCTTACGAAGATTGGGAGCAAGGACAGAAGGCCACCTCAGAAACCAAAGACACTGAACATGCAATGATGGCTGTGATCCTTCCCTTTCTATTTCTAGATACATAGTATATTTCTTATATCTGTACTAGTTCAGCTATTCCCACAGCTTGTGTGGGACATTTGATCTATCATGTTTTCATTCAATGCAATGTTTATTTCTTTTATGTATCTCATTTATAAAATGAATAATCATTGTAGTGAAATGAAATAACTTATCTCTTAAGCAACCTTCTGTAAATGAATGATGATCTGAAAATTCTTTTCCTCTGTTGAACAACTAAACTACAACATAACTAAATATCTCAAACACTCCAACTATGCAAATAGGATATCAGACAAAATGTTAAAAAACTTTCTCATCTAAACATGAACTAAATATACTCTTCAGTTCTACCAATTTGGATTGTAGAGAGAATTGGTAACAATTATTTTTTAGTAACAATATGGAGGATTGGGGATCTTCAATCTTTATTTTCTATGTGATGTGAAGAACCAAGGAGAGCTAAGGTGATTAGGAGGAAATTCTTGTAATGGTTTTTCTTGCATGTAGATTAGTGTTTGGTTATTGGTGGACTTTTGGATGCTTTGGTTAGTTTTAAACTAGACATCACCCATGCAATGGGAATCTTAGGGAGTTATATGTGTCACTAGACTATGATATAGGGATCTTCAAGTGTTTTTGCATGTCTATGTATTTGTTATTGATGGAGACAAACGTTATGAAGGATAGTGAATATATAGGGACTTGTGATTGTGGATTGGGCTGGATATGTTGATAGTAGAAGGTCTATGTATGATGTGTGTACCCTATTTTTAAGTATGGCTAGTTTGATGTGTTAGTGATATGTTGTGGTTAATATTCTAGTTGTTGTTGAGTATATGGTAGATACTCGATCCTATTCTAGAGGAAATGGACTTCCACAACTATGTGTTTAGATTGAAGATTGGCATTCAATGTGTGATCATGGATTCAATTTTCTTTTGTGCTTGGGCATGATTGATGATGAGAGTGTTGTGGTCAAGATGGTGATTACTTGGTAGATGTTGCAAATTCTTTGTTGAGCACATGAACACAAAGGAGTTAGATGGTCTAGCATGGTTATACCCTTGGCAGTTAATTTATTTTTTTGGAGCCCCTTATGATTTTGCAATGTGATATCAAGTGAGAGAACGTTAGGATTAGGTGTACTATTCACCTTGCATATCCTAAGGTCTAGTGTAACTAAATTATTTGTAGATACATAAATAATTTGTCTCCAATATTCATGGAGTGGGAAAAATGGGATGCTTGTGTGAGGCTAGGGACATATGTAATTATTTTATTATTCTTTAGGCACTTAAAAGTAATGTTGTAATGAGACATTATTGAGGGGGTTACATAGTGGACTTGTAAGAGCATCTTTTGTTATTAGTGGGCAAATTGATTATGAGAATTCATACAATGGTATTTTGGGACCTTGTTTGGGGCCATGGTATTGTTTTTTGGTGATTTTATGGGCCTCTTCAAGTCTCTATATTGGAGGCATAGGATAGAGGATGTAATGGAATATATTTTGTAGGGTATGCTATCAATTTTCCACTAGACTTGGGTAGGAATGTTGATCTCATTGAAGTATTGTATGGAGAAGATTTATGAATGTATTGTAACCATGATTTATTTGGTAATACATTAAGTTATGTGGTGCTTTGGAGGCTAAGATTTTCTTAAAAGGGGTTTGTCAGAGAATTTCTATGTCATTTCTCTTCTTGTGGTCGATTCTATTCTTCTTCTGTCATCTTCTTATTTCTAACTATTTTTTATTTGTTGTTATGCTATTGAAATTTTTGTAGATTGATTTCTATTATATTTTCCTTGAAGGTTAACTGTGGAAATACATGCATGTTTAGTATATGAGCTTTATTGTGTTTAATTTCTAAGGGGTTTGTGGGATCTTTTCCTAACATCCTAGACGCATCTCAAGTTATCTCCTTGGTGGTTTTGCTTGTTTGGTTTACTATCTTGTTGGTTTTACATTTACCTATTTTGTTATAAATTAAGGGCATGGGACAATAGTTTTAACATCACAGTTTTAAGAAAAATTATGTTTTCAAGTTGACTATAGATTGAAGAAGACAACGATTTAAGGGAGAGACTAAATGTATTATGTATTCTCTTATTTCAGATTAATGCAATCTTGCACTCTTTGATCGCAAGTTTGTATCTAAAAGGGTTTTCTTGCATATAGTAGTGTTCTTTGTTTTGTGGATGATCTTGTGGTTTCCATAACTCTTTATTTCCACTTATATTATTTATTACTATTTTTTGACAACTTATTAAATCAAATTTGATCACTAAACTTAATGTTTTATTATAACCTCTAACCTAGATTCTCAACATTTGGTATCAAAGCCTAGTTTTTACTTGATTGGAAGAGGGGGATGTATTTCTTTGTGTTTTGTGTTTTTGGCTGTAGTGGGAGAACTTTTTGATTTAGTGGAAATAAAATCTATGTTGTATATGTCATGACAAGCACATCTAGGGTTGAAATTAAAAAGTTCAACAAGCAACACTATGAGTTATGGAAACTAAAGATAGAGGATATCTTCATAGAAAGGAATCAAGGGGTTGTAATGACAGAAAATAAAACCTTTTAGTATGAAGGATGAACACTGGGATAATCTTGATAAGAAGGCTATAAGTACCATCTTGTTTTGTGTATTCAATTATGTCCTTATGAATGTATTAGAATAAAATATTCCACAAGATCTATGGAAAAAGATAGGTGCATTGCATCAAACTAAGATTCTTGTTAATAAGATGTTTCTTAAAAGGAAATTGTATTCAATTTAAATGAATGAAGTAGAATTTGTAGCAAATCATATTAATGTATTTAATCTTATTGTGAGTCAACTAGCTTCTATTGGTGTCAAAATAGATGGGGAGGATAAATCATAGTTTTTATTTTCTCTTCACCTGATTCATGGGATAATATAATTATGGCTATTAGTTTCATGAATTCTAAGCCTAAGCTTGATGAGGTATTTGTTACTTTGTTAAGTGAAGAACTCAAAATAAAAGCCACAGATGAAGGTTCTAAAGATGCCTTGTTTGTTATGGGTAGATATAAAGAAAAATAGGGATAGGAAGAAGTTTAAGTCTAAGACTAGATAAAAATAGCCTAATAAGAGTAAAGTGAAGTTTTAAAATTTTGGGGAAAAGGGCCACATTAAAGAGAGTACACTTAAGAAGAAGAATAAGGATTATGACTCTTCTATTGAAAAATCCTCAAATGATGATATCAATGGAAATGCATTTATTACTCGTGCTAACATTGCTAGTGATGATTTGTGGCTGATTGATTTAGATGTCTCATTTCATGTGACTCCTTATAAGGAGTGGTACTCAAAGTACAAGAAATATGATGGAGGTGAGGTGTTTCTTGGTGACAATAGTTCTCACAAGACTTTTAGCAAAGGAAAGGTAAAAATAGTTTCAAATAATAGTAGAGCGAAAACTCTAACTAATTATTTACACATTCCAGGGCTTACTAAAAAACAATTTTTATTTCAAAGATGAATGATGTTGGTGTACATGTCAATTTTTTATAAGAATGGTTATAGGTAGGCTGGGGGGAACTTGTTGTTGGCTAAGAGGAATTGTTGTTGAACTTTTTTAAGTTGGAAGCTTCTACTTCTATAATTATACCAATGTAACTAAACCGTCTAATTCATGTATGTTGTGGCACTACAAATTGGGTCATGTTGGTGGAAAAAAATTAAAATATTGGCTAATAAATATATGCTTATTTTTTCAAATTATTTCATTCACTTCAATTTTTGTTAGCATTGTTTGTTTGGAAAACATAATATAGTTAGGTTTTCTTCTTGTATAAATAGAGCAAAAGAGATTTTAAACTTAATTCATAGTGATGTGTTTTGTTCTATGGATGTTTATTCTCTTACTAAATCTCAGTATTATGTCTTTTATAGATGGCTACTCTAGACAAACTTTGTTTTATTTTTTAAAACACAAATCTAAAGTTCTCTACAAGTTTGAGGAATTTAAGATACTTGTAGAAAATTAGACGGGTAAGAATATAACAATGTTGAGGCTACATAATGGAGGGAATATTGCTTTAGGGAATTTAAATATTTATACAAACACAATAGTATTGTTAAATAGAAAACTACTCCTTATATGTCACAATTAGAAGTATGTTAAGTAGTGCTAAGCTAGAACACAATTTTTGGGATGAAGTTGTTAGTATTGCTTGTTATTGAATAAACATGTCTCCTACTTATGTTCTAGTTGATAAAATACCATATAGAATGTGGAAAAGTAAAAATCCATGTATTTCATACCTTGGAGTATTTGGATGAGGCTTGTGTTCATATCCCAAAAGAAAAAATGATCTAACTTATTTTTAAAAAGTGTATTTTCGTGGGTTATGCTAAAAATATTGAAGGTTATAAGATTTTAAATATTCTAATGTTGAAAATGGATTATTACAATAATGTGGTTTTCAAGGAATTTAGAGTTTCATCTAATTCAGAATAGCCAAAGGAAGGGGAAAAGAAAAAGGGCATTTTGAGATAAAAAAGAAGAGCGAGAAGATGCAATTGAAATGAACAAGTTGGACAAGAGGTAGTAGAAAAAGAAGATATAGAGGAAAGTTTGGAAGAAGAATAGGAAGAGTATATTACTCCAACCTTGAGGAGGTCCACAAGACAATTGAATCCAATTGAAAGGTATATTCCAACATATTTTTGTTGTGTTTTTTCTTTATTTTGTAATGATAATGAACCCATATCTATGAAATAATCTCTTTTTTCTAAGGAGAGAGAGTCTTGGAAGGAGCCCATGGATAAGGAGATGGTGGCATTGGATAAGTGTAAGACTTGGGATCTAGTGGATCTTCCTAAAAAAGGAAGCCTATAGGTTGAAAATGGGTGTTCAAAAATAAATTTAGAGTAGATGATAAGTTGGAGAGGTATAAGGCTAGATGGGTAGCAAAAGATCATTCTTGAGTTGAGTGAATAGATTTTGATGAAATTTTCTCTTGTTCCTAATTTAATTACATTAGATTTCTACTTTTTATTGTTGCTGATTGTGATTTAGAAGTAGAGAAAATGGATGCTAAAACTACTTTTTTACATGGGGATTTAGAAGAGAAAATTTATATGAAATGACCTAATAATTTTGTGGTTAAGAAAAAGGAAAATCTATTTTGTAAGTTGAAGAGATCTTTGTATAGTTCAAAATAGTCATCTAGGATGTGATATTAGAAGTTTGATGCCTATGATTTGGAATTTAGGTTTGTTATAAGTAAAGGTGATCATTGTGTTTATTATAAACAAGTTGGTGATCATATTTTAATAATTGTCTTATATGTTGATGATGTTAGTGTGAAAAGGTTCATTATCTAACTAGTTCTCTTTTGACTAGTAGACCTATTCACACCTTTAGCTTAAGTTCACTCAGAGGATAAGATTCCCTTTTGTCTCACCTCATGTGGACTCAACACATGTCTTCACACTTGTCTCAAGTGTTGAACATGTGTCATTCACTTTTGAGGGGTAATCAGACTTAGAGTCCTACCATCTTACCTCATCGACCTTGCCTTTATAAGCAAGGCCTATTTGTACATTTCATCATGCTCCACATTTTGGATGCTTGTTGATAGTTATTTGGCTTTGTTTTGTGCAATTCAACTTTGTGGAAGTGTTCTTGATTGTGCAAGTGATCTTGACTGCTCCAAGCTTGCAAGCCCCTTCCCAATTTTTAGTTGAATCTTGCACCAATCCCTATCAACGGTGCATCGTGGAGCTGAACAAACCTCACTGTTGAGTTCGAAAGGGCCAAATCTATATGGATTGGCTGTCCAAAAATCAATTTTGGACACAAGGATTTTTTTTGGTTTTTTGGAGTCCTTATACTTGCATAATACGACCGTACAGTGGTACCGTACGGACTCTATGGATTTTGGGGGGTTGAAAATGCAAAATATTTTTAGCAGAGGGGGCCTTGGCTCTGCTGCCCTCTGTTGTACTTTTGTGGTCAAAATTTGTCTTGCATGTTTTTTCTAGTGTTCTATCATTGTTGCAAGCGTTTTTGGATAATCTTGGGCTGAATTTTCAATCTTTCGGGTTGATTTTCATCTAGATCGAGGGCTTGTAGTAGTTTTGTGCTCATTCACCTATTATCCTGGATTTTGTTGTAGAGCACAAAATGGTTTGGATCTCTTTTTTTTTTTTTTTGCTCTCTTCACAAGATTCAGTGAGTTAGCTCCTTGTGTTGGCCACTTCCAAGCCCTAACCAAGCTCATTCCTCTGGGTATTTTTTATTAAACTAGTCGTCCCTCTTTACCTTTTCTTGGAAGGCATCCAACATCCTCAGTGTTTTACGACCCCAAACCTAGTTTGAAGTCTTTCCAGCCAGATTGACCAAGGGTTGTGTCGACGTTTTCTTTGAGGCTCGTTGTTTTATTAGGAGGTACCACCGGTTTGTGTTCCAAAGGTCACCTTCTCAACGGTCTCTCTTGAAACTTCCACAACACTCTTCCAACCCAGTCGTCGCTCTTTGCAGATCTTCCCTCTTTGTAGGTTTCATGGATAGTTTTGGCAAATTTCCAGTCCTCTTCACTCGTTTTTAGGTGACATTTTGGATCGATTTGGTGGTTGGGCGCAATTTTTTTTGACTCCTGGAATTGCTCGCAGCTAAATTGAGGGCTCGAAGCAATTTTTTAGTCTGATCGACTCCTTGCATACATCTCTAGTTTATTTGTGGGTTCCAAGCAAGTCGTTTTGTGCCCTATCACCATTTTATTGGCGTTTGTTGCAGCGCATAGGATCAAAGTCATTTCTTGGGCTTCATTTCGGTTAGGTATCAACCTGGCATTTCGAACTCCTGTAGAGGTCACCGCCATTAGATTAGACTCTTCAAGATGCATTTTGAAGCGTATATACAAATTTGGGTTGTTGTTTGGTAAATCCACCAAGATCTTCCTGCTCACGGTTTTGTTTTTTTGTTGCGATTTGGTTATTTTTGTTGTCGTAGTTCAAGAGTTGGAGCAGAGGACAAAGACTCCACACGAGGTCGCGGTTTCACCAAACATCTTTTTCGCCATCCATACCAGAATCAAGGTGTTTCCTCACATCGTGGGTTTCTCGCCTGGTCATGGTTTTCATCTTAAACCGAGACCATTTGAAGTTGCAAAGGTCGTGGTTTGCACATGATTAAGCTCTTAGTTCAAATCACCGGTGTCACGAGTTTCAAACATTTGGTTACCATTGGTTGTCGCACAGTCCAAACTAGTTCAGAAAGTTGCAGCTTCTTGCCAACTAGTTAGGGAGTCTCATATGTTATAAGCCCCCTGTAAACCCAAAAATAGGTCGCCCAACATTGTAGACTATAAAAGGATCCATTTCCATTTCCATTTTTATTGTAAGTTGTGGTAACCCCTGTAGGTCGTGGTTTCCTATTAAATCGCCAAAATCCTCGTCTTTTGGTCACTGTTCACTATTTACATATGTGGTTTATGCAATATTTGTCACAATAATTAAATGCTAACTGTAGTAGTTAATAGAAAATTTAATGCTAATTCTAACATTTGTTAGCTATAACTTATTTTGATGACAGTAACATTTTCTATTACAACTGTTGTAACCACCACGACTAGCTTTCTTTGCTAGCATTTTTTGTAACTCCCAGGGTAATCATCGGGGTCTGCATAGTGTTGGAAAGGGGGACTTTTTTTCTTTTTGCCATAACTTACACCCGGGAAGCCGGATTTTTGACTTCTTATAGTCGATGGGAATCAGGTTTTGTCACCGACACGGTGGTGTCAAAATTTTTTCCCCAACTTGTATTTTTTGGGATTTTCCTTTGAAGTCTATTTGCTCTATTTTTTGACAATTTTTTGATAAGGTATATCTTTTGTCCACGATGTTGAAATTGAGCAATTTTTTTTTTGAAACTTATCTGAAAAACACAAGGAATCCATTAGTATATTTTTTTTCTTCTTTGGAATGTCTATTTTTCTGAAAAATTGTAAAATTGCCGTGTGTTATAAACAATCAATTTAGGCTTCCAAATTTGTCAAATTGTACTCAATCTTGTATTTTTTCTAGGGGGCATATTTTACAACTTTATTTGTTAATTGGGGGGGGGGGGGGTTAAATTTGTGTAGTTTTTGTCATTTATTTGAGGTTTTTAAGGTAGCTTATTCAATATATTCATTGTCCACCTCATGACATTAACTCATTTCATCCTTTTTTGGACACTTGTAAGAACTCCAGCTGCATATTTGTTTGTAAACGCACTAATATAAAGTTCCATAACTAATTTTGTGTTCCTTTTTGGGGGGATTTTTCGCACATCTATAGTGCCTCTTTTGTACATGCACTAATTTATAAAGTGCCATGGGGGTTGTGTTAGTGCCTTGTTGTTTGCCATCACAATCTTGTCCGGTGAGTGTACCTCCACGACAACATTCTAGCCTCATGTGTGTGTTCCTTGTTTTTGCACACCCTTTTCTAGTTACTTGTGCAATCTATTAGACTTGATGTTGCATCTCCATCTACTTGTGCATATTTCAGTTTATCTGCCAATACCTCTTCCTGTCAGCATTATGAGGGGTATCACTTGGTTCTATTAATGCTTCTTTTTTAGTGAAGTATTAGACACATCATCTCTCTCATTTTTAGTTGATTTGTGTTTGTGAGACTCTAGTATCTTTGTAGAGCATCACTTGCACATTTTAGTAGTGTCGATGGGGTCACTTGTGTAGTGTTTTGTATCTCTTTGATCATTGTACCATCTATATTTTCAACTTTAGAGACTGTTTTGCCTTTGTTTCCAGCTGTGTACACATAGTTAAGTAGTGTTATTGAGGGCACTCATGTAGAGTTTTGTGTTTCATTTTGATCTACATTCTTGGAGGGTTTTTTATTCTAGCAGACACCAATGCTTCTTTGGCAGAGTTTACAACTTCCACATGCTTTAGGAGTTCTTCATGTTCCTATCTTTAAGGGACATCTTTGAGGAGATTTATTTTCTTCTCATTCTCTCTCTTGGAGAGGCATTTTTCCCACAGGGTTTTCTCATTTTTTCTATTTGTGAGAGACTTTATTAGACATGGGTGCCTCATCAGACCTTGTTGTCAAGACCCATCTTTTGTGTTCTCCCTAATTATCACTTAAGGGTGGGTGTTAGTGTGAAAAGGTTCATTATCTAACTAGTTCTCTTTTGACTAGTAGACCTATTCATGTACCTTTAACTTAAGTTCACTTAGAGGATAAGATTCCCTTTTGTCTCACCTCATGTGGACTCAACACATGTCTTCACACTTGTCTCAAGTGTTCAACATGCGTCATTCACTTTTGAGGGGTAGTTAGACTTAGAGTCCTATTGTCTTAGCTCATCGACCTTGCCTTTATAAGCAAGGCCCTTTGTACATTTTATCATGCACTCCACATTTTGGATGCTTTTTGATAGTTATTTGGCTTTGTTTTGTGCAATTCAACTTTGTGGAAGTGTTCTTGATTTTTCAAGTGATCTTGGCTACTCCAACAGATGATATGTTTGTCATTGAGAACAATAAGGGAATGATTCCCAATTTAAGGTGGCATTCCCTTTCAATAAAATCATTGATACTCCCATATCCCTTTCTGGATGAGATAGCAGGAGGGCCATGGCCTCATCAGTTGCCCTTCCATATTCTTCAGGAGGAGATGGTTAGCAGTTGAATGCCCCATAATTTTGACAGGCCTCGCCCCCTCTTGCCGCAGTCGAGTCAAATTTTTGCACCTACCCACATGTTCTAAACCATGCCAGGGGGTTCCCCGATTGATTCCGAGTAGGGAACTTAAAACTCATATTTTGCGTAAATTTGACTTAAAAGATTTAGGGGCTATTAAATACATTTTGGGTATGGAAATAAATAGGGATTGGGATAACAAAAAGTTTTCATTAAATTAGAGAAAGTATGTTGAAACTATTTTACAAAGATTTGGTATGTAGGATAGTGAACCAATGAATGCACCCTTCCTTGTAGTTACTAAGTTATCTTTGGAACAATGTCTTAAATTTGATTATAATTCTAAAAATATGTATAATGTTCCTTATGATAGTGTTGTAGGAAGCCTAATCTATTCCATAGTTTGTACTAGACTAGATATTGCCTAACAATGGGAGTCCTTAGCAAGTTTATGTCTAATATGTATGAAATATTAGACCTATGTGAAAAGGGTGTTGAGATATTTGTGAGGTAATTGTAATTATTGCATTTGTTGTCATGGGATTTATAGTGTTGGAAAGTTGTTAGATACAGGTCTTTGTGGATCCAAATTGGGTTGGTGATCTAGACAGGAGGAGGTCTATAAGTGGCTATATGTTTACTTTGTTTAGAGGTGCAATTAGTTGGATGAATAAGAGGCAACTGATACTTGTTATTTACACTACAAAACGAGAATCCATGGTTGCAACATATGCTTTTAAGGAAGTAGTGTGGCTAAAAAGGTTGTATGCAAGTATTATCTTTGAGAGAAAAATAGTGAAGATAAGTTATGATGTAGTCAGAATGCTATTTCTCTAATGAAGAATGTTGTGTACCATACTTGTACCAAACATATTGATGTGCAATATAATTTTGTTTTGGGAGATAGAAGAGGATAGGAAGGTTCATTTTAAGAAGGTTGACACCTTGGTTAATGTATTTATTCTCTTACTAAGCTGGCGAGAATGAATAAATTATGTTGGTGCAACTAAGGATATGGGCCTTGCCCTACCTAGCACCTAGTTTCTTTTATGTTTCCTTATTATGCTTTTGTAAGCTAAATATCAAATGGGAGAATGTTAAGACTAGGTTTGTTTTTTATTAGTCCAACTAGAAAAAAGGGTCCAAAACCCTTTACAAAGCTGCCCTCAGGGCAAAAAAGGCCTCAAACATGCCAGAAATAGTACATTAACAACACAGAAACAACAGTAAAAAAAATGAGACTAATCAAAAAAACAAAACAACCAACAGGCCCACTAAGGACTATCAAATGTCCCATACTTATCCAAGAAGTTAACCATATCCTTGTAGTCACCTAGGCTATCTGCCCCCACATATCTGACCTTGTCATCAAAATCTTTAACAACAACAAACACTGAAGCCACATGATGGAGAGCCTTGGCAACAAATTCAGTCATCACCGGCCATTTCTTCTGCATCTTTTCCATCGTAGATTTAAGCACTGTCAACTCTTCCGCAGTCTTGCTACATAATGAGCATCCACCCTTCTTCCATCCCCGAACTTCCTCAGTATCCTCCTCCATCTCTTTTGAGCTAGGCTTGTTCAATTTAGCAAAGTGACTCACTCCTTCATCCTCATGAACATATTCAGTGGGTGTTTCATCTTCTCCCTCCCCAATGGTATCCTCCACAAACTCATAATTCTCAAAAATGTCCATGCCCTGGGGATTGGTTGATGGGATACCAGCAATACGGTTGGACCTACGCACACTTTGGGCCACATTCTTACCAGCATCACCCCCATCCCCACTCTCCATCTGTTTTAGTTCCGAGTTGAGATATATGACTTTCGAGGGGCCTTCATCCCTTTTTAACTCCACTCTCCCAATTTTAGCCTTCTTAGACTGCAGATTGCCCTCATCTTCCTCAGTTGTTCGGTCCCTTTTAGCTAACACCACAGTTTCCTTCCCAGTCTCCAAGTTAGGGGAATCAACTTTCCAGCTAGATTTCTTAGGGGTTTTAGTCTTAGAACTCTGGAGTAGGGGTTCCTGCAGGCATACCTTGGTTGTCCTCAATTCTGGGTCCCCCCTTGGGGTTTTTTGAGGATATTTTGAGGGACCCAACAACTTTTTTGGTTTTACCCTTAGCAGTAGGGGTATGGGCCAACGGGGTATCCTCTAGCATGTTGACTTTGATTTGTTTTGATGGGAACATAGCCAAATGGAAATGATACAACCTAAGGATGAGCCCTTGATGAATAAAGATGAGCGGGTATTTAGGGTTTTTAGCACAAATTTCCTTAGCAGACTTAATGGAATTCTCCAGGGAAGACAATGGAAAAAAGAGGAAACTAAGCTCTACCCTATTCCTGAAATGGTTAAGTAAAGAGAAATGGTAATGGAAAAATACCTTGAACCGACCCTCCAAGGTGAAATACTTCATGATCATGAGGTAGACTTGCCCCCACGAAGTCGACAACTTCTCTCTTTCAAACCCACCATGAAGTTTCAAAGCAACTGAACCCCTTCTTTGAAAAAAATCCCCATATTTTCAAGGTCTGACACCTTGCTACGTCGGTTCTGCTTCTTTCCTTTGATCGGATGCCCTGTGGCTTGTCCAATAACTTCCTCAGAGACTTAAAATCCTATACCCCCCACATAGACCTGCCTGGTATCGTCATCCCATGACTCCGCAACTATCAGGCCAAATTCTCATCGTGATTGATCATTGCTTCAAGGAAGGAGGCCACATCCCCCTCCTGTATGATGTAGGATCTTGCCTAAACTCCATAGGCAAGGTTGAATCGATCTTGACAATGTCGCCACCCATCTTGAATTCCTGTAAACTAAGCAGCCAGAGTGAAAGGAAATATTGAAGGTAAATTATGTTAATGTGCCTAGAAGGATACACATAAGAGTATATAAATCCTTTCATGCAATTATGTCGTCTATTAGGACTAGGTTTGTTATTCACCTTGAAATTCTTTATAAATACTATTGTAATCTAGATGCTAGCTAGGGTTATATTGTTGTAAATATTATTGTATGTATGTATTTTCAAAGATCATGGAATGGTGAAATGGGATGCTCATGTGGTAACTTTTGAAGCATATGTGGAGTGTAATATTCTTTAAAACACTTGTAAATATTGGTTGTAAGAGGCATTGAACAGGTGGTTACATTAGTAAGGAATCCTTGACCACTTGGCATGAAGTGGAAGGGAATCTATGACAATCTATGATAGGGAATTGTGTTGTAAGAGCATCTATGAATTATAATATGTGTAAGATGGGGGTTACAAAGTTGACTTTCTCATTTGGGTGCCTAGGTAGTTGTTGTTTCATCTTTTAGTGGGCTACATTTGTCCTCTTGTGGATATGAACACATAGGTTGGTGGGAAAGGTCAAGAACCTTCTAGAATGAAAGACTAGTTATGTTATTCACCTTGTAAGTCTTTGTAAATAATGTTGTAATACATTTTCTAGATAGGATTATACTGTTGTCAATATTTTTTTATGTATGTATTTCCAAAGATCATTTAATGGGTGAAATGAGATGCCCATGTGGTAGTTGTAAGAGTATGTGGAGTGTAATGTTCTTTTGAACACTTGGAAATATTAGTTGTAAGGGGCATCCAGTAGGTAGTTACATCGGTAAAGAATCCTTGACTACTAATGAAGTGTAAGGGAATGTATGATGGATTTATGTTGTAAGAGCATCTATTAATTTTAGAGATGTGTAAGCTGGGGGTTACAAAGTTGACTTTCTCATTTGGATGCCCAAGTAGTTGTTTCATCTTTTAGTGGGCTACTTTGTCCTCTTGTGGATATGAACACATAGGTTGGTGGGAAAGGTAGATGATCATAAACACATATAAGGATCATAAACCATTCTTATAAGTAGTTTTTCTTTCGATGGTTTATGATCCTTGTGGCTTTACCTTTGCATATTTTAATATAAATTAAGGGCACAAGAGAGTAGTTTTAACATCACAATTTGAAGCAAGGTTGTGTTGTTAGTTTGAATGTAGACTAAAGGAAACAAGGATCGAAGGGAGAATTTTATTACATCATGTATTCTCTTATTTTAAATTAATACAACTTTGTCCTCTCTTTTGTGGTGATTTTTTTTACCCAAAAGGGTTTTCCCATGTATATCAATGTTCTTTGTTTTGTGGATGATCTTGTCATTGCCATAATCTTTTATTTCCACTCATTATTATTGATTGTTGATTTATTATAGTATATTAAATAAGTTTTGATCACTAAACTTTATGTTTTATTGTAACCTCTAATCTAGATTCTTAATTTTGTCTGTTGTATTCAATCTTTACACACATTTCTAAGGTTGACATAGGTGAACATGTTCATTTACAACATAACCGTAACCCATCCAATTATTTCTAAATGCCATCAATATTTAGATATCGTAAAAGAGTAGAGTAGACAAAGATCATTCAAGCAAGTTGTAAAGAAATAGTACACATCGAGCAAAGTCAAATCCATGTATAGAGGATAAATTTGTGAGCACATAATAGATCCAAACGTACAAACTTGACCCAAGATAGAGAAGGCGCTCAAGATAGGATTCAAGGTATTTTATTGATAGAGAGGTATCTTTTACCAAGCCAACATAGTCAAATTTAGAAACTTCATTAAGCAACATTCTTTTTTGTCATAGAGCTATGTACCCACATCT
The DNA here is from genome assembly GCA_027924645.1 of Cunninghamia lanceolata. Lineage (NCBI taxonomy): Eukaryota > Viridiplantae > Streptophyta > Pinopsida > Cupressales > Cupressaceae > Cunninghamia > Cunninghamia lanceolata. The sequence goes on along the minus strand of BSBN01001567.1, from coordinate 12,452,979 downwards.
TTCACATTTACTTTCATAGCTTAGCATTTAATATCATAAAACATTAGCCCATAGAAATGCCACAACTCATAATTATTAGTCTAGGTTGATTTTTTCTAAGTTGTAAGAATTTTATTTGATCAATCTAGACTAACCCTATGGAAAGTATATATTCATTTACATTTTGATGAACCTAATCAATCCTCAATAACCTAATTTTCCTTTAGGGTTTTTTCTTTCAGATTAGGGTATTCAAATCTACAATTTTCTAATTTCCACACCTTATTTTTAGAATTGATTCCCTTTTTAATATTGTTCTTCATTACATTTGCATTATTACATCCTTTTCTACTAGGGTTTTTGAGCTCTATGGAGACATCTCTTTTACCTAGCCTACCCACCCTTGACCAAAATATTGTGGTTTCACTTTATAAAATAATATACCATCAATATTTATAATTTTTCAATGTAAAAGTGTATTTTTGAAATTTATAGCTCTGTCCTTTATTGATTCCATGAGCTACTCATGATCCTAATTAGATTAGGTGTGTCATTCATGTTGTAAATCCTACAGTTTCAATTATTGTATTTAATTATGCAGATGATAATAATGTATGATCTTCAAACATCATGGGTTGGAAAAATGGGATGCCCATGTGAGGGTGGAGACATTATTTATTCTCTATGACACTTGATATATTGTGTAAGAAGATATTGAATAGGGAGGTTACTTAGAAAAGATCAAAATTGGGAGTTATGGAGCATCTCCCAAGATAGGTGTTATTACAAGGCATTGTTTGCCCTCATGGAGTGCCTATCATTGGAAGATGGGTCAAAATGATGATTTATGATAAATCTATCATACACAAGTAGTGTAAGAGGTGTAAGAGGAGTTATATTTTATTCTAGGTTTCTTTGCTATGACTATGGGACATTGAATTTTTGCATGTAGACTTGGGTGCCTAGTTTTAGGACTATGGTATTAACTACTTGTTTTGGAAACCATTTATGGTTTCTAATTTTTTGTTTTTCAATATATTGGAGGTATGAGATAGTGGATTCATATGTTCTTTTGCATGTATAATTATGTTGTTAGATTAATTTTAGTCAAAGAGATAGGTGGATTTTATTGTTGTACTCTATTATTGAGATTGATACAAGCTTGAGTCTCTTAAGGGAGTTTTTTCTCATGAGGTTTTCTCCATGTATACTTGGGGTTCATATGGATTGATTATTTGTGTTTTTTTCTCTGTTAATTCATTAATATATTTTATGGTTTATCAAATGTTTGAAATGGATTCAAAACACTTGATTAATGTTGTTATTATGTCATCTACTCTATTTTTCAACATTAGTATTAGATCCACTACTTGATTTGACAAAGGGATGCCTTTTATGGAGTGTTGTGGGTTTGTTGTGGTTGTAGTGGGAGTATTTGATTTAGTGGTTTTGTAGATCCATGTGTTGTAGAGTCCATGACAAGAATATCACATTCAAACATTGATAAGTTTAATGGATACAATTATAATTTGTGGAAGTTGGAGGAAGGGATTAATTTGTGATAGAAAAAATAAATCATGTTAGGTTATCAAATGAAGATTGGAAGAAGCTCAAGATGAAGGATTGAGAAATTATATGGTGATGTCTCTCTAATTTTGTCCTTTAAATGTTTTTTAGGAGACTACCACATATAGTTTATGAAGAAGGATAGGTGAATAATATCAAAAAAAGAGTCTAATAAATAACCTATGTTTAAAACAAAAAAAATATTCCTTGAAAATGAAGGAAGGGGACTTGGTTGTTGGTCACCTTAGTGTTTTCAATGTTATTTTGAGTCAGCTAGGAAGTATAGATGTTAAGGTTGATGAAGGGATAATTTTATTTTGTTGTTATTCTCTTTAGCCAAATATGGGAAAATCTAATTGTTGTAAATAGTGGTGGTGTTGAAAAGCGTAAGATGGATTTTCTATTTCTACTTTTCTCAGTAAAGAAATAAGGAGGAAATCCATGGATGAAGGTTCTAAAGATGCATTGCATGTTTGGGGTAGGCCAAAGAGAAAGATGGTAAGAAAATGGAAAATAAGGATAGATCTTGAGGTTAGGGAAATCAAGTGAAGATAAAAACATGAAATAAAAGCATAAAATCACTAGTTTATACCTTCAAAATGGATTCCTTTCTCCTAGCTAAGGTGGAGAGCCTTGCACCCTTAGGCTCTTGCTTTACCCATGGATTTCCAATGTGAAATGCTCTACAACTCAAGTGCAAATCACTACAAAACTTAGCTCAAGAGGATGAGATTGATGGAGATTTTGGCATAATGGTTTTGCTCAAATTGTGGATGATAAAATGGCTTGGATGAGGGTGTATTTATAGGCTTTTTGGAGGGAGATTTGATCCAAGGGTTGAGATTTGAAGTTGATATCAATGGATGAGGATGCATGTGAGGTGGAGGGCTTAGATTCAATCATAAAAAATGGAGGGATGAGAATAAAGATGAATTTTTAATTCATCTTGGGAAGAGGAGAGGATTAATGTCATGCCCACATTTCCCATGTGGTCACAACACGCATCACACGTGTCATGTCCACATGCGCCATGTGGTCATGACACGAAATATCAAAAATTTTCCCACACTTTCCTATAAACCCCCTCGCATGCATAAGTGTGCTCGGTGGTGTACGCTTAAGGCGCAAATGATTCAGTTGTCAGTGGGGTAATACGCACACGTGCGCACACCCAAACGCAAGAAGTCCATCAAGGGGTCTTCATGACGCGGCTAACGTCACTACAAGGGTTGAACTTTTTAAGCTTCTAAACCCTAGATTCCGGAAGAATCCGACAGCATAACGCCTCACGGGCGTGAGTGGGATTTATCACACAACACTTAATCTTAACACGTGGTTTCCTGATAGGGTTAACAATCTTCCTACGACTCCCTAATTATAATGGATTTACACTTGTTCTCATTAATGGATTATTTTTCAACAAAGCCCGATCATCCATTCTCTTTCCCGTTTTCTGAAATGTAATATTAATTTCTCCTCCTTCGGACTTAGCATTTTCAACAAAGCCCGTTCATTTGCCCTCTCTTTCGTTTCTCTAAAATTTAATTTTGATTGTATTTCTATCACGTTCACTTTACCGTTTCTCTGAAATTTAATTTTGATTGTATTTCTATCACGTTCACTTTACCGTTTCTCTAAAATTTAATTTTGATTGTATTTCTATCACGATCATTGCATCCTTTACATTATTCCTAATTTCTTGGTAGACCAGATCACTTAAACAGGGCTTACTAACTTCGCTTGACTCAGTCTCCTAAGTTTCCGCTCTAGGTTTCATCTCAACGTTTGAATTAATTTTGATAATCAACTTGTTCCTAATCAGGATTAATGGTAGATCAAACTTACTTAGTTCTCGTAGCCCAGTTCGGAATTGCCATGCATTTTCTCCTCTTTGTTTTTTTAAGGATAACTTTTCTTTCTCTTTCTCTTTTTTTTTTCTCAATTAGATGTTTTCTAAATCTACAATGAGTTTACAATGGCCACTGATGGAATGCCTATGATGACTTCTTTGCATTTATATTTTTAAGTGTCCTTTTTACTAAAATGAAAGGACTTATTTTTCTTTTCATTTTCTTGATATTTTAAATGAAAATTATTAAAATTTTGAAGGCGTTATTTCCCTTACAGTTGATTTAATAAAATTATGTATATATATATCGTCGAAATGTCGCCCCTAAATTATTTATTTAAATTTCTTTACAAAATTATCATTAGATAATACAATTATATTTATATATAAATATATATATGATTATATATATATACTTATATATACATATTAATTTTTAAACCCTATATTTTATTTTATATTTTCCTTATATAACAAATGGGATATTAAGAAGTTCATATTCTACTTCCTTTTTTTTGAATAGCAAAAACCCTAACCTATTTCTTTTGTGTTGGGTTTGCAGGGTTAATGGCGACGGTGGCGATAATGGGGGAGAGGCGGACTGTGAGTAGGGGCTGCGAGGAGTGGAGAGCGCAGAGCGGAGGTTGGATGGAGGGAGGTATTGTGGTGGCCGCAGAGAGCGGCAGAGGACGGAGCACGGGGAGTAGGGGCAGAGATGGCCGCAGTGGGCGGCGGAGAGATGTTCGCGGAGGCACGGCGGAGGGTGGTCTGCGGAGGCCGTGACAGGAGGTGGTGGTTCACGGGTTGTGAAGGCCTGTGTGTAGGCCGCAGGGGGGTAAGACATGGCGGGGGTGTGGGGAGGGGCGGAGCCCCACCCACACCCTACTACATGGGGTGTGGGTGGGGCTCCGCCCCTCCCCACACCCATCATATGAAATCTACGGTGGGGGTTCAAACCCCCACCATTGTATGTATTTTTTTTTTATATATATATTTTTTTATCACTGTAAATTAAACACAGAATCTGCGAAAGTTCATACACTTATTTTTTTTTCATTTTAAATTTCGTTATAACAATTTAAAAATATATAATACCATTGCTTGAATCAACTTTATCCACAGTCTAATTAACAAATCTCTTTCACCAAATATTTATTTAAATAAACAGATATATATATTAAATAATTATCTGTCAAATAAATTGGTAGGACAGAATATTGAATCTAAGGTTTACATTGAATTCCATTACAAATTTATTTACAAATACAATTCAACACAAAAAAAATTATAAATATAGAATAATTTACAAGGATATTTAAATCTGATTATCTCTTAATCAATTTGTAATTTCTATTTTAAGTCACTAATTTCATTTGAGAATATCAGCATTTCATTTTAAAATGGAACAAAAATGATTATATTTATTCACAACAAAATCAAATGTATTATTATAACAAATTTTTATTTCCTTTCAATTGACAAAACTACAACTCCACATAATTTATTAAAATTAACATTTTCACAATTCATCTAAAGAGGTAAATAGTACAAACTTGTTTACAGCTACAACTAGTTTCACAACTTTGCAAGTAGGAGAAGAAGGAAATAGACAATTCTAATATCTTTTTAAAAAGAAATTTCTTCTCTTAATCATTTCATAAACTGTAACCCAATGTAATAAACACTGTAAATAAAAACTTTATTACAAAGAGGAGGATTCCTTCATAACTCAAAACACAGAAATTACAACAATAGAAAGGGAAATCTCTCCTCTTGGGGATCAACCAGGATATAAACAATAAAGACCAAGCTCTCCTTAAGACTTAAGGAAAATAAAATATTTTCCAAGTTCAAATAATATTTTCCAAGCTTCACAATAAGCTCCAAGAACCTGCATATCACACAAGGGAAAAAAAAACCACACAAGCTGCTCTCCTCCCTACCATAGACCTGCAAGAGGGTCACCCCTGAGCTAGGGAGATTATCCACACACCTAGGGTATTCCAAAAATCCACTTCACAAGAAGGTAAAAACAACATACCAAAACACACATACACCCATGGATATTTACACAACACAAAACTCAACCACATTGAGTTTAACAAGGGGTAGGAGAGTGGACACACTCAACTCTAGAGTGTCACCCTTTCAAATAATATAATCAACACAAATTTCTCATGGCCTCAAGCCAAACTTGTTAACAAAATTTTCCAAGGAGCTCATATTTTGACTCTCAAGCCAAATAACACAATTTTTCAAAGTCACACAAATGCCCTCAAGGCTTCTAACATCCCAAAAACAAGGCATGCACTCGAGGAGGATCACTCCTCCCCTACCCCACACTTGATGAGCATTTCTCCCAAGTGGAGGAAGCTCTGTCAACATCCCAATAAAATTTTCCCATAATAACAAAATTTACATCACAAGAAAAATAAATAATTTTCACACATTCTGCATGCAACAAATAGAATACAAAGGAAAAGCCATAAAATCCAACCTTAGAAAGCCCTTTAATGGATGAAGTTGATGTAGAGCTCCACTAAAATCTCCTCCAACCTAAGCCACCAAACTCCCTCTCACCTTCCTCTCCCAAAAGCAATTTTCAATAAACAAAAATCCTCCAAATTCAACAACCCCTCTCCCTATCCCAAGTGGGATTAAAATAGACCAAATTCCATAAGTTTAGAGGAATGGGGAGGTGACACTTGTCACCTCCTCACTCTTCCCCAAACTACTATTGTGTCCCAAGGGATGAGTGTTGGCTTATGTCACTCACCCATCCCTAAAGTCTTCCTTATCCCTTACCACATGTCATCTTTCTTACGCATGGGAGAAATAAAAGGAGTTAAAGGAGGAAAAAGGTGACACATGTCTCCCCTTCCTTCCTTCTTATGAATGACCACACAACTCCATGGGGACTCTCACCAATTGTGAGGGAGACTTGAAGTCAAATCCTCCATAATTGGTAGGTCTTGGAGTCATTTCTTACCTTGGGAATTGAAAAGGGATGGGCTTGAGTGTTGGTACCACTCATCCTATCCCTCCCATACCTCCAAATTCGTCACTTAACTTCAGTGTGAAGTTAAGGTGACCATATGGAGGTTACCCAAGTCAAAAGGGACCCTAGACCCATGTGGTATAACCCAGGGTCAACTTTAACCTAGTTAGGACACCTAGGGTCAAGTTAAGACACAAGAAAAGGGTCTCAAAAATTTAAAATTTAAAAAAATAAAATTCAACTACATTTCTTACAACACAAATCATAATTCAAATTTACAAGAGGGTAGACCTAACCCATTCAACCTCATGAAAGACAACATTACAACATTAAATCAAACACAGAGTTGATCTCGGTTCCTAGTGGAACCAGATCGGCTTCACAAGGGATTACAACATAAGGTGCAGAATGATCTCCAGTATCTGTGGTTTGTTAGCCAAAACCTGCGCACTCAATTGCAAGGTCAATTTCACATATAAATATCATAGCCAAAGCAACTTAAAACATGAATTCCTAAAACATACCACAGTTCTCATAAACATCATGAAATCACATAACAATTTCCTTTCTAACATCACCCAATTAGTTTTCCTGTAATGTAAACATTAATCGAACATCACCCAATTAGTTTTCTTATAAAATAAACATCTATCTAACATCACCCAATTTATTTTATCTTAAAGCAAACATCTAACTAACATCACCCAATTAGTTTTCCTTTAACATAATAAGGTTTAATAGTTTGAGAATCCGGGATCAACAGTCCCACAAATATAAAAGTATCAGCAACAGTAAGCTAAATAGTCACATGTACGGAAATGAAAAAGTGTAGGCCTCACAATTAAATGAGGGTAGATGAGGTCGATTAGATGTGAATTTTAAATTCACATGGGGAAGAGGTGAGGATTAAAAATGAATTTTTAATTCATTTTGGAAGAGTGGTGATTAATGAAAGTGGGTGGTGTAAGAGATCATAAATGAGGTTTATGACAAATGTATATTAAAAATTGTTTTATGTGGCATAAAAATCAATTTTTTATCTAGAGGATGTGGGGAGGAGTGTTAAACAAGGTTTGACCATATTAAGTAAAGTGATTAGCCTAATTAATATGGTTGTAGTAAAATAGTATATTTATATTTAAAAAAATATATCTACAGTTTGCCGAGAGATTCTTCTAATTTGTTGGCATTTATAAATTACAATATTTGATATGCTCACATGAGTTAATTTAAAGAGACTATGCTGCGAGACTTTTCGTATTTTTTAAACGTAATAAAGATTTCACTCCATAATTGCCCAAGTTTTTCTATTTTTCTATCCATTTGGCTTCCACAAATTTATTTATTTACACATTTTATGAATTTTGTTTACTTGAGAATCTAAATCTTAATTGTTTATGGGAATCTGAATCTTTCAGTCCTTCTTGTGAGTGTAGAATGCCTCTCGGTGTAATTAGTGGATAGGTTAATAATGGGTTAGGATTAATTAAATAGTGTTTAATTTAATTAATCCTAGGTCTAGGGTCATGTAGGTTAGACTAGCTAATTAAATAATAGGTATTTAATTAACTAGGGTAGGGATAGGCTGATTAATAGGCTTAATTAATTAAATAAACATGATTTATTCAATTAATTAGGTTTAATGGAATGGGTGAATTAATCAAATAAATATTTTCATATTTATTTAATTAATTGGGCTATTGTTAGTAAACGGGGAACTATTGAATTAATCAAATTAATTCAATTTGAAGGGAGAAATGATGAAAAATCAGGTGTTGGGATGAATAATTAATTAAATAAAATTTAATTAATTAATTGGAAGGGTAATTGGTGATATTAGTGATGTCGGAGGTCGGTTAAGTGGTAAAGACATTTTTAGGTGTCTACATTTGCCCCTCTTTGACGTGGCGTCGCGACCTAGCAGGGAAATGGTGTTTAGTCAAAGAAACATGCCCCAACTGCCTAGAAGGAATGGAATGGATGAGGGATGCCCCCTTGAGAGGTTGCGTGAAAAAATAAAAAAAAATTAGGTGAGCTCTCGAAAGGAAGAACGGAGGTGAAAAATGGATAGGGGACGGAAAAACATGTTGACAGGAAGAAAAATAGGCGAAAAAGGTTATGATCTGCACCCTGGGGAGGAAAAAGTGTGTTGGAGGATGACATGGCCGACTATAAATAGAAGAAGTGGGCCCTAAAGTGCCACATTTTCACTCATTGAGCCACTTGGATGAAGGAGAAGGAGAGTGACGATGGCGAACCCGAACCCACTCTTCCCATGCTTTGAGCACTTATCTGAACGAGTCCGTTCCTATAGGAGATCAGCAGAGGCTGGTGACTAGGTAGGCTGAGCACCCTATCTCTGTCATTTTTTTCTTTGTTGCATTTTTTCCTTGGGAAGTGTTCATTTAGGGTTTGGCATCATCGAGAGTCCGATTGGCGTGAAATTGGGTTGGATTGGCACCATTGTCTGCAATGGTGCCATCTGCATAGAGGGAAATGGGAGGGTTTGGCACCAAAGCTTTTAGCTTTGGCGCAATGTTGCGGATTGGCGCTAAATCATGCCCTAGGGTTTCTAATGCACATTGGTGCTAAAGGAGGGTTTCATGGTGCCATCGTGTTGATTGGCACCACCTATAGACGTGGCACCATCATGCTGATTGACGCCATTTGGGATCATGGAGCCATTCAGTAGAATGGCACCCAAAACGTGGTCAATTCTGGGTGTGCGCTGAAACGGTGCTAAATAAGAGGGAAGCGGTGCCATTAGCTAGAATGGTGCAATGTTAGGATATAGTAGCACTATCTAGAGGATTAGCTCATGGGTGGGAAATTTTGGCACCGAATTGAATTTTGGTTCCAAAGTGAACAAAATTAGTATGAAATGGCTGATTTGGAAAACAAATGTAAGTTTTTTAACTGACATTTGGTGGATGCACGAGATAGGAGGGATCATGGGGTCACGGGAGTGGTGCATTCCCGTGGTGATGTAGTTATTAGATGTGTTTGATGGAGCCACCTGGGCTTGACTAGCGAGATTGGGTTTGTTGATAGTATCAGATATGCCCATCCTGCAAGCACATAGGGCATTGATGACAGCTATTGCAGAGCGATGGCAACCTAAGACGTGTTTCTTTCTCCTGCTGACAAGGGAGATTACCATCACCCTTGAGGATGTTTATCACATCCTCAAACTACTGATTCATGATGCACGAGTGGTGTATCACACGAGGAGGGGACAGGTAACCTTAGGCAGAGCGTTTGCCCCAAGCTGCCTAAAGTTGTCACAGGATAGAAGAGAGATGAGTTATGACCAAACTTTGGCAGCGAGTGTAGATCATTTTACCTTGTTTCTTTGTGCACTGATTGGAGGTGTAGTGATGCCGGATCGGCGTGCTTGAGGCTTTCCTATGGGTTGGGAAGAGATGATCGAGGGGATGGTGTGAGATGAGACAGTCTATGCATGGGGTCCATGCATGTTAGGGCAATTGTATCATTAGATGCATACTATAGCATATCACTATGATTCAACGTTATCTGCTGGGGTCACACTGCTGCACATGTCATATTTTGAGCATACTGTGATTACTAGGCCACAGGGGGTATATTTTCGATGACAATTCAAGGCATTTGTGTTCTTATACCGGCAGCCCCTCGAGTACTCTCATGTTGGACGGTTGCGTTATTGGCCGCGGGTTCTTGATGATCTAATTCAGGTTACATGGCAGCCGTATATTAGAGTAGAGTCATGGCCAGATGATGATATTCATATGCCTTATACATTCCAGCCATGTTATTTGATGGGTTGGGGTGATCACACCATCGACATTTATCTTCCTTCCCGGGTTATGCGTTAGTTTGCCTTGCAGTAGGATCTTCCTCAGGGGATGGTAGTATTTGCTCGGACAGGGTGGGATGTGAGATGGCCACTAGCCATAGCACCGGAGGTGGCAATAGTTGATTTTGTAGCATAACAGCCCCAACTGTGGGATTGGGGGAATAGGGTGGCAGATATAGGGACTACGTCTGTGTATGATCAGTGGTGGGTGACATGGTGGTCAATCCGTTTGATGGATCCGACTGAGGAGCCTAACATGATTATGGAGGCAGAGGAGGAGGGAGATATAGTGGAGGAGGAGATAGTGGTTGAGGAGATGGGGGTGGATGATGATGATCCTATTGGGGTGTTAGCAGCGATAACATATGAGTAGGTAGTGGCTACAGAGGGTGAGGTAGAGGGAGAGGTGGACGGCGGATGGTACCACCATTATAGGTGCAACAATAGGTACAACAACATGTACCTCAGGCATAGGTTCCTATACAGTAGGGGCAGGGAGGTCAACAGGTAGTGAGGCCCAGGCAGCGGGCTACACAACAACAACAACAGATACTTATATAGCAGGTACATATAGGGGAGGTGCAGGGGCCACGAGTACCCCAACAATAGGGTCCTAGGCAGAGACCACCTGCCCAGCGGGCATAGGGAGAAGATAGAGGATTGATACCACCCTAGTAGGCACCCTTATAGCAGCAAGGATCGAGGGCCACCCCAACACAGTAGACAACTGAGCTGTAGGTGAGGGAGAAGACATATCAGGAGCATGTTCCAGAGGCTACCATGACATTTATGGGGATTGGCAGGGTAGAGGCCGGTAGCTCGAGGGCAGGATCAGGGTCAGTTCTGATAGGGCACTCATCATGTCAGCGCACCCGAGAAGATGATGAGAAGGAGGTGGGGACTCTCTGAGGTCAGGTGGCTAGTTTAGAGGATACAGTGCAAAGACAATAGTAGGAGCTTGTGCAGCTTCGAGGGGCAGTTGCATTGTTAGATGGATCAAATGGACAGATGAGCATGCTACAGGTGTAATTGGCACAGGCCCAGGCTCAGGTGGCTACCTTGATAGGTGAGAAGGATTCAGAGTGAGCCTTGCGGCTAACTACAGAGGCTAGGGCCCAATAGGTAGAGGCACAGGTGATGAGTTTACAGGAGATGGTGGTAGGTACTACTATGGGTTTGATGTTTACACAACTGCAGACTCAGATCACATAGCTACAGGGACAGTTGCAGTAGGCACAGAGTCAACTTCTGAATTAGAGTAGGCGAGCTGAGTACTATTATGGAGCATATTGTTTTGTAGTGCCTGAGGGTCAGCGCATACCTAGCTATAGTCAGTGCAGCAGATGCAAGATGTCTGTTCAGTCAATTCAACAGCCTACGACACCTCCATCATTGGTACCTCAATAGCCACAACAACCACCCATACAACAACAATAGCAGCCACAACTAGGGTCACCCATAGAGTCAGGCAGGGGTTCATCAGCCCAGGGTTGATGTGTTGACATACATTGATGTATTTTGCGCCCTTAGAGGCAATATTGTATCAAGACTTGTATATTGATTTTGAGTGATGTATTATTTTTGCAGCAATATATCTAATGATACTTATGGATGTATGATAATGACATGATTTTATTTATGATATGCATATGATGGTTATGGTTATGTTATGGATCTTGTATATTGTGATGTGATGGTTTATGCTTTGCTTATGATGTTTATGCATTATGAATGATGTTATGGGGATGTTCATGGATGATTATGACTATAGATGCATTTTATGATGTACCTTATACAGATGATGTTATAATGTTGATGTATGTAAATGCTTGTTATGGATTATGATGTGGATGAAATGGATGTAAAATGAAAATAAATGCTTAGATTAATAAACATTTATTATGGATGCAAAAATGAATGTAATGAATATATGCTTAGATTAATAAACATATATTATGGATGCAAAAATGATTGAAATGAATATTGTAGTGGATGCTCAGATTACACTTGTGTGAGAGTTTGATTTGCGTGACAATGAATTCATCATGGTTAACTCTTGAAGACATCTCACGTGTATGTAATATAACCACTCCCTATTGCGCAATGCTTTTGGGAAAGTTGGGGAGTGAACAAGCAATAGAAATAATTGTTAGGCGATGTGTTCCCTTTAGAATTTCCATGGTGAACGTGAAATGATGATGTAATGCGTATGCAATGATAATGAATTAGTGCAATGGTTAATGAAATAAACAATTCATGATACATGTTATATGCATGTTAAACCCTGGATGATGAGGGTGGATGATAAGGGATAGGTTGGGGGTGAATGGTTAAGATAGGTTTAGGATGGATTGAGAAGATTCAGGATGGGATTGTTAGGGTGGTTTTTGGGAATGCTAGGTTATTGGACACCACGTCATTAGAGGGGTTTTGATTTAGATGTGTTAGGTTGGTTGAATGGGTCAATGGGTAAGTGAGAGGGGGGATGTTAGTTGGGGGGGTGTTAGAATGGATGGGGGGAGGATTCAAACAGATTATTGTGGGTAGATCAAAATTCTAAGCCCAGATAATATGGTTGGATGGGTAGTGATAGAAAAAAGAGATGATACGAGCTAGGTTTAGTACTTGCATTACCAATATTGAGAGCATTTCTAAATTTATTATATCAAATTAGGATACCTTTCATGAAGGTATGAGAGGACCTAGGTGATGATATTTATCCCACATTTGCATGGACTAGACTCACAAACAATAGGTTGATTTAATGCATGCCCAAGGTAGTATAACCTTGCCTAGATGAGGGAAGGGGACTCATAACGTAAGTTCCCATGGTTCATAGAAGGTACAAATAACCTGATATGCAAATGGGAAGTAGTATGCTAGAATTGACCCTATCTTCAAGATATGAATACTATTCTTGGAGTAATGAAATCAACCCACAAGTACATCATACAGAAATAATGACCATGTCTATTCTAGGTGTTGTCTACCACATACCATGATATAATGGGATCAAGGTAGCTTTGGAAATGACCTAGAACAAGACAAGAAGATAAAAATCAATAATCAAAAGACCAACCAAAAAAGCACCAATAGCCATTGTATTCTCTTGCCAAGATAAGTCTTGATAGGATGATGGATTATGTCCATTGTAGGAATGATATATCCTAGGATGAAAATCGGTTGGGTTTTGTTGGATAAATTCTGAAAGGTGGGCAAAAGGATAGTTAGGCCATGTGTGATGATTATAGTTGTGTGTTGATTGATAATTTTGGTGTGAGACGTGATGTTTCGGGTGTATGCTTAGCATGTGTATCGCTTGATGAATCTAGTAAGCTCAATAAATAGGGACCATCCAAACATGTTGGATGGGTGCATCTTATGTACCTGAGTATTGGATACTTCCTTTGTATTCCAGACTGACTATATACCCTGTGTCCATGGGATCTGTTAGTGCCTGCATAAGCAATTAAATTTGTAGGTACTTTCCAAAAAATAATATTCAATCGGCTTCAAAAGGTGCAAAATTAGTTGCATGCATCTTTGTATGCATATCGGGCTTGTATATGCATTTTTAGGTATACAAAGGTGGTTATATATCGCATATTCCAGGAAGGATTCCTTGCTTGTATGTAAAAAGGATTGTATGTTCGCCTTGTATATTCGACATACAAAGGAAATGTGCGAGGGTCTTATACATTTGCCACATGCAAGAAGATCATCGACAAAACAATATGCATCGGCAGCCAAGCAAAGTGTTCCCCCGATGCCTGATGCACATACAAAGAAAAGCATACAAGGGTTCTGTCGGCGTGACAAGGGTTATCGGCAACTCAGCTAAAGGTTTATCTGATGGGCTGATGATAAAACATATGCAAGGAAAAGATGCAAGGTGAAATGTATATCCGATATACAAAGTAAATGTACATTGGCGGCAACATACAAAGGAAATATGCATTGTCAATGTGCAAAGACAAGACTCAAGGCCTAGGGCCCACCAGTTGTATGTTGTGTTTGTATATGCAACATACAAGCTGATATACAAAGGAAAAACATACAATCCAGACCCGAAGGAGAAATCAAATGCAGCAAATACGTGTCTGAGGTCTGTGGCTTGTATATGGTGCTTGTATATGCCGATATACAATGAAAGATACAAAAGAAAGATACAAGCCAGATTTCAAAAGGATATACATTCTGATTTATAAATGTGCTAGAATCCACATTGTATGTATATTGCATTTGTACAATGCAATATACAAGGAGTTATATACAAGCCGGACCCGAACTCGATTTCAAATTGTTCTATAAAAATTTGGGGTCCGTGCCTTGTATGCAGGGCGATTGTATGTGTATACAATCATATTGTGTAAAAGCAAAGGAGATACATTGGCATATCACCGAGACCTTATGCATCGGCGAGCACTTCTTGGGTTATTCCGATGGCCAATGGATATGCATTTTCATAGCGATGGAGAACTAATCAGAGGCTGCCACGTGTCCAGGCACTGTTGTATGTATATGCTTTTGCATATACAAGGATTTAAAAGGCAAAAACAGGCGAAAATGGAAAAAAGGTGAAGATGGCAAAATGAAAGAAGGAAAAGTCAGCGATAGCTAATGCCACCTACGTGGTGCGATTTGATTGGCTGGTGACTTTTCAACAGGATTTGGAGCCACAGATCTCAGTGATAGGAAGGAAATCGACAGCCATCTTTCAAACTTTCAAGAGAGAAGGATTTCTTGTGTTTGTTGCATCATTTCAGGCGGGAAGAGCTCTAGAGCACGCAACTGCTGCATCTCGCGGGTTGGTATGCCATTAATGGTAGGATTGCAGAGAGGTATGGCTCGAGAGGACATGCTAACTACCAAATTGATGAGGAAAATCTTCAGGTAGCGGTGCAGATCCTGATCTCACTTGCTTTTCCTCCTTCTCTTTGGTGCATTTAATTTTGGGCGCCATTCTCATGGTGCGGTCTACTTGGCAAAATTTTGAAGTGACCCTGTGATTAATTAATGTTGAGTACACATTCTTGCTATATAGCAGGCTGTGTTACTCATTTTAAGGTTGTTGAAGACTTGGGCAAATTTTTTGGAAAATAACGAAGAACAAAGCCTTTCTTGGTTGTTCTATCTCATTTTAGAGTTTATGTGTTGCATTTTGAATGCAAGTTGCACATTTTTTAGTTCCATTGTTGTTTTATATGAAAAATGCACTCTTGCATGTATTTAGTTGCTTGTCTCCATTTTCTGTATGCATAGCTTCTTTTGAATCTAGTTGCTAAGGGTTTCTCAGATTCTTGAATATAGACCTTCTATATTGCATGCTTGATTTGTGACTTCCATTCAAGGAGTGGATTAAATTGTTTTAGGTCAAGTATGGAGAAGAATGTATGTCAGCAAGGATATTTGTAAGTAGAGGCAGCTAAATACTCAGTCTTGGGTTGTGTTTGTAAGGCAAGCACCAATCTGACCCCTTGAAACTTGAATGCCAGTGCAAATCATTCATTTGTATATGTCTAGTTGACTCCTTGCCTTAAGATAGGCACCAGTTTGCTCCCTGTGTTGTGTTATGTTTCCAAAACCCCTGTCTTGCATCCAAAACATTAAACAAATCATTTCATAATTCTAACTTGTTAGTTGTAGGAGTAGGAATAGGACCCCTGCATGCTCTCATACCCAACTAGTTAGATATGTCCAAGAATGTTGTCAGCCTTGTGATCTATCATGCATGTCTTGGTGCACACATGACAGTATTCTGCCTATTGTTGTAAAGCTAAATCTTTTTGTCATTGGGTGAGTCAAGATCAAATCTTTAGCTATAGGGATACCCCCCTTGGTGTGGTAGAACCTAAAGGAAAGGGGAGGCATCTCACACAACCTCTTGTATTTGTTGGCCGAATCTGCCTGTGCATTGGAACTAGCAAACCCTAATGCAGATTCAGGAGAAGACCCAACAAATTTGGCGACTCCGCTGGGGAATTGATATCTGGATCTTTCATGTGAATAGTGGTGCTCTGTTGGCAGAATGAACTCAGAAAAAATATTTGTCATGTGATGAGCTTTCAGTTGTTTAAAAAAATTTATCCTCTTTGGAGAGGTGGCGACTCTGCAAATAAGTTTTCAGTGCACATGAAAGGTTGATGTATGTTGTTGTGATAAAAGATTTTCTGTTCAGGACTTCAGCATCTAGATGAGAAGAGGTACATGGCTTCTTCCCACTTGTATTTGTTGTTTTATTGCATAAGTTAGATGCCAAGGGGAACCCTTAGGTCTTAGGCACACATAGGATGTCTAAGATTGAAATTTTTATGAATCCAAGTATGTATTCACCCATACTCAGCCAAGAGGGGGATGAAATGTTATGTAAAAAAATTGAAGAGATAAGGAATAGGTTGATATCCTTAGAGGCTCGGCAGGCTCAGTTAAATAGTAACCCTGTTGTGTCTGCCAGTCAGAAGGCTAAACCCCTTGTCAGCCCTTTTGATCCTTTATATGACCAATTAGATTTGTCATAGGTTGACTATAAAGTTGAAAGTATGCCTGCCCAGATTTACAACCAAATACCTAGATTTAGTGGACACAGTGTGTGTGATGGGGGTGCACATATCCAAAACTTTCACAACTTCATGGAGAAACATTCATTTAGAGATGAGGATATGTGGATGAGGTTTTTTGTTAGATCCTTTGATGCTAAAGCTAGAGATTGGTATTCGAGCTTTCCAAAGAGATCCTTTGCCTGTTGGGATGAACTTGTTGACTGTTTTAGAAAAGAATTTGCAAGAAAACCTGCTGATTTTGTTGCAAGATTAATGGAAATTAGAAGACAAGATGAAGAGCCTAGTATTGATTTCAGTCATAGGTTTGCAGTTGCCCTTTCACAAATGCCTGAAGACTTCAGACCTGATACTCCAGCTTGCATTGGCATATACTTTGAAGCTTTTGAGAAGGGCTCTAGTGCATTGTTGAGGGAATTCAAGATAACAAATGTACAGATGGCATACAAATTTTTAGAAAATACAAAGAAAATGAAGAGTGAGCACATACAAAATTCCCTGTCCACAAGCTTTGGTGTGAATAGTAGTTGTATGGCTGCAAATGACCAAGTGATCATGGCATCATTTGAAGACAAATGTGTAAATTAGAATATAGAAGTTGAAAATGTTGCTATGTTTGAACATAATGCTGATAACAATGCTCAACTGGATTGCTCACTAGTTGAGGATGCCAAAGAGAGGATCAATGATGACTCCCATTTCAAGGTTGAGATATCTACTTCTGAAAACAATGATGAGATTATGGACAGCAATGAGTGCTTGTTTGAATGGGTTTGTGGAGATGATTGTGAGTATTGTACTCAAGATAGAGAAGAAATAAGCAAACAGAGGGGCAATTCCATGTTTGAACCATTGCCTTTTATTTAAACACATGGAGATGATGAAGAGCAATCAGAGATTGAAACAAGTAGTAGTACTGATTATGATTGTTCTGTATTTGATTATAGTTTTGTTTATGACACACATGCTGATACTCCTCCACACAAAGAATTCATTGGTAATGAAAATGCATGTTTGGCTGCCCATGAACCAGTGGCATACTGTAATGAAATTGTAACACTTTGTTCAACCCTTTTTGATACATATGCCGAGGAGGATCTGTTTGAGTATGGTGAAAATCAAGGCACTATTATTGAGGAGGATTATGTTTTTCATCCTGATGAAAAAGAGACCAACATATATCATGAAGATTGCTGCAAAGATGTGCTTGAGTCTGATCCTTTCCAATTTGGTGTAGCTGATAATTGTTTGCATGATGTGCATAAATGTGAATGTGAAAGCTTCTTCTTCTTTGATATGCCAGCTTATGATGAAATGAGGCCTGGTGATCCTAGTTGTATGGTGGACTTTGAGTGCTTTCAGTTTTTAGTTCAGCTGGGAGATCATTTTACAATGCATATTGTTGATATAGATGATGATAAGTGTTATATTTCATATGGGAATGCATTGTTTAATGAATATGACATTCACATGTTTCTTGATGCTGATGGTTGTTTGCATAAGGTTGACAGGAGCAAGCTCAATGAGATGTTTGAATATGCAAATGACAAGGTTTGTTTGTGGTTAGATAATGGCAGTATCTTTAGGCTTGATCCAGTGATATCAGATGAAAATAAGGTATTTGACAAAGGGAGATACTAGTTTTTTCTTTTTGGTGGCCCTGGGCCACCAAGTAAAATTTAAAAATATATGATTTGTGATGTAGTTTGGTGTAATGTTTGACTCTGTTGCCCAATGGATAGGGACTGGTCTCCATCCCAGAGATCTATGGTTCTTTCCATGCCTGCAAGAGGCATGCGTCCCTAGACAGAGCCAATGTTAGTGCCTGCATAAGCATTTAAATTTGCAGGCACTTTCCAAAAAATAATATTCAATTGGCTTCAAAAGGTGCAAAAATCAGTTGCATGCATCTTTGTATGCATATCAGGCTTGTATATGCATTTTTGGGTATACAAAGGTGGTTGTATATCACATATTCCAAGAAGGATTCCTTGCTTGTATGTAAAAAGGTTTGTATGTTCGCCTTGTATATTCAACATACAAAGGAAATGTGCGAGGGTCTTATATATTTGCCACATGCAAGAAGATCATCGGCAAAACAATATGCATCGGCAGCCAAGCAAAGTGTTCCCCTGATACCCGATGCACATACAAAGCAAAGCATACAAGGGTTCTGTCAGCATGACAAGGGTTATCGGCAACTCGGCTAAAGGTTTCTCCGATGGGCTGATGATAAAACATATGCAAGGAAAAGATGCAAGGTGAAATGCATATCTGTTATACAAAGCAAATGTACATTGGCGACAACATACAAAGGAAATATGCATTGTCAATGTGCAAAGACAGGACTTAAGGCCTGGGGCCCACCAATTGTATGTTGTGTTTATATATGCAACATACAAGCCGATATACAAAAGAAAAACATACAATCCAAACCTGAAGGAGAAATCAAATGCAGTAGATAAGTGTCTGAGGTCCGCGGCTTGTATATGGTGCTTGTATATGCCGATGTACAATGAAAGATACAAAAGAAAGATACAAGTCAGATTTCAAAAGGATATACATTCTGATTTATAAATGTGCTAGAATCCACATTGTATGTATATTGCATTTGTACAATACGATATACAAGGAGTTATATACAAGCCGGACCCAAACTTGATTTTAAATTGTTCTATAAAAATTTGGGGTCCGTGCCTTGTATGCAAGGCGATGGTATGTGTATACAATCATATTGTGCAAAAGCAAAGGAGATACATTGGCATATCACCGAGACCTTATGCATTGGCGAGCACTTCTTGGGTTATTCTGATGGCCGATGGATATGCATTTTCACAGCAATGGAGAACCAATCAAAGGCTGCCACGTGTCCAAGCACTATTGTATGTATATGCTTTTGTATATACAAGGATTTAAAAGGCAAAAACTGGCAAAAATGGCAAAAAGGCGAAGATGGCAAAATGAAAGAAGGAAAAGTCAGGGATAGCTAATGCTGTCTATGTGGCACAATTTGATTGGCTGGTGACTTTTCAACAAGATTTGGAGCTGCAGATCTCAGTGGTAGGAAGGAAATCGACGGTCATCTTTCAAACTTTCAAGAGTGAATGATTTCTTGTGTTTGTTGCATCATTTCAGGTGGGAAGAGCTCTAGAGCATGCAACTGCTGCATCTCGCGGGTTGGTATGCCATTAATGGCAAGATTGCAGAGAGGTATGGGTTGAGAGGACATGCTAACTACCAAATTGATGAGGAAAATCTTTAGGTGGCGGTGCAGATCCTGATCTCACCTGCTTTTCCTCCTCCTCTCTAGTGCATTCAATTTTGGGTGCCATTCTCATGGTGCGGTGTACTTGGCAAAATTTTGAAGTGACCCTGTGATTAATTAATGTTGAGTACACATTCTTGCTATATAGCAGGTTGTGTTACTCATTTTAAGGTTGTTGAAGACTTGGGCAATTTTTTTGGAAAGTAATGAAGAACAAAGCCTTTCTTGGCTGTTCTGTCTCATTTTGGAGTTTATGTGTTGCATTTTGAATGCAGGTTGCACATTTTTCAGTTTCATTGTTGTTTTATATGAAAAATGCACTCTTGCATGTATTTAGTTGCCTGTCTCAATTTGCTGTATGCATAGCTTCTTTTGAATCTAGTTGCTAAGGGTTTCTCAGATTCTTGAATATAAACCTTCTGTATTTCATGCTTGATTTGTGACTTCCATTCAAGGAGTGGATTAAATTATTTTAGGTCAAGTATGGAGAACAATGTATGTTAGCAAGGATATTTGTAAGTAGAGGTAGCTAAATACTCAGTCTTGGGTGGTGTTTGTAAGGCAAGCGCCAATTTGACCCCTTGAAACTTGAATGCCAGTGCAAATCATTCATTTGTATACGTCTAGTTGACTCCTTGCCCTGAGATAGGCACCAGTCTGCTCCCTGTGTTGTGTTATGTTTCCAAAACCCCTGTCTTGCATCCAAAACATTAAACAAATCATTTCATAATTCCAACTTGTTAGTTGTAGGAGTAGGAATAGGACCCCTGCATGCTCTCATACCCAACCAGTTAGATATGTCCAAGAATGTTGCCAGCCTTGTGATCTATCATGCATGTCTTGGTCCACACATGAGAGTATTCTGCCTGTTGTTGTAAAGCTAAATCTTTCTGTCATTGGGCGAGTCAAGATCAAATCTTTAGCTATAGGGACACTCCCCTTGGTGCGGCAGAACCTAAAGTGAAGGGGAGGCAGCTCACGCAACCTCCTGTATTTGTTGGCCGAATCTGCCTGTGCATTGGAACTGGCAAACCCTAATGCAAATTTGGAGAGAAAGAACCAACAGGATCAAGGCACTTTTAAGATGCAGGTGAGATGAATATGTATTTTTGGTAAGACTTGATGATGTGGGAACGAATGGGTGTGATGATGTGGGATATGATGCATGAGATGATAATGATGTGAGCGTTTTTGTATTTTTCTATTTTTTCTAATGTTTTTGGATTTTTTGGTTTTTCTAATGTTTTTGGATTTTTTGGTTTTTCTAATGTTTTTGGATTTTCTAATGTTTTTGGATTTTTTGGTTTTTCTAATATTTTTGGATTTTTTGGATTTTAGCCATACAAAAGAAGCCTACAAGGATCCTTGTTCCACGGATTATCTTTGGGTGGGATGATGCAGGGTGGGCAATTGATGTTCTAGAATTCCAAGCCATGGGATGTGTGCAATGTGGAGTGTCGTGATGGAAAGAGGACTTATTAGATGGTGGAACTGGACACTACACATGGTTCCTGAGACAGGTTTTTCACCATGGTACTTATCCAAGGTGTCACCGAAGTGATTTTCACCATTGGACGACTTTATTGCACTCGAGTCTTTCTTGATTTTTTCAATTTTTTGGTATTTTTCAATTTTTTTGATTTTTGTATTTTTGTTTTGGGATACTTGATGAGTTATGCGTAGAACCTCTTCAAATGTAGAATGTTCATGGGTTCATCTAGGGGCTGCCCCTCAGGTGTTGCAAGCTGATAGGTCCCTGATCCATAGTTGGTTGTGATAACATAAGGTCCCAACCAATTGGGCTCAAATTTTCCTTTTTTAGTGCGCTCCTACAGATTTTTCTGATTTTCCATGAGGACAAGGTCACCTACTTCAAACTTGCGGTTCTTGATCTTTTTGTTATAGATTCTTCATAGATGGTTTTGGTATGCCTGCAGATGGTTGAGTGAATCTAGACATTTCTCATCCAATAGTTCTAACTCATGCAGCCTTGCAACTCGATACTCTTCATCAGTGATTATATTATGTAATGAAACCCTTAGTAATGGGAGCTTGACCTTAATAGGTAGGATGGATTCAGAACTGAATGCTAGGGAATATGGTGTGGCTCCTGTAGGTGTACAGATGCTTGTGCGGTATGCCCATAGGGCGGGATTGAGTTGGAGGTGTCAATCATGACTAGCTTCATTAACCATTTTCTTCAGAATGCATAGGATGGTCTTGTTAGAAGATTCGGCTTGACCATTACCTTGAGGGTAAAAAGGTATGGAAAAGTGGTGTTGTATCTGGAATTTCTCACATAGAGTTTTTAAACGATTTCATTATCTGTGATGATGGAATGGGGAATGCCATATCGACATATTATGTAATGGAGAATGAATTTAGCTATTTGGATGCCTGTGGTGAATGTGAGTGAAATTGCTTCAACCCACTTCGTAAAGTATTTGGTGGCGGTGATAATGAACTTATGACCATTGGATGATGGAGGGTTGATCTTATCTACAAGGTCAAGTCCCCATTGTGAAAAAGGCCATGGAATTGTTATTGGTTGCAGCTCTTGTGATGGTGCATGGATGAGGTCCCCATGTTGCTGACACAACAAGCATTTCTTCACGAACCTGTAAGCGTCTCGCTTCCTAGTCGGCCAGTAGTATCCTATTCTTAAGATCTTCTTGGCTAGGGTAGGTCCACTAGAGTGTTCCCCGCAAAGGCCTTCATGTACCTCTTGTAAGGCCACTTTGGCTTCCCTAGAGTCGAGACATCGTAAAAGCATACCATCAAGACTCCTTTTGTAGAGGGTGTCTCCTATAAGGGTGAAATGGGAGGCTCGACAGATGAAGCTTTTACATTGTGAGGATGATAGGTTAGGTGGCATGATGTTGTTATGAAGGTACTTGTATGTTTCTTGATACCAGTGAGATAGGGGACCAACAATGTCACACACCAGTTATGATTGTGGAACATCATAAGCTAGTATGGGGAGTTCTTCGATCAGGAATTCACATTTCTCGTTGTCTTTCTTTATGTCCACCAAAGATCCTATCATGGCCATGGCATTTGCTGCTTTGTTATTTAACCTTGGGATCTATTCAAAATGGATGTCGTGAAAGTATTCTTTAAAGTCATCCACCATTATTTTATAGGGCAGGAGCTTGTCATCCTTAGTCTTGTATTCATTGTTTACTTGTCGAATGACCAATTGGGAGTCTCCATAGACCATCAGCTTCTCAATCTTCCACTGAATCGCTATGTGGAGTCTTGTGATGAGAGCCTTGTATTCTACTACATTGTTTGTACATGGAAACGTGATCTTGTATGATTTGGGGATGGTGTCTCCTTGAGGGGTAATAAACAAAATGCTTGACCCCGAGCCTTGATGCATATAAGACCCATAAAAATACATCTTCCATGACTCTACTATTGGTGTTATTGTCAATATAGACTCATCCAGAAACTCTGCAAGTGTTGGTTGCTTTGTTGGGATTGGTGCCTCAACTAATTGATCAGCAATTACTTGTCCTTTAATGGCTTTCCTCTCTGTGTATTCAATATCAAACTCACTTAGGATCATTACCCATTTAGTCATTCTTCCTGTAAGGGTGGCTCTAGTTAGCAGATATTTTAGTGGATCAATCTTGGCAATGAGCTTAGTCTTGTGATTAAGCATGTAGTGTCTCAACTTTTGTGAGGTGAAGACGACAGCTAAGCATGCTTGTTTAATTGGAGTATAATTTAGCTCATAGGTCACCAAGGTATGGCTAATATAATATATGGCTCTTTCTTTTCCCTATTCATCATGTTGCACCAACAAGGTCCCTATAGTTGTTTCTGTTGTTGAAATATACAAGAGGAGAGGTTCTCCTTGTTTTGGTGGAATAAGGACAAGTGGGTTAGTGAGGTATTCTTTCAGTCGCTCAAAAGCATTTTGACACTAATTATCCCACACAAAGGTTATGTTATTGTGGAGAAGATGTTGGAATAGCTAGTATTTATCAGCAAGTTGTGCTATGAATCATCAGATAAATTGAACCTTTCCTTGTAGACTTCACAGCTACTTAAGTGTTTTTGGAGGAGGCATCTCCATTATAGCTTTAACTTTGGCAGGATCTACTTTGATTCCTCTTCTTGAAACTATGTATCCTAGAAGTTTCTCGGAAGTGACCTCAAAGACACATTTCTTCAGATTTAGCCACACATTGTACTGTTCTAGCCTATCAAAGATCTTAGCCAACAAGTTTAAGTGTTCTTCTCTAGTTTTAGATTTTCCCAATAGATCATCTACATAGTCTTCCATTATGTTGTGAAAGAGATCATGAAAGATGACTGTCATTGCCTATTGATATGTTGCACCTACATTCTTCAAGCTGAAAGGCATCACAACCCAACAATATATCCCCCATGGGCATATGAAGGACATTTTATGTTGATCTTCCTCTGTGATCCTGATTTGATTGTACCCCGAGAAACTGTCCATCAGCGACAACATCTCATGACTTGCTGTGAGATCCACTATGATGCTGATGTTGGGTAGCAGAAAGTCATCTTTAGGGCAAGCTTTATTAAGATCTCTGAAATCTTTGTAGCATCGGATGCTCCCAATGACTTTGGCTAGAGGTACAATATTGGATACCCACTCGAGGTAATCTATTGGATGGATAAACCCCACATCTAGGAGTTTCTTAAGCTCTACTTTGACAAGGAGCACAATTCAAGGATTCATCTTCCTTAGCTTTTGTTTCAGTAGTTTTGCATTAGGACATACCATAAGGTGATGAACAACCAAGGTAGGATATAGTCCTGGCATGTCAGCATAGGTCCATGTGAAATTACAGTTTCTTTGCTTAAAAAAGGCTAAGAAGTTTTCCTATTCTATTACTGTAAGGGACTATGCTTCGAATGTGATTTTTGATACTTCTTATGTTCCAAGTTCATTTCTTGTGATGCTTCCACTAGGATGGGCGATCTGTTTGGATATACTTCATCCACTTTGAGAAGGCCCATGCTCTCATCTCCTAGCACCTCATGGAGGTTTTCACTAGGTAATACGTCCTTTATTTTGATTTTTTCTTCACCCAAAAGTGTCATGGAGTGGTTTTCACTAGGGGGTGTTGTTTTTATTTTTATGTTTTTGTGACTAAGAGCATGGGTGGTCTCTCCGAAGTAGGAAGATGTGTTGAGTTCCATGATATATCCACCTTTGTGGTCTCCAATGGGGAAGTGATCTCTGACCCCCATCATCTCATCTATTGCTTCATTGTTATGTGCAACATCAAGGACATGAGGTCCTTGTTGGTCCCATTCTATAAGCTGGGGTCAAACAAGAGGTAGGTCGCAGGAGTTAGATGGAGTGGTGGTTAGGGTATAGATGGTGTATATGGAGGTTTCAAAGAATTCATCAAAATCACTAAAGGAGTCTTGATGGTTTTATTCGTTGATGTTATCAACTGTAGGGGAGACCTTAGCAACCTCACTTAGATACATTCGCCATTAGCAAGAATGGATTCTTGTTTCCCATACCTTAATCCATGAAGACGTGGGTTTCTTATTGCTTGAATTGGCTCCACAATCCCTTGCTCATGAAGGCCTATACTGCCTTGTCCTTTATAGCCCATAAACTTGACAATCTTGAGACCTTTGCCATAGATTTCAGTCGGGATAGTATGGGCTTCTTGTTTTGCTTCTTTGTCTTTGTATAACCATGAGGATATGTCTTTGATAATATCCTGATAAAGGAGGTGCTTCTTCTCAAAGGTGGGTGATGGTTTGTATTTGATGACTACCGTGGAGACTTCTTCTTCCCTAGGAGCACCAAATGCCTTAGGAGTGGGCAATAATCCTACACAAAAGGCACCGTGTAGGTCGTATTCTCCACACCCATGTCGCTTAGCTTGATCTTGACTTCAGGTGGTGGAGATGTTTGTGATGTAGTGGCAATGTTGGAATGGTCAACATATGAGGCAGATGATGTAGGATTGGCTTGTGAGGCTGATTTCTTAATGGTGTTGTTATATGGGTAGAAGGTGAGGTTGTGTCCCTCCAAAAAGCTGCAATATTGGAAAGGATGGGGATCGACATAGATAGTAACTTCTATGCCATTATGGGGGAATTTCAAGCATTGGTGAAATGTGGAAGGGACGGACTGCATGGCATGGATCCATGGTCAATAGAGGAGAATATTATTGGGAAAGTCAAGATCAAGCACCTGACACTTGGTTTCCAAGATTTTCACCCCACTTGGATAGGGAGTTTGATGGTGCCTTCAAATAGTCTCTCGGTATCATCGTACCCCTTAATGGTTATACATTCACTAGTGTCCACAACTACATCAGAGTATCCAAAATGTTTTAACAATTTATGAGTGCACAATTTTAGGCCGGAGCCACCATCTATTAAGACTCTTTTTATGATGTGCTTGTGGATGTGGACTTCAATATGCAAGGCATCATTGTGTAGGTTGGAAAAGGCAGGAAGATCCTTTTCGGAGAAGGTGAGATGGTGGGGTGAAGCAATGTGGCCCACCATGGCTTGGAATTGATCCATATTCAAGTTGGTGGGGACTTGGGTATCCATTAAGCCTTTGTGGAGGATTTCTTTGTGAAGGGGAGACATGTGGAGCAATTCAAGGGTGGAGATTTGTGTAGGGGTTTTGCCTAGATGATCTAAGAGGTTGTATTTGTGGGTGGATGGTGGATTGGTAGATGCAAATGTGAAGGGTTGGTCATTGGTGGGTGCCCCAAGGATCGATACATGACTGTGGCGAGTAGTGACGGCACAATCAAGTGCTTTTTATTGATTTGTGATGGTGTTGATGTGATTGGCAGAGGTCTCTATCCTTCCTATGATAGAATCAAAGGAAGCAGGTGGTGGTACAATGTTGTAAGCTTGGTTGGAAGAGGATGTTTTTCCTTTGTTGTGATCAGGTAGAGCATCCTTGTAAGCTCTTAGATTAGTATTTGGTGATTGTTTTGGTGGTTCATCAAGGGTTATGTCACCCATATCTATAAGTTCTTGAATACTATGCTTTAGCCTCATGCAGCTAGATGTCTTATGTCCCTTTACATGATGGTATTCACAATAAGTGTTTTCATTAAACCAAGAGGGTTTGAATTGGTTCTCATCATAGGGTCGAATAGGGGGTAGCATGATCATGTCCACCTTTCCAAGTTTGTTCAAGACATCTTCAATGGGCTCCCTTAAAGGTGTGAATTTCCTCTTGGGATTATTATTTTGTTTGGGTGGTCCTTTGGGGACATTGACATTGTTTGCAGTGGATGTACTTGGTGGTGTTTGATTTTGTACATGTTAAACAACCTTCACATCAGTGACGCCATCATTGAGAGTGTTTTTATTCTTTCCCCAAAAGTGAGGTTTATCATTTGATTGTGTGTTGTTGTTTGTGTTTGAGGTGTTGTTGTTAGCCTTGTTGTTGTTGTTATTTTTGTTGTCGTAGGTATAAATTTTATGTAGCCCTTGGAAATGAGGGCTCTTTTAATGGTAGTTCCCTTGTCAATAAACTCTTCAAAGGTCGATGTGCATTGTATTTGTAAATAGAAACCCATTTCTTAACTAAGATTAGCCACAAACATGATGCCTAGTTGTTTTTTGGGGATAGGCCAAGGGAGCTTGCTTGCCAAGCCTCTCCATCTTTAAAAAAAGGTAGTAAAAGATTCTCCATTCTTTTGTTAGGTATTGCAAAGATTAGTCATTGATATTTCATGTTAGAAATTATAGGAGAAATGGTTTACAAACTTCTTCGCAAGCTCATGGAAGGTCCTGATGCTGGGAGGAAGGTGTGCAAACCATTCAGCGGCTTGACCAACGAGGCTTCTAGGGAAAAGTCTCATTAAATAGGTGTCATCATATGAGACCTTTAGGAAAGCAATGTAGAACTCCCGAAGGTATTCCCTAGGATCTCTCTTTCATTTGTACTTGTCAAATTTGGGTGTTTCAAAGTTTTTGGGAAAGGGAGGCATGTACAATGTCCTATCAAATGGGTAAGGGAAAATATCCTCAAAAGAATATTGCTTTCATTTGTTTCCTTGTTGCATTTTGTCCACCTTTTGGATTAATGTTTGGACGATGCTAGCAAAATCTTGGTTGGGAGGTGGTTATGGAATATGGTTTTGTTGATTTTGCATGAGTTGTTGGAGAAAGGGTGGAATTTGATTTTGAGGTGGTGTTTGATGTTGGGATGTTTGATTTTGGGCATTTTGGTTTTGGAGTGCAAGATGTTGTTGGTATGCAAGAAGTTGTTGCACGATGTGTGGTGGAAGTTGTGGGTTGGGATTGTGTTGCGTGGTTTGGACAGATGACACAATGGGTGCTTGGGAGATGGGGTTTTGTACATATGTGAAATTAGATGATGGATTGGCACATGGGTTGGTATTGGTTATGTTTGGGGGTGGTTGCGAAAATAATTGGTTTATGAAGGCTATAGTGTTGGGGTTAAGTTGAGGAGTGCTAGTGGTAACACTTGTGTGTGTGGTGTTGGTGGGAATGCTTAGGGTGATCTGTAGCATGGATGAGGTGATGGTAGATGTTGATATGTTTAAGATGTTTGGTGTGGTTGATATGTTGGTGGGATTTGTGGATGTGGTGATGTTAGAGTTTGTGGGAATTGTGGAAATAGTGACATTTGAGTTTGTGAGCATTGTGGAAGTAGTGTCAAATAGCATTGTGGAAGTAGTGTCATTGGAGATTTGAGATGTGTTAAGATTGGTGTGTGACGTGGATGGTTGTGAAGACATGGTGACATTGGGTATTGTAGCACCATTTTGGAGAAGAAATTCAAGATATCTATTAGGGTCCAATCCTAAGACTTTATCAAGCATATTCATAGAATCGACATCTTGTGTAAAGTATAAGATATCTTGATCCACTTGATTGGTGTTAAATGGTTGTGCTTGTGATGGGAAGGGGAAGGATTTAGCATAGCGGTAGCATCATATGATGGCACTTGTTGGATGATGGCAATATTACTTGGTTGGTTTGTGGCATCCCTATGCCAAAGTTGTTTCTAAGATGGGTCATTTCTTGATTCTTCTTTGCTTGTGATCTTCTTATGGGCATGCAATGGTGTGGATTCGATGGGGGGTAGATGAAGGTTGAGACCTTAGAGAATAGGTTTGATTTATTGGACCCAAAGATAAGTGGGAGTGAAGATGTGAATGTTTAAAGAATGGGGATGAAAAAAAGGGGGACGAGGTGATTGGGATTTGTTTGGGGAATCAAAGATTTAGATTTTGGAGAATGATATCATCCAAATCTAAATATAGGGATAATGGTGTGATGGGGTATAGGTTTTACCTTTGAGGGAATAAATCCTAACAAGTAGCAACCTAAGAAGGTAAATGTTAAAAATATGAGGATGGTGGAACAACCTTAGAGGTTAAGACCTTTAAGGATGTGGGTGGATTGATTTTCAAAGATTTACACCGAAAGGGGTGAAAAAGGTGTAGATGAAAATTATTTTGGGATGATTTGGAGGATGTGACTAAGGAAAATAATCAACCAAGGAAACCTTAGATGACTAAGGTAAATGATTTTGGATAGTAATCAACTAAGAAAGTCTTTGATGATTTGGATGTTTAGATGATTTTGATGATGGTGGGGGTATATTCAAATCAAAGAGTGAGTTTTGATAGATCTAGATCTTTAGGATTTTTGTGAAGATTGGTGTTTCTTTTTACATAAGGTAGACTAATGGCCTTAGGCAAAAAGGGGGGATGATTATTCTACTTGAGGGTAGACTAATGACCAAAAAGCAAAATAGGAATCAAAGGATGACAAGATCTAGGTTTAGTTCTTTGCTCAAAGTTTTGATTGGAATATGATTGTGGATTGGATTGAGAGATTGATTTTGGATCTTTGGATGGTTTTGATTTTTGTATGTTTAGATTTTGAGGTTTGGATAATGTTTGGATGGATAAAGTATAGGTCCAAAAGATGAAAGTCAATGTACAAGGCTAAGTTGGATTATGAATGGAGATATGATTATGGTTAGGCTAAGTGATGTGATTAGTAGTGAAGGGTCAAATAATGAAGTGATTATTCTCTAAGGTCAAGATGGATGAAAATGGATGAAAATTTTAGGTCAAAATGATTATGGGTGATGGTCAAAGATGGCTATGGTTTTGGTGGATCCTGACAAGGTGATTGTGGATTATGGATGTGTAGAGTTCAAAGGTCCCAAAATAATTCCCTAGGCACATGTGCAATCTTCTTTGAAAATAGCGCCAAAGCTTAAGGATAAGGTGCCAAAATAGTGAGTAATGGTGCTAGGGATCTAGAAAATGGCACTACAATAGTCACAGTGGAAAATTCAGGTGCCAAACAGAAGGCTTTTGGCGCCAAAACAAGGCAGTGAATGGCAAATTTTTGGTTAAAATGGGATTTTGATGTCAACTTTTGGATTTTTGAAGGTCAAATGTTTCAATGATGATTGCTTGGCAAGCATACAAACACTTCAAACAAGAGAACACAACGGCCAAAGGTTTTGTTGTGAAATATGGTAATTTTGAATATTCATCAAGCACTTGTACAACCTAAGGCGAGCAAAAGACAATATTTGTTGGATTCCCACTATGAATAAATCTGAATCGCACTTACTCAAAGCAGATAGCTTAGAAGTTTGGTGGCACTGGCTCCCCCTTACACGACACACACTTCTCGGGAACACCAAACTTTGAATTCCTAAAGACTCGAAGATCTCAAGGACTTTGCTATCTTAACTTTGAACTGCAAGAACATGGACAGCTTTAGAGGTCCGACCTCTTGCACCAAAAAATAGAAGGATTTTGGCCACTAAACAAAGGTTCTTAGTGGGGGAACATTGAGGGGATCAACACGTTATGAGTATCCAGTAAACCACTTAAAGTTTTAACTAGTTCTACTAGGAGTTTCATATACACAAGGTATGACTTCCTTTCGAACTAGCACCGAATGGTAAGCGTTAATACCTATTTGGAATTGGTTTTCACCTTATCCTATTTTGTATAGCAGACTAAATGAAAGTACCACTTGGGATTGCCAATGATTTCTCCTTGCGGATGTGTCTCAAGGGTAGGCCCCCTCTAAGAAAAACAAAAAGAAAGTAGAACCATTTCTCTTAACCCAAGATCCTTTTGAAGGCGAGGGGAGAGGATACTTTGATTCTATCCCTTGGGTAACACAAGTATGCAAGCGCACAAGACACGTCAAACAAGATCTATGTTCTTTTTAGGATCCAAAACAAAGTGTGCCTATGATTGTTTGCAAACAAGGTTAATTTTAATGCACCAAATCTAAAAAATTTCTAAGCTAAGCAAGTAAAGTTTGTTTTAGTGCACCAAAATGAAGTGTTTCTAAGCTAATAAAATCTTGCAAAAGATGTTAGCATTCTAATTTTTGAGTCTTAGACAAATGTTATCAGCCTGCAGAACACTGTCAACACCCTGCACATATTCTTAGATTAGCACAGAAAAAGGTGCCAAAATAGAATGAAAAGGTACCATAGAATGCAGAAGTGGCGCTACAAAAAAGAGAAATGGTGCTACAGAAGGATAAACAACTACTTCTAACTATTACAGAAAAAGGCGCTACAGGAAGCCAAAATGGCACTACATGATCAAAAAGCACTAGCAGAAAGGGAAATAGTGCCAAAACATGTTTTACCTGTAGATAGCATGAAAAATGACGCAGTGCTTCAAAAGGGGCTGCAAAAGAAGTGGTTAATAGTAAATATTGATTCAAAGTGTCATAAAAAGGCTTCTCATCTCTTTTAAACACCCCAAAAAATGTTAGCCAAAACAAAATGAGTGAGGGTGAAACACAAAAGTTATCCTAAAAATTTGGTTATTATCTCCCCCTCTTTCATTGTCTTAACAGAGAGCACCTTATTCTAAAAATTCTTAAAAACATTCAGAAAAGGGCCTAAAAAAAGCTAAACTATATGATCTAAAGTTAGTGAAAAACGTCGCGTGAAAAAGGCACCAAAACAATCATAAAAGGCACCATAGAATACATAAATGACGCCACAGTGGGAAGAAATGGCACCAAATAGAGTCTTTAGAGCTGAAACCTGCAAAAACACATCCTTCAACACAAAAACTCACACAAAAGATTAGCTTGGACCTTGTGGGTCCCACCGAGCATGCCATTTGAGGTTAGGGAAATCAAGTGAAGATAAAAACATGAAATAAAAGCATAAAATCACTAGTTTATACCTTCAAAATGGATTCCTTTCTTCTAGCTAAGGTGGAGAGCCTTGCACCCTTAGGCTCTTGCTTTACCCATGGCTTTCCAATGTGAAATTCTCTACAACTCAAGTGCAAATCACTACAAAACCTAGCTCAAGAGGATGAGATTGATGGAGATTTTGGCATAATAGCTTTGCTCAAATTGTGGATGATAAAATGGCTTGGATGAGGGTGTATTTATAGGCTTTTTGGAGGGAGATTTGATCCAAGGGTTGAGATTTGAAGTTGAGATCAATGGATGAGGATGCATGTGAGGTGGAGGGCTTATATTCAATCATAAAAAATGAAGGGATGGGAATAAATATGAATTTTCAATTCATCTTGGGAAGAGGAGAGGATTAAATGAGGGTAGATGAAGTGGATTAGATGTGAATTTTAAATTCACATGGGGAAGAGGTGAGGATTAAAATAAATTTTTAATTCATTTTGGGAAGAGTGGTGATTAATGAAAGTGGGTGGTGTAAGAGATCATAAATGAAGTTTATGACAAATGTATATAAAAAATTGTTTTATGTGGCATAAAAATCATTTTTTTTATTTAGAGGATGTGGGGAGGAGTGTTAAACAATGTTTGACCATATTAAGTAAGGTGATTAGCCTAATTAATATGGCTGTAGTAAATTAGTGGATGGGTTAATAATGGGTTAGGATTAATTAAATAGTGTTTAATTTAATTAATCCTAGGTCTAGGGTCATGTAGGTTAGACTAGCTAATTAAATAATAGGTATTTAATTAACCAGGGTAGGGATAGGCTAATTAATAGGCTTAATTAATTAAATAAACATGATTTATTCAATTAATTAGGTTTAATGGAATGGGTGAATTAATCAAATAAACATTTTCATATTTATTTAATTAATTGGGCTAATGTTAGTAAAGTGGGAACTATTGAATTAATTAAATTAATTCAATTTGAAGGGAGAAATGATGAATAATCAGGTGTTGGGATGAATAATTAATTAAATAAAAATTTAATTAATTAATTGGAAGGGTAATTGGTGATATTAGTGATGTCAAAGGTCGGTTAAGTGGTAAAGACATTTTTAGGTGTCTACAGATCTAAATCCAAGGGAAGGTTTAAAACCCCTAGTTAGAGAAAGCTCAAATGTTGGAACTATGGGAAACAAGGTCATTCAAAGAAGTAATATAGAAATAAGAAAACATTACTAATGATTCCCCTGTACAAAAACCTTTGATGATGAAAATGATGGTTTATTTATTTATGTTAAAATTGCTAGTAATGACTCATGGCTTATTGATTTAGGTTTCTATCACATGACTCCTCACAAGGAGTGATTTTATCATTATAGAGCATGTGATGTGGTGAGGTGTTCCTTGGTGACAATAGTTTACAAAAGATAGTTGGCAAAGAGAAGGTGAAACTTGTGTTCAGTGATGGGAGAGTAAGATATCTCTTAGATTTGTTGTATATTCTCTAGGTCTTGCACAAAATTTACTTTCAGTTTCTAAGATGAATCATGCTAGAATGCATGTCACATTTGAGAGGAATCATTGCAAGTTGGCTAGAGGGAATTTAGTGTTGCCTAAGGGATCTAGGTGTGGTACCACATTTAATCTATAAACATCTATGGATATTCATGTGTTATACTTTGATATATTTTTGGAGGAAAATTCTAAGGTTTTTAACAAGTTTAAGTATTTTAAGATTCTTGTTAAAAATCATATGGATCAAAAATAAAAGTATTAAGGTTAGATAATAGAGGGGAATATTTATTTAGAGAATTTGATGATTTCTATAGACATGTAGATTCTATGAGATAGAATAAAGCTCCTTATATTCCACAACAAAATGGCATTGCAAAAGGAATGAACAAAACTTTGATGGATAGAGCTAAAAGTATGTTAGGTATTAGTGAGCTTGACATGTGTCACCACCCATCCCATGGGTCTTTCTTGTAGTGGGGAGGAAGAGTGAGGAGGTGACAAGTGTCACCTCCCCATTCCTCAAAGCTCATCGATAGAGCTTATTTTAATCCCACTTGGAGAAGGTTATGGGTTGTTGAATTTTTAGAAAATTTTGTTGTTTGGAATTTACTTTGGGGAAAAAGTTAGAGAGAGTTTTGTGGCTTGTGATGGAGGAGGATTTGGAGAAGCTCTACATCAACCATCTACCATAATTGGGCTTTTAAAGGTTGGTTTCGAGGCTAAGGCCTTCCCTTATGTATTTTTATTTTCTTGTATGATGCTATGCGTGAGATCTATTTTCTTGAGTTTTTATTGTTATTGTGGGGACAATTTGTAGGGTGTTGTAAGAGCCTCTCCCACTTGGGAGAAGATGATCAACAAGTGTGGGGTGGGGGAGGAGTGAACCTCCTTGGGGTCATTACCTTATTTTTGTGGTGTTGTAAGCCTTGAGGGTAATAAATGAGATTTTGAGCAATATGTGAAATGGCTTGAGAGCCAAAATGGAAGCTTTGTGGAAATTGTGTTTAAATGTGTTGGCTAGAGGCCTTATGAGGTATTTTTTTGGGCTATTTGTAGGAGTGGCACTCTTGAGTTGAGTGTGTCCACTCCCCAACCCCTTTGAACTCACCCTGGTTGAGTTCTTGTGTTGTGTTATCCATGGGTGTAAAATTGTGTTTGGTTGTAGAATGTCTTGTTGTGATGTGGAATGGGTTCCCAAGTGTGTGGATGACCTCCCTAGCTCGTGGGTGACCCTCTTATGGGTCTATGGTAGGGAGGAGAGCAAGATGTGTGGCTTCTTTCCCCTTGTTGTGATATGCAGGTTCATTGGAGCTAAGTTGTGAAGTTGGAGAAAACACCTTGTTCTTGGAGTTGATATTTTATTTTCCTTTACTCTTTTAGCTCTTGAGAGAGAGCTTGGCCTACTTAGGAGATTGTATCATTTGTTAGTTGTCCAAGAGAAGAGCATTGTTCTCTCTCTTGTTGTAAAAATGTATATTTTTATTTTGTGTGTAGTCTATTTACATTTGAAATAGAAAGTTAAAATTTGTTGATTTTAATGTTATCATTCACCAAAAAAAAATGTTGAAGGGAAAAAGATTTGGTTACAATGCTATTTCATTGTATGTTTATTTACTTTTAAAATATCAAATAGGTGGTTGTGGTTTTTATTTTGAGACAAACATGAAATTTGTATATTGTTATTGTGAAAAAGAAAAAAATTAGTTGATGATATATGATTGAAGTATTTAATTGAAATGTATTTGTTCTTTCCAATAAAAAAGGAGAAAAATGAGTTCCTTGCCTTATATAAATTTGAGTAATAGAGAATATAATTGTGTTTATTGTTCTTTAAAAAAAAAAAATTGTATGTGAATGGAAGGAAAATTATAGTTGCAAATATAATTATATATATATATATATATATACAAAAATATATGTATATATACAAAAATATATGTATATATAAATATATAATTATATAAATTATGTGTATATTGAATGATTGTATTCTTATGTATTTAAAAGTTAGATTGATTTTATTATTCTGCTAAATAAATTTGAGAATACATTATATATATATATATTGTTTTAATTTAAATTTTAAATAGACTGTGTTTTAGAGTGGATATGTGAAAATTCTCTGTGTATATATATATATATATAACTCATAACATATAAAGATGATGTGAAAATCAAAATTATGACAAACTGTGTTCTCTACAAAATAGACAAATCGCAGTATTGTTTTATGTTTTCTTTTTTTAAAAATACATGTGGTGGGGGGGTTCGAACCCCCTCACCGTTTCTTTTGCATACGGGTGTGGGGAGGGGGCGGAGCCCCCACCCAGACCCCACATAGTGGGATGTGGGTGGGGACTCCGCCCCCTCCCCACACCCCCTTTCCCCACAGACCCCCGCAAGTATAAACCCAGCGTTGTTCTCAAACACTCCCCGCCGATCCTTCCTCTGCGGCCCCCTCTCAACACCTTCGCCATTGTCGTTGTCGCCGCCCCCTTCCCCTTACACGACCTCCAAACCCTATGACTGCCCACTCAGATCCGCGGCCCCTCTCAACACCTCCGCCACTCCACAGCTCCTCTACACGCCGTCGTCACTGCCGCTACCTCTAGCAGCATCTCTTCTCTCTACCACAAGATAAACTTAGGGTTTTTAGATTTAATAAAAATATATATATTTAAAATAAAATTCAGCTAGATTCACAATATATATATATATATATGAATGCCATCATATGCATTTCATATGAGGCCACCATTAAACCTGCAGACAAAACCAAGAAGACAAAACGAGAGAGAGAAAGAGAAAGAAAGAAGATGAGAAAACAAAGAGGAGAAAATGGAAATGAGTTTCAAAAAAATAAGGTTAGGGCTTTTGCCCTTAAAGAAATTATATTTTATTGGGGGAGGATTCTAGGGCAAAGTGGAATTAAAATCCAATTTAAAATTTAAATTCCCCTTTTGTTATTATTTTTGTTCATTGTTATAAGTTTGGAATTGATATAGGGAATTTGAGATAATTAATGAAATGGGTAAAACTTTATTCCCTTGGAATATTATTTTTTATTTGTTAGTGGATGTTAATAAACAGATTAGATTCACGCAATGAAGGATTTATATTTAATTATTTTTAATTTAATTCTTTTAAAGAAAAAGATATATTGGTTTTATTTTAATTCTACTCAATTTAATAACTTGAGATGTGATTATTTAAACAGTTGGGTTAAACCTTTAATCATAAAACCTAACTCGACGAGGACGATTTAAACCTACATCATTATTTATTAAATTTCAATATTCTTTTTAATTATGATGGGGCAATTTAATTAACAAAATTAAATTAAACATTGTTTTAAACCTGACTCGGAAACCTAGTAAACTTTTTATACGAAGTTAGTAAAACCTGTTTCTGAGATCTAATCTACCAAGAAATTAGGAATAATGTAAATGATGCAGAGATAACTCTGATTGATCAAAAATATGAAGGAGAACAAATTGATTGAGCTTTGTTGAAAAATATTTAAAATTATAGAAAAACATGAAGGAGAATAAATTGATCAGACTTTATTGAAAAAAGTTCAATTAACTTATTCAACAGTTTTACCAATTCAACTTGTGAGACGTAGGTAATTTAACACCAATCAGTAAATATTTTGATCAAAATTAGTTTTAGTACAATAAACCCTATTCATGCCCGTAAGGCGTTATGCTGCTAGATTTTTCCAGAATTTAGGGTTTAGCTAGGCTAGTGAAGTTTAACCTTGTTAGAGAATATAATATTTTTTTGCCGAGTATCGTCATTTGAATTCTATATTTTTATCATCCTCTCATGCATTTGGCTTTTGGTTATTAATTTTGACTTACGTCAAAATCCCTTCATTCACATAGGATAACTTAGGGTTTTCGATCGTTGATCCTAACCCTATTGGCGACATTAACCGCATCGCGATGACCCCCTAGTTGGCCTTCATTGCGATTGGTATGCGCATGTGAATGCATTAACCCGCATTCAACTGTATTATTTAAGCCTTAAGCATAATGCTACCGAGCACGCTCACGCGTGCGAGGGGGTTTCTAGGGAAGCGTGGAATTTTTTTTGATATTTTGTGTCATGACCACATTACAAATGTGGACATGACACGTGTGATGCATGTCATGACTGCATGGGAAATCTGGGCATGACAGTTTGCAAGAGGATAAAATCATTGATGGAGAAGTTTGACTTATCAAAGGAATTGAAGTGTGACATTATGACAATAGAAATGGTTGGATTTTTAGTTTATATAACCATCAACCATTCAACTTCCCCGCATTCAAAGTATATAAAGGAGATTTGTAATATGTGGTGGGGGGACTTGGGAGAGAAAGAAAGCATTGTAAAAGAAGAGTCACATAGTTGAAGGGAACAGTTTTTATTTCCTGAATGCTACTGCAACAAATGTAAATATGATATTTATGAATAAACTTAGATTGGTTTGTGTTGTTTTGTGGATTTGTGTCGTGTTGGTTGCATGACTGGGTGGTTTGATAAGACCCCATGGTCATGATTGTACCAAATGGCATCAGAGCAAGGTTTGCTCACTGGGAAAAGTGTGTTGAGGTAATTGATGTGTTGAGAGGGTAGATTGTTGGGAAATGTGTTGAGGTGAGAGAAATTTTTGTAACTACAGTGAGTCAAGAAAATTAAACTTGTGTGAGACTTGTTGGCTGTCCTCCAATAGAGATGAAAGTTGGGTAGAAGGTGTACAAACTTCCTCTTGTGAAAGTGGGTAGATGGGGTTTTAAGAGGTGCATCTTCCAGGATTTATGTTGGGTAGAGGAAATTTGTGTGTGTGTGGGTTTTTTTGCAAGTATGAAAGAGGACCTGTAACTACAGAGAGCATAGGCTCTAAAGGTTTTGTGAGTTGATGTGTGCCTAAAGGTGTGTGTGTAGGTTGCAGAAATTATAGAATGTGAGTGATTGAAGATGTCAAGAAAGAGGAAAAGTGTGAGTTTGGACTTGGGTAAGACTTTAAAAATTTTCATTTATTGAGAGGAGAGAGAGAATTTTAGAGGAAGAAAGTTGGGCCAAGATTCAGACAAAGTGTGCAGAAGTATCCAGGAGATTAGATGCCTTGAAGGAGAGTAGAAGAAAAGATAAGAGAAAAGAAGAGAAGATGGAATAAATTGACTCTTATGATTTTTATAATGCTATTTTGTCTGTAGGTGGAAGAAAAGATGAAGTAGAGTGTATTGTAGATAGCACTAAAGAAGAAATCCTTGTGCAAGAGGAAGAAGAAGAAAAAGAAGAGAAAATAAGAGATTGCGGCAACATGAGCATGTCTTTTGGAAGGAATGGAAGATGTGGTGAAAGAAGTTGCATCAAAAGTTGAGGAGGAAAATGATGGTGCAGAAGCAGTTGTATGTCCTTTGGAGGATGATAAGGTAGAAGAAGAAAATAACAAGATTGCATTAGAGAATAATGAAGAGGGAAAATTTGTAGCAGATGGTGATGAAGAAAATGTTGTAGCAACAGAGAAGAAAGAGGCAATTTTTAATTTTCTTGAATTTTGTGATGAAGAAGTTGACACTGATTTGTATTCAGTTGAAATGGTGAGAGTAGGAGTTGAAGATTGTGAAGAGGTGAATACAATGGAGGATATGGAAATCTTTAATTTCCATAAAGTCAATTATCTCGACTTATGTATAGATGAATTGGAATGGGAAGCAAGATTTTGGTGGAGGCTAGACAATGGTGGGTTGGAACCCACGAGCGGAAGAAAGAGGGGAAAGCACAATTGGAGAAGGAGCTTAGTTCGTGGTGGATCATATTCCATGAGGGAAAGGAGGAGTGATGTGAATACTTGGTAGAGGAGGATGGTACTTGTCCTAGCCAAATGTTGGAAGAGGCGAAGGAATTTTTTTTCTGATGAACCTGCTATAGTGATGGAGTTCATTGTAGATTATTCATAATTTGAAAGGATGGTTCTACCATTCAAATCAATTTTGTGAGCCCATGCTCACAAATGTCTTACTTGACATGTCCGATGCAGGGGCATTCGAGTCCATGAGCAATCCTGCATCAATCGAAAACATTTTCAACTTTTTGTTTCTACTTTTGTTCAATTTTTGCTTACCTTTGTTGGTTTATGGTAGATTGCTTCAGGGCAAATTTTACATTCAAATTTTGTAAAATGAAAGACATCATCTTGAAGAGGATCTTAAAGGGTATCTACTATTTCAATTTGATGCAATTTGAAGGAATTTTAGTGAAGTTAGAGCGTTTCAAAAAAAACCTTGGGTTCTCAAATCTTTCACTTCATCAAAACACATAAGTTCCTCTCTATTTTCAGTCATTATATAGGTTTGTGAACTATTTAGTTCTCCAAAAGGATGAATTACTTTACACTTTCGACACCAACTGAGTTTGTGAACTCTTTAGTTCACCGAAGACTTTTTTGCCGAAAGACTTGTTCCTTTTCATTTTCAGAAAACTCTCAAGTTTGTGAACCTCTTCTTCCATTGAAAGCCAAGTTCAAAAGTTCTCATTTATGCTAAATCACTGAAGAAGCTTAAGGTTCAAAGTTTCACTCAAGTGCTAAAAAGGATTATGAAGACAAGTTCCAAAGTTCAATGTTTGTTCTATTTGCCAAATTCCCAAAGCTTTGTCCTTCCGGTAAAAGTCCCAGTTTGTGAACTTCCCTTTGCACCAAAAGAGCTCATCAAGTATTTTTCAGTAACTTTTGAAGTTTTCAAACTTCATATGGTGCTGAAGGTAAAGTATTTTGGTGAAATTTTAAGTTCCCGAACCAAGTGTTCCACTGAAACAAGTTTGTAAGTTTTAAAAATCACCAAAAGATTGAAAGACAAAGTTCTTTGGTTTGTGAGAGAGTTAAATCACTGAAACTATGGTGATTTGAAATATGCTTGATTTTTTAGCAATTTATTAAGTTCCAAAACCTAAAGAATCACTGAAGGAGTTCTTAGGTTTGTGCAAAGCCCAATTTTCTGAAAAGATATAAAGGTTCTTGAAGGTTTTAATTTGCCAAAGAGGACTCCATGGTTCATGAGAGGATAAAATAATTGATGGAGAAGTTTGACTTATCAAAGGAATTGAAGTGTGACATTGTGATGATGGCAACGGTTGGATTTTTAGTTTTTGTAACCATCAACTGTTCAACTTCCTTGCATTAAAATTATAAAAAGGGAATCTGTATTCTATGGTGGGAGGGACTTGGGAGAGAAAGAAAATATTGTAAAAGAAGAGTCACCTGGTTGAAGGGAATAGTTTTTATTTCCTAAATGTCGTTGAAACGAATGTAAATATGATACATATTAATAAACTCATATTGGTTTGTGTTGTTTTATGGATTTGTGTTGTGTTGGATGCATGATTGGGCAGTTTGATAAGACCTCCTGGTCATGGCTACATCACCCTCCCTTCCATTCCTCTACATCATTCATTCTTTAACTCCTATCTATATCCCCCATCCCTTTATCTAAAATCAACATCTGATTCTCTCCAAATATTTCTTTTTCATTCATCCCTAAGCATCTTTAATAACATTGTTTTCATCCATTTTGAGAGCACACCCATGTTCTTCAAACTTTCCTGTCCTATCAAGGGGGAATCCCTAACCCAATCATTTTAATCCAAAATTAAATCCTTAATGTCTATATCTACTTTATTTGAAATTTTGTTGCTTCTCTTAGTCAAAACACCATCTCAAAGAGGGGAAAAATGTAGACACCTAGATCTCATCTTATCCTAACAACACACTAATCACCTGATTCATCTCACATCTCCCCTTGTAACATCAATCTCAATTTTTCTTCTAATATTAATTAAATAATCTCAGTTATTTAATTAATAAATATAATCATTTTGTCATTAATTAAATAAATTACAGCTATTTATTTAATTAATTAACCAATTCAACCCTTATTGTAAAGTCTAGCTTTAATTGAATCAATCAACATTTATTTAATTAAATCATCCATCATTCCCTCAATAATCCTCCAAAAATTAAATAAATACATGATATTTTTAATGTATCCCAAAAATCTTCCTCATCATTAGTTGGTTAAATAAGCCTAGTTTAATTAACTAACTAAGCATTTGTACATTCCCAAATCCAAATCAACAAAGTCAACCTTGCACAAGAATCAAAACTTGCACATGGCTCCAAAAATCCCCTTTTCAATCCTCACCCTCCATTCAAACCTAGAAAATCTCTACCCTCCATATCTTCTCAATCCTTTCCCTAATCATGTGTGCCAATCATAGGATGCCACTTGTTGGATTCTCATTCTCCCTTGAGAATGAATCAATCTAATCTCTTCATCATCCAAGATCTAATCCTATCCATCCATCATCATCATCAAACATCTATAAATTAACCATTTGTCAACTCATCTCCAAGAATAAGGTTGGATGCAAAGCAAAGTCATGCTACTGCAATGAGAAACCACATTACAACACAACATGAAATCATCTTGAGCACAAGCCTTATGGAAACAAGGTTTGTTTGATGAGCTCTCTTGTTCACTTTCACCTTTCATGTGCATCCCTTAGCTCAATCGGATGTTTTGATTAATGTTGAATAAGATAGGTGTTTTGTATGCATTTATCCTT
Organism: Cunninghamia lanceolata; assembly: GCA_027924645.1. Taxonomy (NCBI): domain Eukaryota; kingdom Viridiplantae; phylum Streptophyta; class Pinopsida; order Cupressales; family Cupressaceae; genus Cunninghamia; species Cunninghamia lanceolata. The sequence continues at coordinate 12,410,634 of BSBN01001567.1, read as the reverse complement.
TATTTATTCCACATTTTATCATACACAATAATGTTAAGGGATATAAGATTTGGAATTCTCCAATCCAAGAATGGTTTATTCTAGTAATGTGATTTTTAAGGATCTTAAAGTTGTTTCTTGTTGGATTTATATTACATCACTAGTATATAGTTTATAGTTTAGTTTATAAATAAATAAACAATGTTAGTAGTTTACATATAAATGTTAGTTTATAAATAAATTAGGATAGTTAGTTTTTAGGTAGTTATTCCCATAAGTTGTGGTAATTTGTTCACGGGAATATAAGGATTTAAAAGTCCATTGCAATGTAATGTTTCATTATATCGAAGACATCAATATATTATTTTATGTTTTAGATATTGTTGTTCAAATGGAATGATCTGCAATTTTATTTTTGTGCTTACCATTTTCAATATGGTATCAAAGCAGTAGATGGTTATGGGAGTTGGAAAGGAGTTTTATAAACAAGCCATGAGCAATAGTCATGATGACCAATGACAAACAGATTAATTCAAGAGAGTATGAGCGCCATTTTGTTTGCTAATAAATTGATTTGATTTTAAAATCACATTTTTTTAAAATAGTCTAACACAATCTCACCAAAACTATAGTATCTCTCTCATTTTATATCAAACTTTAAAAATATAAAGTGTTTTGGAAAGATAATGAAAATAGGAATAAAACCCAGAAATGCTATGAGGATATTGTGAGTATTTTATTATCTGTTTGATGCAGAAAAGTGAGTAGCAAAATAGTGGCATGAGTTTCATCCAGCCATGAAAAATCAAGCAAGATGTGAGAAGTTAGAATGAGGAGAAGGTGTCTAAATGCAAAGGCATTTTGGAAATTGAGAATCCAATGTGTATGAGTGAAGGAGGATTGTAGAAATTCTATAGGATCTATTTGAGGTGGTAAAAAACAAGCGCTGGAGGATAAAATGGAGGTGTAGTGATTTTTGATCAAATACACAATCATTTGAAGGCTAGTTTTCAGTAGTGTTGGCATTTTGAATGTGTTTTGATTACATATGTGTAGCTTCTTTTACATCCAAAATGTTGTTGGCCATGTGAGTTTCACATTACTCGATATCTATAAGTTTATTCTTATTTGTTGAGTGAAGTTTTGTTTTCTTATTCTGGCAATGGTTTAATAATAATATTGGTGGTGAATATCCAAGCATGGTGCATAAGTGAGTTGGTGAAATTTATGGAAGTTTAAGAGGAGGTTATGATTTCAAAACTTGATTATGCCTATAATAACTTTTTGATGAAGGTTTAATAGTGTATTGGAGTTATCATTCCATTGTTTTTGTGCGGGGTGTGTACATGTAATCATTTATTTTGGAGTTAATGTTTTAAAAATAAAAATTGTATGCATTGGAGTGATAAGAACAATAAGGGTGTATTTTATTTTTGGAGGTATAAGGTTGACTAGTGCATGGGTCCATCATTGGTCAAAATCGACATCATTATTTTTAGCATTTGAACATGGCCACACATTATGTTTGTGTTCTTAATGCCATTCATGCTATCTCTGATAGAAATTTGAGAGACTCACCTACCTATGCTATTGAAGGTTTAAATGTTACACCTGATAGGACTTTTGGAGATTCACATGAAACATCAAGTGGATAGAGTGTAACAGATACTATTGGAGGTAGGAGGCATCGAAGGAAGGAGGATCTTCATCATCAAGCAAGCTAGCATCTCACTCAGAGATGATACATTGCATGAGAAGCACTAGTTTCTAGTTTGTGTCCCTTTAGGAGCAAGGGGGCATGGTAGTGATTTGATGGTTTGTGGATAGTTGAGTTTGTCTCAATTCATAGTTTTGCAGGTTTATAATTGTGGATTTTGAAGTTAGTTTTGATCCACAAATGGAGGAGAGTTACTATGGATAGTTGAGTTAGTCTCAATTCATAGCTGGTTGGTGTTTGTACTGTGGATAGTTGAGTAAGTCTTGATTCACAATCAATTGATGATTTACTTGTGAATAGTTGAGTATGTCTTGATTCATAGGTATTTTGTAGGTTTGACAGTCAGGAGATCTACTGGTGAGTTCAGTTTGGTATTTCTTGGGTGAGCAAGGAGAATTGGTGGATAACTAAGTAAATCTTGATCCATTAAAGTTTCCAGAAGGGTTGCTATGTTCAGCCCTTGTAGTATTCTATCCTTTGTTCGGATTGATGTAATAAGGGGGGGAATGTTGGATTTATATTACATCACTAGTATATAGTTTAGACTATAATTTATAAATAAATAAACAATGTTAGTAGTTTACATATAAATATCAGTTTATAAATAAATTATGATAGTTAGTTTTTGGGAATTTATTCTTGTAAGTTGTGGTAGTTTGTTCATGCGAATGTAAGGCTTTAAAAATCCATTGCAATGTAATGTTTAATTATCCCAAAGACATCCATATATTATTTTATGTTTTAGATATTGTTGTTCAAATGGAGTGATCTGTAATTTTATTTTTGTACTTACCATTTTCAATAGTTTCTAATGTTACATATCAATAGGAAAAAGAGAAGACTATGCATTTTGAAATAAATAATTAAGAAAGATAATGCACGAGTGGAAAAACAATAGTTTGGATAGGTGGATGTAGAAGAAGAAGAAGGTCTAGATTTAGAAAGTTCAAAGGAGAACACTAAGAGCCTCTTACTGCACCTTTGAAAAATTACACAAGGTAATGGAAACTAGTTGATAAGTATAGCCCACCAAATTTTCATTGTGTAATTTTTTTATCTTGTACTAATGATGAACATAGATATGTGAAAGAAACTCTTTCTTTGAAGGAGCATGAGTCTTGAAGAGACGGTGGCCTTTGAAATATGTGAGACTTAGAGATCTAGTAGATTTTCCCAAGATAAGGAATCCCATTGGATGCAAGTGAGTATTTAAAAATAAATTTGAAATAGATGAATAGTTAGAGAGTATAAGGAAAGACTAGTTGTGAAAGTTTACTCCTCGGTTGAGGGGGTTGATTTTAGTGAAATATTTTCTCTTGTTGTAAAACCTACTTCTATGAGATTCATGCTTTCTATTGTTGTTTCTTATGATTTAGAGGTAGAACAAGGGGTGTTAAAACTATTTTTTTGCATGGGGGTTTTGAGGAAGAAATTTATATGAAATGGTTTGATGGTTTTGTGGTGAAAGGAAATGAAAACATGGTTTGAAATTTAAAGTAGTCTTTGCATGGTTTGAAGCAGTCACATTAGATGTGATATCAAAATTTTGATGCCTTTGCATTGAAACTTAGGTTTTTAGGACTAATTTTGATCATTGTGGTTATTTCAATTTGATTGATGATCAATTACTAATCATTGTCTTTTGTGTTGATGACATGTTGTTCATTTGAAACCATAAGCATATGATTAGGGAACTAAAAATTTACCTTTATGGTGCCTTTGATATGAAGGATTTGGGGACTAAAAAATACATCTTGGATATGGAGATTAATAGAGGTTGGGTTGGCAACTTTAGCTGAGTTAGAGTAAGTATGTTGATACTATTTTGTAGTGGTTTGTTATGTAGGGCTATAAGCTAACAAGTATTCCTTTATCTATCAATACTTAGTTATCTTTGGATCAATGTCTCAATTCAGATGATTTTGAGGATATGTATAATGTTTCTTATGCTATTTTTATAGGTATCCTAATATGTTCTATGGTCTATACAAGACCAAATATTGTTCAAGCAGTGGGACTTCTTAGCAAGTTTATGCTTAACACTACAAGAGAGCATTGGAATAATCTAAATGGTGTTCAAATATTTGTGAGGGACTTCTAAATGTTGTATTTGTTATTATGAGATTGATGATGTGGATGGTTTTCTTGATAAAGAGATCTTTGTTGATTCAAATAGGGCTAGTGATTTGGACAGTAAGAGGTCCACGTGTACTTGTGTGTTCACTCTATTTGGAGGTTTCATTAGTGAGCTGAGTAAGAGGCAACCCATGTGACAAGGGTCATTGGACCTTGGCATTTAATCATGTTCTTCATATGTCAAATCCATGGCTATGTCCTAAGCTATCTGCAATAAGGGGTTTCGTAGTTACCAATCCACTAACTACTACTAATTTGACCATTTCAAAGATTAACACTGCTAATTTGTTTGTTGTGAAAGGAAATTCTGAAAACACTAAAATAATGCTAAAACACTAAATTGCTGGAATTGATCTATTCTAATCCACACAACTGAAAACATGCATTTACTGGAAATAACTATTAAACATAAATAAACCTATCTTTATGAAAGCAGTAAACTATCTTCCTCATAGAATCTGAAACAAGATAATGAAACAAAGAGATACTAGCCTCTTGTATTGATGGTGGGAGTGGGCCCTTGCTCCATGCCTTCAGGATTGAAGACTAAAGCAAAAACTCAATACAAAAATATAATAACACATCCTTTCTTCAATCTAATTCCATCAATATGCTTATATTCAAAAAGTATGTCTAATCTAAAAAATGGATATTACAATAAACTAATAGCAATAATCTGTCTATCTTTTTGCTGCTTCTACCTTAACATATATCAAATCAAGCAATGAGATATCTATCTGTTCTAACTATCAATTTATCTATGAGATATCATCAATCTCTTATTTTAACAACTGTTTAACTACAGAGTAAAAATCATGAAAATTGAAATAGGTTTTAGTGGTACAATAGCCTACTAAATCTGGAGTCTTAACTTAAATAACAACTGGGCAGTGAGGCCCTAAAATGTAGGTCTTTAACACGTCTTCAAAACTCATGCAAAATCAATAAAAGAGGAATTAGATCTCTAGCAGTCAACTAGAGTCTTCGCTTGATCATTCTGGTGTTGGCTGAGTGACCTCCAAAGCACTGTAGTTGCCTCCAAAGGTGTAGACTGATAGCAGCGCCGGAGACTCTGCAACGTCGCTAGGAGGCTCTAGAGACGTGTGTTGTCACCAAGAACTTTGGAGATGCACCCATGACTCCTGTATGGCTCTGGAGATGATCCACCCTTGGCTCCCCTACTTCAAAATACCTCCAACACATTGGGAAAATGTTGGAGTCTAGTGTAGTATCCTTCATGTCAACTCCGGAGATTATTAGGACCATCTCCAAAGATGCTCAAAATCACATTTGCCTATACAACTACACTTGTAGACACAAAAGAAAGACTTTTCTGCACATTTTCATTAGTTTTCTGCACATTGGTCCTTCAATCAAAAATCATGACCTTCAACAATTCATCTCTCATTAATGTAATTAAAACAAGTCTTATCGGTCTATTATGGTGCAATTAGCAGGACAACAAAATAAAAGGGTTGGAAAAGGAAGGTAAAAAGGTGTATTGTTCTAGGTGCTACCTAACACTCATCACCATGGTTGCATTATCCACTACAAAAGTAGAGTACATGGTTGCTACACATGCCTTGAAGAGGTAATATAGTTATAGAGATTGTGTTCAAGTATTATCTTTGAGTGGAGATAGGTCAAGATTAAATGTGATAGTCACAATGTTATTTGTTTGGAAAAGAATTTGATGTACCATTCTCATAATAAGAATATTGTTTAGTATCAATTTCTCAATGAGATGTTTGAGTCTGACAAGTTCATGATGCAGAAGGTTAACACTTAGGATAATGTTACAAAATTTCTCACTAAGCTAGTGAGCATGAAATATGTGTTGTTGGTATGGAGAGGCTATGGGCATTGTCTCTTATAGCACCTAATTCATTTTTTTTTGTTTCCTATTAAGTCTTTTCTATGTAAATGTCAAGGTGGAAGAATGTTAGGATTAGGTATGTCATTTACCTTACAAATCCTAAAGTCTTGATTATTATATTTAATTATGTAAACAATAAATAATGTATGATCTCCAAACATCATGGAGTGGACAAAATGGGACACATGTTTAAGGGTGAGTACATTGTTTATTTATTATTTATTCTCCAAGACACTTGGAATATTGTGTAAGAAGGCATTGAATAGAGAGGTTAGTTGAAAAAGATCAAATTGGGATTTATTTAGCATCTCCCAAGATAGGTGTTATGAAAAGGAATTGACTACCCTCATGGAGCACCTAAGCTCGGAAAACCAATCAAAATCATGGTTTATGAAAAATCTATGACGTGTAAGTGGTGTAAGAGGTATAAGTGGAGTTACATTCCATTTTGGTTGCTTGACCATGACTATGGGGTGTTGGATTTTTGCATGTAGACTTGGGCACCTAGTTTTGGGCCAATAGTATTAGCTACTTGTTTTGGAAACCATTTATGGTTTCTAGTTTTCCAATTTCCTATATATTGAAGGCATGGAATAGTGGATTCATATATTCTTTTGTAGATAATGTTATGTAGTCAGATTATTTTCAATCAAAGGGATAAGTGGTTGTATTGGTTTACTCTATTATTGAGATCAATACAAGCTTGAATCTCTTTGGTGGTAAAGTTTTTTCTGACAAGGGTTTCTCCACATATATCTAGTGTTCATATGGTTTTTTATTTGTGATTGTTTCTCCATTATTTCATTGATATATTCTATGGTTTTCACATGTATGAAATTGATTTAAAACACTATTGGTTAATGTTGTTATTTTGTCTACCCTATTTTTCAACAATCATACTCTTCCAATGTAAATGAATGCTTTTTTAAACCCTAACAAGTCCACCCAACTTAATTAAAATGAGACTTATACAATTGAGGAAAATCAAGATTATGATCATGATGCTCATGTGGTTATCCAAGATTTCTCAAATGAATTAACTAGTTTGGATAAAGATAAAAATTCAACACCTAGCCAATATGTTTCACATGTTTGTACAAATAAATCACATGGTTTAGAAGTCTTGCAAGATATGGGAGCCAAATATTTCTTCATCTACATTTTTGTTTGGTCCATCCACTTCCTCACTTTCTTCTACTATATACCCATCATCTTCCATTACTCCTTCCACTACTCATACCACCCTTACTACTACTAGTGTCCCACCACATAATTTCTACCATTTCTCCACTTATTCCATTATGGATTACCTCCTTTCTACACCTCTCCCAAGGTACCCATTAATAAAATGATGTATCACATTTCCATGCATATTTCTTCCAACGCTACCCAACCTATTACCACTCCTCTTTTTTGTGGGAAAGAGGATTCTTATTACATCCACTCCTGTCCCTACTCACATAGCCACTATTGTTACACCACCCAACCATATGAGTCATACCATTCCCACTTCTCAATCCATGACTCATACTATTCCCCCTTCCCAAGTTATGACTCATACTATCTTTCCATCATTCCCTATGATTAATTTTTCCCATCATATCATCCATCCATGGCCATGACCTTACCCCTTACCTCATCTTCCCATGCACCAAACATAACATTAGTCTCCATTGCTACATTGGATATAATATTACAAGAGATGGTGAATCTTAAGAAGAAAATCAATGACAAAAAAAGGATTTTATTGCATATAACCTCCAAATCACACCCCATTAACTTTTGAGGTTGTTGAGGCACGTGATATGGATGACAATGTAAATGATGATAAGGTTTAAAATGAAGAAATACCACATAATCATAATTTTGTGAGAGCTATTGAAGCTAATTCTACATCTTATTCTTCTTCTCCTTCCAATCCATCAATTGTACTTTATGACGAGGACATCCCACAAAATAATCATTATGGACCATTATAACATTATAGAAAAAATGTAGGAATGGGAAATTTATAGTGTTTTAATCAATTCTACAAACCAATATAACATATGCATGGAGGATCTCTTAATCAATGCACACACCAAACCACAAGCATATGCTCATTGAGGAGGTATCTCTAAAGATGACAAATGGAATGTTAATTAAAACCTTGGGTTGTGTCATCTTACTACTTGAGTTTAGACCAAAAGAAGTAAAATTATTAGTCCATGTTATCCTTACTATGAATAGATTCTCTATATTACTTGGATGCCTATGAATAGAATATTTAAAATCAATTCCTTCAATGGTACATCAATGTGTTAAATTTTTTCATGAAGGAAAAGTTATAAAGATTCAAAGAGAGAGATCTAAATCAATTATAGTTTTGAGTCACTTTGATTTAGATACAGATGTTCCTACTACAAAATAAACTCCATACATAGATGAAGAAGGCATTCATAAATAATTTTAAGATATGTTTTAAGAACAACAAAATAAGAAACAACAAACTAAACACAAAGAGCCAAAAGATGAAACTAATGTACCTAAACAAAAAAGGTTGATACAAATAAAGGAATAAAAAAGGCACAAAGTTTCAATAAATACTCAAGTTTCATGTGCAAAGGACTATGGAAACCAAATCAAGAAGCTGCGGTGCATAAAATGTCTATTTTTCCACCACAAGCACTAGTTAAGAAACAAGAATGAGAAAGAAAGGAAATACAAGAATGGGTAAGAAAGGAAATGTCTAATGTTATACTTGTTGATCATGTGTTTACACATAACACAAAGAAATATCAAGAAGAAACACATGTATTTGAAAAGGCAAGCAAAGATGAGCAAAAAACAAAAAGAATATGAATGCAAATTTGATGATTTTTGTTGGGAAGGTGATGTCTTACTTGATGAGCATGAGCATGTACCTTTGGTGACAAAAGTTGAAACTAATAAATTTGTTCAATGATTTGTGAGAATCATTATAGCATGTATCTATATATACCTAGAGTTTAGGTTTCACATTTTACCTTTTAATTCTCATTATTTTCCTTTACACTTTGGCCATTTTGATCACACCTTGCTTGTTGTAATTTTCATACTCATTTCACCCTCTATATTTGTGTTCCAAGATTATTCTCCCCACTTAGGGGCATTTTGTTTCCATTTTATTTACTTCTTACACATGCCTTTCCTTTGTTTGTACCCAATTTTTTTCATCCATATGCATTATTTCCTTTTGCCTTTTGCCTTTTTTTTACTTTTACCTTGATTATGACTCATGCCCTTACCATTGTGTTTACTTATATTGTCTTTTACATTTCATTTTCTACTTGTTACATATTTTCATGTCTATTATACCTCTTATGTTTATTATCATGCTCATGGAATTTACCATGCTATGATGCTTTCCCATTGACTATTGACTATGTGATATACCATGTTTTTAGAGCATACACATTGAGCCTATTGTTGGCACCTACCCCAACAGTCCAAAAGTTTCTAAGTTTGGTGCCCCTTTGTTGCTTTGTCCTACCGTGCCCATTACTAAGAATTGATCAAAGATATCCTTCAATGGGCCCCTTTAGTAAATTTTATACCTAGTGTCATGATTTGCCTCTCCTTATGCTTTAATCATGTGCCCAAGCTACAAAAAATTTTAAAAAATTCTAAGTATGAGGTTTGATGACTCAATTTATCGCTTAGGGTGGGTTATCAAACTTTTCACTACTAGTATGCTTGCCCTCCATTCCTTGAAACCTGTGCTTCCATACTTCATCGAAGTCCTTTGTCCATTTTTAGTTTTTGATAGTTCTTTTAACCTTGTGTTTCATAAGCCATAAGCCTAAACCTCAGACTCCAACTTCCTCATCATTTCCCCAGGCCTTCGAGTGTACATATAATTGTGTACTTCATAAGAGATTTTCCCTCACCCCAAAACTTGATAGTTATTTACTTCCTCATTTTCTTGGGGATCCCTATTTCCCAATCCTCACTTCCTTTTTGTGGCATCATATTTTTGGGCATCTAGGATTTTGAATAATATCTTACCTCATAAGCAAAAGGTATCAGGCACTTATGACCCCTGATTCCTAACAAATTATCCATTCCTCTTCTCATTCCCTCACCTTTGGTATCATGCATTCTTATTCTCTGATCATCAACCACTTCACTCCTGTTGTGGGTTTTTGAGCCTCTCCATCCCCACTTCTCCAAAATGCATTGAGTACTTGATAGTCCTAAAACCTAACCCCTACCACTTCATTCATGCTTTCCTCTCAAGCCTTTAGGATTTCCTTTCCTTTACAATATTTCCTCCTATGGTAGCAAGTATCCGTATTCCTCAATCCTTGCTCTTCTTCATGCTCACTTCTTTTAGACTTTTGAGATTCATAATGGCCACATACCCCAAGTTCAATGTGCCACGTGGTATCCCTAAACCTCAAATATCATAATCCTTCCACTCTACTTTCCTGAGCATGTAGGTTTCTTCCTCCCCATTCATTCAACATTATGCATCCTCAATTCCTAGCTTTCAACCCTTCTTGGCATCCTAGTATGCAATTCTTCAAACTCCCAACTCTTAGGCCTACAATGTATTTTTTAACTTCCAAACACTCTTCAAGAATGAGGAACCATGAACCCTCGATGTTTAAACTAGAAACCCTACCTACCTCCTTACACGGTCTAGAACATAATTAATGAGCTTGAATGGAGGTGGTAAGGTATTAGATGGATCCCCAACACCTCCATGTACTCATGGGTCCATCAAGAGCATGTTTTTTTATACAAATAGACATGACTATTGATGCAAAGATATGGTTTCATGAACACAAGGCCATGTGAAGATGACACAAGAAAATATGGGCAATTGGCACACTTAGAGATAACCATGGTTATTCCCCCAAGATAGCCTGATAATGACTGAAGGACATATATTCATATTTCAAC